>CM056052.1:71241146-72500880 GCA_029574335.1 Rana kukunoris
ATTTGTAGAGAAGGGTTATGCACCTGAAGTACTGAATCAAGTAGTAACTCGGGTGTCTCAGTTAGATAGACAATCATTACTGATTACCAAACCCAAAAAAGAGTACAAGGGAGAAATGGCATTCATAACAGGGTACCATAGGCAATATAAACAAATAGAAAGCATTTTTAAAAAGTATTGGCCAATACTCCTCAAAGATAAAGATCTGCAAACAGTCATTCCTCGCACCCCTAGGTTCATTTATAGGAGGGCACCAGGATTAAGAAATAAGATTGCCCCCAATGTACCTGACCCCCCTAAAAGACTTCCTACATTTCTTGATGGATCAGGTTTTTACCACTGCACAAGATGCAAGGCATGTAAAACAACTAGAAAATCAAATGATCCAAAAAAAACTACACATTTCCAATCATCAGTAACAGAAGAACAATTCAAAATCCGACCACTTATTACGTGTCACACAGACCATGTGACCTATGTCCTCCAATGTCCATGTCCACTCCAATATGTCGGGAGAGTAAATGAACACCTGGAAAACATCAAGAAGGGTTTTCCAAACCACAGTGTTTCCAGGCATTTTGCCAGTCACCATGGAAGTGATCCTAGGCTTTGCACTTTTGCTGGTATTGACAAGGTGACGAGACATTGGAGGAGGACACATATGACCCGAAGCATTTCGCAAAATGAAACGAAATGGATATATCAACTTCGTACTATGCAACCGTTGGGTATGAACATTGAGCTTGATCTCAATTGTTTTTTTATCTAACAGTTAAGATAGTTGACCTACCTTAACCATTGGGGTTTTTTGTTAGGAGGGAAAAGGAGATCCTGACTACCGATGTGTTTGCAGTTACAATACTGCTGATGCTGTATCTGACTTTCTTTTTAATTAGAGAATTCAGCACGTTCTGGTAAGCGCATTAACCATTTGAGCACTTTTGGGTGTTTCAGTCAAAGTGTGGTGAAGGCTTTTATCTACATGTATTTAAGAATTTGGAAGAATTTCACAAGATTATCAGCAACTTTTTGCACATATTGGGACTACTACTCATTGTACCAACTGTACAATATTGTCCGATTGTGTTTCTGCACCTATGGACATTTATATTGAATTTTCACAAATGTTATAATTAATTTTCAATTGTAATTTATTTATATGAGAACACCGGGGGTGTTACTCATACTTAATAGCACACTTTTCCTTCCTTATCACAGTTCAACAAATATTTTTTTGTTTATTAAGTAGCAGCTTATTATATCTTATTTCTTATTTTTTATATTAATAATTGGCGCGGAAAATATCACCTATATCCTATGCATTAAAGGGGTTGTAAAGACAAAAATATTTTCCTCTTAAATTAAAGTCTGACAGTAGATGATAAAGTAGAAAGTAATGTTTTGCATTATAACTAGTTTGATACCTGTTGAAATCAAGCTGTTTTATTCACCTCTGTCACTCCTGGATCGTTATTCTCACTGACTTCCTGGTTTGCGGCGCGCATTCATTCTTGCTACATCACGGCCTAATGGGAACTACAGTTCCCATTAGGCTTAGCCTCCATGCCTGTGAGGAATAAGAGAGCATCTTCACACAGGGCTGTAGTCATAGGGAGGGGGTAAGCACATTCTGCTTTCCACTATGCCAAACAGCTCAGGTGCTGGTGGAAAGCAAGAAGAGGAGAGACAGGAAATGGCATTTTCAAACCTGGATTACTGTGTTTTGGAGGTCAAAAGGAAAAACGAGGTAAGTGATATTTAAATGCTCTAGCTTACAGCAATCAATTGATCTAATAAAAAACGAACCTTTAGTGTTCCTTTAAGGTGAAAAAACACCTTGCACTCTCGGGCCCCCAGCCCCCCCGTGTTACTCACCTGAGCCATGAAACACTGTGGGCGTGATGCTTTCCCCCAGCTTGAGGCGGACCTTCATTGGAGATTGATAGCAGCGCAGCCATTGGCTCCCACTGCTGTCAATAAAATTAATGACGCGGCGTGCCATGGGCGGGGCCGAGTGATACACTTGTCGGCTATGGCTGCCACTGTATCACACGGGAGCACATCCACAATCTAACCCCCTTGGGAGAGTGCTTGCCAGAAGGGGGTTAGCTATTGTGGGGAGGAGCCGAGACAGCCGCCAAAGGACCCCAGAAGACGAGGATCGGGGCCACTCTGTGCAAAACGAACTGCACAGTGTAGGTAAGTATGGTATGTTTGTTATTTTTTTTATTTTTTTAACCTTTACAACCCCTTTAAGTTGAAACTCACTATCTGCTGTGCTGTGCACGACAGTTATCTATAAAAGAGAGCACTAATGTTTGTTTTTGTAAATTTTGCTTGATTTCCAGGCTGCCAAGCAGCATTTCAGTAATAAACTTGAATAAAAAAAACAATATAACCAGAGGGTAATGACATACTTAAAGGATGAATTATGACAAGGCTATAGACAATCAATATCTGCACATTCTTAACAAGTAATAAATACACTTTAGAACAAGCCCATATAACTGCAGGCACTGTGAAGTAATTCATTCATAGCACCCTTGCTACTTGTATAATAAATAAATAATAATAATTAGCCTGCAGCATGTATAGGAAGAAGCTGGATACTTACTCTTTCAGGAGGCAGTGAGTCAAAAATAAGTTTTCTTCCATGGTTACTAGCACCATTTGCTGACACTTGTTGAATAGCATTTCCTTAGCTGGGTGCTGTAGTTCCTGCCCCAGTTGCTATTTCATTACAGTAAAGTGTAGCTTCAAAGTTTACATCAGAAAACGCTGTAACTTGGCTGTAGCTGAGCTCATTCTACTTCCTCCTCGAAGCAGTGACATGGCCATTGCCGGGACACGGTCATCTAGAGCCAAGGGCGAACATGTCAACTTGCAACCCCCCCCAAGATTTATAACCAATATGTGCCAGCCCACCCCCCCCCCCCAAAAAAAAAAGAATAATAAAAAGAATTGTGCATGAATCCAATGAAAATCTACCAGTTATCAGTTTAGTTGGAGTCCCCACACACTCAATACCATTACGAAACCAGATTATTGCAAATACAACCTGCAAGACAACAAGGTCCACAGCTTGCACCTTTAACCTTTCAACACTCTCTCATGTTTTAGCCCGCAAGTTGCTTTACACTTAAAGGGGTTGTAAAAGTTTATGTTTTTTCACCTTTTTCGCCTGGCAACCACCAGCCCTCCAGCCCCCGTTTTACTAACCTGAGCCAGTATACCTTCTCAGCACGTCCCCGGCGTCCTCTTCTCCATGGAGTCCTGCCATTGATTGGATAAATTGATAGTAGTGCAGCCATTGGCTCCCGCTGCTGTCAATCAAATCTAATGACGTGGGATCCGGGGTGCGGGGCCAAGTCATACACAGCGTCTATGGATGCCGAGTGTATGACACAGGAGCGTTCCCGCAAGGTAACCCTTTTGGGAGAGAGCTTCCCAGAGGTGGTTATCTAATATGGGGAGGAGCTGCGAGAGCCGCCATGGTACCCCAAAAGAGGATGTTTGGGGCCACTCTGTGCAAAACAAAGTGCACAGTGGAGGTAAGTATGACATGGTTGTTATTTAAAAAAAAAATGGGAACCTTTACAATCACTTTAAGGTTTAACTTCTTTATTTTAAGAGACGAGACTAGGCCCACCTGCATATGGTTTTTGGATTGTGAAACAGTTCTCGCCAGCTGTAACATCTATTGCTCTGATTACTATTGTACAATTATCGTTCAAGTTTTTTGTATGTTTAATTTTCTTGTTCTAAATAAAAATTATTATTGGAAAAAAAAAGAATGATGGCACTGAAACCAAAATGTCCCAAAATCTTCATTGCTTCTGACTTCATTAGTCACGGAAAAAGTAGGGAAATGGATGTTCCTCCATCTCCTTTGGGGACAGCTGACCTGTCCACTTAGGCCTCGTACACACGATCAAATCTGTCTGCTGGAAACGGTCTGCTAGACCGTCCCAGCAGACAGATTCGATTGTGTGTACGGTTGAGCAGACGGATTTGGCCAGCCGACAGATTTGAAAGCATGCTTACCAATCTGTCGGCTGGGAACTCGTCTGCCCGACATGTCTGCTGGTTAGTACGCTAACCAGCAGACATGTCTTCTCGCACACACGCCGAATGATTTTGACGCATGCGCGGAAGTGTTTTACTTCCTGGTGCGGTGATGTGGCGGCGTCAACGTCACGGCCACGTCACCGACACGCTGTCTGCTGGCGGGGATTTTGGTTTGCTCGTGTGTACATGCGAGCAAACCAAAATACAAGCAGACAGATTTGTTCAAATCGGTCGGTCCGACCGATTTGAACAAATGGATTGCCTCGTGTGTAAGAGGCCTAACAGTGAATTTCAAATGGAGCAGTTGAGGGGGTCGGGCCTTCCTAGTGCAGTAAAAGTTATCGGGCAGCTGTAAAGCCTCTTGAATTTTTACTTGAAAGTCGATCATCGGCTCTAAAAAGTGGTACCAGGGTCGTGACTGCAGCCATGATTCTGGTATAACCGTTGCTCCCTGGTCCAATTATATATGGCCTCTGAGCATCAAGCAGGTTAAGTTCACATATCTTGGCCTACAAAAATTGGCTAAGGCAAGAACAAAGAAAATACAGAGGGCCAGATTCTTAAAAGAGATCCGACAGTGGGCCAGATTCTCATAGAATTTCGCTTGCGTATCGTAAGCCATTTACACTACACCGCCGCATCGTACTAGAGCAAGTGCCGTATTCTCTAACCATTTGCTCCGTAGTTTGCGTTGGCGTAGCGAAAATGGCCCAGCGTAAGCCCGCGTAATTCAAATGGGGCGGCTTGTATTAAAATTAAGCGCGGCCCCGCGTCGAACAAACTGCACATGCGCCGCTCCGGGGAAAAAGCCCAGTGCGCATGCTCCAGCTCACGTCGGAAAGCGTAGTTGAAACCGACGTCAAAACGACGTGATCGTCACTTACGCAATGACCTATTCGCGAACGAGTTAGTAAAACGACGTAAGCAACGGAAAAAGCCGACGCTGACCCGACGCCATACTTAACATGGCATCCGACGACACCCGACGGCATCCGATGGAACTTCGTAAGGTTACTCCTCATAGAAGCAGGGGTAACCTTACGCGGACGAAAACGACGTACGCGACGACGGGGCGGCGTAAAAGCGATCGGGAATCGGCATACTAGCCTCATTTGCATATGCAAATGAAAAAACAACGTAAAGGCCACCTAGTGGCCGGAGTTGTCATTACAACTACGTTCCGCAAGTGTAATGGTATTTCACTTGTCGGATGTAGAAGTGTATCTATGCCAAAGTGATGCTAAGCATCACTCGCATAGATACGAGGCAAAAAAAACGGCGATACGACGGGGTATCTGAGATACTCCGTCGTAGCGCCGCTGAGAATCTGGCCCAGTGTATCTCAAGATACACCGTCGTATCTCTGTTTTTTGGCCCGGGTATCTATGCACGTGATTCCAAGAATCACTTAGGCATACATACGGCGTAGATCCGACAGGTATAAGACACATGCACCGTCGGATCTTAGAAGTAATTCTTCTCTGGCCGCTAGGTGGCGTTTACGTTGTTTTCTCATTTGACTATGCAAATGAGCCTGATAAGCCGATTCCCGAACGTGTTTGCGCCGCCTCGTCGTAGTTTACGTCGTTACTGCAAGCGTAAGGTTACCCCTGCTATATGAGGGGTAACCTTACGTCAGTCCGCCGTATGCCATGTTATGTATGGCGTCGGGACAGCGTCGTCTTTTTCCATTGTTTACGTCGTTTTACTAAGTCGTTCGCGAATAGGGCTTTACGTCAATGACGCTCACGTCGGCTTCATTGACGTTTTCCGTCGTGAGCTGGAGCATGCGCACTGGGCTATTTGTACGGCTGGCGCATGTGCAGTTCGATCGGCACAGGGGCGCGCTTAATTTAAATACAAGCCGCCCCCTTTGAATTACGCGGCCTAACGCCGGGCCATTTACACTACGCCGCCGCAAATTACAGAGCAAGTGCTTGGAGAATATGGCACTTGCTCCAGTAAGTTGTGGCGGCGTAGTGTAAATCGCTTACGCGCCGCCGCCGCAAGATCTTAGAGAATCTGGCCCTTAAAGTGGATGTAAACCCGGAAAAAAAAAATATTTGCTGTAACAATGTATAGTATAAGATTTCCTATCATCTGTGCCCAGTCTTGCCACACAGAATTAATCCAGCTCTGAGCAATCTTCTTTTATTGTCCAGTGAAAAAAAACAGACTTACAGAGAAAAACCTTAGTCCGTTCCACCCCCTTGCTAAAAGTGACAGGTTATTTACATATCTCATGCACTAGCTTCAGACAGACATTATTTTTAAATTCCCACCCCCACTGCTTTTATGAAGTCCTGTGGTTACTTTTCTGGATTTTGACTGGATGTTAGTGATCATAGCAGAATTTAGTGTAAGGGGAGTGTTGAGGTGGGCGGAGAGTCTACCAACATCACAACTCCACCCACCGAGCTCCAGACAACAGATCCACTAACAGAATCTGCATTTTTTCAGTTCTTATAACAGACAGAGGGGAGACATTTGACAGGTAAGGATACATGCAGGAGGCATGTATATCCTTATAAATCAGCACCGTGGCAGTAGTTTAGAAAGGATGAGAGTGGGTTTACATCCACTTTAATACAGTAAAATCTTGGTTTGCGAGCATAATTCGTTCCAGAAACATGCTTGTAATCCAAAGCACTTGTATATCAAATCATTTTTTTTACAGGGTATAAAAGAGAAGAGAGGCACCTCCAAGTGTAGCAATAAGTTGCTAAATGTTGTACCTTCATTAAATGTAACCATATTGCTACACTTATGCCCTGTACACACGATCGGTTCATCCGATGAAAACGGTCTGATGGATTTTTTCATCAGATATCCGATGAAGCTGACTTTCATCAGTCTTGGCAAGGAAAAAAGAAACAATCGCTAAAAGTAGTAATTGATGGTCGGACTTTGAGGCAGGACGGAAGTATATAAAAAAGAATTTATTACATAATAGAAAATTGTACAACGATAATGAAAAATATATAAAAACCATATAAATTGGTTTGGCGACTTCAAAGGATTTTGTCCATATTTATTTACCAATTTATATGGTTTTTATATATTATTTTTCATTATCATTGTACAATTTTCTATTATGTAATAAATTCTTTTTTATATACTTCCTTCCTGCCTCAAAGTCTGACCATCAATTACTACTTTTAGTGATTGTTTCTTTTTTCTACTACAAACGGATGTGGCTAATGTGAGTGCTCTCCCTGTGTTTTCCTTTGATTTCCCTTTCCCCCCCTTCCCCTTTCCCTTGTCCTACCCTCTTGTTTCTTTTCCCCTTCCCTTTTAATATTTCATTAGTCTTGCCTACACACCATCAGTTAAAAAACCGAGTGTATTAGAACGCAGTGACGTAAAACACAACGACGTTCTGAGAAAAATGAAGTTCAATGCTTCCGAGCATGCGTCAACTTTTAACCGATGGACATGCCCACAGACGGTCATTTTTTTCTATCGGTTTTTTAACCATCAGATAATTTTACATTTTAGTTTTTTCATCGATGGATAAAAAAAACGATGGGGCCCACACACAATCGGTTCGTCTGATGAAAACAGTCCATCAGACCTTTTTCATCAGAAGGACCGACGTGTGTACGCGGCATTAGAGGCTCCTCTCTTCTTTTTTATGCTCAGTTGTGACATGACGCTACTCTTATATCAAGACATCGCTTGTATATCAAGGCAAAATTTATTAAAAATGTTGCTTGTCTTGCAAAACGCTCTTAAACCAAGTTACTCTCAAACCAAGGTTTCACTGTACTGATGGTATGCGCTTGCACAAAATTGCAAGAGACTATAGTTTAAATTACATTTTAAATAATTAAAGCTAATTGGTAGTTATAATGTTTTTCTTTGTTTATTGTCTTTGCTCTTGAATAAGACTACACAGTGCTTTAAAATTTTTGATGTGTAAAAATAAATGACTATGATCGTTTTGTGTGATCTCTGTTGCTGACTGGTCATCCGGCGCTCCCTGTTGTGCACTGTGCCATGTAGCAGGTAACAGATGCTAATTTTAACACCAGCTGAAACTACTGAGAACACCTGATCTATTTTGGCCATTGACCACTGGATGTAAAGTCAAATAGCTCGGAGACCTTAAACGCTGCTGGCGGCTTGCCTGGCTTTCAGTGTTCAATTTACTGCTGTGTTTATGCACTCAGATCATTACTGTTCAAAGGGTTTAACTTTGATCTGTGCATCGAATATTACCATTTTGTTAACGCTGTAACTGTGAGAATAATGCTGTTAATTAATCACAGCCATTTATCAACAGACCCAGAGAGACCTAGGTCATTGTGTATATGGGCTGGAATTCTTCGCTATTACAAGCTTATTGCTCTGATTTACAGCATGAATCTGAGTTGCTAGAACTCTGCAACACCGAGCTGAGATGGTAACAACAAACAGAGAGTCTGAAGACAAAGAACCAAGACATATCAGACTTTGATATTTGGTGATTACTGGGGTTTTGTTAAAACATTTACAAGGTCGAGGAACAACATAGGACAATCGAGCAGAGCGGAGAAGCAAAAAAGCACTGGGGGTGATTAAGTAAGACACATTTCTGGCGGAGGGTATGTAGTTGTAAACCTTGCAACAGTTTTACCATGTGGTGCTACGGTTGTGCAAAATTACTGCAATATCGGTATTAGGCTAGGTTCACACTGATACGATACGATACGACTTTCATCCTATGTTGCTCTGCAACATCAGTCCTAGATCGATCCTACATTGGTCCGACATCCATTCGACTTTTATGAACAGGATACTACGTTAATCCAACTTTGTGATAGTCTGACTTGTCCTTTGACCTCAAAACAATCCCAGTGTGAGATAAATTCCTTTTACTGCTGCTGTAATCACCATTTCGGATGTCAAAAGTCAGATGGTTAGGACAAGGATCCTACTTTGATCCGACTTCAATGATTATCAATAGGCTGAAGTAGGACCAAAGTCGGACCAAAGTAGTACAGGGAGAATTTTCAAAGTCAGATCGACTTGTGTCGGACCAGTTAAGACAGCTCTCATGGGGAAATATTGATTTTCATACATCATACAACATAAGCTCCCAATGTCGGAGCGTTTGTCGCACAAGTGTGAACCCAACCTCAAGGAAGCTGGAGTTAAATTAAATCTCCTCCATGTGGCAATCATAGTGTTGTATGTGTAATTATTATATTAAATCATTGAGACATTTTTGCTACAAAATTTGTTTCTCTAGTACTGGCGTTTACATTTCCATTACTCTCCCAACTTCTCCAAATAGCTTCCATGTGTGTAAATCTCCACTTCACAGAGAGTTGCAAAAAATGTATATACACCACTTATCAACACTTTATATGTACATGAATCTGTTGTATGTTTCGGCATTTGTTGCACTACTGGGAGAGAAGGTTTCTAAATAGTATCTACAACACTCTTTATTAATTCCATGCACTGAGTAATATAGTCAACCTGTATGTGCCTAGAATGTTTAAAATAGCCATCCATATTCCCATTGCACATATTCCTGGAAAAGGCTCTAGGATACTGCGTGCTGTATATTTACACTTAGATTTTACGTTTCTGTCAGCGTCAGTCAATTTAAAGCTCACTAAACACCACTTTTCATTCAATAAAGTGCATCCAATCACACATTTCCCAGGTTCTATAAAATTTGGGTAATAAGCCCCCGCCATCATGTCTGGGAGGCCAACAAGGAGAGGCAGACTTTCCTATGCCACTATGAGGGGGGCCAGCAGCGTCTATGTCCACAGGCAGAGGCGGACATGGTCCATTTTCAGGCAGGGCACATTTGTCTCTGTTTAGTCATAAACCATAAATCATAAAGATTAATTTAAAAGTCGTTCTGGCAAGCAGCGCTACTTATTAGTAACATTCGGAAAAAAGCTGGCAGTAGTGTGAATTACTCTAGGTGAAAGATAGTGATAATCCAAAGCAATTGTATCGTCAGATGTATGAGGGTTCCACCTTCATCAAACCTCATGATTCTGCTCCCTTAGGAGTTGCACTCACCAAATTTGAATTAGATAAGTGCCTTTGGATATACTGTATTGTTCCTGTATGATCAATGCCTAAGAGCTATTTGTTGGGAAATTCAGAATGGATCACCTAAGGCCTCGTACACACGAGGGGATATGTCCGCTGAAAACGGTCCGATGGACCGTTTCAGCAGACATCTCCGCTCGTGTGTATGGGCTAGCGGACAGATTTCTCCACCCGACAGATTTCAAAGCATGCTTTGAAATCCATCCGGTGGAATCTGTCCGCCCGACATGTCTGCTGGTTAGTACACTTACCAGCAGACATGTCGTCCCCCACCGCCGCCGCGCGGCCGCCGAATGGATTCGGCGCATGCGCGGAAGTGTTTTACTTCCTGGTGCGGTGACGTGGCGGTGACGCGGCGGCGTCAACGTCACCGCCGCGTCACCACGCCGTCTGGCGGCGGGGAATTTGATCCGATGGTGTGTACACGCCATCGGATCAAACTCCCGATCGGACATATCCGATGGAAATGGTCCGCGGACCGTTTTCATCGGATATGTCCGATCGTGTGTATGGGGCCTTAGATTTATACACTCCGATACTGTGGTTCACTCATGCTTTACAAGCCAAATACATTCCAATGTGTTCGGAGATAAGGAAGGGAACAATCCTCATAGTGTGAATCCATTAAGACTTTATTCATAAATGTAGCAAGGTGTTACCATTGCATGCATCATAATAGACTGCAATTTGTGTTGAATAGACATTTGGCTTCCCCTGGTGTCCGTTTTATGCTAGGCTATTAAAGCTTGTTTGGTTTGATTATTCATGGATAAGGCATCATGGGCATTGTGGTATCAGAGACAGAGACCATATTGATGTGGGCAGAATTGAGACTACATTACCCACAAGGCCACTGTACTATCAAAGTGCAATGCGCCACGCACAGCCTGATGGGAGGACTTATTTAAGACAAGCGCATACTCAGCCCCGCTCTCTCGGGAAGCAACCTTCCAGCCAGCAGGAGGCCCACATTGAGGCCTGCTGTAAGTGTGCCTAGGCCTGAGAAGCCTGGGCCTAAAGTTATAGAGAGCGGATCACCTAGCCAGAGAGGGATGCTTGAGACAATTTCGCTGACAGAGCCAAAGAGGGACAGTCTGAAGCTCACAGCATCCGGAGTCGCCTTTTCCACCGGTACCCAGGGAACGGCCGTGCAGGGGACCAGGGGCCCACGTTACTGAGAGACTGATCACTGAAGGAAGGTTCAGGATTGAGGAAAACCAGCGAAGAGAGGTCTCGTTTGGTGAGCGGGCACTTGCCCATCAACATAGTTAACTAACTCGCATGAGTGTGACATAGAATTCACTTGTGCTTGCTGGCGTCTGCAGTGCCGCAAACAGGGACACACTGCCTCCTGAGAGCAATACGATGCCTCGGGGGAATTAGCGTTCAGTTTTACCACCACATTATGTGCATCGAGTGTTTTCCTTTTCTTCCACCCTGTTTATTGGAATACAAATAAATAAGTGCACCAACGGAGCTAGCAGAAGATTAACTGACTCTTAAAGGAGCAGCCACCCGTTTTCTCTCTTCCCACAAGTTCTTACTACAGGACACGCACCTGTTGAACTGTCCACTAGGGGGAGCCATACAGTTAGGAGTCTATTGCCTCCTTTCCACTGAGCGGATCGGTTAAATTATTCATTGCAATTTTTTTTAATCAGCCCTGTTGGGGGGGCTTTGGTGAGATATCAGGGGTTTTAACAGGCCATAATTCCCCAGTCGCTTTCTCAGCTGCTTCAGCTGAAATGAATGGAGCTCCTCTCTATTTATAAACTAAAGCATCGTAAACACAAGTTACGATGCTCAGTTATGTGAATGGACAGTCAGTGATCACTGACTCTCTTCATTCTAAAAAAGGTAGGAGCCGGGTTTAGCGGCTCCTACCTCTGCTCTCCACCCTGACAGATTGAGGGGGGAGAGGGGGGTGCGGCACGGAGGGGGAGAATACAGCACGGAGGAGAGCGGCACGGCGGAGAGCGGCACAGCACAGGGGAGAGCGGCACAGAGAAGACTTGTAACTCCCCCCACCACCCGATACCTGACTGCCCAGGTATCGGGTGAAGCATCGGAGGATTTCCCCCGAGTAAAAGTACTCGGCAAATGCTTGGTATCGGTACCCATACCGATACTAGTATCGGTATCGGGACATCCCTACTGTGTGGTATCATTGTGGACTCCTATAGCCATTCGGGGTCCACAATCACATTATTGTCCATTTGTGCCAGGGGGGGAATCGAGCCAAATTCTGGGGGGTTGACAGGCAAAGTGCAGGACCGAAATTAAACCAGCACCCACTTTCCCTCATCCTTATGCTCTTACAGACAATAGTAAAAAGATAACATTCAATATTACATTGCACTGTGTGTTATGTTCTGACACATACTCATCGCTTGTGAAGATCAAATCATCAGTGGTGATTCTCGGGAGGAGATCAGATCAAATGACAGATGCAGCAATCCGTGTGGCCACGCCTAGATGCGTTTCATCATTCCGTCTTTGTCAATGCTTCTTTTTTCACTGTCCAGTCACAGGCTGGAGGAGGACAAGACCTATAAGCCTTACCCAACTACAGCAGAAAAAAATGGCTCCTTCCCTACCAGACAAGTCTGTGCTCTGTGGTATAACTGTACAAAGCTTGCCAGTGGGCTTGTGGGCAGGGTTTACTCATCCTGCACGTGGGGACACCTTTGACGCAGAGTGCACTCATCAATGCCTGGGTCCAGATGGGGACTGTGGTCATGGGGAGATTTAACATTAAGGCAGTTCCCCATCTTGAGATGAGTGTTCACTGTGTGCAGTAATAAAATACAGAGTTCCTCTGAGAAGGGACTTGTCACATGTAACTTTACACTGTAAGGCCGCGTACACACGATCAAATCTATCTGCTGGAAACGGTCGTTCCGACCGTCCCAGCAGACAGATTCAATCGTGTGTACGGGCGAGCCGACGGATTTGGCCAGCCGACAGATTTGAAAGCATGCTTTCAAATCTGTCGGCTGGGAACCCGTCCGCCCGACATGTCTGCTGGTTAGTACGCTTCTCGCACACGCGTCGAATGGTTTCGACGCATGCGCGGAAGTGTTTTACTTCCTGGTGCGGTGTCGTGGCGGCGTCAACGTCACCGCCACGTCAGCGCGCCGTCTGCCGGCGGGGATTTTGGTTTGATCGTGTGTACACGATCAAACCAATACATCCCCAGCAGACAGATTTGTTCAAATCGGTCTGTCCGACCGATTTGAACAAATCTGTCTGCTCGTGTGTATGGGGCCTAACATGTATGTTGCATTAGTAGGGATGTGCTGAGCCTATGCCCACTATATCAGTCCAGTGTATCTCTGTTACTGCACTTCCGGTAACAGAATGGGTCTTGCCAGGCACCTACTGCAGACCTCATGCTCGCACTTATTAACTCTTCGCTTCTCGTACCTCATGACTAGGCCATAGATCTCTGTATGCATGTTTGGATCCGGTTGCAATGTGATAGCAATTACTAGGGAGGGAGTCAGACAATCCCATTGCTACCGGAGGACCTGTCAACTTACCGGGCACCAGGTCTAATGACTGGTTGCTTTGTGTCTTGAACTTGTGCTTGGTCTATCTTAGCAACTACATTCTTCCTTTTTGTCTTGCAGAGATAACCCTTTATAGTAGTATTCCTTCATACTCCATAGTGCTTTACAGATCCAGGTTCTTTGGACACACCAGAACCAACATGCACCCCTTTGAATAACTTCAGACCAGGCTTAGAATTATTAAAATACCTTTACTAAACAAGTGTGTCATAACAGTTCCTTCCCCTAACTATTGTAGACTGGCTGCCCAGGCATACCTCTGTGAGCTGAGAGCCCATTATGGCATTTTCTATGATTTGAATGTCTCTGAAAATCCTTGTGTCTTTAGCAGACTGGAAGGCAGAGCAGCCCGATACCACAAACAGAACAAAACCAACTAGTCCAGCTAGGAAGCCCCTGGACCTCAGCCTTCCCCTTTCTTATAGCACAGGTGGGCTGGCATAGACCAAAAGCCCAGCCAACCGCTAACTCATTAGAACTAATACATTTCAAGCTGCCTACAGGCTGAATGAAAATAAGGAACAGTTTCAATTTTCTGCACAAATAAGGCGGATGGAGGAATCCCTCCCCCGCAGGAGATTGGATTCTGACAGGGGCACGGGTAGCTGTCAGAATACACTGCTCAGTGACTGCACCTGCAGATTGAGAAAAACTTTCCAACATGTCCCTTTCATTTAACTCTAGGACTGGATTAGCAGTAATACAAATCATTTTGCGGGTTAATAGGCCCATTTATTTGTATTGTATCTGTGTTATTAGCTGTTTGCTTGGAGTTTTGCTTTATTACTGTTATATCTGTTCCCTGCAGGGTCCCAGATGAGAAGTACTGGAAACAAATGAACTGTGCATTGACCGCCTGACCCTTACTTAGTTTTAAGTCCTACCTTGTCCTAATAAAATGTCTAATGCAACATTTGAAGCCGCACAGTCAATTTATTTACCCCTGATTTTATGTGCATACAGTACATGTACATGATTGCACACTGGCTGCACGCTCACCCACACAAACACACACATGTAAATGCATCTATTTACAGATGAAAAGTCTTATGGGCGAGCTGAGAAGCGTGTTCATTAAAAAAGCAAAGTAAATAAATGCCTTCTGACTGGGTGACCTGAAATCTACGCACAGATGAGAGAGAAATGGTTGTGTTCATGGGTGAATTCATTTCCTCCGTATATTGGCTTCCTTAATGTTCTGCCTCTGACTCCCATGGCTCGCACAAATTGTACAACTCCAGCCTTTTCAAGAACCCTGATGCTTGTAATTTATTTTTTTCTATGTAGAACAATTTGGGCAGAGCAATAATGCTCTTTGTAGGGGTGATTTATATTTTATAGCCCAGGTCTCAATTTTAAACAATGCGTTCAAGCCTTTATGCCTGGCGAACTGCTTTCCCTTTACAGTGCGGACTTCTGTCGGCTGCGTTGTTGTATTTCATTGGACTGGGGGGTCTCATTAAGCTTTCTTTTCACAGAGCCCTTTTCTTTTTCTTCTTATAATGCCGAGGATCAGAAGCAGTGGGAGAATTGGGGTGTTTCCTATGCAATGTACAAAATGTGTTTGTTAAAATGTCAATTTTTTTTTCTATACTTCATAACATTCAGGCGTTTTCACTGGAGAAAATGGCCTATTCTGCAATGAAAAGCTTAATTTATAATGGAAGTGTAGCTGGTTTGCCCTTCGGTTATGTATTACATAAGAAGGGGGGGGGGGGGAGTTATGGCTTCTCAGGTGATCTCACCACAGACCGTTTGATCAGCGGCCCCAAGAAAGATGCAAAAAAAGTTCAGTTACATTGATAACATTTAAGAGAAAATGCTGCCTGCCAGAATATCAGTGAAATGTTTGTCAGGGGAAGTCAGAGAGAAAAAGACAACATTTTTTACAAGAACAATAAAGGGTTACAGTATTTACTAAAAGCAGAATAAAAGGTCAGATTCACAAAAGATTAGAGAGTGAAGTGGTTCCATGTCTATCACATGAGATTGCATCTTTATTTTCTCATGATTCATCATTCCCATGCAAAAATATCAGTGGCTATACAGTAAATGCCAGCAAAAGAAAAGAAAAGAAAAAACACAGCACTTAAAAGTTAAAGTAATTGTAAAGGTTCCAGTTTTTATTTTTTTTAAATAACAAACCTCCACTGTGCAGCCCGTTATGCACAGAGTGACCCCAAATGCCGTTTTTGGGGTCACACGGCAGCTCTCTCTGCACCTCCACGCAATAGCTAACCCCCTCTGGGAAATGGTCTCCCGAGGGGGTTACCTTACAGGCACGCTCCCGTGACATACACTCGGCGTATATAGCCGCCGAGTGTATGACTCAGTCCTGCCCCCCGACGCCCGCATCATTGGATTTGATTGACAGCAGCGTGAGCAAATGGCTGCGCTGCTATCAATCTATCCAATGAAGAGCCGAGAAGCCCAGGCAAAGATCAATCGCGTTTGTGACGTGGTCCTTTCCAGGGCTCAGGTAAGTAGAACGGGGGCTGGGGGGTCGACAATAATCAGCTTAGGATGCATTAAGGTGAAAAAACATAAACCTTTACAACCCCTTTCACATTCATTGGAAGAGAATATACTGTAAATTGAAGTGAACCTGTAACTAGTTATGGATTAGTTTTTACACATTTCTAGCAAGTATTTAATTACCTTTAAAGGATAATTTCACTATTTGAAAAAACAATCAATGCACCCATATTGCAAAAAGCAAAAATATGCATTTATCATTTTATTTGCATTGAAGCCTGCAAAGCATTGCAACAAAGATTAGTGAATTGTGGGTGCAATGCTCTGGTCCTACACATTCCTACTGAGCTATAGAGCTTCAGTTACAGAGCTGGAGGAAGTATCAATAGTCAACTACAGTCCCTCTACTGTAGTACCATACTTCCTGGCAAGGTACCCTTCTCCTCATGTTTGAGGGCATGTGGCCTGGTATTGTTCGAGGAGGGAGGGAGCAGACACTTACTGCAGGGAATTCCCAGCCACTTTACCCACCAATAAACAGACCACACCAAAATTAGGAGTCAAAATTTACTTTGCAGCCTTTTTATTAGCATATAGCAACAATATCACAGCATTTTTTATAAACAGAAACAGTGAACAGGTTGCTGATATTTGGAGGCACTAAACACATCTACAGTTTTGTATCTGTGTATCTGTTGCTCCCAGCCAGAGCACACCTGCTCAGACACAATGGGCCAGATTCAGGTACAATTGTCCTGGCGCAGAGTATCAAAAAAACAGTACGCCGCCGTATTTTACCTGGCTCTAAGAAGAATTCAGGTAGATTTCGGCCCGTAAGGTACGGCGGCGTAGTATATTTCTCGTGGCGGAATCGAAATACGCGATTAGGGGTCGTGAAGCATTTAAATTAGGAGCGTCCCCACGGCGATCGAACTGCGCATGCTCGGTTCAGAAATTTCCCGCCGTGCATTGCGTGAAATTACGTCGTTACGTCAGGTTTTTTTTGAGTAGCGTCGTTTACGTACATTCCTATTCCCGGACGACTTACGCAAAAACCAAAGAAAAAATTGAAATTTGACGTGGGAACGACGGCCATACTTAACATGGGCTGTCTAACTATAGACCAGATTTTTGCTTCCCTAACTTTACGCAGCAAAAAGATGACTACAGATGCCGTAAGAGAAATCGACGGACGATCGTATTTTCGTGGATTGCCGGAAAAAGCTAATTTGCATACCCCGACGCTGAAAACGATGCGAACTCCACCCAGCGGGCGGAAAAAGATTGCAGCGTAGATCTGACAGTGTACGAAGCCCGAAGCCGCCGTATCATGGTTTGAGGATTCAAACTAATGATACGACGCGGGTAATTTGAAATTACTCCAGTCTAACAGGAGATAGACCGGAGTAATGGCTCTGTGAATCTGGCCCAATGTTCCAAGTAACCGCAGAGACCTCCATGTCCCAAATTCCCTGTTTACCCAACATTACCGAAATGCACCCAAGGACACCATAGCACTGATGGGTCCCCAAGACTAATGCCGCGTACACACGGTCGTTTTTTGCGATGAAAAAAAAACGTTGTTTTTTAAAACGTCATTTAAATTGATCGTGTGTGGGCAAAACGTTGTTTTTTGTCTTCAAAAAAACGACCCCAAAAAAATGCCAACATGCCTAGAATTTTTTGTGTCATTTTTCAAAACGTTGTTTTTTGTTTCACAAAAAGTCACCGTGTGTAGCAAAAACGTAGTTTAAAACAACGTTTTTCAACCTGCGCATGCCCAGAAGCTAGTTATGAAGCGAGCTTCAATGGAAAAGAGTGGTGAACGTAACCTCGCTTTTTGTGAAAAAAACGATGGTGTGTATGCAACATCGTCTTTGAAAAGTGACGTTTCAAAAACGTCGTTTTTTACTTCACAGAAAACGTCGTTTTTTTTCATTACAAAAAATGATCGTGTGTATGCGGCATTAGACTATTGATTTTGTTACCACTTCCAAATCCACCACCCCCAGTCTGCTTTGATGACCAACATTTTAACCATTCCAAGAAAAGGGAGGGTCGGTGGTAAGTTCTCTGTCTGTTGACCAACAACTGGATCCACAACTCATCACCCTTCCCGAAATCTCTGAAGCACCTCCCAGGCAACTATAGACACCAATTAGGTAAGTGATTAAAAACCTTAAGCCAAACATTAATCCTTTAAAACGTTTCTGCCTTATTTACATACAGTCATGGCTGAAATTGTTGGCACCCCAGAAAATTTTCCAGAAAATCAAGTATTTCTCACATAAAAGTAGTGCAGTAACACATGTTTTGCTATACACATGTTTATCCGCTTTTTGTGTATTGGAACAAAACAAAAAAAGGGAGGAAAAAAAGCAAATTGGACATAATGTCAAACAAAACTCCAAAAATGGGCTGGTCAAAATTCTTGGCACCCTTTCAAAATAGTGTATAAATAATGCAGCGTACACACGATCACTTTTTGTGATGTAAAAACGTCGTTTTATCTCATGAAACAAAACGACGTTTTTCAAACTTAATTTTAAAAAACGATGTTGCATACACACCATCGTTTTCTGAAAATGCTCTTGCAAAGCGCGGTTACGTAAGACACTTTCGACGGCACTCTGTTCCATTGAAGCTCCCGTCTCATAACTTGCTTCTGAGCATGCGCGGGTTTAAAAACGTCGTTTTAAACGTTGTTTTGCCCACACACGATCATTTTTTGTGAAACAAAAGACGACATTCTGAAAAACGACATAAAAAATTCAAGCATGTTAGAATTTTTTTTTGGTTGTTTTTTTGAAGACATAAAACGACGTTTTGCCCACACACAATCATTTTAAATGACGGTTTTTAAAACGTTGTTTTGTTTCATTACAAAAAAACGACCGTGTGTACGCGGCATTAGATTGTTTCAAGCATGTGATGCGCCTTTAAACTCACCTGGGGCAAGTAACAGGTGTGGGCAATATAAAAATCACACCTGAAAACAGATAAAAATGAGAGAAGTTCACTTAGTCTTTGCATTGTGTGTCTGTGTGTGCCACACTAAGAATGGACAACAGAAATAGGAGAAGGGAACTGTCTGAGGACTTGAGAACCAAAATTGTGGAAAAACATCAAAAATCTCTAGGTTACAAGTCCATCTCCAGTGATCTAGATTCGCCTTTGTCCACAGTGCGCAACATTATGAAGACATTTGCAACCCATGGGACTCTAGCTAATCTCTCTGGGCGTTGACGGAAGAGAAAAATTGATGAAAGGTTGCAACGCAGGATAGTACGGATGGTGGATAAGCAGCCCCAAACAGGTTCCAAAGAAATTCAAGCTGTCTTGCAGGCTCAGAGAGCATTAGTGTCAGCGCACATTTAAATGAAATGAAACACTATGGCAGGAGACCCAGGAGTAACCTACTGCTGACAAAGAGACATAAAAAAAGCAAGACTACAGTTTGCCAAAATGTACTTGAGTAAGCCAAAATCCTTCTGGGGAAAAAGTCTTGTGGACAGTTGAGACCAAAATAGAGCTTTTTGGCAAAGTACATCATTTTACTGTTTACCGAAAACGGAATGAGGCATACAAAGAAAAGAACACAGTACCTACAGTGGAATATGGTGGAGGTTCAATGATGTTTTGGGGTTGTATTGCTGCCTTTGGCACTGGGTGCCTTTAATGGGTGCAAGGCATCATGAAATCTGAGGATTACCAAAGGATTTTGGGTCGCACTGTAGAGCCCAGTGTCCGAAAGCTAGGTTTGTGTCTGAGATATTGGGTCTTCCAGTAGGACAATGAACCCAAACATACCTAAAAAAGCACCCAGAAATGGATGGCAACACAGCACTGGAAAGTTCTAAAGTGGCCAGCAATGAGTCCAGAGCTAAATCCCATTGAACACCTCTGGAGAGATCTTAAAAATGCTGTTAGGAAAAGGCACCCTTCCAAAAGAGAGACCTGGAGCAGTTTGCAAAGGAACAGTGGTCCAAAATTTCCGGGTGAGAGAAATTGCGGTGTAAGAAACGTATTGATGGTTATAGGAAGCGACTGATTTAAGTTATTTTTTCCAAAGGGTGTGCAACCAAATATTAAGTTAAGGGTGCTAAGAATTTTGACTAGGGTTGTCCCGATACCACTTTTTTAGGACCGAGTACAAGTACCGATACTTTTTTTAAATGTGTCCCCAAATGCAGCCATGTCCCCCACATATTGCAGCCATGTATGTCCCCCACATATTGCAGCCATGTATGTCCCCCACATATTGCAGCCATGTATGTCCCCCACATATTGCAGCCATGTATGTCCCCTACATATTGCAGCCATGTATGTCCCCCACATATTGCAGCCATGTATGTCCCCCACATATTGCAGCCATGTATGTCCCCCACATATTGCAGCCATGTATGTCCCCCACATATGCAGCCATGTATGTTCCCACATTTGCAGCCATGTATGTCCCCCACATTGCAGCCATGTATGTCCCCCACATTGCAGCCATGTCCTGTCCCTCATACCTGTAGATATGATGCCGCCGCTGCTGCCGCATACCGCCGTTAATTTCCCTGCATTATAGCGCAGCGCGCATTACAAGCTTTCGTTCTGAATACTTGTAATGCCCGCGCCACAATGTATAGACACTCCCCTTCTCGGGATAGGAGGGATTCATCCAATCCCACGCAAGGGGGAGTGTCTATACGCGGATTCGTGCATAGACACTCCCCCTTGCTCGGGATTGAACAGATCCGTCCAATCCCAAGAATGGGGAGTGTCAATACATGGCGGCGCGGGCATTACAAGTATTCAAAACGAAAGCTTGTAATGCGCGCTACACTATAATGCAGGGGGATTAATGGCGGTATGCGGCAGCGGCGGCATCATATCTACAAGTATGAGGGACAGGACATGGCTGCAATATGGGGGGAAGTATTCTATTTTAGTATCGGGGGTATTTGCGGGAGTACAAGTACTCCCGCAAATACTCGGCATCGGTCCCGATACCGATACTAGTATCGGTATCGGGACAACCCTAATTTTGACCAGCCTATTTTTGGAGTTTTGTGTGACATTATGACCAATTTGCTTTTTTCCTCCCTTTTTTTGTTTTGTTCCAATACACACAAAGGGAATAAACATGTTTATAGCAAAACATGTGTTAGGCGGCGTACACACGACCGAGGTTCTCGCTAGAAACCATTCCAGCGAGAGCCTGGGCCGTGTGTACGCTTTCGGCGAGCATCCCGTCGGGAATGCCGTCGAGCAGAAATAGAGAGCATGTTCTCTATTTGCTCGACGGCCCGCCTGGATGAATGGCTGGTTGTCATTCCCGACGGGCGGGTCGCCGAATCTGACGGCCGGCAGAGAACCTCGACGGGCGGAACGATGTGTTCTGCCCGTCGAGGTTCTCTGCCGTGTGTACGCGGCTTCACAGAAATACTTTTCTGTGAAAAATACTTGATTTTCTGAAAAGACTTCTGGGGTGCCAACATTTTCGGCCATGACTCTATGTATGTCCTTTACCTTATTTATATATATATATATATATATATATATATATATATATATTGTAACATTGGGGGTATTTAACTCTAGTGGTAAATACGTTTTTCTTGTAGTGAGTCCGCACCAAACAGGCATATCTCGTTAAGGACGTGGTAGCCCACGTTTATTGAATGAGAACAACAAAATAAAAGTCCACTCAGGAATCCCACGCAGGGGTTTAAACGATATTCACAAGATAACTGAAAACACCAGCTCACCTGGCTACTCTTCAGCAGCACTGCTGCTATAGTTACTGGTACCTTAAACCAGATCTTCCAGTGTCAGTCTTGGATGCACACAGCTTCCGGGCTTCTTGGGTGCACACAGCTTTGAAGCCCTTTCACGCACACAGCGTCTTGTTCCGCATACAGCATTTGTCCCGCATACAGCGTTTGTCCCACACACAGCATTTGTCCCACAGTGTTTGTCTTGCAGCCACTGCTCCACACACTTCACCATCCTTCTCTCATCTGCTCTCCCCAGCCCTTCATTATATGAGCTGTCTGCACCTGGGAAGGCAGTTTGCAGGCTGTCTTTAAAACCTGGACACAGGTTGGAGATCCAGTCCCACCCAGATCTCTGAAGGATCTCCAAGCCATAGAGCCCCATGTAGCAATAGAAAAAATATGAGAAAACTGCCAGCGCAGTTTTCTCTGTTTTTAAATTTACTCTCTGCAGCTCTGCAATCTGGCTATATGCAGACCGTGTGTCCATTTCATCATCACTTTTATAGTGACAGAGCCACGCTCTGCCACAATATATATAGACCCATGTAAGTATTAAAACAATACTAAATCATCCTATTCTTTACAGCCAGGGTACAGTTTCTGTTCCATCAGCAGTTGCAATGGTACTGCACATGTGATCAATTCAGACAGCAGTTCAAAGATAGGAGGGTTTAGTTCCACTTTAAATCAATATATATATATATAAGAAGGCCAGTATGGTGGCCTGAGTTTATAGGAGGAGCCCGGAGGGTATTTAAGCAGCCCACTCACACATGCTCTTTGTCGGTTCAGTGTTCAGTACTACACGTCACTGGGCCGGCTCTTCCCAGCTCACCTCATGTCCGTGTGTCTGCGCATTCAATCGCATTCGACACCCTCCCGCCCTTCCCCTTTCAGGGCACTTCTCAGCATATCCTTCTTCAACAACTACCCATTACTTCCTTTGGGTATGCCCCCTTTTCTTGGCATACTGACCAGACCACCAAGGCACACTTCAGGACTATTTATGTTGTAAGTCTTGTCGCGTGTTTATGTGATCCACATCACTCTCGGTCAGAGGGCCACGACCATAAATATTAGGGTTGTCCCGATACCACTTTTTTAGGACCGAGTACAAATACTGATACTTTTTTTCAAGTAGTCGCCGATACCGAATACCGACACTTTTTTTAAACGTGTCCCCAAATGCAGCCATGTCCCCCCACATATTGCAGCCAAGTCCCCCCACATATTGCAGCCATGTATGTCCCCCCACATATTGCAGCCATGTATGTCCCCCACATATTGCAGCCATGTCATGTCCCCCCACATATTGCAGGCATGTCATGTCCCCCCACATATTGCAGCCATGTCATGTCCCCCCACATATGCATCCATGTCATGTCCCCCCACATATGCATCCATGTCATGTCCCCCCACATATTGCAGCCATGTCATATCCCCCCACATATTGCAGCCATGTCATGTCCCCCCACATATTGCAGCCATGTCATATCCCCCCACATATTGCAGCCATGTCATGTCCCCCCACATATGCAGCCATGTCATGTCCCCCCACATATGCAGCCATGTCATGTCCCCCCACATATGTCCCCCCCACATATGCAGCCATGTCATGTCCCCCCACATATGCAGCCATGTCATGTCCCCCCACATATACAGCCATGTCATGTCCCCCCACATATGCAGCCATGTCATGTCCTCCCACATATGCAGCCATGTCATGTCCCCCCACATATGCAGCCATGTCATGTCCCCCCACATATGCAGCCATGTCATGTCCTGTGCCCCATATTGCAGCCATGTCATGTCCCCCATACCTCCGCCGCCGTCGCTGCTGCAGCCTGCAGGGTTAATCCCCGTGCAACACATACCCGCGGCGCCATGTATAGACATGCGATTGGACGGATCCGTCCAATCGCGAGCAAGGGGGGAGTGTCTATGCACGTATCCGTATATAGACACTCCCCCCTTGCTCGCGATTGGACACTTTTACACGGGGATTAGCGGCGGTCGGCGGCTGGCGGTGTGCGGCGAGCGACATGAGACGAGCGTGGTGCGGTGTGCGGCGAACGGCTGCGGCGTTGTCGTCGGTGGCGGCGGCGGTGGCGGCGGCGGGGGGGGGTCATCGGGTTGGGGGGTGGGTGAAAGTATTCTATTTTGGTATCGGGGGTATTTGGGGGAGTACAAGTACAAATACTCGGAATCGGTCCCGATACCGATACTGGTAAGGGGAAGCTATGTTTATTTGCTTTTTCCCTCCTCTGGTGCCATATTTGCCACCTTTCAGGGGTTTTGACAGGTACCCATCCCTACTTCCAGGAGACCTGGCTGCGGCAAGATGTGGTGAGGTCCCCTGTGAGTTCGCCCCCCGCCTCCTTTCCCTGCCACTGTGCCATTCAGAAATTGCAGCGCGCTTCGCACATGCACAATAGGGAACCAGCTCTGAAGCCACAGGGCTTCACTGCCAGTTTCTGTTGCAGGCAATGGCGGTGGCTAGGGATGAGCCAAACACCCCCGCGTTCGGTTCACACCAGAACGTTCGAACAGACCGACCGTTCGCGCGAACATTTAGAACGCCATTGAAGTCTATGGGACTCGAACGTTCAAATTCAAAAGTGCTAATTTTAAAGCCCAATATTCAAGTTATTGTTGGAAAACATCTTTGAGAACCAGGGTCTTGCCCCAGGGAACATGTATCAATGGAATTTTTTTTTTAACCGGTGGTTTTTTTCTGGAGCAGCGATTTTAATGATGCTTAAAGTGAAAAAAAAAAAAGAAAAGTTCCTATAAATATCGTACCTGCTGGGTGTCTATAGTAGTGGAACGTGTTTAGAACTGTCCCTGCACAAAATGAGATTACTCTCAGAAAAAATAAATGTAATACTGCTTGCGGCTTTAATGTAATGTTTGGTCCCTGCAATATGGATAAAAATCATTAAAAAAAATAGCATGGGTTTTCCCGCCACCACTCCCCCCAGGTCATTACAAGACCCAGTGCCGATCCTGACCTCCCTGGGGCCCTAAGCAAATAAGCAAAATGAAAATAAAAATGAGAAGCGGGGGGCACTGACGACAGTGACATATCAAGAAAGTTGAGAAGCGGGGGACTGGGGGCAGTGTTCTGCTGTCGGAAATGACTCAGCCAGCGAGTTTAGAAGCAGGGTGAGGGGGCGAAAATGCCCGTTTGCAGCTTTGCGGAGCCCTAAGCGGCTTGCATAGTGATCGGCCCTAACAAGACCCTTTGGCCCTATATACTTTGAACAGCGGTATACAGGCGGTGCAAACAAGACAAGGACTGCAAGGACAAAGCCACATGCAAAGTATTGCATCAAAAATTGTTATTAGACTCCCCTGTTAAACGGAGGCAGAAAAATTGGGCCTTAGGCACTGGTGGTGGAGCCCAGAAACAAAAATGTTCTTACTAGCTATCAGCAAGATCAGTGAGGAGGAAAAGGATATTCAGTCAGCAGCATAACAGGACAGTCACTCAGCATCAGCATAGGCAGTCTCCAAGGGATCTGACATTTCAAAACAAAATATTCAGTTACATCAGCATCAGGTGCTTGGTAGCTGGTATTGATCCAAGCCTGATTCATTTTTATGAAGGTCACTCGATCGACGGAGTCGGTGGAGAGGAGAACCCTGTGATTGGTCACAAAGCCTCCAGCAGCACTGAATGTGCATTCTGAAAGAACACTGGATGCAGGGCAAGCCAGTAGCTCAATTGCGTACTGTGCAAGCTCTGGCCAATGATCCATCCTCAAGACCCAGTAAGCCAGAGGATTTTCGGAGGGGAAGGTGTCCAAGTCTGATATTGCCCCTAGGTATTCACGTACCATGTAAACCAGACGCTGGCGATGGTTGCTGGAACCTTGGGACTGCGGACTAAAAAATTGTCTGAACTCATCGGTCAGACGGCCACCTTCTCCACCGCTCCTTCTGTGACTCACCGAAGCCTCAGCAACACGTTGTCCAGATAAAGGGAAAACCGCCGCTCCAGACGACACTCTTCAGTGGTGAGTAAAGTTCAAAAATCCATATGGATGCAGGCAATGCGTGGTGCAATATAAGGAAAGAAAAATGGACAGCCGCACTCCAATGGATGAAAAGACTTAAAAATAGTGCCTGTTTATTCCAGTCAAAAAACTAAAACAGCAAAAACAGCAAACGGTGGGGTAACAAACTGACGCGTTTCACATCGACAACCGATGCTTAGTCATAGCTAAACATAATGATAAAAGAAATCTCATTTATAGAAAGAAAAAAGTCCCAGAAACCATCTTATGATTCATTAATTAGTCTCCTGGTGGGGCCTGGCTAATGCCGGTAATCGTGCACACCTGTTGAAAGAATGCAACAAGGAAAAAACACAGTCCATCATGACTAGATGGGAACATAATATATACATCGGCCGATTAAAATTGGTTACACCGGTCTAATAGCAGCAAACCTAGTTTCAACCCCTAGGAAAATATATACAGTGGATGTGTGTTGGGAACATATGTGTTACAATGTAAAGAAACCTTGGCCCAGATTCAGGTACATCTGCGCATTATTAGACCGGCGTAGCGCACCGCCTTTACGTTAGACTTGCGCAATTTTGCCGCGTAATCACCCTATTCTCGTAGCTTTTGCGCAGGAAATTGCGCATACGTAACGTTTTTTCAGAGGCGTAAGGAGGAGTAATACAAATTGGGAAGGACGTGGGCGTGTTACATTGAAATGAGCCGTGACCCCATGCAAATGAAGGGCCGGCCGGCTCGCGCATGCGCGCTTGAACGAGACCATGTCAGCTCCGATGTGCGCATGCTCACAACTCGGGAGCGGCACAATCAGTGAAATTGGAAATGGACTAGGGCAACGTTGTGAACTACGCAAACAGTATAAATAGACACACACAAACGCACTTCCTTTGCAAAAGTACATCCCTTTGTCCCTTCCCATTTAACCAAGTGCTTTTGTTCTTGTTGTTCGTTGCGGTGTATTTTGTAGTTGTCAGATTAGTGTTCTGTGTGATCAGGTGTTTGTTAGTAGATTTTTGAAAGTGGTTTTTGATAAGTGTTTGAGAGACTGTTTGTTTGATTGATATATTTCTTTTTGTTTCTTTTCCTGCTGTATTTTTGTTTTGTTTTTTGGGGACTGTTTCTTGGTGAGTAGTTTTCTCTCTGTGTGTGTGTTTTTTTGTGATTGGTTGTGCTTGTTTGTGTGCGTGAATTTTGTTGACTGGGACTGTTTTTTTTTGGAAGGATGACTGAGAGAAAACGAAAGCTGAATTTTACAGTTGTGGAAAAACAGATTCTTGCCCGGGCCATTAGCGAGTATGGGCGTTACCTCCACGGCGCAGAGAGTGCCAACTCCACCCCGGCCAGGAGGAGGGAGATTTTGGATAGGATCACTGACCAGGTGAATTCAGCGGGGCAGGGGGAGACACGGACCAGGTCTGGGATTGACAAAAAAATCAATGACCTCCGGCGTCTGGTCAAAAAGAAGTTGGCCAGAATGCATGCCCATGCCAGGGGCACAGGAGGGGGCCCACCATGCCGTATTAGCCTGACAGCGGAGGAGCGTGTGGTGGCCCTGACCTTTCATCGGCATGAAGTTGGAGGGCAGGCCACCAGGTGGGCAGAGATCAGGGGCTGATCCTCCTTCCCCGGTTTTACCCCTTCCCCATAAGTCACCCCTGAGAACCTGGGGCCGTGGCCGGGGGCGCCTCAGGCGTGGCTCACGCAGAGGGCAGTAATTTGTTTTTCCCCCATTTTTTTTTTCAATTTTTTTTTTTTGTTTTTTTTTTGCTGGAATTTTGTTGCTTTTGCTGGTCTTTTTTTGTGTTGTGAATGCTGTGTGAATGTGGGGGTGACATTCCTGCCGGAAAAGGGGTGTCACCCTCTATTTTGGTGGAGAAGGGTTCCCCAGGACCAGGGAGAAGTGATCCCCAGGTCCGTGTGATTGGTGTATGAATGTTCAGTGACATAATTGGAGCCTTGGCGTGGCGTTGCTGCTCACAAGTCCAGCATGGTGGACTGGTGCCAATCCAATTTGATGTGGATGTGGGGTGTCTGTGCTAGGGACCACAGTGGTGTGCATGCATGCATTCTCATTGTGCCATGATTAATGTGTATGTTTAACGTGCAAAGATGCCCAATGTGAGCTGTCTCCTGGCTGCTCTTCCGTCAGAAGACGGGGTAGCCTCGGTTAGGGGGGATTGTCTGGTTCAGGGGTCAGGTCATCACGTAGGTCAATCTGCAGGCCCTTTCTTTCTGCAAAGTTGTGCAGCATGCAACATGCACCGATGATCTGGCACTCGAAGTTTGGGGAATACAAGAGGGTACCCCCAGACTTATCCAGGCATCGGAAACGTGACTTTAGGAGGCCAAAGGTGCGCTCCACCACTGCTCGTGTTTGGGCATGTGCTTGATTGTATCTTTCCTCTCCTGGGGTTTGGGGGTTCCGGATAGGAGTCATGAGATGGGGTCCCAGTGGATATGCAGAGTCACCTGTAAGGGAAAAGACAGGAGGATGTTAGTCATGCATGTGCCCCTTGTGATGTGCATCATGGGAGGGGATAGTCATGCCTGCCACCCATGTCACTCACCAACCAGCCAGCTGTCCCCATACACGTTCTGATCGAATTCCAATCGGATGTGGCATTGATTGTATATGTAGCTGTCATGGCTGGACCCTGGGTGTTTGGCACGGACGTGCCATATGAGGCCTTGGGCATCGACTATCACCTGTACATTGATGGAATGCCAATGCTTCCGATTGCGGTACATGTGCTCTGTCTCCTGGGGGGGCTGGAGTGCCACATGTGTGCAATCAATGGCCCCCACAGTGCGTGGGAATCTGGCAATTCTGTAGAAATCTGTCATTGCCTTCAGCCGCAGCTCCTCAGTGGTGGGTTTGATGATTTGGTTGGCCATGCGTCTGAGGATTGCAGGGACAACCTGGTGCACACATCTGCTCATGGAGGATTGTGACATCCCAGCCACCACTCCACTTGTACGCTGAAAAGAGCCACTGGCAAGGAAATGGAGTGTTGCCATGACCTTGACCAGTGGTTGCACTGCATGTGAGCGGTGTGTTGGGCTGGTGATGTCCTCCTGCAAGGTTGTGGTTAATTCCAGGATGGCATGAGGGGTGAATCTGAAGATGCGAAACACCTCAGAATCACTCATGCCAAACAGGTCTATGCGGGTACGGTATATCCTCTCCCGTGCCATCCTCCGTGCCATCCTCCGTGCCCTCATCCTTCTTTGTTCATCTAAAGTCAGTAGTATAGCTATGTGCGACGATGCCCCTGGCATGTTGGCATACAGATTGTTGAGCAACACGTGTGACTGCTGAGCTCCTCACTAACAGTGTTGCTTTATCTAACAAGTAGACTTATTTTCTTTTTTTAGACCAGCTTTTATAAGCTCTAATTTTAGACAGGACATTTTGCTGTTGCGCACACCGCGTAGCCTGCGCTGCCCCAACGTTGTTTTGTGGATCCCCGTAAGTCCCTCATTAGCATATTTGACTAGCAAATCAATGGTGTGTCTAGCGCACTTTTGCGCGGAAGGATGCGCCAGTCTAACGAAATTACGGGTCGATTTTTTGCGTATCTCGTTCTGGGGATGCCGCGCAACGAAACGCACGCGCACATTTAGACTTACGCACGCGCATCTCCTGTTGCGCAGGCGTAATCGCTCTGTGAATCTGGGCCCTTATTTTTATCCCAATGGAAGTATGACATTACATATTCTACAACACTGATAAACACTGTTGCATTCTTTCAACAAGTGTGCACGATTACCGGCATTAGCCAGGCCCCACCAGGAGACTAATTAATCCCTCTCTTTGGAGGTCTGTCAGCCGAGCAGTGGCATTATATGACCTTCAGAAATGCAGACAGACTTTCCTGGCCTGCCTCAGGACATCCTGTAAGCCCAAGTACCTGCCCAAGAACCGCTGCACCACCAAATTCAGAACATGAGCAAAACAGGGCACATGGGTTAGTTGTCCCTGTCGCAAGGCAGAGAGGAGGTTGGTGCCATTGTCGCTAACCACCATTTCTGGCTCAAGCTGGCGTGGCGTCAACCACCTCTGAGCCTGCCCCTGTAGAGCTGACAGAACCTCTGCCCCAGTGTGGCTCCTGTCTCCCAAGCACACCAACGCTAGCACCGCATGGCATCTCTTGGCCTGCATTCCTGCGTAGCCCCTTGTACGCCTAGGGAGCACGGCTGGTTCTGAGAAAACATCACCATAGGAAAAGGCCACAGAGGAAGAAGGAGAGGAGGGGGTGGAGGAGAGAGGTGTGTACCTGTAGTAGTGTTTTGGAGGCGTGGTGGCGCAACAACCTCCAACACTACTGTACCTTGCCCTGCATCCTTCCCAGCTGCCAGCAGAAACACCCAATGCACCGTGAAAGAGAGTAACGTCCCTGTCCATGCCTGCTGGACCATGAGTCAGCGGTAAGATGCACCTTACCACTGACCGCCCTGCCCAGCGAGGCATGGACATTGCCTTCCACATGGCGGTAGAGAGCCGGAATCGCCTTCCGTGAGAAAAAGTGGCGTTTGGGGACTTGCCACTGAGGTACCGCACAACTGAACTCAACTGAAAAGGCAGCAGTTGAACTGCTAGCAATTTCGCTAATCAATCACTGGGCATGTAGATGGCTGGGAGAGTACTTCTTTCGGCGCTGCAGCAGCTGGGGCAGGGAAATTTGTCTGGTACCATCAGTAGATTGCCCGCATGTACTACTAGGTTGTGACACACCTATTTCTATACCTTCAGTCCTATCAGTGCAGGACTAAGGGTCTAGTGGGTTTGGAGGTCCCAGCTGATGAGGGGCAAGGGGAGGTCCACTTTGTTCTTTGGTGTGGGTCTTTCTGGTATGCTTGCCAACAAACTGCATGGCAGGTCGACATATGTCTGGTCAAGCATGTGGTGCTCAGGCGGGTGATGTTTTGGCCACATGAGATATGCTTGAGACATATGTTGCAAATAGCAACAGTGCGATCTGATGCACATGTCTCAAAAAAGGCCCACACCAAAGAACTTTTGCAGTAACGTTGAGACACAGCAACGCCCTGCACAGGCGTAGCTCTGAGATGTAATGCAGTTGGTGTGCTGCCCTTAAGCTGGCCCCTGGAGGGCATTCTGCCTCTTTGGAGATGTGCCTGTGCCTCGTCGTCCTCCTCCTCCTCTCCTTCCTCCTCCTCTCTCCTATCAGGCACCCACGTAGAGTCAGTGACATCATCATCCCCTCCCTCCTCATCACTGTCGAAAACCTGGCAGTATGCTCCAGCTGGGGGAACATCACTGCCAGATTGCTGTCCCTCTCGGGCACCCCCTCTCTCTGTGCTCACATCAATGCCTTCCTCTATCTGTGTTCCATCATCGGAGCCTTCAAAACGCTGCGCATTTTCATGCAGCATGTACCCAACACGGTGTTAAAACAGTTCGGGGGATTCTTCAGGAGGACATGGTGGGACTAGGGAAGGATTGTGTTATGCCATTGTGCAGAGTAGGTTTAGTTGCTACTACACAGCACAAGAGCGGTAATGGCAACTCATTTTAAGTGCTAATAAACTGGACAAGTACAGTAACACCGAGTATGTTTAGGTGCTACTACACATCACAAGTGCGGTAACAGCAACTAGGTTTAGGTGCTATTAAACTGGACAAGTACAGTAACACAAAGTAGGTTTAGGTGCTACTACACGGCACAAGTGCGGTAACAGCAACTAGGTTTAAGTGCTATTAAACTGGACAAGTACAGTAACACCGAGTATGTTTAGGTGCTACTACACAGCACAAGTGCGGTAACAGCAACTAGGTTTAACTGCTATTAAACTGGACAAGTTCAGTAACACCGAGTAGGTTTAGGTGCTACTACACAGCACAAGTGCGGTAACAGCAACTAGGTTTAAGTGCTATTAACCTGGACAAGTGCAGTAACACTGAGTAGGTTTAGGTTCTACTACACAGCACAAGTGCGGTAACAGCAACTAGGTTTAAGTGCTATTAAACTGTACAAGTGCAGTAACACCGAATAGGTTTAGGTGCTACTACACAGCATACAGGCAATACAACACGTTAGATCACTGCAGCTAGCACAATCTACTGCCTGACAAATAGGAATAGCTGATCTAGCTAAGCTATACAGTGTATAAATATTAGACATGTGCAGACTGAAATATTTTGTTTCGTAATTTCGTTTTCGTCCAGAAAATAAATTTATTTTGTTACTCCCGAAAATCGTTTTGATTTATTTCGTTTTCGTCTGGAAAGTTTTCGTCGTTCAATTCGACAAACCATCGAAAATCGTTGAATTTTCGTCGTTCAATTCCTACCTATGCACTGTATTCACTGAATACAGTGCATAGGTAGAAATTGAACAACCGAAATAAATTCAACGATTTTCGATGCTTTGTCGAATTTTCGTGGTTCAATTCCTACCTATATTCACTCTATTCACTGAATACAGTAATTAGGTAGGAATTGAACCACGAAAATTCGACAAAGCATCGAAAATCGTCGGATCTGAACGAAAACGAAAATAAAGCATTTTTTATGTTGGATCTTTAGGTTTTCGTTTCTTGCGCTTTCGTTTTCGTTAGTTAACGATAACGAAAATACCAGATTTTCGGACGAAAATGCATTCTAACGAAAACGAATGCACATGTCTAATAAATATATGTACAACTCCTAGGGATGTATATATATATATATATATATATATCCTCTACACACTGTAAATTAAGCTAAACTGACTAGCCTGCCTGCTCTATCTAGCTATATAAAAAGACATAAAAAAAAAACACATTTGAATTACAACATTCAAATATGAATATAGGTAAAGATATAGATATAAAAAATGTAGAAAACAGCCTGCTGAAAGCCAAGAAGAAATCTCCAACAATAGATTTAGTGATATCTAATAATAAAGTCCAGTGTTAATCTTAGTGATGAGAAAAACTGTGAAGGAAGATTATCAGGACTAGAAATTTATAACATTCAAATAAAAAATTAAGTAAAAATATGTAAACACCATGGAAAAAGAAGTTGAAAACAGCCTGCTGAAAGCCAAGAGGAAATCTCCAATAATAAATGATTGTAAGATCTGATGTTAAAGTCCAGTGTTAATCTTTGTGATGAGAAAAACTGTGAAGAAGGTTATCAGGTGAACTCCAATGAACCGTCAGATGAAAGGAGAAGAAAGACACCCTGCACTCGTGAGGTAAGAATGCCTGCTTACCGCAAAGAAAGACTGTTTTGCATCAGTCTCATAGAGCATAGGGACGTCCGGTCTCCCTGAAACCAATCAGCGTGTATCCGAACTACCACTCAGTGGTGGATCTGAGGCGAGTATATTATTATTGGAGATTTCCTCTTGGCTTTTAGCAGGCTGTTTTCAACTTCTTTTTCCATGGTGTTTACATATTTTTGCTTATTTTTTTATTTGAATGTTGTAAATTTCTAGTCCTTCACAGTTTTTCTCATCACTAAGATTAACACTGGACTTTATTATTAGATCTCACTAAATCTATTGCTGGAGATTTCTTCTTGGCTTTCAGCAGGCTGTTTTCTACATTTTTTTATATCTATATCTTTACCTATATTCACATATGAATGTTGTACATTTTTTAATTATTAAGTGTCTTTAGCGCTGCACCCCCCCCTGTTTTTTTTATGCTCTATTGATTGTTGTACACGATTTTGTGCCAGCTGCTTATTATTTACTTAATCATTGGTATTTACTCAGCGTCAGCCCTCCTTTGGGCTCTTTCTGTTTATATAAAAAGACAATCTCTCTGTCTCTCTGACTGATCTCTGTTCAGCGCTGGAACACACTACACGAGGCCGCCCAGCAGGCGGCCTTATATAGTGTGGGGTGTGTGCTAAAGCCCTGAGCCATAATTGGCCAAAGCCACCCTGGCTTTGGCCAATTATGGCTCTCCGTTTTTTGCGCTCTGTGATTGGCCAAGCATGCAGGGTCATAGTGCATGTTTGGCCAATCATCAGCCCACAATGCCGCAGTGAATTATGGGCCGTTGCACGTCACTCCAATTTGGCGCGAACGACCCGTTTTGTTCGAATTTCGTCGAACGTACGAACAGACAATGTTCAAGTCGAACATACGTTCGAATCGAACGCGGAGCTCATCCCTAGCGGTGGCAGCACCCAAGAGCCAATGGAAACAGGACAGTAATTGTAGCTGCTGACTTTGAATTTTTTCGTGGGGGGCTGGACCTTCTCTTTAAAGAAAAATAAAAATTCCCTTCATCTTGACTCACTGAAGCTTGCTGGATTGCCTGTGCAACCAGTGATTTATCATTTAGTGTCAATAATATATATATAGATATTAAACAATATGTAGCACACCCTCTAAGGAGTCACAGGTGAAATGGGATTCCCCACCCTGCACAACCAGGCACATTGAATTTCCCAAAGTCAGAAAACAGTCAAGTACTTTTTTTTGTTCTTTTATTGAGGGATTAGAACTTGTATGGGGAGTAGGGGTATTATGGGGTGCTCACTTGACTTCTTCAGGGACAACTTCTCCTATGTACAGTCTATATATACTCCTCACTTCCTTCAGCACACTTGATTGCAGAAAAAAACTCAACTGAGACACTTTTAGTGAATCTGACCAAACACTCAGCCAGATCAAAACAAAAGCCCTTTACAGGCAGGGTCCCTGGGCCCCTTGGATGTGTAGCAAAGTACAGTCAGTTTACACTGGCTGCAGCTGCCCTTTTCACTTGCCCTCCTGGCTCTCTCCGCAGCCCACCAGACTAGGGGCCACCCTTAAGGGCCACTAAAAGCCTCCTCAGCACCCCACCTCCATCTTTCACCTGACTGTCCCTGCTGGCAAGACTAGTAAGTATTTATTTGATGGCCTACACTGCCAGCCCATTTTGTTGGGGATTGGCTGGGGCCCTCATCCATACTCCAAGTAGTTCCTCCAAGACTTCACTCTCTACTTCTGGAAGTTTCTCCAAGATTCCAGAAAGCAGAGGGAGTCACCAGAGATGCTGCTTGCTGGGTCATCAAGCCTCCCTGAGACACTCAGCTTTGACCCAGATTCAACCCAGGCCTGGCTCTCAGCCAGGCCAAATTTTCCTACATTAACAGCTAACTATGAACATCTTAATCTAGCACACTACATTGTGCTACAAATATTATTTTCATGTTAATTACAGATTTATTTATCAGCTACATTGTACCAAACTCGTTGACCATTTCCTCCGAATCTAGCCCTTAATGTTAGTCTTTATTTATTTGCTTCCCAGTCACTGTAGCCGAGATATGGATACATAGCATTTAGCTGAAATATAGAATTGTCTGATGCTGACGCACAGAATTTGATTTTCTCACTGACAGGCCTTGATAAGTACGAGGAAAGTCTAGATCCTGGTATCTTATAAAAGATTTTAGACGCTTAAGCTGCTTACTCCATGTAATCATTTGTATGTCTCTGATCGTAATTTTATACAACTGAAGCTTTTTTCCTACAGTATAACATCTGTGGCAGCCAGCTACCGAGCTGCATGTAAATGGATGGCTCCTCCTTGGTAATGGTTTCATTTTTCACAGCTGTTGGGAAAAGAAGAGAAAAGAAAAGAGAGATAACAGCACAACTCTCAGATTAGAACAAAACCATCAAAGGTGAGCTTTAAAAATAAACATCTCTATTCATCCTGAATATTGATGTGCTAGACTCCTTCATAATCAGGCACAAGTCATAAATATTAATCATCCACACAAGACAGGTGGAAAATTCCAAGGGTGCAGTAATTAGAAAACTGTTTTGTATTTTTTTTTCTTCTTTTTTTTTCTTTTTTTTTTTTTTTTGTAGAGTTAAATCGACTGATCTGTTTAAACTCAAATCTAACCTGCACTGGGTGGAAACAGAAGAGAATTTGAGGATAATACTTCTCATCTTCTATAGGTTTCTCTTATCGTTGTGTTAATAGGGTGTAGACACAACTTCCTTCTTCCCTTCCCCTCTCTCTCTACCTCCTTCTTCTCTTTATTCCCCCTCTCCTTCCTTCCTTCCTTCCTTCCTTCCTTCCTTCCTTCCTTCCTTCCTTCCTTCCTTCCTTCCTTCATTGTTCCTCCATTCCTTCCTGCTCTCTTTTTCCTTCCATCCTTTATTTTGAATAGGCAAGAGAATTATGGCAGCCTCAAATCCTTAAGTTTTTGGGCAATCGGGAGGCAGTGGTACAGTCGTTTTACGATCAAGACTTTATGTACACGTGGTTTGGCTAGACATGTACAGAACAAAAACAATTGTTTCGTTTTGATCTGTTATTTACATAAATTTGTTTTGGTAAATTTGTTTAATTCGTTTTTGAAATTAGTTTAATTTATTTTAGTTTGAATCTAACTCAATTTGACTGAATTTGAAAAATTCAAATCAATTTGAATTAAAATTCCATTTGAATTTCATTCGAAAATCGAATTTGTTCTATTCTACACACATGCCTAGATTTGGCCCATCAGTGTCAAATCCTGGCATTTTCGGGCACTCATGAGGCAAAGGTGGATCATCCAGTCCTACTACCTACAACCTGTCAAACTTTATGACAGTGAGATGTATGCGTTCAGGGCATACACTCATAAACACATATGGCCTTAAATGTGAGTATTGCTTTGTACAACGTTCAGGTACCACCACGTATTTCAGCCTGTCAAGGATTTGGACAAGTGTCAGGTACCCTAAAACACCAGGAATTGGCATTGATAAGTCAAACTGCCCATGTATAACTCAATCATAGACAGAAAGGCCCAGATTCACAGAGCGATTACGCCTGCGCAACAGGAGATGCGCGTGCGTAAGTCGAAATGTGCGCGTGCGTTTCGTTGCGCGGCATCCCCAGAACGAGATACGCAAAAAATCGAAATTTTTTTGTCCCGCGTAATTTCGTTAGACTGCCGCATCCTTCTGCGCAAAAGTGCGCTAGACACACCATTGATTTGCTAGTCAAATATGCTAATGAGGGACTTAGGGGGATCCACAAAACAACGTTGGGGCAGCGCAGGCGACGCAGTGTGCGCAACAGCAAAATGTCCTGTCTAAAATTAGAGCTGATAAAAGCTGGTCTAAAAAAAGAAAAAAAGTCTACTTGTAAGATAAAGCAACACTGTTAGTGAGCAGCTCAGCAGTCACACGTGTTGCACAACAATCTGTATGCCAACATGCCAGGGGCATCGTCGCACATAGCTATACTACTGACTTGATGAACAAAGAAGGATGAGGGCACGGAGGATGGCACGGAGGAGGGCACAGGAGAGGATATACTGCACCCGCATAGACCTGTTTGGCATGAGTGATTCTGAGGTGTTTCGCATCTTCAGATTCACCCCTCATGTCATCCTGGAATTAACCACAACCCTGCAGGAGGACATCACCAGCCCAACACACCGCTCACATGCAGTGCAGCCACTGGTCAAGGTCATGGCAACACTCCATTTCCTTGCCAGTGGCGCTTTTCAGCGTACAAGTGGAGTGGTGGCTGGGATGTCACAGTCCTCCATGAGCAGATGTGTGCACCAGGTTGTCCCTGCAATCCTCAGATGCATGGCCAACCAAATCATCAAACCCACCACTGAGGAGCTGCGGCTGAAGGCAATGACAGATTTCTACAGAATTGCCACATTCCCACGCACTGTGGGGGCCATTGATTGCACACATGTGGCACTCCAGCCCCCCCAGGAGACAGAGCACATGTACCGCAATCGGAAGCATTGGCATTCCATCAATGTACAGGTGATAGTCGATGCCCAAGGCCTCATATGGCACGTCCGTGCCAAACACCCAGGGTCCAGCCATGACAGCTACATATACAATCAATGCCACATCCGATTGGAATTCGATCAGAACGTGTATGGGGACAGCTGGCTGGTTGGTGAGTGACATGGGTGGCAGGCATGACTATCCCCTCCCATGATGCACATCACAAGGGGCACATGCATGACTAACATCCTCCTGTCTTTTCCCTTACAGGTGACTCTGCATATCCACTGGGACCCCATCTCATGACTCCTATCCGGAACCCCCAAACCCCAGGAGAGGAAAGATACAATCAAGCACATGCCCAAACACGAGCAGTGGTGGAGCGCACCTTTGGCCTCCTAAAGTCACGTTTCCGATGCCTGGATAAGTCTGGGGGTACCCTCTTGTATTCCCCAAACTTCGTGTGCCAGATCATCGGTGCATGTTGCATGCTGCACAACTTTGCAGAAAGAAAGGGCCTGCAGATTGACCTACGTGATGACCTGACCCCTGAACCAGACAATCCCCCCCTAACCGAGGCTACCCCGTCTTCTGAGGGAAGAGCAGCCAGGAGACAGCTCACATTGGGCATCTTTGCACGTTAAACATACACATTAATCATGGCACAATGAGAATGCATGCATGCACACCACTGTGGTCCCTAGCACAGACACACCACATCCACATCAAATTGGATTGGCACCAGTCCACCATGCTGGACTTGTGAGCAGCAACGCCACGCCAAGGCTCCAATTATGTCACTGAACATTCATACACCAATCACACGGACCTGGGGATCACTTCTCCCTGGTCCTGGGGAACCCTTCTCCACCAAAATAGAGGGTGACACCCCTTTTCCGGCAGGAATGTCACCCCCACATTCACACAGCATTCACAACACAAAAAAAAAATGACCAGCAAAAGCAAAAAATGTCCAGCAAAAAAAAAAAAAAATGACAAAAAAAAAAAAATGGGGGAAAAAACAATTACTGCCCTCTGCGTGAGCCACGCCTGGGGCGCCCCCGGCCACGGCCCCGGCTTCTCAGGGGAGACTCATGGGGAAGGGATAAAACCGGGGAAGGAGGATCAGCCCCTGATCTCTGCCCACCTGGTGGCCTGCCCTCCAAGGCCACGGCAATTCTGTCCAGGGCAGCACCAAGTGTTGCCGTGTTGGCCTGGATAGCCAGGGTAAGGGCCCTCACATCCTGCCCAACGCCTGCTGATGTCATCTGCAGTTCGTTTAGGCAGGTTGTGAAAGCCCGGGAGTGGGAGTCCAGGTTCCGCAGCGTATCCTTGATGGAGGACAGGCTCTCCTCCATCCGCACCAATGTCTGGCTGACCTGTCCCAGATGGAGGGTCTGGAGGAACTGGTCCCTTCTCAGGGTGGCGGGCAGGAGATCGGCCAACCCCCTGGTGGTCTGGGATGACATCCTGCCTCCAGCTGATGCTCGTGGCCGGGGAGAAGGGGAGGCCCTTGTGAGGGGAGCCATGTTGGGGGAGGAGGGGGGGGGCTCCCCCTTAGGGAGGCCTGCCTGCTGCCAGCCAGAGGGGAGGAGTCCTCAAAACCCAAACGTCCAGTGCCTGACATGGACTCCTCCTCCTCATGATTCTCCTCCTCCTCATGATTGTCCTCCTCCTCATGATTGTCCTGCTCCTGTTGAACCTCCTCCGCGGACTCCGGCCTTGTTGGGGGGGCCTCATTAGGCTGCTGTCCTGGGGTTGGTGCAGTCAGGCCAGATGGCCCTGCACCCTCCTGCACATCTGTGGATGACACATTCACAGGTTGGAGGATCCACACACTTGCCACATATTCCCTTTCACCCCCTCCCCCACACATGCTACACACCTGATATTAAAAAATAAAACAACTTACCTGGCACCACGGGCTGGGGACTGGAGTCAAAGCCGGGCAGGCCCTCAACTTCATGCCGATGAAAGGTCAGGGCCAACGCACGCTCCTCCGCTGTCAGGCTAATACGGCATGGTGGGCCCCCTCCTGTGCCCCTGGCATGGGCATGCATTCTGGCCAACTTCTTTTTGACCAGACGCCGGAGGTCATTGATTTTTTTGTCAATCCCAGACCTGGTCTGTGTCTCCCCCTGCCCCGCAGAATTCACCTGGTCAGTGATCCTATCCAAAATCTCCCTCCTCCTGGCCGGGGTGGTGTTGGCACTCTCTGGGCCGTGGAGGTAACGCCCATACTCGCTAATGGCCCGGGCAAGAATCTGTTTTTCCACAACTGTAAAATTCGTTTTCTCTCAGTCATCCTTCCAAAAAAAAACAGTCCCAGTCAACAAAATTCACGCACACAAACAAGCACAACCAATCACAAAAAAACACACACACACAGAGAAAACTACTCACCAAGAAACAGTCCCCAAAAAACAAAAGAAAAATACAGCAGGAAAAGAAACAAAAAGAAATATATCAATTAAACAAACAGTCTCTCAAACACTTATCAAAAACCACTTTCAAAAATCTACTAACAAACACCTGATCACACAGAACACTAATCTGACAACTACAAAACACACCGCAACGAACAACAAGAACAAAAGCACTTGGTTAAATGGGAAGGGACAAAGGGATGTACTTTTGCAAAGGAAGTGCATTTGTGTGTGTCTATTTATACTGTTTGCGTAGTTCACAACGTTGCCCTAGTACATTTCCAATTTCACTGATTGCGCCGCTCCCGAGTTGTGAGCATGCGCACATCGGAGCTGACATGGTCTCGTTCAAGCGCGCATGCGCGAACCGGCCGGCCCTTCATTTGCATGGGGTCACGGCTCATTTCAATGTAACACGCCCACATCCTTCCCAATTTGTATTACTCCTCCTTACGCCTCTGAAAAAACGTTACGCATGCGCAATTTCCGGCGCAAAAGCTACGAGAATAGGGTGATTACGCGGCAAAATTCCGCAAGTCTAACCTAAAGGCGGTGCGCTACGCCGGTCTAATAATGCGCAGATGTACCTGAATCTGGGCCAAAGACTCCAGGCTATGGCAAGAGAGGCTATATTCAACACTGTGCAGACTGTTTCAGTACTGGGAAAAGAACAGCAACCAGACAAGGATTAAAACATGTCTGATCATTTTCCATTTTCTTCCCAAGATCTGTAATAAATACTATACTCTGCTGCTCCATTGACATAGGCTTGCTTCCCAGTCAGACTGGAATGACCAAATCATGTGGGGGCAGATTCACGTAGATCGGCGCATTATCATTCCGGCGTAGCGCACCACTTTTCCGTTAGACTTGCGCAATCTAGCCGCGTAATCCGGCGATTCACGTAGCTTTTACGCAAGAGCTTGCGCAAACGTAAGGTTTTTTCCGTAGGCGTAAGGAGGAGTAATACAAATTGGGAGGGACGTGGGCGTGTTACATTGAAATGAGCCGTGACCCCATGCAAATGAAGGGCCGGCCGACTCGCGCATGCGCGCGTGAAGGAAACCATGTCAGCTCCGTTGTGCGCATGCTCACAACTCGGGAGCGGCGCAATCATTGAAATTGGAAATGGACTAGGGCAATGTTGTGAACTACGCAGACAGCATAAATAGACACACACAAACGCCCTTCCATTGCAAAAGTACATCCCTTTGTGTCCCTTCCCATTGAATCAAGTGCTTTTGCTCTGTTGTTCGTTAGAGTGTGTTTTGTAGTTGTGAGATTAGTGTTCTGTGTGATCTTGTGCTTGTTGGTAGTTTTGTGAAAGTGTATTTTGATAAGTGTTTGAGACTGTTTGTTTGATTGATATATTTCTGAGCGTTTGTTTTCTTGCTTTATTTTTTCATCTGATTTTTTTGTGTCTGTTTCTTGCTGAGTGCTAGTGTGATTTTTGGCTGTTCTTTTTCTCTTTGTGTGTGTTCTTGTCTGATTGGTTGTGCTTGTATTTGTGACAGATTTTTGGTGACTGCTAGTGAGTTTGTTTGGAAGTATGACTGAGAGAAAAAGAAAGCTCAATTTTACTGTGGGGGAAAAAAGAATTCTTGCCCGGGCCATTACCGACTATGGGCGTTTTCTCCACGGCCCGCAGAGTGCCACCACCACCCCGGCCAGGAGGAGGGAGATATTGGATATAATCACGGAGCAGGTCAATTCATCGGGGGAGGGGGAGACACGGACCCGCTCTGGGATAGAAAAGAAAATAAATGACCTCCGGCGTGAGGTGAAAAAAAAACTGGCCGCAATAAATGCCCATGCCAGGGGCACAGGAGGGGGCCCACCATGCCGGGTTAGATTTTCAGAGACGGAGCGTGTGGTGGCCCTGACCTTTCACCGGCATGAAGTGGAGGGCCTGCCAGGCTTTGACACAAGTCCGGTCCCCGCGGTGCCAGGTAAGGTTTTTATTTCTCTCAGGTGTGTAGCATGTGTGGGGGAGGGGGTGAAAGGGAATATGTGGCAAGTGTGTGGATCCTCCAACCTGTGAATGTTTTGTGTCATCCACAGCTGTGCAGGAGGGTGCAGGGCCATCTGGACTGACCGCTCCAACCCCAGGACAGCAGCCTAATGAGGCCCCCCCAACAAGGCCAGAGTCCGCAGAGGAGGAACAAGAGGAGGGGGAGGATCATGCGGAGGACGATCATGAGGAGGAGCAGAATCATGAGGAGGAGGAGTCCATGGAAGGCACTGGCCCTTTGGTTTCTGCGGACTCTTCCCCTCTGGCTGCAAGAAGCCTGCCCTCCCTAAGGGTCAGCCCCCCCCCCTCCTCCCCCAACATGGCTCCCCTCACAAGGGCCTCCCCTTCTCCCCGGCCACAACCATCAGCAAGAGCCAGGAGGTCATCCCCAAGCACCAGGGGGGCGCCCAATCTCATGCCCGCCTGTCTGAGAAGGAACCTGGCCACCCAGACCCGCCTTCTGAGACAGCTCTGCCAGACTATGGGGCGGGTGGATCAGAGCCTGTCCTCCATTAATGATAGCCTGGGTAACCTGGACTCCCACTCCCGGGCCTCCACAACCTGCCTAAATGACCTGCAAACTACAGCAGCAGGCGTTGGGCAGGATGTGAGGGCCCTTACCCAGGCTATCCAGGGCAACACGGCAACACTTGGTGCTGCCCTGGACAGAATAGCCGTGGCCTTGGAGGGCAGGCCGCCAGGTGGGCAGATCTCAGGGGCTGCTCCTCCTTCCCCGGCTTTTCCCCTCCCCCATGCGTCTCCCCTGAGGGTCCGGGGCCGTGGCCGGGGGCGCCCCAGGCGTGGCTCAGGCAGAGGGCAATAATTTTTTTTTCCCCCTTTTGTTTGTTTTGAAAGCTTTTTTATTTTTGTTCTCTGCTTTTTTTTGTTTTTTCTAAGCATTTTTTTTTTCAATGCATTTTTGTTTGTTTGACTTTTTTGGCATATTTTGGGTTGTGAATGATGTTTGAATGTGGGGGTGACATTCCTGCTGGAAAAGGGGTGTCACCCTCAATTTTGGTGGAGAAGGGTTCCCCAGGACCAGGGAGAAGTGATTCCCAGGTCCGTGTGAATGGTGTATGAATGTACAGTGACATAATTGGAGCCTTGACGTGGCGTTACTGCTCACCAGTCTTGCATGGTGGACTGGTGCCAATCCAATTTGATGAGGATGTGGGGTGTGTGTGCTAGGGACCATAGTGGTGTGCATGCATGCATTCTCATTGTGCCATGATTAATGTGTGTGTTTAACGTGCAAAGATGCCCAATATGAGCTGCCTCCTGACTGCTCTTCCCTCAGAAGACGGGGTATCCTCGGTTAGGGGTTGATTTTCTGGTTGGGGGGTCAGATCATCACGTAGCTCAACCTGCAGGCCCTTCCTCACTGCGAGATTGTGTAGCATGCAACATGCAGCGATGATATGGCACACGAAGTTTGGGGAATACAACAGTGTACCCCCAGACTTATCCAGGCATCGGAAACGTGACTTCAGGAGGCCAAAGGTGCGCTCCACCACTGCACGGGTTTTGATGTGTGCTTCATTGTATCGTTCCTCTCCTGGGGTTTGGGGGTTCCGGATAGGAGTCATGAGATGGGGTCCCAGTGCATATGCAGAGTCACCTGTAAAGGAAAAGACAGGAGAATGTTAGTCATGCATGTGCCACTTCTGTTGTGCATCACGGGAGGGGATAGTCATGCCTGACTCCCATGTCACTCACCAACCAGCCAGGTGTTCCCATACACGTTCTGTTCGAATTCTGTTCGGATGTGGCTTTGATTGTAGATGTAGCTGTCATGGCTGGACCCTGGGTGTTTGGCACGGACGTGCCATATGAGGCCTTGGGCATCAACTATCACCTGTACGTTGATGGAGTGCCAATTCTTCCGATTGCGGTACATGTGCTCGGTCTCATGGGGGGGCTGGAGTGCCACATGTGTGCAATCTATGGCCCCGATGGTGCGTGGGAATCTGGCAATTCGGTAGAAATCTGCCATTGCCTTGATTCGAAGCTCCTCAGTGGTGGGTTTGATGATTTGGTTGGCCAAGCGTGTGAGGATTGCAGGGACAACCTGGTGCACACATCTGCTCATGGAGGATTGTGACATCCCAGCCACCACTCCACTTGTACGCTGAAAAGAGCCACTGGCAAGGACATGGAGTGTTGCCAGGACCTTGACCAGTGGCTGCACTGCATGTGAGCGTTGTGTTGGGCTGGTGATGTCCTCCTGCAAGGTTGTGGTTAATTCCAGGATGGCATGAGGGGGGAATCTGAAGATGCGAAAGACCTCTGAATCATTCATGCCAAACAGGTGTATGCGGGTGCGGTATACCCTCTCCCGTGCCATCCTCCGTGCCATCCTCTGTGCCCTCCTCCTTCTTTGGTCATCTATATTCACTAGTGCAGCTATGAGCGACGATGCCCCTAGCATGTTGGCAGTCAAATTGTAGTGCAACACGTGTGTGTGGTCTGCTCCTCAATAACGGTGTTGCTTTATCTGACAATTAGACTTTTTTTCAAAAGTTAGATCAGCTTTTATGTGCTCTAACTTTAGACAGGACATTTTGCAGTTGCGCACATCGCGTAGCCTGCGCAGCAACTGCGTTTTTTTGTGGATCCCCGTAACTCCCTCATTAGCATATTTGACTAGCAAATCAATGGTGTGTCTAGCGCAGTTTTGCGCGAAGGGAAGCGAATGTCTAACTCAATTACGCCGGACCAAAAAACGTAGATTTCTGGCGTATATTGTTTTGTGAATCGCGTCCAACTATACGCACGCGCACATTTAGACTTACGCACGCGCAACAGCAGTTGCGCACGCGTAATCGCTCTGTGAATCTGGCCCGTGATTGTTATTTTAGTTTTTACGGTATAACATATCTTGTATTAATGAAAACAAGCATAGCTTGTACTAGTTAAATAATTACATGCCTACCATTTAGAAAAAGATAATGGGCCAGATTCACAGAGCCCTTACTCCGGTCTATCTCGCGTTAGACCGGAGTACTTTCAAATTACGCGCGTCGTTTCATTAGTCTGAATCCTCAAACCATGAAACAATGGCTTCGGGCTTCAATCCGACTGGCTTACGTATTCGTACGCCTTCGGATCTATGCTGCAATCATTTTGCAGCCGCTGGGTGTAGTTCCCGTCGTTTTCCGCGTCGGGGTATGCAAATGAGCTTTTTCCGACGATCCACAAAGTTACGAGCGTCCTTCGCAATCTCTTACGGCATCTGTAGTCATCTTTTTGCTGCGTAAAGTTATTCCAGCTATTAGCTGGTCTATAGTTAGACGACCCATGTTAAGTATGGCCGTCGTTCCCGCGTCAAATTTAAACGTTTTTTTTGTTTTTTACGTAAGTCGTCCGGGAATAGGAATGTACGTAAACGACGCTACTCAAACAAAAAATTACGTAACAACGTTATTTCGCGCAATGCGCGGCAGGAAATTTCTGAACGGAGCATGTGCAGTTCGATCGCCGCGGGGACGCGCCTAATTTAAATGCGTAGTGTATTTCTCGCGGCGGAATCGAAATACGCGATTAGGGGGCGTGAAGCATTAGGGGGCGTGAAGCATTGAAAACAACGGGAACTCCACCCAGCGGCCGCAAAATTATTGCAGCGTAGATCCGAAGGCGTACAAACACGTAAGCCAGTCGGATTGAAGCCCGAAGCTGTCGTTTCATGGTTTGAGGATTCAGAGTAATGAAACGACGCGCGTAATTTGAAAGTACTCCGGTCTAACGCGAGATAGACCGGAGTAATGGCTCTGTGAATTTGGCCCATTGTTATTAGCGCATGTGTAAAAAAAAAGAAACATCCTGATCACTTCCCCAGAGCAGTACAATGTTACCATGGTAACATTATAGTGCTCTGGTCATAAATGTAAAAAACAAAAACGTATATCTTTTTTTTTTTCTGTGTCTGATCACTCCCAAGCAGTTATATGCTGGCTCTGCACTGCACTGGTGACAGTTTGTTAAAAAAACAACTTTAAAAAAACCTGCTATGCCTCTTACTAAATACCTTGGACTGTTTACTTTCCAAAAGGGGTAATTTGGGGGTATTTCTACTGTCCAGGACAGTATTTTCAGATATAGAGTGCCTTGAAAAAGTATTCATACCCCTTTAACTTTTCCACATTTTGTCATGTTACAACCAAAGCCGTAAATGTATTTTATTGGGATTTTATGTGATAGACCAACACAGTGTGGCGTGCATTTCAGCCCCATTTAGTCTGATACCCCTACTCAACTCTAGTGGAACCAATTGACTTTACAAGTCACCAAATTAGTAAATAGAGTCCACCTATGTGTAATTTAATCTCAGTATGAATTCAGCTGTTTTATGAAGCCCTCAGAGGTTTGTTAGAGAACCTTAGTGAACAAACCACATAATGAAGGCCAAGAAACACACCAGACAGGTCAGGGATAAAGTTGTGGAGATGTTTAAAGCAGGCTTATAAAAAACATCCCAAGCTTTGAACATCTCACGGAGCACTGTAAAATTCCTCATCCGAAAATGAGGAAATGAGGAACAACTGTAAACCTACCATAGTTTGTGGACTCTATAACTTTCTGAAATACTAAATTATATACATTGATTCAGGTTAGATTCAGATATGTAGCAGACATTTTTGTTGGCCTAAAGTCAAAGTGGAGTTCCACCGAAAAAATAAAAAATTCAAGTCAGCTGTGACGTGTCCCAGAAGATTGCAGGGAGGGAGGGGGGAGAGGTGAGGAAGTGGGAGCTGGATGCCTCTAAAAAGATATAGGCTATATTAATTCTTTCTTTCAATTCCTCTTTTAACAAAAGAAAGTATGCTCACTCAAAAAGCTTTATATGGGACAAACAGCTAAGCATCTTTAGACATAAATTCTTTGAAAACTTCCGAGCATAAAAATATGCAAGTGGGATACAAGCACAAAAAAAATGTCACACCAAATGGAGAAAAAAATGCAAAACATGATTAGCCAGTGGAGAAATAATGTGAAGCATATACTGCAGATATGCAATTTCAGGTCACTAATGAAGTCTGCAGACCCAATAATCCATATGGTTATTGATTATCTTCTTTGAGACTTTGAAGCTTCTCATCCTATCCAACAACTATAAGAAGTGGCACTTTTCCAGATAAGTTCATTTAAAGAAGGGGCACTTTTCCAGAAGATTTCATATAAATAAGTGCCACTTTTCTAGAAGAGTTCATATACCAATGTAGCATGTGCAGTAAGACCTAAAACCCAATGGGCCAGATTCACAGAGCCATTACGCCTGTCTAACTAGTGTTAGACTGGAGTAATTTCAAATTACGCGCGTTTTCTAGCAAGTCGGAAGCCTCAAACCATGAATAGACGGCTGCAGGCTTCAATTCGACTGGATTACGTGTTCGTACGCCTTCGGATCTACGCTGCAATAAAATTGCGGCCACTGGGTGAACTTCCCGTCGTTTTCCCGCGTCGGGGTATGCTAATGAGCTTTTGCCGGCGATCCCAGAAATTATGATCTTCAATCGCAATCTCTTACGGCACCTTTAGTCATCTTTTTTTTGCGTAACACTATACCAGCTTTTTGCTGGTCTAATATTAGACAGCCCTTTTTAAGTATGGCCGTCGTTCCCGCGTCGAATTTCTACGTTTTCCGACGTCTTTTATTATTTTTAACGTAAGTCGTCCGGGAATAGGAATGTTCGTAAACGACGCTGCTCAAACAACGAATGACATAACGACGTGATTTCGCGCAATGCACGGCAGGAAATTTCTGAACGGAGCATGCGCAGTTCGATCGCCGCGGGGACGCGCTTAATTTAAATGCTTCACGCCCCCCAATCGTGTATTTCGATTACGCGGCGAGAAATAGACTACGCCGTCGTAGCGTACGGGCAAAAATCTACCAGGATTCGGTGTAGAGCCTGGTGAAATACGGCAGCGTACAGTATTTCGATTACGCAGTGCAATATTAAGTGTATCTGAATCTGGCCCAATGTATTCAAGCCTTCTTAAAGTCACATACAACGGTTAATCAATGTAGCTCATTACCTGCAACAAACGGGCATCCCCATGTTACATAGTTACATGGTTAGTTGCTAAAAATATTTTGCAATCCTGTATACACAATCCAATAGCCACAGTTGATCCAGAGGAAGGCAAAAAAATTAAAAAACAGCAAGGACCAGATTCCCATAGAATTGCCGCTGGCGTAGCACAAGCCATTTACACTACGCCTCCGAAATTTAACAGAGCAAGTGCCGTATTCCCAAAGCACTTGCTCCGTAATTTGTGTCGGCGTAGTGTAAATGGCTCTGCGTATCCCCGTGTAATTCAAAGGGGACGGCTTGTATTTAAATTAAGCGCGCCCCCGTGTTGATCGAACTGCGCATGCGCCGGCCTCAAAAATAGCCCAGTGCGCATGCTCCAGCTCACGTTGGAAAAAGTGAATGATACCGACGTGAGCGTCGTTTACGTAAACCCCTATTTGCGAACGACTTAGTAAAACAACGTAACCGACGGAAAAAGACAATGCTGACCCGACGCCATACTTAACATGGCAATGACGGAACTTCGTAAGGTTACCCCTCATATAGCAGGGGTAACCTTACGCTTACGTAAACGACGTAAACGACGATGGGGCGGTGTAAAAACTTTCGAGAATCGTCGAATTAGGCTCATTTGCATAGGCAAATGAGAAATCATCGTAAAGGTTACCTAGTGGCCAGCGATGTCATTACATCTACGATCCGACAGTGTAATTGTTTTACACATGTCGGATCTTCACTGTATCTACAGTATGCGTAAGTGATTCCACGAATCACACGCATAGATACCCAGAAGAAAAAAAACAGAGTCTAAAAATGCACACGCTTATCTATGCACCGTATCCCCAAAACGAGATACGCCTGAAATCCACATTTTTTAGACCGACGTAATTTGGATAGATGGGCGCAGCGTGCGTGCAAAACTGCACTAGACACACCATTGATTTGCTATGCAAATATGCAAATGAGGGAGATACGCCGATCCACAAAAGTAAGTTTGTGCGGTGCAGTCTACACAATGGGCCAGATTCTCATATATTTGCGGCGGCGTAGCGTAAGCCATTTACACTACGCCGCCGCTGCGTACTAGAGCAAGTGCTTTATTCTCTAAGCACTTGCTCCGTAGTTTGCGTTGGCGTCTCGTAAATCGCCAAGCGTAAACCCGCGCAATTCAAATGGGGCGGCTTGTATTTAAATTAAGCGCGCCCCCGCGTCGCACGAACTGCGCATGCGCCGGCCGGGGAAAAAGCCCAGTGCGCATGCTCCAGCTCACGTCGGGAAGCGTCGTTGAAACCGACGTCAAAACGACGTGAGCGTCATTTACGCAAGTCCCTATTCGCGAACGAGTTAGTAAAACGACGTAAGCGACGGAAAAAGCCGATGCTGACCCGACGCCATACTTAACATGGCGTCCGACGGGACACGACGGCATCGGACGGGACCTCGTAAGGTTACTCCACATAGAAGCTGGGGTAACCTTACCAGTTCGTAAACGACGTACGCGACGACGGGGCGGCGTAAAAGCGATCGAGAATCGGCGTACTACTTCATTTGCATATGCAAATGAAAAAACAACGTAAAGGCCACCTAGTGGCCGGAGTTGTCATTACACCTACGATCCGAAAGTGTAATTGTATTACACTTGTCGGATGTAGAAGCGTATCTATGCAAAAGTGATGCTAAGCATCACTCGCATAGATACGAGACAAAAAAAAAGGCGATACGACGGGGTATCTGAGATACTCCGTCGTAACGCCTCTGAGAATCTGGCCAAATGTGCTTATTAGCTGCACGGCCGGTCTAAAATTAGTCCAAATAAAAGCAGGTTTAAATTTAGACAATCCGTCTACATGTCAGCAAAAGCAACACCATTAGGGCCGAGCTGAGCAGCCACACTTGCAGGACAACAATCTGTATGCCAACATGCCAGGGGCATCCTTGCTCATAGCTATACTACTGACTTTAGATGAGCGCAGAAGGAGGAGGGCACGGAGGAGGGCACGGGAGAAGAATCCCTACTTGTGTGGTTGATTACACTAGTAACCACACTAGTAGGGATTCTTACCTATTAGACTCTAGACACCTTTTTTTCTTTGTTTTTATATGGTTTAGGGTGCATCGGTCACAACTGGCATCCTTATAGCAGCATAGGATCATTTTACTTTAGCAATCTTTGGGCCTGCTGGCCTGCACAGGCTCCTGACCTAATTAATCCACCTTTACTCAATTTCACTGAAATTAGTGGAAGCTGAGGAACCATCTACCCTCCTATTAACACAGGGTATCTCTCCAATTGCACCCTAATTCCAGCCAAAAGGGGGGCCTATTACCATTGGGCTCACCCCACGGATATACCCGACAAAGGTATTACTTTAGCAGCGCCATTTCCCTTTCTACTATCCATATTTATATTAGCTCCCCACATAGGGATCCTACTGGGAGGCAACAGCTTTATTCACCATAGCGCGGACTCCCCTGTTCTTACACGGGAGAGGATCTGCCGACCGCCACTGGGCAAGGTACTGGCAACACTCCATTTCCTTGCCAGTGGCTCTTTTCACCCTAATGGCTAAATATATATTTCATATACATTTTTTTCTGTTTAGTATATATTTTATAATAATTAATATAATAAGTATATATTTTTATTTTTTTTAACTAATATAAATGTACTAATTTTAATATTATTATAATTATCTTATTTAATATTATATATATATATATATATATATATATATATATATATATATATATCGTATTTATTGGGGTATAGCGCACTCCCGCGTATAGCGCGCACCCCTAAAGTGGCCCCCATTCCTGTGGAAAAAAGTTTTTTGTACTTACAGTTTTGGTGTCTTGCGCGGTGTCCATCTGCGGCTTTGGGTGTCCTCTCGATCCTCGCTTTCCCGCGCCGATTTTGAATAGTGCGCCGGCATATACCGAGTGCAGTACACTCGGGTATAGTCGGGCAGGCTCGGCTCCTCTCGCACTGACGTCCTGGACGTACAGGACGTCAGCGTGAGAGGAGCCGAGTCTGCCCGACTATTCATGAGTGTACTGCGCCAGGATATACCGAGCGCAGTACACTCGCGTATAGTCGGGCAGGCTCTGCTCCTTTCGCGCTCACGTCCTGTACGTCCAGGACGTCAGCGCAAGAGGAGCCGAGTCTGCCCCACTATACCCGAGTGTACTGCGCTCGGTATATGCTGGCGCATTATTCGCTAGCGGCGTGGGAAAGCGGGTATCGGCGTATACCGCGCACCCACGATTTTGCCCTGATTTTCAGGGCAAAAAAGTGCGCGGTATACGCCGAAAAATAGGGTATACACACCGACACGACACAAACCTCCAAACAGCAACAGACAACGGAATAAAAGCACCTTGCTTCAGAAAGGGAAAAAAATTGGATGTACTTTTGCAATGGAAGGTCATTTCTCTCGGTCTATTTAAGCACTGTGCATAGCTCACTAAGTCTGACGGGCCTAGTTTCTATCTAACTGATTGTGCCGTGCCGAGTTCTGAGCATTCTCAGAGAGGTGCTGACCATAGTTTGCTTCATGTGCACATGCCCAGTCTGGCCGGCCCTTCATTTGCATGGGGTCACGGCTCATTTCAATAGAACACGCCCACGTCCTTCCCACTTTGAATTACACCGCCTTACGCCTCGGAATTTACATTGCACCAATTTGGCCGAAAATACTACGAGGATACGGTACTTGCGCCTCGAAATTAAGCCGGTCTAACTTAAAGGAGTTGCACTACGCCGGTCCAAAAATGCGCCGTTGTACGTGAATCTGGCCCTTAGTTTGTACCTTTCTTTCTGGTGAAACAGAAAACTGCACTTGGTTTAAATATGGAGCATATACATGATAGTGTTGCCAATGAATGGAGTCATATGCATGTACCAATTAAAAAATATATAATATCATAACAATAAAAAAAAAAAAGTTTTAAGTTGCACTTGCAAGATTCTTAACCACTTGGCGCCCAGAGGACATCAGATGACGTTCTGGGCTTTATGGTAATTTGTGGTTCTATATCTGAATGATGCTTGAAGCTACAGGCATCATTCAGATATCGTCATTTTCAGCCGGCGATTCCCTACACCATAGGAATGATCACAGCGACTATTCCGCCACTTGATCATTCCTACGGGCGGCGAAAGCGGATGTCCACCGCCCTCCGGTGCTTCTACCGACTCGGTGAGTCGGTGACAGGAACCGCCGGCAGATGCAGATCACAGAGAATTCCGGTGGGCCAGATGGTAATAGGAATAAAAGTGATCAACATTTTTTTTTTTTAAGTGTCAAAATGTAAAAAAAAAAAGTAAAATTAACAATAATATTATATATATTTTTTTAAAGTGCCCCTGTCCCCATGTGCTCGTACGCAGAAGCGAAAGCATACGTAAAGGCCCGTCCACATATGAAAATGGTGTTCAAACCACACAGGTATCGCTGCGAACGTTAGAGTGAGAGCAAAAATTCTAGCCCTAGACCTTCTCTGTAACTCAAAACATGTACCAGTAAAAAACAGACAATCAGTCATTATTACCAATAGGACAGTACTGTTTTAAATAACACAAGGGTTTTCAATATAAGCCATTCCAACAGTCTTGTGTGTAATCCATTCCCTAGTAAAATTGGGCATGTACAATCAATAAACCATATGGGTAAAATATGGCTATCTATATATCCAATGATTTCTTAAACTTAAATTAACAAACTAAAAGTTTCATACACCTATATGTCTCCAATAAGCTTCAACCCACAGGGCCAGATTCTCAGAGGCGCTACGACGGGGTATCTCAGATACCCCGTCGTATCGCCGTTTTTTTCCGCGGGTATCTATGCGAGTGATTCCTAGAATCACTTAGGCATAGATATGGGTGAAGATCCGACAAGTGTAATACAATTACACTTGCGGATCGTAGATGTAATGACAACTCCGGCCACTAGGTGGCCTTTACGTTGTTTTCTCATTTGCCTATGCAAATGAGGCTACTACTCCGATTCCCGAACGCTTTTACGCCGCCCGTCGTCGCTTACGTCGTTTTCGTACGCGTAAGGTTACCCCTGCTAATATGTGGAGTAACCTTACGCAGTACCGTCGGATGCCATGTTAGGTATGGCGTCGGGTCAGCGTCGGCTTTTTCCGTCGGTTACGTCGTTTTACTAAGTCGTTCGCGAATAGGGTATTGCGTAAGTGACGATCACGTCGTTTTGACGTCGGTTTCAATGACGCTTTCCGACGTGAGCTGAATCATGCGCACTGGGCTTTTTCCCCGGCCGGCGCATGCGCAGTTCGATCGACGCGGGGGCGCGCTTAATTTAAATACAAGCCACCCCCTTTGAATTACGCGGCCTTACGCTGGGCCATTTACACTACGCCTCCGCAAACTACGGAGCAAGTGCTTGGAGAATACGGCACTTGCTCTGTTAAGTTGCGGCGGCGTAGTGTAAATGGCTTACGCTACGCCAGCGAAAATGTATGAGAATCTGGCCCTAAGTGTTGCAAGACGAGTGTATCTCGTACTATGCTCAGTCAAGCATAAATAGACTCTATGAAATTCAACACTGGGAAGGTTCTCATAAATGTGATCCAGATGCAGCCTCACAAGGGTATATCCATAAAGTCAACCAAACACTAAGGGCCAGATTCACATACCTGGGCTGCCCGCGCGGCGCGTCCCATTTACTCTACCCCGCTGTAAGTCACAGCGGCGTATCCTTATCCTCAAATAAATGCTGCTGTAACTTACGGCGGCGTAGCGTAAATGGGCCGGTGTTCGTGGGTGTAATTCAAATTTTCTAGTGGTGGGCGTGTTTTATTATAATAATGAATGACCCGACGCAAACAGTGTTTTTTTTTACACTGCGAATGCGCCGGCCGTAAACGTAGCCCACTGCGCATGCTCTATAGTACGCCGCAAATACATTGGTTTTGGCGTCAATGTAATTAACGCACAGACCTATTCGCGACGAGTTACGTAAACGACGGAAAAACATGACGCTGTCCCGACGTCCATACTTAACATGGTGTACGCCGTACCTACACAAGGTTACCCCTCATATAGAAGCGGTAACCTTGCGCTTACGCAAACTACCTAAACTACGACGACGGCGCGCAAATACATTTGTGAATTGGCGTATCAGGCTCATTTGCATATTCAACGCAGAAATCGTTGCACCCAAATCCACATAATCTCCAAGTTCATAAATACCAAATATATAGAGCTTCTAAATCACATATGCCTACAAAACAGAGAAAAATCTACTTAAAAAGATGGAATAATAAAAACCTTTTCGGCCCCCTTCACACATTTGCGGTACATTACTGCATGCATGATAACATGTGGCATTCAATGCTTAAGGCACCCCATTCATAATAGAGCAAGCTGTCAATGTATCAAAAAAACAGACATGTTCCTTTTTTCAAGCACCACGCCACAACACACATTTGGTTCCTATTTGTGCGTTGTGGTGCGCTGCAACAAATGTGCATTGAGGTACATTTGTAAGGTATGTAGATATGCCATTCAAAATTAATGAATCCATAACGCAATGACGATCATGCATTACACTTTGCTGCAGTAATGTGCAATAAACGCCTGCCTTGTCCTTCCAGGAAAGCTTTACTAACGGTTTTCCTTAGTGGAGATCGCAGTGGCAGTACCCAATAGGCAATTGAAAAATTGGCTTGGGTTCGAGTTGAGGTCAAGGCTCTGTGCAGGCCAGTTAAGTTCCTCCACCACAAACTCACTCATCCACGTCTTTGTGGACCTTGCTTTGTGGTCTGTTCCAAATCATTTGGTGGAGGGGGGATTACGATGTGGGGTTGTTTTTCAGGGGTTGGGCTTGCCCCTCAGTTCCAGTGAAGGAGACTCTTAGGCCTCGTACACACGATCAAATCTGTCCGCTGGAAACGGTCCGCTAGACCGTTTTAGCAGACAGATTCAATCGTGTGTACGGCCGAGCAGACAGATTTGTCCACCCGACAGATTTCAAAGCATGCTTTGAAATCTATCGGGTGGGAATCTGTCCGCCCGACATGTCTGCTGGTTAGTACACTTACCAGCAGACATGTCGTCCCGCTCCGCCGCCGCACCGCCGCCGAATGGATTCGGCGCATGCGCGGAAGTGTTTTACTTCCTGGTGCGGTTACGTGGCGGCGTCAACGTCACCGCCACGTCACGACACGTCAGAGCGCTCTCTGCTGGCGGGGATTTTGGTTTGCTCGTGTGTACACGCGAGCAAACCAAAATCCCAGCAGACAGATTTCTTCAAATCTGTCGGACGGACAGATTTGAACAAATCTGTCCGCTCGTGTGTATGGGGCCTTAAGGTGTCAGCATACCAAGACATTTTCGACAATTGCGTGCTCCCAAAGTCCATAAAGACATGGATGAGCGAGTCTGGGGTGGAGGAACTTGACTGGCCTGCACCGAGTCCTGACCTCAACCCAATAGAACACCTTTGGGATGAATTAGAGTGGAGACGGCAAGCCAGGCCTTCTCGTCTAACATCAGTGCCTGATCTCACAAATGCGCTTCTGGAAGAATGGTCAAACATTCCCATAGACACACTCCTAAACCTTGTGAACAGCCTTCACAGAAGAGTTGAATCTGTTGTAGCTGGGGATAGGCCAACTCAGTATTAAACACTATGGACTTAATGCCGCTTACACACGATCAGTCCATCCGATGAGAACGGTCTGATGGACCGTTTTCATCGGTTAACCGATGAAGCTGACTGATGGTCCGTTGCGCCTACACACCATTGGTTAAAAAAACTATTGTGTCAGAATGCGGTGATGTAAAACACAACGACGTGCTGAAAAAAATGAAGTTCAATGCTTCCAAGCATGCTCGCCTTGATTCTGAGCATGCGTGGATTTTTAACCAATGGTCGTGCCTACAAACAATCGTTTTTTTGCTATCGGTTAGGTATCCATCGGTTAAATTTAAAACAAGTTGGCTTTTTTTTAACCAATGGTTAAATAACCAATGCTGCGTACACACGATCGGTTTGGACTGATGAAAACAGTCCATCAGACCATTTTTATCGGTTTAACCGATCGTGTGTACGCGGCATAAGACTGGGATGCCATTACACGCACAAGTCCATGTTCATGTGAAGGCAGGCGTCCCAATACTTTTGGTAATATAAGGTGTTTTTTTTTACGAAAGGCAAATCCTCTTTGCACTACAAGTGCACTTGGAAGTGCAGTCGCTGTAGATCGGAGGGGTAGAGCTGAAATGAGGGCAAGCTCTGCTGATTTTATCATCCAATCATGTGCAGGCTAAAATGCTGTTTTTTATTTTCCTAGCATGCCCCCCACAGAAAATCCATTCATTACGAATGGGAACGCACATGTCTAGATACAAAACATATTTACACCATGTATGCCAAACATTTAAACCAGGGATCCTCAAACTACGGCCCTCCAGCTGTTGTGGAACTACACATCCCATGAGGCATTGCAAAACTCTGACATTCACAGACATGACTAAGCATGATGGGAATTGTAGTTCCTGAACAGCTGGAGGGGCGTAGTTTGAGGACCCCTGATTTAAACTAAAATACTGAAATATTTAAACCAAGTAAATATTGAAATGTATTTATACCAAAATGTGTATACTAAAGTACCAAATAGAACCCATAAAGTAATATACTTCTACACATAAAATGGAATAACTCAAAATAGGGAAATGGGACTTCAACGAAAAGGAAAAAAGTGTGATCCCATGCAGGAAAACTACTAATGTATGGTGGCGGCTATTCTGAGTAGACACTCCCCACATATGGGGTCTTCACCGTAGCCAAAAATATAAACACAAGAAACAGGAAGTGCCTTCTAGGAAAAACCTCAAGAGGGAGGAATCCTATGGGCAACAAGGGGCTACTATAGGTAAAGAGGGGCTATACTCACGATATGAAAAATTACAAAAATATTTTATTGATGAAAAAGTCGCTACAAAACAATTATTTAGCAGTAAAAGATGCTGGTGCAAAGAAATGAACAAGCAATTGATCTAAATGAGTGAACAACATGCACCAGTAAGGATTTACTGTGTGCGGTAAATAAACATACATGAAAGACAATGACGAACATACAACATATATAGACAAACAGTCCGGAAGTAGGAATAATCACATCTGCTGCAATTTCCAGTCAGAATAAACCAAATTAGTAATGTAATTGAAAGAAAAAATATGAGGATATAAATACTATGGAACAAAACAGCAGATGTGACCCTGCGGGAGGGAAGCAGTTGGGTGTATATGTTGAATAGAAGTAGACAAGGTTAAGGAGCCCGCCCCTTGGGGTGAATTATGCTCTGGACCTATGTCCTGTTGGTGGCATTTAAATGTTCCCTGAACATGGGATGATGGGACACTACTATGGATGAAAAAGATAGGTCAAAAAAATGACATCATTTAAAAAATCAGGTGGACAATAATTGTCTGATGAATCTATGCAGTATCACTGACGACCACGGCCATGGATGGTTATAAATGGACAGTTCCCATGGAGATTATTTCCTCCTCAATTGGATATAGAGGCAGATCCAGGTGGAGGATTGGACATCAAAACAAGTTGTTTAAAACAGTCTTACCATGTCTATGGTTTAAGTCGTGGCAGCGCTGACATCCAGCAGGTATAAGGTGAAGTCCACTAGATGTTAGAAAGGTAGTATCACCCTTGTCCTTTGAAGGATCGTAACCGGTCTTGTGCACTGTTCAGTGTATGTGATTACATACGGTCTATGTGGGAACCGCTCATGTGTCGTTGCGGTTACTCAAAGCTGGCGCGCTGTGCCGTACCGTCGTACCTTCCGACCAGGGCCGGACTTACCATTGGGCTTGACTGGGCTCAAGCCCATGGGCCCCGCCCCCAGGGCCCTAGACAGCAACCCCTACTTTTTTTATTTTTTTTTTAATATATAAAAAATGTTTTATATATATATATACAGTGCGGAAAATAAGTATTTGAACACCCTGCTATTTTGCAAGTTCTCCCACTTGGAAATCATGGAGGGGTCTGAAATTGTCATTGTAGGTGCATGTCCACTGTGAGAGACATAATCGAAAAAAAAAAAATCCAGAAATCACAATTTATGAATTTTTAACTATTTATTTGTATGATACAGCTGCAAACACCCTGCTATATATATATTTTTTTTTATTAAAGGGCTCAGAGGTCCCCAGGGCCCCATGTGGCAACCCCCCCTTTTATTTTATTTTTATAAATATATATATATTTTTTTGTTTATATTTTTTTATTACAAGGCCCAGAGGTCCCCAGGGCCCCCCAGATGGCAACCTCCTTTTTTATGTATTTTTTATAAATGTTTATGTTTTTTTTATTTTTTTTAGGGGTCTGGAGGTCCCCAGGGGCCCGGAGGCCCCCAGGGCCCCGGACAGCAGCCCCTACTTTTTTTTAATTTATTTTTTATAAAAAAAATGTTTTTATATATTTATATATTATTATTATTATTATTAAAGGGCCCAGAGGTCTCCAGGGCCCCTGGGTGGCAACCCCCCCTTTTTATTTTTTTTATAAATGTTTATTTTTGTTTATATTTGTTTATTTTTTATTAAAAGGACCAGAGGTCCCCAAGGCCCCCTTTTGTTTTTTTGTTTTTTAGGGGTCTGGAGGTCCCCAGGGGCCCGGAGGCCCCCAGGGCCCCGAACAGCTACCCCCACTTTTTTTTTTTTTTTATATAAAAAAATGTTTTATATATATATATATATATATATATATATATATATAAAATTATTTATGTATTATTATTAAAGGGCCCAGAGGTCTTCAGGGCCCCCGGATGGCAACCCCCCCTTTTTTTTTTATTAAAAATTTTACATTTTCTTTATATTTTTTATAAATGTGATTTTTTTTTATTAAAGGGCCCAGAGGTTTCTTTTTTCTTTTTATTAAAGGGCCCAGAGATCCCCAGGGCCCCGGATGGCTACCCCCCCCCTTTTATATATATATATATATATATATTTTTTCTTTATTTCTTATTTTTTTTGTAAAGGGCCCCCCCTGCTTCTCAATTTGCCTCCCCACTCAACAACTTCAATTGGCCCCCCCGCTCAACAATTTCAATTGGCCCCCCCCGCTCAACAACTTCAATTGGCCCCCCGCTCAACAACTTCAATTGGCCCCCCCGCTCAACAACTTCAATTCTCCCCCCCCGCTCAACAACTTCAATTCGCCCCCCCCGCTCAACAACTTAAATTAGCGCCCCCGCTCAATAAATTCATTCGCCCTCCCGCTCAACAACTTCAATTGGCCCCCCCGCTCAACAACTTTAATGCACTCCCCCCCGCTCAACAACTTTAATGCCCCCCGCTCAACTACTTCAATTTGCCACCCCCACCGCTCAACAACTTTAATGCGCACCCCCCCCGCTCGACAACTATGATCCCCCCTCTCGCTCCAGGGGGCCCCTTCAACACTCAAGCCCAGGGGCCCCCACCACCCTAAGTCCTGCCCTGCTTCCGACCCAAGCTGACGAGAGGTGTGTGTGGCGTCCGGAGGCTGTGACTTTAAATGTGTCTCACCATTGTAAAAGCGGAGGTTCACCCTAAATTTACACTTTTGCCCAATCAAACTGCTAGCCATAGTCTGTAAATAATCCGTTTTTTTTTTCTCTCGATCCTTACACTGTTTCTGCTGCCTTATCTGAGCTGTCCATCAAAACCACCACGGGGAGTGGGCATGTATTTTCTTTCTCCCCCGACCAGCGCTATGTCCCCTAAGAGTGAGTCCTGAGAATCCCAGGAGACGCGCTGTGCTGTAATCCCGCGAGATCTCGCTGGTCACGTGACTCGGCAAGCATGTCATGTGACGTGGGCGGCAACTAAATCTCACCGCATCCCGGAAGTAAACAGTGGTGGGCTTCAGGAGTGCCCGCACACAAGATGGAAACGTCCATCTATCCGTGTTATAAAACATCCTTTTTCTGTACATCGGAACGATCGTGGCTGCAAACATAGGACTGGTGAGTGTAACATTTGCTATACTATCAGCGGCAGAATCATAGTAAAAAAAAAAAATGTTTTTCCCGCAGAACCACCGCTTTAAATATAATCCCTTACAACATATCAGTTCACATAGAACACATTGTTATGATGTAAAAAATATAAAATCACATGCAGGGCATGATTCCATACAGAAACATTAAAATTTCAATCCAGAGACGTCAGCTGCTGTCTATGCATTTTCTGCTTCTTAGGCCGCGTACACACGATCAGACATGTCCAATGAAACATGTCCGACGGACCGTTTTCATCGGACCAGGCTGAAGTGGTCTGTTAGTCTGATGTGCGTACACACCATCAGACCAAAATCCCCTCGGATCATAACGCGGTGACGTAGAACACAATGACGTGATGAAAAAACAAAGTTCAATGCTTCCAAGCATGCATCGACTTGATTCTGAGCATTCGCGGGATTTTGTTCCGATGATTTTGTGTACTAACCATCGAACTTGTCCGACGGACAGGTTTCCAGCGGACAGGTTTCTAAGCATGTTTTGAAACTTTTGTCCGCTGGAAAACGGTCCTATAAGCCGTACACACGATCGAACATGTCTGCTGAAACTGGTCTGACATTCAAAAACAGTTGTTTTCATGGCAGTGGAAATAAAAGGGAACAATATTGTAGTGATATAGTATAGTGGGTAGATAATTAATTAGTAGTTATTGTAGTAGTTATCCACAGCAACCCAATTCTTCCAGAGAGATGCACTTTATTGACTTCCAACACAGAACAAAGTCCATAAGATATTTGCAACAGATGATACAATCCAACAGAGTAAATATGACAAAGAACAGTTGCCTTCAGAGTCCCATTTTTCCTAGACAATTTCTAGACCTGTGCCTTCATATCCATGGAGAATGACTAGACTGACTGAATGCCAGCTTGAATGTCCTCTCAAGTATTGGTCTACTAGGGGGGAGTTTCTGCTAGGTCAACCCAAAATACTCTTTGATCTTACTGTTACCCCCTCAAGTCTAATTACCATCAATAAATATTTCTTCTATGGTCCTTTTATCATCCTTAAGTATGTAAACAATGTATAAGTTGATTTAGGTTAACAGGCCATACCTCACACACCACACCTAATGTAGGTAGACTTACATAAGATCAACATATCAAAGGGTCATCTGATATGTTAAAATTGAGTTGGCTTGGACAACTCAACCATTGTCAACTGAATTGTACTGTGTATATATATATATATATATATATATATATAGATATAGATATAGATAGATAAAATATATATATATACACACACATAATATATAATTTAATATATATATATATATATATATATATATATATATATATATATATATATATATATATAATATATATAAATATATATATATATATATATATATATATATATATATATATATATATATATATATATATTATCCCACATGAATCGGCCAACATATTACAACAGATATTCCACCTGGAAATAAATAACAAATATTAGCTATCAGGGATAAGCAGGAAAACTATCCTTTGGAAAAAATAAAACAAACAAAAAACAACAAGCAAGTAAAGAAACATACACCAGTAGCCCAGCTAGACAAAACAAGTTGCATACACATAAATCTGGTCGAAGTGACAGTTGTTCTCTCATCAAGTCCCCCTACCTGGCCTGTGGGAGGGTATGTAAAGCAAGGTGGTGGTAGCTAAGAAGTCACTGACGGCTCCACACCCTATTTGAACAACATACAAGGCAAGGGAAACAGGTATTTCTACACAACTGTTTTGTTGTACCAGCTGATAATACACGTAAAAGATTTACACATAGAACATATCCATGTAGTGCCCTCTTCATACTGAAACTGTGAAACAAAGACAGTTGGCTCCTAGGAGCCTTTGAAACTGCTGACAATGTTGCACCAATTCCTAGAAAGGTGACAAAGTTGACAATTTGAGACGACTAGTTTGGAGAAGGGACTCTTGGAAGTTTGTAAATGTAGTGGGAACAGCATCAGTGTGTAGATTCTGCCAATTTGCTTGCAGCCACCACTGCTGCTAATTCCCCTTCCAACCTGGCATTTTGTGTTCTGGGTCATTAGAGCTCAGAGATTATCTGTGCCATGGCCATGCCTGCCATTTTATTTCCCGCTGGCATCTCAATACTCAGCTACTGCTGTTTGATGCTCCATAGAATGCATTCTATTATTTGGTCCAGTAAATAGAATTGTGTTTATCAAGCTGTGTAGCAAACACAAATCACTGTCATTGGGGCTGGGTATGACTTGCTAAGAGTAAAAAAAAACCACCCTGGCTTTACCTTAAGAAGACAGTATCAGAAAAGGCTAACCTATAAAGGCATAAGTTGGAGAGTGCTCACTTCCTTAACACAAGAAGTATCTCTGCTAATTTTCACTAGCCAGTAAGGGCACGAAAATAATTTGGGCACTGTTAAGATATGCCTTTTGTACCATTTACATTTGATATAAGATTTGTGAAACCAGCATAGCATTAGATGAAAAGATACCCCATACATTTAGTCTAATGCTTGAGTCCATTGAGGGTATCAAGGTGTATTTGACAAAGACAGCTATAACTTCGGAAACACTCTGTGCCCATTTGTTTATAGTATTGAACACACACTACACACCCCAGTGCAGTTGTGTGAATGGTCACATAAATATAAATATTGCTTACAGAAAACCATTCCAATGAGCTAGAAAGTCACAGAGTGGTATGGGCAACTGTATTCCTACTTGGCTACCTCACTAGCATTCTCTGATCCCAGGAGTGATGTGCTTAGGATTTTACACTATCGTTCTCTCTCCTCTATTTTCTCTCTTTTCTACCCTTTCTTTTTGTTGTTTTATTGATGTGTCCCCAGGACTCTTTGCTGAGCATTGGACTAATGTCACATACACATGATTGGATTTTCCATCGAAAAAACCTTGGATGGTTTTTCTGATGGAATTCCACTCAAGCTTGGCTTGCATACACACGATCACACAAAAGTTTTCTGAACTTTCGACCGTCAAGAACCCAGTGACGTAAAACACTACGACGAGCCAAGAAAATTAAGTTTAATGCTTCCAAGCATGCGTCAAATTGTTTCCGAACATGCGTCAGAATTTTGCACTTCGGAATTGCTACAGACAATCAGAATTTTTTGTCTGAAAGGTTTGAGAACCAGCTCTCAAGTTTTTGTTGGCAGAAATTCTGACAGGAAAAGTCAGATGGAGCATACACATGGTCGGAATTTCCGACCAACAGCTCACATCGGACTTTTCTTGTCAGAAATTCCGACCGTGTGTACGGGGCATTGAAGTGGTAGTAAACTCTGTTATAGGTAGAAAAGTTCAACTCTAGTAGGGTATAGAAGAAATTGCCCAAATCCATAATATGAACCACAAAACAAAAGGAAACCCTCTGGTGGGACTTTGAAGGGCCTTTCCCCTTCAAAGTCCCACCAGAGGGTTTCCTTGTGTTTTATAGTAAACTCTGTTACACCACTTGTACCTACAGATAAGCCTATAATAAGGCTTACCTGTAGGTACTGGGAATATCTCTTAGGCCTCGTACACACGAGGCAATAGATTTGTTCAAATCGGTCGGACCGACCGATTTGAACAAATCTGTCTGATAGGATTTTGGTTTGCTCGCGTGTACACACGAGCAAACCAAAATCCCCGCTAGCAGACGGCGCGCTGACGTGTCGGTGACGTGGCGGTGACATTGACGCCGCTACGTCACCGCACCAGAAAGTAAAACACTTCCGCGCATGCGCCAAATCCATTTGGCGGTGGTGCGGGACGACATGTCTGCTGGTAAGTGTACTAACCAGCAGACATGTCGGGCGGACGGATTGCCACCCGATAGATTTCAAAGCATGCTTTGAAATCTGTCGGGTGGCCAAATCCGTCGGCTCGGCTGTACACACGATCGAATCTGTCTGCTGGGACGGTCTAGCAGACCGTTTCCAGCAGACAGATTTGATCGTGTGTACGAGGCCTTAAACTTGTACAATTAAGGAGATATTCAGAGTGCATGCAGGCAATGACATTACCGGTGCATGCACTTTGAAGGTCTGGCTTACAGTGCTGGAACTTCAGAGCCTGTGCCGCATGCATGGAAGTGACGTCATCGCACCCCCGATCACTCATGTACCCGGAGGCCACAAACCTGGAAGGAAGACCAGGGGGAGATGTCAGCTGTTTCAGTGGTTGTTCTGGAGAGCTTAGTTCTAAGATAAGTTTCACATAATGTGCTAGTATGCAATGCAGGGAATATTTTTTTTTAACCACCTGGGGTTTACTAGCGCTTTAACCCTTGAGAGTTGTTCTGCTGTTAGCGGCCCCTCTGGGTTAGGCTTGACTGAGGATGTTCATAAAGTTGGGATATTCAGCTTGTTATTTCAAAAAATACTCTGCAAACATTATTCGAAGCCATTTTGTTGCTGCGCCCATTAAGTCTTCTTTGCTCAGTTGTTTTCTATATACCGGTCTGTTGTTGGCCCTGCATAATGTCCACTGTTTGTTACCCTTTTTCTTCTTTAATTTGAAAAAAATCGATGAAAATTGTCAATTATAAAATATATATGCATATTGCTGCATACAAAGGTGCACAAACCTAGTCAGTTTGAGCTTCTCTATGTCACATTTTTGATAGCATTGTGCATGAGGCCAAAAATAATAGGTTCATGATATGTTTATTTTGTACATGATTTAGAGCAAGGATTTGTTTTGAAAGATTATTCTTCACTTCCCATTCAAGGGACACAACAGTAAGTAAGAGGGGTACTCTCCAAATTGAAGGGAATCCCTCTTAGATACCTGTCCAAAGATCAGGTTTTCCCATTGGAGAAATCCTCCTCAAATCCTATTAAAATTAAAACTTTTGGGAAAAATTTGGGATTTACAATCTTTTTCTGTACCACAGAGAATGGCAACCAGGACAAGACAGCAACCAAAACCTAATAAAGTAGAAGAAAAACGGCACCCCACAATGAGCCTCAGTTTTTTAATGATGACTCTACAAACAAATGACAAAAAACTGTCAAATCATGTTCCTCCACATTGGTAAAGGAACATCGTTTTAGCACTTATTTTTGTCACCTGCTTTGTTAAGCCTGCAATATACAATGAAGCATATTATAAGGGGTTGTTTTTTTCAATTTTATACATTAATACAGCATCATTGTTAGCCATGCACTCCCCATCAGTAGTGTTCAGGATCAGGTGCTGGATGGATTTGTCTATAGCAGAGATCTCCTAACTATGGCCCTCCAACTGTTGCGGAACTACACATCCCTTGAGGCTTTGTAAAACTCTGACATTCACAGACATGACTAGGCAAGATGGGAATTGTAGTTCCTGAAAAACTGGAGGAACATAGTTTGGACACTCCTGGTCTATAGCAATGAAAACTTGACATGGGTTCTAATTCTCCCTTGTTTTATACAAGGAGTTTTGTCAATGGACAAGTGGGGCAGAAGGGAAAGGCAAGTGGCACAAGGCTTCACTGTTAGAACTGAGGCTCTAACATTATTATTATTATTATTATTATTATTATTATTATTGAATCATATGTTTTTTTTTGTATTATCCAGAGAACAGATACATCAACTGACCTCATACAGATTACACAGGATAAAGTTGATGTGTATTGGTCAATGTGTTTCACAGGAAAAAGGGCTTCCTCAGGACCAGTTGACCATGAATGTTTTTATGTGAAAATAATTAACAATATACAAAAATTATTTTCAAAACAACCTGTTGATAGTTTATTATGAGGTTGTTTTGAAAATAATTTTTATATATTGTTAATTATTTTCACATAAAAACATTCATGGTCAACTGGTCCTGAGGAAGCACGTGTTCCCGTGAAACACGTCGACCAATACACATCAACTTTATCCTGTGTAATCTGTATGAGGTCAGTGGATGTATTGACCTTCAGACATGCCAGTTATGTAAAACATATTTTAAGTCATCCATTTTGATGGCTACATTTTAATCTTTCAGTTCAAGGAGTGTGGAGAATGAGATGTTCTGGATAACAAGGAGACTTTTACAAACAGTGGTTTGTACAGTTAGTTTGAAGGAGTGGCTGGGCATGCTTCCAAACATGTACCGCCCACTCTGACATCACTTCCTGTTGCCTGGACTTCATGCTGGTCCTGACAGCATGGCTCTCCATCTTGGATCAGAGACACCCTTGTTTACCACCTCTGGTCGGCTGGAACTTCCACCTGCAGCTATCTTTACTCCTTTCCTTGTCAGTATAGTTTTTTATTACTGCACTTAGAAGCTCCTTTTATTTATTTTTTTACATTTTAATCATTGTGTAATGAGTATATTTGTAATAAAGAATTTCCTATTTTAAATATGTTATACATTATTTTGTACAGAGATGATGCCTCTGATGGTTAAATAAACATTTTTGATAACACTACATCCTTACAATTCTTTTTTTTAATGTTTTACCCATGCAGCACTAGAAGTTCATCATGGAAGGAAAGATTTTTACAGTAACCAGCAGCCAACAGGATGTAGGCTACGCTTCATTAGATGTAAGTTCTGTCCCTGGTGCTGTATACATTTTTAAATAACTTTTTAACTTAAGTTCTGCTTTAAATGTATGCCTGGGTAAGATATAAAAATCATATTTAGTATATTTCTGAAAAACATGCACCTTTACTCATGTTTTATGCAATTAAAAACACTGCAGAAAAAATACAGTGCCTGTTGTTCTGCGAGAAATGCAGTGGGGTTCTAACTTTGTACTTGCAGCATTTTTAAGATGACAAAATATTGGGAAAATGTGCATGTATAACTTACTGTTTATATATATATATATATACACACACACACAATGGCCCGGATTCACGTAGCACTTACGCCAACGTATCTCGAGATACGCCATCGTAAGTACAAATGTGCGCCGTCGTATCTATGCGCCGATTCCCCAAGCTAGATACGTCGAAAAATAAGGCTTCACCCGCCTGACGTAACTTGCCTACTCTGGCGTATTGTGGGCGCATAGTTACGCTGGATGCATCTGGCGTTCCCATTTTAAATATGCAAATGAGTAAGATACACTGTAATAGTTTTTTTTTTTTTTGCTAGACGTAAGGATGACAACAAAGTACCACCTACTATATGTATCAAGATATCCATAAATACATGTATTTTAATTCTGTTCTCTGGATAAGCATTGGGGTGCTGAATGCAAGTGGTATATGTAGGATTCAGTGACTCAACCTGTAAGAATGGTAGCTGGGGGGGGGGGACACCTGTGTGTGTACCAGGGGAGGACCATCCATTAAGGGTGCATGAGCCCCACCTCCCCTTTCCATCACCACCACCACCCCCTATTCATGCCTCCGGTCTCTTTCAGGAGGCACATGAATTACAGTGGCGTTTTTCATTTTTTTTCTTTTAAGCACCTGATTGGAGCCAGAGGCTCTAATAGGCTTAAAGATAGAGTGGGCTCTGGATGCAGAGCATTGTTAACAAAAGACAACAAAGGTGAATCAACTCAAAGAAATTAAAACTTTATATTAAAGACTCTATAGAGAAAATAGTGCATTAACCACTTCCCACCCGCCGTATCCGGGAAGTGGTTCTGTTATCCTGACTGAGCGTCAAATGACGTCCAGCAGGATAACATGCTGGTGCGCGCCCGTGGCAATCACAAATGCAGCGTGTCAGTCTGACACGCCGCATCTCCAATCGTGATAAGAAGGCTCTGTCAGAAGCTTCTTATTACTACGTGATCAGCTGTGACCAATCACAGCTGATCATTGCGCGAACCAGGAAGTGTCGGCAAACGCCATTCCTCGGTTCGCGCTGACAGGGAGAGCCGATCGGTAGCTCCCCTGTCAGAGGGGGGGCGGTGTCTGTGCTGATAATCAACACCACATTGATTATCAGAACAGCACCCAGCAATGCCCCAATAAAAAAGCCTGCAAGTGCCCACCACAGTGCCAATCAGTGCCCAGCAGTAAAACCTGTCAGTAACACATTAGTACCTCATCATCAGTGCTGCCCATCAGTGCCACCTGTCAGTGCCCATCACAGCCGCCTGTCAGTGCCCATCAGTTCCGCCTGTCAGTGCCCATCTGACCGTCTGACAGTAGCCAGTGCCGCCTATTAGTGGCCATCAGTCCCGCCTATTGGTACCCATCAGTGCTGCATATCAGTTCTGCCTATCAGGACCTATCAATTCTACATATTAGTGCCTCCTCATCAGTGCCACCTTATCAGTGCCAACTCTTCAGTGCCCATCAGTGCCACCTCATTAGTTCCCGTCAATGAAGGGGAAAACAAAATTGTATGACAAAAACTAAGAAAAATAAATGTTTTCCAAAAATGTGGGCTTTTTTAGTTTGTTTAGCAAAAAATAAAATCCACAGAGGTGATCAAATACCACCAACAGAAAGCTCTATTTGTGGGAATAGACATATCAAAATTTTGTTTTGGTACAGTGTAGCTTGACCGCGCAATTTTCATTTAAAATGTGACAGCGCTGAAAGTTGAAAATTGTCCTGGAAGGAAGGGGCGAAAGTGGTTAATGTAATTTAAATTTATCTCTGAAAAGCTCATTTTCTTTCAGCTGAGAGTTTGTAAAAAAAATGTGGTGCGACCTACATACATGTAATGTACAGTAGTGATGGTCACCTCCATCTAGCGGCCAACATGCAAAAAACGTAGTTCTATGTTATTCCACTAGACCCCATGCGTGAGAAACGTCTAGACTCCTGCAAGAGGGTTCCTGAGGTTACAACTGCCTAAGAGCCGGTTCACACTGGGGCAACATGACTTTCAGCACAACTTTGGGAGGCAACTTGAACACGACTTAAGTATAAATCACAACGCGACTTACAACACGACTTGAAGTCGCCTCCAGGAGGGGGAACTCGATGCCAAATTTCAATAAAAAAAAAACGGCATGGGTTCCCCCTCTAGGAGCAAACCAGGCCCTTAGGTCTGGTATGGATTTCAAGGGGAACCCCCTACGGCGAAAAAAAACGGCGTGTGGGTTCCCCCCAATCTATACCAGACCCGTATCTGAGCACGCAGACTGTCCGGTCAGGAAAGGAGGTGGGGACAGCCGAGCACCCCCTCCTGAACCGTACCAGGCGGCATGCAATCAACATGGGGGGTGCTATGGGGCAGGGGGGCGCCCTGTGGCTTCCCCACCCCAAAGCACCTTGTCCTCATGTTGATGGGGACAAGGGCCTCTTCCCGACAACCCTGGCCATTGGTTTTCAGGGTCTGCGGGCAGGGGGCTTATTGGAATCTGGGAGCCCCCTTTAATAAGGGGGCCCCCAGATCACGGCCCACCCACCCTATGTGAATGAGTATGGGGTACATTGTACCCCTACCCATTCACCTGGTGAAAGAAAAATGTCAATAAAAAAACAATACACAGGTTTTTAAAGTAGTTTATTAGGCAGCTCCGGCGGTCTTCTTCCGACTTAGGGGGTCTTCCAACTTCTCCCTTCTGCCGGGCACCACCGATGTCTTCTTTCAGGCTGATTAGCTGATTGTCCTCCAACAGCTGCAATTTTGATAGCACTGTTAACCTCAGCAGAACTCCTTGTGGGACCCTGGCTAGAAGACATTGCAATCAACTAGGTGGAAATATTTCGCCAAAAACTTATTTTTTTAATACCACTGGATAATTATAGGTTCATGTTCAGTTTTATGGCACCATATAATATCACTGGCTAACCCAATGTAAAAGTATTTCTTTATAAACCTACTATATACATTTTATCTAGAAGTTGTGTGTGATTCGTCCATAAATGTTTTTCACCTTTTGGCCTCTAGAATAATTAGTTTCTTCAGACCTAGAAAAATGAACAATATAACAGGATGGGCTAAAAAAAAAAAAGGAAAAGGGAGTAAAGACAAAAACCTATAATGAATTGATGTGATCTCAATCCTTTGCACTTAATTTCTGACCATTTCCCGGAGGGAGAAATGTAATTAATCTCTCTGCACCCATTCAGTCCTTACTTTCAAATTAGTTTTCTAATTATGATTGTGACTGGAGACTTCCAAACTATTTCTCAACGTTTTCTCTGCAGTTTTAATTACTTTAAGTTTTGCTGTTTCTGTGAAAAATCCAATGCGTTGACCTACATCCTTAATGTTAATTATTGCATATCCCAGTCACTTCATAATAAGGAATGTCCTATTTATCTGAAGAAAAATATTTACCCGTCAAATGCTTTTGCATGCCTACCTTTTTAAAGACGTTTAAACTTCTATTAAAATGCAACTGAAGATAAAACTTTTTCTTTTGTATTTAGTTGTGGAGAGCAGTAGTGACCCCCCCCCCCCCCCAGCCAGTCAGCTAACCAACAAACCCCCCATGCGCTCGCTCAATCACGGCTCCTTCCCCCGGAACTCGCTCACTGCATCGCCCGTCACCCACCAGGCCCCATCCAGCTCATGGCTTCGGTGGCTTCCCCCTGTGTCTCCTCCCGAGTCACGGCGGTCGCTTCTCCTCCCAGCCAATCAGGACTTAGGACTCGCGGTTAATCAGGTCTTAGGCCTCGCGGCCAATTGGGTCTCAAGATCTGCTTCCTGATTGGCCCGGGAGGAGAAACAGGAAGACTTTAGCAAATATTAATTTGCTAATGTCACACAACTGGGTGGTCTCTGGGCAAAGTGCTCTGCTCCCCGAGTCCAACCTTTGTTCAACCCTCCTTCCTCGAAGAAGGGTACATTTTCCAGTGGGGACACTAGTTCTGGTAACACTGATGACTGCCAGAGATTTCCATAACTTTCGAGCAAATTCTTCTTATTTCCTGGTATCTCTATGGGACAGAAAGTGAAGTGAAATCTGCCCAATGGGACACAGATGGAAAAAAAAATGGCAATGATTATATCTCTCCCTTACTCTATCCATGAGAAAAAAATACATTCAGCATAGGATGCATTAAGGAGAAAAAACACAATGACCCCAACATTTGTGGCAGCTAAACCCAAGATTTAGAAGCAGTCTCTGTGGATGTAGAAAATAGGGAAAAAGAAGGGAGGGACAACTAAGTATAGTATTAAAATGTAGCAACTCACAACATGTATAACAGGGGTGGCAAACTCAAATTCATCGGGGGCCGCATCAGCAGTTTGGTTGCCCTCAAAGGGCCGGTTGTATCTGCACTCCACCATAGTGTTCAGTCTGAGCAGTCTCCAAGTTTTCTTGCGCTGCATATGGACGCAGCGCAGGGTTCAGGAGTGCGAAGCACATTATTTCTAATATTACATTGTAATATAAAATGAAATCATTCAACTCACCATAATGCAGAATCAGTGGAAGCCCGGAGTCTCTCCTTGCATCAGGCGTCCCCACCAGCCGAGTCCCCCTTTTACATCGGGCGTCCCCACCAGCCGAGTCCCCCTTTTACATCAGTCATCCCCCCTTTACATCAGGCGTCCACACAAGCCGAGTCCCCCCTTTACATCAGCCGAGTCCCCCCTTTACATCAGCCGAGTCCCCCTTTACATCAGGCGTCCCCCCTTTACATCAGGCGTCCCCCCTTTACATCAGGCGTCCCCCCTTACATGAGCCGAGTCCCCCCCCTTACATGAGCCGAGTCCCCCCTTACATGAGCCGAGTCCCCCCCTTACATGAGCCGAGTGCCCCCTTACATGAGCCGAGTCCCCCCCCCCCCCCCCCCCTTACCCCCCCCCCCCCCCTTACATGAGCCGAGTCCCCCCCCTCCCCCCCCTTACATGAGCCGAGTCCCGTCCCCCCCCTTACATGAGCCGAGTCGTCCCCCCCCCTTTCATGAGCCGAGTCCCCCCCCCTTACATGAGCCGCGTCCCCCCTTTACATCAGGAGTCCCCCAGCATCCGAGTTCCCCCACCAGCAGACTCTCTCCGGTCTTCAATAAAATGGCGGCCGCCAGAGACATTGTCTCTGCCCGGCCGCGGACCTCTAGCGGCGGCGACGGCGGACTTCAAAAAAATGGCGGCCGGCGGAGACATTGTCTCTGCCCGGCCGCGGACCTCTAGCGGCAGCGACGGCGGCGGTCTTCAAGAAAATGGCGTCCGGCAGAGACATTGTCTCTGCCCGGCCGTGGATGCCAGCAATATAAAAAAAAATCGGATGAGAGATATCCGCCCTGCTGACAGGGGCTGCTGCGCGGGCCACATCACAAGGCCTGGTGGGCCGGATTCGGCCCGCGGGCCTTGTGTTTGCCACCCCTGATGTATAAAATAACCTACTCATCAAATAAAGCTGATTGCTGACATCGCCATGTTTTGATCTCCCGATCGGTAGACCAGTTGCAGCCACCTGCTCTTTGTACTGAACTCAAGGCACTGAGAGGGAAGCCGGAAGCATCTGAATACCACTTGGAACACACAGAAGGCGCAGGGCAGAAGTGACATCTAACTGAGACTGACTAGCCGTGAAAGCGTGTGGCTATGCATTTCAGGGCATACATGCTTCTTTCTCATGCCATAATGACATACAGATGAGCTACTATTTATAGTAACAAATGGCCAGAGAACCACAAGGCTCAGCAGCACTCATAAGGCTAAGAAAACTTCCAGATCATCTGGCAATACAACAATAAAGGTAAACATTTAAAGTAAAATGAACAAGTTCTAAGTTGTTTGTGTACATTTCTATTGACATTTCATTAACCCTTAAAACCCCTTTTTTTACATTAATATAATATATTATAAATAACAAATGGACGCTGACATTTCACAGATATTATACACATTAAAGGGATCATTGGAAACTTTCATGCAGATGCAAAAACATTTACACAGCTATTTTTTAATAAATAGTCCCCATATTCTCCTATTTTCTCCCTTTTATTTAAATATACTATTAAAAGTATGTTGTTATATCTTTTCAATAAGTGCAAGAAGTATTTTGGACTAACATTCCTGCCCGGTTCTCCTTTGATGCAGTGAGTGAGCGGTGTCAGTCTAGTCTAGGACAAGGAAGTGTGTTAATGGCAAAATCACCAGATGAAAAAATAAATAAACAAGCCTAAAATTAGTGCACCGCCATATATCAGGACTGATAAGCTGCAATAGTATACACTTTGTTTTCTTGGATTAACCACTTTCCAACAGGCCTATAGCAGTTGTACTGCTACAGGGCAGCCGGTGTGTGCAGGATCACGTACATACAGTACAGTATACGCATGATCCGGCACTTCCAGAGTGGAGGGGTGTGAATGTGCACCGGTTAGCAGGTACGGTGGTCTCGATTTCCAACCGTCACACGACAATGTACGTCAACAGAATGGCACGGCTGTGCAAATGGGCGCACAGGTATGTCCCCTTTAATTTGTGAGCCGTGTGGTCCCACGCGTGATGCTGGCGGGGCACTCAGGACCCTGCGTGAGGTCCGTGACTGCGACCGTGGGACATGCAGACCTGATCGCCGCCGGTGTCCCACGATCAGGTCACAGAGCTGAAGAATGGGGAGATGTTAGTGTAAACACATCATCTCCCTGTTCTGCCTAGGTGACGCTGTCACTGATCGTGTTCAGTGACTTGTCACGACAACCCATGTCCACTAACAGTTACAAGCACTCCCTAGGACACACGTAACCCCTTCATAGCACCCTACAGGTTAACCCCTTCACTACCAGTGTCATTTTTACAGTAATTAGTGCATTTTTAGAGCACTGATTGCTGTAAAAATGACAGTGGTCCCAAAATGGTGTCAAAAGTGGCCGATGTGTCTGCCATAATGTCGCAGTCACGATAAAAATCGTTGATCGCCGCCATTACTAGTAAAAGAAATGCTATAAAACTATCCCCTATTTTGTAGATACTATGGGCCAGATTCACAAAGCACTTACGCTGGAGTATCGGGAGATGCGCGGCGTAATTGGAAATATGCGCCTTCGTATCTATGCGCCGTATCCCCAAAACGTTATACGCCAGAAATCTAGACTTTTTCGACCGACATAATTTCGTTAGACCGGCGCATCGTGCGCGCAAAAAATGCGCTAGACACACCATTGATTTGCTAGGCAAATATTCAAATGAGGGAGTTACGGCGATCCACAAAAGTAAGTTTGTGCAGCGCAGGCTACGCGCTGTTTGCATCAGCTGCACGTCCTGTCTAAAATTAGGCAATATAAAAGCTTGCTTTACATTAGACAATCCGTCTACATGTCAGCTAAAGCAACACTGTTAGGGACGAGCTGAGCAGCCACACTTGCAGGACAACAATCTGTATGCCAACATGCCAGGGGCATCCTTGCTCATAGCTATACTACTGACTTTAGATGAGCGCAGAAGGTGGAGGGCACGGAGGACGGCACGGAGGAGGGCACGGGAGAGGATATACCGCACACACATAGACCTCTTTGGCATGAGTGATTCTGAAGTGTCTCGCATCTTCAGATTCACCCCTCATGCCATCCTGGAATTAACCACAACCCTGCAGGAAGACATCACCAGCCCAACACAACGCTCACATGCAGTGCAGCCACTGATCAAGGTCCTGGCAACACTCCATTTCCTTGCCAGTGGCTCTTTTCAAAGATCAAGTGGAGTGGTGGCTGGGATGTCACAATCCTCCATGAGCAGAGGTGTGCACCAGATTATCCCTGCAATTCTCAGATGCATGGCCAACCAAATCATCAAACCCACCCAGGAGGACCTGCGGCAGAAGGCAATGACAGATTTCTACAGAATTGACACGCACCGTGGGGGCCATTGATTGCACACATGTGGCACTCCAGCCCCCGCGTGAGACAGAGCACATATACCGCAATCGGAAGCATTGGCATTCCATCAACGTACAGGTGATAGTCGATGCCAAATGCCTCATATGGCACGTCCGTGCCAAACACCCCGGATCCAGCCATGACAGCTACATATACAATCAGAGCCCCATCCCAATGGAATTCGAACAGAACGTGTATGGGGACAGCTGGCTGGTTGGTGAGTGACATGAGTGGCAGGCATGACTTTCTCTCCCATGATGCAGAAATCACAAGGGGCACATGCACTACTAACATCCTCCTGTCTTTTCCCTTCCAGGTGACTCTGCATATGCACTCGGACCCCATCTCATGACTCCTATCCGGAACCCCCAAACCCCAGGAGAGGAAAGATACAATGAAGCACACGCCAAAACCTGTGCAGTCGTGGAGCGCACCTTTGGCCTCCTGAAGTCACTTTTTCGATGCCTGGATAAGTCTGGGGGTACCCTGTTGTATTCCCCAAACTTTGTATGTCAGATCATCGGTGCATGTTGCATGCTGCACAACTTCGCAGTGAGAAAGGGCCTGGAGATTGACATACATGATGACCTGACCCCTGAACCAGACAATCCCCCCCTAACCGAGGCTACCCCGTCTACTGAGGGAAGAGCAACCAGGAGACAGCTCACATTAGGCTTCTTTGCACATTAAACACACACATTAAGCATGGCACAATGAGAATGCATGCATGCACACCACTGTGATCCCTAGCACACACACCCCACATCCTCATCAAATTGGATTGGCACAAGCCCACCATGCAGGACTTGTGAGCAGCAACGCCACGCCACAGCTCCAATTATGTCACTGTACATTCATACACCATTCACACGGACCTGGGGATCACTTCTCCCTGGTCCTGGGGAACCCTTCTCCACCACAAATGAGGGTGACACCCATTTTCCGGCAGGAATGTCACCCCCACATTCAAAAATAATTCACAACCCAAAAAGAAATTGCCCAACACCCGGAAAAAAAATGACCAGCAAAAAATAAATAAAAAATATGCGCCTTCGTATCTATGCGCAGTATCTCCAAAACGTTATACGCCAGAAATCTAGACTTTTTGGACCAACGTAATTTCGTTAGACCGGCGCATCGTGCGGGCAAAAAATGCGCTAGACACACCATTAATTTGCTAGGCAAATATGCAAATGAGGGAGTTACGGCGATCCACAAAAGTAAGTTTGTGTAGCGCAGGCTACGCGCTGTTTGCAAATACTACGAGGATACGGTACTTGCGCCTCTACATTGCGCCAGTCTAACGTAAAGGAGGTGCACTACTCCGGTCAATATATGCGCCACTGTACGTGAATCTGGCCCTATAACTTTTGCGCAAACCAATCAATAAACGCTTATTGCGATTTTATTTACCAAAAATATGTAGAAGAATACATATCGGCCTAAACTGAGGAAAACAATGTTTTTTCATATATTTTTGGGGGATACAGTATTTATTATAGTAAAAAGTATTCTCTAAACAATGTTTTTTCATATATTTTTGGGGGATATTTATTATAGTAAAAAGTAGCTCTATTTTTGTTTATAGCGCAAAAAAAAAAAAACCGCATCAAAATACCACCAAAAGAAAGCTCTATTTGTGGGAAAAAAGGACGTCAATTTTGTTTGGGAGCCACGTCGCACGACCGCACAATTGTCAGTTAAAGAGACGCAGTGCCGAATCGCAAAAAGTGGCCTGGTCTTTAACCAGACAAATGGTCCAGGGCTGAAGTGGGTAAAGTAACACAGTGCTCTATTGCAAAACATGGCCTGGTCATGAAGGGAGGTAAATCTTTCTGAGCTGTAGTGGTTAAGACACACAAAAAGTTCACAAAAAACTGTTCACTGTTGACAACACTACTAGAATCACTTACTTGAAGTATATGGTTCACTCACTTGATTGCATTCTGTGTCAACTACATAAAAAGCATTGAGGCCAGAGGATCAGCATGCAAACCTAGAAATTTGTATAATTAGAAAGAGAAGCAAGCCTGCATTTTTGTCATGACAAGTTTACTTAAACTATGCTTTTATATTCTGACAGTAGTTTATGCCCCCTCTCCTTGCATTTTAGTCAATCGCTTATTCAATAAAGGTCAACTCCATTCAAAAACATTTCCAAGCAGTTGTAAAGGCCACTTCCTGCTGGGAAAGCTTTTTTTTTTGTCTGCAGCTTGGATTTTCTACAACTCTTGAAGTCTGATGCCGCGTACACACGGTCGTTTTTTGCGATGAAAAAAAACGTCGTTTTTTAAAACGTCATTTAAATTGATCGTGTGTGGGCAAAACGTTGTTTTTTGTCTTAAAAAAAACGACCAAAAAAAATTCCAACATGCTTGAATTTTTTGTGTCGTTTTTCAAAACGTTGTTTTTTGTTTCACAAAAAGTCACCGTGTGTAGCAAAAACGTCGTTTAAAACAACGTTTTTCAACCCGCGCATGCCCAGAAGCTAGTTATGAAGCGAGCTTCAATGGAAAAGTGTGTTGAACGTAACCTCGTTTTTTGTGAAAAAAACGATGGTGTGTATGCAAAATCGTCTTTGAAAGTGACGTTTCAAAAACGTTGTTTTTTACTTCACAGAAAACGTCGTTTTTTTTTCATCGCAAAAAACGACCGTGTGTACGCGGCATGAGACTTATCAATCAGACCGAAAATCGTTTTCTGGAGAAACCCAAATTCACCTTCTGAAATTCTTTGAAACTGTACATGAACTTAAACGATCTGCTTCACTAAAAAACACTTCAGTCTTTTATCTTTGCTGACCATTTTAGTCCCATAGCATACTTTCCACCTTTTTGGGATGGGAACGAGGGACACCTATTAGCAAAAACATGTAGGCATAGGGCACACACCTTGCCACTCCTCCATAAAGGAGAATTATGAAGACATTGTTTTTTTTATATATACTATTCCTTTTTAAATTTACAGATGTAGCAATTTAGAAATTGTATGAAAGGTTTAGCACTGTGAAGCACTTTTTGTAAGACTTAAAATCAGTTTACTGTATCAGATCAGGCAGTGATTGCGATCGCTTTCCAGAGGTTACAGCATATCTGGATAATTATTTGTATGCAAATATAAAAATATGTGAAACACATTGATAATTCGCACATTATACATAGAGTAGTACCAGTGCTGGGACAAGACCATTTGGTGCCTAGGGCGAAGATGGCAAACTGCACCCCCCCCTCGTTTAAGAGGTAATCAATGTTGTTGCGACAATTGATGGCACAGTGGCTGCGTGTGTTAGCATAGTGGCTGCATGTGATGGCACAGTGGCTGCATGTGATGGCACAGTGGCTGCATTTGGTGGCACATTGGCTGCGTGTCATGGGCACAGTGGCGACAATTGATGGCACAGTGGCTGCGTTTGGTGGCACAGTGGCTGCATGTGATGCACAGTGGCTCTATGTGATGGGCACATTGGCTGCGTTTGATGGGCACAGTGGCTGCATGTGATGGCACAGTGGCTGTGTTTGATGGGCACAGTGGCTGCATGTGACGGCACAGTGAGGCTGCAATTAATGTTTTTTTTTATTTTTTTTATGCAGACAAGGAAGGCAAGCTCACAATAACACAAAAACTTTTTTTCTGGCATTTTTTTTATTAAAAAAACTAGCTGAATACCAGGCGTTGCCCGGTTTTCCTATCTTAACCTTTTGGGGAGGAAAATCATAGTTATATAATAAATATAAATAAATAAATAAATAATAACACAATGTTTAATTTTAGAAATTTGACAGATAAAAATATGAATATTTACTATTTGATTAAAGAGTATTGTATTTCATAACTTTTATAACATTTTCCTTTTCAGTTTGTGAATGTTGAAACAGAGCAAAATATGGTACAATGAAGCAGATTAGTACCAACTCACAGACCTTTAAAAAGTGCGGTTAACTCAACTGACATATTATTGCAATACTTGTTTGTATACTATATTCTTAGGCCCAGATTCACAGAGCGATTACGCCTGCGCAACAGGAGATGCGTGTGCGTAAGTCTAAATGTGCGCGTGCGTTTCGTTGCGCATCCCCAGAACGAGATACGCAAAAAATCGTCTTTTTTTTGTCCCGCGTAATTTCGTTAGACTGGCGCATCCGTCCGCGCAAAAGTGCGATAGACACACCATTGATTTGCTAGTCAAATATGCTAACGAGGGACTTACGGGGATCCACAAAACAACGTTGGGGCAGCGCAGGCGACGCAGTGTGCGCAACAGCAAAATGTCCTGTCTAAAATTAGAGCTGATAAAAGCTGGTCTAAAAAAAGAAAAAAAGTCTACTTGTCAGATAAAGCAACACTGTTAGTGAGGAGTTCAGCAGTCACACGTGTTGCTCAACAATCTGTATGCCAACATGCCAGGGGCATCGTCGCACATAGCTATACTACTGACTTTAGATGAACAAAGAAGGAGGAGGGCACGGAGGATGGCACTAAGGAGGGCACGGGAGATGTTTTTTTTTATTTTTTTATTTGCTTATATCAAATTTACAATTTAATCTAATCTAATACAATATTCTTATCTGATACAAGCCCCTCACTCTTCACTTGATATATCACACACGCATAGACATCTTTGGCATGAGTGATTCTGAGGTGTCTCGCATCTTCAGATTTACCCCTCATGCCATCCTGGAATTACCACAACCTTGCAGGAGGACATCAGCAGCCCAACACATGGCACCACCCATGACACCCATGACAGCTACATATACAATCAGAGCCCCATCCCCACAGATTTCGAACAGAACATGTATGGGGACAGCTGGCTGGTTGGTGAGTGACATGGGTGGCAGGCATGACTATCCCCTCCCGTGATGCACACCTCACAAGTGGCACATGCATGACTAACATCCTCCTGTCTTTTCCCTTCAAGGTGACTCTGCATATGCACTGGTACCCCATCTCATGACCCCATCTCATGCCAGCTCACATTATGCATCTTTGCACGTTAAACACACACATTAATCATGGCACAATGAGAATGCATGCATGCACACCACTGTGGTCCCTAGCACACACACACCACATCGTCATCACATTGGATTGCCACCAGTCCACCGTGCAGGACTTGTGAGCTGCAACGCCACGCCACGGCTCCAATTATGTCACTGTACATTCATACACCATTCACACAGACCTGGGGATCACTTCTCCACCACAAATGAGGGTGACACCCCTTTTCCCGCAGGAATATCACCCCCACATTCCAAAATCATACACAAACAGAACCAAAAAAAATTAAATAAATGACGAGCAAAAAAAAAACAATTCCCAGCAAAAATATAATTTAAAACAAAATAACAACAAAGAAAACACATAAAAGACAAAAATCACTCTGCAAAACAGTCCCCAAATATCTCAAAGACACGTCACAAACAAACAAAAGCACCTTGCTGTAGAGGGAGGGATACAAAGGGATGTACTTTTGCAAAGGAAGTGCATTTGTGTCTGTCTATTTATGCTGTCTGCGTAGTTCACAAAGTTGCCCTAGTCCATTTCCAATTTCACTGATTGCGCCGCTCCCGAGTTGTGAGCATGCGCACAGCGGAGCTGACCATGGTCTCCTTCAAGCGCGCATGCACGAGCCGGCCGGCCCTTCATTTGCATGGGGTCACGGCTCATTTCAATGTAACACGCCCACGTCCTTCCCAATTTGTATTACTCCTCCTTACGCCTCTGGAAAAACGTTACGTATGCGCAATTTCCTGCGCAAAAGCTACTAGAATAGGGTGATTACGCGGCAAAATTGCGCAAGTCTAACGTAAAGGCGGTGCGCTACGCCGGTCCAATAATGCGCAGATGTACGTGAATCTGGGCCTTACTGTAGTTTCTCCCGCATTTGCTAAAATTAACAAATTATTTGGGGAACCCACCCTGGAGCACGCTACATAAAAAATGTTAACAAACTTGCAAGTCACAATTGAAATGTACTGTATCACATTTTTCAACATAAAATTGAAAAAGTTACTGAGGTAGCCCTCATAAAAAAGGGCAGAAATTAGAAGGGGTGTGGCTTGTGGGAGGGGTGTGGAGAGGGCATGGTTAGTGGCATGAGTATGGTTTGCAAGCCAGCCCACATACTGACCTGAAGATGCAGTGCAGAGCTTGTGGAGTAAGGTGTAGCTGAGCTGTGATAAAAAAAAAACTGTGGTTAAAGGACCTGTGATGACATTAGTAGGTGTGGCTAAAAATGTGAATACCTCTAAAGGAGTGGGATTTTCTGGGCAACAATAATAAGGGGTGACAACTAGGTCATAAAAAATACAAATTTATTACAAAAATAGTTACATAGACTAAATAATACACTTTAAGCAATATCAAAAGATTATCTTTAAAACCATGCTTGTAGAGAAATGCTGTACATCATCCCATGCCCCAGGACAAGGCTAAGAGCAGGGACGGTTATTCCAACGCGTTTCAAAATTATCTTCATCAGGGAAAGTTGCACAGTTATTTTCTCTATAACAACAAGACACAAAAATAAGTATAGAAACAAATGAACTAAACGAAAAATAAAAGAAAAGATTAAATAGTCATATGGATACAGGTCGGTACAATGTGGATGCATGCATGAGACATATGAGGCCCAAAATAGATAGGGGGTTAAGGGGAGAAGGGGGTAAAAGAAAAAGGGAGAGAATCTTAAAAAGAACTCACCCTTTCTACACAACACTCCTAAATTTACCCCAATGGAGACACGAATATCCCAAAACAGCCGCAGCGGCAGAGTCGGATGGTACCCCAAGTGTCCAAAAGGGGGCTGTCTCCCATCTCCAGGGACCCCCACACCATAGGGGGTGGAAAAATAGTAATAGTAATAGTAAATTCAACTTGCTGATCAGCATTAGAACCAAGGTATTCCCAGCTGTAATGGTCAAACAAAGCATATGAGTGATTGTTGTTTTAATAGAGAAAAAAGTACAAAACATACAAAAATATATGTATATATAGACACAAAAAGTCTATATAGTAAAGAACCCCACGTATAAAAACACAAAACGGGGCCATAAAAAAGGAAGGAAGAGACTCACCAATTATAGGAAGAAAAACTCCAATCACTCCGGGTTTGGCCAGAAAGCAATCTCAAAGGGAAGAATCCAGAGAAAAAGCTAGTGAAGGCTGGATAGGAAAGACTCCATGTGTCCTTCCAATTCCTTCAAATGATGGAAAAGATGTGTGCTGAATCAGAACCCCCCTGACATCCTTAAATACTTACCTGGGCACAGGTGATAGGCTCCTAAACTCAACCCCTCCCTCGTTATCAACAAAAAAAGCGGCAAATTCCTATGTGTAGGTGGAATTACTTAAGTAGTGATTGATGCAGAGAACGGCCCCTTCAGAAGAGAGTTGAAAAACACATGCATTCAATGCGGATAGGCAATTTATATCTGCCCCTTGGGAGACATGTGGCCAAAGAACATGGGTATCATATGCCTAAAGTGAACTTTACAGTCCTGGACAGATTACATATCCCTCTTCGTGGAGGGGATTGGAACAAGGTTCTCCTCCAGCACGAAATGCGCTGGATTCGGAGCCACAAGTCCACCAGGACTTAATGAAATGGAGAGTTTTAGGCCCTTTTCTTGAGGGCGTTAGCTCTGGTAAAACCGATTAGCATTATTGTAGTGTTTTGTTTGATGCCCCCATATTCTCTATTGTTATCGATATCCTTTCTGGACATTGAGGTGACAACTCCTCCTCTTTCCCCTTTCCTCTCCCATTCCTTTCCCCACTCCCTTTCCTCTTGGTTTGTTTTCCCTACCCTTTTCTGTTTCTTTCTTTCCTTCCCCTCCTTAGCTCACTCCCTTTCCCCTGTTTTGTTTCCCCTACCCTTCCCTGCTCTTTTCTTCCCTTCCCCCCTCCCCCAGATGGATTTGTCCATTTGTGGGATGCCCCCTTTGATACCCGGACCTAATGGGTTATGTCATTTCCGGGACTTGAGAAAATTAGGATTTGTTATTTATAAGTGTGTATTTTTCATTTGCAATTTTGTTAATTCAAATGTATTTTTTTTTTTTTATATATACTCCGAGTCTTCTTGGTGTAATGTATGTTTAAAGTTCGGCTATATGTGGTGCCATGTGGATGCATGCTATATGACACTGGGGCCTCCCCCATTTTTGATACGTTATGCCCCCTTCCGTTTATGGCTGAGTACTGGCAGGTTCCCCTTTGTGTCTTGGGTATGTCTCCCTCTCGGGGGGGCCTCCCTCCATCCACTGCCGGGGGAGAATGGCACCTTTGTGCCTTACTAGCTCCCCGGGCGATTTCTGTCCCGGGGGCTTCCTCCTCGGCAGTGGTGACTTTTATTCCCCTTTTTTTGAATGATGGGGACCTCAAAATACCCCATCGTTCCCTTTTCTTATTGGTGAACCCACCATCGTTCCCATGTCCTGGATACACAGGGATACATATACCACCCTCCTTTCTCTACCTCTTCCCGTTTGAATGTCAAATGATATCTAGATCCTTCCCTCATTCTAAATATAGCACCGCATTTATGATTTATATAATTGTGTAAGTTGTCTTTCTTTTTTCCTTTTTTTTCTTCTTTTTGTCCTTCTTTCTGTTTTTTATTTTGCTTCAAGTTGCAAAATAAACAAATGCCTGGTGTAGTTTTACCTTCTGTGCAGACACCAATGCCTGCCGGATACACCAGGGATGACGCATGGGCAGATAGGATCTTCCGGTCTTGTGGGATTCCGGAAACGTCCGTTTTGAATGAGACATGTGTGGGCAGCGTCACGCTGACGTGATGAGGTCAGCGGGACGCGACGATCCCTGTGTCGAGAACGTGACATATGTGACTGGTGCAGGGCGTTCTCTGCATCAATCACTACTTAAATAATTCCACCTACACATAGGAATTTGCCGCTTTTTTTGTTGATAACGAGGGAGGGGTTGAGTTTAGGAGCCTATCACCTGTGCCCAGGTAAGTATTTAAGGATGTCAAGGGGGTTCTGATTCAGCACACATCTTTTCCATCATTTGAAGGACACATGGAGTCTTTCCTATCCAGCCTTCACTAGCTTTTTCTCTGAATTCTTCCCTTTGAGATTGCTTTCTGGCCAAACCCGGAGTGATTGGAGTTTTTCTCCCTATAATTGGTGAGTCTCTTCCTTCCTTTTTTATGGCCCCGTTTTGTCTTTTTATACGTGGGGTTCTTTACTATATAGACTTTTTGTGTCTATATATACATATATTTTTGTATGTTTTGTATTTTTTTCTCTATTAAAACAACAATCACTCATATGCTTTGTTTGACCATTACAGCTGGGAATACCTTGGTTCTAATGCTGATCAGCAAGTTGAATTTACTCATACTATTTTTCCACCCCCTATGGTGTGGGGGTCCCTGGAGATGGGAGACAGCCCCCTTTTGGACACTTGGGGTACCATCCGACTCTGCCGCTGTGGCTGTTTTGGGATATTCGCGTCTACATTGGGGTAAATTTAGGAGTGTTGTGTAGAAAGGGTGAGTTCTTTTTAAGATTCTCTCCCTTTTTCTTTTCCCCCCTTCTCCCCTTAACCCCCTATCTATTTTGGGCCTCATATGTCTCATGCATGTATTTACATTGTACCGACCTGTATCCATAGGACTATGTAATCTTTTATTTTATTTTTCGTTTAGTTCATTTGTTTCTATACTTATTTTTGTGTCTTGTTGTTATAGAGAAAATAACTGTGCAACTTTCCCTGATGAAGATAATTTTGAAACGCGTTGGAATAACCGTCCCTGCTCTTAGCCTTGTCCTGGGGCATGGAATGATGTACAGCATTTCTCTACAAGCATGGTTTTAAAGATAATCTTTTGATATTGCTTAAAGTGTATTATTTAGTCTATGTAACTATTTTTGTAATACATTTGTATTTTTTATGACCTAGTTGTCACCCCTTATTATTGTTGCCCAGAAAATCCCACTCCTTTAGAGGTATTCACATTTTTATGAATCAAGGGATGATGGCAACATCATGCCGCCACACATGAGCCAACTGTTTTCTTAGTAGGTGTGGCTAAGCTGTGATGAAGAGATAGGTGTGGCTAAGCTGTGATGAAGAGATTGTGGTAAAAAGACCTGTGATGACATCAGTAGGTGTGGCTAAACTGTGATGAAGAGATTGTGGTAAAAGGACCTGTGATGAAATCGGTAGGTGTGTCTGAGCTGTGATGAAGAGATTGTGGTTGAAGGACCTGTGATGACATCAGTAGCTGTGGCTGAGCTGTGATGAAGAGACCACAGTCCCATATACTTGCATGGGACTTGAAACAAAAACCGCCGTTTGGAAGTTATGAAGTAACATGTATTTCCCGTAGAGTTGAATGGGACTTTAAAGAAAAACCCTTTCCCATAGAGTTGAATGGGACTTTAAAGAAAAACCCTGACCATGGCAAATGGGGGTGGGTAAGGGTTAAACCACCTATCCTATGTTTGTTGCTGACATATAAGTAACATGTGTGCCAAGTTTCATGTTAATATCTTTAGCCGTTTGGACGTGATGCTGGAACATACATACACACACACACACACACGTTGAGTTTTATATATATAGATAGATGATGGTCATCTCAGTCCAACCCCCCCTCCCCTCCCCAATACAGAGTCATTTAAGTAGTTTCTTACTTTTTACAGAGTATAGTTCTTCTGTTGGACTCCACACACTCCAGACTGTAGCACTGTAGGCAGGCGCAGGCTGAGGCAAACTCCTCGTGTCTTGTCCTTTTTTTTTCTTGCAGATACACAGCTCTGCGCGAGTCCTCCTCCCTCTCTGTCTAAGTCACCTCTCACCCCCGGCGCGACGTCACGCTGGGAATATTCCAACTAAATCCTCCATGGGGGGGGGCGAGAGGAAACGCACAGGAGGAAAGGGAGGCAGGAGCGCAGTCGGCACACAGTAAAGTCAAGTGCCAGTGTGCTACAGCTGCTGCCTCCCCTGTCTATCAGTCAGTGAAAGTGAGTGACAGTCTGACAGACAATCCAACTGGTCTGGCAGCCACGGCTGATTGCTCCCCCCTCCTGTTCCACTTGGTAGCGCCAGGTTCACTCTGCCCTCCCGCCCCTGCCTTGTACCGGCCCTGAGTAGTACAATCATGATTTGAAACATTTTCAAACGCATTTTTTTTGGAAAAAAATAACAAAACAGTAATTATTTTATTTTTACTTAATATTTTTTATTTTTACACTTTTTTTTACATTTTTTTTTTGGATAACTTTTATTCCTATTACAAGAAATGTAAACATCCCTTGTAATAGGAATCCGTGTGACAGGTCCTCTTTATGGAGAGATGTGGGGTCAATAAGACCCCACATCTCTCCTCCAGGCTTACAAGCATGAAATCGGTGAAAAAACAATCACTGATTACATGCCTACAGCCGCGATTGCGGCTTTGTTTACTTCCGGGTACCGATCGTGACGTCATAACGTCGCGCTCTCGGTCATCCGACGGTCATAGAGATGACTGTGACTGTCTGGTCACCAGTCATCTCTATGGATCTGCTACAAGCGCCGGCCGATTCGCTCTCCGGGCCCCCGATGGCACGGGAGAGCCCGGAGAAGCACTGGATGGCGGCGGGAGGGGGGGACGTCCCCTCCCACTCCCTAGAAGAAAGATCAAGTGGCAGTTCCGCCGCTTTGATCTTTCTTATGGTGCACAGAATCGCCAGCTGAAGACGGCGATATCTGAATGATGCCTGCAGCTGCAGGCATCTTTCAGATATCCCCGCACAAAGTGGAGGACGTCATATGACGTCCATGGTAGGCAAGTGGTTAATGTGCGAATTATGAATGTGTTTTACATACATGCATACAAATAATTATTTTTGAGAAATACAATTTCTCTTTAAACAATTATATATTTTTATATATTTTTGTTTTTTCTGTTTGCCCCTAAAATCCCCATGTACCGGGGGGTACTTATGCCCTTTTAGACCACGTACACACGAAGAGACATGTTCGCTCGGACGAAAATCCCCTAGGGCTGTGGGGATGCCGCCACATCACCACTCCAGGAAGTAAAATACTTCGACATTACAGAGAATAGATTTTGATTTTGATTTTGATTTATGAGAAAATAGATTCGACATTATAGAGAATAGATTTGACATTATAGAGAATAGAAGGCTTATGGTGTATATCAAAAGTGCTAAGCAGATTCGACGGAGAAGATACTGTATACTGCACTCGTACATTTAAATGTACGATTCGGCGTAAATTTTCGAAGTTCCGTCGAATATTCTTTGACCATTCGACAGAAACCAAGTATTATTGGATGTTCGGACGAAAGCTATTCTCCAACGAAAAACGAAATAAATCAAAACGATTTTCGGGAGTAACTAAATAAATTTATTTTCCAGACGAAAACGAAAAAACAAAACAAAATATTCCAGTCTGCACATGTCTAGTAAGTAGTTTCTTCATTGCGTTTCACAGAGGGTTTCATCAAAAATGTGTACTACTTTAAATCAATGTGCTGCGCCCACTCAGGAAGAATCATAGAGCATCAGTGATCACCAGGCCATCAGAATAATCCTAATCACTGATCACGTGACAAAACATGTCAGGAAGCAGGAAGTAGGCCATCTATGCTTACACTGATGTATTTTCTTAAGGGCACAATCGGTTTTATATCTTCAAAAGACAGCACTGGATTGGAAAGTGCACTTTATTTATGAGTTGGGCCGCGTACACACGGCAGAGAACCTCGACGGGCAGAACACATCGTTCCGCCCGTCGAGGTTCTCTGCCGGCTGTCGAAATCGGCGACCCGCCCGTCGGGAATGGCAACCAGCCATTCTTCCAGGCGGGCCATCGAGCAAATAGAGAGCGTGCTCTCTATTTCTGCTCGACGGGCTTCTCGACGGGAAGCTCGCCGAGAGTGTACACACGGCCGAGGTCCTCGCTGGAATGCAGCTTCCAGCGAGGTTCTCGCTGGTTTCCAGCGAGAACCTCGGTCGTGTGTACACGGCCTAACTTTTCTTCCCTTTTTAACCACTTGAGCTTCAGAAGATTTTACTCCCTTTATGGCATGACATGCTTGGCCAGTTCATCACCTTTACCCTCAGCTTCTTTAGCAAGGCAGTGATCGCCTTCGAGGTGTGTTTGGGGTTGTTATCATGTTGGAATATTGGCCTGTGGCCCAGTCTCAGAAGGAAGGGGATCATGCTCTGCTTCAGTATGTAAAGTTGGCATGTTTGATTCCCTCAAAGAACTGTACAGTAGCTCCCCAGTGCCGACAGCACTCATGCAGCCCCAGATCATGACACTCCCACCACCATGCTTGACTGTAGGCAAGACACGCTTGTCTTTGTACTCCTCACCTGGTTGCCGCCACACACACTTGACACCATCTGAACCAAATAAGTTTATCTTGGTCTCATCAGACCACAGGATATGGTTCCAGGAATCATTTTCCTTAGTCTGCTTGTCTTCAGCAAACTGTTTGCAGGCTTTCTTGTGCATTATCTTTAGAAGAGGCTTCCTTCTGGGCCATGCAGACCAATTTGATGCAGTGTGTGGTGTATGGTCTGAGCACTGATGGCCTGTCAGTGCTCAGACTATACACACCTTCAGCCTCTGCAGCAATGCTGGCAGCAATCATATGTCTATTTCCGAAAAACAACATCTGGATATGATGCTGAGCACGTGCACTCAACTTCTTAGGTTGACCATGTCCTGAGTGGAACCTGTCCTGTTAAACCGCTGTATGGTCTTGGCCACCATGCTGCAGCTCAGTTTCAGGGTCTTTCAATTTGTTATAGCCTAGACCATCTCTATGTAGAACAACATTTTTTTTTTAAGATGAGACACTTTTAGTTGAACTAGAGGGCGTTTTTAAAGTTGGGATATTATTATCTTCTGTGTAGGACCCTGCATGTGCTCTACCTCCCAGCCATGCCAGTGTTGTAATTGTCATGCAATAAAATATAATCTTGGATTCGGTATCGCGATTCCCCCCTTTATCTATGGGCTGTTTTAATATTTCTAATCTAATTCTAGGTTTTCCACCCTTCCACGCAAAATCTCTAAAAAGCGAATCGATAGTCCTAAATAATCGTAGTGTCAACCATATGGGGGAATTGTGCAATACATATAGGCCCAGATTCACAGAGCGATTACGCCTGTCTAACTGGTGTTAGACAGGAGTAATTTCAAATTTCGCGCGCCGTATCACTAGTTTGAATCCTCAAACCATGATACGGCGATGTTGGGCTTCGATCTGACAGGCTTACGTCTTCGTACGCCTTCGGATCTACGCTGTGATCTTTTTGCGGCCGCTGGGTGGAGTTTGCGTCGTTTTCAGCGTCGGGGTATGCAAATGAGCTTTTTACGGAGATCCACGAAGTTACGAGCGTCGTTCGCAATCGCGTATGTCATTTTTTTGCTACGTAAAGTTAAACCAGCTTTTAGCTGGTCTAACGTTACGCGGCCCATGTTAAGTATGGCCGTCGTTCCCGCGTCGACTTTCAATTTTTATTTTATTTTTTTTTGTGGTAAGACGTCCGGGAATAGGAATGTCCGTAAGCGACGCTACTCAAAAAAAAATTACGTAACAACGTGATTTCGTGCAATGCACGGCGGGACATTTCTGAACGGAGCATGCGCAGTTCGATCGCGGCGGGGACGCGCTTAATTTAAATGCCTCACACCCCCTATTCGCGTATTTTGATTCCGCCGGGAGAAATACACTACGTCGCCGTACCTTACGGGCCAAAATCTCTCTGAATTCCTCCTAAAGCCAGGTAAAGTACGGCGGCGTAGAGTATCTCTGATACTCTGCGGGAATCTAATTCTTTCTGAATCTGGCCCATAGCATTTTGGGGCATCCACACCATCTTCACCAAATTCGCCCTCCCTATCATAGATAACGAGAGTTTACTTCATGTTTTACTCAGTTGTCTAAATTTGACAATAAGAGGGAGTATATTCTTCTCTGTATATTCTGTAATATTTGATGATATTACCACTCTGAAATATTTAAATGATGTAACCAGGGCCATCCGACAAGTGCGCAGTGTCCAAGAGCAGCATTATGGATTTATCCCAATTAATATTAAATCCTGAAAAGGAGCCATATGCTTCTACAGTATTAAGCAATAACTGCAGACAGAGATGGTCCCGTATCCCCCAAAAACACTAAAGTGCCATCCACGTACTAGTCATCCGAGTGCTATCTTATCTTCACCTGTAGATCTTCGGAACCCCGACAATACTTGTAGACGAGTGAATAGCCTCAGCCAGTGGTTCAACGGCCAAAGCAGAAAGAAGTGGGGATAGGGGGCATCCCTGCCTTGTCCCTCTGGTCAAAATTATTACATAAATGTGAGGGTGTACTCACTTTTGTGAGATACTGTATTTCTTGGTGAATGGGCTGTAATCCTGATGGAGTGGAGATGGAGTGGTATGCAGGTAGATTTCTGGATGCATTAGAGGATTACCGGAGAATTGTGAGCCAGATCACTGGGAAAGCAGTGTTTGACCTTACCCTTGTGGAGGTTAGACATAGAGATAAGAGGCTTTATTGAGAGGTGATGGATGCATGGCAAGCACACATGTAAATGGATGCATGTGATATCACAATAAGAACATCGTGGACCGGACCGGAGTGACTTCAGAATAGGTAAGTATACCTAGTTACCTATACAGGTTACCTAGTAGTTACCTACACAGGTTGAACTGGATGGACTGTTGTCTTTATTCAACCTTACCTACTATGGGCCAGATCCACAAATAATTACGGCGGCGGATCTTCAGATCCGATGCCGTAATTTCAAATCTGCGCGGGAGTATCATTGTTTTGTATTCACAAAACAATATACGCCAGTTTTCTGCGTAGATACGCCGTCCCAAAGTGTCCTATTTACGCTGGATGCTAGGGGCGCTTCCACGTCGAATATGCAAATGAGGTAGATACGCAGATCCACGAACGTACGTACGCCCGGCGCAGTGTTTTTACGTTGTTTGCGTAAGCGTAGGTCCGGTGTAAAGTTACCCCTGCTGTATAGAGGCGTACGTAATGTTAAGTATGGACGTCGGGCCAGTGTCGTTTTTTCGGTCGTTCACGTCGTTTGCGTAAACCGTTTGCGAATAGGGATTTGCGTAAGTTACGTTCACGTCGTTTTCATTGATGTTTTGCGACGTGATTTTGCGCATGCGCAAAATCATAGGGTAGATAGAATAGGTGTAGAATGGGGTTGGAAGTGGATTTAAGCTTAGATTTTTAGGCTTTGACTTGCCTTCCAATAATGCAAACAATCGGACATTCCGACAACAAAACTGTGGATACATTTCTGACGGATGTTCGCTCAAACTTGTCTTGCATATACACGGTCACACAAATGTTGTCGGAAATTCCAAACGTCAAGAACAAGGTGACGTACAACACGACGGCACTAGAAAAGAGAAGTTCAATACCAGTCGTGTTAGAAGTTTAATGAGAGACGATTCACGCTTTTCAGCCTCATACTTTTCAGTCTGTTACATCGTGACAAATGTGCTATCTCCATTACAAACGCTAGCTTTACCAGACCGAGCGCTTCCATCTCGTACTTGATTCAGAGCATGCATGAAATTTTGTGCATCAGAATTGTCCACACAGGGTCAGAATTTACGAGAAAGGATTTTGTTGTCGGAAAATTTTAGAACCAGCTCTCAAATTTTTGTTGTTGGAAATTCCGACCGAAAATGTCTGATGGAGCTTACACATAGTCGGAATTGCCAACCAAAAGCACCCATCGAACATTTGCTGACAGAAATTCCGAGCGTGTGTATGTGGCATAAGAAATACAGAGTTCAAACAAAACATTATTTGACTTATATTCAGTAAAGCATAGAAATACACACTCTTCCTTCCATGAACAACACATGTAAACGCTTAGAAGAAATTCACATTCAGCATGAAACTATTACCTATGCAAATTGTGCAGCTTTTTAACAGCCCCCTTATTTTCGAATACAGCACATTAGCACAAGCCTGTACTGCACATTGACATTCTATAGGCACAAATTAGAATGTGCTATGTATGCGAATACGTCCTAGCACTTAATTCACACACATGTTATTTCAGCAACATCTTTAAGGCAGTAGCAACAAAAAAACATGTTTTATTTACAACAGTGTATTCATCTTTTTTAAGTTCAGGTGCCTTTACATACATTAACAAGCATTAACATAATTTTCCTTGTATTGGTTTACATGCATTTAAATTTTATGTTTGACTCAAAAATAAAAATAAACATATTTGTTTTTTTTATATAAAAGTATGTGTATATATTTAAAGATCCTTTCCTTTGTCAATGTAGGGCAAAGTAAACGGGTAGGGCAGGAAGCAGTCTGTAGACATCACAGCACAACATTTCTTCAATGGAATAGGCTTCCAATACAGTCCCAGACTGACGCATTTCACCCCAATTGGGCTTATTCGTAGAGGTCCTGACGTGGGAGAAAATGTTGGGGTGAAACACATTGGGATGTGGTTTATTGGATGGAGACATTATGTATGCAGCTATTTTACATTTCATGGAATAAAGCAATAAGATTGTATAACTGGCTCTCTCAGTCATCAAATTCTCATCTTGTATACATCCTCATGCTGGAGTGGAGTCTGCCTCCTAATAGTCCATAAACAATAAATTGAGGAGATGTCCCTTTTCATGCCCTCCAATTTTTAGGTGGTGCTGTGTTGCTTTGAGGCTGTACAGATGAAGTGGAAGATGAGAGGAGAGGAACATTGCTCCTTTGCAGACTCCATAGTGTCACCAGCAGGGCAGTGGTCTGATTAGACACTACAACACTGGGTGACCTTGGAGACCATCTACTTCTCAGAACAGTCCCTTGAGCAGGAGAACATGAAGTAGACAGCATTGGAAAAGCATTAGCAACGTTTCAGGCCAGGCAAGCCTCAACACTAGTGCAACTGGGGGTTAAAAACAGCAACAGCCACCAGGATCCACCTTTCAGAGAGTCTTGGATATCTACCCTTCTTTTAGCTTCCTAGGAAATTGCAGCAGAAAAGGCCCTCCGGCAGTAGAAAACAACCCCCCTGGGCCGCTAGTGGAGCGTAACTAGCACAACTGTCAGCTACCCCCGCAGTAACACCCCCTTCCCCCACAATGCTGTCCTTACCGTGAATGCAGGCTGTGAGAGCAGCGGTCAGAGCTGCTGTGGCAATCTTGCAGCATGGCAGGCTCTGGTGTCCTCTTCTGGATTCATCTCTGCTCCTCCCAGTGCTAGGCGTCCAATAGGATTGCCTGATATTTTGGCCAATCAGGAAACGGGTTTCATACCTGCTTCCCGATGGCCTGGAGTAGGATCAGTGCTGCAACAGCAAATATAAATTCGCTGTTGCAACACACCTGGGTGGGCTCCAGGTTGCATGCTATGCGACCCGAGCCCACACTATTTTGCAGCCTATTAGAGCCTATGGCTCTAATCAGGTGCTTACGAAAAAAAACCTGGCCGCTGTAATTCCAGTTCTGTGAAAGGGCCCATGAATAGGAGATGGCCGTGGCAGCCGTGGATATATTCTTGCTATGCATGATTCTATCCACTGCATATAGGGGTGGAGAGGAGAGAGGAGGCAGAACCCCTAATGGATGGGCTGCCACTTCCCACCAGATAAGCACAGCTGGGCCCTTGATAAAACTAGAAGGATCTTCACCTGAACTTCTCCTGGGGAAGAACACTGATCTCCCAGGTTTCTGACTATTTATACACTCTCCCAGCCACCATCTGGGCACCTTCCCCTAGGGATTGACTGGAGTCGCATAAATATTCAGGCTGCTTATTTGATTCTTAAAGTCTACAGAAGGTGGAGGGAGCAATCAAACTTCCAGACTGCAAAGCCCAGAGCAGCCTAAAGCAATCACATGCTGCTCTGCTGTTTTTATTGTAAGAAGACCTGGCACGACTGTAATCCTTTAAGTGGTGTTCATTGGTACATCAGAGTGACAATAAGACTTAGTCGTGTTTACAGCAGAGCCACAAGAACTAAATTTGCCTAGACCTTACTAGCAGCCTATCTAGGAAGGTGTGGCATCTTTAACCACTTAAAGACCCCCGCACGCACATATACAGCCACAGAATGGCACGTACAGGCACAAGGGCGTAAATTTACGTCCCCGCCTGAGTGCGGTTCGGGGGTCCCATCGGGACCCCCTCCGCGGCGTGCGGGGGTCCCCCTACCTCTGGGAGCGATCCGGGATCTGCGGGCGGATGTCCGTGATATCCGCCCCCCCCGCGATCGCTCCCAGCCAATGGGAGCGCGCTCCCAGCCTGTCACTTCCTTCTTCTGTGTTTACACAGGAAGGAGGAAATAATGTATTCTCTCATCGCAGCGCTGTTTCCCAGCGCTGCTGATGAGAGAAGACATCACAAGTAAGTGTGCACCAACACAACACTGACACACACTCACATAGGCATATTAACCCCTTGTGATCGCCCCCCCCACCCCCCTGTCACAGTGTCACTGAATGCAGTGATTTAATCACTGCATTTAGTGTCAGTGTGACAGGCAGTGTAAAAAACAGTTAGTGTTAGGTTCAGGATAGCCCCCCCACCCCCCCTAATAAAGTTTTAACCCCCTGATCACTGCCCTAGTTAACCCTTTCACTCCCTATTGCCAGCGTCACTAAGCGATCATTTTTCTGATCGCTGTATTAGTGCCGCTGTTCCCGCTAGGTAGCTATTTTTTTTTATTGCGATTTTTTTTTTTACTAAAGACATGTGGCTAAATAAATTTTGGCCTAAATGTTTGACAAAAATTTAGTTTATTTGATTTTTTTTTAACAAAAAGTAAAAAATAGTGTTTTTTTTTCAAAAATGTCGCTCTATTTTTGTATATAGCGCAAAAAATAAAAATCGCAGAGGTGATCAAATACCACCAAAAGAAAGCTCTATTTGTGGAAAGAAAAGGACGCAAATTTTGCTTGGGAGCCACGTCGCACGACCGCGCAATTGTCTGTTAAAGCGACGCAGTGCCGAATCGCAAAAACACCTTGGGTCATTTACCAGCGTATTGGTCCGGGTCTTAAGTGGTTAACCATCTCTCACTCACCGTATAGTTCAATGATGGCTGATGGGATTCCCTCTTGTTCTGGGACAACATCAAATAACGTAGCCCCAGTCTTACCACTCTTGCACGCCTGTGGGTGCGCAGTATAACGATTGTGGTGCACTGTGTCCCTGGGGCACAGCGAAACCCCAATCTCAGCAAAGAGATGATGACGCGGCTCTTTACCCATGTGATCGGCTGTGTCCAATCACAGCCGATCACATGTAAACAAGGAAGTGACGATAATTGTCTCTCCTCGCTCCACATTAACAGAGTGTGAGGAGAAGAGAGCCGATCAGCAGCATCTCCTCGCAGGGGAGACCTGTACAGGTAATCAGTGCAACCCCAACAGGGCACAGCAGTGATGTCAATCAGTGACCATGGAAATTAATAGGAGAAAACGGCCCCTGGGATGGTACGGATTGTAATAATAGGATGGAATTGTCAAAAAGTATAAAAAAATAGAAAAGTTTATTTAGTATAAATCATGATAATCACAATATACAGAAAATCAAAAAAATCATTTAAAACAAAGGAATTATCATACAAAGTGAATTCACCAATATATAGAAATCCACACCCGAATGCTGACAAATAAATCAGAACAAACAAGGGTGGATGAAACCCGACATGTTCCGGAGGCAGACGGTTAGGTTAATTCATAAACCATATGCAAATTCCTTCTTCAGGGATTCTTAACATTGGTGTAAACAATAATTATTTATTTTTTCCTAGTAAGAAGAAAAGAAAAACATAATATAAATATGGTTTGTAGCATTGTTAATTTCTTAGATTGCTTCTAGAGCAAACTATCAGCAGCAACTATCAAGCACCTAATGCTGTTTTATTTTTTTATTTTTTTGGCGGGGGGTAGAAAAATTACTTATTTACAAAATTTTCTGACAAACGGAAAAAAAAAATCTGGCTTTTTTTTTTTTTTTTTTAGCAAGAAAATAAAAAACCCAGCGGTGATTAAATACCACTAAACGAAGGCTCTATTTGTGTGAAAAAAATATATAAAAATTTCATATGGGTATAGAGTTGCATGACCGCACAATTGTTATTCAAATTCAAAAAACGCTTAAAACTGAAAATTGGCCTGGGCAATAAGGGGGTAAAAGTGCCCAGTATTGAAGCAGTTAAGCAGCTCCTTCTTTCCCTCTCTCTTCCAAAGACATGATGAAGAACAAAAGTATGCGGTTAAGTAAGAGGATTAATGCCGCGTTAACACCATCGAAAATTCCGACAAGAAAAACTTGGATTTTTTGACTCAAACTTGTGTTGCATATACACGGTCACACAAAATTCTGACTGTCAAGAATGTGGTGACGTACAACAGTACAACGAGCCGAGAAAAATTAAGTTCAATGATTCCGAGCATGCGTCAAATTGATTCCGAGCATGCATGTTATTTTGCGCGCCGGAATTGCATACAGACAGAACTTGAGAAAATTGAGAACCAGCTCTCATTTCAACAGAAAAAGTCAGTTGGCAGTCCCTGCTCACCCCTGCTGCATGCTATGGCCTTCCTCTGACAAATATACCCCACAGTTGCATAGGGTTTGTTTAAATCCAATGTTTTTTACACTTTCAATTTGGAAAAAAATTCTGGAAAATACTCCCTCTTATCCCCATGCTCTCCTTTAGTAAATATTATCTTTAACCTGGAAATCCCTGACAGCCTGTCCTATGACACCATGTTACCCTGGATAAAAGCTGGTGTATTTCAGCTACGCCATCTGGTACACCCAGTGACACGTACACTTCTTACTTTTTCTGAGTTGCAATCAAAATACAAACTCCCGAAAAAACTCTTCTACTCCTTTTTACAAATTAGACATTTCATTTCCACCAGACTCCCACAATTGATCTTAACTAAGCCCACAGAATTTGAACTGTTGTGTTTTAGAGGCCCTTATGAACCTCACCTAATATCCACCATTTATAAGATTTTACACGATACACCTCTTATCACGGAGCAAACTCATTCTTACATGCGGAAATGGTCCCATATTCTGAACAGACCCATCTCTTTACTCGAATGGAAGGATATTTGTGAAGCTACTTCCAAGGTATCTAGATGTATAGCCCAGAAGGAAACTGACTTTAAAGTATTAATGTTTTGGTATAGGACCCCAGAATTTTTAATGGCAAGGAAGCTGACACCTTCCGGACAATGTTGGAGATGTGGCTCTTCCTTAGGCACCCACTACCATATATTTTGGGAGTGTCCTATGATCATACCCTACTGGTCTATGATTCATGCCCTTTTGGGAAAGGTTCTGGGTATTCCTGTACCTCTGCATCCTTTATACCTCCTCTTAGGATTACCCCTTGCAAAAACACCTAAACCCCTTAGGAAACTGATGGCCTTTATTCTACTAGCTGCTAAGCGGGCTATACCCCAGTGCTGGCTTACCAACATTCCCCCTTCTTTTACACAATTTCTGGCAGCTATTACAGACATACGTAGAATGAAATGCCTTACAGCTGTAATTGAAGACTCCTTAACTAGTTTTGACGCCATATTGGGGAAATGGGATTCTTCTGAATATAACTCTGAGATTGCACAGGTAACTCTGAGCTCATGAGCTTTGGGAGTAGGTTATCTCGATCAAACATGTGAAAATATATCACCTAGACTATTGTTAACCTTGTTTTAATGGTTACTTCTCTTCCTCTTTACTATACCATGATGCATTTGAAATGTCTGAAAATCACTTGACATTTTCTACTGTTCCCATTTACACATGCCGTGTTATGATTATTAGACACGTGCATTCATTTTCGTTAGAATGCATTTTCGTCTGAAAATCTGGTATTTTCGTTATCTTTTTAACGAACGAAAACGAAAGCGCAAGAAATGAAAACCGAAAGATCAAACATAAAAAATGCTTTGTTTTCGTTTTCGTTCAGATCCGACGATTTTCGATGCTTTGTCGAATTTTCGTCGTTCAATTCCTACCTATTCACTGTATTCAGTGAATACAGTCAATATAGGTAGGAATTGAACGACGAACATTCGACAAAGCATCGAAAATCATCGTTTTCGGACGAAAACTTTCCAGACGAAAACAAAATAAATCAAAACGATTTTCGGGAGTAACAAAATAAATTTATTTTTCCGGATGAAAACGAAATTACGAATTACATTGGGATTGCATCCCCTATGTTGACATTTTTATATGAATCTGTATATTGTTTCTTCCTTCTGAAATATTCAATAAATAAACAATAAAAAAAAAAAAAAAAGTCCGTTGGGGCCTACACATGGTTGGAATTTGTTTTATATTTACTAATTGATTTCCTTTTTCATGTCTTCATAAAACAGAAATTCTATATTTTTTCCTGACACTTCTGCATAGTCTGCTTTTGTGCTTACTTTTTACCTGTACAAGAACGTACCCATAGAGGACAATACAACCCCGCATTGGCTTACTCCCCCATTGTGTCCACAGAGAGGCAGAGGTCTATAATAACCCCTTCTTACCTAGGCCTAATGCCCTGTACACACGATCTGATGGAATCTAATCCGATGGATTTTTTCATCAGATCCGATCGTGTCCAACACGATGACGTAAAACACAACGACGTGCTGAGAAAAATTAAGTTCAATGCTTCCGAGCATGCGTCAACTTGATTTTGAGCATGCGTGGATTTTTGACCGATGGATTTCCCCACAGACGATCGTTTTTTTTCTATCGGTTTTTTAACCATAAGATAAATTAAAAACAGGTTCTATTTTTTTTCACCGATGGGGCCCACACACGATCAGTTCGTCCGATGAAAACGGTTCATCGGTCCGTTTTCATCAGACAAACCGATCGTGTGTACAGGGCATAACTCTACTGAATGCTGTTAGAATCTAAACATCTTCCAAAAATTGTTCAGTGTTCCCCTCAAATAAGAATAAATCAGATGACTTCTATTTTTTTTTCTTTTTTTTTTCATGTAGGAAACGACAACGGCTGCCATTAGGGAGATATATGAGAAGAACAGTTTGGAAAGGACATCTAGTGGGAAGGAGCACGGTCATTTATATTGCCCTTCCCTGCTTCCTCTGAACAAGACAATTATGAGATAACAGAGGTGAGGATAGAGAGGAAATTCTTTCAACACCACGAGCCGAGGAAATCCAATCGCCTGTTTATGAAGAACAATAAAGAAGATACATAGACCAAGGAAGAGCTGTTACAAATATATTGCCCTATTTTAAAACACCAAGATTTGTATTTATTTTTATTCTTAGTATAGAGCTGTCATCTATGTTTAGAATATTTTCCATTTGCCAAAAAAGCAACAACAACAAAAAAATATATAATAATAATATCGTTTCCAAACATGCTATGCCTTAATAGCAAGACTTATCACTTTTAAATGGGGCTGACAATAACAGCTGACAAAGACTGCAGAGTGTCATTGTGTTTCAAAGGTGGTAATGAGAGAAAATATTTCCATATATTTAAATCTGCAGATATCTGGCGGAATTCAAACAGGACATTTATCCCCTGAGATCCAGTGACATATTTCTTTCTGTGCCGTTGCAGGCTGCCAGCGTACTGTATTAAAAGAAATTGAGGGGAATGTGGCATGTTTGTGTGAGGCTTAAAACCAGCATGTTACAGTGACAATGACACTCAGAGCCCTAAATTGTAAATCTGTGTGTTGATGGAGTCGTTCTGTTTTTTTTTGCACTTGTATTACTATCCTTATTTTGTTACCGGTCCAAGGCTGTCAAAAACATTATCGCTCACATCATTATGCATTGGCTGCGAGGAACCTGCCGTGACAAAAATAGGCTAAGTGTGTGGCTACTGTGCTTTAGAAGGCTGGTTTCAAGGACATAGTATAGAGGACAATTCCATGTAAAACTTGTGTTTTGGGTTTAGTTAGGTGCTGGTATAGTTGTTAAAGCTCAACTCCAGGCAAACAGATAAATAAGCAGTTGTAATACATACATGGGAACTGGTATACCTACCAAAAGAATTACATTTTGGGCTATACAGCCCTGAGAGAGAGTGAACTGACTTTTTTTCAGCTGCATTTAGGCAATACAGGTGGGTTACTTTCCTGCCCCCAGACTGGGATTTGACCTAGAAGGGGCAGCAGCAGACATTATAGCACGTGTCATGCAACTACAGTTCCGTATATGGCTGGTGCTCAATTTTTTTTTAGGGGGGGGGGGACACGCGCCAGCCCCAGACTTACCCCATCAAGGTTGCGGCTTCCCCTTGCATCTCCTACTGAGTCCCGGCAGTCGCTTCTTCTCCTGGCCAATCGGGTCTTAAGACTCCTGACCAATTGTATCTCAGGAACTGATTTCTGATTGGCCGAGAGGAAGAGCAGGACGACATTAGCGAATATTAAATCAGTTATGTCACACAAGAGGATGGGCTCAGGGCACAGTGCTCTGTGCCCTGAGCCCACCCTTTTTGAAGCTAAGGGTGGGTTTGGATTTCGACAGGAAGATGGTGATTACCGCCCACGGGAGACGGACAAGAAGGCGGCGATCAGAGGCCTCCATACCTTACAGTGCCTTGCAAAAGTATTTGGCCCCCTTGAACTTTGCGACCTTTTGCCACATTTCAGGCTTCAAACATAAAGATATAAAACTGAATTTTTTTGTGAAGAATCAACAACAAATGGGACACAATCATGAAGTGGAACAAAATTTATTGGATATTTCAAACTTTTTATAACAAATAAAAGACTGAAAAATTGGGTGTGCAAAATGATTCAGCCCCCTTAAGTTAATACTTTGGAGCGCCACTTTTTGCTGTGATTACAGCTGCAAGTCGCTTGGGGCATGTCTCTATCAGTTTTGCACATCGAGAGACTGAAATTTTTGCCCATTCCTCCTTGCAAAACAGCTCGAGCTCAGTGAGGTTGGATGGAGAGCATTTGTGAACAGCAGTTTTCAGTTATTTTCACAGATTCTCGGTTGGATTCAGGTCTGGACTTTGACTTGGCCATTCTAACACCTGGATATGTTTATTTGTGAACCATTCCATTGTAGATTTTGCTTTATGTTTTGGATCATTGTCTTGTTGGAAGACAAATCTCCGTCCCAGTCTCAGGTCTTTTGCAGACTCCATCAGGTTTCCTTCCAGAATGGTCCTGTATTTGGCTCCATCCATCTTCCCATCAATTTTAACCATCTTCCCTGTCCCTGCTGAAGAAAAGCAGGCCCAAACCATGATGCTGCCACCACCATGTTTGACAGTGGAGATACTGTGTTCAGGGTGATGAGCTGTGTTGCTTTTACGCCAAACATAAAGTTTAGCATTGTTGCTAAAAAGTTTGATTCTGACCAGAGCACCTTCTTCCACATGTTTGGTGTGTCTCCCAGGTGGCTTGTGGCAAACTTTAAACAACACTTTTTATGGATATCTTTAAGAAATGGCTTTCTTCTTGCCACTCTTCCATAAAGGCCAGATTTGTGCAGTATATGACTGATTGTTGTCCTATGGACAGAGTCTCCCACCTCAGCTGTAGATCTCTGCAGTTCATCCAGAGTGATCATGGGCTTCTTGGCTGCATCTCTGATCAGTCTTCTCCTTGTATGAGCTGAAAGTTTAGAGGGACGGCCAGGTCTTCGTAGATTTGCAGTGGTCTGATACTCCTTCCATTTCAATATTATCGCTTGCACAGTGCTCCTTGGGATGTTTAAAGCTTGGAAAATATTTTTGTATCCAAATCCGGCTTTAAACTTCTCCACAACAGTATCTCGGACCTGCCTGGTATGTTCCTTGTTCTTCTTGATGCTCTCTGCGCTTTAAACGGACCTCTGGGACTATCACAGTGCATTTATACGAAGACTTGATTACACACAGGTGGATTCTATTTATCATCAATAGTCATTTAGGTCAACATTGGATCATTCAGAGATCCTCACTGAACTTCTAGAGAGAGTTTGCTGCACTGAAAGTAAAGGGGCTGAATAATTTTGCACGCCCAATTTTTCAGTTTTTTATTTGTTAAAAAAGTTTGAAATATCCAATAAATTTTGTTGCACTTCATGATTGTGTCCCACTTGTTGTTGATTCTTCACAAAAAATTACAGTTTTATATCTTTATGTTTGAAGCCTGAAATGTGGCAAAAGGTCGCAAAGTTTAAGGGGGCCGAATACTTTTGCAAGGCACTGTAGGTGACAGATGACAAAGATCCGTGGTAGGGCTGCTGCTCCTCGCTCTATACACTCCTCGCTCCGGGGGGGGCGCTGCTTCTCCTCCTGGCCTGAACAGGAAGTGGGTCATGGGACCCGATTGGCCAGGCCAATTGGGTCTCAGGACCCGCTTTCTAATTGGCTGGGAGGAGAATCAGGAAGACAATAACGATTATTAATTCGCTATTGTCACACAACTGGGTGGGCTCAGAGCACAGTGCTCTGTGCCCCGAACCCACCCTTTTTTAAAGTCAATTATTGTCATTCCGACAACAAAACAGAGGTTTTTTTTACAACGGAATGTTGGCTTAAGCTTGTCTTGCATACACACGGTCACACAAATGTTGTCGGACATTTTGAATGTCAAGAACGCGGTCACGTACAACACTACGACGAGTCAAGAAAAATTAAGATCAATGATTCCAAGTATGCGTCGAATTGATTCTGAGCATGCGTAGGATTTTTGTGCGTCGAATTGCATACAGACGATCGGAATTTCCGACAGAATCTTCTGCCTTCAAAAAAAATAGAGAACCAGCTCTCAAACATTTGTTGTTGAAATGTCTGACAGCAAATGTCTGATGAAGCCTACATACGGTCGGAATATCCGGCCAAAAGCTCACATGGAACATTTGTTGTCGGAAATTCCAATCGTGTGTACGCGGCATTAGGCTCTAAAACATTGAAATCCATGCGTCTGACAACCTGCATTTAAATTAGGGGGGTAGAGCCCATGCTCCCCAAATGGACAGGCCACCACTGACTTACAGATCAGATGTGTACAAACACAAATCCTTTAGTGGGTAAAAAAAACAACCATACAGTATATGTATTTCATTTGTGTATTTAGATGTTTGCCTGAAGTTCGCTTTAAAGGGTAATAGAGAGTTGGCAAGACATTAGTTAATTGCAAACTTCTGTATTTTGTTTAAAATATAGGATAATAATGATAAATACATGGTTTATCAAATATTGTTTATTGGGTATTATATATATGTGATACACTTAATATGCCTCCCAGCCAGATGTACTGTAGATACACTGAGATTGCCATAAGAGACTGTATGTAAGCATTTTGTAATCAGAATTAGATTTCCTTCGTTGTATTTAGTGCAATTTGCTTTGGCAGATGGTTAGACCAGTTTCAACTTTCAGAATCTGTTTTTGGCGGGTGCGGTAATTAATATTTGAAACTGGATTTGAGCAAATAATCAAATCTCTTGCCTAGCCACTAAGGAAATATTAGCTTCCATTCATGGTGTGTTGTGCTGGTATCTTTGGGGAAGAATCACTAAAATATTATTTATTTTTTTCATTTTGAAGCTTAACTCCAGGACAACAGCTAAATACAAAGATAAAAAGCATTAGTGGAAGCTATTTTACCTGTCAAATTGTTTTCCATCCAGTCCTGAGATTTAGGGCCCTTTCACACTAGCGGACCGTTCGTCCGCTCATTACAAGTCCGTTTACGGACTTGTAATGGGCCCCTATGGGAGCGGATCCGTTAGCGGATGATGCATCCGCTAACGTCCGCTAGATCCGCATCCGTTTTTGCGGACGGAAGAATGTCCTATTTTTCTTCCGTCCGGCCAAACGGATCGGATGCAAACGGACAGACGGTCCGTTTCCATCCGACTCCCCATAGGGGAGAGCGGAGGAGAGACGGGGCGGTCCCTGCACAGTGTGCGGGGACCGCCCCGTCCGCCGACAGCTGAGCGGAGACCCCCCCCCGCTGAGCTGACGGGCACACGGAGCGGACTGAAAAAACGGTCCCCTCCGTGTGAAAGGACCCTAAGACAGCGCCTCCACAAAGCACAGTGCTGTCTGGCAAGTCAAAACACCTGAATTTAATCTGCTGTAGCTAAGTAAATCTTACAAGTCCAAACTCCAACCTGTGACTAGTGAGTGAAAGGAGAAGCAGCAGCTTATCTCTAAGGCCCCTTTCAAATTGAGGAGTTTTTCAGGCAGTACAGCGCTAAAAATAGCGCTGCTATACCGCCTAAAAAACTACTGCCAAGCAACCTCAATGTGAAAGCTCGAGAGCTTTCACACTGAGGTGATGCGCTGGTGGCAGAGAAAAAAATCTCCTGTCAGCAGCATCTTTGGAGCGGTGAGAGGAGCAGCGTGTATAGCGCTCCTTCACTGCTCCTTCCTTTTGAAAACAATGGGAAATCGCGGCAATACCGCCCACAATGCGCCTCTATAGATGCGCATTGCGGGCAGTATTAACCCTTTCGTGGCTGCTAGCGAGGGTTAATACCGCACCGCAGGCGGCCGCAAATCGCGACAAATCCGACGGTATAGCGCCGCTATTTTTAGCAGCGCTATACCGCCAGCGCGGCTCCTGCCGCAATGTGAAAAGGGCCTTATTGTCGCTCTGCTTAATACTGGCCACTTTTACCCTCTTCCTGTCTAGGCCAATTTTCAGCTTTAACTGCACTCACATTTTGAATGACAATTACTCAGTTATGCAATACTGTACCCAAACAAAATTGTTATAATTTTATTGAGACAGATAGAGCTTTGTTTTGGTGGTATTTAATCAACACTGGGATTTTTATTTTTTAGATATAAGCGGAAAAAGACTTACAATTTGCTATTACATAATTTTATACTGCTACATATGTTTGGTAAAACTAACCCAGTGCATATTATTTTTGTGTGAAAGTTATCATTGAAAATGGATCAATCCAGATGTACTGACTGCCTAGTTCTTGAGGCCCTAAAATACCAGGACAATACAAAAAAATCTATTTACCCCTTTTTGGAAAGTAGACAGTCCAGGATATTTAGTAAGAGGCATGGTGAGTTTTTTTAAGTTGTAATGCTTTCCCATATTTTTTTTGGAAAATTAATAAAAAAAAATTTTTTCCACCAAAATGTATTATTTTAACAAGTTACACACGGCATAGGCATACTTGCAATTATACCTCAAAACACATTCTGCTACTCCTCCTGAGTAAGGAGATACCACATGTGTGAGACTTTTTTACAGCCTGGCCACATAGAGATGCCCGACATCCAAAAAATACCTTCAAGCGTCCAAGGGGCATAAATTGCGAATTTCTTGACTACTCGTCACATTTCTGAAGTGAGTGAGTGAGTGAGTGAGTGAGTGAGTGAGTGAAGAACTTATATAGCGCAGCACATGCAAACTAAATCGCCTCTGGGCGCTCGTTGTTCCTGTCTCTTTTGATATCAAAAGAGATGAGTTTTGATCTTTCTTCTAAAGGCCAAGTGGTTCTCCTCCAACTGAATGCTGGTTGGTAAAGCGTTCCATAGTCTGGGACCTTGGAGCACGAATCTTCTTTCCCCTTTTGACTTGTATTTGGCTTTGGGTATCTGAAGCAGATTTTGGTTAGTGGATCATAGAACGCGATTGGTGTTGTGAGCTATTAGTTTTTCGCATATATATTGGGGGGCCTTCCCGTGGATGTACTGCACTGTGCTTTGAAAGTAATTCTGTCTTTTACTGGCAACCAGTGAAGGATTCTCAACGAAGGTGAGATTGATTCCCAGGGTTTTATCCCGGTCACCAGTCTTGCGGCCGTATTTTGAACGACTTGCAGACGAGAGATTTGGTACTTTGGGAGTCCCAGTTATGTCTTCTTTAGGAATAAAAGGAATCAATCTACGTAGTAGGCGCAGCAGATGGTGAGATCCGCTGACTACTGACCCTATTTGTGCATCCATTGTCATGTAGGTGTCGAAGATGACCCCAAGACTTTTGACTTTGGTGCTAGGGGTGATGATTTGGCCCAGAATGGGCAGGGTGTCCAAGTTGATGCAAATTGATTCTTTCGACTGACGTGAAACAGAAGAAGTTCTGTTTTGGACCTGTTGAGTTTAAGATAACTCTTCGTCATCCAGTTTTCTATCAAAGAGAGGCATGTCTCTAGACCGAGATGATGATCATTTTTGTTGCAGATGCGAAAATACAGTTGTGTGTCATCTGCATAACAGTGATAAAGTCGTTTTTGGCTACTGATGATTTTAAAGAGAGGGTGAAGATAGATGTTGAACAGCACCGGTGACAGAGGGGATTCTTGAGGGACTCCGCATGACACCGTGCGTTTTTCAGAAGTCAAAGGTCCCAGTTTCACTATTTGTGATCGGTTTTCCAGAAAAGAGGAGAACCAAGGTAGATCATCTTCTGCGACTCTGGCTACTTCAGCTAGCCGAGTCAGTAATAGTTTGTGGTCTACCGTGTCGAAAGCAGCGCTTAGGTCCAACAGAACTAGAAGACAAGATTCTCCTTCGTCTGCGGCCTCAAGAGCGTCATCCCATATTTTGAGCAGTGCTGTTCCTGTCTCGTGTCCGGGATGAAAACTTGATTGAAATGGATCGAGCAAATTATGGGCGTCTAAGTGATGTTGTAGCTGTTGTACCACTACTTTCTCCATCACTTTGGAGAAGACATTTAGGCCTGTTATGGGACGCCCGTGTTTAAGGGTATTTGGGGTCGAGGATGTTTCTTTAAAATAGGTTTAATTATACCTTGTTTTAAGTGGGTGGTCACTATACCTTCTTTGAACGACTGATTTATAAGCTGCGTGATGGGCGGTGCCAGAATATCAGCACATTCCTTCAGCAGTCTGGTGGGTATAATATCATTCGGTCCTGTGCTATTTCGCAGGGCATTGATGATATTTTTAGTGGCCTCAATGGAGATGGGTTTTAGAGTGATTGCGGCGAGTTTATGCGGGTGTTGGGTGAATGATTGGGGGGGAGTTGAAAGGGGTACTGTTTTGCTAAATGCTTTCACAGATTCCTTAAATTTTGTTAACAAAATAATCCGATAATTCATTGCAAAATTCTTGGGTATCAGAATTGGGAGCTTCAAGACAGGCGGGATTCATGGTCTCGGTAACTATCCTGAAGAGTTCACGTGGACGATTTAGGGCATTAGTGATGATATTAGCGAAATTATTATTTTTGGCTTTGAAGATTTCCTTGTGGTATTTTTTAGTTTTTACCTTGTAGATGGCGTGGTTTTTCTCTGAAGAGTTTCTTTTCCAGGCTGCCTCTGCTCTTCTGCGCTCTTGCTTCAGCAACGACAGCTGGTCATTAAACCAGCTGGAGTTGTTTTTTCTAATGCAGGTTTTGCGTTTGGGCGCTACTAAGTCGGCTGACTGTAGTAGAGCCTTGTTTATGGCATCCAGGGTTTCTGTGGCAGTTTATTGTGGTTGGATTGTTTTTATTTTTTTCCCTAGAGTGGTTTTGAAGAGCTCTGAATAAAGCTTCTTTTGCGATCTAGTCCAGTGCATTGTCACCGGTTTTGACGTTTTTGTTAAGGGGGCATTTATGGTGATTGTGAGTTTAATTGCATGGTGGTCTGTCCATGGCAACTGCTCATTTTTTACAGTGTTTATTTCCAGATTTTGTCTGAAAATAAGATCGAGCGTATGACCGGAAGTATGTGTGGGCCCACATACTAGCTGCTGCAGACCTAATCTTTCCAGATGGTCAATGCAGGCATCGGAAACGGGATCCTGTGAGGAGTTGGCCCAGAGGTTTAAGTCCCCGAGAAGCAAAAGTTCCAGCTGTTTAGGGTGAAAGTGGACATCCGCCCACTCTGTCCAAGGTGAGATAAGCTGCGATTTTGGACCAGGGGGTCTATAGCAGAGTAGAATATGGACGGTCTCCCGGGGATTTGTTTGTAGTTGCAGAGTGAGGGTTTCCATGAATGGAAGCTAGTACTGAAGTGCTGGTTTAGTGATCATGAGGTGAGTCTTGTGGATCACAGCCAGTCCTCCTCCTCTTTGCCCCACTCTGTTTTCTGTTATAATGCGATAATTTTCTGGCACCAGTTCACCTAGAATGGTGTTACAGTCGGCTGTGAGCCAGCTTTCTGTGATAAAGAGGCAGTCTAAATCGCATTGTAGGATAAAATCATGGATTTCTGTGTTTTACTGCCGATCTTGTGATGATCAAAGCGCATAATATGCGTGTCGGCTGGGGTGCGTGCGTATAGTTTTTAACTGTCGATCGTCAATTGATTCTGAGCAGTTGCTCACTGCTCAGAACTTTTTTTGTGCCCGCTGGTAATATTGAGGTGAATGGTTTTAAGTTCCAGATGGTTTCAGCAGAATATCTGAGATTGGCATAGTTGCCGAGAATGCGGGACAATGGTATTAATCGGGGAGGTATTTGAATAGTAATGAGGAAAGGAAGATTTCCAAGTGGGCCTCCACTCGCCAAGTCTTCCCTCCCCGTTTGAGCCAGAGGAAGGCGAAAAAACCCTGGCCGTGCTGTGACCAATCTGCGGCATGCAGGGAAAAAAATTCCTCCCTGACCCCCCAACGGCGATCGGCGAGCCCTGGATCAAACAAGATGATTAAGTCCCTTGATTTATGGCTGCTAGAGCCAATGGGGGGGGGGGTGAGGGGGGTATGTGGACCCCTGAGTTCCCAGGTAGGGAGCCGAGTAGGGGTGATTGGTGGGGGTGACTGTGATTGCTGAAGCCAGATGAGGGGTCAGGGGCTAAGGTTTGGAGTACTGCAGAAAGACCAGTGGAGCTTCTGCTGGGGCGGTGAAGGGATGACAGTGGGTTTAGAGAGGTTTGCGGGGGGGGTGGGTTTAGTTAGTACAAATGCGGTCCGTACTAGGCCGCAGCTGAAGCCGTGGACTTTCCTAGATACCGCCGCCATGTCTTTGAGGGGAAATTATTGGGAGATGGCGGGGATTTTTTATGGGGGGCAAAGGTGGGGTGTGGGGGAGTGCAGAATCGGCCGTCTCTCAGGCCGTATCTCCGCCAGGCCACAGCCACGGCTTATCCTTAAAAAGACGGCCGCACTTGGTCCCAGGGGAGGCGGGGTGAGAGCCAGGAGTCACGGACCCGGAAAGACAGGCTTACCTGAGAGACGGTGGAGGAAGAGAGATGCCAAAAGGGATGGAAGAGATGGAGATCCTGGGTGCTGCAACCAGCGGGGCTGGAGGAAACCCTGCCTGGCTGATCTATCCCTGGGGAGAGCTGCGCTAGCCCTAAGGTGAAGCCGACTCGTATTTTAAAATGTATTTTATATTAGGCCTAGTGAGTTATTTGAACATGTCATTTTATTTCCAGAAGTTTGTGGAAAATGTGAAAAGTACATGAAAACATTTTTTTTTTTACACAAAGTTGTCAATTTAAAAGATATTTCTAACACATAGCATGTACATACAAAGAATTACACCCCAAGATACATTCTGCTACTCCTCCTGAGTATGGCAATACCACATTTGTAAGAATTTTCCACATCCAGGCCACATAAAGAGACCCAACATCAAATAGAATAGAATAAAAAGAATATAACCATCTTCCAAAATTCGAATTTTGAATAGAATAATCTTGAATAGAAAAAAAATAGAATAGAGAAGAATAGAATAGAACAGGACTCAAAATGTTAAGTTCAGTTGCCCCACCCAATCCCTATCCTGCCGCCCCTAATTGCGCCCCTAAACATGACCTCATAAATTTTCCCATGAAATAGAATGCATTAAGGTAAAAAAAAAACATTTTCCTTTACAACTCCTTTAAATGTTTTATGCAGAATTTAGTTCTAAGAATAAATATTAAGAACACATTAATCAGTGCCCTTCAATGCAGTCTCACCTGTGTCCATCAATGCAGCCTCACCTGTGTCCATCAATGCATTCTCATCTGTTTCCATAAATACAGCCTCCCCTTGTCCAACATGTAGCTTACCCATGTCCAGCATGAAGCCTACCTGCGTTCACCATGCCAGGAAACAGAGGAGAGGAGGAGGATTACCAGCAGGATTATCAGAGTGCCGAGGAACATCACTGGAACAGCTTTCATTTCAATAGCAGTGTGTTCCCGCAGCTTGGCATCACTACTTAATTCTGGTTCATATTCTGAATCAAAATCAGACACAGAGAGCTCCTCACTGCTCCCGTCAGTCATACTGAGGATATGGTATGCCTTGTCGCTGCAATTTTTTTTTAGTGTACCCTGGCTGTAATGACACACTGTGATGAGGGAACTAGGGCTAATGTGCACTGATGAGAATGCACTGATAGGTGCTGATGACGCTGCACTGATTGGCACTGATGAAGCTGCACTGATGGGTGCAGGTGAAGCTGCACTGATGGGTGTAGATGAAGCTGCACTGATGAGTGCTGATGAGGTTGCACTGATTGGTGCTGATGAGGCTGCCCTGATGGGTGCTGATGTAGCGGCATTAATGGGTGATGATGAGGTTGCTCTAATGTGTGCTGATGAGGCCACACTGATGTGTGCCGATGGGCATTGATAAGCTACACTGATGTGCACTGATGAGGCTCCACTGATGAGGCAGCACTGATAAGTGGCACTGATAAGCAGCACTGATGAGGAAACAGTGATGTGGCAGCAGTGATGGGCACCAATAGGCCCTGATGAGCACTGATGGACACTGTGTTGTGCTGTTTAACACTGGTGGACACTGTGACGCACTGGGTGACACTGATGGGCACTGTGTGGCACTGTAAAAAACTGTAAAATGTTGTGACTCACTGTCCAGACACAGATCCATCTCTTTACCTCACACTTGGTCCCTGTATGAGGGAAGGAGAGCTGTCAACCCATGATGACCTTCTTTGTTTACTACTGTGATTGCTTGTAATTGGACACAGCGAGGTAAAACGTGGTAAAACTGTGATTGACCCTTTACCCCAGTTTGTCATGCGCTGTGTCCAAGGCACACGGCAATCACAGACACTTCCTGATGCACACCCCTGGAGGCTCTTATTCTCAAAAGGACGAAAGAACAGATAGAACAATAGAGAGCTGTGCTGTAGCCAGTAGTGCGGTTTTAACCCCCGCTAGCAGCTGAAAAAGGATTAATACTGCCCGCAAAGCACCTCTGCAGAGGCACATTGCCATCGGTATTACCGCCCTGTCCCATTTTCAATCGGAAGGAGCAGTGGAGGAGCAGTAAACTTTTGGAGCGGGGCAGGAGTTTTTCAGGCGGTATTTAGGCACTATTTTTAGCGCTAAACCGCCTGAAAAACGCCTTGGTGTGAAAGGGGCCTTAGACACTGCCAGCCAATCTAAACCCCTTTGCATATGCTCTCCCTTATCACAGTAGCTTTGAGATCAGTGATTCTGCAGTGGTGAAAATTGAGGATCACACTCGGGGGTTTGAAAGCTTGCTCTTGTGATGATGTAGGCAAGCAATAACGGGTGGAAGTGTCTTAACAATGTCCTAGCAAGATGTCAGGATGGGATGATACTATCCCTGGGAGTTTTTCAGTCAAGCTTTGGAAAGTATGTAAATGGTTTACACCTATTGCAAGGACATTATTCAACTTTAGTTAGATCTCTATGGTTTTATCCACAGGATCTCCTTATCTGTATAACACTTTTTTATTTTTCTGGTAAAAGTAAACTAACCCTTTATTTAAAATATAAAAAAAATTGAAAACATAAAAAAAAAAAATCGAATGGACAGGGTTTGGCAGGTAAAGGAATTTCTCAAATATCGATCTTGTACAAATCTACCAGGTTGGGTGTAATCTTGGTTGAATTCCTCACTTTTCTCCATTTATATTAAACAGCTTGATTATTTGCTATACTATATGCTGTAATTATTTTTTATGTCAAAACACAGTGATGTTATTTATATATTGTGTGGGCTACTTTACTCACAAGCAAATAAATAAATAATACTACTGAACATAGCCGGCAGCTGTAGTAAAGATATCAGCACCTTGAGGCGATAGGTTATGGTGAGGGACATTCATTATCACAGTGGATGCACATCTCTGCTTTTACACATTTCATGTGGTTTGAGCACTCTGCCCTTTCTTACTGTGCTGAAATACTAGCAAAAGCAAGCCCTGATCCATTAAAGAGCACCACCTGGGGTTGTCTCTGTTAGACTCAAGAGAAGAAAGACATCTTTATGCGTAACACATATTTAAGATCTATCTCATAATGTGGTCTGCCAAAAAATATCTAGGTTAGATGTTTCAGAGCATAATGTCACAAATAATTATAGTCTTATTAAAAGATGACCTGTTATTGTGCTCAGCACAGTCCAGCACAGGGGTAGGTAACCCTTGAGAGGTGGAAGTCTACCGGATTTAAAAGATCAAAAATCAATGGGGTGCTGTGCCTTTTTTTATATTTTATTTTAACTAGCAAGCCCCCAATGAAACAAGAACAGCATGAATGAATAAAAGTTAGAAACATCATGTCAGAAGTTTAATGCAGGAATCCATTATAAAGGCAGAACATCTGGCACTAAGGGGCTGATTTGCTTGACTTGTTTCAAGCCTAGTATGCCTCAGTGCTAGCCTGCTCTGTGTTCCGGTCAGTAGTTCCGGTAAGTAGTATGTTGGGCAGTGTCTAGAGGTCAGTAGTAAATAGGGAAGTGTATAGAGGTCAGTAGTAATTAGGGCAGTGTACAGAGGTCAGTAGTAAGTAGGATAGTGTACAGAGGTCAGTAATAGGTCGGGCAGTGTACAGAGATCAGTAGTAGTTAGGCAGTGTCCACGTGTTAGTAGTGGCCAATCAAAAGCTGTTTCATGACCAGGTGTGGGCTACCCCTTCATTATTTCTTTATAGCAGCAACATTAGGAGTGGCCAAATCAACAGTTTGGTACATTCTGAGGAAAGACAAACGCACTGGTGAACTTGGCAACATAAAAAGGCCTGGACATCCAAGGAAGACAACAGTGGTGGATGATCACATTATCCTCTCTATGGTAAAGAAAACACTTTCACAACATACAGACAAGTGAAGGACACTTTCCAGGAGGTGGGGTATCATTGACAAAGTCTACAATCAAGAGAAGACTTCACAAGAGCAAATACAGACTGTTGACCACAAGGTGCAAACCATTCATAAGTCTGGAGAATAGAAAAGTCAGATTAAAATTTGCCAAAAAACATCTAAAAAAGCCAGACCAGTTCTGGAAAAACATTCTTTGGATGGATGAAACTAAGATTAATCTGTACCAGAATGATGGGAAGAATAAAGTGTGTTTTGTTTTTAATTTGTTTTTATTGAGTTTTTCAAAACATTTATACAATCAACACCACATTTTCAAAAAGCTTACAAAAATTCTTCATTTAAATACATTCATCATTTCATACACATAAATTACAACAATAAACAATTACACATACCACAACTATTAAGGACAGTCCTGCCTTCTCCTGACCTCCTACTCCCCCCCCCCCTGCCCATTCCTCTGGGAAAGAAAGAGAAAAAAAAGGAGGGGGAAGTGCCCCATTTCCAAACATGATATCTGTGCCCTCCCTACTCTATATCCATCATTAGGGGATACGAACAGCTCTCATATCCCACCACCCATAGGCCTCTCTTAATTAATGAGAGAGGAGAGAGAGAGAGAAAAAAAAAACCACCCATTTTGTTAAAGTGCATTTGTGCTTGGATTCCCTTTCTGGTTTCCCCTCAGGGGGAGGGGGAGGAGGGGGGGAGGAGGTCACAACTCATACCTCCTACGTATACCGGCAAATACTACCTAAGTACTTTCCTCGTCACTCATGTAGCCTATGTAAACCATAGTTTGTTTAACATTTTCCCAGCCTCCCCAAATTCCAGTATCATGGTTATTTAATTCCTTACATTGAGACATTACTTCCTCCATGCTTCTTATCCTTTCTACCTCCCTTAACCATTCTTGTATCGGGGGTGCCAGCTTATCTTTCCATTTTTTTTGGGATCAAAGTCTTTGCTGCATTTAAAAGTATTGGGATAATTGTTGTTTTATATTTATTTCCGGGGAAAGAATAAAGTGTGGATAAGTCATGGAACAGCTCATGATCCAAAGCACACAAAGTTATCTGTAAAACATGATTGCCAGTGTGATGGCATGGGCCTGCATGGCTTCCAGTGGCACTGGGTCATTGGTGTTTATTAATGATGTGACAGAAGACAGAAGCAGCTGGATGAATTCTGCAGTCATATGCAAAGATATACTGTCAGTCCAGATTCAGCCAAATCCAGCAAAGTTGATTGGACAGCGCTTCACAGTACAGATGGACAATGATCCAAAACACACTGAAAACACAACCCAGGAGCTTTTGAAGGAAAAGAAGTGGAATATTCTGCAATGGTCAGGTCAATCACCTGATCTCAACCAAATTGAGCATGAATTTCACTTGCTGAAGCAAAACAAAAGGCAGAAAGACCCACAAACAAAGAACAACTGAAGACAGCTGTAGTTAGAGCATGCAAAGCATCAGAAAGGAGGAAACCCAGTCTCTGATAATGTCCATGGGTTCCAAACTTCAGGCAATCATTGTGAGTAAAGGATTTTAAACACCATATAAAAAATTAACATTTTATTTAGGATTATATTAATTTGTTTATTTACATTTGAGTCCCTGAAAATGGGGGGACTGTGTATAAAAGTGATTGCTGCGGTATCTAACATGTGTGCTTGATATTTATGTTTAACCCCTTAAATTAAAGCTGAAAGTCTGCACTTTAGATTAATTTGGATTGTTTCTTTTTAATTTTGTTCTTGTGGCATAAAGAGCCAAAAGTATGAAAATTGTGCCTGTGTCCAAATATTTATGGACCTATCTGTATATCATCTCTTCCTTATAGGTGTAGCGGCCTGCTCCTGTTTAACAGGTGCTGCTCTAAATTTAGTGGGGTTTGAGCTGTCATTTGGCCCGCCTGGCCTGGGGTTTGCGTGTTCCTGAATCCTGGCTCTGGGACCACATTGATCCAGGGTTGCGGCTTCGCCTTGGAGGCCCAGTAGTTAGACTGGGGCCTGTCTTTTCCAGAGGTGAACCTGTGCTGTCAGTCCTGCGGGAGGAAGCCACTTCATGAAGGAAGCCAGGGGAGGACTTATCCTAGAGAGGACCATGCAAAAGGCTGGTATCTTGGGAGAAGGCCTGGAAACTTCATCAAAGGATGCACCGTGCACTGAGAGGCTTGACAGTGTTGCCTGTTGGGTCTAAAGTCCTACTAAAGTTAATCTGGAGAGATCCGGGTGCTGAATCCTGTGGCAGGGGATTCTGGACCAAAAGTGTCTCCTTATAAAGGAAGGTCTGTGGCAGAGACTGTACTTTATTCCGTGCACCATGCCGGCTGCTAGGCCAGTGAGAGGGACCTATACGGTGAGCAATACCCACTCTCGCTAGAGTGGCGACAAGAACTGTTTGCTGGAAGCATGAGTGTTTCCTATTTGTGACTATACACTTGAACCTACCTACCTACCCTTCCACCCCTCTAACTTCTTTTCTACTAGGTCCTACAAATAAATCCCAGAAAAAGAAGTGTACTCTTTGGACATTGGAATTCTTTAGACTCTCATTTCACCCTGGACGGCGAGAAGATAGAGGTAATGTGCCACCCAAAATGACTCAGCAGCTCCTTCAGGGGTAGTGCTACATAAGGAAACCTTTTCAGCTGCTAATTTAGCTTCTCAGAATTTGTCTCAGATCAAATGTAGTATATGTTCTTATCAGTTTTCAGGTAAAGAACATTGTGCCTATTGTTGATTGGGTGTGCTGATTGGTAATTCCCATTGTAATAAGGGATCATTTTTCTCCCAGGTTGAATCTGGTCTGGTTCTCCAGGCTTGTCCCCGGTTGAAGGCAGGACTCTCCTTAAGTGCTAATGCCTTCCTGGTAGGAATGGGACTGCATTTGTTAGGCCAGGGGCTGGGAGGCATAATGAGCTCTTGGTGATGTGCCCTACGGGGGGTGGCCCCCCAGGGGTGCTGTAAAAACACTTTGTAAGTGGTACACATTTGAGTCTTTTTACTGGCACTAGAATATGTCATTCACTTTTTCTTGCACAACCCTCATGGGTAGGCATTTTGGATAGTCTCCAGCAGAAATTATTATACTGGCTAGAAGGCTTGTCTTGCCATTGCACATAGTACTCTTTTATTTTTCATTATTTATGCACAAGCACTTGCACAGCATGTGTTTATTTTTGGTTGTTGTTATTTATACCCACATGTATATATAGAAGGTGCAGGCCCTGGGCCTTTAGGTATTTTTCCTCTCTGCTTCGGGAGAGCTCCTGACCAAATATTTGGTGGGCCAGCTTCAGCTGGGCCCTATAGAAGCAGGGTCCACCTGACTTTGGCCTAGGTAGACCATAGAGTACCTTGCCCTTATTAGGAACCTTGAACCCCACAGGGTTTCAGGTTTTGAGGCCCTTCCTCTTCGGAGGTTTGATGATTTCTGTACTGTTGTGTGCTGTGATTTCACAGTTCACTTTTTTCTTCACAGGAGTGAAGCACCATACTGCGGAGCGCTGTAAAAAAAAAAAAAAAACATATTGCAACAGGTCACTTTAATGACAAAAACATGTGTAAATCTTTTTGTACTTTACATTGTCCAATTTTCCCCTTCTACAATCGGTTTCTCTGCAGAACACTAGTGCCAAACACTCCTCCAAGCATTTCAGCATCTGATCAATACTATAAGCAAGGGGGAAACATTTACATGTCCTTCTTTCAGTTTTCTTTCTCAAATCCTTCTTTCTTCCTAGAACTCTAGTAAGTCTAGCTCTCCCTTAGCCTAACCCCGTAACATTTTATTTATTTAAATCCAATAAAGTTAAATATCAAAGGCTAAGCTAACATGAAGCTGACATTCTCTTAAAAAGTAATCATGGCTACTCTTGGCCTTTAATATTAAAGGGAGATAGGAAAAAAGACAATTCAGGTATAAACCTAGAGTTTCAGTTGACCATGATTAAATTACAGTTTCTTTTCTTTTAATTAGGAAAAATGAGCTGTAATCAGTGTAGGAAAAAATAACACAGAAATGTAAGCATGTTTTAATTTCAGAGTTAATCATTTGGAATTTCAGTGTTTCCCGAATTCAGTCAATTGTTTCCCAAAAGTAACATAGCTGGGTCTGACCAGCGGATATTCTGCCTTCATTTACTCAATTACGGTTTCTTATTATAGCTCTGATTACCTGGACTATAGACAGCGCTATCAGCTAATTAGTGAAAATACAGTATCTATTGTTTACAGCACAGGAAAAAGTAACAGACCATTGACACTAGAAAAAGAAAGAAAACTAGTCACAAGTCCAACAATTAAAAAGTACAAATTGAGTCCTTTGTGGCCACACTGAGTCCATTGATAACGCAGGTCACCTAAAGTCATATTTGTAGAGTAAGTGGGGTCATGGTGCACAGGCATTCATTTCTCATTTGTGATGTTATCTGACTGCTTTTGTAGGCCTTTGCCAATTAATTTGGACACGAACAACAATTATCCATAAAGTAGTTTATTTGCTCACAAATAATTATTTTGTTGGCAACTAAGACACATTCTTGATAATAATGGAGCTTTTGAAGCCCACCTAGAGTTCACAAATAGGCAGAGAGGACATGAAATAAATAAAAATAAACACAATATATAAAAATTGCTAGCATTACCTAGGTAGGTAAATACACTATAAAAGTATTGGAGGAAAAGGTCTGGTGTCACCTGCAAACCACCTCCATCCGAATATACAGTATGCAACAAAAAACAGGAGATCACCCCGGAACTTTAAATTGAGGTGAATGTGGTTAGCCAACAATTGACAGAGTAAATGCAGTCTCAAAATGTATTAAAATTGTCATGCAAGCATAAACATGAATCATAGATAAGCCACTGAAATGATACATACAGTAAAAGAATGTCATTACACGTATCATGGTATAAAATGTAAATTTCAAGGTGCACAGGCATTACAAGCATCCTAACTTGTTTCGCAAGACCATGCTCGATTCATCAGGGTTAGATGCGTGTGTAGTTGTACATCAAAGGCTTGATCAGACTACCCATTGTTGGATGTCCAGAGGCGGCAGTAATGAGCATCCTGCTCGGGAACTGAGGAGGCAGAGGAAAAAACAGACCCAACAGAACACAAACGGGGGGCACACATGGCCAGGCTGGAGGAATGTGTCACCAAAGATCTCCCAGTATTAATTAATAATGTCAACTTGAATGAAAATAAACTGCTGCATGTGAGTGAAATAGGAAACAGGAAGTAACCCTGTTTGTTACTTCATTTTTTTCCTGTTTCCTGTTTCACTCACATGCAGCAGTTTCACTTTATTCAAGTTGACATTACTAATGGATACTGGGAGATGTTTGGTGACACATTCCCTCACCCCGGCCATGTCTGCCCCGGTTTGTGCTCTATTGGGTCTATTTTTTCTTCTGCCTCCACAGTTCCCAAGCTGGATGCTCATTACTGCCACCTCTGGGCATCCAGCAATGGGTAGTCTGATCCAACCTTTGATGTACCGCTATAAAAGTATTGGCACAGTATTGGGAAGCCTGCCACATGAACTTTAATGGAATCCCAGTCTTAGTCCATAGGGTTCAATATTGAGTTGGCCCACCCATTGCAGCTATAACAGCTTCAACTCTTCTGGCAAGGCTGTCCAGAAGGTTTAAGAGGGTGTCTATGGGAATCTTTGAATTTCCTGTAAGCTATGCCTCAGGTAAGCAGGAAATTCATTAGGTGGTGGTTCACATGTTGCTGGTGATGTCTTCAATGAGCGTTTACCCTTTTATCACTTACCATCTTTTCGATTAGTGGTGGCCTGTATTGAGGCTTCATATATATACATTTTTTCACATGGACTTTTTTGGATTATTTCTAGAGATATCCCCTTCTTGAGCAGTGTATGCAATATTCACTATTGTCACTGCTTTGTGTTTATTTCATTAAGCACAGCTCATTATATTTGTATCTCTTGATGTGTATATCTCAGGTTAGTTCTACTGCTATGTTTTATTTGCTTTTTATTTTGTTATCACTTTATTAGGTTAGCAAGGTATTCTCCTATTTTATAATGTCCCTATTTCTAATCGAGCAAAATGGCACTCATATGTCTGCTATTAGGGCCACCTTAAGCAGGAGGTTAGGGAAAAAATCTGGAAAGGAAAATATTTTGACATTTCTACATTACATCCCATTGGAATGATTCCCATTAGAAAAATGGGAAAGGGGTAAGGAGCACCGCAAAGAGGAGCATGACGTTAAGCGGCGCTATCGATTCATTCCATGTGCCCTTGGGAATTGGCCTCAGGCCTTTACGATCTTGAGGAACTTAGTGGGTGAAAAGCAGCCAGAGCTCTGTTCTGCGCTGTTTTGCTATCTTGATTCAATTTGGGAGGCCAATAGGGTTTATAGGGGGAACAGCTTGGCTTAGGTATGATGAACAGTTCCAGCAATGTATGTCTGTTCACTCTGACCTTAGATGGGATCATAGGTATATTGGCGTTTAGATGGGGGTCATAAATTCTAAAGGGAGTGTGCATCAATACATCTGCACATTCTCCCTTTCAGTCGGGCGCTGCCTCTGCAGGAGCAGGGGCCAAAGGAACCGTTAAAAGAGGTCTCTGCTGGTCCTTTAACGATTCCCACTGCAAGTGGGGTTCTACTTGCAGTTTCTGGCACAAATGGTCAGGATGTGGGGGTAGCCAGCGAGTCAGTCGCTTTCTCAAGAAATGCAAAGGCTTGTTCTGTAAACCGTGAAACAGCTCTGGAAAAGGGGAGGTCACCAGTGAACATCAAGGTGATTCGTCCCTGGCTCAATAGGTATCCTGACAGGTGTTCTGCTGCGCTATCGGGGCATGGTTTTGATCATGTTTTTTTTTTATTCCTTGCGATCTCCTTTCCACGTTACCGATGTCCCGTAATTTGAAATCTGCTAGACAACACCCTGAGGTTCTCCGGGAGAAGTTGGCCAAGGAGGGTGCTTTAGGCCACATGGCAGGCCATTTTTAAGAGTCTCCCCTTCCCAATTTAGTAGTATTCCCTTTAGGGATGGTTCCCAAGAAGGGGTCAGGCAAATTTCATATCGTCCATCATTTATGATTTCCTAAAAGAGGATCAGTGAATGATGGCATTAGTAAAGATCTCTTCTCTGTTTCATACACGTCTTTTGATGTATCTCTTTAGTTAAATCATTGTGACTGGGCGCACTTATGGTTTACTGATTTGATTGTTCATTTACAGCTGTCAAGCTGTGGCCGATACAGAAGTAATAAAACTATCAACCCAGTCTTTTTTGCCGTACTTTGTTGTTATAATTTAAAAAAAAAGACAAAAAATCTATATAAAAAAACAAAACAAAGAGAGAAATAAATAATAAAGAAAAAAAATTGACTTGGGCTTTGTGTTTGTATCTGTTGTGTTATTTGGATGCAGTTTTAGTTAAATGCTGGCTGCAATAGTTACTATTGGTTTACGCAATTTAGGTTTGCTGCAAACCAATTTTATTGTCACAGTTGTCGGTTATCCCATTTGCGGGCTAAGTGGCAGGGGGCCGATGGAGTCGGTAGAATGGAGAGCAGGAAAGCCCCTGAACCTAACCTGGATGGCTGGGGGCTGAATTGGCTCCTAATAAGTAAGGAAAGTTGAGATACACCATTTAGCACGGCTAAAGGGATCTGGTGTTGGCTATATATGTCTTAGACAGGTATCTGCACCCCCCTGAAGGTTCCCAAAGTGACACCGTAGGGGGGAGGGTTCGGTGGAGCTCCACTTTAAGGAGACATGTCAGTCAGCAAATCATTTAGCAATACTCATCTCCTTTCCAGTGCACAATCCTGCACACTCACTGATCTGTGATCTCTATATATGTTGTGCTTTAAGCAGCATGTTTGTCACCACAGTAAACATGTGGGTATTTACCTCATCTGTTTCCAGCAGTAATGCAAATGTCTCCAGCACTACAAGAAATTAATTTCACAGTTTCTTAAAACATTTTTTTTACAAACACTTTAACCATCCATAGCCATTTAAAACACATTGTAATCCTAAGAACTACCAAAAACATTGTAATTTAATATTCTGCTTTGAGTCCAATGCATTTTAACAACATTGCAAAATTTCACAACCTCCTGATTCTTTTTTTTTTGGAAAAATAACATTCTCAATGTTCTAATCCCTACTCTTTATAACACCTATTAAACATATTACAATTCTATTTATTTTTTCCTCACAAATTTCTGATTTCCCCATCTTTAGAGGTGATAGCTGAGATGCTATCCCTATGACTAGCTGGCCACAGACATGTGAACTGCGTGTTGTGCTGATGCCAATCTTGTGTGCTTTTCTGCATTATTTTCTTATTTTTTGCCATTCGTTCATGATTTTTTCACATAATCCGTGAAAAAAAAAAAAAACATAGTCTTTTTAAATATTTTAATTAGCAGCATATGTTGTTTTTTCTGTAAACCATGTGACCATATTTGTGTTTCATATGTTTCTTGCCAAGTGTAGCAAATCTTGTGTTTTAGAATACATCTCCAGGTAAAAGAAAAGATTCCCTATGGGAATGTTGTAGTTTTCCCTTACATATGCCTTTAATCCAGCAGTCTTCTGGCTGGTCACATATTGTCCTGGGGTCCTCTTTCCCTTCTCTCTGCAGCATTGGTAGGTAGTCTTCAGTACTTCAGAGAGTTAGCACTATTCTCTGAAATATTTTACCATGAGACCAAGTCAACATGTTGTTCTGTGTCATGGGCTCAAGCAAAGTAGAATAATGTTGACCGTTTACTTAGAACAGGAGCAGTGCTGGATAAGGTTGCCACCTGTCCGGGATTTACCCAGACAGTTTTGGTTTTAAATCATGTGTCCGGGTTTTAGACCTCCTGAAACCCAGACACAATATTCATAATAGACTCTGGTACCCCAAGGAACCGAGAACCACAACCGCCGAGTGCATATGGATGTGCACAGCACCCATTCCCATACATGGACAGGAGAGGAGAGAGGGCTTGATCTGCTCCTCCTCCTCCTACCCCTAAAACTCTGTCTGCCTACGAAAGTTGTCGATACCTGAGACTCCAACCATGGGTGAGTGAGCTCCCCTTCCAATGTCTATGACTGAAGTCTCCACCCACCCTCCCTTCTCTTTCTTGCCTCTCTCACTAAGGTAAGAGGGACACAGATGTAAGGGATTCCCTGTGGACTCTGATTTAAGGAGGGTATTTGGGAACTCTGATGTAAGTGAACTCTGTTGTAAGTGGAAAGTTTGGTGAGCAGAAACCCCTTGATTTAGAGATCCCCTTTACACCAGGCTCTACAGCATTCCCCAAGTTTGGCTTGAAGAAAAGGTGGCAAACCTGGTGCTGGACCTTGTTAAGTTAGTAGTAGACAATTTAGGAAGAAACATAATTATTGAGGTGAAAGTTGCTTTTATACTTTTCAAACAAATTAAATAGAGGGAGGCAGTGCTACACCTAATGTGAATAAATTCAAAAAACCTTATCACAGCTGCTACCTTAAACACGTGAAAACCACTATGTAAAAAAATAAATGTAAACCCAGGTGGTTATGAACTTAATGATACAAATGATAAATCAAATCACCAGCATATAACACATTAGTGCAAATTAAACATATAAATAAGCATAAAGTAAAACATTATCCAAATAAAGTTCAGTGCTGATTAAATTGTCGTGCACTTTCCTTCATCCACAAGTAAGTTCTTCACACATAAATAAAAATAATATACTAATCTAAATAGTGAGTGTACTGTCCAACACTCCCCATACCACAGGGGTTGATTTAGTAAAACTAGAAAGTGCAAAATCTGATGCAGCTGTGCATAGTAGCCAATCAGCTTCTAACTTCAAGTTGTTCAAATAAACTTTGACAAAATAAAAACAAAAAAAATGAAAGCTGATTGCAGAGCGCCACCAAATTTTGCATGCTCCAGTGTTGGTAAATCAGAACCACTGTGCTCCGCCCCAAAATAAACAACTCACTCTTAACAAGGTGTCAAGTATCCCATGTGTACCCTTTGGACAGCATGAACTCACCAGAAGAGTTGGACTTTCATAACAAAGGTCAAATAAGCTTTTTAAGAAAATAGATGCACTCCTCCATGCCTCTAGATCACCACTCACAGGATGAAAAGAAGACAAGAAAATATTCATTGCCTAAAACCGAAAGGAAATGTATTTCAAAGAGAATCATACTTATGTAGGTGAATGCAGTAGCAGACTAAGAACAGAGCGATCAAAGACCACTGATCACACGGTTCTCAAAACTCTATGAGCAGAGAGCTCTCGACTCTCATTCACCGCTGTCTGCACTGCCCCCTCCCTCGCTCACTAGAGTGCTGGGCTGTGGAGGGGGTTGGAGCGGTTCGCTGAGGCTGAGCCAGGTGCTGGTCCAGGGCTGTGGGCAGATCCCAACGTTATGGTTGCGATCTTGCCTGAGCCTGGACCAATTCTGTGACGTCAGTTGGCAGCGGGCTTCAGCTGCTGAAAAATGGTCACAGAAGTTCAAAACAATCTGCACTCCTGTGATCCACAGGAGAAGTACAGTCAGACAAGTTTTGGCTGTACTTCTCCTTTAAGTTTATAAAAATAAGCAATGCGGTCACATTTTTGACCCTAATACGGCTTTGTGAGCTCCCCCTCCCTCCCATCCTGTTGCAGCACCTGTTATGTGGTTTGTCACCCTTGAATCAAAGGGGGGACTTAATGGAATTTTATTTTTGATATTTGCTCGAGTTCTATGACTGAGCGAGATGTTGAGAAATTTTATACGTTTTATTCACTTAGAATTTTAATAAAGATAAGTTTAAATAATTATTAACATGGAAAATGATTTGTTTATATACCAATAAAAGGTTCTGCGGCCATTGTTTATCCAAAAAATATTTATAATAATAAAATTATTAAGCTTATGTTATGGTGTTTGGAGTCTTTATTTATTATTATTAGTTGTTAAAACTGCCTAAATTCCCATGCATTTCGCCCAATAGATTTCCTCAGGAGGCTGAATTATTGAGTTCATAAGCATTGCCTTAATACTTTTTTAAACTACTGGGCTTTCAATTATTTTTAAAATATTTTCAAAAGTGAAATTCAGCCATAATATTAACTTTCTATTTTTTTTTTTTTAAGTGTATTTTTTGTGCATGAATTCGAGAGAGAAGAGTCGGACTGCAGGAGTTGGGAGTAGGCAGACTCTCCCCCTGGAGGCAATCGCCATCCTTCTCCATGCCCCTGGTGGCAATGGCAGGTGTGAGGGGGGCCTCCCACTCACCCCGCCCTACTTGCTCCTCTTGAGAGCCCAACTGGGGCCCAAAGCGACCACAATGGGGCAGAGGGACTCCCCCTATGAGGGAGTGAGGAGGCCTAGCCCACCCAGCCAGCTCTGTAGGTCCTTTGCCTCTCTTTATTTTAGGAGACCGCATGGCCAAAGTGCGTGTGTGTTAAACCAATTTCGTGTGCGTGCAAGTGTGGTGTTTTTTTGTGGGGGTGGTGGGCGTACTAAGCACAGGTGTACCTTACATAGCACACCCACCGGGAGCCAGGCTGAGACCACCAAACTCAATTCACATATAGCCGAGACCGGGATCCGAACCCTTGGCTGCAGAGGTGAAAGGCTTGTCAGCGCAGTGCCAATCACGTTGAGCCACCACAGCAATTTTCTATAATCACGATCTACAGAGCTTATACTTTTGCAAACGACATTTCTTATTTTTAATTTCTATGCAATCACCGAGATTCAAAGGTATATGCTGTGACTTCTGGATATTCTTTCCCGCGGGAGTGGGCGTTCCTTTCCCTTTCCCCGACGCCCCAGTGTGTGCTGTGACCTGTCCGCAATGTCTCCTGGGAGTTCTGTGTCATAATTCCCAGGAGACGATCTGTATCGCAAATCTTCGAAATCTCGCGCTATCTTCCTCGTCACGTGACTCGACAAGCGGGTCACGTGTCTAGGGCGGATCCAAAATAGCCATTTTAAATGAGGGAATACAGGTAGAAATCACAACGGGGTGTGTACTTAAAATGACGACACCCATTGTCATGGTAACCCTGAAGTGTTGACGGCACAGCTCACGCTGCTAGCCATCAACGCGGCGCATGCACAAAATACTGCGGTGCAAGGCAGCATGCACGGTGAATGCTGGGAATACTAGCATCACCTGCTTCCCGGAAATGTTTGCTTGTGGGCTTCATAATGCCCACAAACAAGATGGAAAACTCCAAGCTGTTTTTTTAAAAGTTTATATTTCACATGGATATCGATTGGATCTGTTTCAAAACGGCTAGCAAGTGAGTGTTTTGTTTTCATCTGTAACCCTATAAAATGCACATGAAAAGAAAAAAACGAGAAACCGCGCAACCTCCGCTTTAACTGTCACTTAGAAGTTTTTTGTTAAAAAGCGGTGGTATGGCCATAGCACATTTTTCAGAAACTGGTGTGCTTTATAAATGTGAACTGTGCTCCAATGGCTTAGGGAGCCCAATGCCAATGTTGCACAATAAAAAATTATTTAGAGGAAAAAACAAAAAGGGGGAGAACCCGGTTCACAGGACCAAAGAAGGTCTCATGTCTGGCTTTCCAACAACACTGAGCTCTCTCTCTGTTATTATGAATAGGATGTTTAATGTGGGTATCCCTGCGGACTATAGCAGACAGCAGATAGCAAAAGCCATTCTCAATTTTTTGTAATGAGCCCCATTGTGTGTGGGTACTTGATAGTTCTAAAGCAAACCAATATGGGACCTAAATTTAAACCTGAACTTTTGTAGCATTGGAGAGAAAACTCGGCCTGTTATGCATGAGCAAAGACAGAAGGAACTCTACAAATGATCAGAATCCTATTGTAAATTGATTTAGGAAAGTGTAGGGGATTAGTTAAGAAAATAGGCTTAAATTAGGGATTAGCATTAATCCACAAATTACACCTGGTCTTTTGTGTAAATAAAGCTTACTCACCCTGTAAACAAAGAAAGTTTCACGCTATACCAGCTGTAAAAATAAAAATGCGCATTCTACGTTTTCTATCGCCATAGCACCACGCTTGAGAGATAAAAATGTACTGAATATTATTTATTAACATCTTTCCTTAAGCTCAGATTCCAATGGTGACCTTTCCGAGCTCTGGTATCCAGACACCTATTGATCGGTGCTTTGTTATAAAATAACATTCAACAGAGTGACAGTGTTCTATTTTGACATCCCTCTGCGTCACAATAACATAATAACTCATTACAGGAAAAGTGCTATAATGTGTTATCATAGGGAACGACAGGTGAAGATAGAACTGTGATGTTTTTTGAGTGATGGAAACATATGCTGGCTCATGGTAATAGACTGAATATAGGTGACATTCAAGAAAAAAATAAAGACAATGACATCAATAATAAATAGATACTTATTATTGCTGTAACAGACATCATATTCAAGATGCACACTGCCAATTTCATTAAATTGCAATTCCATCCAAACAGGTATAGGTACAGCTGAGACATGTAGTCTGTGTAGAAACCTTTACCAATTAAAAAGTTTGCAAAGTGGTATGAAAGTTAAGCCTCGTACACACAATACGATTGTTGGAAAGGGGATTGTCTGTTGACAGACTGTTGTCCTAAAATCTTACCGTTAGTACGCTCCTCCTGACAATTGTTATCCAACTTTCGGCCAACAAATGTTGGATTGTTTTGGAATCAGACAAGTATCTATGCAAGTATCTGCACCTGGCCTAATTTCAAGTGTAAATATACGTGCATGTAGAAGAAGAAAACACGCTGACATCTTTGTTCAGCTTAACTACTTGCCGACCGCCCGCCGTCATATTACTGCGGGACGGTGGCACTGTAGCACGAGAGCACGTAGCTCTATGTCCTCTCTTTAGCGGCTGCTAGGGGGCGCGTGCCCCTCGCTCGCCCCCGAGTCCCGCGCGTGTGCCCGGCGGGTACGATCGCCGCCGGGCACACGTGATCGCTCGTTACAGAGCGGGCAACGGGAGCTTTGTGTGTAAACACAAAGCTCTCGTTCCTGTCAGCGGGGGAAACGCTGATCTTCTGTTCATACAATGTATGAACAGAAGATCAGTGATTTCCCCTAGTGAGGCCACCCCCCCATACAGTTAGAACACACCCAGGAACACACTTAACCCCTTCCCTGCCCCCTAGTGTTAACCCCTTCACTGCCAATTGCATTTTTATAGTAATACAATGCATTTTTATAGCATTGATCGCCGTAAACCTACCCCCTTTTTTGTAAACGCTATAAATTTTGCGCAAACCAATCAATAAACGCTAATTGCGATTTTTTTTTACAAAAAATATGTAGAAGAATACGTATCGGTCTAAACTTAGGAAAAAAAATGTTTTTTTTATATCTTTTTTGGGGATATTTATTATAGCAAAATGTAAAAAAATATTGCATTTTTTTCAAAATAGTCGCTCTATTTTTGTTTATAGCGCAAAAAATAAAAACCCCAGAGATGATCAAATACCACCAAAAGAAAGCTCTGTTTGTGGGGAAAAAAGGACGCCAATTTTGTTTGGGAGCCACGTTGCACGACCGCGCAATTGTCAGTTAAATCGACGCAGTGCCGAATCACAAAAAGTGCTCTGGTCTTTGGACAGCAATATGGTCCGGGGCTAAAGTGGTTAAAATTAAACTTCTTTTTTATTGATTGGGCATATAGCCCCCTTTATAGTAAAGCATGAGTCATTGTTTGCAATGCAGCATCACAGTCATAGCTTGTGCTATCATCTATGAATTGGGTGATCTCTTATCTAAGGGTCTTCTAGCCAGATTAATTCGGGTTTCTCCAGTCTTCTTTGGACAACTCAGCATTCCTGTTTTCCTTGATAGGAGGGGGTGTCTGGAGGGGGCATTTTAAATAAGGAGATTTAGCATGTGAATGTGTGGATAATAGAAATAGTCATTTACAACCACTTTACAACCGCAGTATGAGAAAATACGTCCTGGGCTTTGTGCGGTGATATCTGAATGGTGCCTGCAGCTACAGGCATCAGTCAGATATCACCATCTTCAGCCGGCGATTCTGTGCACAATAAGAACGATCAAAGTGGCAGTTCCCCGGCTTGATCGTTCTTATAGGTGGCGGGAGGGGATGTCCCCCCCTCCAGCCGCCAATCTAGTGCTTCTCCAGGCTCTCCTGTGCCATCGGGGGCCCGGAGAGCGAATCGGCCGATGCTCGGTGAAGAACCATAGAGATGACTGGTGACCAGATGGCGTAATGGAGATAGCACATTCATCATGCTGTAACAGACTGAAAAGCACGAATCGTCTCTCACCAAACTTTTACTAACACAAAAACTGCAAAAGCAGCCCCAAGGGTGGCGCCATCCGAATGGTACTTCCCCATTATAGTGTCGTTGTATGTGTTGTACGTCACTCACCGTGCTTTGCTCGAGCAATTTTTTTTCACGATCGTGTGTAGGCAAGGCAGGCTTAACAAGAAACGGTCAGTGGATCTGGTAAACAGACTATATTCATCACACGGGTGTTTTCCTTTTGGTGGAAGAGAACCAACTCTATTGCCTTTATTACTTAACACTTTATGGACTTATTACTTTTTTGAACTTTGACTTATTTAAAATTTTTTGAACATTTTACCACAACCCTCCTATATTTTCTCAATTTTTTTTATTCATTTGGGTTTATCACGTATTCTACAGCGCTGTACCTTTTTTGTATTTAACTAAGAAGGAATAGTTAGCATGGCAGCCTCCATGATTCTCTTTTACAATGAAACGCTCAAATGCACCTAAATGTGTTTATGTGTTTTTTCTTGAACAAGCTTGTAAATGGACACATACACTGACATAGAGGTGCTTTTGCTGGAAGAAAACACACCAAACACCAACAAGCCAAAGTTTGATCTGAAATTGGGTGCTGGGCAAACATTCCAAGTAGACTTGTGCCAAACAGAAAGTAAAATAAACCTAGAGCCTAGTTGCAGGTACCAAAAGATGTTAGGACATGATTTTAGTGCTAAAGCACTTTTGACTAGTTCAGACAGCAGCACATACCTATCGCACTTCCCATAATGCAATACTTGACAGTGCAAGCTATTAGGAGGCCAGGGCATTTCCAGAAACACTTCTGTGAGCATAAAGCAAAACAAATGTGTCTTTGGTCCATCTGTGTTACAGTTTGTGTGTGTCACTGCCCTCATGGCGGGTTTCGGAGTATAGACTTCACTGGGCCTCCCACTGATTATCCTGCAGCCAGTTACACAATATTTTCAATCAGCCACACTGGTTGTCTCCAAAGACCATGGTTTTAAGGGACTGTCACTGATTTGAAGCAATGTCCCTCTGTCCCTCTTTGCTCCTCATTTGTCCCTCATTTTGGTCTGATCTATATAGATGTATATAAAATGCACTACTTATATTTCAAAATGTGTTTCCTAGTGCTAAACCTTTAATCCAATTTTTTAATTTTTTAATTTCAAAACAAGTCAGTATAAAGGAATAGTAGTGGTAAAAAAAAAAAGCCCCTTTTTCTAAGGCCGCGTACACACTATCAAATCTATCTGCTGGAAACGGTCACCCCGACCGTCCCAGCAGACAGATTCGATCGTGTGTACTAGGGTTGTCCAGTTACCGATGCCAGTATCGGTATCGGGACCGATGCCGAGTATTTGCGGGAGTACCAGAAAAGAATACTTTTTCCCCATCATTTGTGGGGGACATGGCTGCATTTGTGGGGGACATGGCTGCATTTGTGGGGGACATTTAAAAAAAGTATCGGTATTCGGTATCGGCGACTACTTGAAAAAAAGTATCGGTACTTGTACTCGGTCCTAAAAAAGTGGTATCGGGACAACCCTAGTGTGTACGGGCGAGCAGACAGATTTGGCCAGCCGACAGATTTTAAAGCATGCTTTAAAATCTGTCGGCTGGGAATCCGTCCTGGATTCAACTCATGCGCGGAAGTAATTTACTTCCTGGTGCGGTGACGTGGCGGCGTCAACGTCACTGCCACGTCACCGCGCTGTCTGCTGGCGGGGATTTTGGTTTGATCGTGTGTACAGCGATCAAACCAAAACGGCCAGAAGACAGATTTGTTCAAATCGGTCGGTCCGACTGATCTGAACAAATCTATTTGCTCGTGTGTACGGGGCCTTAGGTTAATTAATTCGCCTTTAACACGTTCCCTATCAAGTCATTGTAAAATGACATCGGCGGGAACCCTCCCTCAGAGTGGACGTCATATGACATCCTTGCATTCCCGGGTGGCTAGGGCATGCACACCCCAGCCGCATTGCTCGGGACCCGGTGCGTGTGCCTGGCAGGCGCGCTGTTTCTCCCGGGCACCCGCGATTGCCCGCAATCACAGTAGGACCATGGATCTCCTCCCCTTGTAAGACCCTCTCCCCCTACAGTTAGAACACATATTAACCCCTTCCTCACCCCCTAGTGTTAACCCCTTCCCTGCCAGTCTCATTCCCATCTCAAAAAGTTGTGAGGTATGAATATGCCTTCTTGCTATTGGATCAGTGTAAAACATCAAGACAGCATGAGCGCAGCACCAGAGCACACTGAGCAGACCTCACTAATCAATCACAGCCCTCTGTTAAGCAGACAGCACCTAAATTTTCTTTTCTGCTTCTCTGTTAAGCAGAAAAGCCAAAAACAATATACACTCTCTAGCATCTACCTAGGAGGGTGCTACATGTGAGTTCCCTGGAGTGCTCTTGAGACCCATCCAAATAGACTAAAGGTATGTTCTAGCAAATATAACAATATTTTTTCATTTCTGCTATAAAACATATCCAATAAAAAAAAGTAAAAAAACTAATTTCTATATAAATTTAGGCCATTTTGGTAAAAAAATAAAAAATATTCCAATAAGCGTATATTCATGTACGCAAACGTTATAGTGTCTACAAACGATGATATACATTTGTGTAATTTTTATTTTTTTATACTAGTAATGGCGATCAGTGACTTAAAGCAGGATTGCAACATTGCGGTGGACAATTGGACACTAATGCCTCATAAACACGATTGGATTTTCCGCAAATCGTCAGGCTTTTGTCTGAAGGGCGTTGGCCATGAACTTGTCTTGCATACAAACGGCAAAGAATTATCGGCCAACAAACACGAAACAGTGTGTTTTTACAGCTCTGTAGCGCCACCCTTTGGGCACCTTCTGCTAATGTTGTGGTTGATGTGCATTGATGCGTGTTTGTAATTTGGACTTTGTCTGACACACAATCAGAAAATCTGATAACAGACCATTGTCCACGGAAAATTTTACAGCCTGCCATCCAACATTTCTCAATGGAAAATCCAACAACAATTGTCTGATGGAGTTTACAAATGGTCGGATTTTAGGCCAACAGTCTGTCAACACACAATTCTCGTCGGAAAAAACGATCGTCTGTACAAGGGTTTACAGACACTTTTGACACTTTTTGAGAGCCAGTGACACTAATACAGTGATCAGTGCTAAAAATATGCACTGTCACTGTACTAATGACACTGGGAAGGGGTTAAATATCTAGGGCGATTAAAGGATTAACTGTGTGCCTAGCCAGAGTTTTGTACTTTTTGTGTTCTGTACTATATGTGCTGCTTTTACTAGGAGAAGAGATGGTATTTAGTCCCTGCTTTGCAGGAACACAAAACCCATTCCTTCCTCCCTGTCAGAATAGAGCTCAGCCTTGCTTACATAGGCAGAGCTCAGTTCTGAGTTTATGCCCGATGATCGGCGGGTGCCGGCAGATATTGAGTGCCCAGCACCCACAGATCAGGTTCTGCTGTAAATAATCACAGCAGAAGCAGCCTGCTGGCGGCACGTGCGCGCCCCCTGCAGCTGGAAGTGCAGGATCACGTATATATACATACTAGCTGAATACCCGGCGTTGCCCGGTCTTCCTATCTTAACCTTTTGGGGAGGAAAATCATAGTTATATAAATATAAATAAATAAATCAGCCCTTGTCATTTTGGCTTTCCTTCTCTTATTCTGAAGTCGAATCTCACGCTGTTGCTCGGTTTCTGAAGCTCTAGAAGCATTAGCTCTCTCCCTCTTATCGAGAAGTCTAATGTCACGCTGTTGTTCGGTTTCTGAAGCTCTAGAAGCATTAGCTCTCTCCCTCTTATCGAGAAGTCTAATGTCACGCTGTTGTTCGGTTTCTGAAGCTCTAGAAGCATTAGCTCTCTCCCTCTTATCCTGAAGTCTAATGTCACGCTGTTGTTCGGTTTCTGAAGCTCTAGAAGTAGTAGCTCTCTCCCTCATATCCAGAAGTCTAATGTCACGCTGTTGTTCGGTTTCTGAAGCTCTTGAAGCTTGTGCTCTATTTCGCAGTGCTGTGAGTCTTGTACTGCGCTCCTCAGGAGTTTCTAGCCTACGCTGTATTTTTTATTTTTTTGCCTTAGATTGCACTTGGCCTATAGCTTTACTTTTTCTTCAAGGCATTTTCACACTTTAAAATAATCCACAAACAAAAATGTTAATAAACTTGCAAGTCACAATTGAAATGTACTGTATCACATTTTTCAACATAAAATTAAAAAAGGTACTGAGGTAGCCCTCATAAAAAAGGGCAGAAATTAGAAGGGGTGTGGCTTGTGGGAGGGGTGTGAAGAGGGCATGGTTAGTGGCATGAGCATGGTTTGCAAGCCAGCCCACATACTGACCTGAAGATGCAGTGCAGAGCTTGTGGAGTAAGGTGTAGCTGAGCTGTGATAAAAAAAAAAATGTGGTTAAAGGACCTGTGATGACATTAGTAGGTGTGGCTAAGCTGTGATGAAGAGATAGGTGTGGCTAAGCTGTGATGAAGAGATTGTGGTAAAAAGACCTGTGATAACATCAGTAGGTGTGGCTAAACTGTGATGAAGAGATTGTGGTAAAAGGACCTGTGATGAAATCGGTAGGTGTGTCTGAGCTGTGATGAAGAGATTGTGGTTGAAGGACCTGTGATGACATCAGTAGCTGTGGCTGAGCTGTGATGAAGAGACCACAGTCCCATATACTTGCATGGGACTTGAAACTAAAACCACCGCTTGGAAGTTATGAAGTAACATGTATTTCCCATAGAGTTGAATGGGACTTTAAAGAAAAACCCCGACCATGGCAAATGGGGGTGGGTAAGGGTTAAACCACCTATCCTATGTTTGTTGCTGACATATAAGTAACATGTGTGCCAAGTTTCATGTTAATATCTTTAGCCGTTTGGACGTGATGCTGGAACATACATACATACACACACACACACACGTTGAGTTTTATATATATAGATACGTGATCAGGCGCAGTGCTGTCACCCTGTAGTAGTAAAACTGTTATAGGTAGACATGTGCATTTGTTTTTGTCCGAATGCATTTTCATCCGAATTTCAGGTATTTTCGTTATCATTTAACAAACGATAATGAAAGCACAGAAAACAAAAGCCGAAAGATCCAACATAAACAAATGCTTTATTTTCATTTTCATTGCGGTTGAATGTGCCTAACCTTAACTCTATTAGTCCAATTTTATTCTACATAGAGAGAAAAGATTCGACATAGAGAGACACGAAGAGTAATTTTTTTTTTTTTTACGATTCTGTCTAATCTTTTTTTCTTAGAACATTCGACAGACACCATAAGCCTTCAATGGCAGATTCGACATAGAGAGACATGAAGATTCGACATATAGAGACATGAAGATTCGACATAGAGAGACATGAAGATTCGACATAAAGAGACATGAAGAGTCACATTTTTTATATTTTGTTTTTTAAAGATTCTGTCGAATCTTCTTTTTTTTTTTTTTAGAACATTCGACAGGCACCAATAACTTATATTTTTTTTAACATTCAAAGTTTATTGAAAATGAAGTGGTATCACAATACATATCAGAACAGCCGTGATAAGGACATAAAAAATTGAGAATTTGGTTCTACATAACGAATTATCATGTGTCAAAGCTACAAAAATCACAAAGTATCACTGAAGGTCACACCAACATGCTATAAAATGGTACATGAGAACTATCAACCTTAACGAAAAGAGGGAACTAGACTAAAAATCTTAATTCAATGTAGCACAATAGCCCATCCAAGTTGAACTTGCGTCATGTATTGAACTCTAATATTGTTGATCTGATATGTTATGTATGAACCTAAGAGAGGTCAAGGAAGAGAAGGAGAGGGGGAAGAAAACTAGAATGGGGGAGAGACATGAGCGAAGGGAGAGTTCAAGAAGAAAGGAAAGGCATTCATATGTGGATCGATTCCGGGACCAGAGGTGTGTACCTCTAGGTGGAGACAATGGATAGTAAATCCAGCAAGGAAGCGGATGAACACACTTATAAACATCGGTGTGATCGTGACAAGGTTATCCATTAGGCGTTAACTGCGTTGGCCAGGTTTTGTGCGCCCGACACTTCAGTAAAGGCGTCCGAGTATCTGAACGTGATCCAGGGACGCCAAGTGTCCAGAAAACCTTTGTTCGATTCTTTGTACTGAGCCAGTGTGTCCTCCATTTCACAAACCTCTGCGACTCTAGAAAGCCAGTCCGTCACCGATGGCTATTTGGTTGTGTTCCAGAGTACTGGAATCAGTGACTTGGCCGCGTTAAGCAAATGTTTCGTAAGCGAGTTCTTATATTTTTTAAGGGACCAATCAGAAATGTGCAGGAGACAGCAGGCAGCATTGAGCGACAGCGTGGTCTCAGTGATCTTTCGGATCAGGGCTGTAACTTTCGTCCAGTAAGTCTGTATCAAAGGCAGCTCCACCCAATGTGGAACAAGGTGCCTTTTTCAGAATTGCATCTCCAGCATTTATCACTCTTTGAAGTGTTCCAGCTAGGTAATTTAGCCGGTGTCAGATACCACCGCATCAACAATTTGTATGCCGTCTCCTGCAACTTCGTGCTAATCGAGCATTTATGTGTTAGGATACAAGCTTTTATCCACTGAGAAGGTGTTATGGTTACCTGTAGGTCGGTCTCCCAAATCCTCCGGAGTCGGTCCTCTGGGATGCGCCCAGTTCTCTGCAGCCAAACATATGCCATCGATGTTACTCTGGGAAAACGCTCACCTGTATAGCACACCGACTCAAACTCTGTCAGGGGTCTGCATAATGTGTTAGATTTGCCCAGGCTACAAAGGTAGCTACGGAGCTGCAGGTAATCCCAGAAGGGGAGATTGGTAAGGTTATTGTCTGATTTCAGTGTGTTCCAGTCTTTTACAGTATCTTGAGAGATGCAGTCCCCTGCAAGGATGTGACCTCTACCTTCAGAAGGACAAAAATGGGGGTTGCCTACTCCCGGGATAAAATCCGGGTTGTCCTTAATTGGGGTTAGAGGGCCTGTAGGGGTCAATAGGATTGCCTTCTGGGCCAGTTCATGTACAAGTTTCAGGGTAGGGCCTGTAATGGGGTGGATTTTTACGTCTTTGTGCAGTTTAGGCCAAGCTATCCAAGGGGAAAACTTCAAAGGGACGGAGTTCTGTTTACACTCCAGACCCACCCAGTCTTTAGAAACTTGATGGCAATGCCAGTCGATGACCCTTGTTAAATGGGCCGCCAAATAGTAGTGTCTGAAATTAGGTAGTCCTAGCCCCCCCTGCTCTTTTATTTTAATTAGTAAGTCATACTTTATCCTGGGTTTCCTATGGGCCCATAGGAATCTGCGAAGAATCCTATGGAGGGCTGTGAAAAAACTGGGTGGTAAGTGTATCGGTAAAGCTCGGATCAAATATAAGTATCTCAGGAGAATGGTCATTTTGATTATCGCGGCGCGCCCGAACCACATGAAAAATCCCTTATGCCATCGTTCTAGGTCTCTTTTGATGACCCCCAAAAGCGGAGTGAAATTTTCATTTGTGTAAAATGCTTTATTAAGTTGGGAATGGTAGTGTGGGGTTTAGTGAGAAAAAATAATAAATCGTCCGTAAAAGCGGCAACCTTAAACTCCCTACCCCCGACCGTGAAGCCATTTACCGAACCCTCCATGTTTATGGTTCGAATAAAAGGCTCCAGCGAGAGAATGAACAATAGCGGTGAGAGCGGGCAGCCCTGTCTCGTGCCATTTGAGATATGAACTTTCTCCTAGAGAGTCCCGTTTATTTTCAATCTGGCTGTTGGGTTTTGGTAAAGTGAAGCTATCCAGGTCAGCATCTTGGTCCCCAGGCCAACATGCTCACATGTCGCCAGCATATAGTCTCATGCCACGCGATCGAAGGCCTTCTCCGCGTCGGTGGACAGGAGAAGGCCCCCGATATTCAGCGGGACCGCCGCCTGTATCAAAAGCAGGGCTTTAAAGATGTTGTCCCTCGCTTCTTTGCCTGACATAAACCCCACCTGTTCCGGGCCAATCAACTTCTGAAGTAATGGTGTTAGCCTGTTGGTGATTATTTTGGAAAACAATTTTACATCTAAATTAAGTAGGGATATAGGTCTGTAACTGGTGCACTCCAAGGGGTCTTTGTCGGGCTTGGGGATCACTGTGATGAAGGCTGAAAGCCAGTCAGGTGTCACCTCCCAGGGAGTGGCCAGTGAGTTTAGTGCTTTCGCTAGAGGGGCTGAAACGAGATCCACAAGGGACTTGTAATATATAGCCGTAAAGCCATCGGGGCCCGGGCTCTTGCCCAACTTTAATTGTTTAATGACATCTTGAATTTCCGCGAGGGATATCGGCCCCTCCAGTGCATCAGTCTCGAGGCTGTCGAGAGTAGGCAGACCACTCTCAACTAAGAAATCCCTTATGACGCTCGGCCTATCATCTGACAAACTCGGAGGCCTGTGCTGTTGCGGCAGGTTGTAAAGGCCAGTGTAGTAAGATTGAAAATGTTGTGCAATAGCCACCGTGGACACATCCAATTTGCCTCCAGGGGCCTTAATCCCCATGATTGTATTGCTGTGGGTATGTTCCCTCAGTGCTTTTGCCAGGTATTTCCCTGTTTTGTTTCCCGACTCGTAATAGATTTTCTTTTTGAAAAACAAGAAGCGCTTGGCCCTGGTATCAAAAATTTGCTGTAGGGCCTTCCTGGCCTCTAAGAGCTCCGAGGCAGTGGCTAGGGAGAGGGATTGTTTATGAAGTGTTTCCAACCTGTGACCTAATCTTCTCCTCCCTAGCCCTCTTACGCCTCGCTCCCATTGCGATCAATTCTCCTCTGATTGTGCATTTGTGGGCTTCCCAAATTTTCAGGGGGTCCATGTTTGGCGTGTTGTTACGCTCAAAAAATTGCTTGATAGAGAACCGTACGTCGTCCAGCAGCAAAGGGTCAGTGAGCAGAGAGGAATTTAATCTCCAGGTCTGCGACTTCGACTGTTTCTTAAGAAGATCTAGAGTCAGGACGAAAGGGGCATGGTCCAAGATTGAGCCTATGCCTATTCTCGCATCTGTCAGCCGTGACAAATCTTTTTGCGTAACAAATAAATAGTCTATACGCGTGTATTTTGAAGGTGGAAAGAAGAAGAATGTGAATTCCTTCCCATCTGGGTTCAACAACCTCCATGTATCTATTAATTGCAGAGAATGCAGGAGTGCTTTGATCTGCTTGAGAGTCCTATATTTTACGCTCGATTTGCCATTGGACGTGTCCACTATGGGGTTCAGCGGGATGTTGAAATCTCCCCCCAGCACTATACAACCCACCGCAAAGCATTGCAGATGTTGGACTAGCTGTCTACAAAAAGTCAGATGAGCCCTATTTGGGAAGTAAACATTCGCTAGGGTGAGGGGGATGCCCCCGTACATCCCCTTGAGCAACAAGAACCGACCCTCAGGGTCTACTTGTTGGTCCGTGAGCTGAAAAGGGGCATCTTTGTGAATCAGGATTGTGACGCCCTTGGATTTGGCGAGATCATTCGTGGCGTGGAATGCCCGAGAGAATGTTGAGTCGATGAGCTTGGGTACATGGTGTGTTTTGAAGTGCGTTTCCTGAAGAAATACAAAATGAGGTTTACCTTTTTTGAGTTCCCTGAGCAACGCCGATTGCTTTTCCGGAGAGTTCAGTCCCCGTACATTATGCGAGATTACCACTGGAGGGCTGCCGAGCGAAGAGTACGCCATGGGGCCAACTCCGGAACGGATGTCCACCAGTTGGTCCTGGAGATAGATATATAAAAAAAAAAGAAAAAAATGGAAAAAAGCTGAGTTATGATAATAATCCCTGTTTAGCGCTAGTGTTAAACATGTTAGTGCTACGTGTCCAATTAGGCACCAGCACTTTGTGGGGAAAAAGGGAGGCGGCCACCTGGAGAGTGGAGGTGCACTCCTTTTCTGCTCCACACAGTTAGGAGACAAAACCAATCAAAGCTATCAATGTTATCAATAAATCTAAGAAAAACAATCAAATCAATTGAGTTTGTACCTCCCAACTACACACAGCCTAACCAAATAAAAATAAGCTGTTTGTATTAAAACAAATAAGCCATCATTAATCAACCCGAACAACCGAAGACGAAACATGTCCCAGGATTAGACTGGGGCATATCGTCGCCCCATCCATTCGCACCCACCCGAAAAAAAAAAAAAAAAAACAGGTATGAGAGGGCGAAGGATGAAATGTGTGTGTATCAAAAAGGACCCCAGACAAAAAACAAAAGAAAAAGAAAAAAACAGCAAGAACCCAGCAAACTGTGATATCCCAAAATGCAGTAGGTCGCAAAAAAACTTAAGTGTAGTAGAGCAACCCACTATACAAATCAGTTGCCCATCCCCAAACCCATCCCCCCTCTTCAGAGAAGCATCTCAGGGTATACCCCACCCAACAAAGCCAGGGTAAGGAGAAGGGGGAGGGGAGAAGGGGTAAGAGGTGGCGTTGGAGGGGGGAGTTAGCCCCCCAAGGGGGATCTGGGGGCACCACAGGGGACCATCACAAAACACTGCGGTGTAGTGCAGGGTCAGGGAACTAGCTGATCATTGTAATCAAGCCATGAAATAGCAGGAGACCCCCTCTGATAGGTGTAAATTGCATGCATAGCAGACATTTGTATAGAGGCTATTCCCCATAGATGACAGACAATCATGCATGGTATGTCCTCTTGCTGTGGAAGAAAGTTTCGAATTATGAGTCCCCCCTGTGGGTCCATAGAAGCGAAAAAGTAAAAAAACAAAAACAAATAAAAGCATAGCACAGGGGGAGGGGGTAGGGATGTGTATGAGGATCAAAAGGAATAGCTCAACCCCCTGGGGGGATCTGTAGTAATCTCAGAGGCTGGTCAAGCAACTGCCCTATGCAGGGTATTCTCAGTTAAATGACTGGGATTTTGCAAACTGTCCGAGGGTGTCCAAACTACTACAGCAATGGGGAAAAATTTCTGAACCGCACTGTTAGAGACCATCCACGCGATCCTGTTCTTGTACGCGCCTCCGTCCAGGGGTGCCGTTCCTACCCCCTCCACCCTTAGCGTTCTTCAGCTTTTTTGTCTATCTCTTTTCTGGGGAAGAGAGCGGGGAGTGGGGAGGGCTCCGGTTACATGGTGGCAAAGCAAAGTCAGCATACCACTCTGGGAGAGCGATCAAATCCAGACCCAGGCCCTCGCAAAAATCTGGCAGGTCGGCCGGGACTCTCAGAACGTGTTGGTGGCTGTTAGCTAAGACAATCAGTGCAAAGGGGAAACGCCACGTATATTTGATCTCCTTCTCCCTTAAGGCCTCCAACAGAGGGCGCAAAGCCCTTCGATTCTTTAAAGTGATCTGGGAGAGATCCTGGAACAGCATTATGGATTCCCCATTAAAGACAACTTGATCGCTTCTCCTGGCTTTTCTCATGATCTCCTCTTTTAGCTGAAAGTTCTGGAGGCAGCAAATAATGTCCCTCGGTGGTGCATCATCAGATCCCCTTGGCCTAAGGGCTCTGTATGCGCGTACAAACTCTATCACAGTGTCCTCTTGTCTCTCAAGCACACTATTAAACAGTCTCTGTAAGGCAGGGACAATGTGGTCAGTTTCCACAGTTTCAGGGATACCTCTCACCCTGATGTTTGACCTTCGACCTCTGTTGTCGAGGTCCTCCAAGTGCCTGTTCATTTCTATGAAATGATCCGCATGAGCGATTGCAACGCTCTCCAGCTTGTTTATGGCCTTGTCCCTCTGCCTCCCTGCATTGTCTGATGAATGAATGAATGAATGAATGACTTGTATAGCGCAACGCATGCGAACTGAATCGCCTCTGGGCGCTTATTCCAGCCAGTGTCTGCTTGGCTGGTGCGGTCAATTTTTACCCCGTAGGATCATGACACGCTATGGACACACAGTCATACACACATATATACATATATACTGGGTCAATTTTTTTTAAACGATCCAATTTACCTACCAGCATGTCTTTGGAGTGTGTGAGGAAACCGGAGTACCCGGAGGAAACCCACGCAGACACAGGGAGAACATGCAAACTCCAGGCAGATGGTGTCGTGGTCGGGATTCGAACCAGCGACCCTTTTGCTGCTAGGCGAAAGTGCTACTCACTTGACCACTGTGCTGCCCTGATGCCGCCAGTTTCTCAGTAAGAACTACCAAGTTCGTTTTCAAGTCCGTAATAGCGTCCGAAAATGCAGATTTTATGTCTGCAGTGAAGCCCGACATGTCAGCGTATGTCAGAGGCTTGTTAGAGCGTGATGTGCTCCTACCTGCCTCTTCGGCCGCCGAGTCAGATTCGCCGCTGAAGTCCTCCTCGTGGCGCGGCATCGCCATCTTGGGATCTGCTCCCCCGTGCTGTGCGGCCCGTTTCAGAGCGAAGTGCTCGGGTATATTCCTGGCCGCAGCAGTCGTTTTTCCACGTCTGGGTCGTACCTGGGACGTGAAGTGTAGCTTCTTGCCCGGCAACGGTGCTTCGCTGGTCGGGAATCAGGCTATTAGGCTGTGTGTTACCGGAGCTCCTCTAGTGTGCTGCCATCCAAGCCGCGCGCCAAGCCACGCCCCACCAATAACTTTTAATGACAGATTTGACCTTAATCACTTAAGGACCGGACCAATATGCTGCTAAATGACCCAAGGGGTTTTTACAATTCGGCACTGCGTCGCTTTAACAGACAATTGCGCGGTCGTGCGACGTGGCTCCCAAACAAAATTTGCGTCCTTTTCTTCCGACAAATAGAGATTACTTTTGGTGGTATTTGATCGCCTCTGCAATTTTTTTTTTGCATTATATACAAAAATAAAGCGACATTTTTGAAAAAAAAAACAATATTTTTTACTTTTTGTTAAAAGAAAAATTAAATAAACAAAATTTTAGTCAAACATTTAGGACAAAATGTATTCAGCCACATGTCTTTAGTAAAAAAAAAATCGCAATAAAAAAAATAGCTACCTAGCGGGAACAGCGACACTAATACAGCGATCAGAAAAATGATCGCTTAGTGACACTGGCAATAGGGAGTAAAAGGGTTAACTAGGGTGATGATCAAGGGGTTAAAACTTTATTGGGGGGGGGGGGTACGGGGCTAACACTAACTGCCTGTCACACTGCCTGTCACACTGACACTAAATGCAGTGATCAGTACACATATGATCACTGCATTCAGTGACACTGTCACAGGGGCGTGGGGGGGGTGATCGCAAGGGGTTAAATGTGCCTACGTGTCCTGGTGTCAGTGTAGTGTTGGTGCCACTCACTGTGTGTTGTCTTCTCTCATCTCGGCGGTTGAAAATACCGCTGAGAGGAAAGATTACATCACTTCCCCCCTCCTGTGTTTACACAGTAGGAGGAAGTGACACGCAGGGGAGCGATCCGGAGGGGGCGGACAAAAATGAAATAGAAATCTATATACAAATTAGGGCCGGCCTTTGAGGTGTGCGAGCTGTGCGGCCGACAGGGCACCATGGGCAACAGGGGCACGGTGCAGCCATTACAGCTTGCAGAATGTGGGGCGCAGTCAGTTACTCACATGATCATCACAGGAGACCGACTCCTACGCCCTGGGACTGGGTGAAGAGCAACGCATCGGCTGCGGCACCTGAAAAAGATGGCTGCTGCCGCCCCCGACAGGCGCGATGCGCATGAACCGCAGCTGCTCGGGAAAGCACGAAAATGCTCACCTATTCTAGGGCAGACTGCATCTAAGCGCCGGGCGGCGCCATTTTTAAATGCAAAGCCGCACCGTCCACTGAAAGGTAAGTCAGTTTAGGTGACCAGGGTGCGAGGGGTGAAGATGGGGGGGGGGGGGCACAGGATTAGCTTGCACAGGGCGCCTGAACACCTAAGGCTAGCCCTGTATACAATAGCAATAAAAGCATAAAACTGCAACTGGCTCAGCTCAGTAAAAACATAAACATTTTAGAAACTCCACAAGTATGTAATCTTATTATATACTGTAATTCTATAACTTGTTGTAACTTGTTGTTTTCTCCAGATTATCTGGCAGAGAAAAAAAAAAAAAAAAACTGAGAATGGAAATGTAATATTTTTTTTTTTCACAGAAAATTACCATGTTGTTCTAGATGCCGAGATTAAATGATGATGGCTGTTTTGCAACCTGCCGAGTTGCAAAAAACAGTGTACAGAGTATTGATATTACCTTTCTTTCTCTATGAGTTTTCTAGCTTGGAGCAAATTTTAATGTTGAGCAGAGTTGGAACAATTCTGTCCTAAGAAAATAACAAGAAAACATGTCATCAATTATTCAAGATCATATAAATTATGCATTTTTAATGTGCTCTCCCTTCAGATTAATTTGGAATGTCATATTTTAGCGATCCCTCAGTTATACTGGGTGGAAAATGAATGAGAAGCTTGCCTGACTTTTATCTCCAGAAGTCGAATGTCACCTTTCCATTGCAAATTTTGACTTATACCACAAAGATTTAGATTAAAGGGGAAATGTTGAGATGACTTTATTTTGAATGCTTATTGAATATTTATTTACTCATGACTAAAGGAGAGATACAGAGAGTGGGAGGTTTTGCCATTGCTCAACTGTAAATGCATGGAGAATTTCCCTAGAGTTTCCAGTGATTAACCCTTTCGTGACCAGAGGTCGTTGATGCCTAAATGGCCAGGTCAAATTTGAAAGCATCAGCATGGGTCTTAAAGGGGTTGTAAAGATTTTGTTTTTTATTTTCTAAATAGGTTCCTTTAAGCTAGGGCATAATATGCAGCCACTGTGCCCCATAAATTCAGCCAACTGTGCTCCATCAAGTAAAGCCTTTGTGCCCATAATATGCAGCCACTGTGCCCCCCGCCTACCTGCTGTCTGCCCAGCACTTACTCCATCATGGTGGTGGGTCAGGCAGCGGTTCAGGTGGCGAGCTGTGGGCATGTAGCTTGGCGATGGATGCTGTGTCATTCATGTGTGTCTTCCTGCTTTGCTAGGCGGCCAATGAGATTGCTTCTACCTTCAGCCAATTGGGTGCCTGGTATTATATCTTTTTTGCAAGCCAATTAGGTGCCCGGTATTACATATTTTTTGCAAGCCCATTAGAGCCTATGGCCTATGGCTCTAATGAGGTGCTTTAAAAGAAAAACCCTGCCGCTGTATTTCAGGCACCCGGCACCCGAAAAGGGGCTGTACGCCTGAATGGGGGTGGCTACAGTAGCCATGGCAGATTCATGCAATGCATGAATCTATCCATAGTACACAGAGGGGGTGGCTAGAGAGAGGGGGCAGCACCCGAGCGCTCCTAATGGATGCACCACCACTGGTAAGTAATATAGTCTAGCGATCTTCATTATTTATGGTGAAAATACAATCCTTAATCACCATAAAAGTGACTGGTGCCCATTGTTTCCGATCCTAACCACTTGTTAAGGACACTTGCCAAGGATACAACTTTTGGGGGTCCCCACTAGCTTTCAGGGGGCAGGGTACCGCTGCATATTAAACATATGTAGCACTACCCATGGAAGGGCCGCTGGTTTAAATGATGGGATCGGCAGATTAAGTTACTCTCACTTTTTGTCCAGGGGTGCACCAGAAGTACTAGATAGTAATTGAGTGTCCACACAGTGAATAAAGGTTTTCTCAGTGCTTTAATTCCAGGCCAACATTGCCAAACATCAACTCGGTGAAGGAAGAATAGGTTGATGAGAAGCAAAGAACTCTAGATGTCAGGCCTGGATATAGGTGTAGCAGAGATTAGCTCTTGAAAAAAACACAAAGCCCGCACGTCGCCACTCAATGCCTTGGGCGGTCTAGGTGTCTCCCAGACAGGTCTCTCTCTCTCAGACAGCAGCCGGGACGCCACCTCAAATTCTAGCTGGGAGGAACGAGTCTCTCTCACCGACTCGACTCTAATTCCCTGCCACAGGCCAATAAAATGTAAATGATTTGGAGTGTCCAAACAGAGCGAATACTCCCAGTAACTATCTTAGAACAAATCTCCGGGTGACAGCAAAGCATACCTGTCCATTGCCCGGACACCGTATCTTCTCTACGGCATTTGGGAACCCAGCGAACCACGGGGGTCCCCTCAGTTTTGTCTCCGATTAAGACTCGATAAGACCTATTACCTGGCCAGGTAGGCCACGCCGGCAGTGTCTATGAATGCGCACACCCTGAAGGTGGGTTCCGCACCCCGACTCTGGGACCCCGCGCCCCCCGAACACCTGACCTCTGTCCCAGATATATCCCTCCCCAGCATGCCCAGCGAGAGAAAAACCCTCTCCAATTGGCTGCTGGGGAAGATTCCATCTGCCAGAAATCCCTCCAGCTCTTACTGCCGGCCAAAGATGAACTCACATCCTCAGAATGCAGTCCGAGCCAGTGGTCCTTTCCAGAACGACACAGGTCATTAATCCTAACAAATCACGGCTGGAAGCAATGTAACTCTCCCACTCAAACTCGTTTTAGAAAAATGCCCATGCGAAAAGCAAGGGGGCGCTACACAAAAATTGTTGTTTTGGAGATTTATTTTGAACGGACTCCAAAGTTCCACAAATTAACACTAGCGCTCTTCAGTTAATTGCTACCCAGTATCTAATTATCACTTTATTCCAATCGCAAATCTCCAATGCATTCCACATAAGTAAAAGTGCTTCTTATCAGCTACCATTGTGTCTTGGAATATCGAATGCTTCTGGATTCAGCCTTTTAACATGCAAGTGTCATACATGGCCAGATTAAATCACAACCAACTTGTCTTGAGAGTCTGTGCCACTCAATCTAATTGCAACAGTTAATAAATCAGTATCCCTATGTAGTTTAATTTGTAAACAATGATTTGGGCTAACTGCCAAATTAGATTTAATGCTGACAAAAAAATATTTAATTTATGGATCTAATTATTAACATTAATTAAGCTGTTGCAAGCCTCCATTAAGAATTATTTTCTCACAGTCCCCCAGAGTATACTCCCTTCTGTCTTTAAACTACAACAATTTGGTCTGCACGTTTCACAAAATGCTTTCGGTCTGTTCTTTGCTACCCGTACCCTTGAAGTGTTTACTAGTCTCTGTTAGCCCTTTTGGCTCAGGATATAAATAGGTAAAAAAAAATTACAAAAGCTGTATAAAGCATTGGAGGGATTACATCGCCGACTGCTTAGTACATTCACAGGATAATAGCGTTGGTTCTTATTGACCCAGGTCACTTCACTAAAGGGAGAAATCGGTTAGCATGTTTTATTATGCTCTGTCCCTGCATGCTTACTTTTTTTTCACGTATCTTTTAGCGCTCTGATGACATCATAAGCAAATTTCTTTGGAAACACGAAATGGATGAGAAAAAAAAAAGTCGGCTTAGATATACCTGTAGCACTTGGTATTGGCACATGTACTATATACATTTATGGCTGATTTATGATTGGTTTTGGGTGAGTTTAAAATTGATTAAGATACGTTTATCCTGCAGAAAGAAGGAAGGAGTCTTTTCTGAAAGTATACCAATTATTTAAACAGCATAGGAATTTATTCAGTATATAAGTATAAAACAACACTAAAAACTTGCGTGAACAATGTTGGAGCACTTGCAGAGTGCTAAAGCAGATAAGAGCTTCCACGTGCAGTGTCACACTATTGAGGGATCCACGAGCGCCATGTGTTAGCTGGAGCCCCAGTAAGCCTTGTGGAGATGCTGGTTGTGTGTCTTGGGTGGGAGTGGCCCAATGCTGCTAAACTGGGGAGCCGACACATGCTGTCTAGCCAATCATAATCCATGCAACATTTAACCGCTTAATCAGAAGAATATCCAGGACCCAAGCCTGGTAGGGGTCAGAGCACCACGAGCCCCCGCCCCCAACAGCGGCTAAGGGGTTAGCAATGAATGCAGGATCCAGGGGAAACATATCTTTTTAATTACAAGCCTCTAGGCATCAGGGATTTTTTCCCTGCATTTACCAGCTAACAGCTTACCAGTGCTATACACCTCAATCGCAGTACAGCAAAGTGGTCCTGATTATCTCTGTTATACAAATTTTTCCTTCCACCAGACCCAGAGCATTGCTTTTGTTCCATCTAAGATATCCATCCTTTTTTTGCATGTCCCCCTTAGCTGCCGTTGGGGGGAACATCGGTGGTGCTCAGACCCCTACCATGCTTTGGTCCTGGATAAACTCCTGATGAAGCGGTTAAATGCCACAAAACTTGTTGAGAACAATGATATCCGTGGGAATCCATCATCTCCAGCTATTCCTCAGTAGAAGACATGAATGCTGGTGATATACATGGATTGTTTATGTATACCCTTTATATTATCTATCATTAAGTACTTTGATATCCTGTTTTAATAGCTCCTTGTATTGTATTGTAAAGTATTGTATTTTTAATGAACCTTTGGGTATAAGTTGTTTAAGTTGTACCGAGATAGTCCTTTATCAAACTCCTTCATGGGTGATGGAGTGGGGACCGATCTCCCAGTCCTTTTCCCTCATCTCAAATATTAAATATTTAAGTGTAACTGCAATTTTATTGATCACCTTTCAGGTGATCCTTTAGATCCCTCTGTTGCAGGAAATGCCTAAAATTTTACTTGCAGCTCAGTAAGTCAATCACACAAATAGGGGAGGAGATTATTATGGGCGCTGTTGCTTTACCAAACACCACAGAGTTTCTATACTGAAAGAATTAAAAAATCTGAATTGTTAAAATGACAGTGCCTGTTGACTGAGATTGTAAGGTCATTTTAACGATTAAAAATTATGCCATTTGTTTATATTAATGGTTGTAAACTTCAGATATGAAATATAAACAAAGCTAATCTCATCAACATGGGGACAAGGTGCCTTGGGGGGGGGCTTCTAGGTAAGAGAAGTACACGTCGCAGTGACCACAGTGAAGCAGGAAGGAAGTCGGCAAGTTCTGTATTCTTCCAGGTATGCCCAATGGAATCAGCTAGGATATCGGTACCAATAGGCATGTGACATCACCGGGGTGAGGGGAGAACCACAACGCGTTTCAGAGCATGTGCAAAGCTCGTACGGAGCATGCACGCTCCTTTTCGGACTCTTTTGACACTTTTCTCCCCGTGCCCTGGACTTTTTAGATGAATTGTCTGCCATGTATATCAATACCCTGAGTGTTAGCATTTTTTATTGTTTTTATCTTGAGGGCATGTGTCCTGGTATTGTTCTGGAGGGGAGGGGGCACTCGCTCATCCCCCACCCCCACACCTGGCTTTCCCGGGCTGCATGCTCGGATAAGGGTCTGGTATGGATTTTATGCCATTTAAACAAAACAAAAAAAACTTGGGTAAGGACACCACTGGATTCGTGGACAGGTAAGTGTCTTAATATTAAAAGTCAGCAGCTTCAGTATTTTTAGCTGGTGACTTTCAATTATTTCTGAAGGAGCCTGGAGCTCTACTTTAAGTAAAACAGCCAGGCAGGTGATACCACTTACAGGTAATGAATGAGTGCCTGTCCCCCCACCACTCCCAACCTCCTAACTGTACAGGTAAAGAGCAGTGGAAGACTAATCACGTCACCTCTCTGCTCTGTCTTACTATCCCTATGCTCCTTGTCAACATATTTGCATGCAGAACATTGGCTTCCATTTCTGCTGCTATCTCTCTTAGGCCTGGTTTACACTGGTAAGATTTGAGATGCGATTTGAGATGTCAAACCGCATCTCAAATCGGCGGCATTTGCACAGATGTCTCTGAAATCAGGACCGAAATCGGGACTGCCAGCGGGAGTGAAATTGTGCAAATTCAGCTGAACTCGCACAGCTTCACTCATGCAGCCCAGTGTGAACCTGGGCTTAGTGTCGCTTTATAAGGGATTGCAAGAGTCTGATTCCAAGTCCAATTCAGGTACTCTGTAATGCTCAGTATCTGGGGGTAGGCTGTTGATGGTGTGCTTACTCTCAAGTACAAAATAGTCTAATTAATTTCCAGGTTGTTAATGTTTAATGCCCTTTTCTGTCAGGATCATGTAGTAACTTTTTGACTACACACTGCTTTATAGCACAACAGTTGTTTGAAGTGCTTTGAGTAGCTAAAGGCTGAAATGAAAAATAAAGTTTTTCTTTAACCACTTTAGCCCCGGACCATATTGCTGTCCAATGACCAGAGCACTTTTTGTGATTCGGCACTGCGTCTCTTTAACTGACAATTGCGCAGTCGTGCGACGTGGCTCCCAAACAAAATTGGCGTCCTTTTTTTCCCACAAATAGAGCTTTCTTTTGGTGGCATTTGATCATCTCTGCGGTCTTTATTTTTTGCGCTATAAACAAAAATAGAGCGACAATTTTGAAAAAAATGCAATATTTTTTACTTTTTGCTATAATAAATATCCCCCAAAAATATATAACATTTTTTTTTTTTTCCTCAGTTTAGGCCGATACGTATTATTCTACATATTTTTTGTTAAAAAAAATCGCAATAAGCGTTTATTGATTGGTTTGCGCTAGGGTTGTCCCGATACCACTTTTTTTAGGACCGAGTACAAGTACCGATACTTTTTTTCAAGTAGTCGCCGATACCGAATACCGATACGCATCTAGTTAAAGAAAAGAAAAAAGAAAATAAACATTTTCAGGTCATGTATCACTGCCAGTTTGCACCATTAGATGGTGCTGCTGAGAAAATTTGTATTTGCAGGCCTGTATCTCAAGAAAGGGTTGAGATCCTTCAACATTACAACATAGAGGTGACCCAAACAGAGATAGAAATTTCATTTTCTCAATTAAAACGAAATTACAAACACAGCATGAGTGCACCACGTATCGATCTGTCCTCTTCCTCCAGAATGCTCATTGCTTAACTCCCTGGGATTGAAGCACTATGAACCCCGGCTTAGATTGGCCTCATCTTTTATCTTTGTTACAGCAATTGCAATCTTTCCCTTCAATCCAATTAAATACAAACAGATGCAAGCAGGGTCATTGAGCAGTGTGTCTCTCTAGTCAAATGTGCTTCCTTTATCAGGCTTAGGCTTTTGAGAGAGGGGGAATTACTATCTGTGGCTATTAAGCAGGTTTATTATGTGTATAATATATATTTATGGAGTAGAGTTAACAATATACCACACAAAGTGCCTTTTTAATATGGAACACGACAGATTTTTAAGTGAAATATTTTAGATATTGCACATATATTTGCATGGCCATCTGCTGAAATATGCTGCTAAAAATTGTGCAGCTTCTGTGACATTCTCATGCTTGATGAGGATCTTAAAGGAAAACTTAACTATTAACTCATCGTATCCACAGTCGCAGACCCTCATTTTCATAAAATGACTTTACAATTAGATTCAATTCATTTGGAGTGCTCCCCCTACCATTCCTCATATGTGTAGTGGGCAGTTGTTTTTCTCTGCTGGCCCTGCTTTAAATTTAGAGGGTAGTCAGAGGATTAGTTACCTCTGACCTATTTGTTTTCAAATGTGGGCCTCTGTTCCAGCCATGGCTTTACTGCAGTTGACCACTATTGTTGTCTGGGGTGTTAGTACCACCCCAGGCCGAGGGTGGCAGCAGTCAGATCAAGGTGTGTTGGGTATTCTTTCTCAGCGGCCAATCGGTGAGGGTTGATCGCCTCGCTGTGCATGCTGGGTGAGAGTATTTAAGGGACAGACGTTACGGGTTCTGGCTTGTCGACGTCCACCCTGGGCAGTCGCCCCACCACCCCTGTGTGTGGCCCTGGCTGCTAGGACTAGTGAGAGAGGTCTATCCAGGGGCACACTACCCACTCTGGCTAGAGTGGCCACGAAAGTTCATGTCTGGAAGCAGGAGTGCTTCTGATCAAGTTCTTCACCTGAACCGACTACCTACGGTATATTACCTCTTCACCTATTGTTTGTTCTTTTACCACGTTCTGTAAATAAAGCAGAGAAAAAGGAACGCAACGTGTGGATATTGACTTTGTTTCAGCTCTCATCCAGTACCCTAGACAGTGGAGAAATAGAGGTAACATGCCGCCCAAAATAAACCAGCAGCTCCTTTGGGGGTAGTGCTACATATGTGTCACAAACCATCCAATCTAATGCCTTGTACACACGACCATTTTTCTCGGCAGGTTTTTCCCGAAGGGATTCCTCTCAAGTCTGCCTTGCATACAAATGTTCAGGCCAAATACCATCCGTCCACGTACACCACGTACACCACGTACGACGGGACTATAAAGGGGAAATTTCATTCAAACGGTGCCACCCTTTGAGCTGCTTTTGCTGATCCTCGTTTTAGTAAAAGTTTGGTGAGTGACGAATCGCGCTTTTCAGTTTTCGTGCATTTCAGTCCATTACAGAGTGACGAATGTGCTATCTCCATTCCGAACGCTAGTTTTACCAGAACAAGCGCTCCCGTCTAATACTTGATTCTGAGCGTGCGCATTTTTTTCCCCTCGGGAAAGCATACACATGACCATTTTTCCCGACGTGAAAAAATTCCATCAGGAATCCCGGCGGGAAAAAAGAAAACATGTTCTCTTTTTTCTCTCTTTAGGAAAACTGCGATGGAGCATACATATGGCTGGTTTTCCCCCGGCCAAAAGCTGTCATGGCAGTTTTCCCGACCGGAAAACCTGTCGTGTGTACGAGGCATAAGCAGGGGCGGACTGAAAACTCATGGGGCCCCCGGGCAATAGAAGATTATGGGGCCCCCTGGGCTTACTGATGTCCACCACGCCAGGAGGCAGTTCAGAGGTGGGGCAGCTAAAATCTCAGGATTTTCACATCAAAAGCATGTCAGTTTCGGACATATCAGGGACAGATGTAAAAAAAAAACACTGATTTTTACATACTGTCCCTGGTTTTACTGAGCCTGGCAACCCTGATGGGGCCCCTAGTGGCATGGGGCCCTCGGGCAGTGCCCGAGTGACTTAATGGTCAGTCCGCCCCTGGGCATAAGGCATCAGTCACAAGGGATATCTATGTGTACAGGTGCTTTGTGTATCCATGTTGGGGACGTCCCATTCATGTCTAAAGGGAACAACCGCTGCTCCTCCATCAGCCATGCAGGTTCAGTTACAGCATGTTATAATTGAACTCCAAGTCTTACCTTCAGTGTTGCTCAGTTGTACGGTTTCCTTTCCTGTACTGAAATTGCTTATTCTGATTTCAGGGCATGCTGTGAGATCTCAGTGTGCATTAGAAACTGCAGTAAGTCAGAGAATCCTTTATATCCTGTCTGCAGGGTGTTCAGCATCACCTACCAGGGATTTTCAAACTACGGCCCTCCAGCTGTTGCGGAGCTATATGTCCCATGAGGAATTATAAAACTCTGACATTCACAGACATGACTAGGCATGGTGGGAATTGTAGTTCCTGAACAACTGGAGGGACATAGTTTGGAGACCTCTGAGCCCCTTTTCTCCAGTCTCATCTGTCCCTAGTTCCTCCATTTCATTGATTGGATTTCAATTCTTTCAACTCTGTAGGCTCTGCTGCATCACATGTGGTCATTACCTAGAGCAGTCTACATGCAAATACCTAAAACTCCCACTCCCCTGGCCATGACAGTCACCCATTAAGGCATTTTAATATGGAGAACCCTCCTAAATAGGTGCTAGGATTAGTTAGATTTAGGCTCCATTCACACTTGTGTGGCTTGTCATGTGTAGCCAAAAGAATGCAACTGGAAAGTTATAGGGCCAGATTCAGGTAGAGTTAGGCTGGCGGATCAATGGATCCGCCAGCCTAACTGTCACTTTAAGCCGGCGTTTTTGTTTTCTATAACCAGAAAACAAGAAACGCCGGGTTGGAGTTCCGATGCGATCGGCGCAATTGAATTTCGCCATCGCATCGTTACTTCAACTTAAAAATGGCGCCGGGGGCGTTCCCGCCGATTTACGCTCAAAAAATATGTTAATGAGCGGGAATCGGCAATTCACGATCTTTTTCGGGCGCGACGCAGTGACTTTACGACGTTTCCGGAAGCGATACGCGGCGTATAGTTAAAGCAGCCCCCTAGTGGAGTATCCTATGTTAAGTATAGGCGTCGTCATCGCGTCGGAAAAAAAACAAATCGCGTCGCTTGCGTAAAACATTCATGAATGGGGATGTGACGTCATTGACGTTCACTGACAGAATTTGGAGCATGCGCACTGGGATGCATTGACACTCGACGCATGCGCAGTACGTTCGCCGCGGGATCGCGCTTAGTTTGAATAACACACGCCCCGTACCCGCCCAATTTGAATTCCGCCGGCTCATTTGCGATGCGCTGCCGCAACTTTAGGAGCAAGTGCTTCATGAATAACAGCACTTGCTCCTAAAATTTCGGCAGAGTAACGTAAATGAGAAGCGTTACTCCAGAGCAAAGATGCTCCCATCTACCTGAATCTGGCCCATAGTGTTAAGTTATGTATTATTCATTAGTAAAGGGTTTGGCTCCCTCTGGTGACCACTGAACATTATCAGGATATTTCTTTCTCAGTTTAAGAGATGAACAGTAATGCATTGTGGGATGTATAGTTGAATGAGCAAGTGACTCACCCCAAGTAAATCAGTTTGAGGACTACAGACCCACAGTGCCAAGCTGCAGCCACAGAATGCAAAGTGTTACCGAACAACGGGCTGGGTAGCCAGATAAAAGGACAAGTAGGCCTCGTTCTCGGCCAGTGGCGTATCTAAGGTATGGCAGGTGTGGCACGTGCCATGGGCGCCGCAGGAAGGGGGCGCTGGTGAGTGGCTACAGTCCACACACTGCTCAGAGACGATCCCCACAAGAGCACACAGTCAGTGCTCTCCTCTCCCGGGAAGGTCTGGGAAAGTGTTTGTGTGTGTGTCAGATGACTCCCCCCCCTGGCACATCCCACTGTTCTTCCTGCAGGGTGGGCGCTCACTTTCCGTGACTGTGCAGTGTACAGGGGGGGTGGGGGCGGCGAGAGGAAGTTGCTGTCCATGGGAAGAAGAGGAGTTGCACATCTGACTGTACCCCTCCCTATTAAAACGATTGTCGCGGCAATTACAGAGAGATTCTCTGTGAGTGTCTCCCTCTTCCTCCTGTAAGCTCTCAGCCACTGGAGGCATAGAAACACACATAATCTGTAATTGCCATGCTGATCAGCCATTCCTCTGTGTCCTGCAGTCAGGGGTCATAATGACAGAGAAGGCAGACCGAGGCAGCTCGAGCAGCAGCACTTCCACCCTAAGCCCCCCCTGTGTGTGCAAAACTTCATCTCCAACCTGTACTGTGTGGAGAAGTGCACACAGCAGGAGGATACAGGGGGCTGCATGATAATTCACTGTCGCGACTCCCGACCATCACAGGCATCTCATCCCAGGTATTAGCCAATAATGCATTGTCCCTGTTGCAGCCCCTCCCTCTTCCCCTCCCATATTTCGACTTCAGTTCCAGGAAGAAGACATAATCAGTCCTGCTTGCTGAGGCCATGTGAGTTTTTTTTTACATGTTTACTTCAGGGAGGGTGAGAAGGAAGTTCTGCAGCAGAGACAGTCAGGCCCCATACACACGAGTGGACAGATTTGTTCAAATCTGTCCGTCCGACAGATTTGAACAAATCTGTCTGCTGGGATTTTGGTTTGCTCGCGTGTACACACGAGCAAACCAAAATCCCCGCCAGCAGAGAGCGCGCTGACGTGTCGGTGACGTGGCGGTGACGTTGACGCCGCCACGTCACCGCACCAGGAAGTAAAACACTTCCGCGCATGCGCCGAATCCATTCGGCGGCGGTGCGGCGGCGGTGCGGGACGACATGTCTGCTGGTAAGTGTACTAACCAGCAGACATGTCGGGCGGACGGATTCCCACCCGATAGATTTCAAAGCATGCTTTGAAATCTGTCGGGTGGCCAAATCCGTCGGCTCGGCCGTACACACGATCGAATCTGTCTGCTGAAACGGTCCAGCGGACCGTTTCCAGCGGACAGATTTGATCGTGTGTACGAGGCCTCAGAGTTGTGCTTTTAGTGCAGGTGACAGAGGACAGGACCAGAATTCTCTTATTTATTCATGTCATGTATTTACTCTGACACTATACCACCTAACCTGGTACTACTACCCTAACCTGGCACTACTACCCTAACCTGGCACTACCCTAACCTGGCACTATAACACCTAACCTGGTACTACTACCCTAACCTGGCACTACTACCCTAACCTTGCACTACCCTAACCTGGCACTATACCACCTAACTTGATACTACTACCCTAACCTGGCACTACTACCCTAACCTGACACTACCCTAACCTGGCACTATACCACCTAACATGGTACTACTACCCTAACCTGGTACTACTACCCTAACCTGACACTATACCACCTAACCTGGTACTACTACCCTAACCTGGCACTACTACCCTAACCTGACACTGTACCACCTAACCTGATACTACTACCCTAACCTGGCACCACTACCCTAACCTGACACTATACCACCTAACCTGGTACTACTACCCTAACCTGGCACTACCCTAACCTGACACTATACCACCTAACCTGGTACTACTACCCTAACCTGGCACTACCCTAACCTGGCACTACTACCCTAACCTGGCACTACCCTAACCTGACACTATACCACCTTACCTGATACTACAGTACTACCCTAACCTGGCACTGTACCACCTAACCTGGTACTACTACCCTAACCTGGCACTACCCTAACCCTTTCACTGTACCACTTAACCTGGTACTACTACCCTAACCTGGCACTACCCTAAACTGACATTGTACCACCTTACTTGGCACTACTACCCTAATCTGGCACTACCCTAACCTGACACTATATTACCTAACCTGGCACTACCCTAACCTGGCACTACTACCCTAACCTGTCACTATAACACCTAACCTGGTACTACTACCCTAACCTGGCACTACTACCCTAACCTTGCACTACCCTAACCTGGCACTATACCACCTAACTTGATACTACTACCCTAACCTGGCACTACTACCCTAACCTGACACTACCCTAACCTGGCACTATACCACCTAACCTGGTACTACTACCCTAACCTGGTACTACTACCCTAACCTGACACTATACCACCTAACCTGGTACTACTACCCTAACCTGGCACTACTACCCTAACCTGACACTGTACCACCTAACCTGATACTACTACCCTAACCTGGCACCACTACCCTAACCTGACACTATACCACCTAACCTGGTACTACTACCCTAACCTGGCACTACCCTAACCTGACACTATACCACCTAACCTGGTACTACTACCCTAACCTGGCACTACCCTAACCTGGCACTACTACCCTAACCTGGCACTACCCTAACCTGACACTATATCACCTTACCTGATACTACAGTACTACCCTAACCTGGCACTGTACCACCTAACCTGGTACTACTACCCTAACCTGGCACTACCCTAACCCTTTCACTGTACCACCTAACCTGGTACTACTACCGTAACCTGGCACTACCCTAAACTGACATTGTACCACCTTACTTGGCACTACTACCCTAATCTGGCACTACCCTAACCTGACACTATATTACCTAACCTGGCACTACCCTAACCTGACACTATATCACCTAACCTGGTACTACTACCCTAACCTGACACTGTACCACCTTACCTGGCACTACTACCCTAACCTGGCACTAGACTAACCTGACAATATACCACCTAACCTGGCACTACTATCCTAACCTGGCACTACCCTAACCTGACACTATACCACCTAACCTGGCACTACTACCCTAATCTGGCACTACCCTAACCTGACACTATACCACCTAACCTGGCACTACTACCCTAACCTGGCACTACCCTAACCTGACTATACCACCTAACCTGGCACTACTACCCTAACCTGGCACTACCATTACCTGACACTATACCACCCTAACCTGACACTACTGTATATCACCTGGCACTATACCACCAAACCTGACACTATACCATCCTAACCTGGCACTACTGTATATCACCTGGCACTACCATCTAACCTGGCACTACTGTTTATCACCTAACCTGGCACTATACCACCAAACCTGACACTATACTACTCTAACCTGGCACTACTGTATATCACCTGGCACTACCATCTAAACTGGCACTACTGTATATCACCTAACCCGGCACTATACTACTCTAACCTGGCACTACTGTATATCACCTAACCCGGCACTATACTACTCTAACCTGGCACTACTGTATATCACCTAACCCGGCACTATACTACTCTAACCTGGCACTACTGTATATCACCTAACCTGGCACTGTACTACTCTAACCTGGCACTACTGTATATCACCTAACCTGGCACTGTACTACTCTAACCTGGCACTATACCACCCTAACCTGGCACTACTGTATATCACCTAACCTGGCATTTTGTGTTGGTCTATCACATAAAATCACAATAAAAGACATACAATCACACCTACCAACATGGCTTTGGAGTGTGCCCACACCAAGAGAACATGCAAACTACATGCAGATAACTTCCTGGCCCAAATTCAAACCAAGTGAGGCAAATCCCAACCACTAACCTACTGTTCTCCCTATATAACTGTATATACTGACAGTATTATCTGAAAGATGGGTTTCAAATGTTTTGACAGAGGCGCAGTTTCAGTGCTTGCCATAGGCGCCATTTTCACTAGATACGCCTCTGTTCTCGGCCTCTCTGGACGCCTTTCCACTGCCAGCAGGAGGTCTGTGTGTGTGACCTGGAGCGAGAGACTGCAGCCTGCAGCTGAGAGTTGGATCATCCGCCCCAGAGGGATTCCTGGAGGACAGCCCTGCTGGTTGAGCAGGTGGTTTGGTCCACGCTTCAGAGCATTTGAAGTGGTTTCACCTGTTGGAGTACCCGCACGGTGTGACCGCGCCATCTTTTCTCACAGAGAAATCATCAAGTGAAGTTCCGAAAGTAGGTGCACCAGTTGGCTGAGGATCCATATAATGGTGAGAGGGCCTCTGCCCATTGAAGTAATTGACTGAGATATTGACAAAGTGATTTCCTGCTATCCAGACTGACACTGACACTTCTAGTACCATGGATGGGTATCTATTGCATGTAAGTGTTCTTGCAGCCAGATTGTTATGCCGCGTACACACGGTCGTTTTTTGCGATGAAAAAAAACGACGTTTTCTGTGAAGTAAAAAACGACGTTTTTGAAACGTCACTTTTCAAAGACAATTTTGCATACACACCATCGTTTTTTCACAAAAAGCAAGGTTACGTTCACCACTCTTTTCCATTGAAGCTCGCTTCATAACTAGCTTCTGGGCATGCGCGGGTTGAAAAATGTCGTTTTGAACGACGTTTTTGCTACACACGGTGACTTTTTGTGAAACAAAAAACAACGTTTTGAAAAACGACACAAAAAATTCAAGCATGTTGGAATTTTTTTTTGGTCGTTTTTTTTAAGACAAAAAACGACGTTTTGCCCACACACGATCAATTTAAATGACGTTTTAAAAAACGTCGTTTTTTTTCATCGCAAAAAACGACCGTGTGTACGCGGCATTAGAGTTAGCATTTCACTTACAAGAGAATCAATCACCTCAGATACTGTAATTCAGCCATTGTTTTCTGCCTATTACTTTGGATTACAATTAAGTGCACCACCTTATACCTCTTAAACCACTAAGCTAGCAGAAAAAAAGCTGGAACATAAAGAACTTACATTATTTGGTGATTTACTAAGCTTTGCATTATACAGTAAGGTCACACGGAACTGCACTCTAGAGTGAGCCATTTACAAATATAAGATTGAAGTATATACTGTGATTATTGTTGCTGTTGGTGTGTGTTTGGGCGTTAGTGGAGTGGTAATTCAGTACGGATATTGAAGTACTGGGGGCCGCTCCACTGTATACTTACACACTTAGGGCCAGATTCAGGTAGATGGGAGCATCTTTGCTCCAGAGTAACGCTTCTCATTTACGTTACTCTGCCGAAATTTTAGCAGCAAGTGCTGTCATTCACGAAGCACTTGCTCCTAAAGTTGCGGCAGCGTAACGAAAATGAGCTGGCGGAATTCAAATTGGGCGGGTACGGGGCGTGTAGTATTTAAACTAAGCGCGATCCCGCAGCGAACGTACTGCGCATGCGTCGAGTGTCAAAGCATCCCCGTGCGCATGCTCCAAATTCTGTGAATGAACGTCAATGACGTCACATTCCCATTCATGATCTTTTTACGCAAGCGAAGTTTTCTTTTTTTCCCGACGCGATGACGGCGCCTATACCTAACATAGGATACTCCAACCCCATGTAGGTATATCTTCGCGCCGCGTATCGCTTCCGGAAACGTCGTACCGTCATTGCGTCCCGCCGGAATTCGCTCGTGAATTGCCGATTTTTGCTCATTAACATATTTTTTGAGCGGAAATCGGCGGGAACGCCCCCGGCGCCATTTTTAAGTTGAAGTAACGATGCGATGGCGAAACTCAGTTACGCTGATCGCATCGGAGCTTCAACCCGGCGTTTCTTGTTTTCTGGTTACAGAAAACAAAAACGCCGGCTCAAAGTGACAGTTAGGCTGGCGGATCACTGGATCCGCCAGCCTAACTGTTCCTGAATCTGGCCCATAGGGCCAGATTCAGGTAGAGTTAGGCTGGCGGATCAATGGATCCGCCAGCCTAACTGTCACTTTAAGCCGGCGTTTTTGTTTTCTATAACCAGAAAACAAGAAACACCGGGTTGGAGTTCCGATGCGATCGGCGCAATTGAATTTCGCCATCGCATCGTTACTTCAACTTAAAAATGGCGCCGGGGGCGTTCCCGCCGATTTACGCTCAAAAAATATGTTAATGAGCGGGAATCGGCAATTCACGATCTTTTTCGGGTGCAACGCAGTGACTTTACGGCAGAGTAACGTAAATGAGAAGCGTTACTCCAGAGCAAAGATGCTCTGATCTACCTGAATCTGGCCCTTAGGGCCAGATTCAGGTAGAGTTAGGCTGGAGTATCTGTGATACTCCAGCCTAACTGTCACTTTAAGCCGGCGTTTCTGTTTTCTGTAACCAGAAAACAATAAACGCCGGGTTGGTGTTCCGATACGATCGGCGCAATTGAATTCCGCCATCGTATCACAAATTTAATTTAAAAATGGCGCCGATGGCGTTCCCGCTGATTTACGATGAAAAAATATGTTAATCAGCGGGAATCGGAAATTCACGATCGTTTTCCCTATGGGCCAGATTCAGGTAGATGGGAGCATCTTTGCTCTGGAGTAACGCTTCTCATTTACGTTACTCTGCCGATATTTTAGGAGCAAGTGCTGTTATTCATTCCGAAAACGATCGTGAATTTCCGATTCCCGCTGATTAACATATTTTTTCATCGTAAATCAGCGGGAACGCCCCCGGCGCCATTTTTAAATTAAATTTGTGATACGATGGCGGAATTCAATTGCGCCGATCGTATCGGAACACCAACCCGGCGTTTCTTGTTTTCTGGTTACAGAAACGCCGGCTTAAAGTGACAGTTAGGCTGGAGTATCACAGATACTCCAGCCTAACTCTACCTGAATCTGGCCCATATCCTGTTGTCAAGTTGATGGTGATAGACATCACTAATTTGAATATACATCTCTACTAATCTGAGTTCATTTACTGTTGACTGTACAATAACTCCATACCATTCCTTTTGTTTTAGTAAAAGTTCTTTAACCACTTAAGACCCGCGCTGTAGACGAAAGACGTCCGCAGCGTGGCTCTCAACTGCCGGGTGGACGTCCCTGGACGTCCTTTTATTTGCATTCTCCGCACGCACCGCAGTGGGGAAAAACTGTGCCCGGCGCATCGATGAGAGGCCGATGCGCGTGCCTGGTGGCCGCAATGTCCTCCAGGTACCCACGATTGGCAGTGACAGCAGGGACATGGAGCTCTGTGTGTAAACACAGAGCTCCACGTCCTGTCAGGGAGAGAGGAGACTGATGCTGTGTCCCTTGTACATAGGCACACAGCATTGATCACCTCCCCCAGTCAGTCCCCTCCACACACAGTAAGAATCACACCCAGGGATTACATGTAACCCCTTCCTCACCCCCTAGTGTTAACCCCTCTCCCGACAGTCACATTTATACAGTAATCAGTGCATTTGTATAGCACTAATCGCTTTATAAATGTGAATGGTCCCAAAATAGTCTCAAAAGTGTCTGATATGTCTGCCGTAATATCGCAGATCGCCGCCATTACTAGTAAAAAATAAAAATAAAAATTCATAAATCTATCCCCTATTTTGTATGTGCTATAATTTTTGTGCAAACCAATCAATATACGCTTATTGGAATTTTTTTTTTTTTTTTACAGAAATATGTAAAAGAATACGTATCGGCCTAAACTGAGGAAAAATATATATTTTTTTTAATAAAAATTGGGATATTATTAAAACAAAAAGTAAAAAATATTGTGTTTTTTTTTCAAAAATGTTTGTCTTTTTTTGTTTATAGCGCAAAAAATAAAAACCGCAGAGATGATCAAATACCACCAAAAGAAAGCTCTATTTGTAGGAAAAAAATCATAAAGATATAATTTGGGTACAGTGTTGTATGACCGCGCAATTGTCATTCAAAATGAAACAGTGCTGAAAGCTGAAAATTGGTCTGGGCAGGAAATGGGTTTAAGTGCCCAGTAATGAAGTGGTTAAGCGATTCAGTAATCTTGTGTGAGTGCATTATTATTGTGGAAAATTACAATGTAAGTCAATGTATCAGAGGTAAGAGAGAATCTGCAGAGTCGGGATACCCCATGGGATAAAGAGTCAATCAGCAGCATCCATGAGGGTACCGCTAACTTTGGACAAAGTTGTATGACATGTTTCCCATGTTTTACAATCATAAATATTCATATATGTGCAACCCAAAGTTGCAGCAATTTCAACTACTTTGGTCCGACTTTCATGCAACTTGAGGGCCATAGACTTCAATGTTAACCCTTGCATGAAAGTCCTACCTGAATGTTGTACAATGCAACCATGGCCTGTATCAGTTGTCTATTATCACTGGTCAAAGCCAAAGTCGTATCCAAGTTGCACCCATCCAAAGTTGCACTCCAAAGTCAGTGCAACTTTGGAGTCATACAAGTGTAAATGGAGTCTTAGTGCTGACCCACTGTGTTCAGTGGAGATGTGTTTTTGTTAGGAGTGTAGCACTACCCCCCGAGGAGCTGCTGGTTGTTTTGGGTGGCACATTTACCTCATGGCTCCCCCGAATTCCTAGAGGTGAATGATGCGTATTGCATTTGGTAGAAGTAAAAGGAATGTCCGCAACATGTTCTCTTTGCTGTGCTCTTTATTATTCAGCCTAGTAAAAACAATTAACGTGTGGTGAGGGAAGTAAAGTTGAAGAAGAAAGAAGAACAGCAGGTTCAGGCGTGATAATAGGGAAACAGTCCTTCTCCCAAGCGTAACACTTCTCTGCGCCACTCCAACCTGAGTAGGTTTAGTGTACCCGGACAGGCCTCTCTCACTGACCTGGCAGCGGGAGTATCACTCGAACATTTGTAGAATGAAGTCTCTGCCACAGACCCTCTTTGATGAACTTGAACTTGAGGAAAAGTCTCTGACCCAGACCGTCCTTGGTGAACCTCAGGGAGACACCTCTGCCACAGGCAATCCTCCTTAGATAAATTATGCCTGGATCTCCTTCAACTTGTCGCTCACGTACCTACTGACAGGTGATCAATCCTTCAGTGTCTGGCTACCTTGATCCCCGGTGGTTTGTCGAGGCCCTAATGGATCACCAGCCTCTCAATGGCGCTACTCAGACAGACACCCCACCGAACAGCAATACAGCTTGGGATCCTCAAAGGTGGGAATCCAGTCGCTCACTGGCTCCCCGTCACTGTTCAGATGCTCCGGGCCAACATGGTCCTGGAACCAGGAACACCGTGTGGCACGCACGCCCGGCCAGGTAGGCCATATCGCAGGGGCGCTGTGATGTGGTCACCCTAATGGTGGGCGCCACACTCGAAGAAGAAGACCCAGAACTAATGGCGTCTGCCTCATAAATACCCTTCCCCATCATGCACAGCAAGGCCAAACCCTATCTTTTGGCTGCCGGGAAAGAGCACCCAATCCTTGACTCCACTGCTGCCACCAGCAGCACCGGGGTTGGAAGAACACCCCAATGCCACATAATAGTCTACAGCAAAGGCAAGCCGAGACAGAGACCCTGCTTTGCACTTAACAATTTGGATCAGAGTTTAACTACACTCTGATCTCCCTTAAATTTAACTAGCACCGGTACTATAAAGTACTCAGGCGCTATAGGTGCATTTAGCTTGCCTCACTGTAACCAGTGTGGCTGTACTCAGGGTGTTATGCAAATCTAGTTGGGGTCACTGTAACCATTGCAGCTCATTATTTAGGTCAGTTCAGTGTTTTTGACTGCTGCTAGTCTGTTTACTCCCTCTGCCTCCAGAAAGTGATAGAATTCTCTGAAACATAGGTGTAGAACTATGCATATGGCACTATGAATATTTATGCTGTTCTGGCCATTTCCAGGGGGCAGGGCCCTGAAGGCTGCTGGGAAACAGTATAAATAATCTGAGAGCCTGAATTCTGGGTCTTTCCTGCAGAGGATCAGTTCAGTCTGGAGAGCAACACTGCTATGTGCTAGTTTGGATGCTGAAGCTACGGAGAGCTGGATAGGTAGTATCACTGGGGAAAGGTGTGGCATGGATGTGGGATGGAGGCAACCAACTTCCCCTGAACATTCTGTGAGTACAGACTGCTGTGACAGATCTCAGAGACTTTTTAGCTGCTGCCAACCCTTGTGTGCTAGAGAGTCAGCTGTGTGTTTTTCCAAAGTCAACATTGGCTGGTCTTCTGAAGAGCTCAGTCTATCTAGTTCTCTGTGAAGGGAGAACTATTTAAAGTGTTCTAAAGAAGCTTGTGTGCTTTTTAACTGCTTCTATTACAAGCCAAGTTTACAGTTTGCTATATGCAAAGACTTCTGCTTCAGCTCTACATGTACCTGTTTCCACTACAAGAAAGTCCACAGTTTGCTACAAGCAAGGACGCCTGCGTCAGCTTTACAGAAATGAGCTAATTGTCTTCAATGTGTACATAATTCTGTTTTTGGAATATCCCACTCAATTCCTTCAACACTATCTAAGTTCTCCAAAAATTAAACAACACCCCCAGACTGGTTATTGAGGAAAACTGTGGCTAAGATCGTGTGCCTGGCTGAGGGGCAATCCACTGGGAAAGAACTTGGGCAAATTTCCAGCCTTCACCCACAATTAGTGATTGGAAGAGGATTGATTAATGGGATTTTTCCTCTGTATAAATTTACCTTCGCTAGCTAGGATTATCCTAGGAAATTTGCCAATATACAGTCAAACTGAATAGATGCACAGGACTTAAAAGTTTGGCCACATTCGCATACATATCCATACATATCCATATCATATCCAGATAGCAAGGATAACTTGCCAAAAAATTGTGACAGTGTTGAATTGTAAGTCTTGTTAACTCGCTGCACATTTTCATTGGCAAATTGTATAATTGCAAAGCACTTAAAGCACAAGTTCTACTTGACACTTCCAATTTGTAGCAAATTTGTGTGGAAAGTCTCTAGCAAGAGAAAAGTTGCAGTGGTGAGTCTACAGAAAGAACTCTGCAGGTCTACATCATGAAAATTCAGCCACAGTGACCCGTGTTGGGGGAAAGAGAGGCCCGGAGCAAAAAGAACAAGCCATAAGCGTAGGGCAGGGCATGACTGGGTTAACAGAAACCTTTACAAGCCAGGGGGGAGTGGTCATGAGAGGTGCAGTGTGCAGAGAAGGAGAAGCTATAAATTCTCCCCCCTCCTTTCCCGGGTAACACAGTCTGGGGAGAAAAGTTCCCACCCACCCTCCCTTTTTGTTATGGGCTTGCTGATAGTGGTGATAATGGTTGAGAGAATTGTTGTTTTGGGTGCTTTCCTTGTGTTTTGTTTCTCCTTATGCAGGTACGAGGTTCATGCTGTTGTGGCAGTGGCGGGTGTTTGGACTTTGCAGGAGAAGAAATTACCCCAAATATGGATGCCATTACCCAGAGGTGGTATGGGTTCTGAAGGGGTGTGGTTTCCAGTCTACCAAGGTGTAGCTGGAATGTTGGTTAATGGGGGCACTGCGGTCAGTGGTCGTCTCTGAGCCAGCTTGTCGGCTTGAGGCCTATGACCAGAGGTGAGGTACCGCAGTGCCAATAAAATGTTATAATGTTAAAAGGTTTTACAAGTCAGTGTTAGTGGTGCCTGCAAAGTCCAGCACTAGTATGAGAAAAACTGTTTTTCTCAGGAATGATATGGTTTATATATGTTATTTATTATTGGATGTTATCTAAAATAAAGGAGGCTGCTACGGCCAGTTTTTACTCCAAGTTACAGTGGTGGTCTCATTATTATTAAAGGTTTAAGGGGGAGTATAAACAGTGTGTCCTAGCAGTAAAGGTTATATCTGGGATACCATAGTCATGACTATTACACAACATAACTCAGACAGAACTTGTTTGCAAAGAAAGTTGATCTTGAGTAGTGATGTCTCGGGCGTGTGCGGATCAAACCCACCAGGAATTTGTCACTGCACACTACCAATCATAGGCAGTGAGGCATTTCCTGTCTGGCAGCTGCACATACACACGCTGGCTATGACTGGTGGTGTGCAGTGCCGGCTTCCTGGCGGGTTTAATATTCTTAATCTTGAGTCAAGCAATGTGAAGTTGCTGCAATTGTGCAATAAACGTGTGAAGCCTGGCAAGTCTAGCATTATCTTAGCAATTCATTTTCAAACTTTCAGCCCAATCGCGTGCTACCTGAGTAGGTGTTGTGTGCATCCCTGTACTGGCATCTTCTTGTCTATTGCACTCTCCAGTTCTAGTAAATCAACCCTAAATGGTTGTTAATAAGATAATATCTGAGGGGGAAAAAAAACCTGGACAATTAGTGAGATAAGGAAATGAGTGGGCTATAGCCTGGGAAGGGGAGCAACAGTTACAGAGGTAACATGGTCATAAAGCTGCTGGATAATAAATTACGAAACTGAGGTCTACATGTAATCTATTATCTTGTCAAAAATAATTATCACTCTTAGTTCAAAAGTTTTCCTTTCCTGAGTAGTAGTAGAGAAGTTCCTTTTAAGAACGAAAACATTCATGTCTTTCATACAGTGGTCTGGTTCTGAGAAAGGATATCCCACATTTTTTTTCAAAAGACTTTATTGAGAGAAAAAGAGAATAATACAGTACAAGATTCGATAGCAAGTATAGTACATTTTCTTATAAACAGTGTGGTACAACTGCATGGAAATATAATGATGGTTCTAAGCACGTAGCCAGACAGATGTGGACAGTGTGCATAAACTGAGATTGAGTTAATACAGCAAGTGACCCGGCAATCAGTAACAGGATAGCTGGACGGATCACAGTCAAAGGATCGAGCAGAGCTACGAGGTGAAATACATAACAACCAAAATAAAATATAAAATAAAATATAAAATATAAAATAAAACATAAAATAAGGGGGGGGTGGGAAAACAATGGGAGGGGGGGGCGCACCAAAATGTAATGCATACGCTGAGCATTTTTGGCGAGGTTAAAGGAGTTGGAGATAATAGGAGAAGGAGCCATTTGCAAAGTCATCCAGGTCTTTTGTGGACAGTGTCGAACGCATAAAAGCGTACCATCGGGAGTAGAAGCGCGTTTTGGAGGCTTCTTGTTTGAGATCTGTGTTGATTTTGTCCTTGTATAACAAACTAAGAAGCTCCTGCTCAATTTGCAATATAGATGGGCGGCAGGGCAAGATCCAGTTCTTCAGGATGGCTCTTCTGGCAGTTAAGAGACATATCAGGACCCAGTCTTTATAAGGTGGCCGGTTGTCAGGAGACCATGGCAGTAGTTGATCATCCCAGTACCCAAAGATGAGGAGCAAGGGGTCTTTCGGCAGTACCAATAGGGTAATTTTGAAGATATAGGAGATGACTTGGTCCCAGAAAAAGGAGATGTATGAGCACAACCAGAAACGATGGGAGAGAGATGGTCGTGGTTGATGGCAGAGGGGACAATCGGCAGCGCTCGAGCCGTTCTTGTCCAAGATGAAGGGTATGTAGGCGCGATGGATGATCTTTAGTTGGGTTTCCCTCCACGCTTCATTAGGGATGAGCTGATGAATCTTGTTGTAACCCAGTAGGAGTTTGTCCACTATGTCAGGGAATGGAAAGTCTTTGCTCCAATTTGCTGCTGAAGAGGATTTGATCGAGGGGATGGATTTTTGAAGAAGGGGTTTATAAATGTCGGAGATAGCGTAAGAACCGGCTTGGAGGAGTAAATCCGGGAAAGAACCTTGGAATCTCTTGCGGTCTTCCCTGCAAGAATCCCGAATGAAGCTGACGCACTGGTTAAAATGGAGAGCATGAGATAGGGGAAGAGAGTAGGATTCTGCGATCGTCGAGAAACTATGGGGACGCCCCGTGTCCAAGTTGCAGAGGGTGGAGAATTTCGTGAGGTCTTTCTGTTCCCAAACATGAAAAGATTTGTAATCCATCCCAGGTGGGAAAAGAGGGTTCCCTTGGATTGTGAGGTATCTGGACATAAAAGGGGAAAGTTTCAAGGTTTTCCTTATTTCCCTCCAGGCTATAGCAGTATCATTCAACAGGAGGTTGTGCTGGAAGGGTAAAGGGACAGCTTTCCATTTGCAGTGTAGAAGGGCCACCAACGAATAGGGGTGAACCATGAGACTTTCCAGGGCGTAGTTTGAGCAATGGGATGACTGTGCAATCCAGTCCAAGCCTATCCGGAGTAAGCATGCTAGGTTGTACATTCTAACATTTGGTAGATTTATGCCCCCTTCGCGTCTGGGTAGATGCAGTTTTGCAAAAGCTATGCGTGGTCGCTTGTTCCGCCAGATGAAATTTGAGATGGCCTTGTTTAGTGATTGTACGTCCTTGTGCTGTAGAAGCAACGGGACCGTCTGAAGCGGGTAAAGTAAGCGGGGAAAGCTGACCATTTTCACTAGATGGCATCTCCCCAGGAGCGAAAGAGGCAGATCCATCCAGCCATCCAGCTCTTGAGATATCTTTTTGATTAGAGGGGGAAAGTTAAAGTGGTATATAGAGGAGGGTAGTTTCCCTAGCTTGATGCCTAAGTAAGTTATGTGCGATTTAGCCACTGTGAAGGGTGAATGGTGGACCCAGGGTGGATTGGAGTCAGAGCCTATGGGAAGAATTTCACTTTTCCCGTAATTTATGCGAAGACCCGAGCAGAGCCGAAAATCATCGAAGACCGCTTTAATGGTGGACATGTCAGAGGAGGGGTCAGATGTGAATATAAGGACATCGTCCGCAAAGAGGGAAGAGCGTAATTCCTGATTTCCAACACAGATGCCGTGCAGTGGGGCCTTCTGCGTTAGGTACCGGGACAAGGGTTCTAAAGCCAAGTTAAAAAGGAGTGGGGATAGGGGACAGCCTTGTCTCGTGCCCTTGTGGAGGCGGAATTCTTCAGACAGGAGGCCAGCCACTACCAGTCTGGCTGCGGGGGAGGTGTACATGGCGTTTACAAGATGGTTGAATGAGCCCGTGATCTGCATTTTGGATAGGACTAGCTGGAGCCATTCGAAGCTGACATTATCGAATGCTTTTTCTGCGTCCAGGGTGATGATGGCATGGTCACCTCCTGGGTTGCGCTTGACATGTTCAAGGACTAACATCACCTTACGAATGTTTAAAGTGGCCGTTCTCCCTTTCACGAAACCGGATTGGGCAGGGTGGATTAGAGAGGGGATAATGGTGGCTAGTCTGGAGGCAATGACTTTGGATAAAATTTTGACGTCTAAATTCAAGAGAGATATGGGACGGTATGAACCCGGTTCCTGGGGGTCTTTGCCCTTCTTAGAGAGTAATTTAATAATGGCTTGATTCCCTGTTGGCAAGTAAGGGCCGCCCGACCATATAGCATTGTAAACTCTGAGGAGGGAAGGTTCTGCGATAGTGTGGAAAGTTTTGAAGAAAATCCCTGTGAAACCATCGGGGCCTGGGGCTTTAGAGGGAGCTAGCTTTCGGATGGTGTCGGAAATCTCGAGATATCCCACATTTTAGCACCCTCTATTGTGTGCGAGAAGTTAGTGTAGTGTGTATTAGAAGTAAAGCCCCATACACACTATCAGTTTTCCTGATGGTTTTCTCATCAGGTTTACCAAAACCATGTAGAGCAAGTGCCTGCCTGATTGCATACAAATTGAAACTCTTGAGGTTTGACCTCATATTAGATGGTTTTGGTAAACCTGAAGAGAAAACCGTCAGGAAAACTGATAGTGTGTATGGGGCTTTAGAGTAGGTATAACATAGTTTAGTTAACTGCTAAGCCTGAGCTATTGAATCTGGGCCAGGGTTTAGTACAGTTCATGGCTGAAAAAATCATGTTGGCAGTCCTCTGGTGCCTCCCCTTGTCTAAAAGGTTGGAGAATATTCTATAATTAGTGGGTGGAGGTTAGGAGGAGCTGCCTTGAATATTTATGAGGCCTCTGCCAATCCCCAGTAGTGGGCTGGCAGGGGCAGAGCTTACCTCATAAATAGACATGAGCCATGCTAGCAAGGAAGTCGAGATGCAGTGTTAAGGACACTGTCAGTGGCCCTTGGGGGCACTCCTTAGTCTGTGGGGGGTGTCCTACCTTGGGACGGGGCTTGGGTGTTGGAGGGGTCCTGCCTAAAACACATAGGAAGAGACTTTCCTCGAGACAGGGGAGAAAGAGGACAGAGTGAGTAGCAACACTGTTAGGGACTAACAAGGAAGGGGGATGGCCACATGTAGCCAGTCTCCCTGAAGATAGCTGTGTGCTTATGTCCCCTTCCTTCCCTGGGAGATCTCCTGAGAGTCAGTCGGATGGGCTGAAGAGAGATAGTCTGGAGGACTGGTGGGGAGAGTTAGCCTTGAGGGCTAGTGAAAGGGCAGCTGCAGCCAGGTGGGTTGGGAGTGCCTGAAGAGGTGGTGCTGGGATCAGTGGCCACGGAGCAGAAGTACAAGCTGCTTCACTATATTTTTTCTATACGAGTTCCTACCTGTAATGGGCGATTGTTAATACCTGACTAGGGAGCCTATCAGATAATTTCAGTGATTCAGTGATTTAGCTACTATTCCCTGACTCTGGGTTTTTGTGAAAATTTGGTGTGCCTTGCTGTACATCAGCAGTCCCTACAGGGGTGTCCCACACACAGGTGTGCAGTGCTCTTCCTCCTTAATGCCATGTCTGTGCAAATTAAAGGGGTTGTAAAGGTAATTTTTTGTTTCCCTAAATTGCTTCCTTTACCTTAGTGCAGTCCTCCTTCACTTACCTCATCCTTCGATTTTGCTTTTAAATGTCCTTATTTCTTCTGAGAAATCCTCACTTCCTGTTCTTCTGTCTGTAACTCCACACAGTAATGCAAGGCTTTCTCTCCGGTGTGGAGAAAGCCTCTTGAGTGGGGAGGGGGCGAGCAGGAGGGCCAGGATGCTCTCTACTTTGCAGATAGAGAAAGAAGTTGTATGTTAGTCTGTGTCCTGACACTCCACTAACATACAACATACAGTACATGAGGTACTGATGTATGCAGGCCCGGGACAAAGGGTGGGCAGAAGAGGTGGCTACCCTTGGGACTGTGGTATCATGTGAGGTGGGGGGGGGGGGTACTGCAAGGAGATAGGAGGGGGGTTTGTGTTGCAAGGGTGAATTTGGAGGATGGCAGGTTGACGGGGAAAATAATTGTTCTAGGAGGAGAATTAGGGTGATTTGGGGGTGATTTGGCGATTGGGGAAGAGGATTTGTGCTAGGAACAGGGGATTTGTGCTAGAGGAGGTGATAATGATAATGTAGTGGGGGAAGGGGATTTGTGCTAGGAACAGGGGATTTGGGGGGTTTGTGCTAGAGGAGGTGATAATGTAATGGGGGAAGGGGATTTGTGCTAGGAGCGGAACTTTTTTGTGGGTGGAGATTTAATCTAGTAGTGATGATCGGGGGGGGTTTTGTGCCAGGAGGGGAAATTTGGGTGGGATTTGTGCTAGGTGGGGGAATTGGGAGGAATATTTGTGCTAAGAAGGGGGAATTAGGGGAGAGTATTTGTGCTAAGGGGATTGATTAAACAAAATATATATATAGTGGGAGCTGTGGTGGCTCAACGTGATTGGCACTGCGCTGAAAAGCCGTTCACCTTAAGGGTTCGGATCCCGGTCTCGGCTACATGTGAATTGAGTTTGGTGGTCTCAGCCCGGCTCCCGGTGGGTGTGCTATGCAAGGTACGCCTGTGCTTAGTATGCCCACCCCCCCCCAAAAACCACCACACTTGCACGCACACAAAATTGGGGGGGAGTCCCTCTGCCCCGTTGGGGTCCCGTTGGGCCCCCGTTGGGCCCCAGTCAGGCTCCCAAGTGGAGCAGGTAGGGCGGGGTGAGTGGGAGGCCCCCCCTCACATCCGCCATTGCCACCGTGTTAATGTTCTTTTTTGTCAGTGTTGCCAACCACCAGTAAATGTACTGACAGTTTACTGAACATCCATGCGATCTGATTCTGCTGTGGACAAAAAAATAAGGGTCCTGTGTGAATTTTGATGCAAATTCAGCCATACGATTTGTATGGCTGAAATCGCATCGCACAGAGATTGCATGTGATTTTCACTGCAGTGTTTCCATATAATGTTTATGCTGTTTAACCCCTTCCTTACAGAGTCATTGTAAAATTGTAAAATGACATCGGCAGGGTTCCTGCCGATGTCATTTTACAATGACTCTGTAAGGAAGGGGTTAAACAGCATAAACATTATATGGAAACACTGCAGTGAAAATCATATGCAATCTCTGTCCTGGGCATCCCGGCGGCTAGAGGGCGCATGCGCGCCGCATCACTCATGACCTGGTGCGCGATGACGGCCGGGCCCCCGCGATTGCCGCCGGCCACCCACGATTGCCCGCAATCACAACAGGACCATGGATCTGTGTGTGTAAACACACAGATCCATGTCCTGTCAGAGGTGAGGATACTGATGTGTGTTCCCAGTACAGAGGAACACACATCTGTCTCCTCCCCTTGTGAATCCCCTCCACCTACAGTTAGAATCAGTCACTAAGGAACATATTTAACCCCTTGATCGCCCCCTAATGTTAACCCCTTCCCTGCCAGTCACATTTACACAGTAATCAGTGCAGTTTTATAGCACTAATCGCTGTATAAATGTGAATGGTCCCAAAAACGTGTCAATAGTGTCCGATATGTCCGTCGCAATGTCACAGACACAATAAAAATATGTAGAAGAATACGTATCGGCCTAAACTGAGGAAATTTAAAAAAAAATGTGATATATATGTAGCATTACCCCCGGAGGAGCTGCTGGTTTGTTTTGGGTGGCATGTTACCTCATGGCTTTTCCGCCGTCTTTTCTCTGCTCTTTGTTACCCAGCCGTAAACTTGTGGTGAAAGGTAAAGTTGAAAGGAGAAGGAGAACGGCAGATTCAGGCGTAGCAATAGGGAAACAGTCCTGCTCACATGTGTAACACTTCTTGCGCCACTCCTGCCTGAGTGGACTTGGTGTACCTGGACAGGCCTCTCTCACTAACCTGGCAGCCAGAGTATCACTCAAACTTTTAGGGAAAAGTCTCTGCCACAGACACTCCTGGAATGGACTCAGGGAGAAAACCTCTGCCACAGGCCCTTTTACTGATTGTGATTACGGAGATGATCCTCCTCAATAGAATTGCACCTGGATCTCCTTCAGATCGTTTTCAGGTACCGACTGACAGGTGACCAGCCTCTCAGTGTCCGGCTACCTTGACCCCCGGTGGTTTGTCGAGACCCTATAGGATCGCCAGCCTCTCATTGGCTCTCCTCAGATGGACTCCCCACCGAAGAGCCACCCCGCTTGGGATCTTCAGGATTGGGAACCCAATCGACCACTGGGCTCCCTGCCACAGCTCAAATGTTCCAGACCAACATGGTCCCGGAACCAGGAACACAGTGTGGCACGTGCACCCCGGCCCGGAAGGCCATTACGCCGGTGCACCGTTATGCAGTCACCCTGAAAGTGGGTGCCGCACTCGAAGAAGAACCCAGACCAATGGTGCCTGTCCCATAAATACCCTCCCCCAGCATGCAAAACGAGACAACTCCCTCCTGATTGGCTGCTAGGGAAAAGCACCCAAGCCTCAACTCCACTGCTGCCACCTATTTTACTTGGGTGGGCACAGCACCCCAGAAGCAACAGAACAAGCCAACAGCACAGCCAAGCTGAGACAGAGACCTACATTTAAACACATCAACTGGATCAGAGTCAGCTAACACTCTGACCCCTCTCTAAATTTAACTAGCACCGGTACTTTGAAGTAACCGGGCACTACATATATTACCGGTAAATCAAAAAGTAAAAAATATTGTGTTTTCCCTTCTCGTCTTTCAGGACAGCCACAATAGAGAGAGATGGCTCCTCCTCTTTCTTGGGAAACACTGCACAGCCTTTAAGAACTCTCCTCCCCCTGCCAGACCTCAGTTTTTAGTGTTTCCTCCGGTGGGGAGACACTGCAGAGGAACCCAGGCCGGTGCAGTCAGGGGACTGTGGCTTTTTTTCTCTTACTAGGGGAGCAGGGGCCTCCTAAAGAAAATTCTTTCTAGGCAGGTACTCACCACCAGACGCACCCCAATCCAGGTCGAGCGCGGCTGTTGGCTTGAGGGGGACCCCTATCGTGTCCACAGGACCTTGGCGGGGGGGGCCTCCAGGACGCCCTGTTCTCTACAGGACGCATATTTTTTTCAATTTTGCGGGCCGTCGGAAGCCTCCCCTTTGACCCGCAACTTCCGGTTCCGGGTTGCGGCGCTGATAGAGGCCCAGCGTGTTTGCTGGAGGAGTGTCACGGTCTGGGGTCAGGCTCAGAGGCCAGTAGCTGTAGCAGCAGAGCAGGTCACCCTGGCTGATGACACGGGGTCATCTGAGGTGCGGAATCTAAGCGCTAACCGGTGTTCACCAGAGCTCCTGAAGGTGGAGATGGATTTTGCTGCGTGTTAGCACCAGGTCGCGGTCCTCAGGATCGCCCCACCAGGAGGTGAGAAAGCTGGGGTACGATAGCAGATAAACAGGTAAGGATCAAAAAGAAGAGTGGTCGGTAAACAAGCCAAAAGGTCGGTAATGAGTATCTGTAGGTTGGGATTAGGCAGAAGCGTAGTCGATAACAAGCCAAGGGTCGATAACGAGCAGTAACAAATATGGATGGCAGCAGAGAAGACAGGAGCGAGATGCAGGCTGGAGATAGCACAATATTCTGGCAAGGAGGAAGTGCAGAGACATGGCTTATATCAGGAAGTTCGTGGGAGGAGCAAGGGGTTCAAGGTTCAAGACAATCAAGACACAAGGCAGCAAGGTCCAATGGATCAGATGGGTTTGTCAAGCAGAACAGACAGGGAGCTGTCCAGCATCCTAGATAGCTCAGTGAGAAGGCTTACTGCCAAACACAGCTGAGGTCCCAGGTTCAAAACCCGGTCCTGACAAGGAGTCTGAAGCTTGCTGGGGCGAGTTAGACACAGCGCAACCACTCCAAAATGTCGGCGACTTCTCCGGAACGGGGCACGACCAAGGACGCTTCCTCCAGCCAGCCTAAGGTAAGGTTTCCCTGGGGAGGGGTCCCTAAACCTGGGGCCTTGTCTTTTCCCCCACTATTTCCCCTTGGTGGTTGGGGGGGGGGATAGGGGAACCTAGCAGGAGGGTCTGTTTTTAGAGTTTTTTTGTATTTTAAAAAAAAAGTTTTTTCTTGCATTGTTTTAATGTGTGGGGCCCCTTTTTTCCTATTTTTTTCAGAAAAGCCTGGAAAAAACAGGGAAGACTCACGGTTCAAAAAATAAATGTGCCTCCTGTAGGGACACTCTTCCTGAGTCTTGGTCCAAGGTGTTGTGTAGGGAATGCATTCACTCCTTGGTCAGGGAAAGGGATGAAGAGCAGGAAGGTAGCTTAGCAGCCTCTGTTAAGGAGCTTTCCTCCACTTTTGCTTCCTTCAAATCTTTGTTTGAAAGGCTGCAACCTCCCACTGTCCCCACACAGGTTACAACCCAATCAGTTGAACAGGGTTTTGCTCCTGTCACACCTGATCCTACAACAACGACAGTTGATCTTGCAGGCCCTTCCCAGGCGGAACACTCTCTTATGGAGAGTGTTGCCTCGGGTTCTCAAGCTGAGTCAGATTATGAGGACCAGGACGGGGAGTCCAGGAAGCCTCAAGATATAAACTGTCCCTTGACGAGGTTGACAAACAGGGCGGCACGAGAAGTGTAGTCCTGTCGGCCATTACAACAGAGATTTTCCGCTGGGCCGAAGCAAACACCCTGTCATTGTCAGCTGTCTTCCTAAGAGGAATAGAAAACAAGACGGCAGATTTCCTCAGCCGAAGTCAGCTGAGAGAGAGCGAGTGGGCTCTCAGTCAGGAAGTCTTCCATTTCCTAGTCAGGAGGTGGGGATCTCCGGAGATAGACCTGTTTGCGTCAAAAGAAAATGCGAAAACCCCTTGTTTTTTCTCCCGGAACAAGGGAGAGGGAGCAAGGGGGGTAGATGCCCTGTCCCAGAGCTGGAGGTTCGGGATTTGTTATGCCTTCCCACCACCAGTGCTTTTACCAGCAGTTCTAAGAAAGTTCCAACTGGAGAACACCTCTCTGATTCTAGTGGCACCTCACTGGCCCAAAAGGGCTTGGTTCTCAGTCCTCAAACAAGCGTGGTTATGGAGGAGACCTTGCTAAGGTCTAGAGGGTTTTCTGAAAGGTTAACTGCCACCCTTCTTAGTAGCAGGAAGAAGGAAAACTGCTCTATTTATAGGAAGGTCTGGCTTCGCTTTAATGCGTGGTGCCTAGAATTTTCCTGTTCAGTGCAGAACCCCTCTTCAGTGTTGGAGTTCCTACAGTGTGGGGAGGATAAGGGTCTTTCAGTCAGTACCCTTAAGAGTCAAGTTTCTGCCCTTAGTGTATATCTAGAAAGACCACTGGCCAACAACCCCTGGGTAATCAGGTTCTTCAGAGCGTTATCTAGACAGAGGCCGTCCTAGGGGCCCCCCTTCCCCAGGTGGGATTTATCTTTATTTCTACAGGCCCTAACAGGGTCTCCCTTTGAACCCCTAGACGGATGTCTGTTGAAAGAATTTACTTTAAAGACAGTCTTTTTGGTTGCAGTAACCACTGCTAGGAGGGTCAGCGAGATAGAAGCCTTGTCAATTAGACCCCCCTTTTGTATTGTTTTTCCGGATCGAGTTGTTTTCAAAACTGATCCGGCCTTTTTACCTAAAGTAACTTCCATAGATTCCATTGGAGTCAGGAGGTAGTTCTACCCTCTTTTTGCCCTAATCCCTATAGGTGAAAGGGAAGTTAGGTTTAGTAAGTTGGATGTCAGAAGATGCATCCTGCAGTACTTAGAGCTGACCAAAGATTTTAGGAAGTCAGACTCTCTATTTGTTTTATTTTCTGGAGTTAAGAAAGGACAGAAAGCATCCCTGGCGCACAATCGCTAGATGGCTTAGACTAGCTATTGAACAGGCATATACCTTGTCTGGTAAGGAGGTCCCTAAAGGAATTAAGGCACACTCTACTCGAGCAGCGGCTGCTTCTCAGGCTGAAACGGCTGGAGCAACGCCAGAACAAATATGCAAGGCAGCAACTTGGTCCAGCTACACCACCTTCGTCAAGCATTATAGAGTAGACTTGGTGTCGGCAGGCGACCAGGCCTTTGGACGAATGGTCCTGCAAGCCATAGTCCCGCCCTAGTTGGTGAGTACTCGATTATACTCTCTATTGTGGCTGTCCTGAAAGACGAGAAGGGAAAGATGGAGTTACACTTACCGGTAACGTCCTTTCCAGTAGTCTTTCAGGACAGCCCTGGTTACCCACCCGAAGCTATGGAAGGTCTGTTTGATCCAGGAACATAGTAGGATATTGATGTCTAACTATGGATTACTAACATCTTCTTGTGTCTCCCCAGCTGCCCGGTGTATAAAAACTGAGGTCTGCCAGGGGGAGGAGAGTTCTTAAAGGCTGTGCAGTGTTTCCTAAGGAAGAGAAGGAGCCTATCTCTCTATTGTGGCTGTCCTGAAAGACTACTGGAAAGGACGTTACCGGTAAGTGTAACTCCATTTTTTTTTCAAAATTGTCGCTCTACTTTTGTTTATAGCGCAAAAAATAGGTGATCAAATACCACCAAGCTCTATTTGTGGGGGGAAAAAACATAAAGATTTAATTTGGGTACAGTGTTGCATGACCGCGCAATTATCATTCAAAGTGCGACAGCGCTGAAAACGAAAAATTGGTCTGGGCAGGAAGGGAGTGAAAATTCCCTGTATTGAAGCGGTTAAATATTCACTGTGTTATTTTTCAATAGGAGTTCTGTGATTTTTCATGTTGCCAGTAAAAAATGTGCTCCGCCAGTAAATTTTCCATGTTTTGTCATTAAATTTTTTTAATGATGGATGTTGGCAACCCTGACTTTTGTGTGTGACCTTTAAGGAAGAAATCTGCTAGCATTCAATGTATTGATGTAATCAGTGTATTTCCAGAATACTAGCAGATTCCCTCCATAAAAAAGGTTAATAATCAATATGCGATACCTTTCTTATTTTTGGGTCCTGGTCTACTTTGCACCCATCTCTATATAATGACTGCCTATTTCTACTGTATATCAGTTACCGATCTGCTTAGGGAGCAGATGTCTTCCTTCTCAGTCCTACTCTGCAGTTGAGGGTCTTTCACACTCATGGGGCCAGATTCACGTATTCCAGAGCATCTTTGCTCTGGAGTAACGCTTCTGATTTGCGTTGCGCTGCCGAAATTTTAGGAGCAAGTGCTGTCATTCACGAAGCACTTGCTCCTAAAGTTGCGGCAGCGCATCACAAATGAGCCGGCGGAATTCAAATGTCGCGGGTACGGGGCGTGTAGTATGCTAACTACGCGCGATCCCGCCGCCAACGTACTGCGCATGCGTGTCGAGTGTCAAAACATCCCCGTGCGCATGCTCCAAAATCTGTGAATGAACGTCAATGACGTCACATTCCCATTCATGACCGTTTTACGCAAGCGACGTTTTTTTTTTTTTTTTCCGACGCGATGACGACGCCTATACCTAACATAGGATACTCCAACCCCATGTAGGTATATCTATGCGCCGCGTATCCCGTCCGGAAACGTCGTATCGTCATTGCGTCGCGCCGATTTCGATCGTGAATTGCCGATTTCCGCTCATTAACATATTTTTTGAGCGGAAATCGGCGGGAACGCCCCCGGCGCCATTTTTAAGTTGAAGTAACGATGCGATGGCGAAACTCAGTTACGCTGCTCGCATCGGAACTTCAACCCGGCGTTTCTTGTTTTCTGGTTACAGAAAACAGAAACGCCGGCTCAAAGCCACAGTTAGGCAGGCGGATCACTCGATCCGCCAGCGTAACCTTTCCTGAATCTGGCCCATGGTGTTCAGATTGCTTTTGACAGGCAGGAAAGGGGGGGCGCTATATCACCTCCTTACCGCCTGCAGCCCAAGTTAAAAAACGCAGTGGCCTCCAAGCAAAGCTATGACACCTGTTTTTACTGCCGATGGTGAAAAAGCCCTTCTCCATACAGATAAGCTAGATGCAACTAGTGCTTTGAATACCCAAACCTTGACACATGATGATAGAAAAGCAAAATTAGTAATAGGTTATATATGCAAAGTGTCATATAAATTTTGGGAGCTAAAATGTTTTAAAAATGCAGTTGTTCTTCACAGGTAGTCAAAATATTGTTCGACTTTTCAATGGTTTCACAAAAACTTTTGCTTCCTCTTAATATTTTATTATTTCACATGCATTTTAAAATGTAAAAGCCTACATTAATAATACACTTCAGTATAATCCCTGCTATATTTTCCATCTGTTTCACCCTTGGCTCCTTTTATTCAATGAACCTTGTTATTTAACAAAGCTTCTGAAATGTTCTGTGTTTTTTTTTAAATGCTTTTTTTTTTATTTATTTTTTTATGATTTACAGTTGCGATCCAATTGAATCTTTTCATTCTAATTGAAATGGATAAATAAAACAGTTTGATACGAAGACAGCCTTATCCACTTTGTCTTTAGACGCACACTTGAGCAAAAATGACATTTTTTTTTTAGCGTGCCCCCATCGCAAATGTGAAACTTTGTGGTCGCCTGTATCCAATTGACAGCATACTGTGTACAGAGGGAACTGCACTAATGTATATTCATGAGCTCAGTTTGCCAGCTAAAAATATTTTTAAAGCTTATGCATCCATCTTTTCTTGATTAACTAGATGGATATTTTTTTTTCACTCATGTCAGTCAAATGCTTTTTTTTTTTTGGAAAGTTTTATAAAGCTCAAAGCTGTGCAATCGCAGATTGTTTTTTTATTTTTTTTGTCTTTCTATACATTGGATGTTTACATCCATGGAGAGTTGTCAACCTGGGAGAGCAGTTTACAGGCTGATAAGGAAGTGGCTAAATTGTTTAACCACTTCAATACCAGGCACTTATACACCTTCCTGCCCAAGCCAATTTTCGGCGCTGAATGACAATTGCGCGGTCATGCTACACTGTACCCAAACAAATGTTTTATAATTTTGTTCCCACAAATGGAGCTTTCTTTTGGTGGTATTTGATCATCTCTGCGATTTTTATTTTTTGTGCAACAAATTAAAAAAAAAGACCGAAAGCTACATTCTGGCTTTAGATTTTCTTTAAAAAAACATATGATTCTAAACATGATCGGAATTTCGATGGGAGCTTTTTGTCGGAAATCCCGACCCTGTGTAGGCAATTTGAGTGCTGATTCTCTAATTTTACGACAACAAGTTTTGTTGTCGGAAATTTTGATCGTGTGTACACAATTCTGACGCATGCTCGGAATCAAGCAGAAGAGCCGCACTGCCTATTGAACTTAATTTTTCTTGGCTCGTCGTATGTGTTATACGTCAATGTATTCTTGACGTTCTGAATTTCCGACAACATTTGCAAGACAAGTTTGAGCCAACATACGTCGGAAAAAACATCCGTCGGATGAAAATACAAGGTTTTGTTGTCGGAATGTCTGATCGTCCACGGACCGTTTTCATCGGACATGTCTCCTGGGATATTTTGGTCTGATGTGTGTACAGAGAACGTGGTGACGTGACGGTGACGTGGCAGTGGCGGTGACGGTGACGCGGCGACGCATGCGGGGGATTTCTGTCCGATGGTTGGGCGTACTAACCATCGGACATGTCCGACGGACAGGTTTCCAGCGGACAAGTTTCTAAGCATGCTTAGAAACTTTTGTCCGCTGGAAACCTGCCTGCTAGGCCGTACACACGATCGAACATGTCCGCGGAAACTGGTCTGTGGACCAGTTTCAGCGGACATGTCTCCTCGTGTGTACGCGGCCTTAGGGCCAGATTCAGGTAGATGGGAGTATCTTTCCTCTGGAGTAACGCTTCTCATTTACGTTACTCTGAAGACCCTTTCAGCGCAAGTACTGTTATTCACATAGCAGTTGCGCGTAAACTTGCGCCAGAGTAACGATAATGCGCTGGCGTAACCGGACGCAAGTGGAAGTGGGTGTGATCATATGTAAATGATGGGCGGAGCCCAGCGCAGAGGCTTACGTTCAGCGCATCATCCACAGAGCATGCGCAGTGAGTGCGACTCCACTCGCCCCCTTGTGCGCATGCTCACAACTTCCGCTGGGCGCTTAAAAGCGCAGGCGGAAACGCCATTCCGGCGCAAAAGTATATCCGTTTCCCCCCACCCCAGGGAAGATACTTTTGCTCTGTAATGGCTGCTCCCGCTACCCCCAGAGAGAGGAGGAACCTTAATTTTAATTCCCAGGAGGTCTCGGTTATCATCTCAGCGATGGAGTCTGTGAATGATTTGCTTCATGGGAAAAAAAGCCGCAAGACCAGCCGGGAGAGGAAGCAGGGCATCCTGGAGTCCATTGCTGCCAGGGTGAATGTCTTGGGGTATTCCATCCGGACTGCTGGGGACATTCAGAAAAAGATCAACGACTTGCGGCGAAAGGTAAAGGGCAAGGTGGCCACCATCAGGAGGCATGAGAGGGGCACAGGTGGTGGTCCCCCATGTCCTGTCACCCTGACCGTGGAGGAGGAGGTGGTCGCACGCTGCCTGGAGAGGGAGCAGTTGGAGGGGGTCCCAGGCTATGACTCCATGGAGGAAGGCTCCAGGACAGGTAAGTGTTTTTTATCCCCTATTTCATTTGTTGCATTTGGGGGGGGAGGGTACATTTGCCAAGTGTGTGGGACCACCAACATGTGTCTGCTTTGTGTCATCCACAGATGACGGAGCTGGGCCATCATCGGTCAGCGTCCATTCCACCCCATCCCCCCCACGCCATCGTGTGCCCGAGCCCCTGGGTGGTGAAGAGGTGGTGGAGGAGAGTGGCCACACCACACCTGCCGAGGTGGTTGTGGAGGAGCCTGCTGTGGCAGGACTTACTTTAGTTTTGGAGGTCATCTGTTATCCCCTCCCCCACTGCCCCTCAGCCTCCTTCCCCAGGGACAACCATCCAGGAAGGCCCCAAAGACAGGGGGGTGTCTGATGTTGTCTGCCATCCAGGGTAACAGTGCTGTTGCCAGATAAGCCGCAGGACAGCTGTAACTGGGCAGTGGTCACCAGGGGGAGGTGCATGGTGATATTACGCAACTCACTGGCGTCCAGGCCAACACTGCTGCCATCCAGGGTACAGTGCTGCCATCCGGGACCAGGGGAGGCTGAGTCGGCGGGCCCAGCATTACCAGTCACCCGCAGCTCCGGATGCAGGCCCAGACGAACTCATACCTCGGCCGGATAGCCATGGCCTTGGAGGGCATGCAGGCCACACCTGCCAGGAGTGGCCCACCTGGGGATCAGCCACCTCCAGATGCCCCCCCCCCCCCACCCACTCCATCCAGGCAGCTGAGGAGGCAGAGAGGGGCCCCCAGAAGAAGCCCCCGGCATCCCCGATGAGGCTTTTTTTTTGTTTTGGTTTCTATGATTTTTTTTAAATACTCAGGTGATGAGTTTTTGTTTATTTTGTATTATTTATTTTATACTCAGGTCATGAGTTTTTGTTTATTTATTTTCTCACGGTATGAGATTTTGTATTACTTTTTTTACTGCACACGGTCAGGAGTGCAGGGGACAGTGTGAATGGTGTGTGAATGTGAGAGGGTGGCACTCCTGACAGTAAGGGGTGTCACCCTCGGCCGTGGTGGTGAAGTTAACCCCACGGCTGTATGAATGACGTGTGAAAGGTGTATGAATGGAGAGTGACATCATTGGGGCCTTGACGCTGGCGTTACTGCTCCCAACTCCTACATGCTGGACTTGGGCTAATCCAATGCGATGTGCATGTGGTGTGTGTGATCTAGGGACATCAGTGGTGTACACGCGTGCACTGTCTGTGTTATTAATGTTTTGGTTTAGTGTCCAAAGATGCCTACGGCGAGGACCCTCCTGACTGCTCTTCCATCAGCAGACTGGGTGTCCTCTGGCAGGTGGGGACTGTGTGGGTCGGGGGTCAGGTCATCACGTATGTCAATCTGCAGGCCTTTTCTCATAGCAAAGTTGTGCAGAATGCAACATGCACCGATGATCTGACACACAAAGGTAGGGGAATACAATAGGGTCCCCCCAGACTTATCCAGGCATCGGAAACGGGACTTCAGGAGCCCAAATGTTTGCTCCACCACTGCACGGGTTTTGATGTGTGCTTCATTGTATTTTCTCTCTCCTCTGGTTTGGGGGTTGCGGAAAGGAGTCATTAGATGGGGTCCCAATGCATATGCAGAGTCACCTGTAAGGTAAAAGACAGGAGAATGTTAGTCATGCATGTGCCACTTCTGTTGTACATCACGGGAGGGGATAGTCATGCCTGACTCCCTTGTCACTCACCAACCAGCCAGCTGTCCCCATACATGTTCTGGTTAAATTCTGCTGGGATGGGGCTCTGATTGTATATGAAACTGTCATGGCTGGACCCGGGTGTTTGGCACGGACGTGCCATATGAGGCGTTGGGCATCGGCTATCACCTGTACGTTGATGGAATGCCAATGCTTCCGATTGCGGTATATGTGCTCTGTGGCACTGGGGGGCTGTAGGGCCACATGTGTGCAATCAATGGCCCCCACAGTGCGTGGGAATCTGGCAATGTTGTAGAAATCTGTCATTGCCTTCTGCCGCAGGTCCTCAGTGGTTGGTCTGATGAACTGGTTGGACATGCGTCTGAGGATTGCAGGGACAACCTGGTGCACACATCTGCTCACGGAGGATTGTGACATCTCAGCCACCACTCCACTTGTACGCTGGAATGATCCACTTGCAAGGAAATGAAGTGTTGCCAGGACCTTCACCAGTGGCTGCACTGCTTGTGAGCGGTGTGTTGGGCTGGTGATGTCATCCTCCAGGGTTGTGGATATTTCAAGTATTGCATATAGGGCTGAATCTGAAGAGGCGATACACCTCCTCATCCCCCATGCCAAAGAGGCTCATACGAGTGCGGTATATCCTCTCACGTGCCCGCCTCCTTCGTTCCGGGGGACCCATCAGTAGTTCGAGGACCACAATTGCTCCTGGCATGTTGGCACACAGAGGTGTTGTCCTTGCAAGTGTGGTTGTTCAGCTAGCTCCTATCGTCGGTAACGCTGCTGTAGCTGCTGTCCTGCTGACCTCTGACCGTCTGGAGTAAAGATAAAGCAGCCTTTTGTAGAAATAACTTTGCGCCGGACAGACGAGATACGCGCGGCGCATGTAGCCAGCGTATGGTGCTTATCCGTTCGCGAATCGGGAAATCTCCCTCATTTGCATATTTGCAGGGGAAATCATTAGGCGCGACTGATGCGCCCAGCGAAATTATGCGCTGACGATACTCTGGCGTCGGAACGTTCTGCCGGTCGCAAATGGCGCATCTAGTTTGGTGGGTACGGCACATAGAAACGACGGCGCATCTTCACAGTTACGCAGCGCATATCGAAATACTCCAGCGCAAGTGTTGCTGAATCTGGCCCTTAGAGTTTTTATGTGTTGCAGTACTTTTTTTATTTTTAAGTCTTGGTACATATTGCCTGCAACATTCAATGGTTAGATGTATGGTATGCATTATGAAAAAGACACTAAAAAAGGTGTAAAAACTCACCAACACAATACACAAATACCATACAAAACTGCTCTAAAAAGCTTGGTTAATGTATGTCTAGCCCTTTTGCAGACTTTTGCATGCTACAACTTGAAATGTAAATTTTTTAACCCAAATAAATGCCCTCATATACACAATAAATAGCAATGTATACCTTTTAAATGTTGATAAATAATAAAAATAAATGTCTATATATTCACAATAAATACTGTATATTTCATATTGGGACTGTAGGCCACACATATATAACGTTCAACAACCTTACTCCAGGTACAATAAGATTTATTAAAATAAATAATGAATAAATGTCCACCCCAAGTTTTTTTTGGCAAATAATGGCCGCGGCAACTTTATTGGTTTTAACACATGAAATAAATTATCCATATAAACTTTCATTATTCAATATCAAACATCAACTTTAATGAGAAACCAACCAACTGTGTAACTGCTTAGGTTTTTAGGACTCAAGCAGCATTAATTAAATCATGAAATAACACGCCCCCCCTGGCATCCAGGGTGGCACATACCACATAAATTTGCACGCGACTAGGGAGGGAGGGCGGGGGTTCTTCCACTGGTGCTTACAGAGGAGAAAGAGGCGGATTCCCAGCCCAGCCAATCCTTTTAAAGCCTTCCTGGCTTCCTGTATCTTCAGGCTGCACCCTATTGGCTGGCTGCTGATCCCTCACTTAAAGACACAGGACTACAAAAATTACACACACAAAACTTATATATAAACACCTCGCATACCTATATTAAATTTAACCCCTTCAACCTTAACCCCAGCATGTGGTGGCCACAATCCCACTTAAGTGGGCTCCTATTGTGCCCCCTTTTCTATGGGACTGTAGGCCACACATATATAACGTTCAACAACCTTACTCCAGGTACAATAAGATTTATTAAAATAAATAATGAATAAATGTCCACCCCAAGTTTTTTTTGGCAAATAATGGCCGCGGCAACTTTATTTTAACACATGAAATAAATTATCCATATAAACTTTCATTATTCAATATCAAACATCAACTTTAATGAGAAATCCAACCAACTGTGTAACTGCTTAGTTTTTAGGACTCAAGCAGCATTAATTAAATCATGAAATAACACGCCCCACAAGCCGGGCTTGAATTCAAACCCCGCCCCACCCCACCACCGCGGCCTGCTCAATACCATTCTGTAATCCTAAATCAAAAATGTCAAGCCCCACCTCCGAGAGATGAACCCCGTCCTGTCTGTACAGTCCGGGAAACCCCCCTTCCAAATCCACATGTCTGTATGACAACCCCCCAATTCTAGGCATAAACTTCTCCATGGCTCTGTTTATGCGCTTCCTCATCTTCTCCATAGTTTTCCACTGACAAGCCGAAAACCATGAGAGGCGAGGGACAATTTCCGAAAATACTAGTATTGTACCTGGAGAGGTGATAGCAAAACGGTGCAGATCCCTCTGCATCAAAAAGAGCAAATCCAGGGTCCTCATGTTACCCAAATCATTCCCGCCTATATGCAGAACTAGAACATCCGGCCTAGGCCAATTTTGACACAACTTACATAAATGGAAATAGAGTTGGTGCCACTGCAGGCCCCGCACCCCCTTCCAATATACCTGAAAGGATTCCGGACGTAGAGACAAGTTGGTGGAATACCTACGCAGGGCCGCTCTTTTATGCGCCCAATAAATATAGAATTGTCTCAGAATCCAAACTGTACATGGCCGACCTGAGGGATTTAAACAAAAAGATTTGGACGAACATACAATTTAAAACAATTTGAGTTCCACCTCCCCATATCCTTGATGGCTGACTCACCTACCCCCCTCCGCGCCGCCTCAGACGCTGCGCCAATTCTGAACGAGTGGGAGGATATCTTAAGGTTATGTAGGCCCAACTTCTGCAGGCATTTGCGGAGAACAAAGTCAAATTGATATTTAGTAAGGGGCCCCCCGTTCTTATGCACCAGGAATGAACCCAGGACCGGAGGCCTGACCCTTAGAAAACGAGTTACCACTTAAACGGGACACACAGACTTGTCGGCCTGTGCTGCAAGCTGAATCCTAGTGCCCTTCCCTAAGGCGTCCGTCTTGGAACGTTTCAACCACAAGTGCACCCCGGACGGACACACCGAATCGTGATCCACTTGAATCCCCGAACCACCCAATTTGGACTGTGGAAGGAGCTCCGAGATGCGCAACGCCCCATGGAAAGCGAGAACGAACGCCGTACTAAAAAGTAACGCCTCGAAGCCTGAAAAACATACCGACTCCGTTATCCCACACAGCTTGCCCAAAAGTTCCAGTGATATCGCTCTCCGATCATCAGGAACAAAGTGCAACCTCCTGTAACCCTTTAATGCTTGCTTTACTGAGAAGTAGGCTGTGCACGGGGGGTACCCCCTTAGACGGCAAAAAAATGAAATCCCGGCCATTGTTTTAGAAATATGGCTGAAAGAAAATTGCTGCTGCATTAGTGATGATACAAACGCCAATAATGACCCCTCGGACGGGCGGCCATCGCTTGCTCCTAAGACTCTTGCAAATGACAGCCAACTATTCCAAGAAGATGCATAACATAACCATGTCTTGGGTGCGACTGAACTTTGTATGGCTCTTGACACTACGTCCATATCACATCCCATAAAAACTCCGGGCAACTCCTCCCTTCCACATCTGCCTCCGGAAGCAGCTGGCGAAAACGAACCATCTGAAACCGAGAACGCATCGGCAAGATTATTTTAAACTCCTGGTGTATGTTTAGCTTTCAACCAAACATTACAACGCAGACATAGAAAAACAATTTGGCGCAGAACCTTCACCACCATCAGCGATTTAGATGAGAGGCAATTAATTGCAAAGAGAACCCCTTTATTGTCTGTCTCAATCAGGATCCTTTTATTCGCAAATTGGGCCCCCCACAATTCCATGGCCACCAGAATTGGAAAAAGCTCTAATAACACTATATTTTTTGTGACTCCCTGAGCCACCCATGAGTCCGGCCATGCAGCACAGCACCAATGTGACCCCCAAATTGCCGCAAAGCCTTTCGACCCTGCTGCGTCTGTGAATAGTTTGAAATCAGCTGCACCAATAAACTCATCCTGAAAAAGGGACCTCCCATTATACACATCCAAGAACCGTGACCAAACCAACATATCCCCCTTCAATGCACTGGTCAGCCTGACGTGAGCGAATGGGGATTTCATGCCCGAGATTGCCAAATACAGCTGTCTCGAAAAAATACGACCTACTGGCATTACCCTACAAGCAAAAGATAATACTCCCAACAGTGACTGCATCTCCTTAAGCAGCACCTTCTTTTTTGCCAGAAAGGATCTCAACAAGGACCTTAATTTCACTAGCTTTACTTCTGGTAACCGAAATTCCATCTGGCAAGTGTCGATCTAAATGCCTAGAAACTCCAAGGACGTCGTGGGGAGACACGTCTTTTCTTCCGCCAAGGGGACCCCGAACAGCTTGGTCGTATTCTGAAAGGCCTGCAACAACTCGCTACAAAGCAAAGAACCCTGCGGTCCCATGAACAAAAAGTCATCCAGGTAGTGTATTAGCTTATCACAACCCGATTGCTCACACACTACCCAATGCAAAAAAGACATGAAGGCCTCGAAATAAGAGCAAGATACAGAACACCCCATGGGTAGACACCGGTCGAAAAAATAAGCTTCGTCAAAAGAGAACCCCAAAGAATTAAATGCCTCCGGGGCTATGAGCAACAGCCTAAAGGCTGATTTTATATCGGCCTTGGCCATTAACGCCCCAGGCCCACACTGCCGGATCTTGACAATTGCCTCCTCGAATGTCGCGTACGAGACCGAGCAGAGTGACTCGTCAATCTCATCATTCAATGAGTTCCCTTTAGGGAACGATAAATGATGAATGATTCTATATGTACCTTGCTCCCTCTTGGGCACCACCCCTAAAGGTGATATGCGGAAGTTATCAAAGGGGGGGTGGTCAAAAGGACCAGCAATGCGCCCCTCATCAATTTCCTTCTCAATTTTTTCCTTAACAATATGTGGGAATTTCTCCACTGATTTTAAATTCTCCACCACCGTACACCCCGCCCGGTGAATGAAGGTAGGGGAAAACCGAATTCAAAACCCTTAAAGAGAAACCGCGCTGTCGCCTGGTCTGGATACTTGTCCAACCATGGACGCATGTTTTCCAGCCTCACTGGCGTGCAGGCTCTTTTTTTATTTCCAAAACATTTTTATTGAGATTATATGTAAGTACATACAGTATACAAGGTGCGTAGTAACAACTGGAAAAAGGGTATGGATATTGATAACAAGAACAAGCAAAAGTGGAATGCACCAATACAAGTAAGGGGGTGGGGACAAATAGGTCCATAGAAGAAGAGTCTGTCCGATTTTACGTAGACAATATGATGTTGAAAAACTACAAGGATGGAGAGACAAGGGAGGGGAGAAGAGAAGCGAAAGGTGGGAGGTCAGGGGGGATTAAGGGGGGGTAGAGGGGGGGGAATGGTGAAAGGGGGAGAGGGGGGTGGCCACGAGAAAAAGAAGCAGGACCTTAAATAACTCATATTATATCATATCATATACATCATTGACAACAGCGGGAACACCAAGCACTATATAGGGGGGGTGATGGCTCTTGCTACGACCAGGATTCACCAAATACAGACCCAGAGGTGGCGGTATGATCAAGAGTGTGGGGTGGCCATGCGTTCCTGTGGGCCCACATCGAGGGAAAAGACAAAGGGTGAGGACAGCAGGGCCTGTTGCTCAGCCTCAGTTAGGCTAAATCTAATAAAGGCATCCCATTTCCCGTCAAACTTATCCCTCGTTAGCATTGGGAAGGACCAAAGGTCCATGTTCTCCTTACAAAGCAGGGACTTCATGTGTTTTATTGTTTCAGCCAAAGAGGGAGGGGTAGCAGATATCCAGTGGTTGAAGATGGTCCTGCGGGCTAGCAGGAGCAGGAGGAATATCCAGTGTTTAGTACCTTGGGGGAGCAGAATGAACTCTTCATCTGTTGCAAGGCACTGGGGGGGGGACCCAAACAACAAGAGGCGAGGATCCTTGGACAGGGAGTGTTTTGTTACGTCCTGTGTGTATTGGATAATCGAGGCCCAGAAGGTGTCGATGGGAGGGCAGGTCCAGAGCCTGTGTAGCAAGGAAGGCCTGTGGGTTAGGCACCAAGGACAGGCAGGGTCGATATCAGGAGATTTCGTGGTGGAAAATGGATAGTATGCCCTGTGCATTAGCTTAAATTGTGATTCCCTCCATACTTCACAGGGGGTGATAGATCTAATGGTCCTATAGCCTCTTATGATATCTTCCACTTCAATCTGGTCAGGTAGGTCTCTGATCCAAGAGGCCATGGAGGTATATTGAAGGGGTGTGGCAAACTCCAGGGATAGTGGTCGGTATATGTCCGATATAGAGTATTTCTTCTCAGCAATAACCCTATCTATGAAGGAGGATTGGAATCTAATAGACTTATTTGGGCAAAGTTTGTTAACATAGTCTACATACTGCAGAACCTGATAATAATGGGTGGGGGGAAGAGTGTACTCCCTCGCGAGTTGAGCAAAAGATTTGGACTTGCCAGTTGAGACTTGGAATAGAGAGCACACATTGATCAGGCCCTTGTCCTTCCATTTTGAGAAGGGTTCATATTGGAGGCTGGGAATAAACGTGGGATTACCACAAATTGGGAGATATCTAGAAATGTGGGGGGATAAGCCAAGCTTTTTCCTCACTTCCCTCCATGCCACGATGGTGTCACGAAAGAGTAGATTTTGCTTAATGGGATTGGACACTTTTTGGAGTGAGCTGTGAAGAAGAGCTGCAAGGTTCACGGGACCGGCAATCGCCGATTCCAGGGCAAAATTTGAGTAGCGAGACGACCGGAGTATCCAGTCCACTCCAACTCTCAGGAGGCAGGCGAGGTTGTACACTCTTATATTGGGGAGGCCCGCTCCCCGGGAGATATAATTTTGATAGGGCAATTCTAGGCCGACCCTTCTTCCATATAAATGCGGTCAAGGCTTTATTCAGTGCCTGTACATCCTTGTGTTTTAGGAGAAGGGGTAGGGTCTGTAGGGGATAAAGTAGGCGGGCAAAGCTAATCATTTTGAAAAGAGCACATCTCCCAAAGAACGAGAGGGGTAAGCCAGCCCAAACTTCCAGTTCATTTATCAATTTAGCAATCAGAGGAGGATAGTTTAGATAGTACAGAGAGGATGGTTCCTTGCCAATTTTAAGTCCTAAGTAGGTGATGTGTCGTCCTGCTAGCCGTAGGCAGGAGGGAGGGAGCTGGGGCCTTGAGGAGTATGGTCCTATGGGTAAAACTTCGCTCTTGGAGAAATTAATTTTTAGGCCAGAACATATGCGGAAAGATTCAAAGATGGTCTGTATTGCAGGGATGTCCGTGTGGGGGGAGGTAGAGAATATGAGTATGTCATCTGCAAATAGAGCCACCATCATGTCCTCACTGCCAAATGGTATCCCATGTAATAGAGGGGTGCTGCTAAGAAGGCGCGAGAGTGGCTCTACAGCAAGGTTGAACAGCAAGGGGGAGAGGGGGCAGCCCTGTCTCGTGCCCCTGTAAAGCCTAAAGGGGGGGGATTGGACTCCCGCCGCTGTAACGGTAGCAGCCGGGGCAGAGTACATGGCCTGAATGAAGGTGTTGAAAGGGCCCACTAGACCTATTTTATGCATGACTCGCGATAACCATTGAAAGCTAACATTGTCAAATGCTTTTTCGGCATCTAAGGTGACAATGACTACGTCCCGCGATGGGTTAGATTTAGCATATTCCAATGCAGCCATGACCTTACGAATATTGGCAGCCGCAGATCTCCCCTTGGTAAAACCAGATTGGGCGCTGTGTATGAGCGAGGGCATAATGTCGCCCAGTCTCGATGCAACAATTTTAGAAAGAATTTTAGAGTCGACATTTAACAAGGAGATGGGACGATAAGAGCCCGGGTCCAGTGGGTCCTTGTCTTTTTTGGCGATTAGTTTAATGTTTGCGAGGTGTCCTGTCTGAAGGTATGGACCCCCGCCCCAGATGTGGTTATAGACAGACAGTAGCGTGGGGGTGACTTCAGTTTTAAGTAATTTGAAGAACTCAGGCGTAAAGCCATCTGGGCCCGGTGCTTTACCGTTAGAGAGCCCGCCGATAGTACCTCTGATTTCTTCCAATGTAATGGGGGCATTTAGGCGTGTCAGTTGGCTTTGGTCTATCTGTTCTAGGGTAATATCTTCTAGCCATTTTTCTGCCAGACCAGCCTCTGTAGTGTCTGGGCCATAGAGGTTCGAGTAGAACCTCTCCAATGTCTCGTTCACTGCCTGAGGTGAAGAAGACAAAGTGCCATCAGGATTGCACAGCTTACTTATGTGGGTAGGTTTGTATGTGCCCCTAGTGATCCTCGCTAGAAGTTTCCCGGCCTTATTTCCAAATTTGTGGTATTGAAGTTGTAAAGCAGACAGCTTGATTTGTTCCACTCTTTCTGCCCAAGTGTCGAAGCAATCTTTAGCTTCCCTCCAGGCAGAGAGGTGAGCCTCATTGTGTTGAGCAGTAAGAAGTGAGTGGGCCAGTCTAACCCATTCGCTAGCCTCTAGAAATTGCCTATGGGCATTTTTTTTGAACGCTGAGGTGAAGGATATGATCCTTCCCCTCAAACAGGATTTGCCCGCCTCCCAAAGTAAGTTAGGGTCGTTTGCGTGCTGGGCGTTATTGTGGAGGTAGCCCTCCCAGGCCTCGGTCAGCATCTTTTTGAAGCTGTCGTTGTGGCTAAGGTAGGGTGGGAACCTCCATTGCCTGACCTCCGAGCGGTGTTGCAGGTTACTTAAAAGGACCGAGGCGGGGGAGTGGTCCAAAATTACAAGGTCATGTATGTGGGTGGAAGTTATTTTCGGCATCAGGGAGTGGGTGCTTAGAAAATAATCTAGACTGGCTAGGGACCCGTGGACGGGGGAAAAGAAAGTGTATTCTCTCTCCGTGGGGTGTTGTACCCGCCATACATCCAACAAGTCAAGGGCCTGGGCCATAAGTGACAGGAGGGTAGGACGATCCGATCGGGCGGTTGGGACCCGAGGGTGAAGCTTGGACCTGTCCTCTAGGTCGCACATAGTAGAGTTGAAGTCACCCCCCACTTGGTGTGGTGTGAGTTCGTCCAAGGCCAACCTGGAGGTCAATGCAGAAAAGTAGGTTTGGTCAGGGGAGTTAGGGGCATAAATGTTGGTGACCCGTAGTTCACCTGACGGGAGTTTGAGATGTAGGGAAATGTGCCTGCCCTCATCATCTCTATCTATGGACAATATGTCATATACCAGGTTTTTGTGCAATAAAATGACTACCCCTGCTTTGCGACCCGAGGAAGCCGACCCTAGAGCCTGCCCCACCCAGGTCTTCTGTAAACGGAAAAAATCTCTTTCTCCTAGGTGCGTCTCCTGGAGTAACGCTATGTCGGCTTTGAGCCGTTTAAGGTGCCTCAGGATTTTCATTCTCTTAACTGGCGATCGTAGCCCTTTAACATTCCAGGATACTATGCACGTCTGTGACATGGGTGTGAGGGGTGAGTAATACTCGAATGAATATGAAGGAAATACATTTTACCTGGTGAGAGATGAGGACCTGGTGTCGGTGTGCTATCTTTGTGCCTATGAGGTCGTTGGAAGCGCCGTGGGAACCATCCTCTCAGTGAAGAAAAGGTCATACAGGGGGGGAAGGAAGAGAACAAAGAAGAAAGGTAAGTAACAAGGGGAAAGGGGGGGACACACAATACAACATGCCATGACTTCTCTTTTTTCCGCATGTTTTCCCACGTCCGGATGAGCCGCCTAGCCTCCCACTATGCAAGTCAAACAGTTTTGACACTTGACTTCCTTCATCACCCCAAAGGTGAGATGGCCATGATAGTAAGGAGTAATAGGAGCCATACCAACCAGTCGGTAACTGACTGCGGCAGGAGTCTTGCTACAAGGCCATCCCAGCAGTAGGAAAACATGCCATCACTCAATAGGGCAACGGATCAAGTGCCTAGAATGAAAAGGTGACATATAAAAACAAAAAATGCTGAACAGTAATAAAACTAGAGTAAATGTAAAAGTAAATGACTGCGGATCTTATCTCACAGCGGCCCCGCAGCCACATGGTCAAACTGGCGGTTTACCGCCCATGGTGTTAATCACAGCCGAAAAACAAAAGGGGAAGAAGGATATCTCGCTCCCATGTGGAGGGGATCGGGATCAGGATTAGGCGGCCCGTAAGGCGGAGAGAGACAGTCTCCAAAAAGAAAAAGAAACAGAACAAAACGGGCCATAATCATGGGGGGGCCCTCCTTAGTCTCCTACATACCCAAGACCAGAAAGGGCATGAAAGACTAGGCTAAGCAAGACGTAGCCTCACATACGTCCGTTTTGAGAGAGGCAATGGCCTCACCCAGACCCCAGGTGATCATGCACGGGTGTAGCTTTCAGTCGCTTAGGCGGTTCCTTCCTGGGGCTTCTTTGATCCCTGGGACCTTGCTTCGCTTTGTCAGCATACGTAGGCGCTGTGCCTTGGTCGCTTGGCAGAGAATGTAGATAGGCCCGGGCCTTGTCCAGCGATTGGATAGAGAGTTGTTGACCGTCGGGAGTCTGCAAGTGTAAAATGGCCGGATATGCCAGTGAGAAGCAAACGCCTCTTTTGTAAAGCTCTGCGCAGACCGGTTGAAATTCTTTCCGTTTGCGAGAGACCTCAGCCGAGTAATCTGCGAACAGCAAAATCTTGTGGCCACCGAATTCCAGGGAACGCGATTTGCGGAAGCTCTGCAGTATATCCATTCGATCTGCATAATTTAAGAATCTGGCAATCACTGGTCTAGGGCGGGCTCGATCCTCAGACGCAGCACCCATTCGATGTGCCCGTTCCACCGTGTACCCCCGTCCTAGGCCCAGAGCCTCGGGAAGCACGTTGGAGCAAAAGTCCATCAGGGAGTTCGGTTTGAAGGACTCGGGGAGGCCAATCACCCTCAGATTGTTCCTTCTGGAATGATTTTCGAGGTCCTCCATACGTTCATGGAGGTGTTGTTGGTCTTGGGCGAATTTTTCTAGCGTGGCGCTCATGTGGTATTGGTCATCCTCCACCGAGGCTATACGCTGTTCAGCTGTGGAGATCCTAAGGGAGTGTTCACCCAGTTCCCTCCGTAATTGAATCATCCCCTCAGTGACTGCTTTCTCCACAGCAGCAGCAATGGAGGGGGAGAGGAGCGCCGCAACCGCCTTAGCGATCTTATCATAGGAGCTATCATGGTCTAGTCCCTTAGCGGCCAGAGTGTCCATGTCCTCGGATGGGGATTCATTACTTACCCCGGGTCCATGTATTTCCTGAGGCTGCAAGGCCTGTACAGGAGGGGGGCCTTGTGACGCGGCGGCCATGATGGACGGGGCCGCGAGCTCCGTCGGAACGTCTGAAGCGCCGGAGCCCCGGCGTACACGTGGCTGTGATAGGTACCGATCCATGCGCTGGAGCAGCGGTAGCAAGAGGGTGCTGAGAGCGGAGCAAATAGGGGCGATGCTGGGGTTTTAAATGCAGGTTTCTGGGAGGTCAGAGCGGAGCCTCCGGATCTTGCTTCCCTCACATGCGGCGCCTGGAACCGGAAGTCCGCGCGTGCAGGCTCTTTGGAAAAATATCCCTATGACTCTGACCCCCAGCATTAGCTGGTTTCTTTAAGCACTTTGCCGCTGGATGGGCGCCAGCGCAGAAGGAACATTCGTGCCTATACTTTTTTCCAGCGGCACTGACCCTCATTAAAGGCAAAACAGCTGCCCCTCCTGTACACTGCTCCAGGAGTGGAAACCACCGCTGGTCTTGGCATGACTGCCCTCTGTGGGGCAAGCAAATTTAGCCATAACCCCACATCCTTCATACCCCAGCGCAGTGAGGGGTGTAGCGACAACTTCTGGCGGAAAGACTCGTCATAATAAAACCAGCCGAGCCCTCCAAAGCTCTTGTATGCTTCCAGAATGTGATCTACATGTTAAAACAAACCTCCGCTGTGTTCCGGATGTTTTTCTGACATAACGCCAGCAAAGATGCAAAACGCTTGCAGCCAGTTATTGAATGACCTATGAACCGGCCTGCGTCTGTCATCCTCCTGTCTGTCATTCTTTTCAACCTTAGACATGAACTCCTTCTGTGAGGGTAACAGGGATAGCATGTCAATAAAATCTCCCCTCCATATTTTTTCCTTCACCGCTGCGCTCAGATGGTAACCCAGGGGAGACATCTCACACGGCAACACCTCTCTCATGCATGCTTCAGGCACATTAACCCCTGCCGCAGGAATACTGCCCTCCCCGAACCCCCCCCCCCCGGAACCCTCAAAGCCAGGGTGGGCTGATGTAGGCTTGCGCAAGGGGAGGGAGTTGACATGCTGGGTAAGGGACTAAGCAAAGCCTCAGGCATAGCAGCATTAGCATACCCTGGGGCAGCAGGGGACAGTGTTTTTACTAGTGAAGACAAAGAACCAATCAAAATGTTTAAGGTCTGAAGCTGACCACACTCACCTACTGCTGGAGGTTGTGCAGTGTCTGACCCACTTGTTACTCCCAGCAGCGGTCCTGGTGCGTTTGCCTGCCTTGCGAGTGGAGTCTGACTGGATCCCATGCTGCTTCTATCCTGACTCAGTCCTGCTGTCCGCCGGGCTGGCGGGCATCCATTCTCTGTGCTTGCTGTGGGCTGCGCTGACATGCTGCCTTCATCCTGGCTCAGTCTAGCTGTCCGCCGGGCTGGCGGGTGTCCACTCTCAGTGCTAGCTGCGGGCTGCGCTGACCTGCCCCGACTGCCTCCTTCTTTTCCTGGGGACTGCGAGCATGACCTCTTCTGCCGCACAGAACGGCGCTCTCCCGTGTCACCCCCAGCGTCTTTGGCGGCCGCCGTCTTCCTTCCTCTCTCTGCTCCAGCCCTTGTCACGGCTGCCTTGCTTCCCACCGGAGGCTGACTATTCCGCGCTTTTACCGGCTGCACGCTGTCCTGCGCTTCTGTCTCCTGGGCTCTCGGCTGTTCCTCAGCTCCCTCAGCCACAGCGCTAGCAGCGCCCACCTCACTCACATACCCTGTCTCCTCCAGTGATAGGCACTTCCTCAACCATTTCTCGCCCCCTTCACTGCCTGCCTTCTCTAACAGCTTCTTAAAGAGAGACTCCATACCTGAGGGGGAGGTTCTTCCACTGGTGCTTACAGAGGAGAAAGAGGCGGATTCCCAGCCCAGCCAATCCTTTTAAAGCCTTCCTGGCTTCCTGTATCTTCAGGCTGCACCCTATTGGCTGGCTGCTGATCCCTCACTTAAAGACACAGGACTACAAAAATTACACACACAAAACTTATATATAAACACCTTGCATACCTATATTACATTTAACCCCTTCAACCTTAACCCCAGCATGTGGTGGCCACAATCCCACTTAAGTGGGCTCCTATTGTGCCCCCTTTTCTATTCTTCATGCTGCTTATGGACATGGATGCAGTTTCAGGTTTACTAAACGCATCATGTCATAGGGTTTTCTGGCTAATTCTCAGTTGAAATGCCTTCTGGTCAAGAGACTAGAGACTTCCACATTACTGGAGCATTCTCCTTTCCATCAAGTATTGCGGCTCTGTACAAGTTTGGTGTTGATGAGCTATGGAAGAGCACATACTGTCTGACAAACTTCTTTTAGATTTATGGTGCGGTAAGGGAATCTAAAACCATCGAAGGTGCTGGAGTGTTTCAGGGTGTGAGTCCAAAGGGACAATGAGTCCACCATGTTTCAGGGACATTGTAAATTCCTCCTTAGTGGATATATTTGATGTGCTTCAAAATATCCACCACAGTAATTTTCTCTTTTCTGTAGTTGATCTCTGTAAATGTGTTATATAAATTACAAAAAAAAAAATGAAAACAAGTGTGTTTATTCTGCACTCCTGTGGGCCGAGCTATTTGGAGTTCAATAAAAGGACATTTCTGTCACTCTACTGCAGGCCACATAGAAATCAGTAGAGAAAAAAAACAACTTGAAACAATAAATATATTACAAACTATAATATCAATTTTGTTACCATAGAACATTAACGCCGGAGCCTAATTACGCTTTATTTTACACATTGCACTGAACAAATGTTTCTTAATGAGTTTAATTTAGAAGATTGTAAGCCTCAGCATTTATTATGTACAGCTACATTTTAATCACCGTCTTTTTATCCAAATACTAAATGTCTTCTTCATATTCAAATTTTGTTTTACATGTATATCCCAAAAAATGAGAAAATATATAATATCCAGAAACCATTCAACACCTGTCTTTCACAGTATTCTGGCTAAAAGGTTGTGTATTGTGTTGAAAAACAAGTATATTTAAATTGGTGGTGGCTGGTGCTTATTTTTTTTTTTTTTTTTTGCGGGGGGGGGGGGGGGGGGGGGGGGGGCTAGGTGCAAAAAAACGAAAGAATTCTGACAAATGCTGAAAAAAAACATCAATTGCAGCCTCACTGTGCCCATAAAATGCAGCCACTCTGCCCATCAAATTCAGCCACTGTGCCCATCAAATGCAGCCACTGTGCTCATAAAATGCAGCCACTGTGCCCATAAAATGCAGCCGCTTTGCCCATAAAATGCAGCCACTGTGCCCATAAAATGCAGCCGCTTTGCCCATAAAATGCAGCCTCTGTGCCCATCCTATGCAGCCTCTGTGCCCATCCTATGCAGCCTCTGTGCCCATCATATGTAGCCTGTGCCCTTCATATTCAGCCACTACGACCCCCCCCTGCCTGCTTGACATGTAATCAGCACTTACCCCATCTTGGTGGAAGGTCGGGCAGCGGGTGATGGCGGCAAGCTGTGGTGCATTCAGCGGGTCAGGTGAGGGCTCCTACATCCTCCATGCTTCTCTGTCCTCCCATGCAACTCTTCTTCTGTTCTGTTAGGGGTCCAATCGGAGCACCTGTGACTTCAGCCAATTAGGTGATAGGTATTAGACCTGTGCCTCCTGATTGGCTGAGAGGTGGTTCAGTGTTTAAAAAGCCAACATTTCAGGAGTATATAACCTCCCTCACAGGAGTATATAACCTCCCTCATAGAGAAGGTGAGGCTCCTTGAAATGGCCCATAAGAGGTCCCATGCCCAGGCAACTCTGCAGGACTTGTTGCATACTCTGGCTTCACTTATGGAGGAGCTGGGCAAACGCTCTAAGAGACGATATGTCCTTGGCCAGAGAGTATTCTACGAGCAAGGCAATAAGTGCGGACGCCTTCTGGCGCGAACGGTGCAAAATTCAAAACTCTCAACTACAATCCACCACCTGCAGGGTCCGGGCGGTACCCGTCTGGTCAAGAATGAGGAAATCGCCAAAGAATTTGAGAACTTTTACTTTAAATTATACAACCTTCACCCGCAGGGTCCTTTCCAGACCAAGTCCGACCTGCGGTCTGACCAGATTAGAGAATTTCTCTCTCGGTATAGCCCCAAACCGCTCTCCCCCCAACAATCACATGACTTGGAGGGTCCCATCTTGGTGTCGGAGGTAGCTATGGCTGTCAAACAAATGAAGACGGGGAAGGCTCCGGGCCCTGACGGATTGTCCCTTCAGTATTATAAATCCTTCTATGATACGCTTGGTGCTAGACTCTTGGACATATTCAACGCCCTTTCGGATCCCCAAACTAAACCTGGCAATGTTAGCAGCTCACATAGCGGTGGTCCCTAAGGAGGGTAAAGATCCCGCTCTGGTTGCCAATTACCGTCCGATTTCACTTTTGAATGTGGACATTAAAATATATGCGAAAGTCCTGGCTAATAGACTGGCCCCCTTAGTCCCTGGGTTGGTCTCGCTAGATCAGGTGGGATTTGTGCCTGGCCGAGAGGCCAGGGACAACACCATCCGTACCCTGAACCTTCACCATCTTCTTACCTCCTCCAAATTACCTGGCTTCTGAGAAGGCGTTCGACAGGGTGGCCTGGGACTACATGCAGGAAGCACTCACGGCTTTGGGCCCGTATGATGTCTCATATCATTGCCCTGTATACTGGCCCTTCGGCCAGGGTGAAAGTCAATGGCCACCTGTCGAGCGCCTTTACCATCAGCAATGGTACGCGCCAGGGTTGCCCCTTATCACCTCTGATCACATTCTTACCTTGGAACCCTCCTTAACAGGCTGAGGGAAAACCCGGATATCCTGGGTATTAATGTGAAAGGGAGGGAATTTAAAGTCGCTGCTTTCGCAGACGATGTTCTCCTCTCTCTGAGGTGTCCTAGAATTTCCCTGCCCAACCTCCTCAAAGATTTGGACCATTTCGGCACCCTATCAAATCTGAAAATTAATCACACAAAATCGCAAGCGTTAAACGTCTCCCTCTCCCCCCAGGAGGTCCTGCACTGCCGGGAGTTTTTCCCTTTTTGATGGGTGCAGGAATCCCTTACATACCTGGGGATCCGTATCCCCTCCTGCCTGACGGACCTTTACTCCCAAAACTTTCTTCCCGCTCTCCTTCAGGCTCAAAAATGCCTTAAGGACTGGATGGGCCTGAACGTCTCCTGGTTCGGTCGGGCGGCCCTGATCAAGATGATAATCATGCCCCGCTTTCTCTATCTTATGCAGTCGATCCCTATCTCCTTGCCCCCGGGCTTCTTTGCTTCCTACAGGAAAGCCTGCTCCACCTTCCTCTGGAGGGGCTCTCAACCCCGCATCAAATACTCCAGACTAACCCTGCCTAAATCTGGTGGTGGCATTGGCCTCCCGGATCTTCAGAAGTACCACAGCACGTGTCATCTCACAAGGATCGCCGATTGGAACATTCATGGCTTTAAAAAGCTTTGGGTCCTCCTCGAGAACAGCTTCTCGCCAAGCCCCTTGCATTTACTCCCATGGCTTCCCTCGAAGAATTGGCCCCAATGCCTGGTGACGCATCCTCTTATCTACCCCTCGCTCCTAGCATACAAGAAGTCCCCGGCGCTGGGACCCTTACCCCCTTATCCAAATCCCTTGACCTCCTTGCGAGGGAACCCAGACTTCCCACCGGGCCTGTCGGGAGATTTCTTGCGCCAGGAGTGGCCCTTCGATGATGTACTGGCTACCCATTTCTATTCGGCTGGTCGGCCCTTAACCTTTGAGGCGGTTAATTCTCTGACTACGACGTCCTCGCTATCATTCTGGACCTATAGACAGATTAGGCACTTCCTGACGGCCACAGCCAATCCATCGCTCTGGTCACACCCGCTCACACCTTTTGAATCCCTTTGCCACCGCAAGAATCCTCAAAGACACCTGATCTCCCTTTTGTACACTCTCCTGGTGGAGGGTCCCCCCCAGACCCCCACCCCGCCACAACTCTCGTGGAATAGAGATCTCCAGGTGTCTCTGTCATTGGAGGATTGGAGCACTATCTACGAATTCGCTCACAAGGGCTCTCTGAATGTGGCCATTCAAGAGAATGGCTACAAGGTGATCACTAAGTGGTATAGGACTCCGTCGCTTCTTCACAAGTTTTCCCCTAAGGCCTCGTACACACGATCAAATCTGTCCGCTGGAAACGGTCCGCTGGACCGTTTCAGCAGACAGATTCGATCGTGTGTACGGCCGAGCCGACGGATTTGGCCACCCGACAGATTTCAAAGCATGCTTTGAAATCTATCGGGTGGGAATCCGTCCGCCCGACATGTCTGCTGGTTAGTACACTTACCAGCAGACATGTCGTCCCGCACCGCCGCCGCACCACCGCCGAATGGATTCGGCGCATGCGCGGAAGTGTTTTACTTCCTGGTGCCGTGACGTGGCGGCGTGGCGGCGTCAACGTCACCGCCACGTCACCGACACGTCAGCGCGCTCTCTGCTGGCGGGGATTTTGGTTTGCTCGTGTGTACACGTGAGCAAACCAAAATCCCAGCAGACAGATTTGTTCAAATCTGTCAGACGGACAGATTTGAACAAATCTGTCTGCTCGTGTGTATGGGGCCTAACATTCCCGACACGTGCTGGAGATGCGGTGAGGGTGTGGGGACCATGCTCCACATATGGTGGGAATGCGAGGCCCTCCAGCCCTTTTGGAAAGAGGTCCATAATCTCATTTCACACGTCACTACCTACACCCTGGATTATACCCCCTCCCAGTTTCTCCTTCATCATACGTCACTCCCCAGAAAGGACTACTTCAGATCCCTGGCCATGCACATGGTCAACGCCGCTAGAGTCTGCATCCCTAGGCATTGGCGCTCTACCACAGCCCCGACAGTTAGAGAGTGGTTTGCACAGATCTCCTCCATAAAGGAGATGGAGGAATTGATTTACGTTTCGCAGGACAAAGTGCACAAATTTTCTTTGGTGTGGGCTTGCTGGAGCCACTTCGTCACCACGGATCGCTATCGTCAGTTTGTCCCCTGAGTTGCTTGGGGCGCTGTGCGCCCCACCCCCTGCTTTGGGGGGATGTTGGGGGAGGCCGGACGCGGAGCCAATCTCACTCTCGTTCTCTCTGGCTCTCTTGCCCCTACCCCCTCCCTTTTCCCTTTTTATCCCCTTCTCTCTTCCTTTGTCCTTCTCTTGTGCCTTTTTCCCCTCCTTTCTCTCTCCCCTTCTGGTTCTTCTTTTGTTCCTCCTTTTTTTTTACTTTTGATCTCTTGACCCTTGTGGCGTCATGATACATCACGTCTTATATACTGACCATGAACGGTGCCCTGCTTCACTTCCCCTCCTCTAAATCTTGGGGGAGGGGTAAACTGAAATTAATGATCCTCCGCCCTCCTCCGCTCCATTACACTTTTTGGGCTTTGGTCCTGGTGTAACGCATCGTAAGCAATTTTTTATGTTCTCTATCACCTCCTTGTTGTATCATGTATCATTGTCTCGTACATGACCCTGTTGTTGTGTCCTACTCTGTGACAATTACCTTTTATTTTGTTCTTTGCTGTATTTTGATTGAATAAACACTTTTATGGAAAAAATAAAAAAATAAAAAGCCAACATTCATTTGCTTTTCTAACACATCTGGGTGGAATGCGAGCGCAATGCTCTTCGCTCCAAGTCCAAATTTTTTTAAGCCTTTTAGAGCCACTGTAATGCAGGCACCCGGTGTCCGAAAATTGGCCAGACACCAGAATAGCGGGTGGTGAAACATGTCCACGGAAATGGCATTAATATTGAAGTGACACTATCAGAAACACGTCCAAAGTGACACAATCTGCACTGCACTGACGCAGCAAGAAAGAGTACTGACCTACCATAAACATACTCAGACACAATAGGTACTGCACTGACATATCAGAACATGTCCAATCACTGTTGCTGTTGGTATCAGTGCAGACCCCCTTCCAACCTCCTCATTCGTTTCCTTTTTTGTATTCAATCATAGGCTTTAATTGCTGTTTAAAACTGATTACATAGGTTATGTTAAACAATAGACTCCATTAGTCCATTACGTTCATCAACAATAGCAAAAGTTATTACGGTAAATACATTTGCAGGATACAATACACAATGAACATTTTTATCATAGTATAATTATATGATATTCACATATTCTGTGCATAAACCATTGGCTATTGGCTACTGCTACTGTTTAAAAAAGCTTAGGGCCAGATCCACAAAGCACTTACGCCGGCGTTTCACGAGATGTGCAGCGTAAGTCTAATAATATGCGCCCATGTATCTATGCGCCATATCCCCAAAACGATATACGCCTGAAATCCAGAATTTTTCGACCGACGTAATTTGGCTAGACCGGCGCATCGTGCGTGCAAAAATGCGCTAGACACACTATTGATTTGCTATGCAAATATGCAAATGAGGGGGATACGGCGATCCACAAAAGTACATTTGTGCGGCGCAGGCTATGCTCTGTGCGCATCAGCTGCACGTCCGGTCTAAAGTTAGTCCTTATAAAAGCAGGTTTAAATTTGGACAATCCGTCTACATGTCAGCTAAAGCAATACCGTTAGGGACGAGCTGAGCAGCCACACTTGCAGGACAACAATCTGTATGCCAACATGCCAGGGGCATCCTTGCTCATAGCTATACTACTGACTTTAGATGAGCGCAGAAGGAGTAGGGCACGGAGGTGGGCACGAGAGAGGATATACCGCACACGCATAGACATCTTTGGCATGAGTGTTTCTGAGGTGTATCGCATTTTCAGATTCACCCCTCATGCCATTATGGAATTAACCACAACCCTGCAGGAGGACATCACTAGCCCAACACAACGCTCACATGCAGTGCAGCCACTGGTCAAGGTCCTGGCAACACTCCATTTCCTTGCCAGTGGCTCTTTTCAGCGTACAAGTGGAGTGGTGGCTGGGATGGCACAATCCTCCATGAGCAGATGTGTGCACCAGGTTATCCCTGCAATTCTCAGACGCATGGCCAACCAAATCATCAAACCCACCCAGGAGGACCTGCGGCTGAAGGCAATGACAGATTTCTACAGAATTGCCAGATTCCCACGCACCCACCGTGGGGGCCATTGATTGCACACATGTGCCACTCCAGCCCCCCCGTGAGACAGAGCACATATTCCGCAATCTGAAGCATCGGCATTCCATCAACGTACAGGTGATAGTTGATGCCAAATGCCTCATATGGCACGTCCGTGCCAAACACCCCGGATCCAGCCACGACAGCTACATATACAATCATAGCCCCATCCCAACAGAATTCGAACAGAACATGTATGGGGACGGCTGGTTGGTGAGTGACATGGGAGTCAGGCATGACTGTCCCACCCCATGATGCAGAAATCACAAGGGGCACATGCACTACTGAACATCCTCCTGTCTTTTCCCTTCCAGGTGACTCTGCATATGCACTGGGACCCCATCTCATGACTCCTTTCCGGAACCCCCAAACCCCAGGAAAGGAAAGATACAATGAAGCACACGCACATACCCGTGCAGTGGTAGAGTGCACCTTTGGCCTCCTGAAGTCATGTTTCCGATGCCTGGATACCCTGTTGTATTCCCCAAACTTTGTATACCAGATCATCGGTGTATGTTGCATGCTGCACAACTTCGCAGTGAGAAAGGGCCCGTCTTCTGAGGGAAGAGCAGCCAGGAGACAGCCAGGAGACAGCTCACATTAGGCATCTTTGCACGTTAAACACACACATTAATCATGGCACAATGACAATGCATGCATGCACACCACTGTGGTCCCAAGATCACACACACCACATCCTCATCACATTGGATTAGCACAAGCCCACCATGCAGGACTTGTGAGCAGCAACGCCAGGCCAAGGCTCCAATTATGTCACTGTACATTCATACACCATTCACACGGACCTGGGGATCACTTTTCCCTGGTCCTGGGGAACCCTTCTCCACCACAAATGAGGTTGACACCCCTTTTCCGGCAGGAATGTCACCCCACATTCAAAAATCATTCACAAACAGAAAACAAATCATAATAAAAAAAAAAATGCCCAGCAAAAAAAAAAAAAAAACAAATGCCCAGCAAAAAAAAAAAATGCCCAGCAAAAAAAAAAAACGCACAGCAAAGAAAACACAGAAAAGCCAAAAAAAACTACTGCCGCTGGCGTGACCCACGCCTAGGGCGGCCACGGCCCCGGCACCTCAGGGGAGACTCATGGGGGGGTAATCCTGGGAAGGAGGAGCATCCCCTGGTCTCTGTCCCACCTGGCGGCCTGCCCTCCAAGCAGAGCTGTATCCTAGGCCTAGGCCAACAAGGCCCAGGCCTAGGGCAGCAGGTTGCAGGGGGGCAGCACAGAAAGAGTCTCCGCCGGCTTGCACTATTAGTGTAGCACTGTTAGTGTAGCGCCAGTCTTATGGGGCGGACTGGGCAGAGAGGCAAGCATTCCGCAACTGTAAGGGGGGCGGAGCTTCTAATTTTGACTGTCCTATCATCCTGGACCACAAACCTTCCTCACTGTGCTATATGTTTTCTGCTGTACCATTAGCATGGTTATATCTTTTTAGTCCTCTCCATAAAATTATCAGAATTTTGGGCCTAAAGTAGAACTTTAGGAACACTTTTCTATTTAATTTTGGATAGAGTAAGGGTAAGGGAAGGGCAGGTCTTTAACAGCAAGGGGTGTGGCCTTGACAGGAAGGGGTGGGTAATATTTAAATTAGGGGTGCACGAGTTTAGTCAGGCCTAGGGCAGCACAAAACCTAAATACATTCCTGCCTCCAAGGCCACGGCAATGCGAGTCAGGCCAGCATTGAGGGTTGCTGTATCGGCCTGGATAGCCTGGGTGAGGGCCCGCACATCCTGACCGAGGGCCCGCACATCCTGAACAACGCCTGCTGTGGTAGCCTGCATCTCATTTTGGCAATTGATCAGAGCCAGGGAGTTGCAGGCCATGTCCCCAACTGAATCCTTTATGGAGGACAGGCTCTCCTCCATCCGCCCCAAAGTCTGGCTGACCTGTCCCAGATGGTGGGTCTGAAAGGCATGGTCCCTTCTCAGAACCTCGGCCACCCCCCTAGTCTTGTGGGTCGCCTTCCTGCCTCCAGATGAGGCTTGTGGCCGGGGAGAAGGGGAGCCCCTTGGGGGAGCCCTGTTGGGGGAGGAGTGGGAGGGGCTACCCCTGATGGAGGCCTGGCTGCTGCCAGCCATAGGGGAAGACTCCTCCAAAATGAACATGAAGTCATTCCCTGACATTACCTCCTCCTCCAACTCAAACTCCTCCTCCTCAACCTCCTCAGAGGACTCCGGCCTTGTCTGGGGGTCTTCCTCAGACTGTTGTCTCGGGGATGGTGCGGACAGGCCAGATGGCCCAGCACCCTCCGGCACATCTGTGGATGACACAAAACATTCACAGGTTGGAGGATCCACACACTTGCCACATATTCCCTTCCCCCCCACACATGCTACACACCAGATAGAAAAAAAAAACCTTACCTGTCCTCACGGCCTCCTCAATGGAGTCAAAGCCCTCCACTTGCTGCCTGTTGAAGGTCTGGGCCACCGCACACTCCTCCTCAGTCAGACTAACAGTGCATGGTGGGCCCCCTCCAGTGCCCCTGCCATGGGCTGCAATCTTGGCCAGCTTCCCACGGACCACACGCTGGAGATCATTGATCTTCTTTTGGATCCCCTGGAGTGTCCGGGTCTCACCCACCAAAGCATTTACCTCGTCGGCGATGTCCTGCAAAATCTGACTCTTCCTGGCCGGGGGGGGTGTTGGCACTCTCCGGGCCGAGCAGGAATCGCCCATATTGGGTAATGGCCCTGATAATTATTTCCTTCTCCCGCAAGGAAAAATTTAATTTTCGCTTCCTCTCACTCATGTTCACACAACACTCTCCAAATCACTCTCCAAAACACTCACCAAAAATCACTCTCCAAAACACTCTCCAAAACACTCTCCAAAACACTCTCCAAAAATCACTCTCCAAATCACTCTCTTAATCACTCTCCAAATCACTCTCCAAAGCACTCTCCAAAACACTCACCAAAAATCTTAAAGACACGTCACAAACCAACAAACACTAACAAACAACAGAACAAAAGCACCTTGCTGTAGGAAGGTAAACAAATGGGATGTACTTTTGCAATGGAAGGGCGTTTCTCTCGGTCTATTTAACCACTGTGCGTAGCTCACTAAGTTGACCAGTCCTAGTTCCAATCTCACTGATTGCACCGTGCCGAGTTCTGAGCATGCGCAGAGAGGTGCTGACCATAGTCTGCTTCATGCGCGGATGTGCAATCCGGCCGGCCCTTCATTTGCATGGGGTCACGGCTCATTTCAATGGAACACGCCCACGTCCTTCCCAATTTGAATTACACCGCCTTACGCCTCGAGATTTACGTTGCGCCGGCGCAAATTTGTGCGCAAATACTAAGCACAGGCGTACCTTGCATAGCACACCCACCGGGAGCCGGGCTGAGACCACCAAACTTAATTCACATGTAGCCGAGACCGGGATCCGAACCCTTGGCTGCAGAGGTGAACGGCTTATCAGCGCAGTGCCAATCGCGTTGAGCCACCACAGCTACCATGATTAATCTTAGTTTCATCCGTTCAAAGAATGCTTTTCCAGAACTGATCTGGCTTTTTAAATGTTTTTTGGCAAAGTCTAATCTGGCTTTTTTATTCTTCAGGCTTTTGAATGCTTTGCACCTGGTGGTGAACCCTCTGTATTTGCTCTTGTGAAGTCTTCTCTTGATTGTAGATTTTGACAATGATATGCCCACCTCCTAGAGAGTGTTCTTCACTTGTCTGGATGTTGTGAATGGGTTTTTCTTCACCATAGAGAGGCTCCTGCGATCATCCACCACTGTTGTCTTCTGTGGACGTCCAGGCCTTTTTATGCTGCTGAGCTCACCAGTGAATTTTTCTTTCCTCGAAATGTACCAAACTTTTGATTTGGTCAGTCCTAATGTTGCTTTTATCTCTCGGATAGATTTCTTTTGATTTTGAAGCCTTACAATGGCCTGTTTCACTTGCATGGACAACTCCTTTGAGCGCACGATATAGGTTCACAGAAATAGATTCCAAATGCAAATACCACACTTAGGCCTTGTACACACGAGGCAATCTATCTGTTCAAATCGGTCGGACCGACCGATTTGAACAGATCTGTCTGCTTGGATTTTGGTTTGCTCGCGTGTACACACGAGCAAACCAAAATCCCCGCCAGCAGACAGCGCGCTGACGTGTCGGTGACGTTGCGGTGACGTTGACGCCACCACGTCACCGCACCAGGAAGTAAAACACTTCCGCGCATGCGTCGAAATCATTTGGCGCGTGTGCGAGAAGACATGTCTGCTGGTTAGCATACTAACCAGCAGACATGTCGGGCGGAAGGGTTCCCAGCCAACAGATTTCAAAGCATGCTTTGAAATCTGTCGGGTGGCCAAATTCGTCTGTTTGCCCGTACACACGATCGAATCTGTCTGCTGAAACGGTCTAGCAGACCGTTTCCAGCAGACAGATTTACTCGTGTGTACGAGGCCTAAGAATCAACTCCAGACCTTTCTACCTGCTTAATTTATGAAGAAATAATGAAGTAGCCCACACCTGGCCATGAAACAGCTTTTGATTCAAATGTCTAATTACTTTTGCCGCCTTGAAAAAGAGGGAATAGCTATTCTTAAGAGCTGTAATTCCTAAACCCTTTCTCCAATTTGTGTGTACATGCCCTCACATTAAACCTGAGAGTGTGCACTTTCATCCCATATCCATTATATAACTATAGCTTGAATATGTTTTGGTGAGTACCTGAAAAAAAACTGCATTCAAATATAAATGGACCTAACTGTATATCGTCCTAGGAATCTATCCAGGAATCACACCCTTACCCATGACCCAATGGTGCAGCATGATTTGACATGGCAAAAGGAGTTTGAGGGCTAAATCCAGGGTAGCCATTGCAGCCCCTTTCTGGACATGGAAGGGGGAGTGAGGCAGCACCTGACTTTCTGCACTTTTGGCAGAGATGGCAGGAAAAGATATGAATAAACTGCCAAACAAAGTGCTAAAGCACCTTTGCATATGCCATGGCCTTATGTAACTGTAGATGTCTGATATATATTCTCTGAAAGACATAAAGAAACATCGGGTGGTTTAATTCTTCATCATTGTGCAAAAACTGAAATATCAGTTGTAACGGTCACCATCGTTTACGACCTTCCATCCACCCACGACAAGCTTATCTGACACACCAACAAATCGGCAGACATGATCCATTCCATTTCCCAGAATAACGAGACTGACCGTTCTGTTCTCTAGTTCCAAAATAAATGAATACTTTATTGGTTTCTTAGCTTGCTTAAATATCCAGTACAGCATATTAAAGTTAATCACAGGACAATGCAATCTCCACCCCCCTCATCACACACTATGGCTAGTTACTATGCAGACATTTTGGCACCGATACTGACGAGACCTATCACATTCCTTTATCAATAGAATTCAAACAAAATACAATCACACAATGTCTTGACCTCAACCCACATATCTAGACAGACGTACTGTCTCCGGCAAAGGGTCTTAACACCTGGGCGTCAATACATTCCTTTACTAACATAAATGACATGCTAATTCAATACATCTGAAGAGAGACGTGTGGCCTTGAATACCCAATCTAAGTGTAAACACAGGGCTTTAAACAGTTTTATCACACAATGAAATGGTCTGTCAGGAGCAGATGCAATTAACACCTTTCAAAAGAATGTGTCCACACATTGAAGAGCCAACAACTTGTGATATCTCAAGACATCCTGCAAACATGAATTATTATTAATGTCCCATCTCATGTAATACATGAATTATGATTGTATTAGCCATCCTACACCCAAAAGGGCACAGGGTGGACTTAGACCCAGGGGTTATTACTGCCGCTGGCACAGGAGTATCTCTCATTCTTCCAAAGTCTCTAATTGTCACGGTTCATTCCGTTACATCAGTTTTCTCTCAACAGCCATAGACTAAATGCTGCATAGCCGATAACAAGGGGCTGTTAACGCCCAAGGCCATTCTGCCATGTGCCTGAGGGTTGTCAAGGTCTCAGTGTGGCTAGGCGGAGGCCTACTTTGCTGAGAGTTGCTGAAACTTACTGAGGGGCTGACGTCTGAGAATTGTCTGGAGGATATTGGAAGGAGGCAAATAATTTTCCAAGGATATTTCTGAGTTTAGACTGGTGAGAAAGATGCTAGAGACTGTGTGCTGTTGCCATTCCTCTTGTGCTAGAGTAGGGAGACCAGACATCCCCCGTTTCTGGGGACAGTCCCCGGATTGAGGACACTGTCCCCAGACCAAGTCTGTCCCCGGTTTTGTCCCCGGATGGGATTTGAACAGAGGATGGGGCAATATGAAAGATAGTCAGTGCAGAATAATAAAAAACCCCGCTCTGCCGCTTCTACTAACTTAGGGGGTGTATTTTTTTTCCATTATCCTTTCCCCCTTTCTGAAGATCATGTGCGGAGAGTGAGACTGGATAGGCTGTGAGGCAGGCGGTGGCAGCGACGGGCAGAGAGTCGCTGTTTGCCAACATTACTAGTAAAAAATAATATGTCCCCGGATTTCATTTAAAAAATCTGATCACCGTATGCTAGAGTCAGTGTATATAAAGGGGACATTGTGCATGGTGTCCTGAAAAGCATTCTATTTCATTCCTAGTGAAAGGACTTTACACAGACTTTCCAAAGAGGAAGGCTAATCTCCTCAACTTACCGTATTTTCCGGTGTATAAGATGACCTTTTGCATCTAAAATAATGCCCCAAAAGTCGGGGGTCGTCTTATACGCCGGGTACCTGTGTCAGATGGCGGCCATCCATTATTTAGCGTACAGACGGCAGCCATCCATTATTCAAAAGCCACGCCTCCTTCACAGGCTGTTCCGTGATAGGCGGAACACTAATTTTCCCATCAGAGCCTCTGTTCAGTGTTCTGCCTATCATGGATGCCTTCTCATCCTCGGCCTCAGATGAGAGGACATCCGTGATAGGCGGAACACTGAACAGAGGCTCTGCTGGGAAAATTAGTGTTCCACCTATCACGGAACAGCCTGTGAAGGAAGCGTGGCTTTTGAATATTGGATGGGTGCTGTCTGTACGCTGCAATCAGGAGAAGGTAGGGAATGGAATGGGACAGCGAGGCATGTAAAAACTGCACATCGAGCACATATAATGGCACAGCGAGGCACGTTATAATGGCACAGCGAGGCATGTTATAATGGCACAGCAAGGCATGTAATAATGGCACAGCAAGGCATGTTATAATGGTACAGCAGGGCATGTAATAATGGCACAGCGAGGCATGTAATAATGGCACAGTGAGGGGTCGTCTTATACGGTGAGTATATCCCAAAACCAACATTTTTAGCTGGAAAATTAGGGGGTCGTCTTATACACCGGCAAATACGGTACTACTACAAAGTTCATTCCATCCTTTACTTGGCTCAGAGTTCTACAAGAGAAAGTTCAGTGTCCTCAAATTGTTATTAAGGGTCACTGGAGTATCCTACCATTACCACTACTTATCCAAGTTCTTATTAATGCAGCATACAAAGCATACCATTAGACTGCTTAATAAGCCTGAAAAGTAACTGAAACTGTGTGCTTGACTGCGAGTAAAAGGACCATGAGCATCTACTTAGAGTCTAGTGCTACATATAGTTATACTTTAAACTTTAGTTCACCAGACCAAGTGATCTCTTCCGAACAGACTATGGGACTGAGGTATATTTAGATTTACCCAATCAGCAGTTCTACCAAAACACTGATAATGGCATTCAACAGAAATCATGTGGTGTGTGTTACAGCTTTGGGTCATGTAACTGGCACTGAAAGGAGACATGTGAACAAATTTCTTTCTTTCTTTTTCTTTTTTCTTTCTTTCTTTCTTTCTTTCTTTCTTTCTTTCTTTCTTTCTTTCTTTCTTTCTTTCTTTCTTTCTTTCATTCCTTATGTATATGTTTTTATTTTTATTTGTATCCCAACATAAAGAGAGAAACAAAAATTCTTTATGGAAGAGTGGCAAGAAGAAAGCCATATCTTAAAGATATCCATAAAAAGTGTTGTTTAAAGTTTGCCACAAGCCACCTGGGAGACACACCAAACATGTGGAAGAAGGTGCTCTGGTCAGATGAAACCAAAATCAAACTTTTTGGCAACAATGCAAAACGTTATGTTTGGCGTAAAAGCAACACAGCTCATCACCCTGAACATACCATCATGGTTTGGGCCTGCTTTTTTTCAGCAGGGACAGGGAAGATGGTTAAAATTGATGGGAAGATGGATGGAGCCAAATACAGGACCATTCTGGAAGAAAACCTGATGGAGTCTGCAAAAGACCTGAGACTGGGATGGAGACATGTTTTCCAACAAGACAATGATCCAAACCATAAAGCAAAATCTACAATGGAATGGTTCACAAATAAACATATCCAGGTGTTAGAATGGCCAAGTCACAGTCCAGACCTGAATCCAATCGAGAATCTGTGGAAAGAACTGAAAACTGCTGTTCACAAACGCTCTCCATCCAACCTCACTGAGCTCGAGCTGTTTTGCAAGGAGAAATGGGCAAAAATGTCAGTCTCTTGATGTGCAAAACTGATAGGCCCCATACACACGAGCGAACAGATTTGTTCAAATCTGTCCGTCCGACAGATTTGAACAAATCTGTCTGCTGGGATCTTGGTTTGCTCGCGTGTACACATGAGCAAACCAAAATCCCCGCCAGCAGAGAGCGCGCTGACGTGTCGGTGACGTGGCGGTGACGTTGACGCCGCCACGTCACCGCACCAGGAAGTAAAACACTTCCGCGCATGCGCCGAATCCATTCGGCGGCGGTGCGGCGGCGGTGCGGCGGCGGTGCGGGACGACATGTCTGCTGGTAAGTGTACTAACCAGCAGACATGTCGGGCGGACAGATTCCCACCCGATAGATTTCAAAGCATGCTTTGAAATCTGTCGGGTGGACAAATCTGTCTGCTCGGCCGTACACACGATCGAATCTGTCTGCTGAAACGGTCCAGCGGACAGATTTGATCGTGTGTACGAGGCCATAGAGTCATACCCCAAGTGACTTACAGCTGTAATCGCAGCAAAAGGTGGCGCTACAAAGTATTAACTTTAGGGGGCTGGATAATTTTGCACGCCCAATTTTTCAGTTTTTTATTTGTTAAAAAAGTGATTCTTCACAAATAATTACAGTTTTATATCTTTATGTTTGAAGCCTAAAATGTGGCAAAAGGTCGCAAAGTTCAAGGGGGCCGAATACTTTTGCAAGGCACTGTATAATCAACTCGGTATATCCATTCTTTTATGGATGACCTTTGTGGGTGAAGCCAGTGTTTTGGAATTAGGCCCTTTGCTGCATTCAGCAAAACTGGGACCAGAGTCGATCCATACCGTTTTTTTTTTGGCCTATCCCTTCCATGGAACAAACAGGTCAAGGGGTTTCGTATAATCTTTTCTCCTGTAATTTCTTCTATATATTCTAAAACTTCTTTCCAGTACTCTTGTATTCTCGGACAGTCCCACTAGACATGCATTGTGGTTCCTACTTGGTTACATTCCCTCCAGCATAGCTCGGAGTTATTTGAGTGTATATTCTTCATTCTTTCAGGGGTCAGGTGCCAGCGAGCCATACATTTATAGTTTGTCTCAATTGTGGTGATGTCAGTAGCATAATTAAACACTGCACCTATCATTTGTGAGTCCTCTAACTTTTTCCTGATGTCTTGTCTCCACTTTTCTACACATGTCAGTGTTCCCTGTGTCTCTAAATCTGTTAATATCCCATATAGTACCGCAATTCCATGTTGTAGTGGTTTTCCAATGAAGCATAGTTTTTCTATTGCGTTTAGTGTTTGATCGTCTCTAATTGGCTGTGGTAAAGTGCTCACAAAGTGTTTTTAATTGAAAATATTCCCATTCGCTCAAATGTTGAACCCCTTCCTGTCTTTCTTGACCTTATTTTCCCTAGTGTAACAATTTCCCCTAATCTTTTAATACCCAAATTCTTTCCCATTCGTGTCTTGTTACCCGCTGAAAATAAATTTGTGCCCGCTAATGGGACTAATGGGGAATTGTATTCCCATTTTTCGCGCTTATATAATGTGTCCCATATTTTAAATACATATTTTAAATACATGATATTACATACAGGAGGGGTGAGAGCGGGCAACCCTGTCTCGTTCCGTTCGTCATTTCAAACACAGACAACACACTCCCGTTGACTTTTGCCCTTGCCGTCGGGTAATTACATTTTCCACCCATTTCATGAATCTAGGTCCCATTCCTATAATTCGCAGACTTTCTATCATAAACCCCCAGTCGACTCTATCAAAAGCTTTTTCAGCATCTACTGACATGAGTACTCTATCCAAAGGGGAAATTTCTCGCGCTAAAGGTGAATGAATTAATTAATATAAAATCAATTAAGAAAATTAATAAACAAATTACTTAATTAAATAATTAAAGTAAAAAATTAATTAATTATGAATAAATAAATAAATGAACAAATGAATGAACCCAGGTATCCAGCAGCAACAATAAACATGTGATATACACGAAAAAACAAAGATAAAAAGGAAAAGTTGCGCTCAGAAGGCACAATGTGACATTGTGAGAAAATTATTAAACGTATCAATATAAGTGAATAAACAAATGAATAAATAAGTAAATAAATGGATAAACCACATCTAATTGGAAAATAAAGTCCATAAATGGTGATGAGAACAAATGTAGTAAGAGTGGCTTACACTACAACCCAATCTTAATTAGTCCATTTGAGCTGGTATCACAAAGGTGTAATTAAAATGGTATAATTAAATGATTGTCCAAATTTCAACAAGAGGCAATAATGATCGTAGATTACAATATCCTGGATGGAATTCACTATCGATCTCACAGAATTCTGCAGACACATCAAAAAGTGAGTAAAGATGTACTCTTACCAGATCCTGGTGTAATTCAGGCATATCAATCCACTGGCATCTGAAGGGGGAGATCTCCTCGACCGCTTACAGTACTTCCACATAGGACTGATAAGTTTCACTGGACCAAATACTTCCCACTAGTGCAGACTCCTCGTCCAGTTCAAAGAACCGAGGGGGAGAAGAAAACTGTGAGATCGATAGTGAATTCCATCCAGGATATTGTAATCTACGATCATTATTGCCTCTTGTTGAAATTTGGACAATCATTTAATTATACCATTTTAATTACACCTTTGTGATACCAGCTCAAATGGACTAATTAAGATTGGGTTGTAGTGTAAGCCACTCTTACTACATTTGTTCTCATCACCATTTATGGACTTTATTTTCCAATTAGATGTGGTTTATCCATTTATTTACTTATTTATTCATTTGTTTATTCACTTATATTGATACGTTTAATAATTTTCTCACAATGTCACATTGTGCCTTCTGAGCGCAACTTTTCCTTTTTATCACTGACATGAGTACGACTGGGGGTTTCTTCTTGCCATCCTCATGTAGAAACAATAGAGTTCTTAAACTGTTATCACCCCCTTCTCTCCTCTTTATAAATCCCGTCTGATCTGCGTTTATTAGATCAGGCATTAATGCCTTTATCCTCGTTGACAATATTTTTGCATAGACCTTTATGTCAGCATTTAATAATGCTATTGGACGGTAATTAGAACAAAGGGTACCGTCTTTTCCCGTTTTAGGGATAATTGAAATATTGGAAAGGAGAGATTCTTTCCTTATTTCTTCCTTTTCTCCCAGTCTATTGAAATAGTTGCATAGCTCTGGGACCAAGAGTTCTTTAAAAAATGTTATAGTACTTAATTGGTAACCCGTCCGGACCTGGACTCTTTCCTCCAGATGTTTCTTGAATGGCTTTGTGGATTTCCCCCTGTGTTATTGGGTCTTCTAGAAGTTCAGCATTTTCTTGCGAAAGCTTTGGTAAGTTAATTTCCTCTAAGTATTCCTTAATTTTTTTTATTCCTAGTTTCTTTCTGCTCCTGAGTTTCTCCCTTTCTGATTGAATACAAAGCATTATGGAAGGTCTGAAAAGCCTCTGCAATTTCTGAAGTCTTATATTTTATCTGCCCTACTTGGTTTTTTATTTTTTCAATATATATATATTATTTTTTTTTCCTTAGACATTCCAGCAAGGTATTTCCCCGGTTTATTCCCCCATTTGTATCTTTCTTTTTCTACTTTCTTGAATATGTTTCTAGTTCCTAGTTCCATCAATTCTCTAAGTTGAGCCCTTTTAATGACTATTTTCTGGTATGTTTAATTTTCTCCTTGGTTTTTGTGTTTTTGTTCAAGGTCTTGCAACTCCCTTATTATCTTTTTTCTATTTGCTTCTCTTGCCTTTTTTTTCCCTGCCCCTATGGAGATTAACTTACCCCTGATGCATGCCTTATGGGCTTCCCATATTGTTGCCGAGCTAACGTCAGTTGTGTTATTTGTGAAGAAATATTGCTCGATCTCTTTTTTTACCATGTCGCATACTTCTATATTGTCTATCTATTGTATTCTAACTATTACCGGGGCATGGTCAGAGATTGATATTGTGCCTATTGAGGTTTTGTTTACATGTTCCAATATACTGTGTTCTACCATTAGATAATCTAATCTTGAATACGTGTTGTGCACAAATGAATAATATGTATAATCCCTTTTATTTGGATATGTAATTCTCCAAGGGTCTATTAATTGATGATTAAACATTTTTTTTTTTTCAATAATCGCAATTGCTTAGAATCTCCCATCTGTGCACCAGACGTTTTGTCAAGATGATGTTACAGTGCAAAGTTGAAGTCACCTGCTAGAATTACATACCCTTGTTTAAAATCCATTAGTGCGTTTAGAATCCCCCTAAGATATTTTTGGGGGTGTTTATTGGGACAATATATGTTTGCCAACGTATATTTTTTCCCTTGTAGGGCCCCTCTTAAAACAGGTAGCGACCCACAGGGTCGACTTTCCTTTCTTCCACCTTAAAGCTAATATTTTTCCCTATCCCTATGGCGAATCCCTTAGATCTTTTCTGTTGGGAGTCTCCATAATACCAGGTTGGGACTGCCCGGGAATAGAGTCTGACACTAGAATCTACTGTTATATGTGTTTCTTGTAAAAAGACTATTTCTGCAGAGTATCTTTCAATTTCTTTTAAGACCATGTGTCTTTTTTCTGGGGAACAGAGGCCTCTTACGTTATATGTAATAATATTTACATTAAACATGTTTTTTTTTCAGACAGATAACCAAACCTAATCTCCTACCCCTCCCCTCTGTCCCCCCTCACCTCCTTCCTACCCGCCCCCTCACCCCCTTCCCCCCACCCCCGCCCTTCCATCCCCCCAATCCCTCCCTCCCCCACCCCCTTCCCTTGATGGAATCTTGACCCTAAGGTCTTGTTGTGGAGCATCTCCTCTTGCACCCCTTTTGTGCTCATATGCTCCACTCTATAAGGTGGAGAAATATTCACCATGGTCTTGTATCCCCTATTTCTAGGGGATTAGCACCAAGGTATTTCCGTGGCTTCCGGCCCCCAGATCTTTCTTTCTATGTTTTACTAATTTTACTAATTCCTATTATACTCCCTCTCCCCGCCCCCGCTCCCATCTAGCCACCACGGCGCAAAGACTGCGCCATCCTAGACTCCTCCCTTCATCTTCAATACAGGTGTAAGTTAATGAAAAAATATATATATTTTTTTTAAATGCAACTAGTGAAAACATTGATGTGATTTCAGTCTCTTGTATTCTCCTGTACAGCAACACTTAGATTAGGAGGAGGATAGGCAGCATATGTAGCCACACATGTATTCTGCATGCACATGTGCTGACAAGGAACATGACAGAATAAGAGAGCAGAGAGATATTTTTAAAGTTTTCTGCCACTATTTTACTATCCAATCATAGGCTTAAGGGGCGTAGAGGTGACCAGGTTATGTTGCTTAACTGCAACAAAGAAATTTCAGGTCTCCAAACTTGTGCTGTGTGGCCAAGCTGCAGACATCTCAGAAATGGATGGAAAGAAATATTAGATAAGATTTACAATATAAATAATAATAGGATAATCAGAAGAGAATGAAATATTGAAAAACTCTTTTGTTTGGAAGACAGTGTATTCTGTGTAAGGTCACAGGAGGAAATATTGGGATTCAGGCTGGGTCTCCAGCCTGTCTCTCAACGTCATTGCTATTCAGTCTGTATACTGAGCCATTGAAAGCTCTAGCGAGCAGCATCCTCTCACCGTCTGTCTCAATGAATGTTTCTATATCATTATCATTGTATGTTATTTATCTCCATCACCGTACAGCACTGCTAAATGTACCTGCAATAAACAAGTACAAGCCACAAGGAATATCAAGAAATTACCAGGTCCTGTTCAATGAGCGTACAAATAATAATAGTTGTCATAGTGCTATTATTTTTTAACCCCTTGTTTTCGCCTCAAAGACCACAGCAAATAAAGGCAAGTATTGTTTTCTGTAGATTGTGTGACAGTGCTGTGTCCTGGCATGGTGTAAAAAGAGTTTATCATCCAGTACAGATTGTGGGGCTCCAGGATGCTTGTGTCAACCAGAGGAAACTGGCTTTTTACTTCCCACATCAGTTGGTAAAACTCAGTTTGGGGCCTGGAGTCTGAAGATTTTGTAGAGATTTAGAAGGAATTAAATCTCCAATCCTGGGTCCTGGTTTTCGGAAACCACCAGTACACTAATTGGGCAGATATGTGCTGGGCTTTTAGAAGAAACCTGGCTATGGTTCTGGGCTCCACTTTGGCAGGCAGAGGAGGTTTCTGCCAATAAATTAGGAGGGCTCCAGCCAGTAGACTGGTGGTAGCCAGAGCATCAAGGGGCTGCTAAGTCTATGGACCTAGTACTTGTGAGGATGGTCTGTAGGAGACACATAAGAAGGTGGATGTCAAATGTTTTTGATATGTTAAAATGTCCTGCTGTTTTTAGGTTGGTATCTATCATAATTTATTAATATAATATAACACTGTTTGGTTGTATTTGGTCTGCTGAGGTGGTACTCCCTGAAAGGCAAGAGTTAACTCTTTATTTTAACTTTGCATTTGTCTCAGCAAAAGGTGGTACTTCACAAAACAAAGTGTGCGTGTGTGTGTGAGTGGGGGGGGGGTGGGGGTTGGGGTAAAGAGGTGACATATGTGAAGAGTATGGGAGGGGGGATTTGAGAAAAATGTAAGGGGGAGGAGAATTGTGAATTGTGAAAAATGTGGGGGGGGGGGATTTTTGAGGAGGTGAGAACTGTGAAAAGTGTCTGTGTGTGGGAGTTTCTAAAGTTGGGAGGAAGATTTTTGAGGATGTAAGAAGTGGGGGGATTTGAAAATGAGTGAATGGGCAATAGGGATAATTATGTAGTGCCCTGCTCCCAATGAGTGAGCGCTATGTGTTAAAATTATAGTTATCTGAGCAGTAGTTGGCTCAGAAGGATGGTGTCTAAATTGTGGCTCTGTCTCAGTTCAGCTGGTTGCATGATTTTCCTCCTGACGATGGGTGCCGCTGTCACCGCTGGTCAGGGTTCGGAAAGGCAGCAGGCTGGATGCATTGGGTGCCTCTTTCCCAGAAGCAGCCCAGGGGGCGTGGTGAACACGGTGTGCATTCTGGGAGAGGGTACTTAAGGGGCAAACACCATTTTGTGGGATCGTCTTCCAATTCTTGCGTGGGGGCGCTCCTGGCCTCGGGAATGTTTTGGCAGTTTCTGCCTCAGGGCCACGTTGGCCTGAGGCCTTGCAACTGAGATGTGAGCCCTGTGTCGCCTTGCCTGATGGAGGGGAACGAGCAATTGGGCACTCAGTTAGAGGATGTATCCGGATCAAAGTTTGCCTCGCAGTGCTGCCGGAACGGCTGGGAGATCCTGGCACTGAGAGCTGTGTTATTTTTCTTCAGAAGCTAACACAGTGAGGGGTTGTACATGTCTGTGGCAGAGACTATTGAGCGAATCCTAAGTTCACCAAGTCTGTGGCAGACTAATGAACAAATTCTACTACCAAGTCTGTGGCGGAGACTTTCTTTGATCGAGCTTCGCATCGGCTGCTGGGATGGTGGGAGTGGGCCTGTTCAGTTGTTGCTGAGTCCAGCGTCGAGACAGTTGTTCCTCTGGACCTAGGAGAATATCTGTGATCTGCATATAAGATACCCGAGTCTTCCCCATCCCTCTATCCCTCTGTTGGAAAGTTTGTTCATTAAAACCCTTGCGGACATTTCTTCCAGATAACTCTTCAATGAGATCCCCTGAGACAAATGTAAGGAACAGTATCGGCAGGCCCAAATCTAAACCAGAAGCTCCGTCGGGGGTAGTGCTACAATAATAAGGAGTTTCTCCCTATAACAGGTATTTATTGTCTTGTCATTCTTTCCAGCCAGCCTATAACCCTGATGTACGTAGACATGTGCATTAGTTTTCGTCCAAATGCATTTTCGTCTAAATTTCAGGTATTTTCATTATCATTTTAACAAACAAAAACAAATGTGCAGAATCCGAAAGATCCGACAAAAAATGCTTTATTTTCATTTTCGTTACTCCAACAGTTCGATATAGATAAGAGATTCAACATGACGGTGACAATACCAATCTGTGTATTTTGAACCTGTGGTCGAATGTGCCTAACCGAAGCAGTGAAAAAAATAAATGTCAAATTTGTCATTGAAAGCTTATGGTGTCTGTCGAAAGTTCTAAGAAGATTCGACAAGTAGCTAAACAATCGTACATTTACGTTTAAAAGCTCGGCCCATAGGCTATGGAAGAATTTGAATGTTGGTTGACTAGTAGTAATAATTTATAAATATAATTATTACTAGTCATACAACATTAGAATTCTTCTATAGCTTGTGGGCAGAGCATTCGACCGGAAATGTACGGTTGCGGCATTGTACAGTTTAGCTGCTCCGTCGAATCTTCTTAGAACAATCGACAGACAACATGGGCCCGATTCAGAAAGCATTTACGTCAGCATATCTAGAGATACGCTGTGTAAATACTAAGAATAGCCGGCGTATCTTTTTTTGCTATTCAGAAAAGAAGATACGCCGGCTTTCTTCTAAGATACGAGCGGCGTAAGTCGCTTACACCGCCGTATCTTAGTTGCATATTTACGCTGGCCGCTAGGTGGCGCTTACGGCGTTTTTTGCGTACAATATGCAAATGAGCGATTTACGCCGATTCCCAAACGTACTTGCGGCGGCGCGTCGTAGTTTACTTCGTTAGCATTAGCGTTATAGCGGCGTAAGGTTACCCCTGCTATAGGAGGCGTAGCCAATGTTAAGAATGGACGTCGGGACAGCGTCGAATTGTACGTCGATTACGTCGTTTGCGTAAATTGTTCGGGAATGGGGCTCGACGTTAGTTACGTTCACTTCGTTTACATTGAGAAAAAGCAACGTGATTTCGCACATGCGCACTGGGAACGTCCAAAAAAAACACGTCACTTACGTGGGTTCATGATTCATTTACATGAATCGCGCCCCCATCTTCCAAAATGGAATTGCGCGGCCTTGCGCCGCCACAGATACACTACGCCGCCGTAACTTACGGCGTAAGTAGTTTCTGAATAAGGAACCTGACGCTGATAGTTACGACGGCGTAGTGTATCTGAGATACGCTACGCCTGCCTAAAAATAGGCAGATGTGTCTGAATCTGGCCCCATGAGTCTTCATTGACAGATTTAACCATAATTAATTCGGATTTTCGGACAAATGCATTTTTAACTAAACAAAATAAATAAAAACAAATTTCGGAAGTTACTAAATAATTTTATTTTTCAGACGAAAACCCGAAAAGAAATATTTCAGTGTGCACATGTCTCGATGTAAGTCAAGATTATTGGCTGGATGCTCGTCTTCAAACTACGGCCCTCCAGGTGTTCAGGAACTACAATTCCCATCATGCCTAGTCATGTCTGTGAATGTCAGAGTTTTGCAATGCCTCATGGGATTTGTAGTTCTGCAACAGCTGGAGGGCCGTAGTTTGAGGATCCCTGCTCTTCTGTATTAGGTTAGGGCTAGGGGGTGAACATGTCTAGCCTTGTCCTGAGAGATGACAACCCACGCTATGCCACTGTCTAGAAGGATGAGTAGGAGATCCAGGGGCAAGGTGACTTCACCATAGCTTCAATATCCCTGTTCCATCTATGCATATTATGAGGTTATCATAACTAGTTGCCATAAACAGCAGTTCCCCTATTGTATATTTATGGATTGAATACATATATAATAGCAAAACTGCTTTGCTTTCAGAATGATTCCCACTTTTGAGTGCGATAAAGGTCTTCATTTAGGCTGATCTCCCGGATTGCTGGAGTTTTAGCTTTGGCACAGTAAAATTGTGTGAAATAATCATCCCCCATCACTGGCATCTAAACAACCTCAGCAGACAGAAGTGGAGCACCCAACAAATGCTTGTCTTCATTCATAGGCAAATGTACCAAGCTCACTGTTAACTAAATTAGGATAAGCATAGTAAAAAATGCACAAATCTTCCTTATATGGATTAGCATTATTATTGTTGATACCATTGTCACCTTCACTAGACTTTTTTAAAGATTAATTGTATTTTGTTTTTAGCTGGATTTGCTAGAATCATAAGCTGCTGCCACAACATCCAGTGGAATGACCTCTTGGATATATAAATGTGTTTTATTTATATATAATCTTGTAGTTTTTTAGTCAATTATTTCTTACTTAAAGCGGAGGTTCACCCAAAAATCAACTTTCTGACATTAGATCCAGCATACTGCTAACATCTGCAGTATGCTGTGTTTTAAAAAAAAAAAATGCTAACATCTGCATTATGCTGGGGTTTTTAATTTTTAACAACGGCTCATAAAACGATAAGTACAAAAAAAAATTAAAAACCCCAGCATAATGCAGATGTTAGCATTTTTTTTTTTTAAAACAGCATACTGCAGATGTTAGCAGTAATGCTGGATCTAATGTCAGAAAGTTGATTTTTGGGTGAACCTCCGCTTTAATGAGGAACCATAATATAGATTATGCTAATGTATTTTCTGGAAATACACACTAAGACCTAGTATTGGAGCATTTTTTTAAAAGCTATTTTATTATGTTGTATTGCATTGGACCATTCTCTGCAAACTAAAATTGCCATATGATGGCAGTAAAAAAGGAGACACCTGTTGGGAAAAAAAGTTAGATGGTATTCTTACCATTGCCCCAGCTTTTTCCTTTGGCTACTAGTTGAGAGTGACTTCACAATCCTTCTGGTTAAATAATGGAACGCTACAGATCCCACAGTGTGGAGACCCATCTTATGAGATTCAGGGTGCTAAAAGTTTCCAAGATCTCATGGACAAATTGTGACTTTTCCCCTCGCCAATGCATAAGCTGTGGGTAAGGTAATTATATTGGTTCTCCTATTTTCCTCACAGGTGTGCTCTTAGCGCAGCCTTAATATCTAGGGGCTGGTAAGTTTCAACATAATTTATTTTAGATACACACTGTACTTTAACATACAAACATGAATTGTTTTATTTAGCTTCAGCTTAGTAAAATATTATGGTATCCTAGGTATTGCCTGATGAGACCTATTTAGGAGTAGTGATAATTGACTGAACAAAATCTGGTTTGCTGGATCACCAAAAAAAAAAAGTAAAATTTACTAAAGTTTACGGGAGCAAAATCTTGTAATTTGTTGCTCTGGAATTTTTAAAGGAACACTAAAAGTTCCAGTTTAAAAAAATAAAATAACAGACATGTTATACTTACCTCCACTGTGCAGCTTGTTTTGCACACAGTGGCCCCGATTCCTGGTCTTCTGGGGTCCCTTGGCGGATGACTCGGCTCCTCTCCGCAAGAAATAACCCCCTTTATGGGAGCTCTCTCCCATGGGGGTTAGTTCTTGTAGACACGCTCCCGCGATACAGCCGGCGGCTACAGCCGCTGACTGTATCAATTGGCCCCGCCCCCCTACACGCCGCCTCATTGGATGTGATTGACAGCAGTGCAAGCCAATGACTGCGCTGCTATCAATCCAATCTAGCCAATCAACTGCTAGACTGAGTGGCAAAGAGGAACGCCGGGGGCTACATATTTCTTTAAATGTCGCTATAGTGTAATGCCTAGTACACACAATAGTTTTTCCTGTCTGGAAAACTGCCGTGTTTTCCTTTTGCTGGGAAAACCAGCGGTGTGTAGGGATGAGCCGAACGCCCCTGGGTTCGGTTCGCACCAGAACCTGCGAACAGACCAAAAGTTTGTGTGAACTTTAGAACCCTGTTAAAGTCTATGGGACTCGAACATTTGAAATCTAAAGTACAAATTTTAAAGGCTAATATGCAAGTTATTGTCCTAAAAAGTGATTGGGGACCCTGGGCCTGCCCCAGGGGAGTGTTTGGGGACCTGGGTCCTGCCCCAGGGCACATGTATCAATGCAAAACTGCTCTTTTTTCAGGAGCAGTGATTTTAATAATGCTTAAAGTGAAATAATACATTTTGTACCTAGGGGGTGTATAGTATGCCTGTAAAGTAGCGCTTGTTTCTTTATCGTACATCACGGGACACAGAGCGCATAGCCATTACACTTGGGTTATATGGGTACCTTCAGGTGTGGACACTGGTGTAATCAATTTCACAGGAAGTTTCCTCCCTATATAACCCCCTCCCACTGGGAGTGCTTCAGTTTTTTCGCCAGTGTCTTAGGTGTTGGTCACGTCTAGCTGTCCCTCGGAGGTCTCGGGACCCAGGATAGCTAGCCGGATCCGTCCGAAGTACTTCAAAGCCAAGGTGTACGGTACCCGGGCCCTGCTGGAGTGGGGTTTTGCCTATAATGCCTCTCCTTGGAGGGCTGGATTCTGGGCTCCAGTGCCTTAGTCTCTTCCAAGAACTAAACGCTACTGATGCCAGGATGCTATATAGGTCCAGGTGTGTGGGTTCCTTAACACAGGACCCCGGTCCCTGAAGGTCCAAGACAATACCCACGGAGATGGGGGAAGGTTGGGCCTCTTGCATTTTGCAATACCCTGTGGCGTGGAGCAGGTAAGAGGGAACCTGCAGGACTTGGTTCGACAGTAGGTATCCCCCTGGGGGTTCTGGGTCGGCTAATGGTATGCTTGTGCATCAGCCACTATCTCCACTATGTCTTTTGAGGCAGGATGGGATGTACTAATGTTTACCCAGATAACATGTAGGTATATGTATGCTTTTAAAGATATGTATTTGCTACTCCCCCCAGATCTGCCTGTTAGCATGATACTGCAGCCCCACGTGCTATAAGGAGGAAATGCTGGCAAAACTCCTGTTTCTTAGGAAGCCTATGGGGACAGCTTCCTCTATGTGTGCACTACAATAAGATTAGTGTCTTGCCTGTTGTCTGTTGGGTTGCTAGCGCTGGTCCAGGCTTCTCCTCTGCTTTCTGCTTCCTCCATGTTGGTTTCAGCGTGGGGGGGGCGCGCACATGCGCGCCACCTTTTACAGCGTCAGCGTGCGTGGGGGGGGCGGGCCAGCAGCGTCAGGTCTCAGTTAAAGCAGCAAAGCATTTCCTGGCTGGTCATTCCCTCCTGAAAGCAGAGGAGGCTGAGGACACAGAGCGCGCAGCTGAGCTGTTTCTGGCTAACAGTGACACCCAGTGGGGGTTTGTGGATCTTCAGGTCTGGACTTAGCTCCATACTGGCCAGAAAAAAAAAAGAGTTTTTTTTCTTAAAGGGACTTAGCCTTAGATCTGGCAGTATCTGAGTCGGTGCAACCTTGGGCTCCAGCTAACGGGCATTGGTGTGGCAATATTCACAGGACCTTCCTCGGTATTGCCGCCTTCTCGGGCGTATGAAAATTTGGAAATTTTTTACCATAGCCTGTTCTTATTAATGGTTCACTTCTAGCTACAACAGTTGAGTGTTGGCTTTAGGGGTGTCTCAAGGTTGTGCAATGGCTCCCAAGGGATCAGGACCAGCTAAGGCTCCAAAAGGTACCAAAAAACTAAAGGGGTCTCCATCGGGGTCAGAGGATTTGGGCCAGGCTCTAGTGGTCCCACCCTCACCAGATAGACCACCGAACAGCATGTTGCAGGAGCCATTGAGGGTGCTAGGGGCAGAGGCGGCCCCCAATCAACCCATTCCCGTTTACGTTACGGAAAAAATGCTAGCGACCACCCTGGGTGGGCTAGAGGAAAGGTTAACTGCTTTAATTGCCCGCTCTTTGCCAGGTGGCAAACGGGCTAGATCCCCGTCACCTAGATTGGTGTTTTCAGATGCAGAGGTCCTCTCTTCGGAGGAATTGGACCCACAGGGGGATCAAGCGGACCCGAGTCCCGACGGTTCAGACATTGAGGGTTCCACTATAGATGAAATTTTTTCGGCTTCTCAAGCAGAGAGCCTGTGGATCCAGTCTCTGACAGATATGGTTCGCACTGCTTTTAAACTTCCAGTGTCAGAACAATTAGCCCCCGCGGTATCCTCTATAGGTTCCTTGAAGGCACAGTTGAGTGGTGCGTCTTTTCCGGTTCACCCCCTTCTGGAGAGCGTGATTTTTCAGGATTGGGCTCGACCTGATAGTATTTTTATCCCTCCTAAAAGGTTCACTATTCTCTATCCTATGGAAGAGGAATTTGCAAAGAAATGGGCACTCCCTACCGTGGACGCAGCCATTTCCTGCGTAAATAAATCCCTGACCTGTCCAGTTGAAAATGTCCAGATGTTTAAAGATCCAGTCGACAAAAAGTTGGAGACCCTACTGAAGGCTTCTTTTACCACAGTAGGTGCCGTGGTTCAGCCAGCGGTGGCAGCCATTGGCATTTGTCAGGCTTTAAAGGATCAGACTAAACAGATATTAAGGGACATACCGGCTCAGCAAGCTCGTGAATTGGCTGACCTCCCAAGGGCTCTCTGCTTTGCAGTAGATGCTATTAAGGACTCCATTCAACAGGCGTCCCGTTTATCTCTGCTGTTGGTTCATATGCGTCGCCTTTTGTGGCTGAAAAACTGGTCAGCAGAGGCATCCTGCAAAAGGCTTTTAGCAGGATTTCCCTTTCATGGTGGGAGACTATTCGGTGAAGACCTAGATAAATATACCCAGACCATATCAAGTGGTAAAAGTTCTTTCTTGCCTGTCAAGAAAAGATCGCGTGGGCCCGCGTTTAAGCGACAGGCCTTCGCAGGCTCGGCCCCTTCAACTTCCCGTCAGTATCGACGGCCTCCCGGGCGTTCAGCATTTAATAGCCGCCCACAAGGACAAGCCACGGCAGGCAAGACGCCATGGTCTCGCAAGCCGGTTAAACCAGTCATCAAGTCAGATTCATGAAGGGGCGCCCCCACTCTCTTGGGTGGGGGAAGGCTTCGGTTTTTCTCCGAAGTGTGGGAGGCCAGAATTCCCGACTCTTGGGTATTGTCCGTGGTAGCCACGGGCTACAAGCTAGAGTTTCGGGAAGTCCCCCCTCCTCATTTTCAGGGGTCAAGTCTTCCAAGTGACCCATTAAAGAGGGCCTCTCTTGTAAAAGCATTGGATCGTCTCTTGCTCCAAGGAGTAATTGTAGAAGTACCAACCCAGGAATGGGGTCTGGGATTCTACTCCAACCTTTTCATAATACTAAAGCCCAATGGCGACGTCAGGCCTATCTTAGACCTCAAACGCCTAAATCGCTTTCTAAAGATTCAGACCTTTCGTATGGAGTCCATACGTTCGGTGGCAGCCAGCCTACATCAAGACGACTTTCTAGCATCTATAGACATAAAGGATGCGTATCTGCACGTGCCGATCTACCCGGCACATCACAAGTTTCTTCGTTTTATGATAGATCACCGTCATTACCAGTTCGTAGCCCTCCCTTTCGGGTTGGCAACAGCTCCGCGGGTATTCACAAAGGTGTTAGCCCCAGTGCTAGCCGTCCTAAGGACAGAAGGCATTTTGGTCCTGGCATACCTGGACGATCTTCTGGTTATCGACAGCTCAGCTTCCAGCCTCAATCATGCAGTAGTTCGCACAGTTCAGCATCTAGAGGAATTCGGGTGGATTGTGAACCAAGAAAAATCGATATTGAAACCCACAAAGCAGTTGGAATATCTAGGCCTTCGGCTAGATACAGACTGCCAGAGGATATTTTTACCTCAAGCAAAGGTCAGATCAATAACTCAAGCAGTTCAAGTGATCTTAAGCAAGAAGAGGCCGACTATTCGCCTATGTATGCGACTGCTGGGGAAGATGGTGGCCGCCTTCGAGGCAGTGCCCTACGCCCAGATCCATACCAGATATCTCCAGGCAGCCATTCTCTCTGCTTGGAACAAGTCCATTCAGGCGTTAGATCGTCCGTTAGTGCTCTCCCCAGGAGTCCGGCGCAGCCTGTTTTGGTGGCTGGTCCCTCAAAATTTGTCAAGGGGGAAATCCTTTTGCCCCATCACGTGGAAGATTGTAGCCACGGATGCCAGCCTGTCAGGTTGGGGGGCAGTTCTAGAAGGACAGACCCAGCAAGGGCAGTGGTCGGAGGCAGAAAAACTGCTTCCCATCAATATCCTAGAGATCAGAGCTGCTCGGCTGGCCCTGATCGCCTGGACTCTCCCCCTTCAGGGTCTGCCAGTAAGGATACAGTCCGACAATGCCACTGCAGTGGCATACATAAACCACCAGGGGGGCACGAGGAGCCTAGCAGCCCAAAGGGAAGTAAACCTGATTTTCTCATGGGCCGAAGCCCATGTACCCTGCATCTCGGCGGTGTTCATCCCAGGGATAGACAATTCTCAAGCAGATTTTTTGAGTCGTCAACAATTGCTCCCGGGGGAGTGGTCTCTTCACCCCCAGGTATTCCAAGAGATTTGCCAAAGATTCGGAGTCCCAGATGTGGACATTATGGCAACGAGATCCAACAAAAAGTTGGACAAATTCATATCCCGAGCCAGGGATCCCTCGGCCTACGGGACCGATGCGTTGGTTTGCCCCTGGCACCAGTTTTCTCTCCTGTATGCGTTCCCTCCACTGCAGATGATTCCCCGCTTTCTACGGAGGATCAGGGTGGAGCGCAGGCCTGTGATCCTGGTGGCCCCAGCCTGGCCCAGGAGGGCTTGGTACGCACTCATCGTGAAGATGTCAGTCGGGGCACCGTGGCCGCTCCCCCTGCGCCCAGATCTGCTGTCTCAGGGCCCAATCTGCCACCCTGCTTCACAGCAGCTAAATTTGACGGCTTGGCGGCTGAATCCCTAATTCTTAAGGGCAGAGGCCTCTCAGCTCAGGTCATATCTACGTTGATTCAGGCTAGGAAACCGGTCTCTAGAAATATTTATTACAGAGTCTGGAGAACCTATGTGGAGTGGTGCGAGTCTCAAAAATGGCATCCTCAAAAGTTTTTTATATTGACAGGATCTTGCGATTCCTCCAGGTTGGCGTTGACAAAGGGTTGGCTCTTAGTACTCTAAAGGGGCAGGTGTCGGCTTTATCGATATGGTTTCAAAGACCCTTGGCCACCCATTCGCTTATGAAAACCTTCTTGCAGGGGGTCTTGCATGTGAATCCCCCTATTAGAGCTCCCCTCTGCCCCTGGAATTTAAATCTGGTCTTGTCAGCTTTACAAAGGCAGCCGTTTGAACCTCTGACAGAAATCCCTCTTGTGCTACTAACCCGAAAGTTGGTTTTCTTGGTGGCTATGGCTTCGGCCAGAAGGGTTTCCGAGCTGGCAGCCTTGTCATGCAGGGAGCCATACCTTATTCTGCATAAGGACAGAGTGGTTTTGCGGCCTCAACCTTCTTTCCAGTTTTCACTTGAATCAGGACCTAGTCCTACCATCCTTCTTTCCTACTCCCCAGTCCAGGGAGGAAAGACTGCTTCATACTTTGGACGTGGTTCGAGCCATGAGGGTCTATCTCAAGGCTACAGAGAAGATTCGGAAAACAGATGTGCTTTTTGTTCTTCCGGATGGCCCCAAGAAGGGTCAGCCGGCTGCCAAGTCTTCCTTGGCTAGGTGGATTAAGCAGCTGATTTTTCAGGCCTATGGTCTGAAGCGCGTTCCACCTCCCTTATCAGTTAAAGCCCATTCTACGAGGGCCATGAGTGCCTCCTGGGCGGCACACCATCAGATCTCTATGGCACAGGTTTGCAAGGCGGCAACCTGGTCTTCCGTACATACGTTTACTAAATTTTATAAGTTGGACGTTGCAAAGGGTACGGACGCAGCATTTGGGCAGGCGGTCCTACGGGCAGCAGTATAGAATCCTCTGGTCCGGGTCACGCCCCCTTTTTTTTTCTGTTGGTGGAGTTACTTTACTTCCTGATAATTTTTTGTTTGGCTATTCTTGGCCTTACGGTCTCCCTCCCTTCATAGAGCATTGCTTTAGGACATCCCAAGTGTAATGGCTATGCGCTCTGTGTCCCGTGATGTACGATAAAGAAAAAAGGATTTTTAATAAACAGCTTACCTGTAAAATCCTTTTCTTGAAGTACATCACGGGACACAGAGCTCCCACCCCTCTTTTGGGGAACATTGTGTAACCTCGGAGGATTTGCTTGCTACAAAACTGAAGCACTCCCAGTGGGAGGGGGTTATATAGGGAGGAAACTTCCTGTGAAATTGATTACACCAGTGTCCATCACCTGAAGGTACCCATATAACCCAAGTGTAATGGCTATGCGCTCTGTGTCCCGTGATGTACTTCAAGAAAAGGATTTTACAGGTAAGCTGTTTATTAAAAATCCTTTTTTCCTGTGCTTAGAACTGTCCATGCACAAAATGTAATTTCTGAAGGAAAAAAGTAATTTAAAATCACTCACCTTAGGGCAAGGATCTCCAAACTACGGCCCTCCAGCTGTTTCGGAACTACATTTCCCATGAGGCATTGTAAAATTCTGACATTCACAGACATGACTAAGCATGATGGGAATTGTAGTTCCTGAACAACTGGAGGGCCATAGTTTGGAGATCCCTGCTTAGGGTCTGGTATGGATATTAAGGGGAACCCTGCGTCAAATAAAAAAAAATATTATGTGGGGTATGGATTTTAAGGAGAACTCCACCCCAATTTTTTTTTTTAAATGCTGTGGAACCCCACACATTTTTTTTTTTATGAATGACTTTTCTCTGTATTGCCGGGAGCCGACAATTTGTTATAGCCGCGAGTGATTTTAAATTACATTTTTTCCTTCAGAAATTACACTTTGTGCAGGGACAGTTCTAAGCATGGGAAACAAGCGCTACTTTACAGGCATACTATACACCCACACCCCCCCCCCCGGTACGAAATTTAAAGGAATATTTCACTTTTATTGTTTCACTTAAAGGAATTATTAAAATCACTGCTGCCAAAAAAACTGCAGTTTTTAAGACTTTTTTTTTGCATTGATACATGTCCCCTGGGGCAGGATCCAGGTTCCCAAACACTTTTTATTACAATTACTTGCATATTAGCCTTTAAAATTAGCACTTTAGATTTCAAACGTTCAAATCGCATATACTTTAACAGGGTTCTAAAGTTCACACGAACTTGCCGTGAACACCCCAAATAGTTCGCTGTTCGGCGAACAAGCTCATCCCTAGCGGTGTGTATGCTCCTTTAGAAGTTTTCCCGACAAGAAAACTGCGGTTTAAAAAATGAGAACAGGTTCTCTTTTTTCTCACAGCGAATCGCGGCAAGATTTTTCCTGCAGTTTTCCTATGGGAAACACTGCGAGGGAGCATACACTCGACCGGTTTTCATGACCAAAGTTCTCCTGGCAGTTTTCCTGTTGGGAAAACTGGTCGTGTGTACAAGGGAAAGGGGAATGAGCCAGTTCTCGGTTTTCCCCTCCGTTTTTCCGAAGGTCTTTTGACCGTCTGGAAAACCGATCGTGTGTACTAGGCATAAGGGTTTCTAGAGACCTATGCCAGAGTCTACTATTTCATGATGATTGAACTACTGCATGGGTTATGCAATAGTGAATTGACCCTAAAGTCAGATTTTAACACTTAAAAAATATAAAAATAATCTGGGGCTGTGACATATGAGGACGAGCAAGAGGTCTTTGCAAAATCTCAATGATCCTAAGGAAAAATGCTTTTGGAAAATGTAAGAGGGAGATTATGAGATTTTAATTTGAGCTTTCCTTTAAATGACACCAGTTTGAAATTACTTTTTATTCTGGTAGAAGTTTCATATTGATGGAAGGACGAGGTCATGACCCGAACAGCTATGAGAATAGTGAAGATGGATACATACTTGTACATAAATGCAGAGCATTGATATGCTCCATGACATGGGTTCTCATTATTGGACGGGGTTAATGTATGTACATTATGTACATATAGCGCCTGAATTTTCTTCACTCTGCCATCTGCTCCATCCTCACTGCTTACAGCATAATGTTCTAGAAATAATAATGGCTCTGAGATCTTATCATTTGCATTCCTATCTATAGCAGCGATCAGGGACATTTATTATGTATATCCAGATTCATTGTCCCTTAGTGACTAGAATATTGCTACTTTTCAGTTTAGATCCAACACTGTGATTTAAACTTCAATTGTGCTGTGGTGTATATTTATTGGCGTGTTTTAAGAAAACAACGCATATACTTTTTTTATAATACCTTTAAATCTTTTACTTTCCAAATATGTCACATAGGCTGACCTTACATGGGACACGTTATTGGGGAGACTCAAAGATAATTGAGGGATGCTTCCTGCTAGGAGAAACTCCAGATCCATTAGAGTTTTATTGGCGGTTTTATTGGGGTACCATGCGTTGCACCCTCTATTGTAAAAAGTTGGTAGGAATATTTAGCTGACTTACAGTAGCTCAAGTGTGTCTGGGTAATTGCCGTGGGTTCAGATGAAGGTCAGGCTAGTGGGCTCTATAGGTCAGGCTTTTGGCACCTCCCCCAGGTTCTAGAAACTACGAGAAAGTTTTAGAAGCTAGTGAGTGCAGATGAAAGGGCAATGATCTGCATATTTATGAGATATGACCAGTCCCTGGGCAGGATGTTTGGCAAGATGGTTGGATGGTCTGATAAATATAGAAGAGCCTGGCCAGCATTGTTGTTGTCGAGTGGAAGATGGAGTGTCGAGGCTGGAATCATGAGGCCTGTGAGGGGACCCCGGGGCTGCCTCCAGACTCAAGCTTTTGAGAGAGGAAGAGAAGTTGCAGAGGGATCTCCAATAACCTACTGTCTCATCCAGGAGACACCCTGCAAGCAAAGATATGTCTAGCAGGAGGCCTGAACGATAGTCTATGCAAGTAGCAGGATTCAGCGGACAGTGTGAGTACCCTCTACCTGGTCACCCCCATAGCCAATAAGGGAGAAAGCTACCAGCATGCTTTCATGGGACAGTGTCACAGCTAACCTAAATACCTTGCTCTGGTACATTTCTCAAGACAGCCAGGTGGGCTGATATTTTACACTAAGGGGACATAGAGCTCTTACATATTGTTGAGACTTTGCTATTTTCCACCATAGGGACATGGTTTTCAGCTTTCAGTGCTGTCACAGTTTTAATGACAATTGTGCAGTCATGCAACACTGTACTGAAATATATTTATCTTCTTTTTTTTTTCACACAAATGGATCTTTCTTAACAAACAAAAAAGTACCAACAATTTTGAAAAATAAATAAATAAGTTTCTTAGCTTATGTAAAAAAAATTTTAGTAAAAAATTTAGTAAAAAAATATTGTAAGTCATTTTTCTCCTTCACTGGTGTGTGCTGAGGAGGCTGCACTGATGGGCACTGATAGGCTGCACTTATGGGCACTGATGAGGCAGCACTAATATGCAACACTAATATGCACCACTGATGTGGTGATAGGCACTGTTGGGGCTGCACTGCTCACTAGAATACTGATGATCAGTGCCTTGATTATAAGTGTAGATGTCCCCTGTCACACTCTGCTCTCTTCGCGCTGCAAAAGAACGTGAGGAAAGGAATGCTGATAACCAGCAAGTGTGTTTACATTGTGATCAGCTGCAATCGGCCCTTTACCCCTATTGGTGATCAGTTGTGTCCTAAGGACACAGCAATCACACAGCCATTGGAATGCGTGCCACAGCGGGTGCACAGAGGGCGTGGTTGTGGAAGGTCGTCAACAGATGCCCTCTCAGGACTGGATGACCACGCTGTAGCCATCATTCAGCTATAGAATGGTCAAGAAGTGGTTAAGGACTGACATTATTTCAGAGGGATTACCATCTAGGATCCATTTTTTCTGCAAATAGTACAATAGAAGTGCAAATATAAGTTGTGCTCCAAGTTGTTGCTGAACTCACAACCCCAAGGACTGGTTTCTTTGTCTTGGTGCAAGTTGAACAATATGTGTTGCCTGGCTGTGCAGGAATAGGGTGACCCAAAATTCAGTGACCCTCTGTGGGTGGTGCTACACATAGTATATTTGGGATACACGATTCACTCAATCAAAGCAGGGCTGATAAAAAGCATGAACATCCACCTACTGCAAATTTTCCTGAGCTAGGCTCCCAAATCATCTTCTGGAAAAAAATTAATAATGCATTCGGCACCAGCTGTTGAGATATAAATGTTGGTCCCTGTGCTACATCTGTATTTCTGACATGACTTGTATATGCTGCTATAGAACAGGTTTACTTCCTGGTGTGCCGATATACACTTGTGCAATGTTAGCCATTGCCCTGCATTGCCGCACAGATCACATGCAATGTCTGTACGATGTAAATTCAGTCATACAGATTGTACGGCTGAATTTGCATTGCATTCGGCTGATTGCATTGCATTTGATCTGTGAACCGATCTGGGAGTTGCTGCTTGCATCCTCGACCAAGCTGTAAGGCCGCGTACACACGATCAAATTTATCTGCTGAAACTGGTCCGACGGACCATTTCAGCAGACATCTCCGATCGTGTGTATGGGCTAGCGGACATGTTTTCCCAGCGGACAAATTTCAAAGCATGCTTTGAAATTTGTCCGCCGGAGACATGTCCGTCGGATCTGTCCGCTGGTTAGTACACTAACCAGCGGACAGAAATCTCCGCGCATGCGTCGAATGTACACACCGTCGGACGAAAATCCGGAGGAGACATGTCCGCTGGAAACGGTCCGTCGGACATGTTTCAGCAAACATGTCCCTCCGTGTGTACGCGGCCTAAGAGTTTGTTAGTATTGGAAGCAGTAAACCAAGTATGGGACAGGGACACCCAGGAACAGTCCTGGCATGTTTTTTTTTCTGCAATTTTTTTTCAGCAAGCCCGTAAAAACAGAATCAATGCCATAGCTCCCAACTGTCCTTGATTTGGAACAAAGTCCCTCTGTCCCTCTCTCCTCCTCATGTGTGCCTCAGTTTGGTCTGATCTATATAGTTGTATACATGGGCGTCCGCTCCATAGGGCAAGGGAGGGTGCTCGCCCCCCTGGAATCGCCAGGAGCAGGGCTGGACCGGCCCTGATGCCGCTTTAAGCTGTGCACTGCAGTGCTCTCCTCCCTCTGTCCTCCGGCGCTTGTATTGTATGTCACAGAGCCCCCCTAGTCCGGCTCGTCTGATAGTCTTCTAGTCTAGTGTTCCACCTATCACACAAACCAATTAGGGGGTGGGGCACATGAGGTTGGGAAGGTGTCAGCTTTCCTGATTCAGACTGCATGTACACAACTTTCTCTCTCCTGGAGATCAGCTTCTCTCCCCCCTCTCCAGTCATCTCTATCACTCCTGCTTTCACTTTCAGGCGGCGTACACACGATCGGACATATCCGATGAAAACGGTCCGCGGACCATTTCCATCGGATATGTCCGATCGGGAGTTTGATCCGATGGCGTGTACACACCATCGGATCAAATTCCCCGCCGCTGGACGGCGCGGTGACGCGGCGGTGACGTTGACGCCGCCGCGTCACCGCCACGTCACCGCACCAGGAAGTAAAACACTTCCGCGCATGCGCCGAATCCATTCGGCAGCGGCGCGGCGGCGGTGGGGGCCGACATGTCTGCTGGTAAGTGTACTAACCAGCAGACATGTCGGGCGGACAGATTCCCACCGGATAGATTTCAAAGCTTGCTTTGAAATCTGTCGGGTGGAGAAATCTGTCCGCTAGCCCATACACACGAGCGGAGATGTCTGCTGAAACGGTCCATCGGACCGTTTTCAGCGGACATATCCCCTCGTGTATACGCCGCCTCAGTGTCCCATGTCTTTTGGAGATCTCCACCTTTGCCCCCCCCCAAGCCTCCTGTTATCTCTCCCTGCTTTAGGCAATCTATTCCCGCTCTGTATAGTGCCCCCCCCTCCCTCCTCTCCTGTGTCCTTCTCTCGGACCTCCTCTTCTCTCTACCTGCACAGCAAAACTGAGTGATCTTCTCTCCTGTCTGCTGCTGAACCTGACTCTACTCAGCCAACAGGTAATAACAGTAACACACTTTCAGGCTTCATATCACTGCTAATTGTAAAGACAAGACAACTGTTATTTCAGATTCTATTTCTAGTAAGGGCCCATTCACAAGGGGTGCAAACATGCATCTCTCATGCAGGGCTGTCATTTATCAGCACGGGGGTACATAGGTGTTGTGCACATCCCCTTGTCAGCACCCTTTTTATATCTACTGGGACGTGAGGCTGCATGGACTCAGCCTTTGTATCCTAATATGACATGCACGTGCGGGTCCCAATAGAAGTGAATGGGATGCTGGCACAGAAATGGCACACAATGCCCTAACATCCCTGTGCTGATAAGAGAGGACACACATGTCTGCACCACATGTGAATGGGCCCTAAAGAACTTGTGCGCACGGAGGCTTAGTGAGCTCTCCAGGCATACGAAAACAACAGGAGTGACTAAACCTGGCAAAAGATGGATGTAAATGTAACGGCTCCAGCAAGGATCGGACAAGTTTCAATCCTTCTGTAGTCATTCTTGCTAAAGAGACATCAATTTAATGATCAACTTCTCTCCAACCCGCAGGAATGTTCCCTTAGATTTGCAGCTCCGACATCGCTGTCTCAGCAGAAGGGATTCCCTCATTCACCTTAGTTGTGTGGATTGGGGGATCCATTAAATTTTTCAGACAAAAATAAAACCGATCCATCTATGGCCAGCCTCCAGCTTATCATACATTATACAATCTGATTGTACAATATCTTTTGGATCTACCACCAACTATGTAGTACAAAGGCCCATCTGATTGGATACTATTTAAATGAATTGTTTAGGTTGTGCATATATTACATTTTTGTAAATCTAAAGGAGATTGTACAATCAGATTGTATAGTGTATGCTATACCTACATTATAGTGTTCTTGTGCATGAGTACTAACAGTGACAAATGTTTTCCCTGTTATCTTTATTCTCACCTATGCATATTTGTTTGCCCAGGAACTTTGTCTTTGAGTCCATTAAACACCCTGACACATTGTCTAAAGCTGGGTACCCACTAGGGTTGCACAAATACCTGTTTTGTACCAACAATACTTGCTTGCTCAAGTACTCGCCGATACCAGTTGCCAATACCTTTGCGGTGCGATTTGAGCTCATACAAAATGAGTAGGCTTAAATCGCACTGTAAACAGGAATGTAGTGCGATTTCCTGTCTGAATCACATGTGGTTTCCTGCACCACTCCTGTGTGAACCGAGGCTGAAGTCATTATGACAAGCCCAGGTTCACACAGTAGCGGTGTAAGAAAGAGCATGTGATTCAGACAGGAATCGCACCACATTCCTGTTCAAATCACATGTGATTCTTTACAGTGCGATTTAAGCCCATTCATTTTGTATGAGCTCAAATCGCACCACAAAGGTATTGGCAACTGGTATCAGCGAGTACTCGAGAACAAGTATTGTTGGTACAAAACAGGTATTTGTGCAACCCTAGTGTGTACCCAGCTTTAGTCAATGTGTCCGTAGACTACAGAGTTGTAGCCTACAGCATAGTTTCTAGTTGTCCCTTATTTAGAGTGCCTGTCACTCTTCTGGAATAAAATCCATTTGTCCCTCATTCCAAAAGGTTACTCTTTTAGACCTGAAATAAATATACAATATAGTGTAGTGTTTCAGTCCAGAGGTGCAGGGTGCTGTGTAATGTAAAGGGGGCCAAATGTGCAGGGTGCTCTGTAATGTAAAGGGGCCCAGAGATGCAGGGTGCTGTGTAATGTAAAGGGGCCCAGAGATGCAGAGTGCTGTGTAATGTAAAGGGGCCCAGAGATGCAGGGTGCTGTGTAATGTAAAGGGGCCCAGAGATGCAGGGTGCTGTGTATTGTAAAGGGGCCCAGAGATGCAGAGTGCTGTGTAATGTAAAGGGGCCCAGAGATGCAGGGTGCTGTGTAATGTAAAGGGGCCCAGAGATGCAGAGTGCTGTGTAATGTAAAGGGGCCCAGAGATGCAGGGTGCTGTGTAATGTAAAGGGGCCCAGAGATGCAGGGTGCTGTGTAATGTAAAGGGGCCCAGAGATGCAGGGTGCTGTGTATTGTAAAGGGGCCCAGAGATGCAGGGTGCTGTGTATTGTAAAGAGGGCCAGAGGTGTAGGGTGCTGAGTAATGTAAAGGGGTCCAGTGATGCAGGGTGCTGTATAATGTAAAGGGGTGCAGGGTGCTGTGTAATGTAAAGGGGTCCAGAGGTGCAGAGGGGGTACACGGTAGTGACAAAGAGATATTAAAAGATGCAGGGGGCACAGTGGGGTGTTGTTTACATTTTAACATGGGTGGGTCGCTTCTAACCTCCGCTAGCGGTCGAAAAAAGGGTAAAATGCGACTGTGTATCGCCGCTGCCGAAGCGCCCCCCCCCCCCCCTGAAAAAATGTCAGCGGACGCCCATGGTTGTATATAAAGGGCACTTTTTATGTTTTAGAAAGTGTTTCCCAGTGCTAAACCTTTCATCCAAATTCTAAATGTATGCATTTGTAAATTTCAAATGCCAATGTAGAGGAATAGTAGTGTTAAAAAAAAGCACCTGGAAGTTTAACTATATATTTTTTTTTTGTAGAATTCTTTTAACCACTTAAGCCCCGGACCCTTTTTGCTGGTCAATAACCAGGCCACTTTTTGCGATTCGGCACTGCGTCACTTTAACTGACAATTGCGCGGTCGTGATTAATTCTCCCACTCTACGAGACTCTGGTCCGGCCTCACCTGGAGTCCTCAGGAAGGATGTACTGGAAATGGAGCGAGTACAATGAAGAGCAACAAAGCTAATAAAGGGTCTGGAGGATATTAGTTATGAAGAGAAGACGCTTGAGAGGGGATATGATTTCAATTTACAAATACCGTACTGGTGACCCTCCCAAAATAGGGATAACGCTTTTTTGTGGAAGGGAGTTCAATAAGACATGTGGCCACTCACTAAGAAAAGAGGTTTAACCCTAAACTGCATAGAGGGTTCTTTACTGTAAGAGCGGCAAGGATGTTGAATTCCCTTTCACAGGCGGTGGTTTCAGCATGGGCATTAATAGTTTCAAAAAGCTATTAGGTAAGCACCTGACCGACCACAAAATACAGGGTGATACAATGTAATACTGATCTATGATCACACACATAGGTTGGACTTAATGGACTTGTGATTCGAACAATGTATGTGCAGGCTGATTGTACCCAAGTTGAATGATCGGTTGATCAACTTGGGTATGACCAGCCTGTTGGAATGTTCATGCGATTATTACCAGCTATAGCCGCTAGCCATAATAACTATGTGTTCTCCCTGGAGGGACAGCTCCCCCGCCCTCCCCTGCCAGGAGTACACGGGAGGGATCAAAACAGTCAGTGTTAATGGGGGAATTAAACGATGTTCCCATGGTTGCAGGAAAAAAAATTGCACCGTCTATGGTCGGCCTAAGAATAGTTATTGATTTTTGCCTATCAGGAACTCAAGTGCCCTGACAGAGCCATGACCACAATCTTATTCAACACCTGTGTGATGAAATGTGGGTCCAACATCAGTATCTGGCATTGCAAATATGCTTTTGGCTGAATTTTGCCACAGACACTCTTCACAATGTTGTGCAAAGCATTCCTGGGAGAGTGGATACTGTTTTAGCCAAAAATGTACTGGAGGGTGGAGGGTGGTCAATACTCTATAATAATGTTTCTATTCTATTTTAGAATAGAATGTTCAACAAGCTAGTGTACCTAAAAAAAAAAAAAAAAAAAAATTGCACACATATATTAATGCCTGAATTTTTTGGTGTTATTTTACCATATGATTTATAAAACTACAATTACTGTATGTTATAATACAGAAGTATTGTCAGACTATTTTGTTCAATGTATAAACACATGCTTTCACCCTTCGCTTGATCTAGCTGGTAACACTACCTTGAAAAGAACTAGTCACCAATGAGTTAAATCAATATTTATGCACAACATCCAAAAATATATGCAATTGCAATTTATCATATTTTGCAAAACTCCTTAGTCCTCCCTCTGTCTGTCTCTGATACATAGTAATGAGGGCAACTCATGCCCAAGAATCACCTAGCACCCTTGCATGCATACAGCGCTTTCAGAATTCATACAAATGAATCACTTTAGTCATGGGAATCAAACTAAACAGAACATGACAGGTCTCTTGGGATGTAATTACATTTTTAACCCCTTCTTATGTTTATCACGGCACAAAAGCTGATGCGGCAAACATACATTTCAACCAATACTGGTGGGCTTAGAGTCAGAACTACTGTACATCTACGAAAAGGAAGCTGCTAAGGGTTAAAAAACAATTAGCATATGAGCGGGACTAGAGGTACAGACTTTGTATTTGAATTTTGATGAATTAGTAATCATTCTTTATAAAAGGGAAATATCTGAGACTTTCCCCTTTGCCTTTTTTTTGCTGACGTTATAGACAAATTATACTCACCCGGACAGTAAATCCAGCACTATCCCAGGAAGATCTGTTGTGGAGCTGTCACATAGCCATTTTCATTGCTGACGTTAAGGTCTTACATCACTAAGCTATAGGAAAGCTCCCAACTGTCTCTGATTTCGAGGGACTGACCCTGATTTGGAACAAAGTTCCTCTGGCCCTCATTCCCCCTCATTTGTCCCTCATGTAGGTCTTATCTGTATAGTTGTATATAAAATGCACTATTTATCTATCAAAAAGTGTTTTCCAGTGCTAAACCTTTCATCAAATTTCTAAATTGCTGTTTGTAAATACTAAAAGCCAATATAAAGCAATAGAAGTGGTAAAAAGCACTTGTTTAACCAATCATTTATTTTTTTGTACAATTCTCCTTTAAGGGGTGTGTGGCAGAAGGTGTGTGCTATACCTAAATACTTTTGCTAATAGGTGTTCCTCATTTTGATTTCAGAAAGTTGGGGGGGGGGGGGAGTATGCTATAGTATACTGAAGGTAAGATAGCGAACTCTCACCTCCTGGGTGACAGGCCTATGCGAGAGACCCTGTGTATGGACATGAAATTCAATGCTGAACAATATCCTACCAGTTTCCAGAATGCAACCTGCACCTATTTGAAGGTGTTAAAGCGGCAGTAAACCGCTACAGAATTAAAGTGGTTTGTAAAGGTTTGTTTTTTATTTTCTAAATTGGTTCCTTTAAGCTAGTGCATTGTTGGTTCACATACCTTTTCCTTCAATTTCCCTTCTTTTGTTGTTTCATTAGTTTTTATTGAGAAAAAGGTAGTATTACAATAGCACTTAGTATCGCAAAAGAACACTACATTGTACAATATATAGTGGACAAATTTCCCTTCTTAATGTTTTTTTTCTTTGTCTGAATTTCTCACTTTCTGTTCCTCCTCAGTAAGCTTGCCCCCATCATCCGAGCCATTCTGGCTGGGCGTTAGTCAGTGTGCTCACCCCCTCCCTTGGGACTACATCCCTGTGGGGACACACTGTATTTGTTCAGCATCTCCCCGCAGGGATATAGTCCCAAGAGAGGGGGCGAGCATGCTGACTAACCCCCAGCCAGAGCGGCTCGGATGATGGGGGCAAGCTTACTGAGGAGGAACATGAAGTGAGAAATTCAAAGGAAAAAAAAAACATTTAGAAGGGAAATCGAAGGAAAAGGTAAGTGAACCAACAATGAACTAGCTTAAAAGAACCTATTTTAGAAAATAAAAAACAAAACTTTTAAAGAAAAAAAGAAAACATCTCTATAAGACAATGGCATATGCAATGCATACTGAAATACTTATCTTAGAACAAAGTCCTTCCAGCGGTGTGCAGTCTGACATATTTCTCTGACTTTCTTCCAGGTTCACGATGAAGTTACTCCCATGTGCATTCGCTTCAGGCAAGAAACTATTAAAGGTCAGGCACTATATGCTGGACCTTCACAGCACATGCGCTGGTGATGTCAGCAGGGTGAATTTCTCCTAAACAGTGCAAAACAGCCTTGCTATAGACTTACCTGGAGGTAAAAACAACAAAGCAGGCTTTACTACCCCTTTAATATCAGTATAAAAGTATGTGTAAAGAATAGCTGTGATACAGTCATAAACACAGTGACATCCAATGGCCACTCCTCAGCTGCTTAATTGGTCAAGTAATTACCATCGACAGTGGTCAGCTCTCGTGTAACATCAAACCAAGGAACACCTGTAAAGTCGCACGATGTACCATTTACTTGATTGATTTGACTGCTGAAACCAAGTATTTTCATTTCTTACCCTTTGTCTTGCTGTTGTTTATTGTCTCCTTGTTTCTTTGTAATAGCTTTTTTTTTTGTAAATATTTCATTTGTACAATTTTGCCCTTTTCATTATTAAACCATATTTTGAAAAGTGTTAAAACTGTCTCTAATGCGCTAATGGAAACTCCAAGAATCCCTGTCTCTTGAAGAGCGCTACTGTAGTGTAAATCTCGGAATAATTGTCATTTCTGTTATTGTGAAGGGTTTATAGGCCGTCAGTACATAAGGTGTGATCAATTTTCAGTGTTTGACCCTATACCTTCACACCAAACAACACCAGACCAAATAATATACATTTATTTTGGTTATTTTAACCAAAGATTTGTAACAGTATAAATTTTGGCCCAAATTGAATAAAAATTGCTGATTTGTAAATAAATGTAACAGAAATTAAGAAAAATTCATTTTTTTTACAAAATGTTCTGCCTTCTTTTAATGTAAAGCACAAAAAACTCAGTGGTGAATAAATACCACCAAAAGAAAGCTTGATTTGTGTGGAAAAAAATGACAAACCTGTTGTATGGGTAAAGTGTTACATGATTGAGTAATTGTCATTCAAAATGTGAGAGCACTGAGGCCGCGTACACACAATCAGACCGTCCGATGAAACTGGCCTGAAGACCAGTTTCATCGGACCAAATTGATCGTGTGTACGGCCCATCGGACCGTTGTCCTTGTCCATCGGACCAAAGTTTTAAAACTTGCTTTAAAATCTGTCCGATGGACACCTGTCCGTCGGACCAAAACGATGGTTAGTACACAAAAGCATCGGACCAAAAACCCGCGCATGCTCAGAATCAAGTCAACGCATACTTGGAAGCATTGAACTTCGTTTTTTCAGCACGTCGTTGTGTTCTACGTCACCGCGTTCTGGCCCGATGGGATTTTGGACTGATGGTGTGTACGCACATCAGACCATCAGACCACTTCAGCGGTGGTCCAATGAAAACGGTCCGTCGGACCAATCTCATCGGTTTGGTCTGATCGTGTGTACGTGGCCTAAAAGCTGAAAATTGGCGTGGTTAGGAAGGGGATTTAAGTGCCCAGTAGGCAAGTAGTTAAGAGCAGACTAAAGCTATGCGCAGCATTGTGTTTTTCCAAAAATATTGTGTTGAATGTACAGAAAAAGTACTGAATGTACACTACATTTCAAGTATATGTCATTCCATTGTCTGGTGTTACAGTAGTGGTGCTGTGGTACTCACAAAACCAACATAAACATGTCCTGCTGTGATTTCCAACCTCATCCCTGTCTAGGAGTTGGTTGAGGTACAGCTTTCCCCTGAAGGGTAGAAGTGTCAGAGACAGATTTTTTTATTTTTTGCTTTGCACAGAGGATTTCTATTTCTAAAAAGCTATGTCACTCCCAGTATTTGTCAAGGTGGTATCCATAGACCAATTTTTTTTTACCCCCCCCCCCCCCATTATGTCTGTTACCAGTGGCCATACTTTTATCACTGTAATTACGAAAATCTTAAAGTAAAAACTTTCAGGACCACAGCTGGTAGGTTAGACACATTCTTGAATAAAATGAAAATAGCGTTTTCTATTGACTACCATTTTACCCCACTGTTAATAATCTTGTTCCTCCATAATGCTTTTGTGACTTTTACATTTCATTTACAATGTGCTCATTTTTGAGCCAACCACCCGTAGACATTCGAACCCAATTAAAACGATCAATGACGGATTAAAGAACAGCATAAATGCAGAACTGGGTCAGTCCTGGCCGTTCGCTGCCCATTGTCCTCAGGTAATGTATTAATCTTTTGACTTTTTGCCAGGGCGCAAATGAAAGAAATCAAAAGGGTCAATTATTAACCAAATAATTGAACCACAGTGGGCATGACAAATCAAGTTTTAACTTTGCTTTGAATGCATTCTGTTTGAGTTTCCTTTGTTGGGAAATCGTTAAAAATAAAAAGAGTTGTTAAACTTATGGAATAGTAGAAATATGCAAATGTAGGCAGTACCAGGTTCAAAAGTATATTCCAGCCAAATATGTACATTAAGAGATTAACTGAATAATCAAAAACCATGGAACATTTTAAACTTTGTTTTAACTCAAAGACACAAATAGATCCAACTTTGTATTCATTAATAATTCATGAAATGTATTTTATTTTAATGCAAGCAGTGTAAGAACCTGCACAGGACTTATTATCAGCCTTTTAAAAGCCACAGTGCAGCAGAGCTCTGGCTGGGAGAAATAAAAGCAGCTTCAAGAAGCCAATTGGTTGTACTTGAGTGCTCATGTGCTAACAAGGAGTATGCTCACAGGAAATCGAGAGAGATGTTATTACTCATTTTACTGTCCAATCACAAGGGAAAGGACGGGGGGGGGGGGGGTTGGGCAAGACCTGTAAGTCATACTCAAAGTGGTGCCAGAGGCAAAATAATAAAAAATATATATATCATGTCACCAGTATTGACAAAGTAGTTGTTGTTCTGTTTCCTGTGTTTGACCCGGCTTGTTGACTATGATTGATCTCTGCTAGGGATGAGCTGAACACCCCCGCGTTCGGTTCGCACCAGAACTGTCGAACAGTCCGATCGTTCGCACGAACATTTAGAACCCCATTGAAGTCTATGGGACTCGAACGTTCGAATTCAAAAACCATAATTTTAAAGACCAATATTCAAGTTATTGTTGGAAAATGTCTTTCAGAACCCAGGTCTTGCCCCAGGGAACATATATCAATGGAAAAAAGACTCAGGCGGCGTACACACGTACGAGAACCTCGACAGGCGGAACACATTGTTCCGCCCGTCGAGGCTCTCGGCCGGCCGTTGAAAATCGGCGACCGGCCCGTCGGGAATGGCAACCAGCCATTCATCCAGGCGGCCCGTCGAGCAAATAGAGAGCCTGCTCTCTATTCGCTCGACGGTATTCCCGACGGGCGGGGCGAGCCAGGAGCGTACACACGGCCGAGGTTCTCGCTGGAATGCAGCTCCCAGCGAGGTTCTCGCTGGTTTCTAGCGAGAACCTCGGTCATGTGTACGCCGCATTAGAAACGGTCGTTTTGTTTCACTCGAATTTGCCGCGAACTATCGTTTTTGTTCGAAATCCGACGAACGATCGAACGGACGATGTTCGAGTGGAACATACGTTCGTTTCGAACGCGAGCCTCATCCCTAATCTCTGCTATCCTGATCCCAGCCTGCCTTGTGACCATGCTCAGCTCTACACTTCTTGATTTCCCGTTGCCGAACTTGCCTGTATACTGACCATTCTCTGCCTGTCGTTTATACCTATATCTGATCGTCTGTTACCAAACCCGGCTTGTCTGACTACCTATTCAGTGTCTCCCCAGCCAGTGCACCCACCAGCCGACTTCCTGTTTCCTGCTGCACCTGCTGAACCGACAAGACCCAAGACGAACCAGGCACCCATACACCGCCAGGCTCTTGTGGCCACTGTCGCAACATCGGTGGCCCTTGAGCCGGGGTTGTACGAGAAGCCTTCCCACTACACGTCAGGCTCATCTGGCAGGTACGTAACACGGAGTCTGGGAGATGCTCCAGGCATAGGAGGTTTTACTGGAACTCTGTGAGCTCTCTCAACAACAAAAGCAGCAGAGAAATTAGCCTCAGGAAAGGTAGATTTGATCCATGCCTCAACAAAGTTCCCAGGGTTTTGTCCCTCTGCCTTTTCAGGGAACCCCACAATTCTAAGGTTATTGCATCTGAGGCAATTTTCAAGATCGTCTACCTTTTGGAACAGGAAGAGATTTGCTTCTCTGCAGCTAACGCCTGGCTATGGAAAGGGGAGAAATCATTTTCTATGGTAGGGATTCTCCTCTCAGTTTCTGCCACCCTCTCCCTAACACCCTGCATGTCATGCCTCATGAGGCCTATGTTGACCTTGATTTCCTCCATTTTGCCTTTTGAGGAGGTGTTACTGGAGGTAATCGCCTCAAGGAGCTGGCATTCACTTGTTCAAGGGTCAGCTTATCCAAATTCTCTGCCACTTACAGGGTGCTCCCGGCAGCGGCCCCACCGCTCCTTGTGAGAGGAGGGCTACAGGCACCATCTTGCTTCTCCACGTGGGAAAATACTTTGAGACGATCCACCAGAAGAGACGAGTGAGCTTTGCTCATGGTGTGTGTTTCTGTGTGTCTGTGTGTGTCTGTGTGATGTCTGGGCAACTCAGGAGAGCAGTTAGGGTAGTGAGAATTGCTGGTAAGATGCAGGATTAGTGTGGATTCTATGGGCAGCTGGCAGAGCTCTCCTTAAACACATCCAACCATGTTGACAGTAGCCACGCCCCCACAACAAGCGTGCTTTACTGCATATACTGACTGATTTTATTGTTGTGGTTTTAGTAACACTTTAATATCTGCCACAAGAGTAACATTAAGTGGGTAAGGAACTCTCTCACCCAGTCCTCTGGTGAAGCAGGGTGAAGCGATGAGCATCCAGCGGGGGGGCGCCCTTTTCCCCTTGAAAAATGCAGCTGCAAAGATGATGATGACTTCCGCAATCCTGCAGTGAACAGGTCTACACCAGACTGCCTTCCACGGGACACCCTATCCCTTTTCCGTCCCCTGGATGTAGTTTAGATTCAGCTTCACTATAACGATAAAGGTCTGCTTCCAGCATACAAATCCCAGCAGTCTCTACTCTCTAGTTTTGAAACTATGTTGAATAAAGGTGTTAAACACTGCCATCTTGTGGTAGAAATATAAATCTGTATTACACTGCACAGTGTTACATTTAATAGTATATCTGTCTCCTTGTTGTTATCTCACATGCAATATACCAGATAGTTCAGTTTGTGACACAGTGTGCATGTAGTGGTTTTTATTGCAATAGAGTCTGTGTAGCTCATTATTTTTGTTAACCCTGTCCCTCGTGGTTTGGGATTCTATAGCTAGTTTTACTTCAGGGCTCAATAACCAGATTAGGCTACAGCTAAATTAGGCATACAATGCCCACTTAGATCGTTAGAGTTGCATGGCAGATTAGAAGCTATTATGGACTAAGACACAGTGTAGATAGGCTGACTCTGAGTTCCAGTGCCAAATAACAGTTTCTTCTGGTGAGAAGCTGCATCCCAGGATGATTAGACAAGGTTGGAGGTCTTCCCCATCATCCCTTATCTTCTCTTTAGGTCTCCAACAGCAAGATTGATGCTGCATCCAGAACATCCTACATGAATAAAGACAGATCCCTTCATTGGGAGGTACTTTTATTCCTGTACTGCTTACCCCCGAAGGGGCTGCTGAAAACATACCAAGGTCTCCCACAATGGTACAGAGGCTGGCAATTACAAGAACAGTTCCATGCACTTCAACAAGTCAGGCTTAGTCTAGGGCAGCCTTTTCCAAACAGGGTACCTTCAGGTTTCTTCAGGGATGCCTTGGCAAAATTTATACAATTCCTCACACATTGTATACAAGCCAGTGGGTGGATCAAGCCTGCCTTTTAGTTACATAATGCCACATGTTTTTATTGTGCACTATTACAACCTTCTAGTCCCCAGTGTCCTAACAACCAATGAAGTAACTGGTTGATGAGGAAAACATTGGGCACCAAAACAGGGTGCTACATTAATAAATATATTTATATATCAATTCATATATATACCAGGTCTAAGTGCACAATTGTACAAGGACGCTTGTTGGTCTCTTTGTTGATATTACCTGTTTGTACATTGGATGTATGTACTATTGTTCATCTTTTTATATAAAGCTTGTATTATTTCAATACTGGTGTGTAAGCAGGCGCAGTTAGCTAGTGTGCCACTAGGTGGCTCTGCCCCAAAATAGTGTGTAATGGGTGATGGCAGTGTCCAAATAATTGCCAGGTTGGGAGGAGCCTAGGGCACTTGGGGCATGGGAGCCAAAGGCCCAGCACCTATGCAGATGTAGTCAGCACAGCCAAGGCCCTGCACAGGGCAGAAGACCCTGGATGAGATATTTCAATTTCCAGAAGATCCCCTGTAGCCATTCTCTCTCACTAAACATGGTCTAAGTGGACTGGGAGGGGGTGTACCACTACTACCAAAACATTTTTTACCTTAACACAGGGAATGCATTAAGGTAAAATATCTTTAGGCTTTAGAACCACTTGAAAGTCATGTATAATAGTGGCATTACTTCTGGTATTATACATGACAGCTTCCAACTTGCAGGCACCACAGAGTGATATTACCAGCCCCATGGCAAACAGTGATATTACCAGCCCCATGGCAATGCAAGAAATTCAGCTGAGAAGGTTAAAAAATGGCAGGGGTCCTCCCCCCGATTCACATCAGGCACTCTATAGATATTCTTTTATAGACTGATCTTAGAACTATTTTTGCAGCAGCAGCCCCGGATTACTTTAGAGAAAAACGTTTACTTGACTTATATTATTAGTGCTTAGAAGCACATTGGGCTGTCTGCTGAACCTCTTTGTAATAAATAAATGTTAAATGTTAATAGTGAATGAATGAATGAATGAATGAAAACTTATATAGCGCGGCACATGCGAACTGAATCGCCTCTGGGCGCTTGTTGTTCCTGTCTCCTTTGGTATCAAAAGAGATGAGTCTTGATCTTTCTCCTGAATGCTAGGTAGTTCTCCTCCAACCGAATACTGGTTGGCAATGCGTTCCATAGTCTGGGACCTTGGAGCGCGAATCTTCTATCTCCTTTGGATTTGTATCCGGCTTTCGGTATCTGCAGGAGGTTTTGATCAGTGGATCGCAGAACGCGATTGGGGTTGTGGGCTTTTATTTTATCGCATAGATATTGGGGGGCGTTCCCATGGACACATCTATGCGTTAGACAGAGTGCTTTAAAAGTGATTCTGTCTTTTACTGGCAGCCAGTGAAGGGATCTCAGTGAAGGTGAGATGGATTCCCAGGGTTTTTTCCCAGTCACAAGTCTAGCGGCCGTATTTTGAACGACTTGTAGACTAGCGATTTGGTACTTAGGGAGTCCGAGGTAAAGGGCATTTGCGTAGTCCAATCTGGAGTTAACAACTGCTCCCACCACGACCGCTATGTCTTCTTTGGGGATAAAAGGGATAAGCCTGCGTAGTAGGCGCAGCAGATGGTGAGATCCGCTGACTACTGACCCTATTTGTGCGTCCATAGTCATGTAGGAGTCGAAAATGACCCCGAGGCTTTTGACTTTGGCGCTAGGGGTGATGATTTTGCCCAGAATGGGCGGCGGTGTCCAAGTTGTTGCAGGTAGATTCTTACGCTTGGCTTGAAACAGAAGGAGTTCTGTTTTCGCTCCGTTGAGTTTAAGATAACTCTTTGTCATCCAGTCCTCTATCAAAGAGAGGCATGTCTCTAGATTGAGGTGGTGATCCTTTTTATTGCAAATGCGGAAATACAGTTGCGTGTCGTCTGCATATGAGTGATAGAGCAGTTTTTGACTGCTGATGATCTCAAAAAGCGGACGAAGATAGATGTTGAATAACACCGGCGACAGCGGGGATCCCTGAGGGACTCCGTATGATACCGTGCGTTTTTCCGAAAAGAAAGGTCCTAACTTCACTATTTGCGATCTGTTTTCCAAAAAAAGAGGAGAACCAAGATAAATCGCCTTCTGCGACTCTGGCTACTTCAGCTAGCCGGGTCAATAGAAGCTTGTGGTCTACTGTGTCGAAAGCTGCGCTCAGGTCTAACAGAACCAGAAGACAAGATTCTCCTTCGTCTGCAGCCTCGAGAGCGTCGTCCCATATCTTGAGCAATGCTGTTTCTGTCCCATGTCCAGGGCGGAAACCTGATTGAAATGGGTCGAGTAGGTTGTGGGTGTCTAGATGCTGTTGCAGCTGTTGCACCACTGCTTTCTCCATAATCTTGGAAAAAGTGTTTAAGCTTGTTATAGGGCGGCGGTGGAGTGGATCCTTGGGGTCCAGGGTAGATTTCTTCAAGATGGGTCTAATTATACCCTCCTTCAACTGGGAGGGCACTATGCCCTCCATGAAAGATTGGTTAATAAGCTGTGTGATAGGAGGTGCCAGGATGTCGGCGCACTCCTTCAACAGTTTGGTGGGGATGATATCATTTGGCGCAGTGCTGTTACGCAGAGTACCGATGATATGTTTTGTGGCTTGGATAGTGATAGGTTCCAGCGTAAACTTACCTGGTTGGGGTGAATTACTACAGGTGTTGTGTAACTTGTTACAGGGGGGGCTACGGGGGGAATTTTTCTGCTGAATGCTTTGCCGGATTCCCTCAATTTTATTAATGAAGTAATCCGACAATTCACCGCAAAATTCTTGTGAGTCTGAATTGGGGGCTTCAAGACATCCTGGATTCATGGTCGCAGTGACCAGCTTGAAGAGTTCGCGGGGGCGATTCAAGGCGCTGTTGATGGCCTCAGAAAAATAATTTTTCTTGGCCTTGAAGGTTTCTTTGTGATATTTCTTAGTTATTGCCTTGTAGATAGAGAGGTTCTCATCCAAAGGGCTTCTCTTCCAGGCGGCTTCTGCCCTTCTGCGCTCTTGCTTCAATAACGCCAGTTGGTTGTTGAACCAGCTGGAGTTTTTTTTCCGGATGTTGGTTTTACGTTTCGGCGCTATTAAGTCGGCTGACTGTAATAGGGCTGTGTTTATGAAATCCAGTGTTTCTTCAGCTGATTGATGCGGCTGAATTGTTTTTATTTTTTTCCTTAACGTGGTTTTGAAGAATTCCGAGTGGAGCTTCTTCTGACATCTAGTCCAGTGTGTAGTCACTGGATTTGATGTTTTTGTTAAGGGGGGGAGGTTGGAAAGAATGAATTTGATGGCATGGTGATCTGACCATGGCAACGGTTCATTTTCCAAAATTTTTATTTCCAGATTTTGTCTGAAAATAAGATCGAGTGTGTGACCTGAAGCATGTGTGGGCCCACATACTAGTTGTTTTAGCCCTAGACCTTCCAGGTGGTCAATGCAGGCATCGGCCACGGGGTCTCGTGGGGAGTTGGCCCAGAGGTTGAAATCCCCAAGCAGCAAAAGGTGTTTGCTATTAAGGGTATAGGTGGAGATGAAGTCCGTCAATAATGGAAGAAGCTGCGATTTTGGGCCAGGTGGCCTATAGCAGAGTAGAATCCGGACGGTCTCCTGGGAGTTTGCTTGCAGTTGCAGAGTAAGGGTTTCCATGAATGGAAGAGGGTTTTGAAAGACTGGTTTAGTGATCGCCAGATGAATCTTATGGATCACGGCCAGTCCTCCTCCTCTTTGCCCTATTCTGTTTTCAGTAATAATACGGTAGTTTTCTGGCACCAATTCTCCCAGAATGGTGTTACAGTCAGCTGTGAGCCAGCTTTCTGTTATAAAGAGGCAGTCTAAGTCGTATTGCAAGATGAAGTCATGGATTTCTAGTCTGTGTTTTACTGCCGATCTTGTGTTGATCAGAGCACATGATATGTGCTTAGGCTGGGGCAAGCGGCTGCGACTCTTGATAGCCGATCGTCGATCAGTCCGAAAGAGTCGCTCAGTTTGCAGGGCTTTTTTGGTGATGGCTGGTAATATTGCGGCAAATCGCCTCAAACCCCAGATGGTCTCTGCTGAATATTGCAGATTAATCATGGTTGCCAAACACCGGGGGGGGGGGGGGATGGGAGGATAGTCAAGGATTAGCCGAATCCTCTATCCTGACTTGGTCCAGAGGAAGGCAAAAAACCCTGATCATGCTACGCCAATATGCAGTGGCAGGGAAAAAATTCCTTCCTGACCCCTCAAGAGGCGATCGGACGAACCCTGGATCAAGTATTACGGTGTACGGTTTGGGGCTGGGTGTAGTGGAAATGGCCACTGAACCAGCAGCAAGATCCAGGCTGGTGAACTCCCAGATTAGGTGGATCAGTGCTGCTGTAGTATAAATAAAGCATTAAAAGTGCACTGAGTATGGCTTTCTAACTATAGATTACAATAGTCACAGGGTTTCTTGGAAAATATTGCACAGTGATAAATTCACTGTTGTACAGTCATAGTGAGAATAGCTTAAAAACATTAAATATCCTGTCTTGTTTTAATAAATTTGTTGGAGGTGATTAGTAGGTAGAAAATGTTGTAGATTAATACGGTACAATACGATCACTGGATAGATATGCCGTTCATCAAAGTTGATCTAACCTCCATATCTAAAACTTAATTTCTGTGACATTAAATTAACCCTTGTTTCAACAAATTAATATGATATTTTATTTGGCATAAAGAAAATCATGACTTTGTATACAAACACTCCTAATTGCATTTGGTTACCAAATGCTTTTAACTATTTGTTTTGCTTTTAAATATATATTTTACATAAATCAGGGCACATATTATCATAGACAGAAAATGTAGCTCATCTATGTATAATAAGCAGGAAATATGCACATGGGGCACACAGACACATGTGCAATGTAAATTTATGTTGTCTTAACCACTTAAGCCCCGGACCAATATGCTGCTAAATGCCCAAAGGTGTTTTTACAATTTGGCACTGCGCTGCTTTAACTGGTAATTGCACGGTCATGCAATGTTGTACTGAAATTAAATGTGCGTCCTTTTCTTTTCACAAATAGAGCTTTCTTTTGATGGTGTTTGATTGCCTCTGCAATTTTTTTTTTTTTTTGCGATATAAACGGAAAAAGACCAAAAATTTTGAAAAAAAAAAATATTTCTACTTTTTGTTATAAGAAAAATCGAATAAACTAAATTGTAGTCAAACATTTAGGCCAAAATGTATTTTGCCACATGTCTTTAGTAAAAAAAAATCGCAATATCAAAAAAAACTAGCTACCTAGCGGCAACAGTGACACTAATACAGCAGAAAACTGATTGCTTAGTGACACTGGCAATAGGGGGTGAAAGGGTTAACTAGGGCGGTGATTAAGGGGTTAAACCTTTATTAGGGGGGGTAGGGGGCTACCCTGGACCTAACACTAACTGCCTGTCACACTAACTGTCACACTGACACTAAATGCAGTGATCAGTAAATATATGATCACTGCTATTAGTGACACTGTGACAGGGGGCGGGGGGGGTGATCTGAGGGGGTTAAGTGTGCCTATGTGTACTGGTGTCAGTGTGCTGTTGTGCAACTCACTTGTGATGTCTTCTCTCCTCTCGCCGGAACGAAAATACCGCCAAGAGGAGAGGTGACATCACTTCCTCTGCCTGTGTTTACATTACACAGGCAGAGGGCGGGCAGAGGGGGGAAAGAGGATTCGATGGGAGCGATCGCGAGGGGGCGGACAAAAACGAACAGCCGCCCCCTCATCTCGGATCACTTCCAGAGGCTTAGCGACCGCCGCATGTAGCGGGGGGGGTCCCGATCAGACCCCCGACCCACGGGAAGGCAGGGACGTGCCGGCACGTCCATCTGCCTGTACGTGCCATTCTGTGGACGTATATATATATACATGTGGCGATCGTTAAGCGGTTAAAGAGGTTGTAAACCTTTGTGTTTTTTTCACCTTAATGCACCCTATGCATTAAGGTGAAAAAACATGTTGCAGTGTTCCCCGAGCCCCCGTATTACTTACCTGAGCTCCAAATTTCCATTGGGACGATCCCACGTCGCTTTCTCTGCGGCTTCTCGGTTCTTCATTGGATAGATTGATAGGAGCGCAGCCATTGGCTCCCACTGCTGTCAATCAAATCCAATGATGCAGCCGCTGGGGGTGGGGCCGAGTCATACACTCGGCGTCTATGGACGCCGAGTGTATGACAAGGGAGCGAGGCCACAAGGTAACCCCCTCGAGAGAGAGCTTCTCAGAGGGGGTTGGCTATTGCGGGGAGGAGCCGCTAGAGCAGCCGTGGGATCCCAGAAGAAGACCATCGGGGCCACTCTGTGCAAAACGAACTGCACAGTGGAGGTAAGTATGACATGTTTATTATAAAAATAAAAAAAATCAAAGCTTTAACATCACTTTAAGGACCATTCAGAACCAATAAATCCAAGGAGATCTATTATGCAATAACTAAGTTCCATATGGAATATCAAGCACCATGGAAGCAACTCCATGAGGTTGATTTGCTAAAAACAAATAGACTGTGCGCATTCTAAGTGCAGTTGCTCATGAGCTTAGTAAAGGAGGGGAAGCTTCACTTTTCAAAGAATACCCAATCACGTGCAAAAAAAAAATTGACTTTTGCTTGCACATGATTGAATGAACCCCAACTTAACCCCAATGGGTTGAAAAACACTTAACATGCCTAAATGTGTGTGAACTTGTCTAAATATTTTAGCGTTCATTCATTTTATGCTGTGCCTGACTGCGTCTAAACACGCCTAAATGCATTTTAAAAGCACATCTGTAGGCACGTTTTTAATGCTGCTTTTCTCCTATCAGGTGAAAAGCGTTTAGAAGCACCTATGCCTAATAAAAACACGATAAAAAATGTTTTGCTACAGCAAGAACAGGGACAGCCAATTTCTATAGAAGGTCTATTATTCATTGGTGAAAATGCAGGCATCACTGCTAAAGCACTGTAAAGAAAAACATAAATTCCAAAAGTGTATTAGATACACTTTACTCGTACCGGTTGGACCCCTTTTGCCTTCAGAACTGCCCTTATTATTTGTGGCATAGATTCAACAAGGTGTTGGAAACATTCCTCAGAGATTTTGGTCGATATTGACATGACATGATAACATCACGCAGTTGTTGCAGATTTGTCGGCTGTATATCCTTGATGCACATATCCCATTCCACCACATCCCAAAGGTGATATTGGATTGAGATCTATTGAATGTGGAGGCCATTGGAGTACAGTGAACTCATTGTCATATTCAAGAAACCAGAAGTGAGATGATTTGAGCTTTGTGACCTGGTGCATTATCCTGCTGGAAGTAGCCATCAGAAGATGAGTACACTGTACTGTAGTCATAAAGGGATGAACATTGAACATGGTCAGCAACTATACTCAAGTAGGCCGTGGAATTTAACCGCTCTAGATAGACAAAATGTTGGGGGTGGTGGCGCTGTCGCTGATATGTTGTATTACTGAGCCAATGTGTAACCTAGACCGGTTTATGGATGGGCTCTAATAGGGCAACATTCCCTGTGTTAAATGTCTGCCTAATAGTCAAGGTGGTGAGTATGTATATAGGGATAAAATTACCCATTATAGGTCACCAACAAATAGTGGTATCAGCACTGGCGTAGCGGGGGGCGGGGGCAGGGGGGGCTGTCGCACCGGGCGAAAAATGGGGGGGGGGCGAATCCATCCACCGGCTCCGTGGAGCGCTCCGGAGCCTCGGCCTAGGAAAGTCCCCGGCTTCGGCCTAGCTCCGGAGCGACGGCCATCTTGGTACACCCGGCGGCGGCCCTCCTCTCTGTTCACACCCACAGAGGAGGAGGAGCCCGCGCTTGAGGGAAACCACACACGCCGCTGTCTGAGGTCTGAGGTCTGCACTACTGGGGGTTACTGTCTGAGGTCTGCACTATTGGGGGTTACTGTCTGAGGTCTGCACTACTGGGGGTTATTGTCTGAGGTCTGCACTACTGGGGGTTATTGTCTGAGGTCTGCACTACTGGGGGTTATTGTCTGAGGTCTGCACTACTGGGGGTTATTGTCTGAGGTCTGCACTACTGGGGGTTAATGTCTGAGGTCTGCACTACTGGGGGTTAATGTCTGAGGTCTGCACTACTGGGGGTTAATGTCTGAGGTCTGCACTATTGGGGGTTACTGTCTGAGGTCTGCACTACTGGGGGTTACTGTCTGAGGTCTGCACTACTGGGGGTTATTGTCTGAGGTCTGCACTACTGGGGGTTATTGTCTGAGGTCTGCACTACTGGGGGTTATTGTCTGAGGTCTGCACTACTGGGGGTTAATGTCTGAGGTCTGCACTATTGGGGGTTAATGTCTGAGGTCTGCACTATTGGGGGTTACTGTCTGAGGTCTGCACTATTGGGGGTTACTGTCTGAGGTCTGCACTATTGGGGGTTACTGTCTGAGGTCTGCACTATTGTGGGGGTTACTGTCTGAGGTCTGCACTACTGGGGGTTACTGTCTGAGGTCTGCACTATTGTGGGGGTTACTGTCTGAGGTCTGCACTACTGGGGGTTACTGTCTGAGGTCTGCACTACTGGGGGTTACTGTCTGAGGTCTGCACTACTGGGGGTTATTGTCTGAGGTCTGCACTACTGGGGGTTAATGTCTGAGGTCTGCACTATTGGGGTTACTGTCTGAGGTCTGCACTACTGGGGGTTACTGTCTGAGGTCTGCACTATTGGGGGTTACTATCTGAGGTCTGCACTATTGTGGGGGTTACTGTCTGAGGTCTGCACTATTGGGGGTTACTGTCTGAGGTCTGCACTATTGTGGGGGTTACTGTCTGAGGTCTGCACTACTGGGGGTTACTGTCTGAGGTCTGCACTACTGGGGGTTATTGTCTGAGGTCTGCACTACTGGGGGTTAATGTCTGAGATCTGCACTACTGGGGGTTAATGTCTGAGGTCTGCACTATTGGGGGTTACTGTCTGAGGTCTGCACTACTGAGGGTTACTGTCTGAGGTCTGCACTACTGGGGGTTACTGTCTGAGGTCTGCACTACTGGGGGTTATTGTCTGAGGTCTGCACTACTGGGGGTTAATGTCTGAGGTCTGCACTATTGGGGGTTACTGTCTGAGGTCTGCACTACTGGGGGTTACTGTCTGAGGTCTGCACTATTATGGGGGTTACTGTCTGAGGTCTGCAATATTATGGGGGTTACTGTCTGAGGTCTGCACTATTATGGGGGTTACTGTCTGAGGTCTGCACTATTATGGGGGTTACTGTCTGAGGTCTGCACTATTATGGGGGTTACTGTCTGAGGTCTGCACTATTATGGGGGTTACTGTCTGAGGTCTGCACTATGCTGGGGTATACTGTCTGAGGTCTGCACTATTATGGGGGTTACTGTCTGAGGTCTGCACTATTATGGGGGTTACTGTCTGAGGTCTGCACTATTATGGGGGTTACTGTCTGAGGTCTGCACTATTATGGGGGTTACTGTCTGAGGTCTGCACTATTATGGGGGTTACTGTCTGAGGTCTGCACTATGCTGGGGTATACTGTCTGAGGTCTGCACTACTGGGGGGGGTTACTGTCTGAGGTCTGCACTATGGTGGGGGTTACTGTCTGAGGTCTGTTAAATAGGGGGTCTTTGATTGGGGGGATCCATCTGTGATGAGAGGTCTGTTATTTAGGGGGTCAGTCTGTGATGGGGGATCTGTGATTGTGGGGGGGGGGGTCAGTCTATGATGGGGGATCTGTGGTTGTGGGGGGGGGGTCAGTCTGTTAATCCCTTACAGTAAGGGGTTAAATGATTAATCCTGCAATAATTTACCCCTTACATGCTGAAAGCCCTGAGAGGGATACATTACAGATCCTTATAACCAGAGTGGATGATTATACAAGGGGGGGGGGGGGGGGAAATTCTGCCCCGGGCGCCCATAACTCTGGTTACGCTACTGGGTATCAGTGGTGCTAAATAGCATGAATATAGATTGTAATATACACTAAAACAGATACACTGTCTGCACCCTGCTTAGCACAGTAGAAAAAATTGTTTGTGAAACCTTTGGCAGAAGCCTAGTGTGTATATGCGTATAGGCAAGCCCCGTGATCATAGATGCAAAAAACAATATATTATAATGATGATAATATCATAAAAGCATAAAATCATATAGTGCAAGAGTCCATAAGACAAATGTAGGCAGGTGAATATAAAAGGTGAAAAGTTCAGGGTGCACCTATGTAGGTAGGTGATCTTAACAATGCATTAGGTGTTTTCTCGCAGTGGATCCGGTGCTCCCCTTATGGGTCCCCACTCACCAGAGGCACTCACCCCTGCAGGGGTAGAATGCGTATCAGACGATCAGCTGCTCCTTGGTGCCGTTGCCCCTTTTCCTGGATTCCTGGTGAATATCCTTGATGCAAGTGATTAAGTGCAGTTGGCTCTCAGGTTTCCTCCAAAGCAAAGAAAACAAGCTCCCATAGCATAATATGTTTAAAAAAATGTTTTATTAACACTGCCAAAAGGGGCGTGCATAAAACAAATACAGAGAATACAAAAAATGTTGACAGCCGGCTGTGAGCAACAGGTAAGAATTAAGCACGGCTAGCAGTCAAGCGGATAATAGGTAAAAGCAAAAATAAAAACAATTGCCAGCAACCTATATCCTATGTAGGTATAGGCACTGAGGATACACTGCACTCAAATGGTCCGTTGGCTGGCACCAAGAAGCAGCTGATCGTCTGATACGCATTCTACCCCTGCAGGGGTGAGTGCCTCTGGTGAGTGGGGACCCATAAGGGGGAGCACCGGATCCACTGCGAGAAAACACCTGATGCATTGTTAAGATCACCTACCTACATAGGTGCACCCTGAACTTTTCACCTTTTATATTCACCTGCCTACATTTGTCTTATGGACTCTTGCACTATATGATTTTATGCTTTTATGATATTATCATCATTATAATATATTGTTTTTTGCATTTATGATCACGGGGCTTGCCTATACGCATATACACACTAGGCTTCTGACAAAGGTTTCACAAACAATTTTTTCTACTGTGTTAAGCAGGGTGCGAACAGTGTATCTGTTTTAGTGTATATTACAATCTATATTCATGCTATTTAGCACCACTGATACCACTATTTGTTGGTGACCTATAGTGGGTAATTTTATCCCTATATACATACTCACCACCTTGACTATTAGGTAGACATTTAACACAGGGAATGTTGCCCTATTAGAGCCTATCCATAAACCGGTCTAGGTTACACATTGGCTCAGTAATACAACATATCAGCGACAGCGCCACCACCCCCAACATTTTGTCTATCTACTATATTATACTCTCTTAGGGGAGCTATATATAGGGGGGCAGCAGTCGCCTATAACATCTCATCCCATCACCCTAATTTATTATCCTAAGCGCGGCTTACCTCCTTTATATCATTTAACCGCTCTAGCCCCGGACCATTTTGGTGGTTAACCACTTAGTCACCGCCCTATAGACGAAATAAGTCTATAAGGCGGTTCCTGTACTCTAACAGGACGTCCATGGACATCCTCCGTTAGAGTCAGGTGTGCGCGCCCGACCGGGTGCGCACACGCGATCACCGGTGCTCACCGGGTCCACGGGACCCGCAGCATCGATGATCGCGGTAAGGAGCCAATGGCGGCGGCTCCTTACCACGTGATCGCGCCCTCCAATGACGGCACGATCACATGATGTAAACAAACCCGCCCAGCGTCGGATCCGCGCGCCTGAGCGGATGCGCACACGCGGTCACGGCGCTCGGCGGGTCCACGGGACCCGCAGTGTCAGTGATCTTGGTAAGGAGCCAATGGCAGCGACTCCTTACCACGTGATCGCGCCGTCCAATGACGGCGCGATCACATGATGTAAACAAACCCGGCCAGCGTCGGATCCGCTCGCCCGAGCGGGCGCGCACACGCGGTCACGGCGCTCGGTGGGTCCACGGGACCCGCAGCGTCGTGATCTTGGTAAGGAGCCAATGGCAGCGGCTCCTTACCACGTGATCGCGCCGTCCAATGACGGCGCGATCACAAATGTAAACAAACCTGGGCAGTGTGGGTCACATGCAGGTCATCTCTCTCCTCTCCTCACACCATTGCAACGTGAGAGAAGAGGAGAGAGAATAGTGACCAAATGTAAGTGCCCAGCAGTGCCCAGCAGTGTCCATCTGTGCCCCAGCAGTGCCACCTGTGCCCCAGCAGTGCCACCTGTGCCACAGCAGTGCCGCAGCAGTGCCACCTGTGCCCCAGCAGTGCCACAGCAGTGCCACCTGTGCCCCACCAGTGCCACCTATGCCCCACCAGTGCCATCTGTGCCACAACAGTGCACATCAGTGCCACAACACTGCCACATCAGTGCCACAACACTGCCACATCAGTGCCACATCAATGCCACCTGTGCCCATCAGTGCCATCTGTGCCCATCAGTGCCAATCAGTGCCGTCTGTGCCCACGAGTGCTGTCTGTGCCCACGAGTGCCGCCTGTGCCCCGAGTGCCGCCTGTGACACACCAGTGCCACCTGTGCCACACCAGTGCCGCCTGTGCCCATCAGTGCTCATCTGCACCCCACCAGTGCTGCCTGTGCCCCACCAGTGCCATTTGTGCCCACCAGTGCCATCTGTGCCCACCAGTGCCACACCAGTTCCACCTGCACAACTGCAGTGCCGCCTGTGCTCACCAGTGCCACCTGCTAATCAGTGACCCCAGAGCCACAGCAGTGCAACCAGAGCCACACCAGTTCACACCAGTGCCACCTTTGCTCATCAGTTACACCTGTGCCACTGCAGTGCCACCAGTTCCCACCAGTGTTCTGCAGTGCAGCCTCACTAGCCACCAGTATGGCAAAAAAATTACCACCGAGGAGGCCTACCAGAAACTATGCATGACTGATGAGAGCTGCAAGGAGTCTGAGTCTCTGTCCGATTCAGATTCGGCCTATGATCCCGTAACAGGAAGCAGGTCTGATACGAAATCAAAGGAGGAACCTGTGCCCGTTAAAATAAGGCGTTCTAGCGTGGAGCAGCAACAAAGGTCAGGCACCAGTAGGGTGTCCTCTCCACCCCAACGGGATAGGGGCCATGCCAGCCTTCCCTATGGCCTTCAAAACCCCATGTGGCTGCCTTCTAATTCTGGAGCATTAAATATCCCCCCTTTCACCGCCCAACCAGGTGTACAGATGAACACCGATAATTTTGACATGCTGGATTTTTTTCATTTGATTTTTACAGAAGAATTATTGTCATCCATTGTGGCCCAGAGCAACCTCTACGCTGAGCAGTTTATAGCAAATAACCCTGGTTCCAGTTGCGCCCGCCCCTTTCAGTGGAGAGACCTGACCGTAGAGGAGTTCAAAATATTCTTAGGCCTAACCTTTGATATGGGTCTCTCAAAAAAACAAACAAAGGGTACTCCTATTGGTCTACCAAAGCCATCCACCACATGCCAGTCTTCTCATCCCGTATGCCCAGATCCCGATACTTTATGATTCTACGTTTCCTCCACTATAATGATAACACCCAGCGCCCTCCCCGAAATGACCCTGCTTTTGACAAATTATTTAAAATTCGGCCACTCCTAAAAAAAAAATCTGAAAAATTCCCCCAGTTATATAACCCTGAACAAAATATATCAGTGGATGAGTCCCTTGTCAAATACTCCGGCAGGCTGGGCATCAAACAGTTCATCCCCAGCAAAAGGGCCAGATATGGGGTGAAAATGTATAAACTGTGCGACTGAGACACGGGGTACATCTACTCCTTCTATGTGTATGAAGGGAAGGACTCCCAACTGCAACCCCCGAATGCCCCGAATACATCGGAACCAGTGGAAAAGTGGTCTGGGAGCTGATCTATCCACTACTTGGGAAAGGATACCACCTTTATGTGGACAATTTTTATACCAGCCTTCCCCTGTTTAGAAATCTTTATCGGAGAGACACCCCAGCATGTGGCACAGTAAGAATTAACAGAAAGGGCTTCCCACAAAAATTGGTGAACCAAAAGCTAAGACGAGGAGAGACGACATCTTTGCGGAACAAGGAGCTATTGGCTGTCAACTGGAAAGACAGACGAGACGTCCACATGCTTTCCACGATCCACAACGACACCTACGTGGAAGTCCCCAAAAGAAGAGGCTGTAGTCTACGACTACAATTTGTTTATGGGAGGAGTGGACTTCAACGACCAGATGATCGAACTCTACCTTCCCTCAAGAAAATCCCATCACTGGTACAAAAAAGTGTCCATTTATTTTTTCAGTTTGGCCTTCTATAACGCTTATGTTTTATACAAAAAATCAACATCGAATCCCGCACCCTATCTTTACTTTCAAGAAGAAGTCATCACCGCCTTTTGTTCCCTGAAATCCCACCAGAAATTCTAATTGCGTGAGCAGACTCCATGAACGACACTTTCCTGACAAACCCCCCCCCCATGAAAATGGGCGCAAACGCCAGAAGAAATGTCGGGTGTGCGCCAGAGGAGGAGTCAGAAGAGACACCACAGTTTATTGTCCCGATTGTCCCTCCCAACCAGGCCTCTGTTTAGGTGCATGTTTCCACCATTAACATACTGCTCAAAATTATTAGGTAAATAAAATTCAAATTCCCTGTCATTTTCCTCCACACCCCTTATGCCACTGCACTGTACATACCTCTGCCTTCTCCAGAACCGACCCTGGACCGCGCTTTTGCCTAATGCAAAAAATACCTCTGCTTTCTCTGGAACTGACCCTGATTTGTTATACGGCCACGCTTCTGCCTAACGCTTAACTGTACTTACCTCTGCCTGCTCTTGAATTGACCCTGGACTGTTTGACCAGTTTTTTTGCCTGCCCCTTGGATCGATCTTTTACCCTGCTATGCTAGTGGGAACACAGGGGTCTCACACATGTGAGGGGCTCCAGAATTGTTTTTTTTTGGATGAAAAAAATATTTTTTAGTTTTCTCATTCCCAGATTAGGGTCTGGTTGCCCGGAGGCTTCAAAGAGATTTGGGTGGGAGAAGCCTCTACCCCTGTCCTCATTCTTTCCTGGCCCGCTACTTGGACCATGTTCCCGCTTACTACCAGGATGAATATTTTGGCACTGCTGGCAATGTTTCTACTTGCACTGGCCCTGGACTATATATGGACAGTATCCCTGCCTGTACCGACTATGGACAATATTCCTGCCTGCTGCCTGGTCAATTCCATTCATTGTCGTTGACCACGACCCTGCCTGCTGCCTGGATCAGGGCTCTCCTCCTGTGGACAATTGCACTACTAAAAACACAGGTAATCCTATTTTTTTTACCCATTACTCAGCAGAATGTATTTTAGGGTGTAACTCTTGGTATGTACGTGCTGTGTTAGAAATATGAAGGGCCTTCAAAAATGTGATAGATTGTAAGGAAATTGGATGTGTAATTTTTGTCCCTACGACACCTGATGGTGCTTCTTGGATGTTGGGTCTCTATGTGGCCACGCTGTCTAAAAGTCTCACACATGTGGTATTGCAATACTCAGGAGGAGCAGAAGAATATATTTTGGGGTGTAATTTTTGCTATGTACATGCTATGTGTTGGAAATATCCTATAAATGGACAACTTTGTGTAAAAAAAATGAGTTTTCATTTTTTTTCCACATATTCCAAAAACATCTGCAAAAAATGAACTGTTCAAAAGACTCATTATGCCTCATAGATTATACGTTGGGGTGTTAGCTTTCCAAAATGGGGTCACTTTGTGGGCGTTTCCATTGTCCTGGTGCTCCAGGGCCTTCAAAAATGTAATAGGTGGTTGAGAGATTAGATGTGTAATTTATACTCCTAGAATGCTTGAAGTTGCTACTTCGGTGTTGGGCCTCTGTATGTGGCCACGCTGTGTAAAAGTCTCACATATGTGGTATCTCCATACTCAGGAGGAGCAGCAGAATATATTTTGTGGTGTCATTTGTGGGATATACATGCCATGTGAGAGAAATAACCTGTTATAATGACAATATGGTATGAAAAAATAAATAAAATAAAAAAATCTTAAATTTGCAAAGAATTGTGGGAACAAATGACAACTTCAAAAAACTAACTATGCCTCTTACTAACCACCTTGGAATGTCTACTTTCAAAAAGGGGTCATTTGGGGGGTATTTGTACTTTATTGGCTTGTTAGGGTTTCAAGAAATGAGAGAAGCTGTCAGTACTTCAGGTGTGATCAAATTGTTCAATTTTCAGAAATTGGTACCATAGCTTGTAGACCCTATAACTTTCACCCAGACTAAATAATATCCATTTTTTTTTTTTACCAAAAATATGTAGCAGTATACATTTTAGGCCAAATTTATAAGGAAAATTTCATTTTCTTACAAAATGTTATGAAAGAAATGAAGAAAAATTCATTTTTTTACAAAATTTTCGTTCTTTTTTCATTAATAGCGAAAAAAATAAAAACCGCAGAGGTGATCAAATACCACCAAAGGAAAGCTCTATTTGTGGGAAAAGAAGTACACAAATTTCATTTGGCTACAGTGTTGTATGACTGAGTTATTGTCATTCAAAATGTGAGAGCACCGAAAGCTGAAAATTGGTCTGGTTATTAAGGGGGTTTAAGTGCCCAGTGGTCAAGTGGTTAAAGACCGGGCTGTACCTGTATTGTTCCAGTTCCTAGCTAGTGATCACTTCAGCACCCATTTTTGTATTTATGAGCCGTTTCTCCAGGAAGGTGCGCGATCGGAATATTAACTAAGAGTACCTGTACGCCAATCTGCCTGCCCGTGACATTCTGTCGACGTAAATAGGCGTGCGGCAGTCGGCCAGTGGTTAAACAATGCTCAATTGGCACTAAGGGACCCAAAGTGTGCCAAGAAAATATTCCCCACACTATTACGTAAATAATTGGCCTAAACCGTTGATACAAGGCAGGATGGATCCATGCTTTCATGTTTACTCCAAATTGTGACCCGACCATCTGAATGTCACAGCTGAAATCGAGACTCATCAGACTAGGCAATGTTTTCTATTGTCAATTTTGGTGAGCCTGTGTGAATTGTAGCCTCAGTTTCCTGTTCCAAGCTGACAGGAATGGCACCCAGTGTGGTCTTCTGTTGATGTATCTGCTTCAAGGTTTGATGTGTTGTGCATTCAGAGATGGTATTCTGCATACCTTGGTTGTAATGAGTGGTTATTTGAGTTACTGTGGCCTTTCTATCATCTTGAACCAGTCTGGCCATTCTCCTCTGACCTCTGACATCAACAAGGCATTTTAGTCCACACAACTGCCGCTCACTGGAAATTTTCTCTTTTTTGGATCATTCTCTGTAAACCCTAGAGATGGTTTTGTGTGAAAATCCCAGTAGATCAGCAGTTTTTTAAATACTCGGTCCAGCACGTCTGGCACTAACAACCAAGCCATGTTCAAAGTCACTTAAATCCCCTTTCTTCCCCATTCTGATTCCTGGTTTAAACTTCAGCAAGTTGTCTAAATGCATTCAGTCACTGCCATGTGATAGGCTGTTTAGCAATTTGTGTTACCAAACAATTCAACAGGTGTACCTAATAAAGTGGCCAGTGAGTATATATGCCAAATATACTCTGTCAGTGTACGCTGTCTCTAAAGGCCAATACACACGGTTGGACTTTTTGCCAACAAACTTAAAAATCAGCAAGTGTTCAAATTTGTCCGATCGTGTGTACGCTGCATCGGACAAACTTTTTCATGTTTCATCGGACAACAAGTTTGGTCCGCAAACGGACATTTCAGCAACAAAAGTCCGATGGTGCCTAGTCTGACCGTGTGTACAGCAAGCCATCTGACTTTTGTACAAAGTACAAGTACGCATGCTCAGAACCAATGTTAAAATCAACCAACAATAGCAGAAGTTAACCAAAGGGTGGCGGTAAAGAGCAGAAAAAAGCAGAGAAACCACGTGATGTTGGGAACGTTTTAGAAAAGTTTGCAGAAAAGTCTGAGCGTGTGTATGCTATGGGTGTGACAGGACAACTCCCTTCGGACAAAAATCCAAGGGAAAGTTTGATGTCCGACCGTGTGTACGAGGCTTTAGACTGTACATGAAAATCGTGCTGTTACATAACACCAAGTACAGGTTTGAAGCCTATTTCTGACTAAAACAAAAATCCGCCCTTGCATTGGGGTTGCCTTCACACATCAAGGGTTAAAGAGAAAGTAAACCCTCTCGCCAAAAATTAAATAAAGAAAACAACCTGCAATACAAAGGCATAATGAGCTAGTATGCATATCCAATCCGATCCTGTTCACCAAATCCAGACAGATGGTGGTCCTTTTTTCCAATCCGTCTGGTGGATCGGATCGGATGTGATTGCATGAATATGGACTGCCTGTCTGTTTTCAACAGATCTCCCCATAGAGGAGAGCGGGACTCTGGTGTCTCAGCACAGTGAGCAGAGACAGATCCGTCACCTGCCTGCTCAGCGGGGATCAGTGGGTCGATCCCCGCCTAGCAAGCGGAGTACATCAAATGGATCCGCCTTGAGTGAAAGGGGCTTTAGGCTAAATAAAAGGTTTTAGTCTCATTCTGGGATCAGCCTATTCCATGCTCTCCGTTTCAGTGTTTGAAAACCAATAGATAATTCAATACAGGACAGATTTTACTATATCTTCCTTTACAGTACTAAATCTGACATCAAGGGGTCTTTACACTTTCATGCTATTCTTAATTAATAGATTTTTGAAAGAACGTGTGGGCAAACTTTTGATGAAAATTCTCCATCAGGGTTGTTAAAGTCAAAAAGTTTGGCTACATACAATTAGATTCGAGAGTAGAAATACTCTACGGCCGGCTCTACGTGGAATCCCGTAGATTTTGTCCAGTAAACTACGGCGGCGTAGTGTATTTCTCCCGAAGCCATACGCGAGTGCGTGAAGCATTTAAAATAAGCCCGCCGGCGATCGAACTGCGCATGCTCCGTTCAGAAATTTCCCGCCGTGCATTGCGCGAAATCACGTCGTTACGTCATTCGTTGTTTGAGTAGCGTCGTTTACGTACATTCCTATTCCCGAACGAGTTACGTAAAAAAAAAAAAATTTAATTTGACGCGGGAACGACGGCCATACTTAACATGGGCTATGCACCGTTAGACCAGCAAATAGCTGGTCTAACAGTACGTAGCAAAAAAATGACGTAAGCGATTGCGAAGACCACTCGTATCTTCGTGGATCGCCGTAAAAAGTCATTTGCATATCCCGACGCTGAAAACGACGCGGACTCCTCCCAGCGGCCGCAAAAATATCGCAGCGTAGATCCGAAGGCTTACGAAGTCGTAAGCCTCTCGGATCGAAGACCGAAGCCGCCGTATCATGGTTTGAGGATTCAAACTAGTGATACGGCGCGCAAAATTTGAAATTACTCCTGTATAACACCAGTTAGACAGGCGTAATCGCTCTGTGAATCTGGGCCCTTGCTTTTAACATCAGTTTTGCATTGATTGGAATTTCCGACTAAAAACCCCATTCACTGTTATAAATTTGTTAAAAAATTGTTCAATTTTTTTCCTTTCTCATGGTTTCAAAACTGAGTTAAATTTGATCCCACCAACAATTAGAAAATGTAACAAATGTTCTGAAAACTATTTTTTTTTTTTTTAAACAAAATTGTACTACTAAGTAGAAAGGGGGTGCAATCAGCGCAAACAAATGAGGAAAACTTATATAATAAAAATTATGTTGAAATTAACTCTAAAGTTAAAATTTCGCATGAATGCCAGCTGAACACAAAAGAAACTTTCACAATATTCCGCTCTGCGTCATCACGTTTGAAGGACGGCACATCACTATACCTCTAGCCATAGGGATCCCACGTGACGGTGAACGTCATAGGCGCGCCATTATTTTTCATGTGAGAATCCCTTCCGGCTAATCGGCATTCACGCGCGACCTTTTGGATTCCTGCCCTGCTGAGGAAGTATTCTTTACGCACGCGTCCGGGGACAGGATCCACACAGTCGCTCGTACAGTGTCTGAACCTCTCTGATGTGATCTCTGTCTGGTCCTATGGTTCTGTTTTGATGATTATTCTCTCACCAAATGTGAGTAAGCTGTGAGTTTTTTGCTGCAATAAATCCTTTATTTTACGGAAGCTCTTAGATGTTTGTTTTTTCTCATCCCTCATTTTTTGATATGTATTATGATTGATGTGAGAGGACGTACAACATCTCTCCCTTGGGCTACCTGGCGGATTCTATGCGCAGTTTGACCATCTGGTGAAACAGTGGTCTAATTCGGAGGTAATAGTACAATATTCGTGTGGTGGTGGGATCACTGATATACCATTAACACTTCGCACTTGGTGGATTCTGATCAACCACACCAACTGAAGGATTGGACTTATTACACTATTTTATGGACATTTGTTTTAGTCATTTATTCACCTATGCACAATTGTTTTATCACTGGTGGGTGATATCACCTTTTACTGTGTTTCTGTTACATAAGTTTCACTGATTAATGGTGTATGATAAGCACCAATAACATACCATATCTTATTTTATTATATTGTTTGCGCTGCACTATTTTTATGTTGTAAAATTGTACTACTGCACGGCCAGCATAAGTTTCTTATACATTAAATACTGTGTATGACTTCCCATCCTGTGATTACTCATTCGTTCATTCACTGCAGGTAAACTCCTCTATATCTTTGGATGGGAGAGATTGATTTCATGTTTCCTTTTCGTGCTTGATTTTAGGATGTGATTTTATTTTTAAGATGTTAATTGCATCTGTTCAGTCAACATTGGGTACATCAATCACTTTAAGCACTGCCATTTGAATCACAACTGCGATGATGAGTTTAACAAGATGCTAATTTTATTTGGAATGCGTCGCCTGCACTACGAGCCGCATGATGATTCCTTTCCACGTCTTGCATCGCCCGCTTCTCAGGCGGGAATTGCCATTGCTCTGCACTTTCATACATTTAGATTGGTTCTAAATAACGTACAAACTGAACGTGTAAAAAGTGTTGACATTTAAATATGTATTTTACCCTTATTTAAAAAAGATGCTAAACCTACACGATTGGCTTTCACAAGTTATCTAGTACGAATTGAATGGATTTATGGTAATGTTTCAACATGTTATCATTTTATTTGGAATGTTGAGAAAAACTTGTGATCAGAATTCCTTACACCTGCTTTTAACCATTTCACTGGTGTCTAAGGAAATATTTATTACATAGGGATCTTGCCTTTCCTTTTTGAGGGTGGCTACTGTCAATATTTAGTAGACATGTGCAGACTGGAATATTTTATTTAGTTTTTTCGTTTTCGTTTGGAAAATACATTTATTTAGTTACTCCCGAAAATCGATTTGATTCATGTCGTTTTCGTCGGGAAAGTTTTCGTCCGAAATACAGTGAATAGGTAGGAATTGAACGACGAAAATTCGACAAAGCATCGAAAATCGTTGAATTTTCGTCGTTCAATTTCTACCTATTCACTGTATTCAGAACTACGATTTTCGATGCTTTGTCAAATTGAACGACGAAAATTCGTCCAAACATGGAAAATCGTCGGATCTGAACGAAAACAAAAATAAAGCATTTTATGTCGGATCTTTCGGTTTTCGTTTCTTGCACTTTCGTTTTCGTTCGTTAAAACGATAACGAAACTACCTGATTTTCGGACGAAAATGCATTCTAACGAAAATGAATGCACATGTCTAATATTTAGTAGAGATATAGGGCCAGATTCAGATACACTTAATTTTGCGCTGCGTAATCAAAATACTCTACGCTGCCGTATTTTACCAGGCTCTACATCGAATTCTGGTAGATTTTTGCCAGTACGCTACGGCGGCGTAGTCTATTTCTCACCGCGTAATCGAAATACGCAATTAGGGGGCGTGAAGCATTTAAATTAAGCGCGTCCCCGCGGCGATCGAACTGCGCATGCTCCGTTCAGAAATTTCCCGCCGTGCATTGCGCGAAATCACGTCGTTACGTCATTCGTTGTTTGAGTAGCGTCGTTTATGAACATTCCTATTCCCGGACGACTTACGTTAAAAATAATAAAAGACGCCGGAAAACGTAGAAATTCAACGCGGGAACAACGGCCATACTTAACATGGGCTGTCTAATATTAGACCAGCAAAAAGTTGGTATAGTGATACGCAAAAAAAAGATGACTAAAGATGCCGTAAGAGATTGCGATTGAAGATCGTAATTTCTGGGATCTCCGGCAAAAGCTCATTAGCATACCCTGACGCGGAAAACGACGGGAAGTCCACCCAGTTGCCGCAATTTTATTGCAGCGTAGATCCGAAGGCGTACGAACATGTAATCCAGTCGAATTGAAGCCCACAGCCGTCTATTGAAGTTTGAGGTTTCCGACTAGCTAAAAAACACGCGTAATTTGAAATTACTCCAGTCTAACACCAGTTAGACAGGAGTTACAGCTCTCTGAATCTGGCCCACATTCTTTAACAAGTATATGGTGGTGTTTATAAGTTTGTAGCTGATCTATGGTTAAACGCTATGGGCCAGATACAGGTAGGACTTACGCCGATGTATCTCAAGATGCTCTGCGTAACTCAAAATGTGCGTTGTCGTATCTGTGCTCCATACCCACAGAAATAGATACGCCTGAAAATAGGCTTCTTCTGACCGAAGTAACTTTCCTACACCGGCGTATCGTGGGTGCATATTTACGCTGGGCGCATCTGGCGCGCCCATTGATTTCCTATGCAAATATGCAAATGAGGGATATACGCCGATTCGCGTGTTACCCCACAGTCGTGCACAGGTCAGCTGGAGAGCAGCTACAGCAGCACCGTTATGGACGAGCTGAGCAACCTCACTTGCAGGACAACACATCCTTATGCCAACATGCCAGGGGCAGCAGTGTTCCTAGCACTACTACTGTGGCCACAGGCACGGAGGAGGAGGGCACGGGAAAGGATATACTGAATGCGCATTAACGTCTTAGGCATGGGGGAATTGGAGGTGTATCGCATCTTCAGATTCAGCCCTGATGCCATCCTGGAAATAGCCACAGCCCTGCATGATGACATCACCAGCCAGACACGACGCTCACAAGCAGTGGAGCCACTGGTCAAGGTACTGGCAACACTCTATTTCCTTGCCAGTGGATCTTTTCAGCGTACAAGTGGAGTTGTGGCTGGGATGTCACAATCCACCATGAGCAGATGTGTGCACCAGGTTGTCCCCGGAATCCTCAGACGCATGTCCCACTACATCATCAAACCCACCCATGAGCATCTGCGGCAGAAGGCAATGCTGGATTTCTACAGAATTTCTGGATTCCCACGCACCATCGGGGACATTGATTGCACACATGTGGCACTACGCCCCCCCCCCCGCCACAGAGCACATATATCGCAATCGGAAGCAGTGGCATTCCATCAACGTACAGGTGATAGCCGATGCCCAATACCTCATATGGCACGTCCGTGCCAAACACCCCGGGTCCAGCCACAACAGCTACATATACCGTCAAAGCAACATCCCAACAGAATTCGAACAGAACCTGTACAAGGACAGCTGGCTGGTTTGTGAGTGACATGGGAGTCAGGCATGACTGTCCGACCCCATGATGCCGACATCATGAGGGGCACATGCACGGCTAACATCCTCCTGGCTTTTCCCTTCCAGGTGACTGGGCATATGCACTTGGGCCCCATCTCATGACTCCATTCCGGGATCCCCAAACCAGAGCAGAGAGAAAATACAACACAGCACACATACGCACCTGTGCAGTGGTGGAGCAAACATTTGGCCTCCTGAAGTCGCGTTTCTGATGCCTGGATACGTCTGGGGGGCCCTGTTGTATTCCCCAAACTTTGTGTGTCAGATCATCGATGCATGTGGTGTGCTGCACAACTACACCATGAGAAAGGGCCTGCAGATTGACATATGTAATGACCTGACCCCCCAACCACACAGTCCCCCCCTGCCCGAGGCTACCCCGTCTGCTGAGGGAAGAGCAGTCAGGAGGGTCCTCGTGGTAGGCATCTTTGCACGTTAAACACACACATTCATCATGGCACACGGACAATGCACACATGCACACCACTGTGGTCCCTAGATCACACACACCACATCCACTTCACATTGGATTAGCCCAAGTCCAAAATGCAGGACTTGGGAGCAGCAACGCCACGCCAAGGCACCAATCATGTTGCTGTCCATTCATACCACATTCACACGATTGTGGGGATAACTTCTCCCCGACGACCCAGGGTGACAAACCTTACTGGCAGGAGTGTCACCCCTACATTCACACACCAGTTACACACCAGTCACACTGTAGCCTGCACTCCTCACCGTGTGCAGATACTACAAAATAAATTAACTCATAACCTGAGTTTCAAAAAAAAATTAAAAACTCATAAACTGAACTGCACCAGGCCACATGCCCTCAACATGTTGATGGGGACAAGGGTCTCATCCCCACAACCCTTGCCCGGTGGTTGTGGGGGTATGTGGGCAGGGGGCTTATCAGAATCTGGAAGACCCCTTTAACAAAGGGGACCCCCAGATCCTGCCCCCCCATGTGAAATGGTAATGGGGTACACTGTACCCCTACCATTTCACGAAGGAAGTGTAAATAGTAGTTTTCAGGGGAAAAAAACACACACCGTAGAACAAATTACTTTATTAATTAAACCAAATAAAAATCCAGCTGTGAAAATAGATGATCGATGCTGCTCCCTGCTCCAACGTTGTCTTCCATCCAACACCGGGTGAACTCTCCAGCGACGGGTGATCAGTCCAGCGATGAGAAGATCCATCCATTCAGAGCACAGCTCGGCGAATGACGCTCTGGAGCTTTGACATTTCTTTTATAGGGGAGGCGGGCCACGCATCACGTGACCCCGTCCCGCTCTGACACAAGGGGCATGTCTGGGCTGTCCCAGTGACGTAGCAGAGTGTGTGTCAGAGTGTGTCAGAGGGGGACGGGGTCACGTGACGCGTGGCCTGCCTCCCCTATAAAAGAAATGTCAAAGCTCCGGCGTGTCATTCGCTGAGCTGTGCTCTGAATGGATGGATCTTCTCATCGCTGGACCAACTGGCTGTCGCTGGAGAGATCACCCGGCGCTGGATAAAGGACAGCGTTGGAGCAGGGAGCAGCATCGATTGTCTATTTTCACTGCTGGATTTTTATTTGGTTTAATTAATAAAGTAATGTGTTCTACGGTGTGTGTGGTTTTTTTCCTGAAAATTACTATTTACACTCCCTTTGTGAAATGGTAGGGGTACAGTGTACCCCATTACAATTTCACACAGGGGGGGCAGGATCTGGGGGTCCCCTTTGTTAAAGGGGTCTTCCAGATTCTGATAAGCCCCCTGCCCGCATACCCCCACAACCATCGTTCAAGGGTTGTGGGGAGGAGACCCTTGTCCCCATCAACATGGGGACAAGGTGCTTTGGGGGGCACCCCAAAGCACCCTACCAATGTTGAGGGCATGTGGCCTAGTACAGTTCAGGAGAGGGGGGGTGCACTCTGTCCCCCCCTCTTTTCTGCGACCGGCCAGGTCAACGTGCTCGGATAAGGGGTCTGGTGTGGATTTTAGGGGGAACTCCACGCCATTTTTATTTTATTTGGGGTGGAGTTCCCCTTAAAATCCACACCAGACCTAAAGGGTCTGGTTATTGAATTTGGGGGGACCCCCACGCATTTTTCCCCCCGAACTCCGAACCCGAACTTTTAGCAATTGTTCGGGTCCGGGTTCGGGAAAAACCCAAAGTCTGTATCAAAACCCGAACTTTACAGTTCGGGTTCGCTCAACTCTATTCCTGGTACATAATAATATAATGGTAATGCCTGCAATAACATAACATTGGATAACAGGTTAATGGTTCTTATATACCTACCCACTGACCATATAACAGTGGGTAGGAAACCCATGGAGCAGGATACATAGTATAGTGGGTTTCCTAAACACTGTTATATGGTCACAATGTATCTTTGGTCGGCCAGCATAGCCTTGGACCATGTTTGCCTCAGTTCCGGGGGGATGTTACATTCGTGGTTTCTCCAGCCATCAACATAACTTTATGTATCATTATATTACCCCCAGGTAAGAGTGTTTGGGATATGCTTCTATTCCCCCTCTTCCAATCCATTCCCCCTTGTCCCATCCATGGAATTATTTTGCACTTACTCTCATCATTTCTTGTTTTGTTATAGATAACGTGTTTTTAATCGCTCCTGATGATTGGGAATACCCATGAAACGCGTAGAGCTAGTCAACAATTGTTACATGCTACTCCTTTGCAGAACTATGTTTAAGATCCAACTGTTTACAGTGTTTACGGCCATCTATAGTCATATATATATATATATTTGTTTATCATTTCCAACTGCGTTGGAATATATGTGTACATATAAGAACCATTAACCTGTTATCCAATGTTATTGTTATTGCAGGCATTACCATTATATTATTATGTACCAGAAATCAATAAACATTAATGCAATTTTATTTTCATTTAGCTGTGTGCTTCATTCAAAGTCCCACAAATTCCCCCTCTAATCCAATATGCCAGGGATGGAATTTACCCCTCATTGCCTCACACAAAGTCCCAATTTTAATCCCCCTCTTCTCTATCACCAAAAGCTGATAGTAAACACAGGGCTGTCAGGGAGTCTTTCTGCACATTATATATGTTTTTTGTTTCTGAGTTTAAATATGTTTTAGGCATTTCCTAGCAACAGCCCTGGAAAGAATATGATAATGTTACTTTCTTACAATTTGTACATCTGCAAAGGAGCATCATGTGAAGGTTTTGTTTTATTTTCAATTGGAAGTCTGTGTTTTTGAACAATACCATATTTTTCAATTGCTATTTTTTTTTTTTAAATAAAATGTGTTCATTTAATACAATACAATGCAAATATGACATTGCTACATTGTTATAACAACAGCTCCCAGCTAACTGGGTAGAAGCAATATTAAAAGGCAGACAAAGACATACATACATTTAACACATTCTCACCAGTAAAATCACCCTCTCTAAACACTGAAAGGGGTTGCAAAGGCAGAGGTTTTTTTATCTTGATGCATTCGTGGAAGGCGGGGCCGCAGGCCTGCCTGAATTTGTAGGAGGAGTCGGAGGGCTATTTATCCCTCCTCCCCTCTAATGTCCGGCGTCATTCATTTCTTCATAATTACTTCAGGGTATGCCCACTTATAGGCGTACTGTCCAGCGAGGCTAATGGCACACCTCAGGCCTGGGTAGTTAGGGTATCGTATTCCTCGGTGTAGACTCTGACTACAAATTGTATTAAGATAAAAAGCCTTAGGCCTCGTACACACGATCGAATTTGTCCGCTGAAAATGGTCCGATGGACCGTTTCAGCAGACATCTCCGATCGTGTGTATGGGCTAGCAGACAGATTTGTCCACCCGACAGATTTCAAAGCATGCTTTGAAATCTATCCGGTGGGAATCTGTCCGCCCGACATGTCTGCTGGTTAGTACACTTACCAGCAGACATGTCGTCCCGCTCCGCCGCCGCACCGCCGCCGAATGGATTCGGCGCATGCGCGGAAGTGTTTTACTTCCTGATGCGGTGACGTCACCGACACGTCAGCGCGCTCTCTGCTGGCGGGGATTTTGGTTTGCTTGTGTGTACACGCGAGCAAACCAAAATCCCAGCAGACAGATTTGTTCAAATCTGTCGGACGGACAGATTTGAACAAATCTGTCCGCTCGTGTGTATGGGGCCTTACAGTATGTGTGCAGAAGCCCCCTAATACTTACCTTAAAGGAGTTGTAAAGGAATTTTTTTTTTGCCTAAAATTAATGTCTGCAAGGTAGACAGACAGAATAGTGTAATGATTCTGTTAACAAACGAGTAAATACCTATTAAATTCCTTCATTTATATGACCTCTGGCATTCTAGTTTCTGTTCTCTCATTCACTTCCTGGTTTGTATCGTTTGTTCATGTAAGAACTACATTTCCCAGTATGAATTGCGGCACGCCCAGTAATTCACACCTCCTTGAAGTCTCTAACACGTAGAGAGCATCCTGCCACACAGATGTAGTTCCTAGGAGGGGGCGAGCACGTTACTGACCACCGCAGTAAAGTCTCCCTTCACGGTGGTCAGTAAAATCAGACAAGCAGGAAGTGAACAGAACAGAGAACAAATAGAACAACTTATGAGCAAAAACAAACAATGAGGAAGTGAAAAGAGTAATGTCTGCAGGTAAAGGATGCTTATTATGAAAAAAATGTTTTTCCTTTACAACCCCTTTAAGTCCCTCTCTGTTCAGTGATGTCCACGAGTGTCTCAGCCATCCAAGATTCTCCTTTCTGATTGGCTGAGACACAGCAGTGGTGCCATTGGCTCCCACTGCTATCAATCAAAGTCAGCTAGTCAATCAAGGGAGAGAGGGGGCCGAGCCTGGTTCAGGGCTCCATGTCTAAATGGACACAGGGAGCTGTGAATCAGCTTGGGTGCCCCCATAGCCAGCTGCGTGCTGTGGGGGCACTGAACATGATGGAGGGGCCAGGATCACAGAAGAGGGACCCAAGAAGAGAAGGATCTGGGCTACTCTGTACAAATCCACTGCAACAGAGCAGGTAAGTATGTTTTTTTTTTATTTTTATAGAAAAAAAATTGAGACCTTACAACCACTTCAACCACTTCAGGATTGTCTCAATTCCCCACCAGGCTATACCCACCCAGTTTTTTACATTCAGCGATCACAGTTACAGTTACTAGTTACAATTTAAATCTACTTGAAAATGTGGTAGTTATGTCAACGTGGTAGTATTAAATAGAAAGGCAATAGATGGAATTATTCTTTATTATTCATGAATAGCTGTATCTTTTATGTGTGTCCCACCCAGTGAAGTTCTATTATTACCAGCCAAAGTGGTGAATAATACCATCATCTGTACAAATCCTGCAGTGAGATACAATACAAATGATTCTGATATACTGTAATTTCTGTTTTAAATGCTACTTTAAGCATTGGCATACCTCCTAAATCCAAGTCTGTCCAGACAGTATGGTCACCTACTAATTGACATCATCCATACACAACTTACCTCTTCAATTAGACACAGAAGTTCAATCCAACACAATTGTACTTTGGCTAATTGCAGTACAGGGAGTTTTTTTCTGTCTTTTGATATGTACGAAAAAATGGGGGAGAATTACAAAAACTGGAGCGTGCAAAATCTGGGTGCTGCTCTGCATGGAAACTAATGAGCTCACAGGCTTTATTGTCAAACTTTAATTGAACAAGCTGAAGTTAGAAGCTGATTGGCTACCATGCACATCTGCACCAGATTTTGCAATCTCCAGTTTCTTAGCAAATTAACCCCCATGACTTTCATAAGCCCTGGCTCTGCAAACTAGTAACACTGACTGAAGGAACACGAAGAGTCTAGTAATGATTAAAATACGTGCCGCTATACAGGGGGGAAGGGCAGGGGGAGAAACCTAATCACATAAACAGGTTGAAATGACTCAAAACTGATTGTTATGATGATATTAAAGAAGAACAGTCATGGATGCGCGCCAATCTGGCCGATTTAGAGGACAGGTCACTCAGAAATAACGTTAAGTTGAGAGGGATATCTGAAAACATTTCTCCTGTGGACCTACCGCGTTACGCCACAGACCTGATATGCCTTATCATACCTGAAGTGCCCCCACAAGAGGTGATCATCGACAGGATCCATAGAATAGCCAAACCATCCCACCTAGCGACCTCAGTGCCCAGGGATGTCCTAATGAGGATTCACTTCTATCACATTAAGAAAAAACTAATGATGGGAGTCAAAACCAAATCACCCTTGCTAGCTCCATTTACTGGAGTACAATTCTTTCCAGACCTTTCCAAATACACCCTCCAGCTACGCAGAAAGCTGAGCCCAATCACCAAAGGTTTCCAAAACCACAAGGTGCAATATAAATGGCGATACCCGGCCACTCTCCTCATTGTGAGAAACGGCCAGACCCACACGATCGGAGATCTGAATAAAGGCATGCATCTCCTCCACTCCTGGGGAATTCTCATTGAACCTCCCAATACTGCCCCATTGGAAAAATGAACACCAGCTTCCCGCAGAAGCTTGGACCCCAACCACACCTAAGTGATGTCTGTTTACTTGAACAGTGCGGCCAAATACCTTCACTACAGCTCCCCTAAGCTCTGGCAATCTGTCACCCCTGTTTTTTTTTTGCATTACTCTCCCACGTTAATGACTGTTCATTAACCCCTGATTGGAGGCTACCCTGGTATTTGCCACCCCCACTCACCTTCGTTGTATATTTCCTTTTTTTTTGTTTAATTTGTTCGTTTTTTTTTTTTTATTGAAGCTGTGTCTAACGTATAGCTTTATTTGCAGTCTTTTGCTCCAATCGCTCTTAGGTCTCTGAACTGCCACATGCCTGCTACTGAGCCTTTCTCCAGGACCGCACCAGATCCGACCTACAACATCTAACTGTAAGTGCTAATCTACAACACACACTAGTCCGCCACCAGCAAGATGCTGCTCTCGATCCTTTCACTTAATGTGAATGGCCTAAACCACCCTGCCAAATGCCACTCACTATGGAGGACCGCCTTGACCCTCCGTAGTGACATTTTATGTATCCAGGAAACATGCTACCATCGGACTTACACCTTTGCTCCAACCGTCAGTTCCCTCACGTATTCCATGACTCCCACTCCACCAAGTCTAGAGGTGTCCCGATTGCACTTAACCTCCCTGGCGGTATGATTCTTTCAGATTTTAGGTGCTGAAAGCGGTACCATTATTTGCAAGGCAATTTGGCGTTTTATATTGTAGGCTTGTAATTCTTAGGAATAACTCACATCTGACCAAACCAAATTCTTATGCCGCGTACACATGGTCGTTTTTTGCGATGAAAAAAAACGACGTTTTTTGTGAAGTAAAAAACGACGTTTTTGAAACGTCAATTTCAAAGACGATGTTGCATACACACCATCGTTTTTTATAGTGGGCTTCTCCCGACATCTGCGGGGGGTGGTGCCCCTGTTCTTCGCTGCCGGGCTTCCTTCGACATCTTTGGCGGGGGGAGTCTTCTCCTGCTCTCCGGTGGTCTTCTCCGCTCTTCTTCCGTTCTCCGGGGGTCTTCTCCGCTCTCCGGGGGTCTTCTTCTTCTTCGGGACTGGCCGCCGCTATCTTCGTGTGTTAGCTCAATTACTAGCGGCGGCCAGTCCGGTCTTCCGTGATGTCTTCTTCTTCTTCCCTCTTCCCTCTTCTTCTCCAGATGTTGACACAACGCTTCCTCTCGCTTTTCTGCCGGGCGCGCGGCTCGCAGCAACTTATATAGGCCTATCTTGTGACGTCTCAGTCCCATCATGCTCCGGTAGGTACCACGTGGCACCTACCGGAGCATGATGGGACTGCGACGTCACAAGATAGGCCTATATAAGTCGCTGCGAGCCGCGCGCCCGGCAGAACAGCGAGAAGAAGCGTTGTGTCAACATCTGGAGAAGAAGAGGAAAGAAGAAGAAGACATCACGGAAGACCGGACTGGCCGCCGCTAGTAATTGAGCTAACACACAAAGATAGCGGCGGCCAGTCCCGAAGAAGAAGACGACCCCCGGAGAGCGGAGAAGACCCCCGGAGAGCAGAAGAAGAGCGGAGAAGACCCCCGGAGAGCGGAGAAGACCCCCGGAGAGCGGAAGAAGAGCGGAGAAGACCCCCGAAGAGCAGAGAAGACCCCGAAGAGTGGAGAAGACCCCCGGAGAGCAGGAGAAGACCCCCCCCCCGCCGAAGATGTCGAAGGAAGCCCGGTGGCGAAGAACAGCGGCACCCACCCCCGCAGATGTAGGTAGAAGCCCGCCGGGGGAGGCGCTTTTATAAAAGCGACCATACACACCCCCACCCCCCCTGGCGGCCAACTATAATAAAATATTTTAATACCCTGTGTTGTTTATTTGTGTTTGCACTTTTTTTTGCAGGTGAATGGGTAGGGGTACGATGTACCCCATACTCATTCACTTAGGGCAGGGGGCTGCTATCTGGGGGCCCCCTTATTAAAGGGGGCTCCCAGATTCCAATAAGCCTCCCACCCGCATACCCCGACAACCAATGGCCAGGGTTGTCGGGAAGGGGCCCTGTCCTCATCAACATGGGGACAGGGTGCTCTGAGGTGGGGGGGCCGCAGTGCCCCCCTGCCCCAGAGCACCTGACCCCCCCATGTTGAGGGCATGCCGCCCGGTACGGCTCAGGAGGGGGGGTGCTCGCTCGCCCCCACTCCCCTCCTGACCGGCCTGCTGGCGTGCTTTGGATCCGGGTCTGGTATGGATTGTGGGGGACCCCCACGCCGTTTTTTTCGGCGTAGGGGGGGTCTCCTTGCAACCCATAACAGACCTAAGGGCCCGGTATACTCCTGAGGGGGGAACCCATGCCAGATTTTTTTTTTTAATCCGGCGGGGACTTCCCCTTCAGGATTCATAACAAACGCCGCCCACGTGTAGAATTGGCGGGAATCCACGTCGGATCCCCGTCGCTTCTATGACAGGCTCGCTGGAATGTGCTTTTACTATTCCAGCGAGTGCGAGATGTCGGCACCCTGTCACCGAGAGTCAGTGCGATGCTGTCGCGCTAAAAACACATTTTTGGCGGCAGGCACTGTAAAGGGACACTTTTGGTTGCTATGGACAATCTACAGTTTGCAGGGAGAAAGAACACTTTTTATTATTTAAAAGGACATGTAGGGCACTGGGCAGACCACTAGGGGCAAGGGTGGTGTGTATTTTTTACATACAGTACTGTAATCTATAAGATTACATTGTACTGTATGTAATGTGTTTGTTTACTTTTTTGAATATGGCGCCGTTTCTCCGCCCCCATGCGTCGATAACGTTGCAGGGAACGAAGATCGACGGCACACGGGGACACTGTGTGAATCGAGCGAGCATCCACTCGCTCACACAGCGTGTTGGCATCGCTGGATTCAGGAACATGGTAAGTAAACTAAGACTCGGGGTTACCGTTCGCAGCATGCAAATTTAACCCCGAGTCAGACTCGGGAATACCGCCAGGGGGGTTAAGGACACAGTGGACTTCCACTTGCTAAACTCCATTGCAGATCCTGAGGGTCGTTTTCTAATTCTGGTATGTTCCGTGAATTGTGTCTCATACACCCTGGTGAACGTATATGCCCCAAACACACAGCAATTGAAGTTTTTCCGCAAAGTGCTTGCTACCACCAAACCTATACAAAAAGGCCATCTAATGCTATGCGGGGACTTCAATTTGGTCCTGGACGTCCTTTTAGACTCCACCCCGGCAGCAAAGAGGCGGGGATCACCCCTGATGAACTTTCTTTCAAATCACGAACTGTATGACGCCTGGCGTTGTCTCCACGGCTCTGAAAGAGATTTTACCTTTTTTTTCCTCTAGGCACCTCTTACTATCCCTCTGGAAGCTCTCCAATTCCTGTCACCAGACCTATCACTAACACAGTGGTCTCTTAAAGGGATACATCATCTACAAGACCTACTGCAGGACAGCCGACCCAAAACCTTCTCTCAGCTGCAAGCTGAATATGGGCTCCCGGCCTCTGAGCACTTTACCTTTCTACGAGTACACCATTGTCTACACACCTTTCCCCTCCCCCTCTACTGTATCCCTCCTGAAACATGGGACTATCTCACCGACCCTACATCTAAAACTAAGGGCATCTCTCACTTTTACAACATTCTTGACAACAAATGTACCTTTTTCAAACTGACACCACACCACAAGTGGGAATCTGACCTTGCATGCTACTTTACTGACAATCAATGACACAGCACCCTTAAAACGTCTACAAGGCCACCAAATCCTCGGCCCTTTGGGAACTCACTCAGAAAATCTCCCTTTGATGGTACCTTACTCCCACCAAATTGGCTTTTAGCGCGCAAAACTCCAACGTTTGCTGGAGATGTAAAGTCACCAAAGGGGATTTGCTGCATATTTTTTAGAAATGCCCCAACATCCAGGATTACTGGATTGACACCTTCAAGCTCATTTCCGACGTTACCAAAGTCAAAGTCTCCTGCACTTGCAATACTTAATTTGACCGTTGAAGACATTCCCCACCCCCTAAGACACGTAACTACACACATACTCCTGGCAGCCAGGCTTAACATAACAAGACACTGGAAGATGGATCAGGTTCCTTCCATAGCTCAGACCATAGACTTAGTGGCTTTACACTTCAGTTACGAGGTTATAACAGCAGCCAGTACTGGACAGTCTCCCAAAACACGGGCACTCTGGCGACCCTGGACTGACTGGACAAAGGTGATACTACGGTCACACGACTTCCTGATATCCTTCTTGACCGAGCATTACCTATACCCTTCATACCGACACTTACTGTTTTTTTTTTTTTTTTGTCTACTCGATATACTGCATCCCTTAATGGATTTCTGTTTTATATCCCCTCTCCACTCATGCGACACTAAAGTTCCCATACGGGGTGTCGCGCCAGGGGAGAGGACCAAACATGTGTGTATATCCATGTTGTTCTTTGCCTTATGGTTCATCTTCTTGTTATATGTTAAGTGACCGTGATTTGTTCTGTTAATACATGTTCCACAATGTCGTTGCACGACGTACCCATGCAAACTCAATAAAATCATTAAATTAAAAAATAAATCTTTCACACAACATTAGACTCCCACAGCAACAATGGACCCCATCCCAACAACAAAAGATCCCCCTAATCAACAATAGATCCCCCCAATCTACAATAGTTCTCCCACACTACAATAGAGGCCCCCCACACACACACACACAGCAACAATGGATTGCCCACAACAAAATACCACACCCAGCAACAAAACATCCACACCAGCAACAACAGATCTCCCAGCAGCCAGCAACATTAGACCCCTCCCTCAAAAGTAGATCCCTAAAATCTCCCAGCAACAATAGACCCTCACACAAAAACAGATCCCACCAGTGACAATAGATTCCCAGCAGCTAGCATTAACCACTTAAGACCCGGACACATATGCTGCTAAATGACCCAAGGTGTTTTTACAATTCGCCGCTGCGTCGCTTTAACAGACAATTGCGCGGTCGTGCGACGTGGCTCCCAAACAAAATTTGCATCCTTTTCTTCCCACAAATAGAGCTTTCTTTTGGTGGTATTTGATCGCCTCTGTGATTTTTATTTTTTGCGCTATAAACTAAAATAGAGCGCCAATTTTGAAAAAAATCACTATTTTTTACTTTTTGTTATAAAAAAAAATCAAATAAACTAAATTTTAGTAAAACATTTAGGCCAAAATTAATTCAGCCACATGTCTTTAGTAAAAAAAAAAAAATCGCAATAAAAAAAAAAAAAAAAAAAATAGCTACCTAGCGGGAACAGCGACACTAATACAGCGATCAGAAAAATGATCGCTTAGTGACGCTGGCAATAGGGAGTGAAAGGATTAACTAGGGCAGTGATCAGGGGGTTAAAACTTTATTAGGGGGAGGTACGGGGGCTATCCTGAACCTAACACTAACTAACTTTCACACTGCCTGTCACACTGACACTAAATGCAGTGATTAGATCACTGCATTCAGTGACACTGTGACAGGGGGTGGGGGGGGGTGATCACAAGGGGTATGTGTGTGTGTGTCAGTGTTGTGTTGGTGCACACTTACTGTGGATGTCTTCTCTCATCAGCAGTGGTGGGAAACACTGCTGCGATGAGAGATGACATCATTTCCTCCTCCTGTGTAAACACAGGAGGAGGAAGTGACACAAATGGGGAGCGCTCCCATTGGCTGGGAGCGATCGCGCACGGGGGGGGGGGGGGGGGGGGGGGGGGGGGGGGGGAGGGGGCGAAAAAAACGGACATCCGCCCGTTCGTCGGCGATCGCTCCCAGAGCCAGGGGGACTGCCGCACGCCGCGGAGGGGGTCCCGATCGGACCCCCGAACCGCACAAAGGCGAGGACGTAAATATACGCCCTTGTGCCTGTACGAGCCATGTTGTGGACGTACATAGGCATGCGGCGGTCCTTAAGTGGTTAATAGACCCTCTATAACACCCCTTACTATTACATACACTCAGTGCTGGAGGTGCCGGAACTGCGTTCCTCTGCATTCCTGCTGAAAAAAATCCCTAAGAATACTACAGAACAATAATAACTTGAGGTAGTTCAGTACAATACAAAATATTACAAACTGTATAAGTGGGACAGAACACTGTATACAAAATACTTTCTTGACCATCAATTTTCTTGAAAAAAACTTTTAATGAGGACCTCCATCTGATAATGTTAGCTGCAAATCAAATGGTAAGATGAAAGGGTTGCCACTACTCCCAACCAACCCAGATAAATACACCTCAGCCTAGATGTCTCCACCAGGGCCGGACTGGCCTAACGGGATACCGGGAAAATTCCCGGTAGGCCGCCGCCTGTCAGTCAAAAATCAATCAACCAGGCCGCAGACGCGGCCGCCATCGTGGCCGCGGTGGCCGCACTTTGCAATTATGCATAGCATGGTGGACGCCTGTCTGCCCTATGCCTCCAGCTCCAGTCAGTGTGTGTCATATTGTGTACTGGGTCTGTCGCGGACTCGCTGTAAAAATCCGGCCGCCGGCGGGTTGTGGCCGCCATGCTCGCCGCTGCAGTGCCAATGTGCCTTCCCGCGACTCACTCAGGAGAGAATGAGATCATGCACGAGTCTGAGGGAGGGGAGGAGCCAAGCAGGAGAACACAGAAGAACGTGACCAGCGTCATCCCATCGGCCCGTGCGGTGCGTGCCAGTACCGCCCACTTTCTCCTGCAGGGTGATGAGTAAGGCCGCAGAGGAGTTAGTTCACAGCGCCACTCGGGCCCCGGCCACCCTTGGAGCATGTGCGTGCGTCACGGTCATTAATCACAGACACGATTGGCAGCAGTGGCAAGTGGTCAAGCGGCTCAAGCCAGGTCGGTGAACTCTCTCTCTCTCTCTCTCTCTCTCTCTCTTAACTGGTTGGGCACCAGTCTCCCCTCCCACCATTGCAGCCCTTCTCTCTCTGTTGCAGCAGCTCCTCTCTCTCTCTCACCCACCATTGCAGCCCCCCTCTCTCACCCCCACCATTTCAGCCCCCCTCTCTCTCTCCCTCCCGCCATTGCAGCCCCCCCTCTCTCCCTCCCACCATTGCAGCCCCCCTCTCTCCCTCCCACCATTGCAGCCCCTCTCTCTCTCTCTCTGTTGCAGCTCCTCTCTCTCACCCACCATTGCAGCCACCCTCTCTCACCCCCCCACCATTGCAGCCCCCTCTCTCTCTCCCTCCCACCATTGCAGCCCCCCCACCATTGCAGCCCCCCTCTCTCACCCCCCCACCATTGCAGCCCCCTCTCTCTCTCTCTCCCACCATTGCAGCCCCCCCTCTCTCCCCCCACCATTGCAGCCCCCTCTCTCCCCCCCCACCATTGCAGCCTCTCTCTCTCTCTCCCTCCCACCATTGCAGCCCCTCTCTCTCTGTTGCAGCTCCTCTCTCTCTCTCACCCACCATTGCAGCCCCCCTCTCTCACCCACCATTGCAGCCCCCCCTCTCTCACCCACCATTGCAGCCCACCTCTCTCGCCCACCTGCGCTGCCCCCTCTCTCTCCCACCATTGCAGCCCACCTCTCTCTCCCACCATTGCAGCCCACCTCTCTCTCCCACCATTGCAGCCCACCTCTCTCTCCCCCACACCATTGCAGCCCACCTCTCTCTCCCTCCCACCATTGCAGCCCCTCTCTCTCTCACCATTGCAGCCCCCCCTCTCTCCCCCCCCACCATTGCAGCCCCCCTCTCTCTCCCTCCCACCATTGCAGCCCCTCTCTCTCTGTTGCAGCTCCTCTCTCTCTCACCATTGCAGCCCCCCTCCCATCATTGCAGCCCCCCTCTCTCTCTCTCTCCCTCCCACAATTGCAGCCCCCCCTCTCTCTCTCTCCCACCATTGCAGCCCACCTCTCTCTCCCACCATTGCAGCCCCCTCTCTCTCCCTCCCACCATTGCAGCCCCCCTCTCTCTCCCTCCCACCATTGCAGCCCCTCTCTCTCTCACCATTGCAGCCCCCCCTCTCTCCCTCCCACCATTGCAGCCCCCCTCTCTCCCTCCCACCATTGCAGCCCCCCTCTCTCTCTCCCTCCCACCATTGCAGCCCCCCTCTCTCTCTCTCTCCCGCCATTGCAGCCCCTCTCTCTCCCTCCCGCCATTGCAGCCCCTCTCTCTCCCTCCCGCCATTGCAGCCCCCTCTCTCACCCACCATTGCAGCCCCCCTCTCTCCCCCCCACCATTGCAGCCCCTCTCTCTCTCTCTATCTCTCTATCTCTCTCAAAAAATATCCGCCTGCGCTTAACTGGCTGGGGACCAGTCTCCCCTCCCACCATTGCAGCTCCTCTCTCTCTCTCACCCACCATTGCAGCCCCCCTCTCTCTCTCTCCCTCCCGCCATTGCAGCCCCCCCTTTCTCTCCTACCATTGCAGCCCCCCTTTCTCCCTCCCACCATTGCAACCCCCCTCTCTCCCTTCCACCATTGCAACCCCCCTCTCTCCCTCCCGCCATTGCAGCCCCTTTCTCTCACCCACCATTGCAGCCCCCCTCTCTCTCACCCCCCACCATTGCAGCCCCCCTCTCTCACCCCCCCCCACCAGTCTCTGACCATCTCATGTCTGCAGAGACTCTCTCTCTCTCTCTCTCTCAAAAAATATCTGCCTACGCTTAACTGGTTGGGGACTGCAGCTCCTCTCTCTCTCTCACCCACCATTGCAGCCCCCCTCTCTATCTCTCACCCACCATTGCAGCCCCCCTCTCTCTCTCTCCCTCCTGCCATTGCAGCCCCCCTTTTTCTCCCTCCCACCATTACAGCCCCCCCTCTCTCCCTCCCACCATTGCAGCCCCCCTCTCTCTCTGTTGCAGCTCCTCTCTCTCACCCACTATTGCAGCCCCCCTTTCTTACCCCCCACCAGTCTCTGACCATCTCTTGTATCATTTCTGCAGTCTCTGACCATCTCTTGTATCATGTCTGCAGTCTCTGACCATCTCTTGTATCATGTCTGCAGTCTCTGACCATCTCTTGTATCATGTCTGCAGTCTCTGACTATCTCTTGTAACATGTCTGCAGTCTCTGACCATCTCTTGTATCATGTCTGCAGTCTCTGACCATCTCTTGTATCATGTCCGCAGTCTCTGACCATCTTTTGTATCATGTCCGCAGTCTCTGACCATCTCTTGTATCATGTCAGCAGTCTCTGAGGGAGATTGGAGAGGAGTCAAGAGTGGGAGTGTCGCTGGGATGGGGATCATGGGAGAAGTCAGAGAAACCAGAGCCACCAAGCTGGAGCCGATTGACTGATCCCTGCAAGGTGCACCTAAAAGGAGGTCAGTGACGGCACCGCAAGGCCAGCCTAAGTGGGGGGGGGGAGTCACTGATGTAAGGGGGAGTGAATACAATAATGTAAAAGGACACTGATATAAAGGTTTCCCCCCTTATATCAGTAACCCCCCCTTACCTTAGGCTGCTTTCACATTGAGGCGTTGGAGGCGTCGACGCTAAAGCGCTGCAATTTTTAGCAGTGCTTTACTGACTTTTTTGCAGTGCTTTTCGGACGCTATTTGGGCACTTTTAACCCCGCTAGTGGCCGAAAAAGGTTAAAACAGTTAAAATCGCCCCCAAAAAGCGCTGCTGCTGATTTCAATCCCCCCCCCCCCCCCCACGTTCCCAGATTTCCTGGGGTCCCCCTTGATAATTGACCACTTTTAACTGCTATTTGCATATATATAAAGCCCTATGTGATTTTTATATCTGTCTTCTTTGTATATATAAAACACTCTTCAAATGTGCATAGTTTTCCCTTTCTTGAACAAGAAAATAATGACGTTATGCTATGGGGCTGGTATGACATTTTTTCCAGGGCTGGTTTTTATTCCCAGTCCGGCCCTGGTCTCCACCAAACCACACCGTTATGCGTTTTGCCCCACTCACCAGGGCTTAATCATAGGGACCCTATGATTAAACCCCGGTAGGTGGGATGAAATGCATCAGGGTGTGTGGTTTGGTGGAGATATATAGGCTGGGGTTTATCTTAATTGTTTATTCACCTGAACAAAAACAGCAATTACACCAGTGCTAAAATTTGACTGATAGGTGTAAGATTATCATAAAATCTCATGGAGTAAAAAGTAAAGTGAGAAGGAAGTAGTCCCAGAGCAGCTGGAAAAAAAATTGTACACGGATGTATACCAACATCAATACACAAAAATCCTGTGCTCATGGAAAACACATAGCAGACTGTCTCTGGATGGTTTAGAGAAGAAATAAGCAATTTATTCAATCATAAAATAAGTAAAAATGAATAAAAATAATGAAGCACTTGAAAAACCACCTATGATCCCTTGAGCAGAGGCAGGGGGCTAACGAGTCCCAAAATAAGTTGATGACCTGAATAGAAAAACGGGCTGGCCATCTTAACCTTTAGCTGGGTGTCACTCAAAAGGCATGCGATCCAGCATGTGGAGGGCCCTCCAACATGCGGGGCACCATCCAACATGCAGGGCACAGATTCAAAAGCTGTGTCTAGGTGTAACGGCCTGTCCCCTGTTAACAGGGCTTTTTCAGCACACGCCGCTTTGTTTGAATTGCTTATACACTGCAGCTGTACTCTGCCTATAAAGGGCCTTGAGTTTTCGATACAACCCTGTTCCATTATTGTCAGCCGTAGCTCAGCCTACGGTACAGACATAGATGCCTTTACTCCCCATGCCGGAACAACGCTCCAGCATCAACTACTACTTTGAATACCATCTACAGATGCTGAAACTTGGAGCCATTGCTGGGGATAACTTCACAGACTGCCATATTGAACATCCTTCACCACAGGATCCCTAGTACCTATACTGAAGTCTGCAAAATGAATAAGTTACATTTCTGTTACTTGTATACAGGGATGGACTGGCCATTGGGACTACAGGGAGTTTCCCGGTGGGCCGATGGCTCAGTGGGCCAGCTTCAGTGACAGCGGACCGCCGCCCCCCTCCGCTCCTTTGTCTCTCCCTTCCCGCAGCGCTCACCTTCTCTCCCTCCCCGCAGCACAGAGAAGCAGGGGGAAGACCAGAGAAGCAGGGGGGATGACAGAGGAGCATGAGGGGGAGGGGACAGACGGCTGACTCAACAGCTATGGCCTGGGAGTTTCTCACTTCTGCCTAATCTTGTCCCATAAGGGGGGGGGGGGGGCACCAAACGTATTCTTTGCCCCAGGTGAAATAATGTCTAGCTTCCCCACTGGTACTGCCTATAAGAGTACCAGTACTAGCCGTTCTACTCTAATAAAGTAGAATGGCTAGTGGCTAGTGAAGGGGGAGAGGGGGATTGGGTGGCCTGGGGGGGTGCGGGGGTTGTCCGGCCGCCATGGGAGAGACCTGTCAAAGTGGGCCAGTCTGGATGAGGTCCAGGGCCAAATTGTTGTCCCAGTCCAGCCCTGCTTGTATAGCAATACCTGCTACATACAGTATATACCTGCTATACAATTGCTTTTCCATCATATCTTCTACTGCTCAACATCCAGGATACTATTGTGTATAGGACTGTCTGTTAAGGATTATGTTAACGGCATATCTTTACTCAAATACCCTGAGCTATATTCACCTCTAACGTATATCTAATAGTTATTACTATAGCTCCTAATTGCCATATGTACTCTCAAAGTACCTGAGCTATATTTACCTCTCATATATAACTATAGTTATACTACAGCTCTTAGTTATATGTACTCTCAAAGTACCTGAGCTATATTGCCTCTTGTATGCAATTAACACTTGTTACTACAAATACTATATGTACTCTCAAAGTACCTGAGCTGTATTGCCCCTCATATGCAATTAATACTTGTTACTACAAATACTATATTTACTATCAAAGTACCTGAGCTATATTGCCTCTCCTATGCAATTAATCATTGTTACTACAAATATAATTTACTACAGATTGACAGAAGTATAAAATACTTATAGGCCTTGTCCTAATTGTTGAACTTGTTCACTCTAACTTTTCTATGCTAGGGTTGATGCTATTTCATAGCATCTCCCCTAGTGGCCTAAATACATCTCTACATGTTAAGTTTAATATGATGTAGAGAACCCCCAAACTCATGTTGCTAGGAGTCCCTTACTGATAATCACCTGCATGTAGTGGTGTATTGGGATATTGTCCTTGAATTATAATTTTAAATGCTAAGCCTTGGTTGCATGTTGTAATGCTTAAATGCTTAGTAGCTCAACGCCTTTCTTTATGTGACACAGAGATGATGTATAGATCCCCAAACTCCTGTTGCGAGGAGTGACGCCTGGGGCCTAGTACTGAGTTGTCGCATAGAGAATTGCATTGAAATCCTTGCTAACCACAGTTGTAGTTCACTCTGTTCACCATTGCTGTTATACTAGGGGAGAGGGGGTAACCAGCAAGATCCGTGCCTTCCTGTGGGATGACGTCAGTCCCGCTGAGACGCCAACCCAGGTCCTGGGGAAGCCGCAGGGAGATGAAATGAATGCACAGTGGAAAGCTCCTTCTCTCCAGGAAAGGTTGCTCTCTGCTGGTCTCTAGTGGGGATAGCTGAAACAACCACCAACTATGTGATTCCCAATTACACACTTCAGAAAAAGCCTCAGCCAAGCACACTAAAATAAAGTCAGTGGGGTAGATTCATGTAAAATGGCGCATCGTTGCTCCGGCGTGGCGCATCTTTTTTACGCTACGCCGTACCCGCGCGGAGAGGCATTTACTGTATTCATCATTTTTTCACTCATTCATTTTCGACGGCGTAAGGCGGCGGAACTGGAAGTGGGCGTCAACACATGCAAATGATGGTCTGACGGTGGCGCTGAGAGATCCATACGGTGTATCTTAAATGGCGCATGCGCACTGATGGTACCTGGCTGGCTGGCTCCTGTGCACATGCGCAGTACGGCGCACCGTCACCACCAAGATCCGCCGCACCACTTCCTACTAGTGCATAAATACGCACACAGAAGCGCCACCTTGCAAAACGTGACCAGCATTTTTTATGAATTGCCAGGGCTTTTGTATTTAGTATGGCTGCACCAGACACTGCCGGTGACCGCAGAATTTTCAACTTCAGCCATCAGGAGAAGGCTGTGATAACGGATGCGCTCTCCCAACATGGGTCCCGCCTCTATGGGCCACAGAGTGCCCACACTGGCAAAGCGGAGAAGACACGCATTTATGCGGAAATCACCAGGCAGGTGAATGTTGTTGGTGTGGCGGAGAGGGAGCCCAAGCATATCCGGAAAAAAATAAATGATATGCGGAGACTGGTCAAAGACAAGCTTGTGGCCATGAGAAAGCATGCCAGTGCCACAGGTGGAGGACCAGCCACAACAATTACCCTGACTGCAGAGGACATGGTGGTGGCCAGGTTGCTGGATAGGGAGCTGGTGGAGGGTCTTCCTGGCTTTGAATCAGGGGATCAGCCTTTGAGGTCAGGTAAGTCTGTTTTATCTGCTTTGTGGTGTGTTGCATGGGTGGGGTGGGGGGAAACATGTGCCAAGTGTGTGGCTCCTCCAACATGTGTTTGTTTTGTGTCATCCACAGATGTGCAGGATGAAGCTGGCCCGTCAGTTGATGCAGGGCGAACCACCCCATCCATGCTGGAGATCGCCCCTACAGCAGTGCTTGAGGAGGTTGAGGAGGAGCACGTCGGGGTAGAAGAGGCTGCTGTTTATATTCTGGAGGAGACCCCCATACCTGGCCACTCCCAAACCACCCCCCCCATGCAAGATTCCCCCTCAAGGGACACCATCCCCTCCAGGGATTCCCCCTCAAGGGACACCATCCCCTCCAGGGATTCCCCTTCAAGGGACACCATCCCCTCCAGGGATTCCCCTTCAAGGGACCTCCCCTACACCCGTCCTCCAGCCTCTCAGGCCTCTAGGAAGGCAACGAGGAAAACCAGAGGAGTCCCTGATGATTTTGAAGATCACCTGGCAAGGGACCAGACAAGACAGACCCGCCATATTGGTTCTCTTGCGGGTGATCTTCATCGGGTGGCAGATAGCCTGGCGTCCTCGGCCGCGAGCCAGGCTGCTTGCACTGTGGCAGTGCAGGAAGCCATCACCCAGCAGGCTGGGCAGAATACTGCTATCAACGAGAGTCTGCAGGACGTTGTGGGGAACGGGGCAGCCCTTCTGTCCTGCCTGGTGGACCTGCAGACCACCACATCTGGCCTGGTCTCCGAGGTCCGGAGCCTGGCAGCTGCTGTCCGTGAGGAGGGGAGGCAGACACGGCGACAGCAGCACAGCAATACTACCCGCCGGCTGCGGATGCAGGCTGCCACCAATACGTACCTCCACCGGCTAGCCGTGGCAATGGAGGGCAGCCAGGCAGCCAGGGAGAGACTGGTTGAGGTTCAACCACCTGCCCCCCCAGCCCCCCCACCTGTGGCTCGCTCCAGGCAACTGCGCCCCAGGAGCCTAGGGACAAGAAGGAGCCCACGACAGGGCCGTTGATTTATGCAAAAATTATGTTGGATACTCAGATTATGAGTTTTATTTTTGTTTATCTCCCTGCACACGGTGAGGAGTGCAGGCTACAGTGTGAATGTGGTGTGAATGTGTGGGGGTGACACTCCTGCCATTAAGGGGTGTCACCCTCAGTCATTGGTGAGAAATTATCACCACGACACGTGTGAATGGTGTATGAATGTACAGCAACATAATTGGAGCCGTGGCGTGGCGTTGCTGCTCCCAAGTCCCATGTGGTGTACTTGGGTCTAATCCAATTTGATGTGGATGTGGGGTGTGTGTGCTAGGGATCACAGTGGTGTGCATGCATGCATTCTCATTGTGACACGATTAATGTGTGTGTTTAACGTGAAAAGTAGCCTACCACAAGGACCCTCCTGACTGCTCTTCCCTCAGCAGACGGGGGACCCTCGGGCAAGGGGGGACTGTGTGGTTCGGGGGTCAGGTCATCACGTAGCTCAATCTCCAGGCCCTTTCTCACGGCAAAGTTGTGCAGCATGCAACATGCCCCAATGATCTGGCACACGAAGTTTGGGGAATACAACAGGGTACCCCCAGACTTATCCAGGCATCGGAAACGTGACTTCAGGAGGCCAAAGGTGCGCTCCACCACTGCACGGGTTTTGATGTGTGCTTCATTGTATCTTTGCTCTCCTCTGGTTTGGGGATCCCGGAATGGAGTCATGAGATGGGGTCCCAGTGCATATGCCGCGTCACCTAGTAATGAAAAGACAGGAGGATGTTAATAGTGCATGTGCGCGTTGTGAGGTGTGCATCACGGGAGGGGATAGTCATGCCTGCCACCCATGTCACTCACCAACCAGCCAGCTGTCCCCATACACGTTCTGTTCAAATTCTGTGGAGATGGTGCTTTGACGGTATATGTAGCTGTCATGGCTGGACCCGGGGTCCTTGGCACGGACGTGCCATATGAGGCCTTGGCCATCGACTATCACCTGTACATTGATGGAATGCCAATGCTTCCGATTGCAGTATATGTGCTCTGTGTCCCGGGGGGGCCGTAGTGCCACATGTGTGTAATCAATGGCCCCCACAGTGCGAGGGAATCTGGCAAGGTTGTAGAAATCTGTCATTGCCTTCCTCCGCAGGTCCTCAGTGGTGGGTTTGATAATTTGGTTGGCCATGCGTCTGAGGATTGCGGGGACAACCTGGTGCACACATCTGCTCATGGTGGATTGTGACATCCCAGCCACCAATCCACTTGTTATTTGAAAAGATCCACTGGCAAGGAAATTAAGTGTTGCCAGGACCTTCACCAGTGGCTGCACTGCTTGTGAGCGGTGTGTCTTGCTGGTGATGTCATCCTGCAGGGTTGTGGTTAGTTCCAGGATGGCTTCAGGGCTGAATCTGAATAGGCGAAACACCTCCAATTCACTCATGCCAAACACGTCAATGCGCGTGCGGAATATCCTCTCCCGTGCCCTCCTACGTGCACGTCGACGCTGTAGGGCTATGAGCAAGGCTGCCCCTGGCATGTTGGCAGACAGATGTGTTGTCCAGCAAGTGTTTTAGCTCAATTCGTCTGTAACAGTGTTGCTTTAGCTGCTCTCCAGCTGATCTGTTCAACTCCTGTGCAAAGTTACCCCTGCTTTATGAGGGGTGACTTTCCGCTGAAAATTGCAGTTACGCGCACCGGGTTACGCCGGCGCCAGAGAAACGTGCGTTTCTGAATCGGCGGATCTCCCTAATTTGCATATTTGAATAGATAATCCATGGGAACGGTTGATCTGTCCCGCGTAAAGATGCGCCAAAGACACGCCGGCGTGGAAAAGTTACGCCGGAAAAAAGTAGCCGATTTGAAGGCGGATCTGGTATAGTAGGTACGGCGCATTGATCCGACGGCGCTAAATAACAGTTACGCCGCACATCTCTAAAAACGCCGGAGTAATTGCTACATGAATCTACCCCAATAGCTGCAACTGTGTTCCAATGTACAGATGGGTCACGGTGGGGGATCAAGTGTATATTGGGGGGTAGCCTTGACAATGCATTTCGCGTTCCATGCGCTTTTTCAAAGTCAAGGGGTAAGGCACCCACACTGTTTAATGAAATGAATAATGAAAAATGTCAGGAGTTAAAAATGAGTGAGGAGGGGGCGTGGTTTGTAAAAACTATAGTTAACCCCCTCCCTGCTCACGGGAAGGATACACCATACTTATAATAAAACATATAATAAAATAAATAATAAAATAAAATAAAATCTACTATCATATCTTAATCAACTAAAAAATCGGAACAATATGATACTACTATAAATATAATTACTTAAATGCCTCCACAATAATAAATATTACATTAATAATATTTATATTCAAAAAATAATGTATGCAATTTGAACCCTTGAAATAAATATTTAGAAAATTAATAAAAAATAATAATAAAACAATTATACATGCCCACTCGTATAAATACAGCAGTAGTGGTACTAATAAAATGAAATACTGACACCATTGAGGATGCACATATATAAATAATAATAATATATACACATATATGTATTTGAGGAAAATAGAGAACAGTAGGAAGGCGAGGAAAAAGGGAATAACAGAAGAAAAGTAGAGAGGGGAAATGGGGGTAAGGGATAGGAAGGTGGGGAAGGGAAGGAAGGGGAGAAGAAAAAAAAGCCAAAGGAAAAGAATGTGTGAAATGAAAAAAATTAACAAAACGACACATCTTTAATTCCTCATTTAACCCTTTCGTAGCCAATGAATCAAACAAAAAAATCCAAAATATTTCTCTCGTACATAGGAGGGAAAATCTCACATTGGTAGTCAGTGTGCCCTTGGGAATGGTTTCAATCACAAACACTTCCAAATAGGGTTGTTCCGATACCACTTTTTTAGGGCCGAGTACAAGTACCGATACTTTTTTTTTCAAGTACTCACCGATACCGAATACCGATACTTTTTTTAAATGTGTCCCCAAATGCAGCCATGTCCCCCACATATGCAGCCATGTCCCCCACATATGCAGCCATGTCCCCCATATATGCAGCCATGTCCCCCCAGCCATGTCCCCCCAGCCATGTCCCCCCAGCCATGTCCCCCACATATGCAGCCATGTCCCCCACATATGCAGCCATGTCCCCCCAGCCATGTCCCCCACATATGCAGCCATGTCCCCCCAGCCATGTCCCCCACATATGCAGCCATGTCCCCCCAGCCATGTCCCCCACATATGCAGCCATGTCCCCCCAGCCATGTCCCCCACATATGCAGCCATTTCCCCCAGCCATGTCCCCCACATATGCAGCCATGTCCCCCACATATGCAGCCAAGTCCCCCCAGCCATGTCCCCCACATATGCAGCCATGTCCCCCACATATGCAGCCATGTCCCCCCAGCCATGTCCCCCACATATGCAGCCATGTCCCCCCAGCCATGTCCCCCACATATGCAGCCATGTCCCCCCAGCCATGTCCCCCACATATGCAGCCATGTCCCCCCAGCCATGTCCCCCACATATGCAGCCAAGTCCCCCACATATGCAGCCAAGTCCCCCCAGCCATGTCCCCCACATATGCAGCCAAGTCCCCCCAGCCATGTCCCCCACATATGCAGCCATGTCCCCCCAGCCATGTCCCCCACATATGCAGCCATGTCCCCCCAGCCATGTCCCCCACATATGCAGCCATGTCCCCCCAGCCATGTCCCTCACATATGCAGCCATGTCCCTCCAGCCATGTCCCCCACATATGCAGCCATGTCCCTCCAGCCATGTCCCCCATATATGCAGCCATTTCCCCCCATACCTAGCCGCCGCCGCAACGAAAGCCGCCGCATGGTTAAACAGCGTGCGGGGAACATCACAGCTTTCATTTGAATAGCTGTTTTCCCCGCCCTGCATAGACACTCCCCCTTGCTCGGGATTGGACAGATCACCCATCCAATCCCGAGCAAGGGGGAGTGTCTATGCGCGGAGGGGAAAACAGCTATTCAAATGAAAGCTGTGATGTTCGCCGCACGCTGTTTAACCATGCGGCAGCGGCTTTCGTTGCGGCGGCGGGGGGGGTCAAGTATTCTATTGAGGCATCGGGGGCATTTGCGGGAGTACAAGTACTCCCGCAAATACGTGGTATCGGTCTCAATACCGATTCTGGTATCGGTATCGGGACAACTCTACTTCCAAACATTTAATATCCTTATTGTGTACGCGATTGAAATGCCAAGGGAAGCTATGTTCAGTACAGCCCTTCTTTATAAATTGGCGATGATCGTCAACTCTAGCACGTAGTGCACGTATAGTACGTCCCACATAAAAAAAAGCCATAAGGGCATCATAGCACATAGATAACGAAGTCGGTAGAGCATGTAATAAATTGTCTAATCACATATTCTTTTCCCAAGTTCATAATGGGCTGGTCAGGAGTAGCGGCAATCCTTTCCTCTTTACATTTACTAGCTCTCTGGATTAGTATTAGGATAAGCCTGCACCCCAATGCTCTGGGGCCCAGGTATATGCTTTCACGTCTACTATGAGCGGCACCAAAAGTAATATACCAGGTCGCTGCAAGTCAAATTATGTTGATTTTTTCTGTCCTGGAACAAGTATGCTGACAAGGAATTCTCACTTCGCTTGTAATTCTAAATATAAAGGCACCACATCCAGCATGGCATTCAAGCACTGAGCATTTTCACAAACAGGTCAATATTGGTAGCAAATGTATTTCCTTTTTTTTTTTGTAGGACTTAAAAAAAAAATAACACTGTGCCACATTCAAACGCAAGTTCAAGTACACCCAGAATCAGTCAACATGTAAAGTATATGTTGAAACATTTGAAATTAGCTGTAAATGTTTTCTTACCTTGCCAGCACTTAAGGTGCTTTAAATTACATGTTAGAGTTAGCTAAGTGAAGGCAAGTAGCTCCAAATCACTCCCTGCATTTTCCTAATTTACCTGTGTGGTAAATGTGTTTCCTCGGTGCTCTGGTGATCATCTGTATGCTTTTTGTGCTATTTACTTGCTCTGAAGAGCCATACCGACTTAGTCTATTTTCTATAAACAAGACCGCCATCAACATTTTGGGCACAGACTCTTTTTCAAGGTGCCTGCCTTACTTGGTATTACATTTCTGTAAGCAGACAATTCAAAGGATGAAGCTATATTAAAAAGTATAGTACAAAAACGATTTGCTATGTTATAAATAAATAAATATAAATAAATATCTGCACGCAATGCCAAAAACTACAATTACTTAAAAACAAACAGTTATAAGTGTGTATGAAATATTAAATAAAGTGCCAATGCTTATACAGTGCTACAATCAAAATCCTTGGGAGAGAGGAGGGGCAAATAAACCACCGCCCGCCTATGGGTCTGTGGAAGACCATATAGTTAAAAAAGTTCATTTAAGACAGTTGACCGTTTTAAATCAAATAATTTGTTTTAATTGGTGAAAACTCTGTCACATGTTAGTTGTAGCATGAGCAGGTCTCTACATAAAGAAAATTAAACTGCACAATAAACAGTCGGCAGCGGATCAGCAAGAAGAAGACGCATACCTGCTTACAATAAAGATGCTACTGTGACAGATTATGGAGAGAGTCAGCCCCCCGAAGGGGGACGAATGCATGAAGCGTTGCCTTTCTGTGAATGTGGCTAATCAGTCATCACCCAGGGCATGATGGGACGGTAACGTCATAAGGGGCGGACTCATCTGGTGACCACGCCCCATGTCAATATAAGACGTTGGAGCCCAGCAGAAGATACTGGAGAGTGGGAGAAGAGGCTGGAGAGAGCAGAGAAGTCGGAAAAGACCCCCGAAGTCAGAAGAGACACCTGGAGCTGCCTAATAAATTACTTTAAAAGCCTGTGTAGTGTGTTTTTATTTTTAAGTTGAATAAGGATTTGTGCAAAAACAGGGGATTAAACCAGTAATAGCATCACACATCAAACATATAAAGTGTAGATGAACAGATGACCCAACTATAAAAGCTAAATGGTGGTGGTGGTGATGTGCAAAATAACAATATAAAGTGCAAAGTGTCCAGTGAAGTGCTGAATAATAAACTAGCTATATATATAGCAGCATAGATCATCACCAAGAAAAGGGACTACAAAAAAAGAATAAAGTGTATAAATCCAATGAGGATAAAAAGTGAAAAGAGTCCAATGGGATATTAGTCCAATATAAATGGAAGTTGAGTAACAGTAAGGCCTCGTACACGATGAGATATGTCCGCTCAAACTTGTCCGACGGACAGTTTAGAGCGGACATGTCTCATCGGATTTCGGTCCGATGGCGTGTACACACCATCGGATCAAAATCCCCGCTGACAGACAGCGTGGTGACGCGGCGGTGACGTTGACGCCGCCACGTCACATCTACGTCACCGCACCAGGAAGTAAACACTTCCGCGCGAATGCGTCGGATCCATTCACAGGATACGACGCATGTGCGGGAAGATATGTCCGCTGGTTTGCCGTACTAACCAGCGGACATATCCGACGTACAGGTTTGTAGCGGACAAATTTCAAAGCATGCTTTGAAATTTGTCCGATGAACAAACCTGTCCGCTAGCCCGTACACACGATCGGATTTGTCTGCTGAAACGGTCCAGTGGACAAATTTGATCGTGTGTACACGGCCTTATAGTCCTGGTGTAGAACAAGGTGAAGATGTGCCTAGAGAAAGAAGATGGAGATATCCCTCAGCAGGCTCACAGAACTCTCACCTCACTAAAGTAAAAGATAAGCGTTGAGTCCGCTAGCCCGTACACACGATCGGATTTGTCTGCTGAAACGGTCCAGTGGACAAATTTGATCGTGTGTACACGGCCTTATAGTCCTGGTGTAGAACAAGGTGAAGATGTGCCTAGAGAAAGAAGATGGAGATATCCCTCAGCAGGCTCACAGAACTCTCACCTCACTAAAGTAAACGATAAGCGTTGAGTAAGTCTGAATCTCCTTACAGCCACACCATCATATACAGTGTCTCCTCCAGCCTCTCCATCTTATCCTTTCTTCTGTGGTAGCGATAGATAATTTGGCTATACCTACATGAGCCCTTTGCTCCAGGGGAGAGATAATAAACAGAAGCCTCCAATGGTGTAGTATAAAATATAGGGGGAATTTTAATAGGAAAAACCTATGCTTACATCAAAAACAACGATCGATAACAGTAAAAACAAACAACAATGTCCTACGTCACTCCCGGTGCAAGTCACGTCCGTTCTCCTCCCTACGCGTTACGACCAGTGTTGAGCGGAATACGCCATATTCGATTTCACGATATTTCACGAATATATAGAAGAATATTCGCGAAATATTCGTTAATATCGAATATTTGTGATATTTTATTTCAATTTTTGCGAAATTTCGCTAATGCGAATGCGAAATTTCGCTAATGCGAATGCGAAATTGATTGCGAAATTCTCGTCTGCGCATGCGCATGCGCGCGAACAACATGCGAAAACGGAGATCATTTCCTATAGGAAGCACAATGCTAAGCTCTAAGATCGCAATACACAGGTCTGATGCAAAAGAAGGGCAGAGAAAGTATTCGCTAATATTCGTAATACGAATATTCGCATTGCGAATATTCGGCAACATAAAAGGATCGCCTCAGCTACTCGGCCCAGGGTCTCTAATCATACCAGCAATGCTTTTAGACGTCGATGGAGATCACTAGGATGTGATCTGTTTTAAAAATAAATTTGAAAAAATATGAATATTCGCCGCGATATTCAAGTTATTCGCAAATACTCGAATATGCAATATTCGTGAGCAACGCTAGTTACGACACTGTCACGTGTCTTCATCCCCATCTACCCCAAAGCACCCACCCCCCCCCCATATTGAGGGGGCTGAATACAAATGCACAGCAGATTTTTCAGATATTTATTTGTAAAAAAAAATGAAAACCATTTTTCATTTTCTGTAAATGCCATAAATGCCCATATTTTTTTTTTTTTATGCTAGATGTTATTGTGCATATAAAAGCTTTTATAGTAAACCAAGATAAAAAAGGGAAATATAGATAAAAGTAAGTATTGGGCTGTGTTTTTTGTACAGCAAGCATGTATTAACAAATAATCAAATGCAGTTAAAATTCGTGAAGAGCCTTGTAATAACATAGCCAAAGACATGTTAATTGATGGCAGCCCTCCCTTGGTACAGTGCGCGTACAGTAGATGGACCATAGCAGTGGAGGTTAATTTGCTGTTAACACAACACCTGCCATGTTACTGCTAAGCTAGAAACAGAACACATTTCTGTCTTCTAGCTATTTCTTAATCAGCAGACGTCGGACCTTGCCAGAAAGAAGTCTCCCGCTCTAGCCACTCACAACGCAGAGGCAACATATCAGCTACCTCGGGGTGGACCAGGTGAGTTACAGACACCTGCATACTAGCTCATTATATTATTATCTCTGTGCTCCTCTTTTCTGTTGTGGGTTTTTTATTTCTACTTTGTTGATAGGGCCTTTTTTTTATAAATTTGAGATGCTTAAAGGGGCTGTAAAGTCAGATTTTTTTTTTTTATCTTAATGCATTCTATTCAGTAGGATAATTAGCCTTTTATGTGCAGCAGCCCCCTTAGCTCCCCTAATACTTACCCGAGCCCCATTTCTGTCGAGGGATGTCCACGAGTGTCTCGGCCGTCCGAAACTTCCCCTTTTGATTGGTTGAGACACAGCAGCGTTGCCATTGGCTCCTACTTCTGTCAATCAAAGTCAGCTAATCAGGAGAGACAGGAGGCCGGGGCGGGCTGTGGCCGGGGCGGGCTGTGGCCCTGTGGCTGAATGGTCAAAAAGAGCTGTTACTTGACTTGGGTGCCCCCATAGCAAGCGGCTCGCTGTGGGGACACTCGACAGGAGGGAGGGGTCAGGAACCAAGAAGAGACTGATCCGGGCTGCTCTGTGCAAATCCACTGCACAGAGCAGGTAAGTATAACATGTTTGTTATTTTTATAGGAAAAAAAAAAAAAAAATACTTTACAATCACTTCAAAGTACAGCACTCACCTGTTCTAGGCTTGCACCTAAACAACCTCTCATAGTTACATAGTAGGTGAGGTTGAAAAAAGACACAAGTCATCAAGTCCAAACTATATGTGTGAGTAAATGTCAGTATTACATTGTATAACCCTGAATGTAGTGGTTCTTCAGGTGCTTATCTAATAGTTTTTTTTTTTAAACGATCGATACTTCCCACTGAGACCACCATCTGTGGAAGGGAATTCCACATCCTTGCCGCTCTTACAGTAAAGAACCCACTACACAATTTAAGGTTAAACCTCTTTTCTTCTAATTTTAATGAGTGGCCACGTGTCTTGTTAAACTCCCTTGTGCAAAAAAGTTTTATCCCTATTGTGGGATCACCAGTACGGTATTTGTAAATTTAAATCATATCCCCTCTCAAGCGTCTCTTCTTCAGAGAGAATAAGTTCAGTGCTCGCAGCCTTTCCTCATAACTAATATCCTCCAGACCCTTTATTAGCTTTGTTGACCTTCTTTGTACTCGCCCCATTTCCAGTACATCCTTCCTGAGGACTGGTGCCCAGAACTGGACAGCATACCAGAGTCTTGCAGATTGGGAGAATTATTGTTTTATCTCTGGAGTTAATCCCATTTTTAATGCATGCTAATATTATTTTTGCATTGTTAGCAGCAGCTTGGCATTGCCTACTAGGACCCCTATGTCCTTTTCCATCCTTGATTCCCCCAGAGGTTCACCCCCCAAGTGAGTAGATTACATTCATATTTTTGCCACCCAAATGCATTATTTTACATTTTTATAAATCATTTATGTAGTTGCCCACCCCATTAATTTGTTCAGATCTTTTTGCAAGGTTTCCACACCCTGCAGAGAAGTTATTGTCCTGCTTAGTTTAGTATTGTCCACAAGTACTGGGATTGAACTGTTTACCCCATCCTTCAGGTTGTTTATGAACAAATTAAATACGATTGGTCCCAGCATAGAACTCTGGGGGACCCCACTGCCCACCCCTGACCATTTTCATTATTTCAATAAAGTGGTTGTAATCGTTTGATTAAAAGAAATGTATTCTTACCTGCTCTGTGCAATGTTTTTTCACGTAGCAGCTCTGATTGACACAGACAGCAGGACTCGGCCCTGCCCCCTGCTCCCGTGTCACAGCTTTTGATTGACAGCAGTGAGAGCAGCCAATGGCTCTTGCTGCTATCAATCTTTCCAATGAAGAGAGCAACAGCGGCTGGCACTGCTGTGCTTGTGCACATCGCTGGATCCGATTGGGTTTAGGTAAGAAAAAGAGGGGGTCTGGGGGGAATCTGCAGCACAGAAGGATTTTCATCTTAATGCATTGAATATATTAAGGTGAAAAACAACCACTTTAATAAACTCCTATCCCCATAGATAAAAATAAAAGTTAAGCATACACCAGGTAGGCCTATATTTTCCTGAATAAAACTGTCCTTCTGCTGGTCAATTTTACAAAGTTGTATCCTATGCAGTATTTTAATTCTTGTAGTAAAACCCCAGCCTTTGCTCTGTATCTCTATTAAATTTGGACATATCCTTGTCCTGGTTCTGGCCAGTTACAATGTGGCAGCTCCAGTCTCTAAATGCCTGTAGTAACACACCTGCCTGTATTCTTTGTCGCTAGTACATTTTGACCTATCATTCCTGAATATGTCCTGCTACTGGCCAATTTTACTCATTTTTTTCTTCTGCATTATCTTAATTTTTGTATTAAAGCCTGTGTACCTGTTTGAGGAGCTTGAGGTGATAAGGGTGGCCTCTCACACAATTCCTGTCTGTGCACCCTGGAAGTTGGGATAGAGGCTGCTAGAGCAAAGGAAGGGCCCAGGTATCAGAAAGCTGGAACTTAAGAATTTAAATTGGGAGCACTAGTATCAGGTGAGCAGAAGCACAGCAAGTTGGACACACAGAATTCACCAAGTTCAATAGAGAGCAAAGCCGAGTCACAAGATGAGTTCATTATCATTCGAGCAGGAAGGCACCAAATCACAGGTAGGATCAAGAGATCAGGGATATGCTGAGTTTGGTATTGTGCAGGCAGTGAGGTACAGAATCATCAGGCACAAGCTTGGTCAGGAGTATGGGCTGAGATTAATAACAAAGTAGGCAGCAAACATAAATCAAGGCAATCAAGAAGCAGGACAAAAGAAAGATAGGTCAGTAACAGGGTCAAGCAGATTCAGGATCATGGATTACAAGAAAGTCTATTCAGCAATGATCTCATGCAGAGCCCTGTTAAATAGGCTGCTAGGCACCAGCATCTGTGCTTCTACATGCACGCTGTTGTGCTCACATTGTTGCCCGCATTGTTAAGTTCCTATGTTTAAAAACATGAGAAAGTTAAAGCAGATACTCCTTGGAGGAAAATCCACCATTTTACAGATGCCACAGGGACAGAAGGTGATGGGAAATCTTTCAGCGGAGACACTTGTCCTGATGACAACTGTCTGATGTTGTGTCTCCTAGCCAGGAAGTGAGCGCTTTCCACAGTTATAACTATTACCTATCTAAAATGTAAAAATGGCCTATGTTTTTAATTTAAGTGCAAAACAGCAGAAAGACAACAGATAGGAGATGACAGGAAAATAAGAGAAGTAAGCTACAAATAGAAATGATGGTGTCTGGATAAAGTGGGCATTGAGAGGAAAGGAAGTCCCTCTCTTTCTCCTGCTGTTCTGTCTCCAGAGCCCCGTCCATAATGCCACACAGAGTCTGCTCCAGCAGGAACACAGCAGGGATTGTGTCCCAAATGCATGCACTGTCACCGCTCACCATTTTTGTGTAAAATGTTGACAATACAGTGCACGCATCCTTAATGATCAACCATTGGCTTGGAGAAAAAAAGCTGAGGCGTCCTGTCATTGTCCCGTACTCGCACGGGTACTCGTTGACAGGCCTTTGCTGCATGTATCCATGCTTTCTGGATCATGTGTTAGTAATAAGGTGGATTTTATGACTGACTGCCTTGCTCAATGATGCCAGAACATTCTCTTCCACGTGATGCTAGAGAGATGGAACTGCCTTACATGAAAAGTAGTAGCGACTGGGAACCTGCCATTGTGGTACAGCACATTGTGCAAATTGTGCATAGGGGCAGAAACCATCAGGCTGAAAGGCAGAAGTTGGAAAGCCAGCAGCTTTGACAAGCTTGCATTTAGACTCTGGGCATATGGGTGGCAGGTACTGTATTTTTTTCCACTGCAGCAGAGATATTTGCCAGCTACAATCTACAGCTGGTGGTGTGCTGCTGGCAGATGTGCTGCTAGGACCTGGGACACCCTGTTCTATACCATCATCCCAGTCAGTGCAGGCTGCTGAGAGGTAATGACTCGGTATAGCAGGGCAAGACTGAAGTGGATAAGGAGGAGAAGAAAGGACAGATTTGTGCCCCTTTTGTGTGGCTTTTAGGTGCTTATACGTTAAATGCCTTGTTAAACATGTGGTACCCAAATGGCTGGTGTTTTTGCCATGTTTGATGTGCCTAAGACACAGTTAACAGATAGCAACAGTGTGATCCGCATGCAGATGTTCCAAAAAGGCCCAGACAGCTGAGCTTTGGGGAGTGGGCCGGGAGATAACAGCTGCAAAATGTGATTGAATAGGGTGGCTGCTTTCTACTCTTTCTTGATGTCGGCCTCCTTGGGGTTGTGCCGCCTCACCTTCAGTTTCCTCCTCTGCTCTATCTGGCACCCAATTTGCATCAGTGACCTCATCACCATCATCATCATCTCCATCTCCTCCATCTTCATCATTATCATTACCACTGGAGACAACTTGGCAATACGCTGCAGCTGGGGGAACATTGTGACAGATTCGAACCCTCTTATGTCTAAAATCATCCTATGTCCACTAGGGGCATAGGGTGACTGAGAAATGATATCTTGGACTACCTGAGATGGGATTATTATGTAATTATTATCCACAATATATTCCGGGATATCTGTAGAGAACTGTTTACTGGTTGTTGGTACTGAACTCAAATGGGTTAATTGTAGGAGTGACTCCTTCATACTGTTAGATGCTAATGCCGTCACCTCCAGCCATCTCTCTGTTTTCTGTGCTAATTGACCCTGCTAGTTTGTGAAGATGTCCTGTGTTTACACTTATGATAATGTGTATTGTATAGCAGGTGAGAGGAGACGGGACGTCTACCTTGAAAGGTCGTATATCGGAGTCACCTCGTCTGGGTAAATGATTAGTTAATTAGCTCATGTTAATTTATGTTCTGGTTACCTCCTCTTTAAACTGTATATAAGGTTGCATTCTTGGTTCTATTAAACACTCCATGTTTAGCACACAAACAAGTCTCGTCTCATTGTGTGTTGAGGGCAGCTGGAATATCTGATATCTGTATCCAGACTGATAGAAAGCGGTATATGACGGAAGCACTCAAGCGGAGTGTGGGACATTCCTTTACAAACATTAATAACGATTTATCTACCAGTGTTCTCCTATCTCTCATGTTCCTGTCATCCTCAACCTCAGAACCAACATCTGAATCCAGTAATGGCTGGGCATTATCAAGGTGCAAGTGGCTGATGCTGTGGTCAAATTACTCAGCTGACGCCTCCATTGCTGATGTTGGGGCTATGGCAGGAATAGATGTGGATAAGGAGGCATGTTTATTCACTCTGGCAACTGCAGGGGACTGCACACTTGTCTCTGCTTGCAAGACAGAGGATGAGGAGGATGAGGAAATGATGCCCTGCCTGAGGACTGACCACCATCTCCCCCTTTGCCTGTTGACACATTTGTTGCTGGCCCCCTTACAATGCCAAGGGAATGTCTGCCTCTCCTTGTTATCCTCCTAGACATTATTGGGAGGAAGGGGGTGGTGATGTTAAGCAAATGTAAAGAAGAAGTGGAAATCTGTATGTAGATGTACTTTAATCAATGTAAAGTGGCGTTTAGTGCACTTTAAATTGAGTACTCACCATAGACAGACACACTCCATGGATACACTGAAATATTCTGCAATATAATTTGCCAAAAGTATAGTGACGCACAGAACTATATGGCATTTAACTTGCAGTAACGCACACAGAAGTAAATGGCATTAAACTTGCAATAATGCACAAATAACTATATGGCTTTAAACTGGCAGTAACACACAAAAAACGATATGGTGTTAAACTGGCAGTAACGCACACAGAACTATATGGCATTAATCTGGCCGTAACTCACACATAAGTAAATGGCCTTAAACTGGCAGTAACACACACAGAACTTTATGACGTTAAACTGGCAGTAACGCACACAAAACTATATGGCGTTAAACTGACAGTAACGCACACAGAACTATATGGCAATAAACTGGCAGTAATGCACAAAACTATATGGCGTTAAACTGACATTAACATACATAGTAAATGGCGGTAAGCTGGCAGTAACACACACAGAACTATATGGCGTTAAACTGGCAGTAACGAACAAAAAACTATATGGCGTTAAGCTCACAGTAATGCACACAGAAGAAAATGGTGTTAAACTGGCAGTAATGCACAAAAAAATATGATGTTAAACTGGCAGTAACACACACAGAACTATATGGCCTTCAACTGGCATTAGCGCACACAGAAGTAAATGGCGTTAAACTGGCAGTAACACACACAGAGGTAAATGGTGTTAAACAGGCAGTAACGCACACAGAAGTAAATGGCGTTAAACTGGCAGTAACGTAATCAAATAGAAGGTGTTTGAACGTCACTACATTGACGCTATCTGAACTGTCCCTACTCTACACTAATGTATGTATGAATGACATGGTCTCACTACACTACAGTGAACCTACTTGAGCTGTCCTACTCTAGCTGCACACTATGCAAAGCTAAATGATTGTCCTCCTCACTACACTTACACTATCCCTAGACTGACACTAAACTAATATTCTACACTGACAATTGAAGCAAAATAGCACAGTATAGCACACTAACTAATAGCACTGAACAGAGCCCTGTTCTATCTCTCTCCATGCCGAAATCACACTGAAAATGGCTGCCATTAAAAGAATACTGAGCCATGATTGGATAAAGTCATGATGACAGTTTTCAATCATAACTCTGACAGTGCTTTGTGCCCTGATTGGCTGAAGCTTTCACTGCTTCAGCTAATAAGGGCATGCAATGCACTGTTCATACCACATTGCATTGTGGACGGACCGGTTTGTTCGGATGTTTGCCGAATGGCCGAACAATGAAAGTTCGGCCAGAACTTATGCTCGGGCCGAAGTGTTCACACATCCCTAGTTACCAGCTATGCAAAACAGACCTTAACAAGTTGGGTTGTATTTAGGTGGAATGAAAGTGTGAATTCTACTGCAACTAGCACTGGTATTTTAAATGTATTTGTTTTAACTATATGCATCAAGATGATGTAGAAACCTATTTATAGAAAGGAAGCCCTAGATTTAAACTCTTAAAGTAAAAGTCCTACCTAAGTAGACCACAGCATGCCTGATTATACTTTACTTTCAAAATATGTTATTTTCAGAAAATAAATAGTACAATTTAGTACATTACTGTACATCTTGTTATGAATAAAATCTGGTATGATGATCTCTAAGAATAATTACTACCATTATGAAGATAAATAAAGACATAGCACTAAAACGATAGATGTGGTTTTTGAATGTTAAATAATTAATATGATGAATTTAAATAAGAGAAGTTCCCCTATATAGGCCAACTGATAAACAATTACATTTTTGTCCTCCTGGTGCCCCTTGTCGGGAACCAACTGCACCAGGGGAGGAAACCTTTCACCATACTTTAGCCAAGCTAAATAAGATTGCTAAACGCAGATGTCAAGATATTGGCCAACATACTGGCTTCAAGGCTATCGCGAGTGATAGGAAAACTGATACATAGGGATCAATGTGGCTTTATACCATCTCGTTCTACTGCGGATAATATACGGCGACTTTATCTGAATCTACAGATGCCGGTGGACAACCCGGGTGGTAGGGCCATTCTTTCACTGGATGCTGCCAAAGCATTTGACAGTGTGGAGTGGCCCTACCTCGTGGAAGTATTGGCAAGATTTGGAATGGGAGACAGGTTTATAAAATGGGTGAAGGTGCTGTATTCTGACCCCCGAGCTAGACTTTGCATTAACAATAGTTTTTCATCTGTATTCAAGCTCCATAGAGGGACTCGGCAAGGGTGCCCACTGTCCCCATTGTTGTTTGCTTTGGCGGTTGAACCTCTGGCTATATATGTTCGTAACTCCAGTGAGGTGATGGGATTCCGTAGGGGCCAGAGGGAAGAGAAGATATCACTGTATGCAGATGACGCGCTAATTTATTTGGGCGATTCCTCCGCATCGTTACATGCGGTGATGCAGATCATTGGGAAGTTCGGACGTTTTTCAGGGTTTACTAAGTCAAAGTCAACCCTGATGCCTATAGATCCAATGGAGGCACCATTGCCACCTGGAGCAGAGCAGATTGTTATAAGCAATAGATTCAAATATTTAGGAGTAGTGATATCGCCAGATCCGGCGGAATACCTGCAGTTAAATCTGGTCCCACTATTGGCTAGACAGAGGGAGAAATGCAACAGCTGGTGCAAACTTCCTCTGTCGGTAGTGGGCCGAGCAAACCTAATTAAAATGATTTGGGCACCACAGCTTCTATACGTTTTTCACAATTCCCCTATGTGGATTACAAATAAATGGTTCAAACAGAGTGAAACATTGATGAGAGCTCTGATATGGAAGAAAAAGGTGGCTAGGATCAGCTTGGCCACCCTTCAGTACAGTAAGGATAGGGGTGGCCTTGCAGTTCCACACCCCAAAACATATTTTTTGGCTGCTCAGATCCAACATTTAGCGGGATGGGGACGGGAAAAAAACGAGGACTCTATTTGTAATATGGTAACAAGTTGCGATCCTGCATTAGTGGCAGCATCACACCTGGAAATGGACCTCCCTAGTATACCACGCTCAGCCCCGTCAGGTATTTTACTCAAAAGGGTATGGGGAGAGGTCAGGAAAGCTTTGGGAGTATGGGGGCCGTTGCCCCTTACCCCGATATGGAATAACCCAAGGTACCCGGAAATACAAGATCTAAAGGGATTTATTATGTGGAAAAAGAAAGGGATACAATATTTCAAGCAGCTGTATGAAGGAGAGGTATTGAAGACATATGAGCAGTTGTGTCAAGAATTCCAGTTAGAATCAAAGGGATTCTACCAATACCTCCAACTCCGGCACGCGTTACAGGCACAACACAAAACACAATCTCTAATAATATCGGAAGTTCCCCTAATTAAGACAGTACTCGGAGTAGAGGATCGGAAAGGGCTAATATCTAAAATATATAGGGAAATAATATCTAGGGCACAGGACTATACAGCCTTAAAATGCCGTAGTAAATGGGCTGAAGACGTAGGGAATATAGACGAAAGCCTTTGGAAAAGGGCCGTAGAATGTATCCCAGTAGTATCGATATCAGCATCCCACAGACTATCGCAGCTGTTTATACTGCACCGGGCATATAGAACGCCAGAGCAGATATATAGATGGGGAGGAAGAGATTCCCCGCTATGCCCAAAGTGCAAAATACATCAGGGTGACTTTATTCATCTGATCTGGAGATGTCCAAAACTGCACCGGTATTGGGAGGAGATCTCTCAGCACATAAGTAGACTTGCACGGATATCCATCCCATTGAATCCTCTGATATATATACTGGGGGCCATAGAGATGGAAACACTCCCAACTGGAATGTACATAATGTTAACTAGGATATTATACCTAGCAAGAAAACTCATAGCACGATACTGGATGGCACCAGAGGTCCCAACGGGAAGGCAGTGGGTTTTACTAGTGAACTCTCTACTCCATAGAGAAAGATTAACATATAGCCGGAGGGGGGACACCGGGAAATTCAATCAAATATGGCAAACCTGGCTATGCGATGATAGACTCTCGCCTCCACAGTCGATAAGGGAAGGACTTAGGAGATAAATATTAGGATTGAAGAAGGGTAGGGTAAGGAAATGAGAAAATAAATGAGGTAAAATCAAATACTTATGAGTATGATTAGGTGGTGCGGGAAGGGTAGGGACGGGAGGGGGTGGGTGGTATATGAAAATACACACAAAATAAAAGCACAATAATATATAAAAGAGGTATAGGTAAGAGTGCAAGTTTGGAAATAAGAGTTTAACACATATTTTTACTTATTTAATATGTATTGCATTTTTGTACTTGAATATGTGCACAATATGTAAGATAATATCATGCGTTGAATAATAAAAATTATTTATAAAAAAAAAAAAAAAAAGATTGGACTTATTATCTATGAAAGAGTTTATTTTATCTATCATTTCTATTTATAATAAGAACATAAAAAAGGGGGGAGAAAGGTCTCCCTCAGAACATCACTAGAAATCCCTATAGAAGGGAAAAAATAAAAAGAAGAGGGGAAAAGCATGAGAGAAAAAGGAAAGAAGTGTTAGGAAGGGGAGGAAGATAGGAGGAAGATAGGAACTGGAGGAACATCCTGGGTAAGTGAGATTACGACATATCTAGTCCAAGTTTCCCAAAGGTTTTCAAATTTTGTAACAGTATCAATTAGAATACTAGCTAGCTTTTCTTGCATCATTATCCAATAGACATGTGCATTCGTTTTCGTTAGAATGCATTTTCGTCCGAAAATCGGGTATTTTCATTATCGTTTTAACGAACGAAAAAATGCTTTATTTTTGTTTTTCGTTCAGATCCGATAATTTTCGATGCTTTGTCGAATTTCCGTCGTTCAATTTCACAAAGTCATCGAAAATCGTCGTTCTGAATACAGTGAATAGGTATATTCACTGTATTCAGAACTACGATTTTCGATGCTTTGTCGATTTTCCATCGTTCAATTTCACAAAGTCATCGAAAATCGTCGTTCTGAATACAGTGAATAGTAGGTATATTCCCTGTATTCAGAACGATGATTTTCAATGCTTTGTCGAATTTCCGTTGTTTAATTCGACAAAGTCATTGAAAATCGTCGTTTTCGGACGAAAACTTTTCAGACGAAAACAAAATAAATCAAAACGATTTTCGGGAGTAACTAAATAAATGTATTTTCTGGACGAAAACGAAAAAACTAAAAAAAATATTCCAGTCTGCACATGTCTATTAATATCCAAGATTTTTTTTGGCTTCCAAAAAAGAAGGTTTCGGTTTCTTCCACACTTTGGCAATTGTAATCTTGGCTTCTGTGAGAATACAATGGATTTGTTTTTGTGTAGTTTTTGGTATTTGAGGTATGTGAGCATTTACGAGAGCTATTGAAAGAGACCTAGAAACCTGGCAACCAGTTACCTTGAAAATCATAGTGAAAATGTTGCCACAAAAGAGGCAGATCCTAGGACATTCCCACCAGATATGGGTCATTGACCCTAAAAGTTGGCACCCCCTGAAACAAGTCGAATCAGCTGTAGGGTATATGGATGCAAGTTTAGAGGGGGTTAAATACCACCTGGTTATAACCTTAATATTAGCCTCCATCAGTGAGACATTTAGAATTCCTTTGAAGGACTTTGAGAGGGCTCTATGCCAGGTGTCTAGGTCCCATCTATTTTAAAGCTAATTTTCCCATGCCTCCATGTATGAGGATTTCACTGTAGGGTAAGTGAGGCACGAATATATTAAGGATATACCTCCCCTTTGCCCCTGGCCTGATCACACCATAGCTCATATTTCGTAAATTGGGGGGGGGGTGTTTTTTCCTTCTAAACTAGTTGTATAAATTGTGAGATTTAATCAAAACAAAGTCTTTGAAATCAGGGAGTTCCAAAGTTTTAACACAGTGGTTTAAAGACAGAGGTCTAATAGAGTGGACGAACTGTCCTATACGGTATAATCCCTTTTCCACCCACCACTTAAATGCTTCTAAATCTAAACCAGGGGAAAGTCCGGGTTCCCTAACAGGTCTGCACGTCGCCCTGCAGAAACAAGGGCCGAATGTTTCTCTAAGGCTATCCCAGAGTGCAAAGGATTGTGATAGGAATGGGGCCAGCATGGGAGGTCTTTTTTTGGGGAGACACCATAAAAGATAGTTGAGAGAAAAATGGGGTGCAGCCTGTCTTTCAATGTTGAGCCAGTCCGGTTCTGGCTGCAAGATAATATTTATGTAGATCAGGAAGACCTAGGCCTCCCTTATTATTATGGAGGAAAAGGGTGTTTTGGGGTATTAGATATCCAGATGAGCCCCAAGAGTATTTACTTCACACTGAACTATACAGAGAGGTAGCCGAAGACGGTTGAAAACAAAGAGTTTGGTTTATTCTTCCATATTGCTGGAAACAAGTGCAAGCATTCAAACGGCATAAACAAAACAAAACATAAAATAAACCCTGGCCAGTGCGCATGTGTGCGGCGCCGACATCAGACATGTTCTGAGGGGCTCCGCACACCTCCGGCCCTAATAAGCATACAAATAGCTTACAGAGCGAGCAGATCATTTTTTCCCTGGCTTTCCCCTACAGACAATGCAGTGGAGGACAGCTGGGAACAAATATTGCCAGCGCAGATCCTCACAGAACACCCGACGGACCCTATCTTCACAGGCCCAGAAGCCGTCCCCGCCAGGCAAGATGGTGCCGGGTAAGGGAGACTCAGTGCGTGGTGGCTCACAGGTCCAGGCTTTATCCCCCCAGACCGCCGGGAAGCAGAACGAGGGAGATGAGGCTCAGGGGGGTTCTCAGCAGCCTTCACGTTCCCCGTGGATGACACAGCAGGCTACAGAGGTGGTAACTGACTTCCCACACCTGAAATCCTCCCTGGCTCAAGCTAGCTATGTGCTCTTGCAACCCCCAGTGCCTGCTACTGCCCATTACTCAGGAGATACGGTACTACTGGCCAGGTTTTCTGCCCTTTTGCAACAAGAATTGACGAAGACGTGTGCAGTGATCACTTCCGGAATGAGGGCTGATTTCCAAAATATTGGAGTGCGGTTGGACAGTATTGAGACTAAAATGGATGGCACTGTTAAGCGTGTGAATCAAAATTCCAGGATGATTACTTCCCTACAGGACCAACTGGACCAAGCAAACGCGAAAATCGAAGATTTAGAAAACAGGTCCAGGCGGTAAAATTTTCGCGTGCGGGGCCTCCCGGAGACGGTACCTGATTTGGAAGGGACTGTCCATGCTTTGATGACGCAGCTGATATCGGACATTTCCCCACATCAGTTAGAGTTGGATAGAGTTCATCGGGCCTTGACGGCTTCCAGACCAGACGGTTTGCCGCGGGATGTTATAGTCAAACCACACTACTATAGGATTAAGGAGAAGGTGATGATGGCGGCTAGGTTGCAGGGAAACGTATCAGTTTTGGAACATTCGGTCCAGATCTTTGCCGACATCTCTCAATCAACAATTCAAAAGAGGAGAGCATTTAAGCCTCTTTTGGGTCACCTGATCAATCACCGCATCAAATACCGCTGGTCGTTTCCATTCAGACTTTCATTTTCGTATAAGGGGAAATCCCATTCCTTTTCTATTTTCCAGTCTGGTGAGGAGCTGCTTCAGGAATTGGGGTTGATCTCGACGGAGCCGCGAACCCCCTCCAATGTCTCTGAGATGGAAGATAGACCAGTGTCCCCCCTCTGGTCCCAGCAAGGTCGTCCTAGGAAGAGCAGGAAGTCCCCCTTGAACACTTGAACGTCTGTGATCTTGTTCATTTTCTTTTACAGGCTGTGGGGTTTGATCCTCTCTGGACTGTAGCTGGTGTTCTGTCGGAAAGTGGTTGCGACCATTTCTGAGTTGCAGAGTTGCTTTTTGTGCCTAAAACTTTTTTTTTTCCTGTTTCCTTTTTGTTTTTTCTTAAGTTTTTAGTCCTCAGTTTACAGCGATTTTTTTAGCTTTACTGTAAGGCAGTAGATCCAGATGCGGCCTTTGGGCCTGGGTTCACCTCTGCTCTCCTTATGGAGTTCTATTGGCTGATCCTGCCCGTTCTTCTCGTTTAGCGAATGAGATGGGCCGAGGTGGAAAATGTGCCACTTAGGGTGAACTTGCCTCTTCCTTATTGGTGGAGGCAACTTTGCGTTGAGTGTTGGGAGTTTATTGCTCCTAGGGACACACTGGGTTCACAGTGTGTTGCTACATTTTTTTCAGTTGTTGTTTATACTCTCTATATATATTTTTTTCTCTCTCTCTCTTCTAAAATGTTGATTGTGATTTTGCTTTCTTTGTATTCTTTTTTTCCTAACCTGACCTCTATTTCATTCCTCCGAGTCTATTACTCCTGGGCTGCACTCCCTCACCGCAACAAGATATGGTTGGAGCTTTGGGGGACTTCTAGAATTAGATCTCTGGGGCTTCTAAACCGTGAGTACAGCAAACCGAACCATTATGGCTCTTAGACCTCCAGTAAATTACACTATTTTTACTCACAATGTCCAGGACCTTAATTCCCCCACTAAACGATCTAAAGCATTTCAGCAATATTACAAAATGGGGGCGGACATCCTACTTTTACAGGAGACGCACTTTTCTAAGACCTCGGCCCCTAGACATCTAAATTCGAGATACACAACGTTTTTTTTGTCCAATGGTCCCGACAAAAAACGTGGCGTTGCCATTTGTTTCGCTAAGAAGGTCCCTTTCACGCCTTCAACTGTGATCAGGGATAGGGAAGGCCGTTATGTCATGGTGGTGGGGAAGGTCAACGATAAATAGGTGACCTTCCTGTCCTATTACGCCCCTAATGTAGGCCAACTGCCCTTCTTCCGTTCCATGTTGGAGGTAATAATGCCTCATGTGGTGGGTCACGTGGTGTTTGGGGGAAATAGCAATACCTCACTGGACCGGATTCTTGACAAATCTGACCCTGGGAGAGCAGTGTTGAAACATGTCCCTAGACGGAGTATCGTTATGGCACGTCTCCTCCACAGTTATGACTTGATTGACATCTGGAGGGACTTTCACCCTACCGCTAAGGATTTTACGTAATATTCCCATGTCCACAAAACATACTCGCGTATAGACCATTTGTTCACGCTTTCTCCCCTACTTCCGTATGTCTCGTCGGCTAAAATATCCCCTGTGGCGTGGTCAGATCACTCTTTGGTTCAAATTGTGTTGACAGACCTTTGGTCTAAATCGAGCCCGTCGCCATGGCGTTTAAATGAGACTTTGTTGAATGACACTGTCCTCGAAAAGGAGGTAGAGAGGGCTATTCAACATTACTTTCGGCATAACTCCTCCCCGGAGATCTCTCCGGGAACACTTTGGGATGCCCATAAGGCTACCATTCGGGGTACATTGATACAATTGGCCTCCAGGGTGAAACGTGAACGGGAACAAACTATCCGGTGTCAGGAGGAGGAGCTGAACCGGCTTATGCGTGACCAAACAGCTAATCCGCATACTGATTTTAGAAGTCAGATCGATGAGGCCCGGACAGCTCTGAACTTGAGCCTGACCACGAAGGCAGAAAAATCCATCCGATGGGCCCGCCACCGATATTACACCTTAGGCGACAAACCGAATACGTTATTGCCGAGAAAGCTGACTCCTAGGCCATTTAGTCCTGCTCTCCCTAAACTGAGGTTGAGATCTGGACTAACCACCCAAAATCCCCAGTCCATACTCCGAGAATTCTCTGCATTTTATTCTAAATTATATACGCCCCCGGGGCACTTCAATATAGCTGAGGCAGAGGCCTTTTTGCGGGACTTGCCCCTCCCCATGTTGTCCACAAGCCATGTGGAAATAATGGAGGCGGAGTTTACGCAGGGTGAAATTGCAGCTGCTATCAAATCCTTGAATCCATCGAAATCGCCGGGCCCTGATGGATTCACAGGTCATTATTATCGCAAGTATGCTGAGAGATTGATTCTGCATATTTGTGCCTTTTTTAATGAACTGAGAAGCGGTTCTCCCCTCCCGCCACATGAAAATAGGGCCTTTATACACGTCATTCCCAAACCCAATAAAGATCTCGTAGATTGCGCAAATTATCGCATCATATCGTTAATAAATCTAGACCTTAAATTACTGACGAAGGTACTGGCTACATGTATGAATTTGTTTTTGTCTAAATACATCCATCCAGACCAGGTGGGGTTTGTGCCTAATAGACAAGCTTCGGATCAGACTAGACGAGTTATAGATATAATATCGGCCCTGAATTCTGGCTGGGACGGGGGAGGGAAGCGGGGAGTCTTGCTATTGTCGTTGGACTTGTGTAAGGCTTTCGATTCCCTGTCTTGGGACTACCTTTTTTTTATACTTGAACGTTATGGATTTGGGTTAAACTTTTTGACGACGCTTCGTTCAATTTATAATGCCCCTACTGCGAATCTTTTGGTTAAAGGCTATCAGTCTCCAAATATACACATAGGTAGAGGTACCCGACAGGGTTGCCCTTTATCTCCCCTGTTATTCATTTTGACCTTGGAACCTCTTGCTATCAAGATTAGAGTACATCCAGACATACTGGGGGTCAGTTGTGGGGGCCATGAACATAAATGCGCGATGTTCGCGGACGACATTTTATTGCTTCTCTCTTCCCCGGTCACCTCTTTTCCTCATTTGAATTTAGTTTTGAGAAAATTTACAACATTTACGGGACTGTCTGTGAATCATTCACGCCCTCAATATTTCCCTACCAACTCACATAGTTCGAGCCCTTCAACAGTCATTTTCCTTTAGCTGGCAGGAGGATGCCCTGCCTTACCTGGGCATCTCCCTGACTCCGACCCTATCCACGCTTTATAAGAGGAATTACCCCCCCTGTTCCGAAAATTATTGGACGATCTCCGAAGGTGGTCAAAAAATCCTCCGTCATGGTTCGGTAGGCTGTATTCAGTTAAAATGACTATCCTACCTAAGGTGTTGTATTTGTTCAGGACCCTCCCGATTGCAATTGTGTTCTGGATTTTATATGGGAACACAGGAGGCCCAGGGTGAACAGGCAGACATTGTACACTCCTAAACTGGGAGGGGGTTTGGGTGTGCCTGATCTTCTTAGGTATTATCATGCAGCTCAACTGGCTCATTTGACCCGCTTCCATACAGTCCAGCCCAGGCCGCTCTGGATGGAATTGGAATCCTTCCTATGACCGGATAGAGAGATCTCCCACTTAATGTGGCTTAAGGGGAAGGACAGACCGCCCATATTGTGTCTGTCTCTATCGTTCTCTTTCAGCTTGTGGGACCGCCTAGCGACCAAACATAAATTTAATTCTCCGCACACGCCTCTGGCGTCATTGTTCCATAATCCCCTGTTTACCCCGGGCACTCCATAAGTGCCTCTGCTAAGCGCCTACAAACTGCCTCCCATTCATTGGAGTGTGTTTTTTCACACTGGGGCGATGCGCTTGCGGGATGAATGGACAATGCTTTCAAATCGCCTAAAAGGCACTTTTAAAGTGGTGCTAAAATGGGACTTTTGGGGGCGTGTCCTGGCTATGGAGGAGTGAGGACGCGTGTGTCTGCCGCTCCGCTCCGCCGCTGCACTTCCTCTCAGCTACGGGTGAGAGACTTTCACCTACCGCTCCCCGCCATGTCCCACAAGAACCGGGCATCCTCACAGCCCCCTCGGGCAGACCGATCGAAGCAGGGTCAGCTGGATTCCTTCCTCATAGAGCCGAGCAGGAGCGGCCGCGAGGCCTCCAAGATGGCGGCGGCCGGGAAGAAGCAGAACGCTGCCCAGGCTCCATGCGCTGCCGCAACCAGGTCCCAGCTGCAAGAATGCTCCCCGGTGCCTTCTCCATCGCTGGTGAGTGACCCGACAGCCCCGATTTCCCCGAGCTCGCCATCCTCCCTGCTGGGCCTCTCGGAAGCATTAGACCCCCTGGAGGATATGGATATCAGGCGCCATATTTGGGCCCTCCCTACTAAGGCCGACCTGGAGCGTTTTGCAGACCGGGTTGAGAAGGCCCTGAAGGAAGATGTCGCACAAATTAAGGCTGATACTGCCCATCTGGGCCATAGGGTAGAGACATTGGAACGCAAGCTAGAAGAGGTGCTCCCAGCCATGTCACAGTTGCGGGAGAGGTGCTCAGCTCAGGGTCAACAGATTGAGACCCTGTTATGTCATTTAGATGACGTGGAGAATCGCAGCCGCAGGGCGAACATTAGGATAAGGGGTCTACCTGAAGCGACCGGGGCCAGAGACATCGTTCCTACCCTGGAGGATATCTTTAAGAACATTCTGGGCCTGCCCGCCACGGCTGTGGTGGAAATTGACCGAGCGCACAGGGCTCTTAAACCCCCGTCCCAGGACGTGAACAACCCGCGTGATGTCATCTGCAAACTTCATAAATATACGCTCAAGGACCGTATCATGCAGAAAATGCGGGGCAAGCCCCATTATGATTTTGATGGTGCGCACCTGTCCTTCTACCAAGATATTTCTAGGCGCACCCTTATGCAGCGGCGGGCGCTGCGACCTCTCCTGGCAGCCATTCAAGAAGCAGGCCTGTCCTACCGTTGGGGTTTCCCCTTTTACCTTCAAGTCACCAAAGAGGGCAGGACCGCGACCCTCCGCACCAAAGATGATTTGCCGAACTTCCTTTCCTCCCTTGACCTGGACCCGGTGGACTTCCCGGATTGGAGAACTTCCTCGGACCTTCCCGCTCTTACTCTCCCATCCCCCGGGCCTTGGCAGACGGCCAAGCGCAGGAACCGTAGAAGAGACCGGGGTCGGCGCCTCTCTGACTCCTCTCGGGGCTCTGCCCCTGCTGGGAACTGATGGTTTCGCTCATACCTATGCTTGCTTTAATGCCCCCCCCCTTTTCTTTTTTACATCTCCGGCCGGAGATGTCTGACAGCCCCTGATGTCAACCCATTGACCCTAGCCGGTTTCGGGCCTGACATTACTTGTGCTTTTGAATGACTGCCCTATCAGTGACTGATAGCTCCTCGCCCCTCTCCCCCCCGTCAACCCACATCTGATGCGGTGGCGGCGGTGGGCACCCCCCTCTACCTCTTTTTGGATTGGCCACGTACCCCCAGTAGGCCACCCTCTTATTTTGGGTATTGATCCCCATTGGGATCTTGGACTGGGGTCCGGGCCCCCCCTCCGTAGGATGGGGGTCCCGGACAGGGTCCATAGTGATCTTCTTAGACTGTTTGGCCTCGGCCATTATGTCATGTCTGTCATGTTTTTTCATTTGTCTGATGCTTGTTATTTCTCTCCCCTGCTCCCCCCTCCTTCTCTTGCCCTTTTGTCTTCTTTTCTCTTTTCCTTCTTCTGTTCCTCTCCCTTCCCCTTTCTCCCTAGGTGCGTTCCACGGCTCTGCCTTCCACACCGGGTGCATCACGATCCTCAGCGATTCCACTCTATCCGGCTCTCCCTATGACCACTCTACAGGTAAGCTCTTACAATGTTAGGGGCCTGTGCTCCCCACACAAACGTAGCAAGCTTTGGCGGGAATTAAAGAAGCTGAAGACACAGGTGATCTTCCTACAGGAGACCCACTTTACGCCACGGTCGTTGCCTAGACTCCCCAAACATCTCTTTAACCAATGGTTCCTCAGCACATCCCCGACCCCTAAATCCAGGGGTACGGCTATTGCTATACACAAATCATGCCCCTTCCAGCCCATGGACACTCGAATCGACCCTTTGGGTCGCTATGTGTTTCTAAAAGGCTCCCTGGCAGGACATACATACACGTTAGCGACTATTTATGCCCCTAATACGGACCAACTGGGTTTCCTTAAATCTACACTAGAGCGACTGGGTGACTTTAGAGAGGGTTTCCTGATCCTCGGGGGGGATTTTAATGTCAGCCCTGACCCCTTGTTGGACACCTCCCACGCTCGGTCCCCTCATTCCTATGCGTTCCTCAAACATTTTCGTAAGCTCCTCCACTCCCTCCTCCTGACTGATAGCTGGCGACTGTTACACCCCGCTGACCGTGACTTTAGCTACTATTCCAAGGTGCACAACGTATATACTCGCATAGACCATCTATATGTAGATCGTGATATCCTGGAACTTTTGCGGTCTGCCTCTATAGGCTCTATCACCATCTCGGATCATGCTCCGGTGTCGGTTGTCTTTGATCTACCCTCCGGTTCGCGACGGTCTTGGACGTGGCGGCTAAATGACAACTTGCTGGACAATGTGGGGGTGGTGGAAGAGGTTGCGAAAACTTTAGCTCACTATTTTTCAGAGAATTCTACCGGCGACGTGAGCGAGGGTGTGTTGTGGGAGGCCCATAAGGCGGTGGTTAGAGGAACATTGATCTCCCATGGCTCCCGTCTGAAACGGGAACATGGGGCAGATTTTCAGAGGGTTTATGATGCCCTCCAGAAGGCTGAACTCCACCATAAGGCGACGGGGGGTCCGGAGGCGTTGAAAGCCCTGACTGAGTTGAGGGAACTGCTTCTGCGCCTTCTAGATAGACAGACGCATAACCATTTCCGCTTTATGTCCCATAAGTTCTATGAACATGGGAATAAGTGCGGGCGCATGCTGGCACGGGCGCTCCGGGCCCGGGCTGCGCAGACGCATGTCCATAGGTTACACTCTGCCTCAGGGGAACCGATAGTGCTGTCCTCCAAGATTGCCGCGGGCTTTCGGGACTACTATGCCACCTTATATGACTTGACTCCCGGACTCACTCCCTCGGTGCGGGACGCTAAACGTCGGGCGATTCGTGACTACTTGACCTCGTCGGGCCTCCCCTCGCTTACGGAAGATCAGATCTTGACCTTGGAGCAACCGATCACTCTGACTGAGCTTAGGTCGACAATTGAGTCCCTACCCAACGGGAAGAGCCCAGGCCCGGATGGGTTCACTAAGTCCTATTATAAGACTTTCATTTCTCACTTGGAAGCCCCCCTGTTGAGATATTTTAATTCTATAGCGGGGGGAGAGGCAGTGCCCTCAGAGTCACTATTAGCTCATATTACTGTGATCCCGAAGGACGGCAAGGACCCCGCCGCCCCACAGAGTTACCGCCCTATTTCCCTTCTTAATTTAGATGTGAAGATCCTTGCTAAAATCTTGGCTAATAGGCTAAAACACCTGTTGCCTGGGCTCGTGCACCTCGATCAGACGGGCTTTATTCCGGGCAGGGAGGCCAGGGATAACTCCCTGAGAGCAATTCAGCTTATACATTGGGCTCGCTCCTGTCCAGACCCCCGGCCCTACCTCATCTTGTCAACTGATGCCGAAAAGGCGTTTGATCGGGTTGACTGGTCTTATCTTCAAGAGGTACTTGGCCACTTGGGACTTGGTCCTCGTATGTTGACCTCCATCCTGGCCCTTTACTCTGATCCTTGTGCACAAGTGAAGGTAAATGGCACTCTTTCCTCTCGCTTCCCCATCAGGAACGGCACGAGACAGGGGTGCCCTCTTTCGCCCCTCCTCTTTGCCCTGGTTCTGGAGCCTTTACTCCGCACTATCAGGGCTAACAGTGACATCAGAGGTTTGCAGGTCGGGAATACGGAACATAAGTTATCGGCGTATGCTGACGATGTTCTTTTTCATCTGGCAAATCCCCTGATCTCGTTGCCGAACCTGTTGAGGGAACTTAACCACTTTGGAACCCTATCTAATTTTAAAATAAACTATGAGAAGTCTGAAATCCTCCCCATAACCCTGCCCCCGGACCTTGCCGAGAGACTTAGGGACGCCTTCCCCTTTTCGTGGGCCAAAACATCCCTGCGCTACCTAGGAGTACAGCTTACAGCTAGACTTGACACCTTGTACACAGCTAACTTCCCCCCTCTGCTGACTATGATCAAGGCGGATCTTTCCCAATGGACCCGCACAGCCTTTACCTGGTTTGGCCGGGTGAACGTGATAAAGATGAATGTTTTGCCCCGCATCCTTTTTTACTTTCAGATGCTTCCGATCCGTTTACCCGGACTTTTCTTCGACCGCCTTACTAGTATGCTGACTGAATTTGTCTGGAACGCACGCAAGCCCCGCATAGCCCTCAAAGTACTGAAACGTTCTAAGACGGAGGGGGGTCTGGGGTTCCCTGACGTTAGGCGATATTATAGGGCGATAGCGCTTCAACGAATTCTAAACTGGCGTTTCCACTCTCACTCGAAGCTTTGGGTTTCTCTGGAGAAGTGCCTCGCGGGTAGGAACCTCTCGTACGCGCCCTGGTTGCCCCGGGAGCATAGGGGACTTTCTGAGACAACCTCTCCGCTGACGACTCATGTGCTCGCGGTCTGGGACAGGATAAATGCTATGTTTAAATTGTCTCCCCCCATGTCTCCCTTGGCCCCATTGGGTGGCTTTCTCTGGTTCCCCCCGGGAGAACAAATGGCCTTCTTTGGATCTTGGGTGGACGATGGTAACGCCAGTTGCGGCAAACTTATGAAAGACGGTAAGCTTCTTGACTATGAGGCCCTCCCTGCGGGTCGACAGGGCGCACGGATGAATTTCTGGCGCTATAGACAGCTACACCATTTCTTTGAAAAACAGGGCCATAGGATTAGGGACCCCTCCTCTCTTACCCCATTTGAGAGTCTTTTTGCTAATGAAGGCCCTACCCCCCACTTGATATCGGAACTGTACCGCCTGCTAGGTTCCGCTGCCTCTCTGCCCACACCTGCCTACATAAGGAGATGGGAGAGGGACCTGGATCAGGCCCTTACGGGCACACAACTAGCCCACCTCTACCATCTTACCCATACTTCTTCCATTGATTCTAAGACTCAGGAGACAAGTTTTAAACTTCTGTCCCGCTGGTACCGGGTTCCGGCGGACTTAGCAAGTATCTATCCCACCCAATCTGGGTTGTGCTGGCGGGGGTGTGGGCACAGAGGCACGCTCATTCACATATGGTGGGACTGCCCCTTGGTGGGGCCCTTCTGGGCAGATGTCAAGGAGCAGATACTGACGATCACAGGGATTGACATTCCCCTCTCTCCGGTGCACTTTCTCCTCCATGTCCCAACTATTCCTCTGAGTCATTACAAAAAAAGTGTTTTGCCACATTTACTTAATGCAGCCAAGAAGCTGCTTCCGGTTTATTGGAAGCAGTCCCGGGTACCTAGTCGGGAGGAGTGGATACGGGGGGTGAGTGCCATCGGAGAGGCTGAGGGTTGGGTGGCGACCTGTCGTGGCCGCAGCGACCAACACAGGGCTATTTGGGCGCCGTGGACGGACTATGTCTCGGACCCTGTCTTCGTCCCCTCTAGTCTAGACGTTGCGCTCCTAGAATTAGCAGAGCCTTCCCTTAAGGCTCGCAGGTTACGGGTTGCTGATGGACAAGGAGCTGGTCCCCCCTAGTGGTTAATGGTACGGTGGTCTGTTGGTGCTGATGTTATGGAATGGAGTGCTGCGCCCGGTGTGGAGATGGATACGTTCTTTGCCGACTTTTGAGGTACGCACTGCCCCTTTTTTCTTCCCTCTTTCTCCTTTTTTCCTCTCTTCTCTTTCCCCTTTCTTCTCTTCCTTGCCCCCCTTCTCTCCTCTCTTTCTGTATTTCTTATTTCCAGGTTCTTATTCTTTAATTGTTACCAGTGGGTTGTATATGTTAGCGTATGTTGGTTTGCACTATTAGGTTCGCTGGCGCACGATGGGGGATGGCGGTTTGCTCTTTGGCCCCGTCCACGTCCTTTAGCGGGCCCTCTGGTCTCGGCCCGCTGGCCCGCATGGGAGCGGTGGGTGGTTAGATGGAGGCCTAGAAGCCCCCCCCCTCCGCCCCGGCTGTGGGCTGCGGGTCTGGGCCTGGGCCATGCTGTTTCTCACCCCCTCCCCCCCTTAGTATCCTAGGTTTGTCCCCCTTTGGTGCCTTACTCAATTTCATGCTCTTATAGGTTGCTGCCCACTCGGCTACCTTATTGTCCCCGGGGTCTGCGTGGCCGCTGACGCCCTTTTGGGTGTTGGCCGTCGCGGGGACCCCTGTGTCTTTAATTGCACTTCCCGTAAACGATTCTGTACATATGCACAGTGGGATTTCTATGATGTATGCTTATGACTGTTGGTGGCCCTGCGAGGCCGACGTCTGTCACACGAAACTTTACTGGACTTGTCTGTCCTGTGTTCTACATGTTATCCCCTCTCTCCCCCCCCCTATTGTTCCTTTGTTTTTTTTTTCTGTTGTTATTCTTTCAATAAAAACTGATTATACAAAAATGGGACTTTTTGTCCCTTTTTTGGGTATAAAGTGCTTTTGCAGCGCTTTTTGCTAGTGGGCAAAAAGCGCTGCAAAAGCGCAGCTAAAATGAGCGGTGCTTTAGTGCTAATGGCTGGAGCTTTCAGTGTGAAAGCAGATTAATTTGCTAGAAAAGCTTCTGTGCTGATTTATTTTCACTGTGTTAGTGAGACCTAAGTTTCTATGACTTTATGGCTTCAAAATCTACCAACTCCACTGTCCAAAAAAGCCACTTTAGTAGCTACAGTAGAAATAAAACTCTTGGGCCTTGTACACACAACCGTTTTCCTTGACAAAATCCATCAAGAAAATTGGTGGCAGAGCTTTTATGCCGAGGAAAACGGTCGTGTGTATGTTTTTTGTCAAGAAAACTGACGTGGATCTCGACGAGATAAAAAGGAGATACGCCGGCGTAGATTCTTTCTGAAATTGGGCCAATATATTTAACTTTTTGCTATAATAAATCTCCCAATTTTTAAAAAACAAAAACAATATGTTTCCACAGTTTAGGGAGCGATATGTATTCTTCTACATATTTTTGGTAAAAAAAAAGAAAATCAAAATAAGTGTATATTGATTGGTTTGCGCAAAAGTTATAGCATCTACAAAATAGGGGATAGATTTATGGCATTTTATTTACTATTTTTTTTTTTACTAGTAATGATCAACTAGTGATGAGCGATATTGTGCGATATTTCGGACACTTTTGACACATTTTTGGGACCAGTGACAATAATACAGTGATCAGTGCTATAAAAATACATTGATTACTGTATAAATGTCAATGGCAGGTTAACACTAGGGGGCGATCAAGTGATTAACTGTGTTCCATAGGTGTTTTCTAACTGTGGGGGATGGGACTTATTAGGAAGGGCGAGAGATTGGTGTTCATACACAGTATGAACACACAATCAGTCTCCTCTCCCCTGAGAGAACACAGATCCCAGTTCTTGCTCTGTCAGGAGCGATCGTGGGTGCCCGGCGGTCATCGCGCCCATCTGGCGCTCACATTGCTGTGGATGCACGTGCCCCCTAGTGGCCAAAAGCCAAAGCGACGTAAGGTTAAGTCATTTCGTTCACATGTGCCATTCTTCCACAGCAAAACTGCAGTGGCTGGTCGGGAAGTGATTAAGAATATACAACAAGACAGCAAGGCTGTTTCTCCAATCTCTTGCCCTCGCCCATCAGTGAGCTTAAAAATTTCACCTGGCTCGTTCTAATAAATTTAATATCAAAAAAATATGGTATCATGGAAGTTCATGGAGTGGGCAGGTTTAGCTCTCTGTCATACAGACAGAACCTTTAATAACAATTTTGAGTCATTGTGGATCATTTGGGGCTGTGTCAATATCATCCCTGTTATGGGCATGAACTGCTTCTTTGCCTTTGTATACATAGAGCTGGAGAAGGTATTTAACCTCCCTGGCTTATTTCTGGTTTTAGGTGCTGAAAGCGGTACCATTATTTGCAAGGAAATTTGGCATTTTACATTGTAGGACTGTAATTCTTAGGAATAACTCACTTAAATCTGACCAAACAAGAGTCTAGTAGGCATCCCGGGTATGAGATAAAAAAATATATATATAAATTATAATATAATAAATAATTATAAATAATTATAACAAATAATAATATAATTATAATAAAAATGATTCAATAATGTAATCAACTCAAAATCACTGAAATTTGCTCAGTTGCAGAATTGTTGCTGTCATTACTTTTTTTTTTATGACAAATTTCCCCACAAATCGCGATCGATCAATTCTGCAAGTGATTATAATTTATTATCGCTGTTTTCTAGCTGCTCTGAACCCATTGTTGACATAAAGGGACACTTTTGGTTGCTATGGACAATCTACAGTTTGCAGGCAGAAAGAACAGTTTTTATTACATATGTAGGACACTGGGCAGACCACTAGGGACAAGGGGGGGGTGTATTTTTTACATACAGTACTGTAATCTATAAGATTACAGTATACTGTGTGTACTGTGTTTGTTTACTTGTTTTAATTTGGCACCGATCTCCGCCCTGTACTTCGTAATGTCGCAGGGAACGGAGCTCGGCGGGACACAGGCACTGTATGAATCGAGCGAAGGATGCCACTCTCTCACACAGCGGGGATGCATCGCTGGATCCAGAGAAAAGGTAAGTAAACCATGCTTCTGGATGCTGCGAAGCGAGCCCGAGTCTGACTCTGGGTTACCGATCGCAGCACAGAAATTTAACCCCAAATCAGACTCGGGAATACCGCCAGGGGGGTTAATACATTTGCCTTCTCTTTGTCCCCATTCATCTACTCCAGATTATTTTGTGCCTACATGCTCAGACCTGACCTTTTTACTATTAATATATTTGAAGAATTTCTTTGGGTTTGCCTTACTCTCTTTTGCAATCGGTCATTCATTTATAATTTTTGTGGTCTTGATATCCTTTTTACATATTCTGTTATATTCAGTGCCGATCCTGACCTCCCTGGGGCCTTAAGCAAAATTCTGCTAAGGGGCCCTTACACCAGGCATTCCCAGCAGAGCCCCCTTACATCAGTCATTCCCAGCGGAGTCGCCCCTTACATCAGGCATTTCCAGTGGAGCCCCCCTTACATCAGGCAATCCCAGCGGACCCCCCCCCCTTACATCATCAGGTATGATGCCATAGCAGCAACTCTCTCTGCCGCCATTACAGTACAGAGTGGACAGGACAGTGAAGAAGCCGGCCGGGTGGCTGCCAATAGGAATTGGGCTGCGGCACCGCCCACCCCCGCCCCTTTCTATATCATTTCACAGACAGACATCAGGGCGGGAGGTGGGCGGTGCCACAGCTTCTACAAGAAAATTGCGGATGACGGACCTCTAGCGCCAGCGGCAGTGAAGGTGGCGGCGGCAAATAATCGGGGGGCCCCCCGAGTATTACTCGGGGCCCTACGCAGCTTGCGTAGATAGCATATAGGGTGGATCGGCCCTGGTTATATTTCTTAAAACATTTAAATGATCATAGTGTTCCTTCAGTTTTAAAGCTCTTTTCTTATTACGTACAGCTTGTTTACATTTGGATTATGGATGCATTCCTTGCATTAAGGTAAAAAACTTGTTGTGTCTTTCTGTCCTCCCCCTTCCCTGTTTAAAGGGGAGGAGAGGGGGAAAGAGACCTATGAGGCTTTATGACTAGTATCACCAGAATCCCAGTCCGTAACAGTCTTCTGAAGCATTTTTTCAGTCTTCAACAACTGCTTTAGTATGTTAGTTGTCTATTGAATATCACGTGTGGCCCTTTGGTGACGTCAAGAGCCATATTTAAGGTCTCCCTTATCAAGTACGTTGACCACTACTGCATAAAGTAAATTGATCACCACTGGTCAACATTAGGGATGAGCTTCGCGTTCGTCTCGAACCCATGTTCGAATCGAACATTGGCTGTTCGATTGTTCGTCGAAATTTGAACAAAACGGGCGTTGGCGCCAAATTTGAGTGACGCGTCACGGCCCATAATTCACTGCGGCATTGTGTGCTGATGATTGGCCAAGCCTGCACTATGACCCGCATGCTTGGCCAATCACAGCGCGCAAAAAACGGAGAGCAATAATTGGCCAAAGCCAGGGTGGTTGTGCTAGCTGCAGTCTTCTAACGTGTTGTATTGCCCATGTGTTGTATAGTTTTCACCTAAACGTACTTGGTGTTTACTGCACTTGGGTCGTATAGTTTTCACCTAAACGTACTTGGTGTTTACTGCACTTGGGCCGTATAGTTTTCACCTAGATGTACTTGGTGTTTACTGCACTTGTGTCATACTGTATAGTTTTCACCTAAACGTACTTGGGGTCAGATTCAGAAAGGTTACGCAGCCGTAATTTTAAATATGCGCCGGCGCATCCTTACGCCGATTCAGAAAGGCATTTACGCCTAAATTCCTGCTTGATCCGACCAACGTAAGTCTTAGTACGCCGTCGGATCTTAGGTGTATATTTACGGTGGCCGCTAGGTGGCGCTTCCGTTGATTTACACGTTGAATATGGTAATGAGCTAGATACGCCGATTCAGAAACGTACGTGCGCCCGGCGCTTTTTTTTTACGTCGTTTGCGTAAGGCTTTTTCTGGCATAAAGTTACCCCTGCTATATGAGGCGTACGCAATATTAAAGCGGATCTCCACCCTAAAGTGAAGATCCGCTGATCGGAACCCTCCCCCCCCTCCGGTGTCACATTTGACACCTTTCAGGGGGGAGGGGGGTGCAGATACCTGTCTAAAGACAGGTATCCGCACCCACTTCCGGCCCGCAGTCTCGGGCAAAAGACGGGCTTTTCCCGTTGTGTGCTGGGAACTCTCAGCTCCCGGCACACAGCGGGAGCCAATCGCGGGCGCAGCGCGACTCGCGCATGCGCCGTAGGGAACCGGGCAGTGAAGCCGGAGGGCTTCACTTCCTGGTTCCCTCGCCGTGGATGGCGGGGGGAGCAGCAGGGTGACGAGCGATCGCTCATCCTCTGCTGCGGACGCCGCTGGACTCCAGGACAGGTAAGTGTCCTAATATTAAAAGTCAGCAGCTGCAGTATTTGTTGCTGCTGGCTTTTAATATTTATTTATGGTGAACCATCCGCTTTAAGTATGGACGTCGGGACAGCGTCAAATTTTCCGTTGTTTACGTAAAACATTCGCAAATAGGGCTTTGCGTAAGTTACGTTCACGTCTAAACCAATAAGTATTTGCGGCGTAATTTTGAGCATGCGCACTGGGATACGTCCACAGACGGCGCATGCGCCATTCGTTAGAAATGTCATATACGTGGGGTCATGGTTGATTACCATACAATCTGCCCACTCCAAGCCTACTTTGAATTACCTGTGCTTACGCCGGCCCATTTACGCTACGCCGCCGTAACTCAGGACGCAAGTGCTTTGTGAATACAGCACTTGCCTGACTTAGTTGCGGCGGCGTAGCGTAAAGAAGATACGCTACGCCTGCACAAATTTACGCCATTGTCTCTGAATCTGGCCCTTGGTGTTTACTGCACTTGGGCCGTATAGTTTTCACCTAAACGTACTTGGTGTTTACTGCACTTGTGTCATATAGTTTTCACCTAAACGTACTTGGCGTTTACTGCACTTGGGCCGTATAGTTTTCACCTAGAGGTACTTGGTGTTTACTGCACTTGGGCCGTATAGTTTTCACCTAGATGTACTTGTTTTTTACTGCACTTGGGCCGTATAGTTTGCACATAGACATACTTGGTGTTTACTGTACTTGGGCCGTATAGTTTTCACCTAAGGGGTCTCAAAGTACCGGCCCATGGGCCATTTACGGCCCGCGGGCCGGTAATAAATGGCCCGCAGGCAGGATGGGTGCCGCGGAAGTGTAGATCGAGGTGCATGAAGAGTAGCGCAGGAAGCGTCTGTCAGAGGTTCACTTCTCTCTCATGTCACGCTGCTACTCCCCGGTGGCCCCTCCTCTCATCCATCCCCATTTGCTTGTGACATCATTTGAGATGGACAAGAAGAGAGGAGGGGCCGCCATGGAGTAGCAGCGTGACATGAGAGAGAAGTGACAGACGCTTCCTGCACTGCTCTGCATCTGAAGAAAACAACAAGTAAACACTGACCTTTGCCCTGATTTGCTCTCATGTGCCCTGATGTGCTCTCATGTGCCCTGATGTGCTCTCATGTGCCCCATGTACCCTCATGTGCCATTTGCCCCATGTACCTCATGTACCCTGATGTGTTATGTGCCCCATGTACCCTGATGTGCCTCGTGTACCCCGATGTGCCTCATGTACCCTGATGTGCCTCGTGTACCCTGATGTGCTGGGCTCTGTACATCAGGGTACCCTGTGCCCTGTACCCTGATGTGCCATGTGCCCTGTACTGATGTGCTGTGCCTGATGTGCCCTGGTGTGCTCTTATGTGCCCTGATTGTGCCCTGATATGCCCCATGTGCCCTGATTGTGCTCTGATTGTGGCCCATGTACCCTGATGTGTGCCATGTACCCTGATTTGCTGGGCTTTGTACCCTGATGTGCTGTTTCATGTGCCCTGTACCCTGATGTGCCATGTGCCCTGTCCTGATGTGCCATGTCCTTTACCCTGATGTGCCATGTGCCTTGTCCTGATATGTCCTGTCCTGATGTGCCGTGCGCTGTACCCTGATGTGGCCTGTTGTGCTGTACCCCTATGTGCTGTGCTTTGATGTGCCCTGTACCCTGTTATGCTCTGATGTGCTGGGCTCTGTGCCCTAATGTGCGCTGTGTCCTGATGTTCGCTGTGTCCTGATGTTCGCTGTGCCCTGTACCCTGATGTGCTGTACCCTGATGTGCTGTGCCCTGTACCCTGATGTGCTGTGCCATGTACCCTGATGTGCTGTGCACTGTACCCTGATGTGCTGTGCCCTGTACCCTGATGTGTTGTGCCCTGTGCCCTAATGTGCTGTGCCCTGATGCGCTGTGCCATGTGTCCTGATGTGCTGTGCCATGTGCACTTATTTGCTGTACCCTGATGTGCTGTGCCCTGTACCCTGATGTGCTGTGCCCTGATGTGCTGTGCCCTGTGCCCTGATGTGCCTTGATGTGCTGTGCCATGATGGTGAGTGGTCAGTGTGTAGTGTAGTGGTCTGTCGGGAGTGTAGTGGTCTGTCGGCAGTGTAGTGGTCTGTCGGCAGCGTGCAGTGTAGTGGTCAGTGTGCAGTGCAGTGGTCCGTGTGCAGTGGTCCGTGTGCAGTGGTCCGCGTGTAGTGGTCCGTGTGCAGTGCAGTGGTCAGGGTTAATAATGCGTTTGCTGACACCAATACTAGGGGTTAATAAAGTGTCTGCTGACACCAGTGCTAGGGGTTAATAATGTGTCCGCTGACACCAGTGCTGGGGGTTAATAATGTGTCCGCTGACACCAGTGCTAGGGGTAAATAATGTGTCTGCTGACACCAGTGCTGGGGGTTAATAATGCGTCCGCTAACACAGAGCTGGGGGTTAATAATAGGTTCGCTGACACCAGTACTGTTTTTGAAGTTTGAACGTTTGCATGCGGCCCCCCATGGGATATGAAAACTTGTCTTGCGGCCCTCAGGTAATTTGAGTTTGAGACCCCTGACCTAAACATACTTGGTGTTTACTGCACTTGGGCCGTATAGTTTGCACATAGACGTACTTGGTGTTTACTGCACTTGGGCCGTATAGTTTTCACCTAAACGTACTTGGTGTTTACTGCACTTGGGCCGTATAGTTTTCACCTAAACGTACTTGGTGAATACTGCAAGAGTGCTCATTAGTTTGCACATAAAGCTACTTGGTGTGTACTGCACTTGGGCCGTATTGTTTTCACCTAGACGTACTTGGTGTTTACTGCACTTAGGCTGTATTGTTTTCACCTAGACGTACTTGGTGTTTACTGCACTTGGGCCGTATAGTTTGCACATAGACGTACTTGGGGCCAGATTCTCGTTTCCCGGCGTAAATGCCAGCGGGGCGTAGCGTATCATATTTACGCTACGCCGCCGCAAGTTTGGACGCAAGTGCCGTATTCTCAAAGCACTTGCGTCCTAAGTTACGGCGGCGTAGCGTGAATGGCCTGGCGTAAGCCCGGGTAATTCAAATGTGGAAGAGGTGGCCGTGTTTTATGTAAATGTGTTGTGACCCCTAGTTTTTGACATTTATTTTGAACGGCGCATGCGCCGTTTGTGGAGGTTTCCCAGTGCGAATGTGCAAAATCACGTCGCAAATAGTCAATGCTTTCAACTTACGCAAATCCCTATTCGCGAACGACTTACGCAAACGACGTAAACGACGTAAAATACGACGCTGTCCCGACGTCTATACTTAACACATTACCTACGCAAAGTTACCCCTCATATAGCAGGGGTAACTTTATGCTTACGCAAACGACATAAAATACGACGACCGGGCGCAATTACGTTCGGGAACGGCGTATCTAGCTCATTTGCATATTCAACGCGGCTAATCGACGGAATCGATACCTAGCGGCCAGCGTATAATTGCACACAATTATACGCCGGCATAGACGAGTTACGTCGGTGGAAGAAGCCTATTTTTTTAACGTATCTGCCTTTGAGAAACGGCGTAAACATACCCCTGGCGCAGATTTTAAATTATGGCGGCGTATCTGGGGATACGCTGCCGTAACAGCTTTGAGAATCTGGCCCATGGTACAAGGGGGTTGATTTGGATATGGTACTAAAAATGGCCAAAGGAAGATGGTGAAATGCTTATTTCAATGCGCAAACACATGCTCCACATGCTCTATATGTCATATATATACTATATACTCTATATGTTATTGATTGCTATCATACATAGTCATAATTTGTAATGATCTTATACAACCCTTGCAATCCTTGCTCACATGATGCTGCTATCAGATATGTGTCACAAGATCTGAAGAAAAAGGGGAACTCTGTCTGCAAAACAAGTCGAAAATAGATCGGTGAAAGAAAGCCCCGTTTGGATATCGAACCACAGAAAACCAGACATCAGACATCAGACAAACCAAATATATATATAGCATTGTTGCTTCATGCTTCGCACCATCCTAACACAAAATAGTTAATAGCTCACACGTCACAAGACTAATATTACGTATTAATGAGCAGGTTGGATATTCAAGAATATGCACGTCATTAACCATATATTAAGTCGAGATCGAAATAAAAAAGGAGAAGTATTTCAAACTGCAGCTTTTGTCAGTGTGAAATTATTCTATGCATGCATGCAATTATTCACTGCTTATCAGATTTGGCCAGGAAGCAGATACCAAAGAAACTGACAGTTTTGTCTGTCCAAATCAATTTGGCGCCCAACGTGGGGCTTTCGGGCTTCCTGATTCGAAGGACCAAGCCGATCGAGAGGGAACTGGGACGAACCAACGCGGACGACAGAGCACAGAGAATTGATCACTCTCTGATGACTGAACGGTAAGACTTTTAATATTGTCTACTGTTTATATCCTGTCCCGTGGTTTTGGTTGGTTCTTGTTCCCGTGTCGGCTTACCTCGATCAGAAAAGGCAGGTAATATAGCTTATAGCTTGCCCGAAGGTCATTTATAAGAACCTGCATAACTGGTATCTGCAGCCTGTATATTTGTTTCCTGTTCTGTTTTGTCAAGCTTGTGACGGCTGTTGGGAATAAGGGGATTAATTATATAGTCACGGATGAGAATCGACGTGGTCAAACTCCTCCTGGGGGATAAATAATTGTGCTGTGAAGCACGGATGACCAGGAGGGGGCGTCAAGAGAACGCATAGTAGTTGCGTGGGGATCCCGTGAGGACCTGATAATCCTGTACTTCACTGCGGTTGTCACATATCCTGTTGGTTTATTGTTATATGTGCTGGCTTCTGGTGGGTTGATGAGACAGGCAGAACGGAATAGGGTCACAGATGCGATAACTGGCTGTGAAACATGGTCAAACTTCTCTCAGGGTTGATGCAAAGTGTGCCGGAGAGAGGGCGCATAACCAGGGTATCAGGAGGTATCTCAGAGGTACATACATGCACAATCGGTGCAGGAAATCCTGTGACAGGTGTTCTGCGGTCTCATCTTTTCATCACATGAGCCAGGAGTGTCATGTCATGAATGTGTCTGTGGGCTACTGTTGGGAATTCATTCAGAAGGCTGGGGGCTGGTGAAAGTGATAACCCCAGGGTACAGGGAGGAAATTCTTGGCCTGAAACCTTTGTTGATGGATGTTCCAGACGTGTTGGTGTTCAGATTAAATGTGCATTACCCTGTTAGAATTGTAGTCGGTGCATCATTGCCAGCGATAGACGGTGAAGCTAGAGAGAGGGGATACTTACCTATTAGGTGTCCACTCCAGCCAGAGCAGCCAGAGAAGTGTGAGGAGAGTGAAAAGGATAGAGTCAGAAGTCTGGGGTTGCCTCTGGGGCGAGTGGATGATATTTGAAGGAACGCACTGACTTTAATTGCTGCTTTGTTAAGCCCGTCGGCAGCAGGGTAAAGACACTTTCGTCTTAAGAAAAAAAAAAAAGAGAAAGTGTACTTTTAAAAAGAGGAAGTGGCAGCGCTGCTGTTCTAAGGGAAAGATTTCAAGACTACACACAGCCAAAAAGTGTCTTTCCTTGTATAGTGGAATAAAAATGGGACAGAAATTACAGAAGCCGGTGGAAGGGAGTTTAGCGTGCAGCTTGGTTGCAGAGAGGGAAGGAAGAGGAGCAGTTAAAAAGGTGAACGAGCTTGCAAGAATATGTGACATCAACATGCATATGGGTGGGAGGTTGCAACCAGAGGAATGGCGGATATTGTTAAAACGAAAAAAGGGTTTGTTGTCTGATCATGGCTTATTGGCTACAGCTGAAGCCTGGTACAGAGTATCGAAAGCCATTCAGGGGGAGGGGTTTGTAGAGCAAGAGACAAATCAATATGGATATATTGTATATGTGTATCATAAACCAGAAAGTACACTGGCCGAAAGGCCACCACCCTATAATGGAGTCCGAACACAAGACAGGAAACCCTGCCCCTCAGCAACCACCCCCTCGCTTGATCCTCCCATCAGGCTCCGCCCCAATGTACCACCTCCCTTACCACCCACGGCACCTCCCCGGGATGGTGGCCATCTTGCTACACCCAACAGTGGTGACACACCCACTCAACCCACAGGAAGACTCCCTATGACTACTTCCTGTGACAGCCATGTTGGTACACCCATCCCTATATGCCCAGTGTTAGATCAGACCGGAGCATATTACAGGGAAGATGTTAACCACGTTAACCCATTAATGATGTTAGAAGATGATGAGGACGGGGCAGAGGCAAGCAGTGGCAGTCATTGCCACTCACCTGAGCTCCAAGAAGTACTAGTGACCAGGGGGGGGGGGGGCAATCCAACTGCAACCACCCCTAGTTCAGCCAGTCATGGAAGCCATGGCCCAACTCAGATTATAGTGTCCGGAGGCCTGTCGAATGTGGACACCAGGGCAACTACACTTCCCTACCAGGGCCATGAACCAGTACACTTCCCTTACCAGTCACCTCAAAGGGCACTGCAGGAAATCTGTATGGAATCTGACTGAGTGACATCCTCACACCCCCATCCCACATCCACAGCAGCACGGCCTACATCTGCAGGCCCTTTGGGAGCAGTGCAAAAAGCCAGAGTGGGTGCTAGGTACTCACTCCCACTGTATTCCCCTCCTCTTTCACAACCCTTCTCCGAGGACATGGCAAATGTCTCAGGAAGACCCATAGGTGATTCGCATGACACCATACAGTATGGTCCCCCCCCACCAAATAGGGGACTACCTCTTCAACTGCCACAACAGGGGAATGACTGGAGACCTCCACCCCATGGGTTGCAGCCTCACATACCTCACATACCAAGGGGGGAAATGCCGCCTGCACCATTAGGCGCACCCATGATGTGTGTGACCTTTAACCCTCCACAAGCATCATCCCTTGTAACCAGTCTTCCAGACCCTGAGAAACAGCCCATGCCATTTTACAGAAGGATTGCTCAGATCCAGAAGGCATACTCCTGTGCCTGGCGGGACCTGGTAAGCCTGTGTGAAATCAAAGCAGGGGATGCTTACTGGCCAGTAATGGAAAGGTGTTTTAGGGTGGACAGTGGCGTCCCTGACAATACATATGGTTCGGGATGTGAGTTTGTAACGCAGTTACAACGGTGGGCACGTGACCGCCTGGCAGACCAAGCAACAAGCATACAAGACATTACACAAGACAAGGCTGAATCAGTTGAGAAATTCCATACTAGGATGTTACAGGTGTTTACTGATTTGGGGTTCAGCACACAAAACAAGGCACATACACAGATGCTATCCTCTGCATTTGTAGCAGGCCTCAGGGAAGCAATCTGGAAAGGCCTGCTACTATCTCGGCCAGAATACAGAGTGTTACTTCTTGACACTCTACTACTGGTAGCAAAGGGTATAGAGTCCTCACAGGGTAATGGGAAGGCAGTCCCTCTCATGTTGGCTTCTGACACACCATATCCGCCACCACAAGCACGAAACTCGCGAGCCTGCTGTTACAACTGTGGGAGGCCCGGACACTTTCGGAGACAATGCCGAAGCCCGTGGAGACCCGAACGAAGACAGCCCGATCATGGAGACGGCCCAAGAAGGGGAGATACTCAACATCAAGGACAAAATGTCCAGGGGAATTCCAGCCCAGCACCTAATGATTGGCCTCCTCTTCCTCCTCCTCCTCCTCCTCCTCCTCTTTTTGGCCATATGGACCCATAGGAATTCGGCAAGCCTGTGTCACACACTCCAACCATGATCGCAGCACACAAAGATTCAGGAGGACCGCTAGCCAAGATAACTCTCAGTATCGAGGGCCGGCCCACCACATTCGTCTGTGACACAGGAGCTGCCTGAAGTGTGATTAGAACAAAAGAACTGCCCGATACCTCCTACCTATCGGACAACAACATTACATGCGTTGGAGTGGATGGAACACCCCGAAAAAGTCCTCTGACCCGCCCCCTACAAGTTGGCAACATCCCTGACCTACTAACAAGATTTGTGGTCTCCGACACCTGTCCCTTGAACTTACTAGGGGCTGACGTCTTATCCAGACTCCAGGCTTCAATCTCCTTCCAACCTGATGGTGGTATCCGAGTGACCTCACCACTGACTGATGAAGACACCTCAGCATTATGCTCCATCCCACTTTTGCTGTCCCTGAACGTAGAAGACAAGACTGGAATTCCGGAAGAGGTTTTAACTCGAATACCTTCCTGCATGTGGTCTACAGGCCCAGAAGACATCGGTCATCTGAAAGTCCCGCCAGTCATGGTCAGAATGAAGCCTGGAGCCCCTTTCCCCAGAAAACCCCAATACCCCCTCAAGCCCTCCGTGTCAGCAGCAATCACTCTCCAGATTGAGGCCCTCCTACGGAATGGGGCTCTCATACACTGCACAAGCCCCTGCAACACCCCGCTCTTCCCAGTCAAGAAGAAAACCCCAAAAGGAGAACCTGTGAAATATCGCATGGTACAGGACCTCCGAACAGTGAATGAGGCCACCATATTGGAAACACCCATCGTACCCAACCCACACACCTTGCTGGCAGGAATACCACCCACGGCCAAATACTTCACTGTGGTGGACCTAGCGAATGCCTATTTCAGTGTCCCCCTAGACCCGCGGTGTCAATTCTTATTCAGTTTTGTTCATGAAAGGAAAAGTTACACCTGGACTGTAATGCCGCAGGGCGCCCAAAACTCTCCGTCTCAATTCGCCAAGGCAATGAAATTCATTTTGGACACATGGATCAAACTCCACCCAGACGTTGTACTTCTCGAGTATGTGGATGATCTCTTGCTCTGTGCGGATACCCAAGATGATGCCGCAGCCCATTCTGAAGACCTTCTCTGTTACCTGGCCGAACAAGGTTGTAAAGCGTCAAAGCAGAAGATTCAGTGGTGCAAGCAAACAGTGGTCTTTCTTGGACATTGTATCTCACAAGGTGTAAGACATCTTACTCAAGAGCGAATAGCTGTGATCAAGGCAATTCCGGTGCCAGCTAGCCACAAGTCTCTCCATGCATTTTTGGGCCTAATATCTTATTGTCGTTCTTGGATTCCAGAAGCATCTCTGCTAATGCAACCACTCTATGATGCTCTGAAAACTGATCCTTTCACACTGCCACCAGAGGCCCTTACGAACTTTGAAACTCTGAAACAGATCCTGTCTGTGGCCCCTGCGCTTGGCCTTCCAGACTATGAAAAAAGCTTCAAGCTATTCGTCTCAGAGAGAGAAGGACACGCCACAGGAGTACTAGCCCAATCTTATGACAACAGACTCAGACCTATCGGGTACTATTCCTGTCGATTGGATCCAGTAGCTAGGGGGGCACCCTCATGCCTCAGAGCCGTTTTTGCAGCCCAGGCCCTTCTGGACAAAACTGCAGATCTCGTGCTGGGCCACCTTCTCATCCTACTAGCCCCTCATGACATATCAGCTGTGCTGAACCAAGTACAACCAAAACATATGTCAGCAGCAAGACATCTCATACTACAATGCACTCTGCTCCTCCCGCATAACAGTTCCCCCCTCCAACGTGGAGCAAAGTGGACGGGTTGAGGGTGTTACACCTGAGGAGGGAGATGTTATCCTCCCGGATAACATCTCCCTCCTCAGGTGTAACACCCTCAACCCGTCCACTTTGCTCCCACTTCTCGAGGGGGGAAACGACCCATACGATACCCCTCACGACTGTCTCGAAATGATGAAGATGGAAACTACACACCTGCCAACAGTTAGCAGAGTGCCGCTGGATGACCCTGACCTGACTATCTATGTTGATGGATCAAGATATGCAGATCATGAAGGGAGGTACCATACCGGATATGCTGTCACTACCAAAGACACAATTCTCCATGCCTCTGCATTGCCCCCCTCTAAGTCCGCACAAGAAGCAGAACTTCAAGCCCTAATCATGGCATGCAAGCTGGCGGAGGGGAAAAAGGCTAACATTTATACAGACTCGAAATACGCTCTGGGAGTGGCCTGTGATTATGGGGTCCTGTGGAAGAATAGGGGATTTCTGACAGCAGTGGGAACACCCATAAAATACAGCGCAGCAGTCAGGGACCTGATTGACGCTCTGCTTCTTCCTACCCAAGTGGCGGTTCTCAAGGTAAAGCACATGGCAGACTGAATACTCAAGAAGCACAAGGTAATCACTTGGCAGACACTGCAGCAAAACATGCCGCGAAAGGTGTGCGAGAAGTCGTACGCAGAGTGGACGTCCAAGGCACTCCGATACAAAACATTTTGACACAAGAAACTTTGCCACAAGACGCTGTACAGGCCACCATGATCTTGCAGAACCCTCCTGTGGATTGGGCACGCTTGAAGGAAATGCAAGAGGCAGCAAGTGAGGAGGAAAAAGGAACATGGACAAAGAAGGGAGCCATATTGAAGGATGGATTCATGGAAGTGAATAAGAGACCATGTTTACCACGGTCCATGTTCCCAGCTGTGGTGCAGTGGGCTCATGGTGCTTCTCACCTGTCGAAGACCTTGATGAATTATTTGATCAATAAATACTACCTGGCCCAGGGAATTACCCCACTTACCAACAACTTCTGCAAGTCATGCGTCATTTGTGCTAAGTGCAACCCAGGAAGAACGGAAAAGACACCCGTGAAACATCTAGCTAAAGCTCAATATCCCTTTCAACGAATACAGATCGATCACATTCAAATGCCAAAGAGTGGCCGGTATGAATACGCTCTAGTAATCGTTGATATGTTCAGTTCCTGGCCTGAAGCGTTCCCTGTGACCAATATGACAGCAAAGACCACAGCCAAGAAGCTTCTAACGGAAATAGTGTGCAGATATGGTGTCCCAGTGGTCATAGAGAGTGATCAGGGGCCGGCTTTCACGGCCTCATTAACCAAAGAAATATGGACAGCCCTAGGAGTCGCACTGGCTTTCCACACCCCATACCACCCTCAGAGCAGTGGGAAGGTAGAAAGATTGAATGGCACAATAAAATCCCGAATGTTGAAAATGTCTCAGGAGACTGGGATGAGCTGGCCAGACAGTCTACCCATTGCCCTGTTCAGTGTAAGATACACTCCTAAAGAGAGCCATGGTTTATCTCCTTATGAAATACTGTTTGGTTCAGCACCGAGATTAGGGTGTTATTATCCACAGCAATTACAGCTACAATCCGATGTATTAACTGATTATGTGACTGCTTTGTCTCGTGAATTAACCTGTATCCATGCAAAAGTTTTCTCTTCCATTCCAGATCCTGAGTTAGATACAGGAACACACAAGCTGGTCCCCGGAGATTGGGTTATGATAAAGAAATTTGTGAGAAAACACCCTCTTGAACCAAGATATGATGGTCCCTTCCAGGTCCTCCTAATAACAGCTACATCGGTGAAAGTTGCAGGGAAGAACACCTGGATACACGCCTCCCATTGTAAGAAAGCTTCCATACCCGAGGAAGCAGGAAAAGATAAATCATGATCCTATATATCCTTTGTCTGTGTGGTTTGACTAGGGCACAACATGCAGCCATCACTAAGAAAGATGGGAAGGTTATTCTTTGGTATAATTCATCTGATACCCATGTAGCCACATTTGATTTCCACCCGTGTAAGATACTCCTGTGTCCAGAGCATAACAGCAGGTCAGAACGGTATGAAAAAGGTGATGGAGAGGGATATATATGTGTCACTAAAGAGTCGTGGGGAAAGAATTGTGACAGTTGGGGAGCAGCAGCTTGGAACACAGGGACACCCTGGGGATATAAACCTCAACCAGCCTTTGACAGTAAAGACAGCCAGGGGGAGCCCTTGCTAACCCGTCTCACCCTCACCAAGCCAGGGCCCAGTATGACACTGGTTCTAAACATACGGAATCCGAGCCCATCCGATAAGGGAGAGTATGTGTTGGGGTGGTGGTTCGGAGGGGGTCACTGGGGTCATAGAGGGTCTTTCCGTTTAGAAGATATGTACAACAACAATGAATGGCAGCCAGCCAAGAATGTGCCCCCACCAAACCCCTTGAAGCCCCATGTACAGACCCTGGGGGACATGGTTGCAATAGCGGATCCTACCTTTAAAGATACAATGGAGGTTGAAACCGGCCTCTCGGAAGTCAATCTCTGGCTAGAGTGGATGAGATATAGCGCCAGTAAACATAATAAAACCAACTGCTATGTCTGTGGTAGTGCTAGGCCACATTTGGGTACAGTCCCATTCGTTATACCTAAAAAGGAGGAAGAGTGCTTCTTAAGCCTCTACACAAACATTTCCACTAACCAGTTAACGTGTGAGAAATGGAAAAAGGAATATCCCATAGACACTAGGGCCACAATACCCAAGGTAGCTATCACCATATACCCTGGAAACTACACTTGTTATGCTCACCATCAAGGGAGGGGTAAAAACCTAGGCAACTTTTCCAAAGGTTACTGTGCATCCTACAGTCATGTCCCGGCCAACTTAGTACAAAATCAAAGTCAATCCTTGGGGGATGTGTATTGGATATGTGGAGACATGCAGGTGAGGACTAGGTTGGAGGGGCAATGGAAGGGAGAATGTGCCCTTGCAAAGGCTATCATGCCTCTACACATCCTAACGGAAGGTACTCACAACACACAGGGTAAGAGGACAAAAAGGGAAGCCCTTCCGGGAAGTTTTGACCCTCATGTGTATTTAGATGCCATTGGAGTGCCAAGGGGAGTCCCTGATGAATTCAAGGCCCGAGACCAAGTAAAAGCAGGTTTAGAGGCCCTAATCCCCATAATAACTGTTAGCAAAAATGTAGATTGGATAAATTATATATATTACAATCAGCAAAGGTTTGTCAACTACACGAGAGATGCATTCCAGGGAATAGCCGAACAGTTGGAGGCCGACTCTCAAATGACTTTCCAGAACCGGATGGCTCTGGATATGATATTTGCAGAGAAAGGAGGGGTTTGTACTATGATAGACAAAATGACCAGCACCACTTGCTGTACCTATATCCCAGACAACACCAGCCCGAATGGCCAAGTCACTGTAGCTCTTAAAAAATTAAAGAATCTGTCAGTTGAATTAAAGAAAAATTCAGGCATCACAGATCCATGGGACCAATACTTCAGTTGGATGAACGGGTGGCAGAGAATTTTAACCCAAATAGGAGTAACTATGTTAATCGTCCTATTTCTCCTCGCTCTGGTAATTTGTTGCATACTCCCTTGTCTGAAGAAATGTATAGAGAAAGCGGTGGAACAAGGAATCCCCACATTCGTGAACCAAGATGTGGGACACGAGGAAGACAAGTACGAAGAACCACACATTCCACTACAGACATTCCCTGTCTCACATCATGAGTAGGCAGGACAACAGGAACAGACAAGGTAGGGAACCCAAGAGCCGCGACCTGGGTTCAGCTGCAGCGAAATCCATCCTCACCACTAGAGGCTCTGGGGAACACCTGCTGGACCTTAGACTCCGCGCCCTGGGGTGGGGAATCTTGGGATAAGTTAGGAACAGATTAAAATAGATTAAAATAGCATTTCAAGGGGGGAACTGTTATGGATATGGTACTAAAAATGGCCAAAGGAAGATGGTGAAATGCTTATTTCAATGCGCAAACACATGCTCCACATGCTCTATATCTCATATATATCCTATATACTCTATATGTTATTGATTGCTATCATACATAGTCATAATTTGTAATGATCTTATACAACCCTTGCAATCCTTGCTCACATGATGCTGCTATCAGATATGTGTCACAAGATCTGAAGAAAAAGGGGAACTCTGTCTGCAAAACAAGTCGAAAATCTATCGGCGAAAGAAAGCCCCGTCTGGATATCGAACCACAGAAAACCAGACATCAGACATCAGACAAACCAAAAATATATATAGCATTGTTGCTTCATGCTTCGCACCATCCTAACACAAAATAGTTAATAGCTCACACGTCACAAGACTAATATTACGTATTAATGAGCAGGTTGGATATTCAAGAATATGCACGTCATTAACCATATATTAAGTCGAGATCGGAATAAAAAAGGAGAAGTATTTCAAACTGCAGCTTTGGTCAGTGTGAAATTATTCTATGCATGCATGCAATTATTCACTTCTTATCAGATTTGGCCAGGAAGCAGAAACTGACAGTTTTGTCTGTCCAAATCAACTACAGTTTGCATTTGCAAGAGCAGTTGCTCCAGAGATTAGTAAATGAGCTCCACTGACTTCCATCATCCAATCATATGCAGGCAAAAATGCATTTTTTTTATTTTCCTTGCATATGATTGGGTATTCTTTACAAAGTGAAGCTTTAGCTCATTTACTAAGCTCTGGAGCAACTGCAATTGCAATTTACATCAGTAGAATACCACGGCTGGGCACATAGGTGTACAGGTACATCCCCTTTAAGATGCCCAGCTGTGGCTCGCGAGCGTGGCACTGGCGCTGCGCGCCCGACGCGATCCTATCCTGAGACTCGCGGACCAGATCGCTATCGGTGTCCCGCCGATCGAATCACGGAGAGGAATAATGGGGAGAGGTAGTGTAAACAAACCTTCCCCGTTCTTCCTAGTGTGGCTGTCAGTGATCGTCTGTTCCCTGTGTCACACCCCCCCACAGTAATAACACTCCCTTACAACACACTTAACCCCTACAGCGCCCCCTTCTGGTTAACCCCATTCACTGCCAGTGCATTTTCACAGTAATCAGTGCATTTTTATAGCATTTTCGCTGTGAAAATGACAATGGTCCCAAAAATGTGTCAAAAGTGTCCGATGTGTCCGCCATAATGTCGCAGTCACAAAAAAAAAAATTGCTGATTGCCGCCATTAGCAGTAAAAAATAAATAATTAATAAAAATGTCATAAAACTATCCCCTATTTTGTAAATGCTATAAATTTTGCGCAAACCAATCAATAATCACTTATTGCGATTTTTTTTAACCAAAAATATGTAGAACAATACGTATCGGCCTAAACTGAGGAAAAAATATATTTTTTTATATATTTTTGGGGGATTTTTATTATAGCAAAAAGTAAAAAGTATTGAGTTTTTTTTTTTAATTGACGCTCTATTTTTGTTTATAACGCAAAAAATAGAAACCGCAGAGGTGATCAAATACCACCAAAAGAAAGCTCTATTTGTGGGGAAAAAAAGGATGCCAATTTTGTTTGGGAGCCACGTCCCACGACCGCGCAATTGTTAGTTAAAGCGACACAGTGCCGAATCGCAAAAAGGGGCCAGGTCCTTTACCTGAATAAGTGGTTAAGGTGAAAAAACGTCTGGCACTCACCGGCCCCCCAGCCCCCTGTTTTACACACCTGAGCCCTGGAATTCACTTGGCAGTGACACACTGTCTCCCTCTCTCCATGGGGTCCCGGCTCTTGATTGGATAGATTAATAGCAGTGCAGCCATTGGCTCTTGCTGCTGTCAATCAAATTCAATGATGCGGGCTCCGGGGGGGCGGGGCTGAGTCCGGCATTCGTGTCTATGGATGAAAATGCTGGGCTCTTTAGTGCCCCTGCTAGGTAACTCCCCGGGAGAGTGCTCCTCCTAGGAGGGTTATCTGATGTGGGGAGGAGCCGCGAGAGCCGCTGGGGGACCCCAAAAGTCGAGGATCGGGGTCATATTGTGCAAAACAAGCTGCACAGTGGAGGTAAGTATGGCATGTTTGTTATTAAAAAAAAAAAAAAATACAATCACTTTAATGAACCAAAGGCACCGAACTTACACTTTTTTATTACATACAGTAAATCTAATCTGCATGGGACACATTGTTTTATTGTAAAACATATGTACACCACTTAGAAATATAAAACAATGCAAACCACTACATTCTGTTAATAATGAAGCTACAAAAACCTTTCAAATGTAAGAAATCACAAACTTACTTCACATCAATCCTCCACTGCTTTAGTTTGGAAAGGTTTGCACAGTACAAAAAATTGATCCTTCGTCGGCAGGTCACTCCACAATCACAAGGGTCAATAAAACGTTTTTTTTTTTTTCTTTCCAGGACCAGGTGTCTTCTTCCTCAGAACAAGCTGTTTAAAGACATAAATAGGACCCTTGGCCAGAGAAAAGTCGCTGTTTTGAGCAAACATTGTTCAACCTGTAATAGTAAACATTCGCTGCCTGTTTCTTCTTTCCGTGTTTTGATGTGAACGGTAGAGCCACGGGCATTTTTTATTGTTTTGAAGCCAGGAGCATGTGCCTGGGTCTATCCATTTATGTCATTCCAAAAAATATGTCAGATAATTACTGACAGTTTGAGAATGCCAAGCACACATCAGAGGCTCATACTTCAAAAACTCAGCAGGGCTGAATCTTTTGTTAATTTTCCAATGGGCTTTTGGTACAGTGTACTTGACTGGAATGCAGGATGCAGTTATAGAATAACTACAAAAGAGTTGTTATATGAACTGAAGTATGAACATTTATTTTTAATTGATTATACCTTTTACAAGATGGCTAAACCTAAACTAGAAACTACAAATAAACAAACTTAGAAATAGTTGAAAAAGTTCCCAAACTTATGTAGCAAAGTCCTAGGCCTCCTTCAGTCTAATGAGAACCTCCAGGCCCAGAGATAGCTGATATCCTTCTATATATGGTGGGCCACGAGGCATGGTGGGTGCAATGCAAATTAGATTCATTGAGCGCCAGACACTTTTTGAATGCAAAGAGCTTTTATTTCTCCCAAACAGAACTTTGGGAGAGAGTGTTATGCCCTGTACACACGATCGGTTCATCCGATGAAAACAGACTGATCGATTTTTTCATCAGATATCCGATGAAGCTGACTTTCATCAGTTGTGCCTACACACCATCGGGTTAAAAAAACGATCGTGTCAGAATGCGGAGACGTAAAACGCAATGACGTGCTGACAAAAATGAAGTTCAATGCTCCCAAGCATGCGTCGACTTGATTCTGAGCATGAATGGATTTTTACTGATGGACGACCCACAGATGATGTTTTTTTAACCATCAGATAATTTTAAAACAAGTTCCTCGTTTTTTAACTGATGGATAAAAAAACGATGGGGCCCATACACGATCGGTTTGTCTGATGAAAACGGTCCATTTTCATCAGACAAACCGATTGTGTGTATGCGGCATTAGGGCCAGGACACCCTTAAGCAGCTGAAACTTTAATCAGCGGACTCTGAGACTTCTACAGGAGGACAGCCATGCATGGAAAAGGCACCAGGCATTATGCCACATCTGCATGTGTAGGAAAACTGCCTCCTATGGCAACAGTCTTTAACAGTTTCTAACACAAAGTGTAAAACTTCAGCCCTCTGAGCTCCCAGCCTTTCTCACTATACTAGAAGATTCATTGCCATTGAATCCCTTGAGATCCTCCAATATTCACTGTAGTATCGTCCTTAAGCATCACCCCTTCTTCTCCGCTGGGTCCCTACTCCAGATACTTCTCAAGCTTCACCCAACTGGCCTGCTTGATCCCTGGCTTGACACACAAGGCTGCTCTGCAAGTGTCACCTAAGCTGGCTAGGTCCCTGGTTTGACATCTGCTGGAGTTTCCTGATTCTTCATCATCCCCGTTTGGTAAGAATACTGCTCCGCTACTTGCTTCAGCTACTCACTGTGGTCCCTGATAATAAGGTGGTTGGTCCCTTAGGGCGACAGCTTACCCTCTACCTCCGACCATGACAGGTTCTCTGGCTGGCATAACCGTCACTTCTGTTTTGACTGCAAGCCGCAATCCCAACCCCGCTGCTGCTCTCTTGCTCCTGGATAGGCCCTTTGACAGCCTAGCAGCCAGATGTGCCTGGTTAGGCCCAAACTTCGGCCTAGCAGCCGGGGCAATACAACACACATCCATACAGACAGCCATCCAGTTGGCACCGAACACCGATCACCCGACTTCACCCAAATACATAGGCTCTCCCAGCATGCCAAGGTATTTCTGAAAAACCCTGCCCATTGGCTGAGACACCCCATATACACATAATCTGACCTTGCAGTGCTCTTGTCCTATCCAATGCCACCAAGTGACCAGCCACCTAGTGACAAAAGAGAAAAAAAGCAGCAATCACACACTTAAGAGTGAAATTAATTGATCCTCAACAATTAGCCAATGTAGCTATACCTGGCAGGTAAATTTAGGAGCAACCCTGCCTAAACACCAGGATGCTACACTCAGATGTAGCGCTACCCCCCCCCCCCCCAGGAAGGGACACTAGTTGATGATGGTTAACTGTGGTAAGAACATAGTCACTGCAACACAGATGATGATTAAGACCAAGGTTCCTCTCCTCCCCATGCAGGGGCTGCCAGCACACATACACACAGGATAATGACTCCATGCACACTGACCCAGTTGAGTAGATGTCTGTTTTGGGGTTTTAATGCAGATGAAACTTGTAACTGGGGATGGGTATAGGGCATGAGATATGCCCATAAGTGCAAATTCCAAAAGAAGAGGACACTAGTTTCACTGTCCTGTAGATAAGACTTGGTTCCAGAGACTAGAATAAATGGCCAAATCAGGGCTACTGTAAAGGCTGTACCCTGTAAAACTTTCTTTATATCCTTTAAGCATCAACATCCCCCGAACATCACTCAAGAGGCCACTGAATAGCTACCCAGACTTAGCTTCCTGTTGCCTTCTAGTGAAGTGTTAGCACACTGGATCCTCTTGCCTTTGTAGTTGCAGGTACAGGCAACCCAGCTCTGCCACAGCCGAGACCCTAATGAGCATTAATTTAAGGCCTTCAAAGATGGCAGCTTTCCCAGCTGGTGAATCTTCTAGGCCAGAGGTTTAGGGCTGTATACTAGCACATGCTAGGCCTCTATCAGGCTTTTTCGGCCTAGCAAAATAGACAGTCCAGCAGCAACTTCTCAGGCTGTGGGCTGAGCCAAGGGAGCAAGAACATGGCCTCCCCAAATATTTATACTCTCCCTCATCAGTCCCCAGTGGCTTGAACCTTCTCCTGGAATGGCTGGAAGAAATATGAATATTCAAAACTCTGGCAGGTAAACCTCATGCTATAGCCAGTAGCACCAGTGACACCCACTGGCAACAGTGAGAAATCACAATCCCACTGAGCTTAGGGAGAATCCAATTAAAAACTACCCTGCCAAATGTCATTTGCCTATTAATCGGCAACCTATATAGGAGGGTGCTACATAGGAATTGAGCATGTTTTGGGTTAATGTAACATTTTCTGCGTAGCCTATGCCCATTAACCTCCCTGACGGTATTCCCAAGTCTGGCTCGAGTGGAATTTCAGGACTAACAGCATGTGATCCCGAGCCAAACTCGGGATCACATTGCAGTATCCAGGCATGAAGTTACTTACCTTGTCCCCTGGATCCTGCGATCTCTCCCTGCTGTCTAAGCGAGCTGTCTCCTCGCTTGATTCACACAGTGCCCCGAGTGCCACCAAGCTCCATTCCCTGCAACGTTGCGACGCATTGGGGTGGAGATCAGCACCAAATTCAAAAAAGTAAAAACACAGTGTAGCACCTGTGTACTTTCAGTCCAGGTGCTATCTTAAATTTAGAGGGGGATGAGAAAGCTATGTAGCTCTCATCCATATGATTTGATCAAATTCAGCTTCTGTCATAGCTGGACTGTGCTGTCAGTTCATTCTGTGTTTCTGAGGTGCCTTTTCACCCCGGGCGTCAGTGGCGGCAGTGAAGCCCAGGTCAGAGTGCCTTCTTGTCAGCAGCCAATCAGAGGGGTTTTTCCCTCGCGGGGCATGCTGGGGGAAGGTACTTCTAGGGAGGACACCCGCTTGGTGGGAGTTTGTGGTTGGATCCGTGTGCGGCACCCACCTTCAGGTTGTGCGCACATCACGGGTCCCGGCAATATGGCCTACCAGGCTGGGCGCACGTGCCATGCGTGATCTTTGGTTCTGGGACCATGTTGGCCCGGAGCAACTGAAGTGGTGATGGGACCCAGTGACTTATTGGGTCCCCCATCTTTGGAAAGAAGATCCCAAGCGAGTTGTGCTGTTCGGTGGGGAGTCAGTCTGAGGAGAGCCAGGAGGCAGGAGATCCAATAGGGCCTAGACAAGCCATCGGGGATCGAGGTGACCAGACACTGGGAGTTTGTCTAATGGCAACCTGTCAGACGGTGACCGAAACCAAGAACTACCTGAGGGAGATTCAGGCAACTACTTTTATTGAGAAGGATTTGCTCCATTAATCTGCAATCCAGAGAAAGGGCCTGTGGCAGAGGTTCAACTCCTATTTCTATTTGAGCCAAGTCTGTGGCAGAGACTTGTTTCTCCGTCTCAAGGTTTCGAGTGATACTCTGGCTGCCAGTTCTGTGAGAGAGACTGTCCGGGTACACTACACCCACTCTGACTGGAGTGGCGACAAAGCAAAAGTATCGTTGGAAGCAGGACTGCTTCTGCAAAGTTAAGGCCTGAATCTGCAATTCTCCTTTTCACCCATCTTTATTATATCTATTCCAAGTTCACTGTTTGCCGTGTTGGGCAAGAATAAAAGCACAGAAAGACACCGGCTGTTGGGACATTCCTTCATTGTTCTCATCATCATCATATCCCTAGACATTCATACAGGTAACACGCCATCCCAAATCTATCCAGCGGCTCCTGAGGGGGGTAGTGCTGCAACAGTACACATACAGTACACTGTAAGCTTACAGATTACAGTACTGTATGAAATAATTACACATCCCCTTTGTCCTTAGTGGTCTGTCCAGTGCCCTGCATGCACTTTTATATTATAAATACTGTTCTTTCTGCCTGAAAACTGGAGATTGTCCATATCAACCAAAAAGTGTCCCTTAACGTTCAAAGTGGTTTTAGACCAGCTAGAAAACAGCGATAATAAATTAGAATCACTTGCAGAATTGAGCGATAGTGATTTGTGGGGAAATTCGTCATCAAACACTGAAAATAATGACTGCGACAATTCTGCGACTGAGCAAATTTCAGTGTTTTTGATTTGATTACATTATTGAATAATTGTTATTATTATTATATTATTATTTGTTATAATTATTTATAGTTATTTATTATATTATAATTAATGATTTTGTCATACCCGGGATGTCTACTAGACTCTTGTTTGGACAGATTTAAGTGAGTTATTCCTACAGGCCTACAATATAAAACGCCAAATTGCCATGCAAAACAATTGTACCATTTTCAGCACCAAAAATCTGAAAGAATCCTACCGCCAGGGAGGTTAAGACCCCTTTCACACTGCAGTGTCGCTAAAACAGCGCTAAAGAGCAGGTCATTAGCTTTAGTGGCATTTTAGCAGCGCTTTTTTGGCCGCTTTTTGAGCACTAGCGGGATTGATTTTTTATGGTTACCTGGCAACATGACTTTAAAAAATAGGAAAAAAGTCCTGTTTTGCTGCACTTTCAAGGTGCTTTTAAGACGCTTTGGAAGCACTGCCCATTCATTTCAATGGGGAGGAGCATTTTGGGAGCGCTATTTATAATGCTCCCAAGCCGCCCCAAAGATGCTGCTTGCAGAACTTTTCCTAATGTCCCGCAAGCACACTGCGCCCGATTGTGAAAGCACTCATTGCACAGAATGAGAGGCAGCTTTCTGACATTTTTAGAGGCTATTTCTAGCACTAAAATGCCTGAAAACTCAGTATGAAAGTAGCCTCAGGCCGCGTACACACGTACGAGAACCTCGACAGGCCAAACACATCGTTCCGCTTGTCGAGGTTCTCGCCCGGCCGTCGAAATCGTCGACCAAGTCGTCGGGAAAGGCGCCGAGCCATGGTTCTCGATGGGCCATCAAGCAAATAGAGAACCTGCTCTCTATTTTGGCTCGACGGCTTTCCCGACGGGATGCTCGCCGAAACCGTACACACGGCCGAGGTTGTGTACGGGGCCTCAGGCAGTTTTCAGTGTAAAAAGAGCCTTATGCAGCGTACACGAGATCATTTTTCGGCATGAAAAAAAACATTGTTTTTGAAAAACTTCATTTAAAATGATCGTGTGTGGGCTACACAAAATTTTTTAGGTTCTGAAAAACGAAAAAAAATTCCGAACATGCTGCATTTTTTAACATCGTTTTAAACAGTGTGGTTTTTCGGGTTGTAAAAAATGATCATGTGTGGGCTAAAACAACGTTTTTAACCTGCGCATGCTCAGAAGCAAGTTATGAGACGGGAGCGCTCATAATGTTCATAATGAAGTAAGCACATTCATCACGCTGTAACAGACAGAAAAGCGCAAATAGACTTTTACTAACAAGGAATCAGCTAAAGCAGCCCAAAGGCGAATAGAACTTCCCCTTTAGAGTGCCGTTGTACGTGTTGTACGTCACCGCGCTTTGTTCATCATTTTTTTTAAACGATGGTGTGTGGGCAACATCGTTTTTAATGATGAAGTTGGGAAAACATATTTTTTTGGACATGCTGAATGATAAGGCCTTGTACACACGAGCGAGAATCTAGTCGTTAATAAAACTTAGTTTTCCTCTACGAGTTTCTTGTCAGGCTTGTCGAGAATCTTGTCAAGCTTTCTTTGCATACACACCGTCAAGACAAAATCCCGTTGTTCTCAAACGCGGTGACGTACAACACGTACGACGGCATTATAGAGGGGAAGTTCGATTCCACTGGCACAACCCTTGGGGCTGCTTTTTCTAATCTCATGTACAGGCTTCTAACAACTTTAATAACACATTCTAAGAGGGGTCGTCTTATACGCCGGTACCTGTCTCAGTCACGCTGCGGGCATCCATTATTCAAAAGCCGCGTCTCCTCCTCAGACTGTTCCATGAGAGGCGGAACACACATTTTCCCAGCAGGGCCTCTGTTCAGTGTTCTGCCTATCACGGATGCCTTCTCATCCTCGGACGAGAGGACATCCGTGATAGGCGGAACACTGAACAGAGGCTCTGCTGGGAAAATTGGTGTTCCGCCTCTCACGGAACAGTCTGAGGAGGAGGCGCAGCTTTTGAATCATGGAAATAAAAAAATATGGTAGGGAGATCATCTTGGCTGGGACAGTGAAGTCGGCAAGGCACAGTGGAGGCATGTAATGAAACAGTGGAGGCATGTGATGGCACAGTGGAGGCATGTGATGGCACAGTGGAGGCATGTAATGACCCAGTGGAGGCATGTAATGTAATGGCACAGTGGAGGCATGTAATGTAATGGCACAGTAAGATTTGAAAAAAGCTAAAAAAAGCCTGTTTTTGTCAGCGGTTGTTCCTGTCAGCGGTTGTTCTGGCTACCCCTCAGCTTCCAGACAGACTAGTTAGAAGGGGGTAGTCTTATGTATAAGACTAGCTGTGTATATCCCAGGACTGGATAGACACAATTACAAATTGTTTGACATATAAAACAGCTCATTGACAGGTTTTGCATTTGTGTTAAACCCTTGAGGAAGTCACATGATTATGATGAAATGCGTCAGTGGGGAGCCTAGTGACGTCACCATGCCCATCAGGAAGTATTTGGCTTTCCATGCTGGAATGGGGAATGTTGGAGTCTCAAGCTTAAGGGGACAAACACCATTATATACATTATTGTGTTTCAAGTGATGCACTACTTTTCTAGTACACTTTTCTTGTAAGTGCAATATATTATATGCTTTTTTTTTTTCACAAAGAGATATGCTTTTTTTTTTTTTTTTATAAATTGTTTATTTATGAAAGATTCACAGAAACAGAGTATAACGTCCGACATAAGGAGAAGTACAATTGACAAGCAGTTAAACATAGCCAATCACATCTCATAGAAATCAACGATCTCAGGCAGGAATCAACTAAGTCACGGAATGACTGTAGACCGGTACATACATAACCTGGAAAATTTAACTAGATCTATGCCCGAAGTAGTATCTAAAAGATATGGGCAAAATGTAACCAGTAACACATGTGAAGTTAAACAAACAAAGAGGTAAGTGCATAAAATAAGGTAACGTAAAATGAAACTGAACAAATAAAAGCAATAGCATCATGAGAGTCAAGTACCCTGGGGAGGCTCAGGTAAGGAGTCCAATGAGAATTCAGAAACGTCCCAGACATTCCATATTTTATCAAAAAGACATAAAGTGTCTTCAATCTTGGCAGTTAGGTGTTCCAACCGTCGTGTGTCTGCTAGAATCGCAAGGACTTGATGGAGGGTGGGGGGAGAAGTGGAGAGCCATATCCTAGGGATAGCCCTCCTGGTAGCTAAGAGAACAAAGGACATGAGTTTCTGTGACGTTTTAGGTATATCTGTAAGGGGCAAACCTAAAAGAAAGTGTATAGGCTTCAGGGGTATAGAGTAAGGTAACAATTTCTGTAGAAGCTCCTGTACCTGTACCCATAGAGGCCTAATGAGGGGGCACTCCCAGAAGATATGAAAAAGGGAACCCACAGCCTCCTGACATCTCCAGCAAAGATTGGAGAGGGTGGGGTCACATGCATGTAATAGGTCTGGGGTCCTATACCAGAACATCAAAATCTTAAAGGCAGTTTCCCTCTGTATCACACAGCGTGAAATTTTGGCTGCATTATCCCATATCTTCCCCCAATCCAGTAATGAGATCGAATGCTGTAAAATGGAGGACCATTTGTGCATATATTTATGCATAACATCAGATAGAGGAGAAGATTCGTGTAAGATCTTGTATATAGATGAGATTTGTTTAGGCTCATAGGGGCCAGCTACACACAAGCGCTCGAATTCTGTGGGCCTCTCTAGCGAAAGTGAGGAGAAGGAAGAAAGGAAGAAATGTTTAAACTGTAGGTATGGGTACTGTAGGGAGGATGGGAGATCATATTTCGTTTTGAGTTCTGGGAAGGTCAGCAGGACACGTGTAACTGGGTGGACCAAGTGTCGCAGCTGAAAGATCCCGGCTCGAGTCCAAGGACCCATCCTTTCAAATGACAGGCTATCGGGGATGTCCGGGTTAAAAAGAACGTTCATTAGGGGGGAGCGTCTGGAGGAGAGGGAGAACCGCTCCACACATCTCCTCCAGATAGTTAGGGTAAATAGCATTGGGGCGAGACATAAAGATCTAAGTTGGGGCATAAATTTAACTGAAGACGGCCATAGCATGTAACAAGGATGCACCGGGGCAGTAACCCCCATCTCTATCTCTGCCCATCTGGAGGGGGCTTTCCGAGAGATCCAGGAGGTCAATACACGGAGGTGAGAGGCATAATAATATTTGATAACATCCGGTGCCGCTAGGCCACCCCTGTGTTTAGGGGCAAATATTACAGATTGTGCAATCCTATGGGATGTATTTTTCCAAATAAATTTGAGGAACCGCCTCTGGAGAAGTTTCAGCTGCGACATCGGGACCGACACCGGTAGGGTTTCAAAGAGATACAACAGTTTTGGGAGGATTGACATCTTAAGAACGTTGATTCTGCCCAAAGAGAGAGATCGGGAGGGAGGTCCACGAACTCAAAAGGCGTGTTATTTCTGCAAAAACAGGGGGAAAATTGGCCTGATATAGGGTGGAATATGATGGGGAAATCTGCACACCTAGGTATTTCAGCGAAGAGGGACACCAGTGGTAGTTATACTGATTTTGAAGGGATTGGAACAAGTCAGCAGGTAAGTTGATCGGTAAAGCCTCAGTTTTTGACTGGTTAACCTTAAAACCTGATAGATCACCAAACTCAGAGAGGACACCATGTAAAGCGGGCAAGGTGGTAGAAGGGTGAGTAAGGGTCAAGAGGATGTCGTCAGCAAAAAGTGAAAGCTTGTAATCCCTCTGTCTCAGCGGAACCCCCCGTATATCTGGATGCTGTCGGATAGCTTCAGCCAAGGGTTCTAGACATAAAATAAACAGCAGAGGCGACAAAGGGCACCCCTGCCTGGTACCATTAGAAAGGGGGAACCTCCGAGACAGAGAGGAGGACAGCTGAACCTGAGATGTGGGGGTAGAATAAATGGCTCGTAATGCTTTAATTAAAGGGCCCGAGAACCCGTACCTGTCCAGGACTGCAAACATAAAAGGCCAACTAAGGCGGTCAAAAGCCTTCTGTGCATCCAGACTGAGGACAATAGCCGGCTGCTTAGTTCTAGTTAGTAAGTCTATCAGGTCCACCGTCCTCCTAGTGTTGTCACCAGCGTGCCTGGTAGGGACAAAGCCCACCTGATCTCTATGTATCAAGGCCGTCAGAAGAGGAGAAAGTCGGTTTGCTAATATTTTAGTAAAAATCTTATAGTCAGAATTTAGGAGTGCGATGGGACGATAGTTGTCAGGCCATGAGGGGTCCTTACCAGGTTTTGGGATGAGCGTCAAGAAAGCATGTAAGAAGGAAGTGTGAGGGACGGTTCCTGTAAGCAGTGAAGAAAATAAAGTTTGTAGATGAGGGCTTAGAGTGTCTGAGAACACTTTGTAGTAGACATATGGTAGCCCATCTGGGCCAGGGGACTTGTGAGCCGGGAGGGCCTTCACTACCTTCACTATTTCCTCTAATGAGACAGGGGCGTTAAGTGTCAAGTTATGTTCACTGGATAACTTAGGCAAAACTAGGGAGGACATGAAGGCATCAAAACGGGCTTGAGGGAATTGGGTAGGTTGCTCCTCTCTCAAGCAATTATATAATTTCTCATAAAAATTTCCGAATACATCAGTCATAGCTTTAGGGCAATATGTGGGGGTGCGGTCCGGTTGTATCAAGTGATCAGGGATCGAAAGAGAGGGGCGTGGCTTTAGCCTGTTAACTAAAATTCTATGCGGTTTGTTAGCGAACTCATAAAACTTCTGTCTAGCCCATAACATGGATTTGGAGAGTTTATTCAGGTTAAAAGTCTTAATACGGTTCCGCAGGGATGTCACTACCCTCAACCGTTCCACCGTAGGGGAATCAAGAAGACGAGCCTCCGCAGCCTTAAGTCGAGCTATAAGCTCATCTTTTTGTCTTATAGATTCCCGTTTCAGACGAGAACTAGCGGATATACATTCTCCCCTGAAAAAAGCCTTGTGGGCTTCCCAGAGCGTGGAGACCTCTGCCACTGATCCCACATTGAGATCAAAAAATTCAGATAATTTTTGTTGCAACTGTATTTGCATCAACGGGTCTTTAATCAGAGACTCGTTGAGACACCAGTGGCAAGTCCTGGGGGCAGGAGCTGACAAAACAACATCTAGTTCAATGGGGGCATGATCTGACCATGTGATCGGGTTAATCTCAGATGAGACCACGTACGGAAGCAGGGGGGCTGTTACAAAGAAATGGTCTAGCCTAGAATAAAGTTTATGATGAGGCGGGGAATAAAAGGTGAACCCCCTCTGCACAGGGTGTTTCACTCTCCAGGTATCAAAAAGGTTATAAGACCTGGTCAATTTGCGGAATGATGCGGATAGTTTCTGGGCAGCATTACTAGGAGTGTCCCGAAACAAGGCCTGCCTATCTCTATTCGGGGACATGCAGACATTAAAATCCCCCCCTAAAATCATAAAGGGATGGGAAAGTGTTTGGAGTTTCTCAAGAACTTCCGTAAGAAACCCAATTTGGCCAACATTGGGGGCATAAATGTTTACCAAAGTAAGTTGGGTGCCCAGGTGACTACAGTCCAGGAGAACATATCGGCCCTTAGGGTCTAAATGTGAGGAGATAACACGAATCTGGCACGATCTTTTAAAAAGAATTGCTACTCCCGCCTTACCAGAGGGATCGGAAGCCACAAATGCTGTGGGAAATTGTTTGGAAGCAAATTTAAAGGATCCCCCAGGCTTAAAATGAGTCTCACTTCCGGTTCCGGCGCCGCATGTAGGGGAAGCAAGCTCCGGAGGCTCCGCTCAGACCGCCGAATAACCTGCCTACAAAGCCCCGACATTGCTCCGAAACACGGCGTTTCACTGCGCCTACACAAAGCCCTACCCGCAAGGCATGGAGCGGTACCTGACACAGCCGCGGACATCCAAAGATACCGGCGGCACGGACGTCCCGTCGGAAGCCACGGCCGCGTCCAACATGGCGGCCGCAACACGAGGTACCTCCTCACCACAGTGTGCCCAGGTACAGCCAGTACAGGGATGTCCTGATCAGGGCATCCCGCTAAGTGAGGACATGGACACTCTAGCTACTGGATGTGTGGAGCAGGGAGACACACATGAGCGAATCGCTAAAGCTGTGGCGGCACTCCTATCTCCCACCATCACAGCAGCTGTTGAACGTGCAGTCGCAGCAGGCATTCAGCAGCTTCGCAAAGAAATTGGGGAACATTCCCTGAGACTAACCACCGCAGAACAGCGCATATCCTCAGTAGAAGACGATCAGTACAATATGAGCGGCGCCCTGGAACGGTTCACACAAGATTTACAGCACCTCCATGAACGCATGGAAGACCAGGAGAACCGTTCCAGGAGAAATAATTTGAGAATTATTGGCCTGCCGGAATCCTACAAGCCGGGCTCACTGCTTGACATATGCTCCACCGCCCTCCCTGAATCCCTGGGCCTAGGTAGGAGGTGTGTGGTGGAGAGAGCCCATCGTATCGGCACTATGTCTGAGGATCGTGCCCGTCCTAGGCCGGTGATTGCGAGGTATTTAAACTATGCTGACCGTATGGACGTTCTGCAGAGCTTCCGCAGAGCTCGTTTGGCGGAGTTTGAGGGTCACAAGTTGCTGATTTTTGCTGACTATTCTGCGGAAGTATCTCGCAAGCGCAAAGAGTTCCAACCAGTGTGCGCGGAACTGCACAAGAGGGGTATCCGCTTTACGCTGGCATACCCTGCTATCCTTCGCCTGCAAGCCCCGAACGGAGATCAGCTCACATTGCAATCTCTAGATAAAGCCCACGCTTATCTCCAGTCACTCGCAGCCGACAAGATACCATCAGGCACCTACGCTGACAGAGCCAAACAAGGTCCCAGAGATCAGAGAAGCCCCAGGAAGGACCCGCCAAAACGCCTCAAACACACGTCCGCTCAGGGCCACCAAGAATATGACTGATTCCAAAAAAGCTCATATTTCCTGGCCCAAGCCAAGAGGGACCGGATTGGTCCGCGAGGCTCCAAAGCAGCCTTATGTCTTCTAAAATTTTTTTTTTTTTTTTTTTTCTCGAGTCAATTTTTTGAGTCATGCGGGGGTAGCCCTACGGCTAGGATGATGCCCTTGATTCTAATCCTACAGGTTGTCCACTGCCCTTGTGGATATGATCCAATTGCAATGCTGCTGTTTGTATTATCGTTTGAACTGCCATAACTAGTTATACCTACCCTGATGGCATACGCTGATTCAATGTTTATTGTGTTTATTGTTGCTATGCCTCTATTGTGTTGAGTCTCCCCTCTTAGAGGGTCACCATGCATCCCCACTGCTGAGCCTCCTCATGTTTTATATTTTTATTTCATTTACTTTCTTTTGGGGCGGTTTTGCTCAATATATTCAATACCACATTGTTGACATTTCTTAACTTCTAACACTTAAACAAAAAAAAAAAAAGCAGCAGTGTTGGATTCTATTAGTATCCTTTGGTGGCGGTCTGATGGTACGTCCGGTGGTGGGAATGCATGCGGAAAAAAGAGAAGTCTCGAATTAATGTTTTTTTTTCTCTTGTTTCTAACTTTCTTCCTTTACCCTTCTTTATCCCTGTGATTGTCCCCCTTTCCCTGCAGAGAGGATGGTTCCAATGGTTCTACCCCCGAACACTACAAATTTACACCCACTTTCGAATCGCGCAAGGTCGCCCTGACCCAGGTAATTCACACTTACATCCTTGTGTTGATCATCCCATGTTATGCCACCCATGGCCCAGATATGTGTAGTTTCCTGGAATGTTAAGGGGCTAAGGTCACCCATCAAACGTATGAAAGTTCTCAGACACCTAAAAAGGCTTAAGGCTGATATTGCTCTAATACAGGAGTCACATTTGGGAGAAAGAGATTTTTCCCGTATGCAGAAGCTCTGGGTAGGAAAGGTATTAGGCTCAGCCTCTTCTGGACGCAAAGCAGGGACACTCATTTTACTTCACAAGAATCTAGTTTATGATCTCCTCTCGGTAAATAGTGATGGAGATGGTAGGCGGATCTCTGTTCATCTCAAGCTCCCATCGGGAGAGATAAGGGTAACTAATATTTACGCCCCCAACTCCCCCGACCAGGCGTACTTTACTAAACTAACGTCTCTACTGGCAGCAGATGGGGACGTTCCACATCTTATAGGAGGTGATTTTAATAGCACTTTCTGCGATCGGGAAGATAGATCCGCCGTGCGCTCTCCCCCACCCTTGGCCCGCTTGTCCCGTTCTACATACCTATCGCACATGATACGGGCACTCAACCTAGTCGATACATGGAGGCTCCATCACCCTCTGGATAAGGAGTATACCTTTTTCTCCCCTGTCCATGGCTCCTTCGCTAGGTTGGACTATTTCCTGTGCACTCTCTCTCTTATGCCCAAGATTAACCTTTCAAATATACACGATTTGGTGATCTCTGACCACTCTCCTATTTCGGTTTCAATATACACTCCTCAGGTCAACCCAGGGGCTAGGCAATGGCGATTCCCAAATTTTCTATCCCAAAACGAGAGCTTCCAGACAATGATGTCAGAAGCTTGGGCGGAATATGCGCAAAACAATGCTCAGCACTTAGACGACCCTAACTTATTCTGGGAGGCGGGTAAGTCTTATATTAGGGGGAGGATTATATCTTTTACATCGGCTTACAGGAAGACCACTCAAAAGCAATTTATAGACGCTAGTATGAAAGTTCGGACAGCCCAATCGATCCTTAATGCCAACCGTACTGATGACAATCTGGTCGCCTGGCGAGATGCCAAAGACCAGTTTGACACCTGGGCAGAAAGAGTGGAGCTGATGAAGCTATCTGCATCTCAGCTACACTATCACAAATTTGGCAACAAAGCCGGGAAGCTACTTGCGAGACTCACCAAAGGTGCATACACCCCAACTCATATCACAGCTCTGCGCAACCCTGACGGCTCGCTGTCCACGGAACCGCAAGATGTCAATAAGATGTTAGAGACATACTATACCCTCTTATATGGTCCAGAACCCATAGATACTGACATGGCTCAGGACTGGCTAGACGGTGTCATTCTGCCGCAAATTGACCCGGATTTCTTGACCCGACTAAATGCCCCCATCACATTAAATGAAATTAGAGGAGTTATAGGTGGTCTCTCCAATGGCAAAGCCCCGGGCCCAGACGGTTACTCGCCTGAGTTCTTCAAGATGATGCTAGAAACAATTGCTCCTACTCTCCTATCTGTCTACAATTACATTTGGACTGGTGGACCATACCTCCCCACTGGCCATCTAGCCAACATCAAGCTTATTGCCAAGAAGGGGAAGGACCCTCTGGACCCGGGCTCTTTCCGTCCTATCTCTCTATTAAATGTCGACTCCAAAATAATCTCTAAAATTGTGGCCTCTAGGCTAGGGGACATAATGCCATCACTTATTCACCGGGCGCAGTCAGGGTTTACTAAAGGGAGATCTGCATCAGCCAACATCCGCAAGGTACTGGCGGCTCTTGAATTTGCAAAATCTCACCCTTCACAAGACGTGGCTATAGTTACATTAGATGCCGAAAAAGCTTTCGACAATGTTAGCTTCCGCTGGCTTTCCATGGTCATGCTCAAATTTGGACTGGTGGGCCCTTTTAATACGTTCATTCACACCATGTACTCAGCTCCCTCGGCCACAGTGTCTGCAGCAGGAATCCAATCACCCTCCTTCAGACTACATAAAGGCACGAGACAAGGCTGTCCCCTCTCCCCTTTACTTTTTAATCTAGCCATAGAGCCCCTCTCACGTCTTCTAAATGCTACCCCTCTCCTACATGGGTTGCCCTTTGGACACGAGGAAATGAGAGTGGCTCTTTTTGCCGACGACATACTTATTTTTTCCACTTCCCCCCAGGAGGACATCCCCAACATCCAGACAATATTTGACTCATTCCGCAAGTGTTCAGGCTTGAAAATAAACTTCACTAAAAGCGAGATTCTCCCCCTAGGGCTACATACATCGTACCAGCGCTCGTCCCCTAGCCCTTCCCTTCGGATTGCTGAACGCCATATCACCTATTTAGGGCTAAAAATTGGCAAGGAACCATCCTCTCTGTACTATCTGAACTATCCACACTTAATCGACAAACTAGTCAATGAAATGGAAGCGTGGGCAGATTTACCGCTCTCGTTCTTTGGGAGATGTTCATTGTTGAAGATGGTGAGCTTTGCCCGCCTACTCTATCCTTTACAGACCTTACCTTTACTTTTGAAACATAAAGATGTCCAAATTTTGAATAAAGCTATCTCTAGATTCATTTGGAAGAAAGGTAGGCCAAGGATTGCTATGTCTAAACTCTATCTCCCGAAGGGCGAGGGTGGCGTGGGTCTCCCAAATATCAGATTGTATAATTTATCTTGTCTATTGAGGATTGGAATTGATTGGTTAATAGGTTCCTCACGGTACTCCAACCATGCCCTGGAATCTGCTATGGTTTCCCCCCTAAATCTAGCCACCCTTCTTCACAGCTCGCTCCGAACTCTACCCGACCCCATCAAACAAAATCTTCTTTTCAGAGACACAGTAGTGGCCTGGAGAGAGGTCAGGAAAAAACTGGGTCTTTCCCCTCATGTTTCAAGACATCTCCCGATCCACGGCAATCCTATGTTCTCACCCAGTCTCCTTTACGAACCTTTCTCTAAATGGAAGGACAAGGGCTTAACCAAAGTATGCTCTCTGTTCCAAGACTTCTCTGGCAACCCCAAACCTTTTGCAGTGCTGGCAGAGGAGTATTCGCTACCCGCAGGTCATTTTCTCCCGGTTATGCAATATGTGGACTTTGTTAACAAGGTGTGCCCTAAAAAATATATCAGATTCCAACCATCCTTCTTAGACAAGCTGATTGAAGACGAAAAGTACTCTATAGCTGATATTTACTCCCCCCTTAATCTACGGTTTGTAAAACCACTACGCCACACTTCTATGTCTACCTGGACTGCAGACATTCCGAATCAAATGGATATAGACGACATTATTCGGGGCTATGGGCTCACCAGACGTATTACTCCGTGTGAATCCTGGAGAGAAACACAATTTAAATTGATGCACAGAGCATACTACCCTTTCTCCACAACGCACTCTCCCGATATAGGTCCTGCTTGCCCGTGGTGCCTCCATCATAGACCTACCTTGCTACACCGTTTTTGGAACTGTACTGCTGTTTCAACCTTCTGGTCTAGGATTCTGCTCTATATATCTGATGTGTCAGGCTGCCTTCTGGAAAAAGAGCCTAGGCTGCTACTATTTGGCTGCCCACCAGAGGATAAGGTCCAGCCTGGGGCCTACAATCTCTTCTCTCAAGGTACACGACACTGGATCCTCCTCACTTTGCTGGTGGCTCGCAGGACTATCCTCAACCATTGGATCTCGCCTACCCACCCATCCCTTGCCGCAGCGATTCAAAGCCTGAGGACTTTATTGTACAAGGAAAATTTAGACCTACATACGCATCCCTCGCAATCGAGAGACGACTTCAACAAGAAATGGGAATCTTTTATCAAGTTTCACCTGTCTGTCTCCGAACAACAAAATTTGCTATCTTGCCCCTTCAGGTTCTCAACTAGGGGCCCCACCGGGCAGGTTACCCCCCCTGGTTGATTGTTTGTTTGATATGCTCACCTTCATGCTCTAGATGGCCTGCCTGGGTGTCCCCTCCCCTCAATCCCCCCCTGGTCGACCTTGTGAATACTCGATACCTTCCTTGCCTTACTTACTTTGCTAAGTGGATGTAATAACCTTGAGTTTGAATGTTGTCTACCAGTGTTCCTGATGTGATATAGTATGTTGTATACTTCTGCTTCCTCTCTTCCCATTGATTTGCAGTCCTATGTCAGGGCTCCCGCCCTCCTCTCCCCCCTCTTCCCTCTCTACCCCTTTCTTCCCTCCCCCCTACTCTATGCTCCCCCATTCTTTCTCTTTAGTACATACATTCTGAGCAGGTTCTAAATTTGTTGTTCTACTTATTATACTTTTGCACTGGACTTACTATTTTTCTTCTATGTTACGCACAAGATTTTACAAACTGATATTGTCTGTTCTGTGTTTAGTCGTATTACATTGTTCCGATTAGGTAATGTACCCTATCTCCTATGTAATCTGCTTCTTTACAGTTCTTGTTCCGAATTGAATAAAATATTATTGAAAAAAAAAAAATGAGTCTCCTGCACCATAATCACCCCCGCACCCGAAGATTTAAATTCCTTCAGAGCCTGCCATCTTTTCCCGATGGAATTCAAACCCTTAACATTGCACAAGTAAACCTTCAGAGCCATTGCATATCATTCAACAATACAGCTTTGATTACATACATTACATCTAAACCAAGAAACAGCCACGGTGCAAAAAACACCGCGGTAAGCATGCGCACAATTCGGACAAGAGTAACATAGAACACATTGGGTAGCAGTGGAGGGTCAAAAAAAAAGACCCAAAAAAGAGATAGAAAAAACAAAAAACAAAAAAAAACATATGAAACAAAAATAACAGTTCAAAACACATTTTTCCAGATAGCCCTGAGGATAAAAAAACCTCAGGGAACCCAGGCCGTAGCCCGGGATTGGGGTGGGGGACGTGTCGACACACGAAGATCGAGGACGAGCGAGTCCCCGCCGCACTTGTAGGAGTAGTCTACACCGATTTGCATCAGAAAAGCAGATGAAACACCCGAAGGACAGTTCACCTTGGGGGGCAATGATGTGAGTCAGAAAGGGAAGGGAAAAATAAGGGATGTGGAGGACAGGGCTAGTGTCAATTAGGGGTAATCAGCAGTAGGGTCAAATAATGACATCAAGGTGAGTAACATGGGACCGTAAATCCTGATGGACTCAGGATAAGCCTCAGCCTACACCACAAGGCGAGGGATAAAGGAGGATCGCTGGAGCCAACACAGAAGGGGGAATCTTCAAGTTTGAAACCTGGAATGGTCGGCCCTCTGAAGTGTGGAGTACGCCTTTCTTGACTTTCTTGACGTTGGATAGGGGTCCAGATCTTGGCTGGTGTCATCAAAGGCCTAGGATTCGGCATAGGGAGTTGAAGGTCCTCCTCAGGGACAGGGGGGAGCCCCAGACTGCGTGTGAACGCGTCACTTTCACAGAGGTCTCTGAGGGAATGTTGGACCCCATCTTTCAGGACAGATAGGCGGAAGGGGAACCCCCAACGGTAGGGGACCTGGTGATTCTGCAAATGAGTGGTGATAGGACGAAAGCTGCGTCTTTTTGCCAGAGTGATAGGGGAAAGATCATTGAAGATCTGTATCCTGGCCTGTTTAAAGTCAATACGAGATTTGTTGCGGGTCGCCACAGAAAGGGCTTCTTTGCTCTCATAGAAATGAAATCGTACCACAACATCCCTGGGGTTGGATCCTGCAGGGGGTTTAGGGGCCAAGGACCTATGTGCCCTATCCAGACGCCAGTCAATGTCCGGTATATGGGGCGCTAGGGTGACAAACAGGCCCAGTAGGTAATGGACGCAGTTCCTTATCAGTAACCGTCTCAGGTATCCCCCTTATCCTAAGGTTCTGGCGCCGTTCTCTGTTCTCCAAGTCCTCCTGCTGTAATTGGAGTTGGGACAGGGTATGTTTCATGGCCGCGTTATCTTTCTCCAGCACATGTACATATTGGGTCATTTCATCAAATTTAGTTTCAAGCGTGTCTGTGCGTTCACCCAATTGATCAATCTCCCTCCTGAGCTCCTGAGTAATTTTACCCACCTCTTTGGTGATGTTATGGGTCAGGTTCTGTAGGAGATTCTGCAGCTTATGATCCAAAACGTCTACCGTGACCACGTCCTTGCTGCTTGTTGATAGGGCATGCTGGGATCCATTGTGCTGGAAACCGTCATCCGCCGGCTGGGTTGTCAGCGCCTCCGGACTGGATTCCACACGGTCTGACGGGACCGTCGGGTTAATCAAGGCTGGGGATTGCGGCCTATACAGGAAACGCCCCATGTTACGATCGGTCTTCGTGGGTGGTGGCGGGGCAAAACCTCTGTACCCGGCTTTCTGGTAGCCGATCTTGCCCATAGGGTGTTAGGGGATGTTCGGGTAGGTGCTGGGATCACTCCCGGAGCTATGGCAGCTACAGATGCTGTACGGGAGCGGCTTTGTGCGGTGCGGGGACCAGAGCTCCTCCTCTACATGGCCGCCATCCTCAGAAGCCGCCAGGATGGGTCACTTTAATTGCAGTGTAGAGAGTGACCTATCCCCATCTACTCTTTTGGCAGAAAGAGGAGCATCACCACAATCCTCCACCAAGGTGAAGTTCGAGTCGGCTCCTTGGTGGGCCCTCAGGCATACAACATGGCGTCGGCCTCCGGAGCGGGTGGCAGAGTATCTCCGGCGTCCATCGGCCAAATCCCCCCCAAATGGCTGCACCTGGCTCTATGGAATCCGGGGCTGAGGATGTAGTTGTGCCCTGGGTGCAAATGTGCGGTTAATCGTCCCGATGGCAGCGGATGACACTTAGTGGACTCGGAGCTCCTCTCCAAGACGTCCGCCGCTGTTCACGCTTGGCCACGCCCCGAGATATGCTTTTTTTTAATAACGTTTTTATTGGTTTTAACAGTACTACACTATCAAAGTTCCCTTTGCTTATTTCTGCACTGTAGAGCCCTGGAGAAGTGCTTTACTGGCAAGTTAATATTCTCTGAATACTAGAGAGGATCTTACGAGGACGAGGACGAGGAGGAAACAGTGTTGGCTTTGGAGTGAACCCCCTTAAAGGGGAATGTGCACATTACCATTTTTTTGTTAAATAGGTCCATTCATTAAAGGAGTTGTAAAGTCTCTTGGTTTTTTACCTTAACCACTTGCTTACTGGACACATATACCCCCCTCCTGCCCAGGTGAAATTTCAGCTTCCGGCACTGCGTCATTTTAACTGACGATTGCGCGGTCGTGCGATGTGGCTCCCAAACAATATTTACGTCTTTTTTTCCCCACAAGTAGAGCTTTCTTTTGGTGGTATTTGATCGCCTGTGCGGTTTTTGTTTTTTGCGCTATAAACAAAAAAGTGCGACAATTTTGAAAAAAATACAATATTTTTTACTTGTTGCTATAATAAATATCCCAATTTAAAAAAAAACACACGCAATGAGCGACTTGTTTGAGCAAAAGTTATAGCGCTTACAAAATAGGGGACAGAATTATTATTATTTATTTATTTTTTTACTAGAAATGGCGGCGATCTGCGACGTTATGGCGGACACATCGGACACTTTTGAAACATTTTTGGCGCCATTCACATTTATACTGCGATCAGTGCTATAAATATGCACTAATTACTATATAAATGTGACTGGCATTGAAGGGGTTAACACTAGGGGGTGAGGAAGGGGTTAAATGTATTCCCTACATAGTGTTCTAACTGTGGGGGGAGGGGGGGTGACTGGGGGGGTGACCGATCTGTGTCCCTATGTACAAGGAACACAGATCGGTCTCCTCCTCTCCATAGACAGGACGCTGTCTCTGTGTAAAACGGCAATGAGAGATGATCTATATGAGATCATCTCTCATTCGCCACACAGATCGCATCGCAAACGCCCACTCTGATTGGCCGTTCGCCGCGATCTGTGATTGGCTGTGTCCAAGGGACACGGCCAACACAGAGCTTCCCCGCTGCGCGCTCTGGAGCGCGCGCTGGGAACGCCCAAAGGGGCAGCCGTCTTTTGACGGTGGGTTGGATATTCATACCCGCGCTGTAGCCGTCATTCGTCTATAGCGCGGGTTTGAAGTGGTTAATGTGTTCTATGCATTAAGGTGAAAAAACCTTCTGTGGTGCAGGTGCCCCCAGAACCCCCTTTTTTCTTACCTGAACGTGATTGTTCCAGGGACAAGAATGAGCCCAGCAGCTCCAGCTCACATGATATATAATTTATGCACTATAAAACATGTTTGCTTTATGCATAATGTGATGGTTGTTTTGCAGCAAATTCTCAGTTAATTCACATTTTATGATTTGTTTTGAGGCAATTTACCGAAGTTAACATTGATGCAATTGTTATGCGTTTATTCATGCACAATTTTTTCACTTGTATGCATAAAGACGCATATTGTCATGCATTAAGGATTATGTATTGATTACAGTTTTTCTTTGAAACTTGCATGACACACTGTGGAAATTGTACATTTCAGTGTTAGCAGCAACTAGTGGCATCTTAGATTCTTTGCCACATATCACATTTATTTGGTATTTACTATACTTATTGGATTCCACACATTTTATTGCATTTGTGTATTTAGCTGTATTTCTGCAGTTCAGATTTTAAAGATAAGTGAGGCTTAAAATTAAGTTAGGCTCAGAATAGAGGTAACGTCTAAGAACAGAAAATAGGCTTAAAAAAGGTCCAAAAAAGAACTATACCTTAAAAAGAATAGAAAGCATTTCAAGGGGTGAGATTCTAATGTGAAAAAAAAAAAATGATACAAGAAGAAACACTGATGCAGCATACACACAATCATTTTTCAGCATGAAAAAAACTTCGGGCCAGATTCACAGAGCCCTTACTCCTGTCTAACTGGTGTTAGACTGGAGTAATTTCAAATCACGCACGTTTTTTAGCTAGTCGGAAACCTCAAACCATGAATAGGCGGCTGCGGGCTTCAATTCGACTGGATTACGTGTTCGTACGCTTTCTGATCTACGCTGCAATAAAATTGCGGCCACTGGGTGGACTTTCCGTCGTTTTCCGCGTCGGGGTATGCAAATGAGCTTTTGCCAGCGATCCCCGAAATTACGATCTTCATTCGCAATCTCTTACGGCACCTTTAGTCATCTTTTTTTTGAGTAACACTATACCAGCTTTTTGCTGGTCTAATATTAGACAGCCCATGTTAAGTATGGCCGTCGTTCCCATGTCGAATTTCTACATTTTCCGACGTCTTTTATTATTTTTTACGTAAGTCGTCCGGGGATAGGAATGTTCATAAACGACGCTACTCAAACAACGAATGACGTAACGACATGATTTCACGCAATGCACGGTGGAAAATTTCTGAACGGAGCATGCGCAGTTCGATCGCCGCGGGGACGCGCTTAATTTAAATGCTTCACTCCCCCTAATGGCGTATTTCGATTACGCGGCGAGAAATAGACTACGCCGCTGTAGCGTACGGGCAAAAATCTACCAGAATTCGGTGTAGAGCCTGGTAAAATCTGGCAGCGTAGAGTATTTTGACTACGCAGCGCAATATTAAGTGTATCTGAATCTGGCCCAAAGTTTTTTTAAAAAAATGTCATTTAAAATGATCGTGTGGGGGCTTCACATCATTTTTTGGGTTCTGAAAAACGTCAATTTTTTTTTTCGAACATGCTGCTTTTTTTAACGACGTTTTAAACTGTAGCTTTTCGGGTTGTAAAAAATAATCGTGTGTGGGCTAAAACGACATTAAAAACCTGCGCATGCTCAGAGACGAAAACTCCATTCGTAATGGAGTAAGCACATTCATCACGCTGTAACAGACAGAAAAGCCTGAATCGTCTTTTACTAACAGGAAATCAGCTAAAGCAGCCCCAAGGGTGGCATAATCCGCATGGAACTTCCCCTTTAAAGTGCCGTTGTACGTGTTGTATGTCACCGCGCTTTGCTAGAGCATTTTTTTAAAACGATCATGTGTGGGCAACGTCGTTTAAATGATGAAGTTGGAAAAAAATATTTTTCTTCTAAATGCGAAAAAAATTGTTTTTTTAATGCCGAAAAATGATCGCGTGTACGCGGCATTGGAATAAAAACCTGGCTTAGATGAAAAATGGATTTCAGAAGAGAAAAAAGATAGAGAATATTTTTTTCTCTTCTGAAATCATTGGATTACAGCGTGTTTTATTGAACATTTAACAAAAGATAAAGAAAAATAAAACACATTTGTAAACACAATATATTTCCTTTAAAGATTTTATTTCTATGGATTTTTGTCTTCCTTGATCCATTTTTAATTCAAAAAAATATGTTACAAACCTACATCAGCTTGTATCATATCTATGTTCACATTAATAAAAATAGAGTTGTCACAGGGAAACCCAATGCCCTGTCCACAAAACCAGAATCCACAATCTATTTTTATTTTTCTCATAAAAATGTCAACCGATTTGTGTGGTACGAAACTTAATTTTTATTCCGCATATTTCTCCAGCTCAAAATTGCTTCTGCTAAAAAGAGATTGCACTTTAGACACACGTTATTTTCTTGTTAAAATGGAGCTATTAAATTGAAAGACTAAGCTGTATTTTACAATCAATACATTGACTTTTATATGTTGACCTCTGCTTTGTCTGAGCCAATATTAACTGCAGTTGTTCAATAGAATATTGTTCATTTTAGGAACAATCGATGCCAGTGAGTTTTGATGTCTTTCAGGTTTCATAATACACCACACTATATAATTAGAACACAATAATGAAGTGCGTCAAGACGAATTATGGTTTTGTGTTGATACATGGCAAAAAGCTCAAAACTGCATGACCTGCACCTTCTAGGTGGAATATCAGCTTTAATTTGAAAATAGTTAAAATTGATACAGCACATTGTGAACTAAACAGTCTGTAAATGTGTTCTGCGCTGGTTTACTATGCACGCACAAACAGTATATACTGTATACTGTATATATATATATATATATATATATATATATATATTTGTTAAAATGGGGGAAATTTAACATATATATGTATTTATTAAAATGGAGGAAATTAGCCAGAAGACTTTAGTGCCCTGCCATTTCTAAATTGGACCTTAGGCATTGGTGCTGCTGCCACAACACTGCAACCCCTCACAGATACTCTAGTTCAGTGTTTTTCAACTCCAGTCCTCAAGGCACACCAACAGGTCAAGTTTTCAGGATTTCCCTCAGATGAAATGGCTGTGGTGATTACTAAGGCAGTGAAACTGATCAAATTACATGTGCAAATTAATGGAAAGCCTGAAAACATGACCTGTTGGTGTGCCTTGAGGACTGGAGTTGAAAAACACTGCTCTAGTTGGAGCACAGGAATGAGCCCTGCTGCACAGTATTGCATCAAAAATTGTAGCGGTGCGATCTGATGCTCTCGTCTCAAAAAAGGCCCACACCAAAGAACTTTTGAAATAATGCGGAAAAACAGCAGAGCCTTGCACATGCGCGGCTCTGCGGTGTGATGTAGTCGGTGCGCTGCCCTTAAGATGGCTCCTGTAGGGCATCCTGCCTCATTGGAGATGTGCCTCCTCCTCCTCCTCTCTCCTATCAGGCACCCACGTGGAGTCAGTGACTTCATCATCCCCCCTCCTCATCAGTGTAGCAATCCTGGCAGTATACTGCAGCTGGGGGAACATGACTGCCAGATTGCTGTCCTTCTTGGGCACCCCCTCTCTCTGGGCTCACGTCAATGCCTTTCTCTAGCTGGGTACCATCACCCGAGCCTTCAAAATGCTGTGCATCTTCATGCAGCATGTACATAACACTGTGGTCAAACAGTTCGGGGGACTCCTCAGGAGGACATGGTGGGACTAGGGAAGGAGTGACTGATGCCATTGAGCAGAGGGAAGAGGCCACGTTGGTAGCTGCTTTGCCAGACAAAGTACCCTGATCCTGGGTGAGAGAGGATGAGGAGGATGAGGACGGCTTGGTCATCCACTCTACCAAGTGTTCAGCATGTTGCGGCTCAACACAGCCAGCTGCCGAAAAAAAGGAAAATCGTGTCCCACGACCTCGTGCTGATGAAGATGTCCAGGACCAGCACTGTTGCCTCTAGACACAGAGCCTGCTTGCCCTCTGTTATTGGCTCGTGACTCTCTGCCTCTCCTTGTTGTCCTTCCAGACATACTAATAGCCTGCAGGGACATGTAGCTGCACAAATACTGACAATAATTGAAGATCCCTGCCTGTGGTATTAATATGAGAACACCAGCAATTGTATTCATGTAGCTTTAGGTGCACACTGTGCAGAGGACACAGTACACCAAGTGAAAATACTTGCAGATCCCTGCCTGTGGTATTAATATGAGAACACCAGCAATTGTATTCACGTAGCTTTAGGTGCAAACTGTGCAGAGGACACAGTACACCAAGTGAAAATACTTGCAGATCCCTGCCTTTGATTTAAATAAGAACCTCTTAGTATAAACAATAAAGAAATAGTAGTACCATCATCCTAAAAGTAGAAAAGAATTAGGACTAGAGGGACCCAGGAGACCAGAAAAAATGAAGGGGGGCAAGAGGACTATATCGTTACTGTGTAGAGAGATAAACTCAAGGAGTAATAGGAGTAAAAGATATATATCAATTTATTAACATGGTATCAAAAGAGACAAACATGGTCATAAAATACATCAAAACAATATTAACAGGCAATAAAGATATTGCGAGACCAGCCATACATGTCACCGGGCTGAAATATTCCCCAGGCAGAGGATCACGGTGAAGAGGGAGGTAAAGCAAAACGGAATCTCAACTAGTTTTCGCAACTGGGTTGCTTCGTCAGGAGAATTTCTATAAAGAGAACACCAAATCGCTCAGAAGTCTCAGCCGACCGTGGCGAAAGGCATCCCACGGCGATTAGGGGGGGAACTGCGGAGGTGGACCTGTTTAACTGTGTAAAATTAGGAGCTAAAGTACGAGGGCCCTAGGATTCAATTGCAACGTGAAAATAGTGTGGCGAGTGGTTACAAAGGCCGCACAGTGATACTGTGTATAATAAGTTCAGAAATGAAGTCTGGTACAGTCTCACTTATGGGAAGCAACTTGTTTCTGGATAAAGCAATGCAGAGTCCCAGGGCCTGGCCCTCTGTGCAAAGGACACATTACACTAAATGAAAATACTGCAGCTAGCACAATCACCTGCCTGACTGTCAGTATATTAGAAACAGCATACAGAAACAAATCTAGATAAACTCAATACAGTGAATAAATATATACTGTATACAGCACCTGGGATGCATACAGTGCAGAAAATAAGTATTTGAACACCCTGCTATTTTGCAAGTTCTCCTACTTGGAAATCATGGAGGGGTCTGAAATTGTCATCGTAGGTGCATGTCCGCTGTGAGAGACAAAATAAAAAAAAAATCCAGAAATCACAATTTATGAATTTTTAACTACCAAGTGGGAGAACTTGCAAAATAGCAGGGTGTTCAAATACTTATTTTCCGCACTGTATATATCCTCTACACACTGTAACTGTAACTGACTCGCCTGCCTCCCTGCTCTATGTAACTGAATTGAAATGGCACTGTCTCTCTCTCTCTATCTTTAACCACTGCCGCAACACACTACACAAGGCCGAATTCCAGGCGGCCTTATATATTGTGGGGCATGTACTAAATCCCCTGAGTAGGGATGGGCCGAACACCCCCCTGTTCGTCTGTCATAAAAACAAAGAGCAAAGTGCAAACTGTGCAACAAAGTGCAAATGCATATATATAATGTTAATATACAATAAATCTCAAATAAATCTCAAATAAATGGTTCCATCCGTGTTGTTGTAGCTGATTTTGTGAAATAGGTGATTTTCTTGAATAAAATGAGCTCATATTGTGCTTACCTTTATAAGGCAAGGAAAGAGCCTTAAAATATGTAGCACTTTGGTGGGTCTCCAGTAGATGTCCCTCTAGCCTCTCTGTGGGATGGTATAGTGGTCCTAGTTGGGGTCCAATGTTCCAGGGTATGTGGATGGAGGTTAACCAGTGGTGCTCAAATAAGAAAGGATGGTGCCATAGTGAAGTATGTAAATAACGATTTAATAATAAAAGTAGCAACTTACATCAAAGTACAAACAAACGAGCGTACGATCGGATTACACGTCTATTTCCGGTTCCGGGTCTTACATGTTACGCTGCACGATAAAGGGAAAACCGCCGCTCCAGACGACACTCTTCAGTGGTGAGTAAAGTTCAAAAACTCAAATGGGTGCAGGCAATGCGTGGTGCAATATAAGGAAAGAAAAATGGACAGCCGCACTCCAATGGATGAAAAGACTTAAAAATAGTGCCTGTTTATTCCAGTCAAAAAACTAAAACAGCAAAAACAGCAAACAGTGGGGTAACAAAAGCTGACGCGTTTCACATCGACAACCGATGCTTAGTCATAGCTCTATGTTACGCTGCACCTTGCAGCTTCATCAGAGATACCCGATTGGTTCCTGGCTTTGTCCTTTATGTGTTAAAACCGGAAGTGTATCGGCGGCCATTTTGGCGGAGTACATGTCTCCGTTATGGCGGCGGTCATTTTGTTGGTTAGAGTCTTCTCCTATGTTATAGAGTCTGGTTCTCCGTGACTGGAGAATTCTGCTGCTCAATGTGTTATATACAATCCTAAGTGTTTTTGGAGTCATAAGTTCTAGAGGAGGGGGTATTTAAAAATTGTAACATCCCAAAGGGACAATTGACAAGAATCAGAAGAAATTGCACATATGAAGAAGATTACAGATCCCAAGCGGCATTTATAGGAGACAGATTGAAGGAAAAGGGATACACTGAAAAGTACATACAAAAACAAATTAACGAGGTATCAAAACTCAACAGACAAAATATGCTACAAGGACCAAAAATGAAACAACACAAAATGGAAGCACCAATGATCATACTGGACTATAACATACAACATAGAGATATTGAAAAATCCATTAAAAGACATTGGCATATATTAAAGAGTGACAAGCACCTGAAAAATATATTGCCAGAAAAACCAAATATAGTGTATAGGAGAGCACCAACACTAAGAGACTTGGTAATTAAAAATGTGGTAGACCCCCCAAAAAGTGGACATAGTTATTTTACAAGTAAATGATTCCACCCATGCAAATATTGCTTTGCATGCAGACACTCAAAAAAAAACACAGAAAAAAAGAACAGATTTAATCTCGACCAAAACAGGACAAACTTACGAGATTAAAGACTTTATTATCTGTCACACAGAAGGAGTAGTCTATGTACTGCAATGTACTGCAACCTACAGTATGTAGGACGCACTAAAAGACCTCTCATGGTAAGAATAGGAGAACACATACGAAATTTCAAGAAAAAGTTCCCTAAACACAACGTCAGTAAACATTTTGCCCAATACCACAATAGTGACCCCACACAGATGAGCTTTTGGGCTATAGAAAAATACAAGAAACCATAGAGAGGAGCACATATAGCCAGAACCATTAGTCAAAAAGAGTTACAATGGATTTTTAATTTACAAACAATGGTCCCTGATGGAATGAATGTTAAATTTGATCTTAACTGTTTTTTAAGCAATTTTTAACACATACCATGGTTATACATACATTTTTATAATATTTTAAAACATTATTATTTTAATTATAATAACGTCATTTGTTGTTCTTATCCAGATTTTAAATCATTGTATATCCCTGTTGTCTATTTTATATACTTATGTCATTATTGGCCATTTTATTAGAAACTGCTCAGTTACATTACACAAGGGGTTAACACCACCGGTGGCTAATTGAAGTCATCACTATACATATGAGGAGTATAAGAACTGCATTCTAGGCCACAGCCTTTTGCTGCCCGCCTTTTAAATACCCCCTCCTCTAGAACTTATGACTCCAAAAACACTTAGGATTGTATATAAAACATTGAGCAGCAGAATTCTCCAGTCACGGAGAACCAGACTCTATAACATAGGAGAAGACTCTAACCAACAAAATGGCCGCCGCCATAACGGAGACATGTACTCCGCCAAAATGGCCGCCGATACACTTCCATTTTTAACACATAAAGGACAAAGCCAGGAACCAATCGGGTATCTCTGATAAAGCTGTGAGGTGCAGCGTAACATGTAAGACCCGGAACCAGAAGTAGACGTGTAATCCGATCGTACGCTCGTTTGTACTTTGATGTAAGTTGCCATTTTTATTATTAAATCGTTATTTACATACTTCACTATGGCACCATCCTTTCTTATTTGAGCACCACTGGTTAACCTCCATCCACTTACCTTGGAACATTGGACCCCAACTAGGACCACTATACCATCCCACAGAGAGGATAGAGGGACATCTACTGGAGACCCACCAAAGTGCTACATATTTTAAGGCTCTTTCCTTGCCTTATAAAGGTAAGCGCAATGTGAGCTCATTTTATTCAAGAAAATCACCTATTTCACAAAATCAGCTGCAACACCACGGATGGAACCATTTTTTGAGATTTATTTGATATTTATTGTATATTAATATTATATATATGCATTTGCACTTTGTTGCACAGTTTGCACTTTGTTATTTGTTTTTATGACAGATTCTCAGTGGTATATGTATATGCGCTTATCACCCTTTTAATTTATCACTGTTGTTTTATCACATATCACAATCCAGATTGAGCAGCATTTAAATTTTTTCACTTTATTTATTTTGGTGGCGCAAGAGCCTCACAAACACCCCCCCCTGTTCGGTTCGCACCAGAACCTGCGAACACACCAAACATTTGTGTGAACGTTAGAACCCCGTTAAAGTCTATGGGACTCAAACGTTTGAAATCTAAAGTGCTAATTTTAAAGGCTAGTATGCAAGTTATTGTCCTAAAAAGTGTTTGGGGACCTGGGTCCTGCCCCAGGGGACATGTCCAAAGGGGGGGGGCGGACTTCCCTTTAACGCTTCGAATGGGGAGTATCCTGTAGTCTTCGAGGGTGTCATCCTGATCTCAGCCAAGACCACAGGAAGTGTTTTTACCCACTCAGCGAAGGACCCCCCTGTTGCTTTTCTGATTTTATCTTTAATTGTTCTGCTCATTCCTTTCTACTATGCCTGAACTCTGTGGGTGATAGGGAATGTGAAACTTCCACACTATTTAAGGGTTTTAACTAGATCTTGGCAAACCTTTGAAACAAAAGCAGGACCATTATCTGAGTTAATTTGTAGAGGTCATCCCCACCTTGGGATAATTTCCTTTGTGAGTATGAGAACCACTCTGTGTGTCTTCTCTCGTGGTTTTAAAAGCTTCCACCCTGGCCAGATGGCCAGAAAATATTCTTGTTTCTTTCCTAATTTAGGCATGTGAGTAAAATCAATTTGGAAATGTGTGAAAGGTGTCGTAGGATACTGTAAGTGTTGATGTTTTGGTTTATTAGGAGAATTCAGATTGTTCTGAATGCAGGTAATACACTACGCAACATAACCTGTGACTAATTTGGGTAGTCCTACAATATAATAATCTTTAAGGAGGACTTCACAGATGCTTTGCCAACCCCTGTGGCCCATGCTGTGGTACTGTGCTATAAATAGGGGAGCACTTGCTGGGGGGATACATGGTTTCCCCTCTTTGAGGAAAAGTCCCCCTTTGGTCCTTTCCCAAATCCTTCCAAGCCCAGTCCCTAAGATCTTGGTCAGTGGCATGTGTCTGAAGGTCTAATAATGTATGATCTAACAGTGCTATTTCAGGCATTAGTACTGGCATTTGGGTGTGTGCTGGCTGTGAGGTAGTGGCTGCCAATATCTGTTTGTTCTCCTGTGTGCGCTCTGCAATGAATAACAGCTATTTTCCCATCCGCTGCTACAAACCCTCTCCTAAACCAGATGACTCCGAAATCGTGAATGACCCCAAAACCATACTTGGAATCAGTATATATATTTACATCCTAACGCTAGAAAAGCTGACATGCTGCTCGTATTAATGAAATCAGTTCTGCTGCTTGGGTCGACTGGAAGGGTATCTGATTTGCCTCAATAATCCTATCAGACAGTTGTACCACAGCATAACCTGCATGGTAAGTAGGGATGAGCTTCGAGTGTGAGTCGAACTCATGTTCGACTCGAACATTGCCTGTTCGCCTATACGGTGAAAAAACAAACAATTTGGGGTGTTCGCGGCAAATTCGAAAAACCGCGGAACACCCTGTTAAAGTCTATGGGAGAAATCTAAAGTGCTAATTTTAAAGGCTAATATGCAAGTTATTGTCCTAAAAAGTGTTTGGGGACCTTGGTCCTGCCCCAGGGGACATGTATCAATGCAAAAAAAGTTTTAAAAACGGCCGTTTTTCGGGAGCAGTGAATTTAATAATGCTTAAAGTGAAACAATAAAAGTGAAATATTCCTTTAAATTTCGTACTTGCGGCTATAATGAATTTTTCAGCTCCCGGCAATTCAGAGAGAATTCATTCATAAAAAAAAAAAAAAAAAAGCGTAGGGTCCCCCCAAATTCAATTACCAGGCCCTTCAGGTCTGGTAGGGATATTAAAGTGAACCCCACCGTCAATTAAAAAAAAAATGAAGTGGGGTTCCCCCCAAATATCCATTCTAGACCCTTTAGGTCTGGTGTGGATTTTAAGGGGGAACTCCACCCAAAATTGAAAAAAATGGCGTGGAGTTCCCCCAAAAATTCACACCAGACCCCTTATCTGAGCACGCAACCTGGCCGGCCGCAGAAAAGAGGGGGGATGAGAGAGCGACCCCCTCCCAAACTGTATCAGGCCACATGCTGATGGGAACAAGGGCCTCATCCCCACAACCCTTGCCCGGTGGTTGTGAGGGTCTGCGGGCGGGGGCTTATCAGAATCTGGAAGACCCCTTTAACAAAGGTGACACACAGATCCTGCCCCCCCATGTGAATTGGTAATGGGTTACATTGTACCCCTACCATTTCACAAATGAAGTGTAAATAGTTGTAAAAACACACACACACCCCTCTTTTCTGCAGCTGACCAGGTTGCGTGCTCGGATAAGGGGTCTGGTGTGGATTTTTGGGGAAACTCCACACCATTTTTTTTAGTTGGGGTGGAGTTCCCCTTAAAATCCACACCAGACCTGAAGGGTCTGGAATGGATATTTGGGGGGAACCCCACGTCATTTTTTTTAAATTGACGGCAGGGTTCCCCTAATTATCCATACCAGACCTTGGGGGGACCCCACGCTTTTTTTTTTTTATGAATGAATTCTTTCTGAATTGCAGGGAGCCGACAATTCATTATAGCCGCGAGTCCGTTTTAAATGACTTTTTTTCCTCCAGAAATGACACTTTGTCCAGAGACAGTTCTAAGTACGGGAAACATGTGCTATTTCACATGCTTACTTTACACCCCCCCAGGTATAAAATTTAAAGGAATATTTCACTTTTATTGTTTCACTTTAAGCGTTATTAAATTGACTGCTCCTGAAAAAAACAGCCTTTTTTAAAAAAAAATTGCATTGATACATGTCCCCTGGGGTCCCCAAACACTTTTTAGGACAATAACTTGCATATTAGCCTTTAAAATTAGCACTTTAGATTTCTCTCATAGACTTTAACAGGGTGTTCTGCGGCTGGGATGGATGAGATGGAAGCCCTGCATATGGGCTTGCCGCGATATCCACTCCCCCTCCCCCTCCTGGTCGCCCGGGGAATGGGGATCTGCTGTGAGAGGACAGACAGGCAGCAGCAGCGCCGCTCTCACAGAGTAAAGCCGTCACCCGCCGCTGACTCAGCCTCAGGTATAGTGAAAATATAGGCAGCACGCTCGGTGCTGCAGCCTGTGGTCACATAAAATAAAAAAATGTACTCTGCTGTCAGTGTCAAGTTTATACTGCATTGCCCTGTATAAAGAGGGGGGCAGATATATGGGGGGGGGCATACATGCAGGGAGGTACAGATGTGTGTGGGAGGGGGATTAGATATATGGGGGGGATAGACGTGCAGGGGGTACAGAGAGAAAATGATAGGTGTGTGGTGCGTGCGAAGGGGGGGGTTGCAGAGGGGAACAGAGGTGCAGAGGGGGTACAGATATATGTGTGTGGGGGGTGAACAGACATGCAGGGGGGGCAGATGTGCAGGGGGGTACAGAGAGGAAATGAGATGTGTGTGTGGGGAGTGTGCAGAGGGGAACAGAGTACGAAGGGGGGGTGCAGGGTTGCGGAGGGGGGTGCAGAGGGGAACAGAGGTGTGGAGGGGAACAGAGGTGCAGAGGGGGGTGCGGAGGGGAACAGAGGTGCAGAGGGGGGTGCGGAGGGGAACAGAGATGCAGAGGGGGGGTGCGGAGGGGAACATAGGTGCAGAGGGGGGGTGCGGAGGGGAACAGAGGTGCAGGGGGGGTGCGGAGGGGAACAGAGGTGCAGAGGGGGGGTGCGGAGGGTAACATCGGCCCTAAAAACTAGTGTCACCACTCGAAAATTTCAGGGTGGGTCTGAAACAGAAAGGGGTGTGGCCTTGACAGGAAGTCGTGGGTCATATTTAAATTAGGGGGTGCACAAGGAGATTTATGAACACCCTTTGTTCTGTGGAGGGCTGCAAGACTTCAGACCTTTACACTATACTGCTGTACCTGGTTTGGCGAAACACCAGAGCACAGGAGATTTTTTTGTGTTACTGGTGCACAAGTTTAGTCAGGCCTAGGACAGCACAAAACATAAATACACTACTGTCTGGGGTATAGGGCATTTGAGGTTACTCAATCAGTTTCCTGTAAAGATCCTGTAGCACATATGGTGACTAATGAGCAATGGCTCCCAGGGTGGCTCAGCTAAGCCTAGCTGAGGCTGAAGGAAGTGACTGGTTTTCTACACTGTTTCTCTCTCTCTCTCTCTCTCTCTCTCTCGCTCTCTCTCTCTCTCTCTCTCTCTCTCTCTCCTCTGGTCCCTTTTGCCTGGAGGCAGAGCCCCCTAGCAAAGGGGTCCCCTCCAGGCCTCTGGATCCTGAACTCTTCCCCCACATGGTCATGGTCCAGAATACTTAAGTGCTATCTCTCCGCCTGTTGGGCTGTCCTCTCCCAGGGATTGGAAGAGACCCCAAAAATATTCAAGCCTTATCAATTCCAGATAAGTTCCAGAACTTTTCTAAGCTCTAGAAGCTAGGGGAGGCAGCAGAGCCCTTGGAGCTCTGCCAGCTAAACTAACAACAACAAATGCAACACCCTGGCTCCTTTGGCTACAGTAGGAGCCTAACTAAATGTACCTACTGTACACAGGGGGTGCTACATACCTTTATAACAGGACACAATAGAGATGTAGGGGTGAAGAAGTAACCAAAGAAAACTGCACCTTTTCCAGTGCAACAATTACATTTCTTTTTTAAGGATATTATTTCAGTTACATGAAAGGAAGGGTATTAGGGTAAGTGAAATGATTTAAATATGTTACTTTTCCATTGATCGTCTTCATGTCTTTCTTTATACTGTACATGTTTCAGTCTCTATTGGTGTCATTTTTTACAAAAAGAAAAATCTGATGTATCCTGCATAATGTTTTATTAATAAGTATCCTTTATTTGTTCTGAAAAATGATCTAGCAAGGGCGAGATGAGCACTGATTGAGATCTCTGTTCTGCTGGCTACGTTCATATTGACTGAACCCGCTATCATAATGCATGCCTTTCATTTATCTGCAAATGTTTGGAATTTTCCCATCAAGCAATTTTTTATTTTACTTGAAGAAACATAGATAGCTTTATTTGTATTATAATATTTACCTTTTGATTATTTATCACCAAGTCTGAGCTGAAGGCATGTTTTACCTAAACATAAATAATGTATTTTCTTTAGTTTGGCTCCAGAGCTACTTTTTTTTTTTGGCAATACAATTAATTAAACCCCCAGAATATTATATATTTTCTGAAAGCAGAGGCCCCGAAGACTAAAAATATGATATTTGCACATTTTTGTTTCACGTGATACTTTTAATTGTTTATTAAACACAAATTTTCAGGTAAAATGTAGTAAAATTAATTTTAGTGCAAACTCACACCATATAATACCCATTTTTTATTAAAATATAAAAGATAAGGTTGCATTGAGCAAATAGATACCAAACATTCCATGTCTTATAGTTTGCATTAACCTGCGATATCACTAAAATCGATGGTGCCCACAAATCCCCATGGGTGAGCTTTAAAAGCATTTACGGCTCTTCAGCTTAGAGTTAACTAGTAGTTCATACTCTGATGTTGACAGCTATATGTCACAAGTATGGTGTCACAGTTTTCGTGATTGCGAACGGTGATTAGTGACTTGTCACTGGTAGCCACGCCCCCTAACAGTAAGAATCACTCCCTAGGTAACATATTTAACCCCTTTAGCACCACCTAGTGGTTAACCCATTCAATTCCAGTGTCTTATCTACAGTAATCAGTGCATTTTTATAGCACTGATCACTGTAAAAATGACAATGGTCTTAAAATGGTGTCAAAGTGTCCGATCTGTCTGCCATAATGTCGCAGTCACAATAAAAATCGCTGATCGCTGCCATTACTAGTAAAAATATTTTTTTATAAAAATGCCATTAACCACTTAAGGATCGCCTACTGCACATTTACGTCGGCAGAATGGCATGGCTGGGCACATCAACATATATACGTTGGTTTCTAGTACCCAGCCGTGGGTCACGGGCACGCGCCTGCGGCGTGCTTCCGTGACCCGATCCGAAGCTCTGGGACCCGATCGCCGCTGGAGTGCGGCGATCGGTCCCCGTAGCCAAAGAACGGGCAGAGCCGTGTGTAAACACGGCTTCCCCGTGCTTCACTGTGGCCGCAGCATCAATCGCGTCATCCCTGTTATAGTGGGACGTGATCGATGATGTCACACCTACAGCCACACCCCCCTACAGTTGTAAACACACACAGGGAACACTCAAATCCTACAGCGCCCCCTTGTGGTTAACTCCCAAACTGCAACTGTCATTTCCACAGTAAACAATGCAATTTAAATGCATTTTTTGCTGTGAAAATGACAATTGTCCCAAAAATGTGTCAAAATTGTCCGAAGTGTCCGCCATAATGTCGCAGTCACGAAAAAAATCGCTGATCGCCGCTATTAGTAGTAAAAAAATAAAAATAAAAATGGAATAAAACTATCCCTTATTTTGTAAACGCTATAAATTTGGCGAAAACCAACTGATAAACGCTTATTGCAATTTTTTTTTACCAAAAATAGGTAGAAGAATACGTATCGGCCTAAACTGAGAAAAAAAAATATTTATATATATTTTTGGGGATATTTATTATAGCAAAAAGTAAAAAATATTGCATTTTGTTTTAAAATTGTGGCTCTATTTTTGTTTATAGCTCAAAAAATAAAAACCGCAGAGGTGATCAAATACCACCAAAAGAAAGCTCTATTTGTGGGGAAAAAAGGACGCCAATTTTGTTTGGGAGCCACGTCGCACAACCGCGCAATTGTCAGTTAAAACGACGCAGTGCCGAATCACAAAAAGGGGCAAGGTCCTTTAGCAGCATTTTGGTCCGGGTCTTAAGTGGTTAAACTACTCCCTTTAGACTCTATAACTTATTGTTGTTTATAGCGCAAAAAATAAAAACCGCAGAGGTGTTCAAATACAACCAAAGGGAAGCTCTATTTGTGGGGAAATAAGGACATCAATTTTGTTTGGGAGCCACATGGCACGATCGCGCAATTGTCAGTTAAAACGATGATGTGCCGAATCGCAAAAAACGGGCTCGTCTTTGGCCAGTGAAATGGTCCAGGGCTTAAGTGGTGTGACGGTATGCGAGGTGAAATACACGGTTATAGGTACATTTCACCTCGCATTCACTCTATTGTAAGAGAATGAACCAAAATCCGGCCCAGGTTTTTCCTGCCTCTGTGGTAGGCTGGGTTCCGGTCTTGATGTTCTGGTCCACCTGAGTCCACACTCAGTTGGAAGTTGAAAGACCAGGAAGAGAGCACAGGAGTGACTCAGGAGGGAACCTGAGTGAGGAGCTCTGTTGGTGTGGACTAAAAAGAAAAAAGGTTTGCTTTATCAGATATTTTGTGGGTGACGGGGACCAGTCCCGCACTGTATAGAGAGGAAACAATTTGTTTAGTTTAGCGCCGGACTTAAAGGATTTCATTTACTGTTTTGTTTATTTTTACCTGAAATCCTCTTGTAAAAAAAATGTGGCACCCGCCAGACTTTTAGGAAAGTGCCTGTTTACGGACTTTGATTCAGAAAAGGTGATCCCCACAAGCTAATCTCCCATGGTAGTTAAAGGTTCACTCTTTGGACGTACGTAGTGCGCCCAAAGAGATGAATTGGTTAATATTGAAATCCAGGCAGATATAAAAGTCAAAAATTAATGCAGCTTGGTATTCATTAATTCATCATTAAATGTATTTTGAATGTGGGGGGGCGTGACCAACAGCCAAGCATAATGGCAGCTTAGGGGTACAGCTGTGACACATTGCAGCAGACCGGGGCAGACATCAGGGGTGCTGAAAACTCCAAAGTAGTGCTTTTTACACCCTATAATAGCATAGCAAGCAGGGGAATGTCTAAAAAGAGGAAGGAGAGGGGAAGACCAGGGAAGATGACAGACTTCTTCCTGATGGCAGCAGCGAATAGAGCAGATTTTCAGCAGGAGGAGATATATAGCTGGGAAGCATAGAGGACCGCCACATATCCAAGGACTACAAGGAAACCATATCCCAGGCTCCTTCTTCCTCCAACAGTCTATCCAAAAGCAGACCAAGAGTCCAGCAGCAAGCTGCATCCAGCAATGAGTTCAGTACACATGCGTTAACTCGTGTTGAAAACAGGGAATTGCAGGACTCCATCTTTACTTTTTTGACTTACTGTAGAACCAGCGTGTTCTTCAAGGGTGGAGTTTGTCTAGATCCTGTAGTCAGACTTTAGGTTGCTTTTTACCTTAGCATAGACTTAAAGTAAAGGGAGAGAATCCACTCTAAAGTGAATGGAAGCCTGCAAAAAATATTTACAACACTAGGTTCACCTTTTAATGATTTATTTCTGGCAGTTTTTTCTGCAATTCATTTGGAACTCCTATAAAATAAGCATCCTCATTTTTCTACTGCTTAGTTCTTTCCTCTTCTCTCTCCATTCCCTTTCTTTTTCTCCTCTCCTCTTTTCTGCTTCTTTCTCTTCTCTCCCCTTCCCTTCACACCTCTCCTGTCCTTCCCTATCCCCCTACCACTCCTTTTCTCCCCACTCCCATCTTTCTCCCCTTCCCACTTCCCACTCTCTTCTCTCTCTCTTTTTTCTTTCCTCCTATCATTTCCTATTCTCTTCTATCTTTCACTCTCCTTCTACCTTATTTATCCCCCCTAGTCTCTCGCCTATCCTCCCTATTTCCTTTTTCCTCCTTGTCCCCTGTCTCTCTCTTGCCCATCCTTTTCCTCTCCTCACGTTCTCTACTCCTTCCCTCATCTTCCTTTCACTTCCTTTTCGCATTCTCCTCTACCCTCCCTCCCTTCCTCTGTCTTTTTATTTTCTCCTATGATTTTATATGCTCTCCTATCTTTCTCTCTCCTTCTTTATCATCCCCACTCTCTTGCCTATCATCCCTATTTCCCTTTTCTTCCTTGTCCCCTTTCTCTCTCTTCCCCACTCTCCTCCTCTCTTCACCTTCTCTTCCCCCTTCCCTCCTCTGCCCTTCCCTTCCTTTTCTCATCCTCCTCTAACCTCCCTCCCTTCCTCTCTCTTTTTCTTTTCTCCTATCATTTCCTATCCTCTCCTATGTTTCCCTCTCCTTCTCCCTTCTTGATCCTTTCCACTCTCACCTATCCTCCCACGTTCTCCTTTTCCTCCTCATCGCCTTTCTCTCTCCTCCCCACTCCCCTTCTTTTTCCCATCTCGCTGTACACTCCTCCCTTCCAGTTTTCTCCTTTTCCTTTTCTTTTTTTCCCTCTCCCTCTCCTTCTCCCTCCTTTCCCTCTCCTCTCCTCCATCCCTTTTGTTCTCCCCCTTATTTGGTAGTAACATACATAAATCCTATTTCTGCTCAAATTTACACCAGCACTATATTTTCAGTATTGCAACGAGTCATGCTTTAAAAGTTGTTTTTCAAATCTTTGTGATGAAATCCTCTTGTGATTTTACAGTATCAGCGATATATTGGTGGTGATGTTTGTGTCCAGCAAGATACCTACTGGTAGTTCAGGAACCGTTCAAATGATAACACTGCATAGTAAACAAGCTTAGTAAAGTTTCATTTTGGCCAGTAATTTACCCCAATCCACCATCTACGCACAGAATATTAAATGACTGACTGTTCAGGGAATATACAAGTTTATAAAGTGTGGGTGGATCTTTTATCTCTAGAATCTTCTTTACTCTTTTGTACAGATGCTGTATCTTCTCTCTGCAGATTATGCAAGCCAGTCTTTTAAAATCTGTAAAATAATCTGAGAAAAACATCACAATGTTTTGTTTCCTGTTTGGGATTTAAAGAAATCAGTGTTTGCGTTATATGCTAAAGAAGAGCATGCAAGAAAAAGTTTATGCATTTTTAAAAGATAAATGAAACTTTATCCATCCCCTGTGCAAACTGTATATCTGTCAGTCAAAGCTGTATAAGCTATGTGTACAAAAATATTTTCATCTAAAGCCTAGAACAATTATTTTTCAGTAGACTATTTCATCTCTACTGTTAGCTTTTTTCTAATGAGTATGCATTTGCAGTAGAAAGTATTTCTGTTTAAATGGCTCTATAAATTATAACACATTTCATTTTAATGTAAGCATGCAAGCTTTAATCAGAAGAAATTCCCCTTTAGTTATACTGTATGTTTCCAAAAAAAATGTTGGGTTCTGTGTAGCCACTGCACTATATTTTTTGCCAGGAGAATATCAGAGCTCCGGCGGGTTACGTGAATAAGGGATTTTCCACGATAAAGTTACATAAGGAGATAAGGAGACACACTGCACAATATATAATCTTCTTACAGAACAGATTACATGATTTTACAAGGACTTTACTAGGGCTTATTTTCAGGGTAGGGCTTATATTGCAGCCATCTCAGAAACTCACGCTAGGTCTTATTTCCAGGGTGGGGCTTATTTTTGGGGAAACCCGGTATATAATCATAAAAAAAAAGAAAAGAAAAATTGGTCAAAAGGGGAAAGCACATCAAAGAGAAATGTGGGTTTGGCCAAATTGTGGTAACAATAGGAAGGGCTTAAAAGGGTATGGCTACATAAAATGTTAACCTATGCTGCTATGGGCCAAGAGAGTGTAAAGCCAAGAGTACAGGGGTAAGGATTAGGTAACACAAGTTTCAGGGGCCAGGATTAAGTAACGCGCAGAGTTCTGGTTAAACATAGGCCGAACACTTCCCCATTTGGTTCGCAGCAGAACTCCTGAACAGGGGAACCCCATTGAAGTCTACGGGAGCCGAACAGGAATAATCAAAAGTGCCCATTTAACAAAGAGGCCCCCAGATCCTGGTCCTCCTTCCTATGTTAATTGGCATCTGGTACATAGTACCCCTTACTAGACATGTGCATTAGTTTTCGTTAGAATGCATTTTCATCCGAAAATCAGTTTTTTTAGTTATCGTTTTAACAAACGATAAAGAAACCGAAAGATCCGACATAAAAAAATGCTTTATTTTCATTTTCGTTGCGGTAAAAAGTCGATATAGAGAGATTCGACATTATAGGGAAAAGATTTGACATTATAGAGAAAAGATTCGACACTATAGAAATAATAGATTCAACATTACAGAGATTAGATTTTGATTTATGAGAAAATAGATTCGACATTATTACTAGTCATACAACATTAGAATTCTTGTAGGCGGAATATTCAAACAGAAATGTACGATTCGATGTATAGATTTGACGTTCCGTCGAATATTCTTTTGCCCATTTGACAGAAACCAAGTATTATTGGATTTTCAGACGAAAGCTATTCCCCAACCAAAAACGTAATAAATCAAAATGATTTTCGGGAGTAACCAAATAAATTTTTCCAAACAAAAAAACAAAACTAAATATTCCAGTCTGCACATGTCTACCCCTTACCCATTTCCAAAAAAAGGGTCAAAAAGTAATAAACACAAGGAACACGTTTTTGACAATTCCTTTATTAAAAAATATAAAAAATGTTCCTCGATGTAAATCCGTCATCAATGGATCGTTAACATTTCTTATAACATTTCTTATTTAAGTAAGAGACGGGCCACCTAACTACCAAACGCGGTGGCACAGCCCCTTCTGACATCACGGACTGGTGCATGCTGGGTGCATGATGTCAAAGGAGGGCGGGGTCACCGTGTGACATAGTCAGGTGTCCCCGCCACTTACCTATATAAGAAATGTCAAAGGGCAGAGCAGGCATTCAGTGCAAGACCTTCCAGGAGCTGGAGTGTTTTTAAATTTTTCGGGTCGGCGGGCAGCGTGATTGACGATGAATTTACATTGAGGGACACTTTTTTTTATTTTTTATTAAAGGAATTGTCTAAAACGTATCTCTTGTATTTATTACTTTTTGACAGTTTTTTGGTGAATGGTTAGCGGTACTATGTACCCTATACTCATTTACATGGGGGGTGGGATCTGGTAGCCCCCTTGTTAAAGGGGGCTTCCAGATTCCAATAACCCCCACCCATAGAGTCCCACCACCACCGGCCACGGTTGTGGAGATGAGGCCCTTTCCTCTCCATCAACAAGGTGCTTTGAGGTGGGGGTGTACCTTAAGTATTAAGCATACTTGACTTCCATTTAAAAGCTTGTTTTTCTATCTGATTGGCACCCCTTGGTGACGTATCATCCATATGTGTAGTGTGTATGGTGCACATGGACCCCCTAGGCCAGGGAGGCACAATGGGCTCTGTCACACTCTGCCCACATGGAGTAACGATTTGCCGATGCCTGATCTATAGATCCGGCCGTCCACAGCCACTGTAGTGCCTGGCTACTGACAAAGTGATCTGCAGCCTTATGTGCTGCACCAGGTTATGCCTTCTCAAATCCTGTCCACTGCCCACCCTGCCAAATTATTATTTGCTAAAAATGAGAGGAAACTGGCCATAATTATGACTAAGCTCTCCTATGTGTGAAACATGTCAACTGTAACCTATCCTGTGCTGTTGTCTCATGTTTGAAGAATACAGGACGTTTTATTGGACTACAACTTTGTGACCAGTTTACTTTCATTTTTATGTCACTACAGTACCAAGCTGGGGCCAGCACCTGTGAGTAATCCCTTACATACCACACATGAGCGACATCCTGTTCTTTAGTTTGGATATTAGTTGCTAGGACCACTTAGTGTCCTAGCAACCAATTAAGTGCGTGCATGGACCCCATATGTAACTTCCTCTTCTTGTTTAGACTTGCTCCACCTCCCTTCTGCCTTGCATTGAGACATGCCACCTAGATACAGGAGGGGGACCACCAGGAGGACACTAATGTAAGGAAAGAGTGGGAAAGGGTGCGATGTATGGCAGCCAGGGAGTGAGTGTGTGGAGGACTGATGGCAGCCCACTATGCTGGGATTTTTAGTGCCCTCTGTGGGGGACTGAGAAATGGCAGCCTCCTATGCTGGGACTTGTAGTGCCCTAGACTGTGGGGGGACTGAGAAATTCTAAGTCCCCCACAGGGGGCACTACAAGTCCCAGCATAGCAGGCTGCCATCCTTCAGTGCCTTGTAGTCTAGGGCACTACAAGCAGACTGTTCTGGCAGAACAGGAGAAGGAGCCTAGGAAAAAGGAGATCTCTTTAAACTGAGGTTCTGGTGTCTAAAGTCGGTGCTGGGGTCAGGAGGGGGTGAGGTAAGGAGGGGGTGAGGTCACTCGCGTACATCATGGCTAGCCCAGCCCTCACCTATTTAAGAGCTGTCACGGCGGGTGTAGCATCATTCGAAGGGAAACCTCCCATGGAAGCATCAGTAGCAGCGTTTTAATTATTTTTTTTCGTTATATCCTCGGGTCAAGAATGAATTACATCGCTGATTTTTTTTCTTTTTTAATAAAGGACTTGTCCCAAGCTGTGTCTAAAAATGTTGACACTTTTTTGTGAAATGGTAGGAGTACAATGTACCCTGTTACCAATTCACATGGGGGGGTGGGATCTGGGGTTCCTCTTGTTAAAGGGGGCTTCCAGATTCCGATAAGACCCCCACAACCACCGGGATATGGGGATGAGGCCCATATCCCCATCAACATGGGGTCATGGTGCTTTGGACCCCAAAACTTCCTCCCCATGTTGAGGGCATGTGACCTGGTACGATTCAGTAGGGGGGCACACTCTCGTCCCCCACTCTTTTCCTGCGGCCTGCCAGGTTGCGTGCTCGGATAATAGTCTGGTATGGATTTTTGGGGGGAACCCCATGCCATTTTTTCTTTAAATTTTGGCGTGGGGTTTCCCTTTAAAATCCATACTAGACCTGAAGGGACTGGTATGGATTTTGAAGGGGGAACCTTACGGCATTTAAAAAAAAAAAATTGGCGCAGGGTTCCTCTTAATATCCATGCCAGACCTAAAGGGCCTGGTATGGAATTTGGGGGGACCCCCACAATTTTTTTTTTATTTTGGTTCTGCGGTTACCCTTAATATTCATACCAGACCCAAAGGGCCTGGTAATGGACTGGGGGGACGGGGACCCATGCCATTCTTTTCAATTTCTTTTATCTGTATTGCGGGACCCGACAATTCATTATAGCCGCAAGCAGTTTTAAATGACTTTTTTCCTTTAGAAATGTCATTTTGCTGCTTTGACTGTTCTAAACAGGGGAAACATGTGCCACTTTAAAGGCATACTATAGACACCCCTAGGTACGAAATTTAAAGGAATATTACTTTTATTGTTTCACTTTAATTATTATTAAAATCCCTTCTCCCGAAAAAAGTTTTTTTTCAAAACTTTTTTTGCATTGATACATTTTTCCTGGGGCAGGACCCAGGTCCCCAAACTCTTTATATGACAATACCATTAAGCCTTTAAAATTATCACTTTTGATTTTTCATTTTCGTGTCCCATAGACTTTAACGGTGTTCGGGTGTTAAAAAATTTTTTTTGCCTGTTCAGCAGGTTCCAGTGTGAACCAAACCGGAGGATGTTCGGTCCGTCCTTACTTAAGAGTTCCCTTCTCTGGAACTAAGGGGCCAAGCCCAACCCCTGAAAAACAACCCCACACCATGATTTACTCTCCACCAAATGATTTGGACCAGTGCACAAAACAAGGTCCATAAAGACATGGATGAACTAGTTTGGGGTGGAGGAACTAGACTGGCCAAACACAGCGAGTCCCACTCCTGAAGAAAGCACATGTACCGTCATACCAATGAACATCTAAATTATTCAGAGGAGGATTGGGAGAGAGTGCTGTGGTCAGATGAGACCAACATTTAGCTCTTTGGCATTAACTTGTTTTGTTTGGAGGAAGAAAAATGCTGACTATGACCCTAAAAAGACCATCCCTACAGTCAAGCATGCAGGTGGAAACATGTTGCTTTGGGGCAGTTTATGTGCTAAAAGTTCAGGCCGACTTTACCGCATTGAGGGGACAATAAATGGGGCCATGTATTGTAAAATCTTGGAAGACAACCTTCATTCCTCAGACAGAAAATTGAAGATGAGTCATGGATGGGTGTTCCAGTATGACAATGACCCAAAACATACCACTAAGGCAACAAAGGAGTGGCTCAAGAAGAGACACGTTAAGGTCAGGGAGTGGTCTAGTCAGTCTCCAGACCTTAATCCTATAGAAAATGTATAGAGGGAGCAGAAACTTTAAGTTGCCAAGAGGCAGACAATAAATCCTTAATGATTTAGAGAAGATTTGTAAAGAAGAGTGGACCAAAATCCCTCCTAAGATGTGTGCAAACCTGGTCACCAACTACAAGAAACGTCTTACCTCTGTGCCTGCCAACACGTGTTTCTCCACCAAGTAGTTAGTCATGTTTTGCTTGGGATTAAATATTTATTTTTCTCACTGAACTGCAACTTAATTTTTAACATTTGTTTAATGTGTTTTTTCAGGATTTTTGGTTGATATTCGGTCTCTATTATTTAAAATACACACATGTCAAAAATTATAGACCCTCCATTTCTTTGTAAGTGGGCAAACTTACAAAATCTTCAGGGGATCAAATAATAATCCCTCCCATTGTATATTGTATATTTTGGCTTTAGATAGGTCTGATTTAGCTGATGATTATTAGTGATATACAGTAAATTCATATTTAGGCAATATACCTTTCCGATCTTTTTTTGGGAGGCTTAGAATTTTAACACATACTATGCTTGATTTTAACATTATTGTGTGTTTTGTTCTATTTCTTCTACTTAGCATGATACAATCAATAATTACTGGTGTAACATTACAGCACAGCTGAACACTCAATGTGTGAATGCTTAGTATTTCAATACTCTATTTCTTTTATTTAAATTCAGGGAAAATAATTCACAGGATAGTGTTGCTAATGACTGACACATAAAGGTGCCATATCCAAACCCTTATTTTGAAGCATACATTTATAACATGCTTTAAGCGGAGGTTCACCCAAAAATCAACTTTCTGTCACTAGATCCAGCATACTGCTGACATCTGCAGTATGCTGGATTTTATCTTTATTACCGTTTAGAGCTGACTGCGCAGGCGCCGTAAACACTTAAGTGTCACTTCGGGTATTTTCTGAAGGCGTGACGCGCTATCCAAGCCCGTCAATCAACTGCGCTTGATTTAGGATACGCCGCTCGGTGCCGGAGAATAAAGAGCGCAAAATCGATAAGCACAAAAAAAAAAAAACAGCATACTGCAGATATCAGCAGTATGCTGGATCTAGTGGCAGAACGTTGATTATTGGGTGAACCCTCATTTTAAAAATTGGCAAGACTTTGCTACTTTAAATGTTGAATTGTCTCCATATATGGAAGTTTTTACCAAGCAATGGATAATCGGATACCAGCAATACAAATATCAGCTTCTGCTCTGCCATATCTCCTATTATTCGTCTATGACATCTCTAACTGTGCCTCTTCACTCATTGGTTAACAATCAGCTCAACTTCTTCTCTCCTCCCATTAAACAACAATCATCACCACTCGTCCTCTTCTCCCATTGAGCACTAATCAGCTTTCGATCTGCCTCTTTTCTAATTGGTCAACAATCAACTCCAATGCAACTTCTTCTTCTGTTAATCTACTATCAACTCTTATTCTGCCTCTTCTCTTAATCTGTAACCAACCCTCACTCTACATCTACAATTCTCTCATTGATCAATGACCAGCTCCCACTCTGCCTCTTCTTCCATTGGGCAATGACTGACTCACACTTTTCTCCAGCTGGTCTACCACCAGCTCTCACTCCGCCTATTCTCCCATTACTCTTTGACCATCTCTCACTCTGCTTCTTCTATGAACCCAGCTACATGATCAACATGCATTCTGCTTATTCCTATGGCGAGATTTTTCTGTGGCAGCCTGGCTGACTTCTCTTCTGTAACCTGTTCCTGATTTTGCTCTTCACTTTGCTGACTCCTGGCTTCCTGATCATGACTCGTCTGATTATCAACTCTGTCTTCCATATCCTGGCTTCTGTTTTTTTACTACGTTCCTGAACTGTTATTTTGCTATTTCATTAAAGGTGTGATTTTAACTGTGTTTTCTGTCTGGGTCTTGGTTCCTGACACCTCGATACACATATTATAACTGGATACTAATATTTATAGATAAAGTTGATCCAGGGAATATCGAAATTGCCTCTTGGGGGATCAGGAATGCATTTTTCCCCTGCTGGAGCAAATTTGAGAGAAAAAACAAACAATGGGTAGCGGCGCAGGTTATAGTATAATAGTAAGCAAAATGTAAGTTCATATGGAAATCCTTTGAGCATAAAAAGCACACCAGTACAGTCTGTATTGGTAGGGCAGCCTTGTGTAGGGAGTTGAAGCTAATCCACATATGTAAAAGAGAGGAAGCAAGGCAACAGGCACCTCTTAGTAAGGCTGTTTGAAATTTAATAGCTAGATGCATTAAAACGCTCACATATAAAATTCTTTATGTCAAGAGTAGGGGAGTCCAGTGTAGCCGGATATAATCTTTGCAGTAAGGGTGGTAATAGACCCTATTTCTCCATGCTGCCATTGTCCAGTTTCTGGGATTCATGCGAGATCCAAAATGAGGCTTGAAACTCAAGCTTAAGAAAGGAGCGCACATCTCGTGTATTCACTTGATGCGCCCGCTCAGAAACGCGTCGCTTTACGGCAGTACAGTGACTTCACTGAACTCTATACTCCAGCCCTTTCTGTGAGTGTCCAGATGCGCTCCAAGCCTTGTTTAGATCACACAAATCCAGGAAGTCTACTGTGGAGAAATACGGCCTATTACCATCCTAACTGTAGAAATCATATCTGGCTACACTGGACTCCCCTGTGCTTGACATAAAGGGCCAGATTCTCATAGAAATTCGCTTGCGTATCGTAAGCCATTTACACTACGCCGCCGCATCGTACTAGAGCAAGTGCCGTATTCTCTAACCATTTGCTCCGTAGTTTGCGTTGGCGTAGCGAAAATGGCCCAGCGTAAGCCCGCGTAATTCAAATGGGGCGGCTTGTATTTAAATTAAGCGCGCCCCCGCGTCGAACGAACTGCACATGCGCCGGCCGGGGAAAAAGCCCAGTGCACATGCTCCAGCTCACGTCGGAAAGCGTCGTTGAAACCGACGTCAAAACGACGTGATCGCCACTTACGCAATGCCCTATTCGCGAACGAGTTAGTAAAATGACGTAAGCGACGGAAAAAGCCAACGCTGACCCGACGCCATACTTAACATGGCATCCGACGGCACCCGACGGCATCCGACGGAACTTCGTAAGGTTACTCCTCATAGAAGCAGGGGTAACCTTACGCGGACGAAAATGACGTACGGGGCGGCGTAAAAGCGATCGGGAATCGGCGTACTAGCCTCATTTGCTTATGCAAATTAAAAAAACAATGTAAAGGCCACCTAGTGGCCGGAGTTGTCATTACAACTACGATCCGCAAGTGTAATGGTATTACACTTGTCGGATGTTGAAGCGTATCTATGCCAAAGTGATGCTAAGCATCACTCGCATAGATACGAGGCAAAAAAAATGGCAATACGACAGGGTATCTTTATAATTAAATAAAACATGATTTGCTGTTTAAATTTGAGCCATATAGTTCTAAATGGATGGAGGTCCACTGAGAATTATGCCGCGTACACACGATCATTTTTCAGGTTATAAAAAATTAAGTTTTTGTCATTAACTGATTGCCGACCGCCCGCCGTAATATTACTGCGGGACGGTGGCACTGCTACGCGAGAGCACGTAGCTCTACGTCCTCCCTTTAGCAGCTTGTCGCGCGCGCGCATCCCGCGAGTCCCGTGCGCGTGCCCGGCAGGTACGATCGCCGTCGGGCACCCGCGATTGCTCGTTACAGAGCGGGGAACAGGAGGTATGTGTGTAAACACATACCTTTCGTTCCTGTCAGCGGGGGAAACGCTGATTTTCTGTCCATACAATGTATGGACAGAAGATCAGTGACTTCCCTTAGTGAGGCTACCCCCCCTTACAGTTACAACACACCAGGACCACACTTAACCCCTTCCCTGCCCCCTAGTGTTAACCCCTTCACTGCCAATGGCATTTTTTATAGTAATACAATGCATTTTTATAGCATTGATCGCTATGAAAATGCCAATGGTCCCAAAAATGTGTCAAAAGTGTCCGATGTGTCCGCCATAATATCGCAGTACCAAAAAAAACGCTGACCGCCGCCATTACTAATAAAAAAAAAATAATAATAAAAATGCCATAAAACTACCCCCTTTTTTGTAAACGCTATAAATTTTGCGCAAACCAATTAATAAACGCTAATTGCGATTTTTTTTAACGAAAAATATGTAGAAGAATACGTATCGGCCTAAACTGAGGAAAAAAAATGTTTTTTTATATCTTTTTTGGGATTTTTATTATAGCAAAATGTAAAAAATATTGAATTTTTTTCAAAATAGTCGCTCTATTTATGTTTATAGCGCAAAAAATAAAAACTGCAGAGATGATCAAATACCACCAAAAGAAAGCTCTATTTGTGGGAAAAAAAGACGCCAATTTTGTTTGGGAGCCATGTCGCACGACCGCGCAATTGTCAGTTAAAGCGACTCAGCGCCAAATTACAAAAAGTGCTCTGGTCTTTGGACAGCAATATGGTCCGGGGCTAAAGTGGTTAAAAACGATTGTGTGTGGACTTCAGAGCATTTTTCGAGTTCTGAAAAACGGGGTAAAACAATTTGAACATGCTCTATTTTTTAACAATGTTTTTAATGTTGTCGTTTTTCGGGTTGTAAAAAATGGTCGTGTGTGGGCATTAACAACGTGAAAAATCTGCGCATGCTCAGAAGCAAGTTATGAGACGGGAGCGCTCGTTCTGGTAAAACTACCGTTCGTAATGGAGATAGCACATTCATCACGCTGTAACAGACAGAAAAGCGCAAATCGTCTTTTACTAACACAAACACCCCAAGGGTGGCGCTATCCGCATGGAACTTCCCCTTTATAGTGCCGTTGTACATGTTGTATGTCACCGCGCTTTGCTAGAGCATTTTTTTTTCACGATCGTGTGTAGGCAAGGTCGTTTTAATGATCAAGTTAAAAAAAAAAAGTTTTTTCTAGAGCCTGAAAAACATAATTTTTTACAACCCGAGAAATGATCGTGTGTACGCAGCATTAGTGTCTAAAGTCATTGCAGTAGGGTTTTAGTGATCTAAGGGCATTTTAAAAGCTAACATTGACCTTGTTGGTAATGGCTCCAAGCTCAGTTAAGGAATTTAGAGGAATTTCTGAAGTTCACTTATTTTTTACAGCTTGCCTTTCAGAAAGCAATGCCCCTTTTTGCCCAATTACCTGCACCGGGGATTAAATAAACACAGAAAATTATGGCTTAAATGAATATGGATGCCTGTACTAATTGAAGTATATACAATGCTTGAGAATTCCTTTTTAGACTTACTCCAGCAATACAATAGGAGATTTTTGCTTGCAATGCAAATGTTAAGAACATCACTGATGGTGATGAAATAATGTGGGGATTTTTTTTTAAGGGGTACTCACCCTTTTCAGGGGCACACACACTTTAAGGGGCGCAGACCCCTATAGGGGGGTTTCCTATTGGATATGAGGGGTGATGGGAAAGGGATGGGGGGATGACACATGTGTGGCTGTCTCATTTGGCGGCTGCTTAACCCTAATTTAGGAGGCTGCTTATCCTTTAAGGGGGCGCTCATCCTTTAAGGGGGATACTTATTCCTTTAGTGGCTGCTCGCTCATCCTTTTAGGAGGCGCTCAAGGGCTGCTCATCCTTTAAGGGGGCGGCGCACATCCTTTTAGGGGTACTCATCCTTTTAGTGGCTGCTCACATCCTTTTAGGGGCGCACATTCTTTTAGACATTAGTGCCACTCATGTGTACTTACGGGGCAGGGATGGGGGGGAGGGATGACACAGAAGGGATGACACAAACGCATGTCTTTGGAGTGTGGGAGGAAACCAAAGTACTCGGGGGAAACCCACGCGGTCACAGGGAGAACATGCAAACTCCAGGCACGGGTCCTGGTCCTGTCATGGATTCGAACCAGCGACCCTTCGGGTGCCAAGCGGACGTGTTAACCACTACGCTACTGCTACTGTAGCAAGCAAATATCTCTAGTAGATTTTAATTCAGTTCCTAAAATCTCCTAAGAGCTACACATTTTTCTTTCATTAAATCAGAACTCCCTCTTCTCTTCCACCTTTAGCCTTTTTTTGTTTGGGGGGGGAGTGGGTACCTAGTTTTGACAGTTCCCCCCCTTTGCCCACAGTCTCCTGGGACAAGACACAGGTCCCAAAAGGCTGTGGGACCATTTACAAAGTGCAGAGTTGATTGAGCATGCGCAGTGGGAAGATGGTTGTGAAGCCGCAAGGAGTCAGTCAGCTTCCCAACTAAAGGTGCTGGCACTGGGGACCCAAAGACCTGTGCTAGGGTAGTATATAAACAGGCTAGGGTAGTATATGGACAGACTAGGGTATTATATAGACAGGCTTGGGTAGTATATGAACAGGCGAAGGTAGTATATAGACAGGCTGGGGTAGTATATAGACAGGCTAGGGTAGTAATTGGACAGGTTAGGGTAGTATATAAACAGGCTAGGGGTAGTATATGGAGAGGCTAGGATAGTATATTGACAGCCTAGGGTAGTAAATAGACAGTCTAGGATAATATATGGACAGAATAGGGTAGAACATAGACAAGCTAGGGTAGTATATGAACAGGCAAAGGTAGTATATAGACATGCTAGGGTAGTATATAGACAGACTAGGGTAGTAGATGGACAGGTAAATAGACAGGTTATAGTTGTATATAGACAGGCTAAGGTAGTATATAGACAGGCTAGGGTAGTATCTAATCAGGCTAGGGTAGTATGCCTCCTCTGTCCCATTGTTCAAGTCCCTGTCAGCAAATAGGTCTCTGTATGACGACCAGTGTACAGTACCTTCCATGCCAGTCTGTCTCCTTGATCCAGGGGTGCTTTGACCCTTCCTGCAGCTCCCTTGCAGCCTGCGCCTTCTGCCCATCCTCTGGGCCCATAGTCAGCCTCTCCTCCAGGCCTCGCCTTAGAGAGGAAGTTGGAGGAGTCCATGCATTGGATGCGTGGGGTATGCTGCAAATGCTGCTTCTTGCCTTTCGAGGGGGCGAGGTCAGAGAGAAGGCGGTTGAGCTCTTCTCCTAAGTCCCGGGCTCTCAGGCCTATCTGCCCTCTGCCCCTTTCTAAACACCCACCGTGTGGAGATAGATGCCAGGTCGCCCACACCCCAAGGACTCCCGGAGCTCCTGGAACCCGTCTCCCCCCCCCTGCTAGGCCACTGGTGGCGCCCCTGACTGATGTGCGCTATAGGCCGGCATCTACTATGCCTATAGGTAGCGCCAACCCTGGGTATGAAACACACTTTTTACCATGAATTTGTATAAACAGGAAGTGATTGAAGAGGCTGCAAAGGCTCAGCAGTGCTAAAATCCCCAAAAAGAAGGTGAAAATAATATTTTATAAAAAAAGAAGCATGGGAATTGTATATATTACAGGGTACTGTGGCAAAATAAATTTCATCCAGTCAGGGTTTAGATGTACAGTATATAAAGTGGTAGAATTTTCTTTCTCAAAATGTTCTCTCTGCAAGGTTAAGGCATAATGAGCTAGTATGTATTGCATATTAGCACATTATGAAAGACTTACCTTGAAACTAAGCCTTCCAGTGGCATTCTGTTACCACTGCAGAGGTTTCCATCTTCACTCGGTCTTCCTTCCTGGTTAGTGGGCTGCAGCTGTTTGACTGGCTGAGCCGCAATGCTGTCGTGATTCTTTTTTTATTTTCGTGCTGATCTAATTTCCCTACATGTATCCCATGTACAAATTGATTGAGTCTCCCTCTTGTGGTAAAAAAAGTACAGAATTCCTACTTTGATAATACAAAGCACATAAAAAGTTATTTGTACCTTCCATTACCGGTCACAATTCCATACCATTACCAATGGTCCTTACTAATAAGTGATCTCAACAAAGGCACTCACCTCCTGACTCATCTTACTATCATCCACAAATTTTCAAAACTATAATAAAATGTATAAACCAGCACCTGGTTATTTGCTATGGGCAGACATACTTATCACACTGGAAAATGAGAACTCAACCTTTCATCATCACCAGCCTGATCTGTGTGGCCCTGAATCTACTGAAATCTTTTTCGCTTACATTGGTGATATTATATTAAAGTATGAGCAGAAGGGCTAAAATCACACATGGAGATAAGGTAATGTTCCTTCTTTAGAGTAAGGTCATATGAGGACTTTTAGATGCCTAGGATTGCATTTCTTTCATTCTGTTAAAGATATAAAAGTTGTCATATATGTCGTATATGTATTATTGTTCCTGGCTTAACCACTTAAGCCCCGGACCATTTCGCTGGCCAAAGATCAGAATTTTTTTTGCGATTCGACACTGCGTCGCTTTAACTCACAATTGCGCAGTCGTGCGATGTGGCTCTCAAAAAAAATGTATGTCCTTTTTTTCCCCACAAATAGAGCTGTCTTTTGGTGGTATTTAATCACGTCTGCGGTTTTTATTTTTATGAAATAAAAGCAATATTTTGCTATAATAAATATTCCCCAAAAATCTATAAAAAAATAAAAATTTCCACAGTTTAGACCGATACTGTTCTTCTACATATTTTTGGTAAAAAAAAAAAAACGCAAAAAGCGAAGATTGATTGGTTTGCGCAAAAGTTATAGCGTCTACAAAATATGGAATAGTTTTATGGCATTATTATTATTATTTTTTTACTAGTGATGGCAGTGATCAGCAATTTTTATCGTGACTGCAACTTTATGGTGGACACATCAGACACTTTTGACACATTTTTGTGACCATTGTAATTTTTACAGCGACCAGTGCTATAAATATGCACTTATTACTGTGAAAATGACACTGGCGGTGAAGGGGTTAAGTGTGACCTAGGGAGTGATTCTAACTGTTAGGGGGCATGGCTAAAAGGGACACATCACTAATCGCTGTTCCCGATGAGAGGGAACAGGCCATTAGTGACAGTGTCACGAGGCAGAACAGGGAGATGCTTGTTTATACTTGCCTCTCCCGTTCTGCAGCTCTGTGACCCGAGTAATCGAGTCCGCGAGTCCTGCGGGAACAGTCACAGAGCTTGCGGCAAGGGTATTTCAAAGTGACATATATATATATATATATATATATATATATATATATTACTTTGCCCAGCTGTGCCATTCTGCCGAAGTAAATGTACAGGAGCCGGTCGGGAACCGGTTAAAGTGTTATAAAATGCTTATTTTTTTAAATTAAATTAAACAAGTTGTAACACTTACCCTCTCTGTGCAATGGTCTTTCACAGAGTGGCATTTTACCTCTTTTTCTGGGGTCCCTTGCTGGCGCTCTCCACTCCTTCTTCTGAGTACGCCCTCAGCAAGCCATTTGCTGAAGGAGCTACCGTGCAGGCGTGCTCCTCATCTGGGCTGTGTATGTCCATGAACACACATAGCGAGGCTCAGCCTCCTCAAAGGATTTGACTCACAGCAGCAGGAACCAATGGCTTCCATTGCTCTAAGAATCTCCTATGAGACTAGGAAGAGGGATCAGCCACACTGCCCTTTGAACAGTGCTGGATCAAGTGCTAGGTAAGTATTTAAGGACAAGGGGGGCTAGGAAAAGTAGGGAATGCATTAGGGTAAAAAAAAATGTTTAGATTAAGGAACCACTTTAAAGTGTATCTTTGCTCCAAATTTAAAATCATATATCCATTTTCACACTGAATTTCAATTATTGCTAGCCTACTCCTAATAATCTGAACGATCTTGAAGTTTGTAAACCCACAAATTGACTTGCTTGAATTCTGTGACAAGCATCCACTATGCCCTGTTAGTACACTGATGTGTCACACAGAGCCTGCCTTCTGAACTTCAGAGATTCTGAGAGGAGGAGTTTCAGGAGGCAGAGTCAGTACAGGAATCACTGATTTCATGCAGCAAGGTACCATGGGATATGTAGTCCATATAAGTTGAAAGTAAACATCAGAGGAGAAGCTGCAAAGCATGCATGGAACCCAGGAAGTTGTGAAAAGAGATGTCAGCAGACAGGCAGCCCTTACAACATGAAAGAAGATTTTTGAAGTAAGCTCACATTGCATTATCAAAAATAACCTCTGTTTATATTACAATTACAATGCTGATGTTATAAAATTAAAGTGTATGCTGTGACCATAAAACTATTTTAACCACTTCAATAAAGTGCACTTATACCCCCTTCCTGCTCAGACCAATTTTCAGCTTTCAGCGCTCTCACACTTTGAATCACAATTACTCATTCAAAACTGTACCCACATTTTTTTTCACACAAACACAAGAGATTTTTTTGTGCTATTTAGTCACCACTGTTTTTTTTTTTTTTTGCGATATAAGTAAAAAAAGAGTGAACATTTTGAAAAAAAAAAACTTTTTTTAGTTTCTATTATAAAATTTAGCAAATAAGTAATTTTTGTTCATAAATTTTGGCAGAAATTTATACTGCTACATATCTTTGGTAAACATAACCCATGTATGCTTTTTGGTCTGTGTGAAAGTTACAGGGGCAGATTCACAAAGACGTAATATTCCGCTGCGTAATCGAAATACGGTACGCTGCCGTATTTCACCAGACTCTACACCGAATTCAGGTAGTTTTTTTGCGCGTACGCTATTGTGTCGTATTTTTTTTCCGCCGCGCAATCGAAATACGTGATTAGGGGGCGTGAAGCATTTAAATTAAGCGCGTCCCCGCGACGATCGAACTGCGCATGCTCTGTTCAGGAATTTCCCGCCGTGCATTGCGCGAAATCACGTCGTGACGTCATTCGTTGTTTGAGTAGCGGCGTTTACGAACATTCCTATTCCCGGACGACTTACGTTAAAAATAATAAAAGACATCGGAAAACGTTGAAATTCGACGCGGGAACGACGGCCATACTTAACATGGGCTGTCTAATATTAGACCAGCAAAAAGCAGGTATAGTGAAACGGAAAAAAAAGATGACTAAAGGTGCCGTAAGAATTGCGTTGAAAGTGCGAAATTTTGTGGATTGCAGGCAAAAGCTCATTAGCATACCCTGACGGTGAAAAACAACAGGAAGTCCGCCCAGTGGCCGCAATTTTCTGGCAGCGTAGATCTGAAGGCGTACTAACACGTAATACAGTCGAAATGAAGCCCGCAGGTGTCTTTTCATGGTTTGAGGATTTCGACTAGCGTAAAAACGCCCGTAAGTCGAAATTACTCCAGTCTAACAACATTTACACAGGCGTAATCGCTTTGTGAATCTAGGCCATAGAGTCTACAAGCTATGGTGCAAATCATTAAAAATGTATCACACCTGATCACTCCTGGTGTACTGATAGCCTGTCTCATTTGTTGAGGCCCTGAAATTACAGGACAGTACAAATACCCCCAAGTGACCCCTTTTTGGAAAGAAGACAGTCCAGGGTATTAGGTAAGAGCCATGGTGAGGGTTTTATTTTTGTTGTTGTCAAATTTGTATATATATATATATTAAAACAAGGTATCAAAAAACATAAGCCAAAAACATTTTCTGGTTAAAAATGATAAAACAGCGCATAAAAAGTCCAATATAGATCAGGATGTTGAAAGAAAGTCCATAGATCAGTGAATCAGGTTTAAAGTGATTTGAAGGAAGCTTCATGGAATAGTTATACACCCTCCACCGGTTTCCAATCTCCACCAAACGTGAGGCACACTCCCCCGCAGGGGTTCAAACTCACCAGAAACTCAAAGAAAACAGGCCTTAAACATAAGACGTCCTGATCAAACCTCCAACATCATTCCAGAAGCAGCAAGGGTTAATGAGTCAAACTCCAATATATGGATCATAGAAAAAAGCAAAAAGCACCAAAATAGTGTAATACTGTGCCATGTGTGCCTCTACGTTTGGTGGAGATTGGAAACCGGTGGAGGGTGTATAACTATTCCATGAAGCTTCCTTCAAATCACTTTAAACCTGATTCACTGATCTATGGACTTTCTTTCAACATCCTGATCTATATTGGACTTTTTATGCGCTGTTTTATCATTTTTAACCAGAAAATGTTTTTGGCTTATGTTTTTTGATACCTTGTTTTATTATCTTGAATAGATGAATTTATTCATTTATTTTTAAACAGCTGCTTAGATATATATATATACTGCTTAATTGCTCTTAGTGGGATCAATATTTAATTGAATTTCACTTATTTAATTTAATTTTGATTTTTTAGATATATATATATATATATTATATATTATTTTAATCTATTCCTTTGATAAAAGTAATCTGTGTCCTCGGCGCCGAGAAGTGCACTATTGTTATCCTCTGACTGTGGCCCTCCCCCCTTTTTTGTGCACTCTTCTTTATATATATATATATATATATACAGTATATATATATATATATATATATATATATATATATATATATATATATACACAAATTGTTATAACAAATAAAAAACAAATTGTTTCTCACACACAGCATATGCATACTTTCAATTACACCCCAACATATATTCTGCTACTCCTCCTGAGTATGGCAATACCACATATGTGAGACTTATTCACAGCCTGGCCACATACAGAGGCCCAACATGCAGTGAGCACCATCAGGCGTTCTAGGAGCATAAATTACACATCTAATTCCATTTCTACCTATCATCCTTTTGAAGGTCCTGGAGCACCGGGAAAGTGGAATTACCCACAGAATAACGCCATTTTGGAAAGCAAACACCCCAAAATGTAATCTCTTTTTCTTTTAATATATTTGTATTGAAAATAATGGCATTGTACAACAATAATACAGAGAAAAAGGAAACAAAACAAAAAAAGAAAAGAAAAAGGAGAATATATGCTTAATAACCATGGCCCTTAATATTCTTGAATCAGCCAGATTTCATATTTCCAATTCCCACTTGTATTTTCACAAAATATAAAACTGAAAATTGCCTAAATATAACGTGCCGACATATTTGCTATCAATGCCAATTTTTGTATACATGTACAGTATGCACGATTAAAAAAGATAAAAAAAAAGACAACAACCATCCCACAAACTGAAACAAAAAAGGAGAAAAAAAAGGGGAGGGAAAAAAAAGAAAAAATTAAATACAGCATCGAACAGACAGGATCCCAAACGATAACATCTGGGGAGACTCCAGCAACTGAACCCATGGGGCCCAGACTTCCCAGAAGTTACATTCTCCATTATTTGCTCTACATACCAGCTCTTTCTTATATGGTTTATCTCTACTACCCATTCCCGCATTGTTTGTATTAGTTGGGACTTCCAATGTCTTGGAATAAAGGCTCTACCTGCCATCAATAATATAAATATTCCCTTTTTAACCACTTAACCCCCGGACCATATTGCTGGTCAAAGACCAGAGCACTTTTTGTGATTCGCCACTGCGTTGCTTTAACTGACAATTGCGCGGTCGTACGACGTGGCTCCCAAACAAAATTGGCGTCCTTTTTTCCCCACAAATAGAGCTTTGTTTTGGTGGTATTTGATCATCTCTGCGGTTTTTATTTTGTGCGCTATAAACAAAAATAGAGCGACAATTTTGAAAAAAAAAGCAATATTTTTTACTTTTTGCTATAATAAATATCCCCAAAAAATATATATATTTTTTTTCCCTCAGTTTAGGCCGATACGTATTTTTCTACCTATTTTTCGTAAAAAAAAATCGCAATTAGCGTTTATTGATTAGTTTGCGCACAAGTTATAGCGTTTACAAAATAGGGGGTAGTTTTATGGCATTTTTATTAATATATATTTTTTTCTAGTAATGGTGGCGATCAGCGTTTTTTTTTCAGTACTGCGATATTATGGCGGACACTTTGGACACTTTTGACAAATTTTTGGGACCATTGGCATTTTTATAGCGATCGGTGCTATAAAAATGCATTGGATTACTATAAAAATGCCATTGGCAGTGAAGGGGTTAACACTAGGGGGCGGGAAGTGGTTAAGTGTGTTCCTGGGTGGGTTCTAACTGTATGGGGGGGTGGAATCACTAGGGGAAATCACTGATCTTCTGTTCATACATTGTATGAACAGAAGATCAGCGTTTCCCCGCTGACAGGAACGGGAGCTTTGTGTTTACGCACGCGGCACCCAGGGGCGAGCAGGGGCGCGTGCGCCCCCTAGTGGCCTTTAAAGTGCAGGCATGCCGACCTGCCGCAGTAATATGACGGCGGCTGGTCGGCAAGCAGTTAATTGATTTAATGGACCCAGGAATTAAAGAGAGAAGCACTACCTTGGGAGTCTCCTGCCAATTTTTACCAGTGACCACATGACGGAGTGTAAATATACACCAAAATGTTTTTTTTTCTAACAAGATTACCATAGATGTAATAGTGTGCCTCTCGATTCACCAAATCTCCAGCATAGATTGGCCCAATTTTGGAAAGCAAATACCCCAAGGTATATTCTATGATGCATAATGAGTCCTTCGAACATGTCATTTTTTCCAAAGGTTTTGGGAAAACATGAAAAGAAAATGAAAACTTACCCCCCAAAATATATTCTGCTACTCGTCATAAATATGGCAATACTAGATATGCAAGACTTTTACACGGCCAGGCCACAAACACAGGCCCAACATGCAGGGAACATCAGGTGTTCCAGGAGCATAGATTACACATTTTGTTTCCTGACAACCTATCACACTTTTGAAGGTCCTGGAGCACCAGAACAATGGAAACACCCACGAAATTATCATATTTTGAAAAGAAAACACCCCAATGTATTTTCTTTAAGGCATGGGCTGGTGACAGATACTCGGATACTCTAATGAGGCGGTGACAGGTGCTCGGGTACTCTGATGGGCTGGTGACAGGTATTTGGGCACTCTGATTGGCTGGTGACAGGTACTTGGGTGCTCTGATGAGCTGGTGATAGGTACTTAGGTACTCTGATGAGCTGGTGATAGGTACTTAGGTACTCTGATGAGCTGGAGATAGGTACTCGGTTACTCTGATGGGCTGGTGACATGTACTTGGGTACTCTGATGGGCTGTTGATTGGTACTTGGATACTCTAATGAGCTGGTGACAAGTAATTCTGTACTCTGAAGGGGCTGGTGACAGGTACTCACCCCTCTGCGCCCTGAGCCCAAAAAGTTGTGTGACAACAGCCAATTAATAGAAGTTGTAGTACTCTCGGCCAATCGGGTCCACTTCATGTTCACCCGGGATAAGAGGCAATGACCCCGAAGCGAGGAACAAGATCCCTGCAGGGCCGGCGCTACCACTAGGCGGATTAGGCGGCCGCCTAGAGCGCACTGCTGCCTAGAGCGCACTGCCGCGATTATTCCCGAGTCCCGCACTGTCCTCCACAAAATGCTGGCAGCGCCCTCAGCCCTGACATGTCAAGCAGCCCCCCCCCAGCGCGGCTCGAGTTCTCCGCTCCGAGTGACATTAGTGTGTCTGTGTCAAAGTATAGGTCCTGCCCCGCCCCCCAGCCTGGGCGCCCACCGCTGTTTCATGTGATGTGTCATGTGATAATACAGTACTGAGTGTGAGTGTGTGTCATCATCTCATCTCCTGTGTCCGTCCGTGTCCAGCAATGATCCTAAAGAGCCGACTCACATGAGGCAGCAGCAGCCCCTCCCTTCTCAGTTCTCTGTCCACACTGACTGACTGTGTGTGACAGGAGCCAGAGGTGTACCGCAGCGCAGCGCCCCCCGGCACCCCCCCCCCTCTCCTGAGTCCTGGCACAGTGTGTGGAGGATGCCACGCGATGCATCATGGGATACTGGCGGCTCCCGGGCTTGGGGGGACAGGTGGAGCATAACATGAAGAGGCACCGTGCCAGTGCCACTGTAGAACAGCAGAGGTGGTGTAAGCGAGGGAGGGCAGGCAGCCACCACAGGGTTCACCGTTCAAGTTGGTGTGGTGAGTAAAGTAAAACTTTTGTGTATGTGATGACAATTTTTTTTTAAATGTATGTGTATAGAGTGCATGCGCGGCCGGCCGGAGCAGATGTGCCTCTGAGCTGCTCCGCACACCCCCGGCAGTTTGTGCTATTATTAGCGGTCCCGCACCTCATCCGCGGCATCCGACCACCTGATCCTGCTGGGGTGAGGATCGGGAATCTGCTGGATGTCTTTCCAGCGCCGGAACAAGTCCCAGGGTGGCCCTTGTTACTCGTCCTGGACGACGAGCAAGAAATCCAAGATGGCGACCGGCTGCAGCACACGAGGGACATGCAGAGATGTGAAGCCTCCCTCGCAGAAGACGGTTCCTCAGGCTAATGGTGGCTCCAAACCAGGCTCCGTGTCCTCCCCAGCTACAGGTGAGCCTGCCAGTGTACATGGCTCACCTATTAGCCCTGCACAATCTCCCTCACAGGGGACAGCCCTATCACCTAGCCAGGACTCCCATGCTTCCTCTCAGCTAGATAGGGAGATGGCAGACATATCATGCAGCCAGCCTAGCAGCCAGGATTTGGATCAGGACAGCATCACTGATTCCCCAGCTGTCACGTCAGCTCAGACACAATACTCAGGGGACCCAATACTTTTAGCCCGCTTTGCGGATTTGCTGCAAAGGGAACTGTCTAAAGCTACCAGCAAATTAGCCCTGGACATAAAAGAAGATTTCCAGGAACTGGGCTGCCGGCTGGAAAGCATTGAATCTAAAGTAGATGACACAGTTCATAGGGTATCCCAGAACTCTAACATGATCACTGACTTGCATGATCGCCTTGAGGAAGCCTACTCTAAGATCGACGATCTTGAAAATCGCGCCAGGCGCTATAATTTTCGTATCAGGGGCATCCCTGAGTCTATAAAAGATATAACATCTGTCGCTCATTCACTAATGCAAGCCGCAGTGCCTGGTATTGATGGACTTCATATGGAAATAGATCGTATTGATGGCCCCCCCAGGGATGTTATCGTGAAGCCACATTTTTTCCGGATTAAAGAAGCAGTGATGCGCCATGCTAGAGAAAATCCTGATCTGGAAATTGATGGTATTAAGCTCCAAATATTTGCAGACATTTCCCAGGCTACGATCCAGAAGAGGCGTTCGTTTAAACCTTTGCTTCTGCCACTGATACAACGGAACATTCGTTACAGGTGGAACTACCCCTTTAAACTTCAATTCACCTTTAACAACAAGACTTACTCCTTCTCCTCATTTACTGAGGGTGAATCGATTCTGCTGCAGCTGGGCTTTATTTCCCGTAGTCCTTCATCTCGGAACAAGACCGGATCCAGTGATCCCCCTCCACTGCTTTCTCCTCTTTGGTCGATGAAGCCGACGAAGATGACGAAGACGTCAGCTGCTTCCTCTTGTACAACTTGAGGACTTGTTGCATAATGTCTGATGTTTTGTTTTTTTTTTTCTTTTTTTTTTTGTTTTAAGCTGCGGCTTCTCAGTGGTCCTGATATGGGACATTAGCCGTTGCCTGTCCACTCCCCCCCCCCCCTTTTTTTTTTTTTTTCTTTTTTTTTTTTTTTCCCTTCTTGTTTTGTTTGGAGCTGCGGCTTCTCAGTGGTCCTGATATGGGACATTAGCCGTTTCCTGTCCACTCCCCTCCCCCCCCTTTTTTTTTTTTTACTATTATTTTTATTTTATTTTTTGTTTTGTTTTGTTTTTTTGTTTGTTTTGTTGATGTCGGACATTCTCACGTTAATACACATGCTATTATGTTATATTTCTATGCTGTTTTATTTTATGGTCTTATGTGTTTTTATGGGCAGAGCTGTGGGACCAAACAATGTACATGTTTGTATCTATGTGTATCTTTACTGCCGGGGGGTGTCTATGCACTCTCCTTATTCGAAGGACTCTTTCCACTACTAGTTTTTGGTGAAGACTCCTCCGTGCTCTGAGCTTCGGCTTTGAGACACTTCATTTGTTTATTGGTTGCTATCCATGGCTTTCTACTTTTTTTTGCCGTGGTATTCGGCGTCGGGAGTTTCCTGGCTCGATTGTTTTTCTGATTCTTTTCTTTTTTTTCTCTATTTTTGTTTTAACCTTTTCTGTCATTGTCCTTTTCTGAGGGTTACCTGGAGTTTCTCTTGGCATTCCTGGATCCTGCGGGTCGCGACTTGGTGGGTGAGTTTTTCTGTTGATAATTGTCTGGCTGCTTCCTATGTCTAGTTTAAAGTCTACCTCCCAGAATATTCGGTTGCTTTCCCATAATGTTCAGGGTTTTGGATTGCCAGCCAAACGGATTAAGGCCTTCACACATTATCGATCTTTGGGGGTGGATATAGTTGCTCTCCAAGAGACGCACTTTACCTCCCTGTTCACTCCTCGATATCTTCATAGTGATTACCCTCTTTGCTACTATGCTAATGCATCAGAGAAAAAGAGAGGCGTGGCCCTATGTTTTTCTAGACGCATGTCGTTCACTGAAACCAAAGTTCTTAGGGACAAGGATGGGCGTTATCTCCTAGTTAAGGGTCACCTAGGGGAGACATTAGTTACTTTTTTGATTTATTACGCTCCCAACACGAACCAAACTGCTTTTTTGCAATCCCTTCTTAGGTCCATGGCCCCTGAGTTTGAAGGAGAGGTAATTTTAGCGGGTGATTCTAATTTAGCTTTAGATCTTATTAAAGACAAATCTCACTCCGCTGGGCTTCGACCCCCTCCCAAACAGAGTCACAAATTTGCACAGCTGCTCTACCATTATGATTTGGTGGATGCTTGGAGGGAGGCTAATTCTACCTCTAGAGATTATTCTCATTATTCAGGGGAACATGGGCGTTACTCTCGCATAGACCACGTGTTTCTCCTCTCGGGACTGCTACCTAAATTGAAATCTGCTAAAATATTTTCTACCTCTTGGTCGGACCATGATCCGGTTGTGGTCCAGATTTCGGATCTCATCAGCAGGACTGCTACCCCACATTGGCGATTGAATAAATCTCTCCTTGGGGACGAATCTCACTGTTTTGAGATTTCGAACCATTTAAAAACATATTTCGACATTAATGTCTCAGATGACACGTCCCCTGCAATTAATTGGGCTGCACATAAGGCTTCTGTTCGAGGAGCCTTTATTCAATTATCCTCTAGACTTAAAAAAGCTCGCACCGAATTGATCTCTGCCAAAACTAAGGAATTTGAGGCTTTGACTTCACAGCATAAGCGTTCTCCATCCCCTACTCTATTTACTAAATTGGAGCAATCCCGTTTGGAACTCAATATTTGTCTCACTACTAGGGCCGAGAAACAATTACGCTGGATGAACCACAAATTTTTTACTTGGCGAGATAGTCCAGGTTCCTTATTGGCACATAAGCTTACCCCTAGACACTCTCACTTAGCGCTCCCTAAAATTAGATTGTCGGGGGGACATCTCTCGCAGGACCCCCAAAAGGTCCTTCGGGAGTTTCATGATTTTTATGCTGATCTATATGGTAATCCTCGGGATGCTGATCCTCCGTCCATCAGGGAATTCTTGGGGAATCTTCCCCTCTTGCCCATTGCAGATGATCATAGAGATCTTATGGACCAACCTTTTACGAGTGATGAGATTTGTAATACTATTAAAATGCTGTCGCTCCATAAATCTCCTGGCCCTAATCTTTATTATAAACAATTTTCTGAACAGCTAGCTCCTCATATGGCTTTATATTTTAATTCCCTGCGGGATGGAGGTGTGGTCCCTTTGGATGAAAACAAAGCATATATCAGTGTTATTCCTAAACCCAATAGGGATCCTACTGATGTTCGCAATTATCGCCCGATTTCATTGATAAATTGTGATTTGAAGATTCTTACAAAACTTTTGGCCTCCCGCCTTAATACCTTTTTAGCACAGTACATTCATAAGGACCAATCGGGATTTATAGCGGGCCGTCAGACCCTAGACCAAATTCGTAGATCCATAGCCCTGATATCGGCAGCGCGTTCCAACTGGGATGCTCCGCTCAACCGGGAACTTCTACTCCTTTCATTAGACCTTAATAATGCCTTTGATAGTTTAAATTGGAACTATCTTTTTGTTACCCTAGAAACCCTGGGATTTGGCCCTGTATTCCTTTCCCTATTAAAAACTTTATATAGCTCTCCTGTAGCCCAAATTTCCATTAGAGGTCACAAATCATCATTATTTCCTGTTCGGCGAGGTACAAGGCAGGGTTGCCCACTCTCTCCTTTATTATTTGCACTAGCAATAGAACCCCTAGCTGTGGCGATCCGTTCCCATTCTGACATTCATGGTGTTTGTTGTGGCCAGCAGGAACATAAATGTGCATTGTTTGCCGACGATGTTCTTATGTATATCACTAACCCCCAAGTAACACTGCCTAATTTGCTGTCCTTACTAAATATTTTTTCACAACTTACCGGCCTGTCCCTGAATACTCAAAAAACAGTAGCACTTAATGTATCATTACCCTCTACCGTAGTGCAAACTCTTCAAAAGGCATATAGTTTTAAGTGGGCTCCTCGTTCCCTTCAATATTTAGGGGTCCAGTTGACTTCATCCATTGATACTATATACAGGGCCAATTACCCCCCATTATTTAGAAAACTTAGGGAGGACCTTCGCTGCTGGGCAGATTATTCACTTTCATGGTTTGGCAGGATCAATTCCATAAAAATGACGTTCTTACCTAGGCTCCTTTATTATTTTAGAACCCTGCCAGTGGCAGTCCCGAGGGGAGACATGCAACGCCTACAAGCCGAGGTCCTGCGCTTCGTGTGGGGTAGCAGGAGGCCTCGGATACAAAAGCGAACACTTTTTACACCTAAACCTATGGGGGGGCTTGGTTTTCCCAATTTACAAGCATATTTTCAGGCTGCCCAAATCGCCCAATTAGCCTACACTACGGCTAGAGGCTCGGCCCCCCTATGGGTGTCTATTGAAGCACTTTCCTGCCAGCCATTTTTTTTTTTTGTAAACTTTGTTTATTTGGTTTTCTGCACATACAAAAGTATACCGTTCAAAGGCACAGCATCGGGCAAAATATACAGGGAACATATCATCAAGATCACGGTATTCAGGGCAGAGGACAATGTATTACACAGTGTGGTTCCGTATGCCCCAACCGGGGGTATTAACAACAGATGTACCAGTGTAGATATACCGGACCCCGAGGGGTCACACCTTATAACAAACTACAACAATGTAAAACTAGCCCCAACAAAAAAAACACAACAAATAATTCAAAAACATACACAGCCATTCACGCACACACATACCACAACCACTCCGGCCCCTCCCCCCACCCCCCCCTGTCGATCACTGCTGAGAGAGCGGGGTATCACTCCAAAAGGAGTCCTCTATATCCAACCACGGTTGCCATATCTTATTAAACTTATGAGGACAACCCCTTCTTTTATATATACACTTGTATATTGGCATAACCTTGTTAATCATACGGAACAGCATGTGGATAGTAGGGGCTGCGGCACCCTTCCAGTGCAGTAGGATTAATTTTTTGGCATAATACAAGAGCAAACGTAGCAAGACCGTAGGCACATAGTCATTAAGCACACCCAGCAACCCTACTGCCGGCGTGAAGGGGACAGGGAGGTGCAGGGTATCCCTAAAGAAGGAGAACAGTGCTGCCCAGTATGCAAACAAATCAGGACATGACCAAAACATATGTATGCAGTCGGCCTCTGAGGAGCCGCACCTAGGGCAGGCTACAGTGGGAACCAGCCCCATGCGGGCCAGTCTAGCAGGAGTGTAGTGCAGCTGATGTATAAATTTAAATTGAACATATCTGTCATTTAACCCAATAATATCTAGAAAGCAAGCCTCCGAGGCCTCCTCCCACCCCTCCTCGGACAATCCCGGAATATCCACCTCCCACTTTCGCTGGGCCACCCGGAAGGGATCAGCCCCCGCCGACTGCAGGCGGCAGTAAATTGTTGTAACCAACTTCCTAATATCTGAATATGACATAAGCGTCTCAAGGTGCGATTCAGTGAGCTCCTGGGCCAGACCCCCAAACTGCGCCCGCACAGCATGGCGCAGCAACAGATACTTGAAAAGAAAGGTATCCGCTATCCCATTCCTCACCTTCAAGTCTGCAAAAGAAATAAAATTGTCACCCACAAATATGTGGGAGATCCGTGTGATCCCAAATCGGGTCCACCATCGGGCGTCTGGATGACCCAGGAGCTCAGGGAGGTTTAAGTTACGCCATAGGGGAGCACTGGGAGACACCCCACCCGGATCCGCGAGCATCCCATTACCTTCATGCCAGGCCAGCCAGCTCACATCAATCGGGGAGACCCGGGAACAGCGCCCGGGAGCAGACCCAAGCAGGCCATCCACCAGCGACTCCCCGTGGTCACCCAGCTCAGTCAAAAGGGCAGTGGAGCAGGACAGGGAGGCCCCCGGGAACCAATCGTACACGTACGCCAGTTGGGAAGCAATGAAATATTTCCGCATATTTGGGCAGGCCAACCCCCCAGCCAGCGTAGCCGCCTGAAGAGAGGCCCTGGAAATCCGTGGGCTCGATCCGTGCCACAAAAAAGCAAAAAGTAACGAGTCAATTTTCTTAAAGAGTTTTTTCAACAAAAAGACTGGAGAGGCCCGAAACACGTATAAAAATTTGGGTAGGTATATCATCTTAAAGATATTTACTCGACCAATGAGGTTAAGTGGTAGCGAGGCCCAAGTTTTCAGCCTGGTTTCCATATGCGTTATAATCGGGTTAATGTTTAGGCGTTCATACGAGGATAAATCCGTGGTAATGTGTATCCCCAAATACTTAAACGTCGCTTGGACAGTCAATTTAGAGCGGGAGAGTTAGTCACAGTCAAATCTAGGGCCTATAGGAAAGGCCACCGATTTGTCCCAACTCACCCGCAACCCGGAGACCCTTCCGAATTCCTCCACCACTCCCAATAGAGACTCAAAGGACCGCTCAGACCCATCCAAGTAGATCAGAGCATCATCCGCGTACAGAGAGATCTTCTCGGAGAGGGAACCATAACAGATGCCACCCACTGCCGCCGTCTGTCGCACCGCCAGAGCCAAAGGCTCAATGGCCAGAGCAAACAGAAGAGGCGACAGCGGGCAGCCCTGCCTGGTGCCCCTCTGCAAAGTAAATACATCTGAGACATCTTTATTGGTGCCCACCCTGGCCCTGGGATTGGTATACAGTAAGCGGACCCAGCGGATGAATTGGGCGCTAAAGCCCATAAGGTGCATCGTCTCCCACAGAAAAGACCAGTTAACAGTGTCAAAGGCCTTACGCACATCCAGTGACAACACCAGACCACTTCTCTTAACCTTAGCAGCCTTATAAATATGTATGTAAAGGCGCCGGATATTGTCATACGTGCTCCGTCCGGGCATAAACCCCGCCTGGTCTCTGTGAACAAGATGAAGGACAACTTTCTGCAGGCGTGTGGCTAAAATTTTTGCAAGCACTTTGACATCACAATTTAGTAGTGAGATTGGACGATAGGATTCACACAGCAGCCTATCCTTCCCAGGCTTAGGGAGCACCACTATCAGGGCTTCACACATGGAGGAGGGGAGTTCCCCCTCCTGCAGTGCCCGCCCGAACAGGGAGAGCAATTTCTGCGACAGGTCATCTGCATAGTTTTTATACCACTCTGCAGGTAAACCATCCAGGCCAGGGACCTTATTAGGGGGGAGTGAAAAAATAGCCTCAGTGACTTCTTCCACCGTAAGGTGTCCGTCAAGGAGAGCAGTATGCAACTCCGTCAGGACGGGGAACCGAATAGACTCAAAGAATCCCAAAGTCTCCAACTCCTCCGGGGGGGGGGGGGGTGGGGCGGTATATAAGTTCAGATAAAAGGCCTTAAAGGTGTGATTAATAATCAAGGGGTCCGACGTGACAGAGCCGTCCGGCAACCGAATATGGGGTATCGTCCGATCCACATACTCCGTGCGGGAGAGATAGGCCAGCATCTTACCATTTTTACCACTATGCTCGTGTAACCTGGCAGATAGGGACAGCTGCTGTCCCCGCGTCACATCCACCCTGTGAAGGTCCAGAGCCCTATGCGCCCCTACCAGGGTCCCGTGAGTGTCCGGGGCAGGGAGCGCAACATACCGGGCCCTAGCGTTCTCCAGGGAGGATTCCAAGGCCAAAAGAGTATTCTGGGAGGACTTTCTGTACTGGGCAATGTTGGAAATGTACGAGCCCCGCACTGACGCCTTAAAGGCATCCCATGTGGGACCAAAGGAGGCGGAATCAGCATTGTCGCTCCAGTAGTGGGACATATCATGCCGAACCGGCTCCTGAAATTCGGTAGTGGAGACCCAAAGGGGACTGAGCCGCCACAACCGATATGAGGGTCTATGACCCATCACCAAATCAACAGACACAGCAGAGTGATCAGATAGGGATTGAGTCAAGTGGGACACCTTACGTACGTTGGGAATTAAATTAGGGGTTCCCAAAGCATAGTCCAGCCTGGAAAGAGCAAGGTACATCCGGGATTGACAGGTAAACTCCTGAGACCCAGGATGGCCGAGCCTCCAGAGATCTACATACCCAAAAGAAGAACACCATTGGCTAAACAATTTGGACTCATTCTGGAGGGGCCTCAAGCGGTCTCGAGCAGGGTCGAGCACCGAGTTGAAGTCCCCCACAATAAGAGTGGCCAGCACCGGGAAGGTGGCAATAAGTACACTCAAATCTGTAAAAAAATCAGCCGTGACAGGGGGGGGAGCATATACCACCACCAGCAGCAGTGGTGTGGCATGTACCGTGCAGTGGAGAAAGACGTACCGCCCCTTAGGATCTGTCACCACCCTGACACAGGAGAAGGGGAGGCCCTTCCTTACCAACACAGACACCCCCCGTGCATAATTAGAGTAGGTGGAATGATAGCCATACATGACCCAGCACTTCTTCAACGCTAGCACCTTCGACCCCATAAGGTGCGTCTCCTGTAAGCATAGCAAATGAGGGTTGTGCACCTTAAGGAAGTCAAACAGAGACGCCCTCTTAAACTTGGAGTTTAACCCCCGGACATTCCATGATATACACCTGAACCCAGACATAAGAATGCAGTAACAATAGTGAAACTCGACAGTACCCCCAGGAAAGAATAGGTGGAGATCGAGACAGGGCCCGAAACAGTCACACACAGGCATACCGCATCCATTCCAACACACAACCAAACTAACACAACCACAGACACACACAGCATGAAAAACGGTTCATTGCTTTTAACCCCTGCCAGACCCCAAAAACAAGGGGCTGGCTTTAGCCCCAAACTGCCTGTAGACATTAGGAACATGGCCCGCACAAACAGGCCAGCGGACAAGATGGAAACAGTCAGTGTTCAAAAAAATTGAGAACAAACAGGGGAAAAACAGTCAGCGGCACAGTCCATCAGTGGAGATCTGCATCCTCATGGTACGACAGTTACCGAAGATCTCCTGCCTCAGTTAGAAGCCCTTAGGCTTAAGAGAAAAAATGAAGAGAGTCTGGGGAAAGGACGGCATCAGTGCATCTGCTGCAGGGCTTCAAACCAGGACAGAGCATTGGCAGGGGTTTGGAAAAAGTGCACCTGGCCCTGGTGCACCACTCTCAGCGTCGCAGGAAACAGCATTGAATATTGTATAGCCTTCTCCCTCAGCTTTTGCTTGACGTGTTGGTACTTGGCCCTCGAGGCACGGACAGCCGGGGAGTAGTCCGGGAAGAGAGAAACAGAGGCATTATTAATCTTCAGACTCCCCTTAATGCGGGCGGCACGCAAGATGGAGTCGCGGTCCCTGTAGTTCAGGAGACGCATTATTAATGTGCGGGGGGGGTTACCCGGGGGCAGCGGCCTGCCAGGCACCCTGTGGGCCCGCTCCAAAACAAAGCAAGGGGACAGGCAATCTCCCCCAAATTCCTGGGCGAACCAGCTCTCTAGAAAGGCAACCGGGTCAGCTCCCTCGACCCGCTCAGGGAGGCCCACCAGACGCAGGTTATTTCTAAGCAAACGGTTTTCCAAATCGTCCATTTTGTTTTCCAAGGAACGAATCTTAGTGTCCTGGGCCTTAATGGCCGGGAGAGCAGGGCCCACAGCATCCTCCAGATCACTAATGCGACGTTCCGCCTCCGAGACCCGAGCCCGCACTTTATGCATATCCTGGCGCATTATATTCATATCCAGCTTAAGCTCCTCCATTTTCCCCATAGTGTCAACGTGATTTACCTTAATGGTCCTGAAAACCTCCAGCAGCGTGGGTTCTGGTTCCGGGTCACCCTCCAGGCCATCTTCGCTGGGCGACGCCGGGGCGTGCAGCGTTGGCACGGCTGAGGTTCCAGGGGAAGGAAGAGGGGAAGAGTCAGTGTCATCTGCAAAGAGCTCCGGCGTGGATGCAATGGAGGAGAGCGGCGCGGTGTTGCGGCGGCCATCTTGGCCGGAGCGTGTAGTTATGCTCATCCTGGCCGCGGGCTGTTTCTTTCGCCTTCCCATCCACCAGAATCCTCCTAAGAACGTCCGAGGTGTTCCACCGAGGGAATAGGAAGGTTAGTACCCGAGTCGTGGAGACAGGAGATCAGGATGGAGCAGGATTGATTAGAGGGATCCCGGAGCCGCTACAGAAGACGTCCGCTCACATGCTGCGTCAGGCCACGCCCCTTCCTGCCAGCCATTTACCATTGGATCCTTAATGTGGCTTCCTGGTCGTTTACGTCCGCCTATTTTATGCCCTACTCTGTCACATTCCTTAGCAATATGGGATAGGACACGCCACCGTAGTTCTTTATCATCCCCTCATACACCATTAGCTCCCATTTTCGGCAACCCTGAGTTTCCGCCTGGTTTGACTCCACAGCTGTTTCAATGGTGGCTTAACAAGGGGCTCTTGAGAATTGGTGATTTCCTTAATGGAGATCAGATGTATCCTATCCAACACTTTAAGGATGAGTTTCTTATGCCTCCTAGCGAATTGTTTCGGTACAACCAAATCGCATCATTTGTTAGATCTAAAGTTAATTTAATGTTGAGACCCTTTGCGCTTACGACATTTGAATTATCCTGTCAGGGTAGAGGCTTACAGAGAGGTCGGATATCTGCGTTGTATATATCTATCACTGAAATTGATTCAAAACTTGCCTATATGGCTCACTGGGAAAGGGATTTGAACCTTACCTTTGATTTAATTGAGTGGCAAGATATTGCTCATCGGTTATCCAAAATTTCCATCAATACTACCCTTATTGAGGCCAATTATAAAACGCTCCTGCGTTGGTACCTGGTGCCAACTAGGGTAGCTAAGATGCATCCTTCCGCTTCACCAAACTGCTTTCGACGTTGTGGACAGCTGGGAACGATGCACCACATTTGGTGGCAATGCCCCATTGTACTCAGATTCTGGATCAGAATATTCAATCTTATTAATTCGGTGACGGGTGTAAATATTCGCAGATCTCCTGAAGCCGCTCTCTTTCACAAATTACCTGATGACACGCCTAAGAGATCTGTAAAATTGATTACCTACATATTGTTGGCGGCACGAATCACAATTGCTAGGCACTGGAAGCAGTCAGCAATTCCTCTTGACCAAGTCAGGAGTAAACTCAACTGGATTATGATTAACGATAAACTCTCCCATGTGCTTTGTAATAATACAGAGAAATTTAACAAAATATGGGATCCATGGATTGATTATATTTCAACCCCCTAGGGGACTCCAGGATGACCCTCCCCCCCTCTTTCTTCTTTTCTTCTCTCTTTTTATTACTACCCCCCCCCCCCCTTTTTTAACATTTTTTTTTTCTCTTCTCAAGAATTTTTTTTTTCTTTCTTATGCAATATAGATGCTTATATTTGGGGCCTGTTATATACTCTATGCTTTGTGGTTGTGATAACTGGAAATTGTGTGTTATGGCCATATTTTCTATATCTTTGTATTGCTATGTTGATGGTCAGAAACTTTTTTTTACTTTGTTCAGCCAATGTGTCTGTCTACTTTGGAACTTGTTTTTTTTTTTCCTTTAATAAAAAATACATTGAAATAAATGTATGTGTATATTAAAATATCTGCCCCCTCCCCCCAGAGCTTGATTTGCATTGATTGGCACTGATGGACGCGGTGAGGCTGCATTTGATGGGTGCTGGTGAGGCTGCATTTCATGGGCGCTGGTGAGGCTGCATTTGATGGGCGTTAGCGACGCTGTATTTGATGAGCGTTAGCGATGCTGTATTTGATGGGCGCTGGTGAGGCTGCATTTGATGGGCGTTACCGACGCTGTATTTGATGGGCGCTGGTGAGGCTGCATTTGATGGGCGTTAGCAACGCTGTATTTGATGGGCGTTAGCGACGCTGTATTTATTGGGCGCTGGTGAGGCTGCATTTGATGGGCACTGGTGAGGCTGCATTTGATGGGCGCTGGCGACACTGTATTTGATGTGCGCTGATGACACTGTATTTGATGGGTGCTGATGACACTGTATTTGATGGGTGCTAGTGAGGCTGTATTTGATGGGCACTGGCGACACTGTATTTGATGGGCGCTGGCGACATTGTATTTGATAGGTGCTAGTGAGGCTGTATTTGATGGGCTCTGGCGACACTGTATTTGATGGGCGCTGATGACACTGTATTTGATGGGTGCTAGTGAGGCTGTATTTGATGGGCGCTGGCGATACTGTATTTGATGGGTGCTGATGACACTGTATTTGATAGGTGCTAGTGAGGCTGTATTTGATGGGCGCTGGCGACACTGTATTTGATGGGCACTGATGACACTGTATTTGATGGGCGCTGATGACACTGTATTTGATGGGTGCTAGTGAGGCTGTATTTGATGGGCGCTGGCGACATTGTATTTGATGGGCGCTGGTGACACTGTATTTGATGGGTGCTAGTGAGGCTGTATTTGATGGGCGCTGGTGACACTGTATTTGATGGGTGCTGGCGACATTGTATTTGATGGGTGCTAGTTAGGCTGTATTTGATGGGCGCTGGCGACACTGTATTTGATGGGTGCTGATGACACTGTATTTGATGGGTGCTAGTGAGGCTGTATTTGATGGGCGCTGACGACATTGTATTTGATGGCGCTGGTGACACTGTATTTGATGGGTGCTAACGAGGCTGTATTTGATGGGCGCTGGTGAGGCTGCATTTGATGGGCTCTTCGTTAGAAAGGTGGGGTATACATGGGCAGGGTAAAGGGGGTGGGGTCAAGGGGGGCGGCAAAATTAGGTTTCGCCTAGGGTGTCAAAAATCCTTGCACCAGCCCTGGATCCCTGTCATCTGATCGTTGTTTCCTGCAGGGGCGTTGGCTTGCCGCCCCCCCCACCCCCCAAAATATTCAGCACCAGCCCCTACTGCCTGAAAGCTACATACTCAAGTGATAGTTGTATACTGAAATGATCTTTGTTTTTCTTTTCTATTCTGTACTGTAGCTATTTCGATAAAACTTTAACCACTTCTGTTCGGTTCTGTTATCCTGACTGGGCATCATATGACGTCCAGCAGGATATCATGCCGGCGCTCCTGTGGGGGCACGCAGCGCGGCGATCACGAGTGCAGCGCGTCAGTCTGACACACTGCATCTCCGATCGTGGTAAGAAGCCTCTGACAGCTCAAAATTGTCCTGGTAGGAAGGGGCGAAAGCACCTGGTATTAAAGTGGTTAATGTGAAAAAATATAGTTTTGATTGGGCTTCAAGAAACACTAAATAAAATTCCATCTATCGATCGATCTATTGATCTATCTATTCTATCATTTATTTTACATACCTTATCAAAATTTGGCTATAAATATTGAACTTCGGTCTAATGTTACCAAATCATTTTTCTTTTGGAAGATTAATTGCAAAGTAGGAAGTTTTTAGTGACACAAGCGCACTGTAAAAACTCACACTTGTAGTTTATGAATGAATTTGAGGCTATTGACTGGAGGTATCTACAATAAATGAATTGCGACATAAAGGAGGATAATTGAAGAACAAAGAAGGACTTGGGGATTTAGGTGCAAAAAAAAAAAAAGAATTGTCCTTCTAGAACATAGTTTAGGAAGAAGTGTTCAGTAGTCACAAACAGTTGTCAAATTGAGTGACACTTTGTGACGCTTATGGGTCCTTGCATTCCGACTACCAAGTCAAATCCAGTTAAACGTTTTATGCTTGTTGGTTTTTTCAGACTGCAATCAGACATGAAGGAATACGGGCAATTTTTACTTGCAAAACAGTTCATTTGAAGAATCGCCCATGTAGCAAATCCTTTTCATTTAGCTCTCCGTTTCCTGCTTTTATGTAAACACACCACTTCAACATCTAAAGTCTTACAGCACACATTCTACTTTACATAGGAAAAACATCTTACATTTTATTTAGACATTCATGGTGGTAGTACTGGATTGAAATTTTAGTTTGATGTCCTTAATAAAATGCATAATACAAAAAATATTCTTTCTTAACAATATTTTTTAATTGACATCTCTGGAAAAACTATGAAAGGGAACCTGTCAAAGATTTACTCTGAAACAGCCAATTCTTCATTATAGTGCTGCCTTCTGGAAGCAGTGCTAGTTTTTGCAACAATTCACTAGTGTATGTGACACTGTGGAAGTGTGATGTCACATGACATGACATAGGAGAAGCATAGGAAAGCACACCTTTAATATTGTTCAAAGCGGAGTTCCACCCAAAAATGGAACTTCCACTTTAAGTGATGGTGACCCCCCTGACATGCCACATTTGGCATGTCATTATTTTGGGGAAGGAGCGGGTACCCTGTTTTTAGAGCTCCCGCTTCCTCCCCTGGTTCCATGGCGCCAGAAGGAAGTTCACCTCTCCCCTTCCCTCCCTGCAATCCTCTGGGACATCTCTCAGGTCCCAAAGGCTTGCGCGGCCAGTCACAGCGTGCAGCGTGTGCCCCCGGCTGTGAAGTCACAGCTGGGCGCCCACAGTTAGAATGCCGGCACTGGGGAGAGGAGCGGGGCTTCATTAGCCCGCATCACTGGACCGTGGGACAGGTAAATGGCTGATTATTAAAAGTCAGCAGCCTGGCCAGATGGCAAATTCACCCCCCATCGTGGTTCGGTAGACTACACTCGATAAAAATGAACATATTAACAGAGGTCCTCTATTTGTTTCACACCATACCAGTGTCATTAGTTCGAACCGACCTCCAAGCCTTTCTCCAGATTATCTGGGGAGATGAGAGGCCTAGGGTAAAAAAAGGGACAATGTACACTCCAAAAAAAAAGGGGGGACCAATTATACTATTTCCCACTCTTTCTTTCCCAATAGAAATTTGGGGTAAGCTTTCACGGACTAAGAAATTCAAGTCACCCCACAATCCATTAGCACCTCTATTGAGAAAAAAGGAATTCACCCCGGGCCTCACTCCCCCCACATTCGAATGGTGGACCAATAAGGGATTAATATGGAAAGCTGATCTCTGTGATCACAAGGGTATGCAATCTGAAATCTTTCTGGTAGAAAAATATCAAATGCCATCCTCTGAACGCTATAGATATACCCAAATACATCATTATGTACAAACAGTAGCTTTTAAGGGTGACTTAGTGACAATGACTCCCATGGAAAATTTGTGTAGACAATACAATAAACTAACTCAGTGGGCACATCTCTGCTATATATACAATCTTTATGTATATCTCAACTAAGTTGAACAATATGCTCCAATAGGAACATGATTTTCAGGAAACCCTTGAGTTAGAGGAATGGCGTGCGATATCAGAGACAGCATATAGATCGCTCACCAATACCTCTATTATAGAGGCTAACTATAAGGTCTTATTGAGATGGTATATGGTACTGGCCACCTTTGTACCTGGATCCACCTCTGGATGCTTTAGAGGATGCAGTCAAGTGGGATCCACCTATCACATATGGTGGACATGCCCCAAGGTCAGGAGATATTGGATCAGGGTCTACAATTTTATATATATTCTTACCCGGATTAACCTGACAAAATCAGCGAAACACACACACCTGGGCGGAAGCCTCTAGATTTCAAAGACGGCTTCTTACATTTATATTTATTTCAGTTAAAATAACAATAGCCAAAAACTGTAAATCCACTGCCCTGCCATTTGACCAACTTAAACGCAAAATGTCGTGGCTTATGTTAACCATTTAAGACCCTGGCCATTATGCAGGTAAAGAACCTGGCTCCTTTTTGCGATTCGACACTGCGTCGCTTTAACTGACAATTGCATGGTCGTACGACGTGGCTCCCAAACAAAATTGGCATCCTTTTTTTTCCTACAAATAGAGCTTTCTTTTGGGGGTATTTGATTACCTCTGCGGTTTTTATTTTTTGTGCTATAAACAAAAATAGAGCGACAATTTTGAAAGAAAATCAATATTTTTTACTTTTTGCTATAATAAATATCCCCCGAAAATATATAAAAATATATTTTTTTTCCTCAGTTTAGGCCAATACGTATTCTTCTACATATTTCTGGTAAAAAAAAATCGAAATAAGCGTTTATTGATTGGTTTGCGCAAAAGTTATAGCGTTTACAAAATAGGGGATAGTTTTATGGCATTTTCATTAATATTTTTTTTTTACTAGTAATGGCAGTGATCAGCGATTTTTTTTCATGACTGCAACATTATGGCGGACACTTTTGACACATTTTTAGGACCATTGTCATTTTCACAGCGAAAAGTGCCATACAAATTGACTGATTACTGTGAAAATGACAATGGCAGTGAAGGGGTTAACCACTAGGGGGCGCTAAGGGGTTAAGTCAGTGGTTCTCAACCCCTGTCCTCAGGACCCACTGACAGGCCAGGTTTGCAAGAAAACTGAAACACAGGTGATATAATTTGCTGCTCAGTGATTGCAGTATTCTAGTCTGCATCTCCCCAAGGTAATACATAAAACCTGGCCTGTTAGTGCGTCCTGAGGACAGGAGTTGAGAACCACTGGGTTAAGTGTACCCTAAGGGAGTGATTCTTACTGTAGGGGCAGTAGTGTATTTAGGATTTGTGCTGACCCGGGCCTGACTAAACTCGTGCACCGCCTAATATAAATATGACGTACCCCTTCCTGTCAAGGCCACACCCCTTGTTGTTTAAGACCCGCCCTGAAATTTTTCGAGTGGGGACACCAGTTCTGAGGGCCTTGAGGGGGCAATGGATTCCCTTTATTTGCATAGATTTCCTCTCACTTCCTGTTTGGCTATGGGGCAGGAAGTGAAGGGAAAGCTCCGCAATGGGACAGAGATGGTAAAAAATAAACTGACAGGGGCTATAACCCTCCTTTACTCTAGCACTGTAGCCGTATATCAGCTCAGCATGGTGGCCAACTGGTTAACGAGTCAGGGCTAAAAAGTGTCCAAACTCTCTTGTTTATGACATGTGATATTGGTGAAATACTGAAGAATGTGTTCTCTTTGCAAGGTGTAGTACAGCCCAGAAATAATAGTGCAGAATTTACTTATTTTTTGTCCTAAAACACACTGACATTGATACTAATTAAAACATTTTTTAAATCCTGCCCAAAATATACTGACCCTGATGTTTGACCCTGGCACTGACCTAGATCACAACTAGGTATTTGTTCTTAATTTTTCATAAATATATGTATTTTTTTAGTCACATTTATTTTTCTCTGCAAGGAGAGACTAAGATACAATGTATCTTTCCTCTCAATTTACAGAGAGAAAAACACAGGGGTGGGCTTTGCAGTCACTGATCACTGTGGCAGCCAATCAGAGGCTATCACAGTGATCAGGTGACACAAAATCTGCAGTTCTGGGTCCCAATCGTTAGTACGTAGCACGGGTTATCAGTGAGACCCCAGTCTCTATGCTGGGGGTGTACTGTGCTGCGCACTCCCAGCACAAAGGTAGATAGCCCTGCAGCAAAAAAACAAAAAACAAAAAAAATAACAGGGCAGTGAGGCTGCATATTTGTGTTACGTTGGTGAGTTAACAATATTTTTAAAGATCTGGTCATTTGAGATCAAGGCCAATTTAGGCCTGGTTCCCATTTTTTTTTTACCAACTTCAGCTTGCACTGAACCATGAATAAAGAGGGGTTACATATCAGAGGCCACGGTTAATAAAAAAAATAGCATAACATTACAAGCTGACAATTCACAATATCATGAATATAATGGACTTTTTCCACTGTTATACATTTCTTATACAGCTCCTCTTGTTTCTATGCAGCAGAAAGAAAATGTCTTTTATTGCAGACATGTAACTGTTGTACATCCCTGGAGTGGGTATGGGTAATAATAAAACTTCTGCTCTCAGCAAGGTTACAGGCTTTGTATTCATATAGAAATTCTGTTGTCTCAAAATCCAGAGAAGGTGGTCATCTGTATTTTTGTAGAGCAGTATATAGTAGGATAATCCATGAAGAGATGTCTTCTCTCTCACTGGCCAACATAACTATCAAGTCCCAAGTTAACCAGCTGCCAGGCTACTGCGAACTTGTTTTCTTTCAGACTTCATTTTATGAAAGTTACTGACAGATGAAATGTCAGATGCGCTTATTAAAAAGAAAACCTGGAGAGAAAGCAAAAATATTCCTTATATACGAGTTAAGTTCAATATTCTCACATGTTTAAAAAAGATGCAAGGATTCAAGTTGCTGTTGGCAATGGGTCCATGCTAGCTAATTTCTTCATAAATATGCCTGTATCCTCTGTTTCATTAGTAGATAAGAAATCCGCGCTAAGGACTAAATGGATAGGCTGCTGCCCCTTGAAGTTCCCCCCAAGAGAGGATCAGATGAGTATTGAGTAAATAAATGAAAGGGGTGGTGGCGCTGCACTAATGTGATTTAGACGTTTTCTATCATCAACCTGCAATAACCAGGTGAATCCAAAAAGAACACTTGTCGGGCTTCTCAGCTCGGTGGGCTCATAAATGGGGCCCCAGGTGGCTATAAAATGGTAGCGAGAAATGCCCTTTTGCTGGATAGAAAATGAAAAAAACTCAGCAATTAATGTGTGTGTAGGTGTGAAGATGATGTAGGTAATTATTGAGGTACCCTAATACTAGATGGTTGGTAAATAATTGCAACCTGCAATTAGTGTATTTGTGAAAGAGAGAGTAGGTGACACTTCAAGTGCAAGGGATCACACAGGAAACCAATATCTCCCATAGAAATAATTGGATAAGATAGGTGCACTAGGTGCTGAAGGAAAGATATGATCAGGCCAGAATGGCTGGTGGGTGATAAAGTGCAACAAGTGCTCTATAGGTCATTCAATCCACAATTGCATAATGAATCCAATAAACTGAGGAGTGAAACCAGAGGTGTAAACAATAATAGTAAAGTGCAAGTGCTAAATTATAAAAAACATATAAAAATGATAAATAAATCACAGTCCGTTAACTGTAAAAGCCCCAAAAGGGGATAAGTGGTGGCAATAAGTCAGTGGTGAACAACAGAAGGTCCTATTAACAGAAACTGCATAGCTAATGGTGCAATTATGAAGGTACTGAAATGTTTAGGCGCAGAAGGCAACTGCTAATTCCTGGTAGTTAGCTTTTCAAATATTTTCATCATCATCCGTAGTATCCCCGTCTGGGTCCCCACTCACCAGATTGTTGTCCCCACAAGGGGGTGTAGAGCCTTGAGATATCAGGAGGGCTGTGATCTTACCAGCTAGCTCCAGACAGGTGATAATTAACAGAAACATGTCTAAATCACATTAGTGCAGCGCCACCACCCCTTTCATTTATTTACTCAATCCTCTTTTTCATGTTTCTACTGTTCTGCTGTAGATTGGACTGTTTGGAACAGCAAAATGTATGGTTTTAGGATATTTTACCAATGGCGTTCATTGCATATTGCAGACCTATAATCCTCTTTTCACAAGACTCCTGGGAAATATCTCACCAAATGCCACGTACACACAAGTGGTTTTCCCTTCGGAAAAAAAACGATGGTTTTCCCGATGGAATTCCTCTCAAGCCTGCCTTGCATACATACGGTCACACAAAAGTCCGGTGAACTTTGGACTGCCAAGAACGCGGTGACGTAAAAAAGACTACGACGAGCCAACAAAATTAAGCTCTATTCTTCCAAGCATTCATCAAATTGTTTCCGAGCATGCATGTTTTTTCCTCGTCAGAAAAGCATACAGATGAACGGTTTTCCCGCTAGGATTTTTTTCCTGATGGGGAAAAAAGAGATTCCGCTCTCTTTTTTTTCCGGGAGTTTTCCTATAGGAAAAAGTCAGATGGAGCATACACACGGCCGGGATTCCAGACGAAAAGCTCTCATCGCAGTTTTTCTGATGGTAAAACCGGTCGTGTGTACAGGGAAAAAGATGAATTCCTGTTGGTGAGGATGTCTGTGATTTGTTTTAGGTGTTGTATAGTTTTTTATGAAGCGCAGCAAACCAAACCAAACCTATGAGCTGGGGGATAGGTTTCTTTTTAGAAAAGCAGAGTAGTCTTGCTGTGGTTGCATGGAAGAGAAATTTAAATTAAATTAAAATGTATTGGAAAATTAAAACTGGCTTTAAATCAAAATGGTATTGTAATTTTTAATAACATCTTTGTAATAATTATATAGAGTAGATTATATTGATTAGGTTTTCATACTGCCATGGGGGACTGCTTTTTTAATACGTGCCTTACTGTTTAACTAACATCAAATGCAGAGCATAGGTCACCCTTTTGATCTGCAGATAACTATAACAGGGTAAATACAAATGTAACAACAATGGGCCAGATTCTCAAATATTTTCGGCGGTGTAGCGTAAGCCAGTTACACTACGCCGCCGCTGCGTACTGGAGCAAGTGCTTTATTCTCTAAGCACTTGCTCCGTAGGTTTCGCCTGCGTCGCGTAAATCGCGCAGCGTAAACCCGCACAATTCAAATGGGGCGGCTTGTATTTAAATTAAGCGCGCCCCCGCGTCGAACGAACTGCGCATGCGCCGGCCGGGGAAAAAGCCCAGTGCACATGCTCCAGCTCACGTCGGAAAGCGTCGTTGAAACCGACGTCAAAACGACGTGAGCGTCATTTACGCAAGTCCCTATTCGCGAACGAGTTAGTAAAACGACATAAGCGACGGAAAAAGCCGACGCTGACCCGACGCCATACTTAACATGGCGTCCGACGGGACACGACGGCATCCGACGGGACCTCGTAAGGTTACTCCACATAGAAGCTGGGGTAACCTTACGAGTTCGTAAATGACGTACGCGACGACGGGGCGGCGTAAAAGCGATCGAGAATCGGCGTACTACTTCATTTGCATATGCAAATGAAAAAACAACGTAAAGGCCACCTAGTGGCCGGAGTTGTCATTACATCTACGATCCGAAAGTGTAATTGTATTACACTTGTCGGATGTAGAAGCGTATCTATGCAAAAGTGATGCTCAGCATCACTCGCATAGATACGAGTCAAAAAAAAAGGCGATACGACGGGGTATCTGAGATACTCCGTCGTAACGCCTCTGAGAATCTGGCCCAATGTTGCATTTTATCCCTCCATCACACTTCTGAACAGTATTTATAAACACTGATCAGAAACTCTATTTTGATAACAGAAGCACCAACTGTTGTTGTAATACACAACAAGTCCCAGGAATTGCTAACATGGGGGAATGGCAAAATTAGAAGAAGGAAAGGAAGTGTCACATTCACCTTCACCACTTTAATTATGTTTTTGGGGCAGATGCAGAATGCACTTTTAGGGCCAGATTCTCAGAGGCGTTACGACGGAGTATCTCAGATACCCCGTCGTATCGCCTTTTTTTTTGACTCGTATCTATGCGAGTGATGCTGAGCATCACTTTTGCATAGATACGCTTCTACATCCGACAAGTGTAATAATACAATTACACTTTCGGATCGTAGATGTAATGACAACTCCGGCCACTATGTGGCCTTTACGTTGTTTTTTCATTTGCATATGCAAATTAAGTAGTACGCCGATTCTCGATCGCTTTTACGCCGCCCCGTCGTCGCGTACGTCGTTTACGAACTCGTTATTTACATATCTCGTGCACCAGCCTGCAATCATGAACAGTTTCTATAAACAGTGCACAAATCTCACCCCCCCTCTCCTCTCCCTTCTAGCTATCCTACATTTGTCTGCTTGTCCTGTGTTTTGATTATATGTTTTCAAAACATGAGGTGAGGTGAACCACAGTTCAATGTCATGAGGAAATGCTCCAGTGAACAGCCATCAGAATATACATAGACAAGTGATTAGGGGAGATATATGTAGTCCGAGCTTGAGTGATCTTCTTCTTATTGTTATATTGCAGTGTGTGTGTCTGAGGTCACCTGATCACATATGCAAAATTTCATATTACCAGGATGTGTTATGTGGGGGAGGGGTGGATTTCTCACTTTTTATACTTACACCCATAAGGCTGAATGAACTTAGGGCTGGTTCACATTAATGCGCTGTGCGAGATCGCAGGTGATTTGCACCGCACTGCTGTTCAGATCACATGCGATGTCTGTGTGATGCGATTTTAGCCATACAAACTGTATAGCTGAAATTGCATCTCATTTGGATCAAACATGCACAGGACCCTTTTTTTGGTCCACACCAGAATTGCATAGGTGTTCACACCCATGCAATCCGATTCATGTCCTAACTGTTAGTTCGCAGTGCGATATGCAAGCTGAAATAGGTGTGTCATTACCATTATATGACACTCCCCAGCAGTTCGCATATAGCAGTGTGAACTGCCGTGCGAGTCAGGTGTGATGTGGGAACCCACAGTGGATTCGCAGGGTTCCCGAATCGCACCAGTGTGAACCGAGCCTTGGTGGGAGCAGTCAGATGACATTTGTAGGCTGTATGCTTTGAGGCTTGGTTCACACTGGTGCGATTCAGGAAACCTGCGAATCCACTGCGGGTTCCCACATCACACCCGACTCGCACGGCAGTTCACACTGCCATATGCTGGGGAGTGCCATACAATGGTAATGACACCCCCATTTCAGCTCACATATCGCACTGCAAACTGACAGGACATGAATCAGATCGCATAGGTCTGAACACCCATGCGATTCTGGTGCGGACCAAAAAAAAGGGTCCTGTGCGTGTTTGGTCCGAATGTGATGCGATTTCAGCTATACAGTTTGTATGGCTGAAATCGCATCGCACAGACATCGCATGTGATCTGAACAGCAATGCGGTGCGAATCACAGGAATGCGTAGGGTACAGAGGTGGGTAGTACATGCAGGATGGTGTCAGGATAGTGCACAGTGTCAGATATTTTTATTTTATTTTACAATTTAATATTGTTTGTTCCCAAAAGTTTTTTTGGGACCAATGGATTTTTTTATTTTTATTAATTTTTACAATAACATTTTTTTTTCATTTTACAATTTATTTTTGTACTATTGATGGGAGGGTGTTTTTTTTTTAAAAATATATTTTTTCACAGTGCTTTTGGGAAAGGGGGTGGGGCAGTGGTCGGTGTTAGTGGGCTAGTGGTCGGTGTTAGTGGGCTAGTGGGCGGTGTCAGTGGGCTAGTGGGCGGTGTCAGTGGGCTAGTGGGCGGTGTCAGTGGGCTAGTGGGCGGTGTCAGTGGGCTAGTGGTCGGTGTCAGTGGGCTAGTGGTCGGTGTCAGTGGGCTAGTGGTCGGTGTCAGTGGGCTAGTGGACGGTGTCAGTGGGCTAGTGGACGGTGTCAGTGGGCTAGTGGACGGTGTCAGTGGGCTAGTGGACGGTGTCAGTGGGCTAGTGGACGGTGTCAGTGGGCTAGTGGACGGTGTCAGTGGGCTAGTGGACGGTGTCAGTGGGCTAGTGGACGGTGTCAGTGGGCTAGTGGATGGTGTCAGTGGGCTAGCGGACGGTGTCAGTTGTCTTGGGGCTCTGGAACGTGACGGCATGGGGGTGAGGGGGGTTGTGGTGTCAGATGTTTTAGATTTTCACGTTCTTTTTTTTTTTTTTACAATATTGGATTTTTTTTTATCAGCCCTGTTGGGGGTGTTGGTGACATGTTAGGGGTCTAAACAGAGACCCCTGACATCTCCCATATGAGACAGAGAAAGGGAAAGAGGACATTCATTCCCCAGTCCTTTTCTCTGCACAGAAGATGAATGGATAGAAGACAGCGTCTCCCTCCATTCATAAACTGAGCAGAGTAACACACAGGTTACTCTGCTCAGTTGTCACAGGACGCACAGCGCTCGGTAACAAACGCTCTGTGTCCCATTCAGAAATAAAAGGGGCCGGTAATTAGCCCCATCCTCCACTCTCCATCCTGACAGATTATCACCACCCCCCTTCGTAGCCCGCGGGAGAGGGGGGGCGGGGGGGATTGTGCTGCTGGGACAGCTTTTTTTCCCCCCATACCAATGAACTTTGTTATGCGGGGGGGGGGGCGCACTGAACTTGCAAAGAAGCTGCTTGTTGGGAGGAGAACAAAGGAGGGCTCTGGAGGAGGCAGGCACGGAAGACAATCGGTGGATGATCGGTGTAGCAGGGACAGCTGTGAACACTGTGATCCCCCATGCATAGTTTTCAGGTGAAAGCCGCGGGAGGGAGAAAAGGAGAAGCGGCTGATGAAAACTATGCATTGGGATCGCGGTGTTCACAGCTGTCCCTGCTACACCGATCATCCCCGACTGTCCCGAAGGAGTCTGCTGATGTCGCGACCCCGCCCACCGAGCGCCGAATAATGAAACGCCCACGGATTCTTCAGCATTTGGGGGCTCCAGGCAGGTAAGGGGGGTACTTTTTGAAAAAATGACTACATACATCTGGGATGGATCACTTTAAAGAGTTCAAATGTGGTAAGAATAAACATTTGCTGTCAGTGGGTTTACATCTTCTTTAAGCTTGGTACACACTATCGGTTTGGTAAAAACTGTCGGCTCCGGTCGAGAGCCACTGTACTAAACATGCAAATCGGTACAGCGATTTCTCCCGCTGAGCTGTTGTGTTTTGATGGTGTCTGTCCTCTGTCTGACAGAATGTATTTTGGTGTATGTCGGTCTGTCCGACAGAAGCCGGCCGTTGGAGAACCAGCACCCGGCTTCTGTCGGACAGACCGACATACACATAGGCAGAATGTCAGCCGGTATTTTTTTGTTCTGCCGAATTTCTGCTGTGTGTATGGAGCTTTTTTAAGTGATGAGAAAGTATATCCCTGCCCAGTATATTCAGAAGAACAACATATGCATACACATTTTTTTCTTTCTTTAACATAATACACCTTAATAATATAATAATATAATTTAAAGTAACCATGCTTTTAAAAGTATATTTAAAAATGAATTAAACAGACTATCTGTTCCCTTCTAGATGGGATCACATGCATCATGCACACTGCAAACATGCACACAGAAAATAAACACAAACAATGTATCAATGTCTTATCAATGCTTTATTTGAATAACACATTTGATAGGTACATTTTTTTTGGGGGGGAAATTATTGCCCATGGCCTGATTCATTGGTTTAATAAATCTATTTAATAATACACCATAACTCATATTTCAGTAACTGCATACTTTCAATCAAAATATTTATAAACAACCATACATGGCCCAGCCACTGAGACTCGACCTGACCAGTATTTAAACTTAAATCTTTCTTATTTCTCCCAACTGACATTACAGCTGCCCTTCTGTCAACACCACCCCAGACCGCGGCCGACTCTATGCATTTTTACAGATCCATATTGAAAATATCTAGACCTATGTCCGATAGATGCACCCCATCATCCCTATACAAACCTTGAAACCCACCCTCCAGCTCAGTATGCCGAAATGACATACCTAACCCTGGGGTCAGAAATTTCTCTAAAGCTCTATTTATTCTTTTAAAAACTTCTCAAGCGGTTTAAAAACCAATGATTCTAATCAACGCAAACATGGAATTATTTCTAAAAAAAACAATACCATATTTGGCAAAGCCAACATCAAAAACTTAAATGTATCCATCATATTATTAATTAAATCAAATGTTTTTATTTTCCCAATGTCATTACGACCAATGTGCATTATCAATATATCCGGGGCATCATATGTTGCATACAGCCTACCTAAATCAAAAATTAAGTCTTCCCACAACATACCCCTCCGACCATACCAATGATTATGAAAGGCTGACGGATTCAGACCAAGATTCTTTGAATAACTTCTATTCGCTGCTCTCTTCTGTGCCCAAAAAACAAAAGAGTGGCTTACAATCCAAATTGTGCGTTGAGAACCTGATATAAAATAAACAGTTAATACGAACGGATATATAATTTATGAGAATCTAATTTCCATCTTCCTAACCTTTTAATGACAATCTCCCCAGACCAATCCGAGCGGCTTCAGTAGCCGCTCCAATCTGAAAAGAATGAGTTGTATTTCTAGCATGACTCAAACTGAGATGCACTACACACTTCTTTAATACTGAATAAAATTGGTAAATAGTCACTGGAGTACCATCTTTATGAATAAACAATAAATCTGAAATGGGGGGCAAAGACTCAGATAGGCTTGAAGATTTGCCACTGGGCTTCCACCCAAGCCCCAAAACCCAGGGGATCTGTTTTACTAAAACCTAAAAATAACTTTAAACCCTCTTCAAAAATTCTCGTATTGGACAGTAAAACCCCCGAGCTACATCTCTTTAAAACAGGAAGGATCTCGGAGATCCTGAATGCCCCAAAGAACACAAGGGTAAACAGAGTTAAACAAGGCAGCTTCATATTAAGAAAAGCAGATTAGCAAAGTTGACCCGCAAATCTGTGCTAAAATGGCCGGGGTAATAAGTGACCTGACATCCTTCCTAAAAGTACCCCTTCTATACCCCTTTAGAACCTGCCGGACAGAGTAGAAACTGTGGCAAGGAGGCAGATTGTAGAGGCGCAAGAAAAAAAAGATACCAGATAAAGTTTTACTAATATGCGACCATGAATAATTCTTCATAATCAAAGACTGGAGAAATAATGGTACTAGATCTTCTGAATGATCCACAAAAAACACAAAGCAGTATAGCTCTTCCAAGTAGAAAAGGCTACTGATTTCTGAATGTTTTGCAAAATCAGATTAGATCCCATAATTGGGAAGGGAAAATCACCCCCTGGATCCGCCCCCATAAGAAGTAAGAAAAAAACAGTCCATCTGCAGGCGCGAGAGAGCGTCAGCAATAATATTAGTTTTATCAGGGATGTATTTTGCTTTTAACCAGATGTTCCACTTTAAACATAGAAAAACCAGATGACCTAAATATGACCTAAATATGACACTATAGCAGGGGATTTAGATGATAGACTGTTGACTGCAAAAGATACTCCTTTGTTTTCGGTACTCACTAAAATCCTTCTATTGGCAAATAAATGACCCCAGATCTCTAAAGACACAATTATGGTAAATAACTCTAAGAGCACAATGTTTTTGCAAAAATCATTGCCGAACCACCTATTTGGCCAGGTAGCAGCACACCAATGGCTTTGCCAAACAGCTCCAAAACCAACTGAGCCAGCAGCATCCGTCTCCAGATAAAATTCACTATCAAGAACAAAATCCAGCTTCCACATGGTTTTCCCATTAAAGTGCTCTATGAATTGCAACCAGACCATCAAATCCTGTTTCATGTCTGATGACAACCTACCATGCGCTGAGGGATTTTTTAAACCTGATATAGCTGAATACAGCCTTCTAGAAAAAAAAAAAAACACCCATTGCCAATACCCTTGTTGCAAATGCTAATTGTCCCAACAAGGACTGCATTTCTTGTAGTGTGACATTACTCTTCCTAATAAATAACCTTAAAGACTGAGATAGCTTATAGATTTTCTCGTTGGGTAACCTAAATTCCATAGCGACCGAATACAGGGTTATACCCAAAAAATCAATACACATTGTAGGAAAAAACATCTTATCTTCAGCCAAAGGGATTTCAAAATGTTTACACACCAATTGGAATGAAGATAAAAGGTAAAAACTGTTGTCGGAACCTTCAGGCCCTAAAAACAAAAAATCATCGAAGTAATGGATAAGATAAGTGGAATCTGTTAAGAAACTAACCACCCATTCTAAAAAGGTTGAGAATGCTTCAAAATAAAAACAAGATACTGAGAAGCCCATTGGTAATGCTTTGACAAAATAAAATAGACTTTCAAAATAAATTCCCTGTAAATTAAAACAGTTTGGATTTAAGGGGGGGAGCTGAAAAGCCGATTTGAATATCCGCCTTTGACATTAATCCCCCTTTACCTAACAAAAGGATTTTATCAATTGTTGCGTCAAATGATGAATGATACCGACACATTATCGGCGTCAATTTGATCATTCAAAGAGCTTCCGAAAGGAAAAGACAAATGATGAATTAAACTAAATTCAATCGGTTCTTTCTTCGGGACTAAACCAAGCGGAAAATTCTAAAGTCTGAAAAAGGTGGTAGGTCAAAAGGACCCTCCATCCTACCAGCCTTGATCGCCTTCATCAATTTTGCTTTTACCAATAGAGGTGCTACCTTAACAGACTTTACATTTTCTACAATTGTACAACCAATACCTGAGAAACTTGGTAAAACAAAACCTACCGTGAAACCTTCAATTAGTAGGGAAGCCATCCACTGGTTTGGATAGACTCGTAACCATGAAAACATGTTTGGGAGTATCACCGGTGTGGCTGCCTTTTGAAAAAAACCTCCTTTGGATGTGCACTTCCGAAAACACTTAGAGACCGGGTGGTTACCTGAGCAAAAAGCACACTCATGCTTGCATTTATAAGAATTCATCCACTTACATTGCATGTTATTATAAGTGAAGCCTAGACCTTTCTTATAACCAATGCTGGATGACGCCTGAGGTGGCGCAGATATAGCTAAGCGCAAAAACATCAGTTTTTGGGGCAAAAATACATTTAACCAAAGGCCAACGTCCTTGGAACCCCATTGCAATGATGGCTGAACCGCTAATTTTTTGTGTGAAAGCCTCATCATATAACAACCATGATAAACCACTAAAGCTCCTGTAAGCTTCCAAAATTATATCTGTGTATATATATATATGTTGAATTACAAGAGGGCTTTTCTCATGGAATTTTTCACATAACACGCTGGCATAAATGCAGTGGCATAACTAGAGACTTCAGGGCCCCGGTGCAAGAAATCATGAATGGGCCCCCCCCCTCCACAGTGACATCCGGGTGTGCTACGGACAGAGTCCAGATGTCAGAAGTGAATTAGGAACTTGCATAAATAAAGCAGAGTAGAACTGTCCACAGGTAATAAAGGTAAACAAATATATCTATAAAAGCAGCTCTATATTAATAGCAGGAAAATCATTAAGAGAATAGGTAAATCAATATTTAACAACACAACTGTAATCTAAACATGTCTAAAGGAATAGCAGTTTCCTAGTGGTTTTTGAGTGCACAAAATGAAAGATGGTGGGGTCCCCTTTTAAATGGCAACAACAAACTGCGCAGGGCCAATGCAAGGATTTTTGTTTACTTACTCAAAAAGTGACGACATACAGGGGAGGGCTGGCAGCCTGTCCAGTTAAGTGACCCATTGTTTACTTACTCAAAAAGTGACCCATTTGTTTACTTATTCAAAAAGTGACGACATACAGGGAGGGCTGGCAGCCTGTCCAGTTAAGTGACCCATTTAACCACCCAATCAGCTCATCCATGCCCACCTGGTTTTTCAATGCAGCCTCACCAGTGCCGCCTCCCCAGTGCCCTTCAATTCAGCCTCACCAATGCCCATCAATGCGGTCTCACCAGTGTCCATAAATGCATGCTCAACAGAGTTGTAGTTTCCCCTACCCTGCTCAGGAGCTTAAGCGCAGACTACAACTCCTGGAATAAAACAGTAGCTGGCTGGGTCGTCGGCCCAACTTCCTACAGAAGAAAAAAAAAGTTAGCGGGCAACAGTGCCCATAAAAATGGTGAAGGGGTTGCACATTGTGGCAGTGGTGGAAGTGATAGGCGGCTTCACAGCCACTTGTAACACTTTCACATGAAAGGCGACAGTCAGCTTTACTAAAGTACATACACTCCTAGCTGCTATAGGGGCTGGGAGTGTATAAAAAAATAAAATTCCGCACTGTAAAAATCTGAATCCCCAGCAAGTGTCTAGGGATTAGGATTTTACTGCTCCCCTATTCTGACGCCCTGAAGTGGCTGCTTAAGGCGCCATATGGTAGTGCCTGCCATAGCCCTGTGGCCACTACAGTTATAGGGCAGTCTTTAGGCTCGGTTCACACCAGTGTGCTGTGCAACCTGACATGTGATTTGCACCACACTGGAGTGCAAATCACATGTGAAGTCTGTGCTATGCGATTTTTGCCATACAGATAGTATGGCTGAATTTGCATCGCATTTGGACCAAGGTCATGCAGGACCCTTTTTTGGCCCACACCAGAATCTGATTGCATGGGTGTTCACACCCCTGTGATCCGATTAATGTCTGAATTGACAGTTTGCACGGCACTATGTGAACCGATCTGGGGGTGTCATTAACTCTGTATTGACACTCCCAGCGGTTCGCATAGGGCAGTGTGAACCGCCTGCGAGTCAGGTGCGATGCAGGAACCCACAGTGGATTTGCAAGGTTCTCGCATCGCACCAGTGTGAACCAAGCCTAAGTGCTGGTTCACACTGCAGCAATGTGAGAACCCTGTGAATCCACTGTGGGTTCCGCATCGCATGTCTCCCAGTGGCAGTTCACACTGCCCTATGCGAACTGCTGGGAGTGTCAGTTAAAAGTTAATGACACCCCATGATCAGTTTCATATCACAGTGCGAACTGCAAATTCGGACAGGAATCAAATCACATAGGTGTGAACACCCACGCGTTCGTATTCTGCTGCGGACCAAAAAAGGGTCCTGTGCAAGTTTGGTCCGAATACAATGCAAATTCAGCCATACAATCTGTATGGCTGAAATTGCATCGCACAGAGATTGCATGTGATTTTCACTGCAGTATGGGCCGGTTCACAGTGGTGCGATGGGAGGACCCTGCGAATCCACTGCAGGTTCCCGCATCGCACCCGACTCGCACGAGTTCACACTGCCTTATGCAAACTGCTGGGGAGTGTCATACGATGTTAATGACACTCCCAGTTCAACTTGCATATCACACTGCGAACTGACAGTTCGGACATGAATCGGATCGCATGGGTGTGAACACCCATGCGATCCGATTCTGGTCCGAACAAAAAAAGGGTCTGGTGTGTGTTTGAACCGAATGCGGTGCGATGTCAGCCATACTTTCTGTATGGTTGAAATCGCATCGCACAGACATTGCATGTGATGTATACAGCAGTGCGCTGCAAATCACATGCGATGTCTGGCATCGCTGCAGTGTGAACCAGCACTAAGTCCTAAATCTTCATCTCTAATTGCTGGTGCATGTTGCAGCTGTGAATAGGGCCTGTGGGTAGTATTAGGGCTAAAGAATAACAGGGTGGGCAGTTCCGATGGATGGCAGTAGATAATGGGCGACCGGCCCTCTTAACAGACCCGGAGATACAGCAAAAATGGTTCCTCCGATCAGGAATTAGCTCATTCTGGGTTGCCTGTGGTGACTCCGCTGGATAGTGCCCAGATCTGTATTCTGGAAATAACTTTATGCCTTTCTTCAGAAGGGATAGTGCTAGGCTGTGTGGATTTCTCTTTGGTGGTGCAGTGGGATTCTCTCTCTCTCTCTCTCTCATGGACTCCTCCTGGGTGCGCTTCCTCAAAATTCTCCCCGGCTCCTGGATCTCTCTCCCTCCTCTTCAACTGGGCATGCTGGGGGCTGCAGTTTCTCCCCTAAGTATTGCATGTCCAGCCCTCGGCACTACATTTCCCATAATCCTCTCTGCTTCACTGTAGAGTTTTTTTCTCCCTGTCCAATAAGGAGGGGGAAGAAAAAACGAATACTGTACAGTGATGAGAGGAGGAGGGGGAGGAGGAGGGAGCCCACAGCAGCAGCTTCTCTCTCTCTCTCTCCACACAAACACTGTTGCTCCGATATTCTGCTGCTCTGTTCTCTTCTGACAGGAGAGGAATGGGCAGGAAGCTTTAAGAGAGAGAGAGAGAGACATCCAGTTCTTTTAGCGGCGGCTCAAGCAGGGGGGATGAAGGAGCTCTCCTTCTCGGACCCGCTCCTGTCATTTGCCGGCGGCGGCTGGCGGGGAGAGCAAGTGGATCGGCATCCGCGGCACCCGCTTACATTAGCATGACGGCCCAGGACCTTCATCCTACTCGGCCAGTACCTGATCCCTGGAATGAACAGCAGCACCAGCGGTGGGTGGGCACCTCACACGGGCGTGTGGCGGGCCCCCCCGGACTTGCTGGGATTACAGGGCCCAGTCGCAACAGCGACTGTTGCAACCATGATAATTCCGTCACTGCATAAATGACAAAAGCCTGCAACCAACCATAGAATGACTTAATTTGACTTTTCCGACTTTCAAAAAATAGTGTTCAAGTCAATATATCCCTCCTTCCAAATCCTCTCTTTAGTGGAAACAGGTAAATGAAAACCTAAGGCCGCGTACACACGATCAGACCAATTCGATGGTGTGTACGGCCTATCGGACCAAAGTTTTAAAACTTGCTTTAAAATCTGTCGGACGGACACCTGTCCGTCGGACAGATTCGATGGTTAGTGCGTCAAAGCATCGGACCAAAAACCCGCTCATGCTCAGAATCAAGTCGGTGCATGCTTTTTCAGCACGTCGGTGTGTTCTACGTCACCGCGTTCTGGTCTGATCGGATTTTTGGTCCGATGGTGTGTACACACATCAGACCATCAAACCACTATAGCCTGGTCTGATGAAAACGATCCATCGGACCAGTTTCATCGGACCAGTATGATCGTGTGTACGTGGCTTAAGGGTGACAGGAAACATGGCTTGCATTCCCTAGCCACTCTATCCGACCCACTCCTTGCTGAATCATTATTATTATCTCTTATTGCACAAAAAGAAGGTTGTGGCATGGATGTAGGGTCAGCTGACACAGATGACCAGACCACTTTCATATTGCTAACTTCATTTCTAGTAACCTGCTGAGGAACAGCTTGAGACCGCATTACAGCAATTAGTTGTTCTAAAGTAGTAGATAAAGCAGACAGCTGAGATGCTGTATTGCACTCACCAACCATCCCCTGAGCTGGACTAACTCCAGGGGTTGCCATAGAAGATGTGCAACACACAGGAATACTGCCGGTCTGTCACTCTTCTTGCTGCGTTGTCCCACTCTCAGACCTGCGTCCACTTCTTCCTCACCTGTTCGACCCCTGTTGAGTAGCAGGCATGACAGGCTGAGGGGGCGAACCTCTGGCTGGTAATGCCGCCCTCCAAATGTCCTGTCCATGATCTCCAGCATCCGATACTGCGCCTGCACGCCGACCCCTGCAAGATAAAGAAGAGATGTCTGGGCTGCCATAGCCTGCCAAGGGTGGCACCGGACTTTCTCTCCTCCTCAGTAGGCGCATCCGCTTGCTTCGTCTCCGCCCTGCGTCTTCCTCCATGGTGACGTCCTCCTGACCTCCGGAACTTCAAACCCTGGGAACTCCCCCTCTGCTTCGAGACATGGCTGCTGCTGAGACACACTTGCTCCGCTCACTCCCACTCCCGAAACAATGTCCATGCTACTCATCCCTGCCTCCGAGTTGACAGGTAAGTTGAGACACTGCCGGATCCATTCCTCTCCACCCACAGCCTGAGCTCTCTCTAGCAGTTGATGAATAAGGGCCTCCATCCTGAAAAAACACTGACGGGGAGCCTTATATAGGACAGAATCGGCTTCCAGAATTTTCACTTGTGATCATCTGACCTCACAGGCCAATCCCTGCCCGGTCCATAACCTTTCCAGAATCTTCTAAAACAGCTGACCTGTGCTAACCAATCCCTTTCTTCGCCACTATATTTCCAGAACCTTCATCTTTACTGAACTTTGAATGACCCCTTGAACTTCCTAGCCCCGTAGCACCTGAACTACACTAACTAATTACAACTAACCTAAACTTAATATTGGAAAATGCAGCTGCCTAAAAGGCTACTCACATTTCTTCCCATTCTTTGGCATCTTATTCCATATTTTAAAGTGTTGGCTATTATCTACCTTAGGTTAAGTACAAACTGTTGATAGAGAATAACAGTTACCCAATTTACAAAAGACCATATTTATATAGTAAAGTGACTATAGGGGTTTATGAAAATTCATTATTAAAGTATATAATTTTTTTAAAGATCCAGTCATCTGAGATCAAGGCCAGGTTAGGCATGCCACCCATTCTTTTGCCCAACTCCAGCTGATCAATTCTGGCACCGAAGATGAAAATTAAGAAGGGAAAATATAATGTTGGCTATAAGTGATCAAAAATGATCATATCATTGCAAGCTGACATTTTATAATATCTTGAATATAATGCACTTTTCCACAGTAGTAACTATGTTTTAGACTTTACAGCTCTTCTTGTTTCTATGCAGCAGAAAGAAAATGTTTGTTTTTTATTACAGACATGTAACTGTTGTACATCCCAGGGGTGGGCATGGGTAATATAAAACATCTGCTCTTAGCAAGGCTACAGGCATTGCATTCATATATATATATATAGTCTGCTGTCTCAAGACCTGGAGAAGCATCACCATCTGTATTCTTGTAGAGTTGTATATAGCAGGATAATCCATGAAGAGGTGTCTTCTCTGAGTGACCAGCATAACTATCAAGTCCCAAGTCTACCAGCTGTCAGACTACTGTAAACCTGTTTCCTCCTGACAGTTAAAATAATAACTGTAGAAAAAGAAAATTTGGAACTTACGTATCAAAGTTCCATTTTCTCACATGTTTCAAAAAACTATGCAAATATTCGAGTTGCTGTGAGCAACATGTCCATGCTAGCTCCAGTCTTCATAAATCGGCCTGTATTCTCTGTTTCATATTTCAAATGTACTAATGTTTTTGAGGAAATTTATGTGATTGTTGATAATATTGTGTATATTAGGCCAAACTCCTTTAAAATTATATCTAAAAAACTATTAAACATACTATCATTGTAAGATTCCATGGCATCTCATTATTTATTTTTTTAATTGTGGCTATTATCTACCATTACTTGGGTTACTGTAGGTACAAACTACTGCTCTGGAGTAAAAGTTACTACATTTCTATGTTGCTTCTGCTAGGACCTAAAAAATTTCACCAAATCTATAAACTTTCTATAGGACAGTCGCATCTCCCTCTCCAATTTACAAACATTTACAACATTTGTAAATTGTAAATAGTCTACATCAGCAGTCTCTGCTGACCTTTATCCTCTGCCTTGTTTGAAAACAGTAAAGAACAATAATTAGTTTACTACACCATTGGTAAAGAAACCGAAAACGATTTAGTGGATCAAATAGGTCTAATGCTGTGTACACACGATCGGAAATTCCGACAAGAAAAGTCTGATGTGAGCTTTTGGTCAGAAATAACGACCGTGTGTATGCTCCATCGGACTTTTGCTGTCGTAGTTTCTGCCAACAAAAGATTGAGAGTAGGTTCTCTATTTTTCCGATGGTACGTGCCCTCTCCCGCTCCACGCAATTGCGTTTTGACCTCAGTTTAGCATAATAACTCCTTTAAAGATCAAATGTACCACCCGTTATATGTTTCGCCAAGAGACCAGTAATCATGCATATTTTATATTATGTAACACTCTCTCTATTATTCTGATATGTTAGCTCATTGTACCTTTTTGTATTCACATAGAAAGTACATTCAACCGTGGGTTCCTGATGAAGCTCTTTTATGGGCGAAACTAGTTGAACCTGAAACACGCTTGGACCTCAGAAGATGGTCTGCAGCTTTTCTGCAGTTTTAATATACTTTCTCTCCTAATATGAATGTCTTTTAATATTTCTGTACAATGTTTTTGTATTTTTTGTATGAATACATTTTTGTTATTTTTTCAAAAACACTGAACGTGTCTAAGAGCCAATATTTACTGAGACTTGATCAGACTCATAGATTTATCTACTATCCATCTCCGATACACCATTGAGAATCCTTAACCCCTATCCCATTGTTTTATGGGCAATCTTTCTATTTCAATACCTTTGAAGGATTCAGGTGTACTCGGATTTATTTAATTTGTTCTACATTTTGATGTCAGCCCTATAACAAACCTTATATACTTCCAACACGGGTGGATTTAAACACCCACTTTATCCTCCAATAGGGCTTTGACAATCAAATATTTTTTCCATACGATATCCAATTGATACACATTATATCCATATCTATGAGTCTTTTCTCTCAGATTATTGGACAAAAATTATCGGTTTAGGACCGTCTACATGATATGTAACCTTACTATGGAGTATTAAGATTTGTGTTTTGTTTCCCTTTTGCCTTAGTTAAATACAGTGGAATCATCTTACTTTTAGACGAAACTCTACTACTGAGACACTCGGTCAGACCGTACTGTCATTATGACGGGATACTGTGGTAAGGAGTGGGATGGGTTTGTTGCGGATGTAAAAAAATCTCGTAATAAGGACGAAGCTACTGAAGAAGATGCCAATTACTTCTTCTTGGGTTTGCAGAAACTCGTTGAAAAGAAAACTCGTTTATTTTGGCATAGGGAATTTTTCGAACAATATATTGAAAATAAGATCATACCGTGGGGTCTAAGGGTGCAGATCTTCCCTAATATCAACAAAGTAGAATCCCATGTGAAAGAAGCATGGGAAGCTAACCTTCAATGTTGCTCTATCAATATGATGCGCATTTTGTGCGAACAATATGGTAGAGATATTGTAGGTATTGATAATGAGATTACTGAATGGCATGAAGCCAATAAAAATGTACACACGTATACTGGCTATATGATATATGATAACAAACTCAAAATTCATCTTACTAAATACGCCACAAATTTAATCAAAATTAAAGAAAGTAAATTTCAACGTGATAAAAGGGCCTACGACAATGCACAGGCCTACAAATGGCCCAGTAACCAACAACGGAAGAATACTAGGAAATCATTTGAAAATAAGATCTCCCCTAAAAATAAAAATACTAACTCCCCAAGACGAGAATCAGATACCTCGTCCTTATCCTCTTCGTCCTATATCCCTATAGAACGTCGTAGCAACACCGACAATAAAAAAAAGAGGAAAAATGACTTGGACAGTAGCCTACATGAGACCTCCCGGTCTCAATTCCCGCTGAAAGACAAACGCTCCCGATCCTATAAATCTCGAGGTAGCAATTCTACTACCTTTAACACAAGTACCCTCAGCAATGTCTCAACTACACTGCCCCTACCCACTCCAAGTGTAGAGGCCACTTCCACACTGGCACTCCCTATGACCCAAGGACCACAGGGAGCTACCCCTTTGCCATCGAGCATCTCAGCAGATATACGACCCGCACCCATCTTCACAATAGAAAAGAAATCTAGTGTTGTTGCATCTAACCCACAGCAGACATTAAAAGAGCAAGTCCCGGCCCTCACACTGCTGAAGGCCGGGACAGCAATAATATCATAAATCTATCCCCAAATCCCTTGACTGTAGAACAGGAGACAGTACTCCATCTTGGGCTATCTTTCTGCCCGGATGGAGAAGCTGATAAATTCGAACTAGTCAAGGACCTTCATTTATTTGCTCGACGCCTGATGTATAAGGTGCTATACGATAAGACTTGCAACGATCTAAGCCTCACCGGCAATGATAACACTATCCTTGATAAAGTATCTATTCGGGAATTACAGGCTCTACAGGACCTAATGGCACTGTGGGACGAGAGCAACCCCGAGGAAGAGGGATGGACATACCAACTACCAGGTGTAATACCAGGTAAATCAGTCCAATCGAGACTCAACAGACCAGTATTTGTGACCCCTAAATCTTACAAACCTAAATCTAGATCCTTCCCAGTACTGCAGGGGAACCCCAATATATGGGCGTTCGTCCTGCAAGTCACTAAGGAAATTGAGGCTACTAATTGGAGGGGAGGCTCGCGCCAAAACCTCAGTCCCAATCTTAGGACAGCCCTCAATTCTATCCGCAATAACGACGATCTTGTCGTGAAACCCTCCGACAAGGGGGGCAACATAGTTATCATGAGCAGGGCAACATATGAAGAGATGTGCCTTAAGATTCTAGGAAACAGAGAGTGGTATAGACATGTACCACCCTCTATGATGATACAAAGTATCAAAGAATACCGTCAGATTCTAAACCGTGCCCGTCAACTTGGCACTATTGATGACACCACTTTACAATTTTTAAACATAGAGAACCCTACCACTCCTACGTTCTATGCCTTACCCAAAATCCACAAGGGAGTTATACCTCCACCAGGCAGACCAATCGTCTCAGGCTGTGGTTCCTTAACAGAGAACTCCAGTCGAATCATCGATGAATATTTATACCCACATGTACAGAGCCTATTTTCCTATGTCAAAGACACGTTGGAACTACTTAAAATTGTTGATGGACTCAGCATCCCCAAGGGGGCATGGCTAGTAGCCATAGATATTGAGGCCCTCTATAATTCAATTCCACATTGTCTAGGAGTACAAGTAATTAGAAGCTTCTTAAACGAACGTGATAAGAACACCTCGAAATATAACAACTTTATTCTAGAGATGCTGGAGTTCATCTTGACACACAATATCTTTCTATTCAAACGCTCCTACTACCTCCAGGTGCAGGGTGTGGCAATGGGGGCGGGCTGTGCCCCCTCCTACGCCAACCTGTACCTGGGGGGGTGGGAGCGTGACCTTTTTGGGGAAGATACCAACGTTGACCTGTCCACAGATGTGCTTACCTGGCACCGTTACATCGATGATGTATTTATGGTCTGGGCGGGGTCTAAGGAGGATTTGCTAGCGTTTCTCGAAGGACTGCAGGTGAACCAGTACAATCTCAAATTCACCTACAGTTTCAGTCAAGAACGCATCACCTTTCTCGATGTGGAACTCTACTTAGATGAGCAAGGGTCTCTGTGTTCGACACTTTTCAGGAAACCCACGGCTGGAAACAGCTTACTCCATGCCACTAGCTACCCCAAACCCCTTATTAACAGTATCCCGTACAGTCAGTACTTGAGACTGCGACGCAATTGCTCACAGGATGCTGACTTCAAACGAGAGGCGGCACAACTGTATATGCGACTCAAGGACAGAGGCTATACCAAAACATGCCTCCGCAGAGCTTTTAACAAGGTGAATCAACAGGAACGAAATTCGCTTATTTACAAATCAAAAAATGAATCCGAGGTCAGCACTACCAGAATTATTACCCGGTTCAATAGACAACATGAATCAATACGGAGAATATATACAAAATTCTGGTATTTGCTCACTTCGGATGAGAAAATTAGCAAATTCATCAATGCTTCTCCTGAGATCACATTTAAAAGATCCCCGTCCATCAGGGACAAGACTGTATCCAGTCACTACTCAATCTCACTAATTCCCAAACCTACACACATGGGGACATTCCCTTGTGGTAAATGTAACTTTTGTCGATACATCCTGAAAGGCAGTAGCATTAATCTCCCAAACGGTGAAACACTAACTCCCAAATTTCGGGTCACCTGTCAAACTATGGGAGTGATATACATAATGAAATGCAATTGCGGTGCATTCTACGTTGGCAAGACTAAGCGTAATTTCTTATGTAGAATAAGAGACCATGTACGCTCAGTCAAGAAGAAGCTGATGGAGACACCCATCAGCCGACATATAGGATTGTATCACAATCATAACAATTTAACGATGGGTTTCTATGCCTTGGCACATGTACCCCTCAATGAAAGAGGGGGAGACGCTGACAAACGTCTCTTACAAATCGAAGCGAAATGGATCTTTCTATTATGTGCCACTCAACATCCAGGGCTGAACGAAAACATTAGTTATAAGCCCTTTCTATGAGCTCTTGGGCGCGTTCTAATCCAGTTTCCTATGGGTTAATTGAATCCCTCTGTGTTTACAAATAGACTATTAGACTATCTATCACACATAGTCAATGGTTCCTTTTGATTGCATATTCTATTCTATCTTATTTGGTTTCATCCCGCGTTAGACCTCTTTGAATGTCATCCATCTGTACAATATGTACCTATCCTTTGTTGTCAATACCATCAATTTATTAGTCATCAAATTCAGATGTCCCTGACCTCCACAGATCCTCCATATACATACTTTTGAGGACTCTCTCAGTTATCGATGTTTCCGTCAATTGGAATGTATGATTACACAAGCTTTTTAGACCAATTTTAGGGCAATATGTTGGACCTATCGGCTCTCTAGCGCCCCCCAGAGACATGTATTAGTGCTATACCACTGTCATGCCATCCCGTGGGCTGTTGCTAATAGAAGCACCGTCCACCCATTTATAGATATAAACATGTAACAATTTTTGTTTAGCAGCACTGTGGCTATTACTATCACTTGATGCTTTGTTTGTTCATTCAGGCATTCCACATAAGTACCTATGCTTCAACAAAAGCATAAGCTAATTATCTATATGTATCATTAATATTTCCACAGGGTGAGGTTAACCCCGTGCGCTCTTTGTGGATCGTGACAGCGCACTGTATAACCTGCGGCTTGAGTGTAACAACATCATTCCATCCAAGGATACGTGGGTTAACAACAGTGCCCGATCAGCTGTAGTTGCTATATAGCTTATGTGGGCGGGTAGGGGCCTGTCCTGATGCACATAGTTGCAGCATCGAATCCAAGCGGAGGCTTGGGTGCTGGCCAGGTCCGAAATTAGACAAATCCCATTGGCCGAGCGGCAGTCCGCTCCGCCCATGGGATGTCCACGGCTTCCTCCGTCTCCGTGAGTTGAGCAACCCGCTCTGCATGTCATCACGCACGAGCGGCTTCATGCCTCTCACAGGGGGAATCCCAGTGACGTGTCATCTCTCCGCCCACCATGAATTAGATCTCCGCCTCACGCTATCAGCTGAGGCGAATTTGACCTAATGGAGAGAGTTATATTAACAGCCCTGTTAGCTGCTATCATTTAGTGCAGCGCTCAGGTAGAGACAAGCTGTTCACTCCTTTGCTGATAACATCATTCCCTACAGGTATACTCTGAGATACACTTCTTTTTTATTTCCTCACTCTACCATGGAGCTATGCTAATCTATGGCATATAGAAATTTAATAAGAACCTTATTATTTATTTTTATTTTTATTTTCATATTGATTGTCATTTTTCTTTTCCCTTTCATTTATCTTTGTACATCAGGCAAACCCGATTTAATCAGTTGTAGCAATAGCTGCACATGGACTTGCCCTTATAGGCACCTCCTGTTACTTACTAACAAAGTTGATAATCAGCAACTATGAGGCTCTATGCCCATGCTCTTGCATTAGAAGGCTTAGTATAGCCATGCATGGACAGTGTTGCTTTATTTATCTATATATATATCTATCTACTAACAAACAGTCCCCAGCTTTAATCATTTACATTTATTTTTATATTTATATTTATATTTATATTTATATTTATATCTATATTCATTTTCATTTTTAACTTTATTTTTATATTTATGTTTATCTTTATCTCTTCATTATATAAAAAAAAAAATTTATTTTAATTTTTGGCCACTAACTGGTTCTCATCAATCCTGTTTTTCATATAGGACTCGATGATAGCAATTTAGCAGCCATTTCAATTGGCTAGCATTAGTCTACCTTCTCTCTTTTCTTGGACTGAGCATAGATCCAGTCCAAGTAAGTCCCTTCACCATCAAGCACTAGTAAGTGAGATTCCTTATCTGACTTATCAGAAGTGTTTGGGGAACCATTTACCCAGATAATCAGTCTTTGACATATCATACTCTCTCTCCATTAGATCATCAGCATTTAGCAACACAGCTGTCTCTGTCATCCCCACCCGGGCGACTATAATCCATCTCGCCCGTGTGGTGGCCTCTTCTCTAATCGTAGAGATTATGCCCTCGCGGACATCCCTTCCTTGAGATCACCTTCTCAGCCGTCTCAGGTACGTGCCCTCTCCCGCTCCACGCAATTGCGTTTTGACCTCAGTTTAGCATAATAACTCCTTTAAAGATCAAATGTACCACCCGTTATATGTTTCGCCAAGAGACCAGTAATCATGCATATTTTATATTATGTAACACTCTCTCTATTATTCTGATATGTTAGCTCATTGTACCTTTTTGTATTCACATAGAAAGTACATTCAACCGTGGGTTCCTGACGAAGCTCTTTTATGGGCGAAACTAGTTGAACCTGAAACACGCTTGGACCTCAGAAGATGGTCTGCAGCTTTTCTGCAGTTTTAATATACTTTCTCTCCTAATATGAATGTCTTTTAATATTTCTGTACAATGTTTTTGTATTTTTTGTATGAATAAATTTTTGTTATTTTTTCAAAAACACTGAACGTGTCTAAGAGCCAATATTTACTGAGACTTGATCAGACTCATAGATTTATCTACTATCCATCTCCGATACACCATTGAGAATCCTTAACCCCTATCCCATTGTTTTATGGGCAATCTTTCTATTTAAAGAACAATAATTAGTTTACTACACCATTGGTAAAGAAACCGAAAACGATTTAGTGGATCAAATAGGTCTAATGCTGTGTACACACGATCGGAAATTCCGACAAGAAAAGTCTGATGTGAGCTTTTGGTCAGAAATAACGACCGTGTGTATGCTCCATCGGACTTTTGCTGTCGTAGTTTCTGCCAACAAAAGATTGAGAGTAGGTTCTCTATTTTTCCGATGGAAAAAGTTCCTATCGGAAAATCCACTTGTCTGTATGCAATTCCAACACACAAAAAAACATGCATGCTGAGAATCAAGCAGAAGAGCCGCACTGCCTATTGAACTTTATTGATCTCAGCTCGTCATACGTCTTGTATGTTACCACATTCTTGACAGTCAGAATTTTCGACAAGATGTGTGTGACCGTGTATATGCAACACAAGTTTGAGCCAGCATACCGTCAGAAAAAATCCACGGGTTCCTTGTCGGAATTTCTGATTGCATGTACGCGGCATAAAGGAGGCAATCCAAGTCCTTTCAGTACCCTTTGTGTTAGATAGCCACCTATTACCAATCTACAGTATGATCTTTTCTTACCACTTAAGTATCAAATCCAAATTTGGATACAGCACCTTTCTCTCATACTAATTATTTTGAATAGCCACACCTGATACAGGTTGTATTTAAAAGTTTTTTGGCACCATTTCACAAAAAGGATATAGGAGAACTGGAGAAGTGCAGAGAAGGGCAACCAAACTGCTAATGCCCTGTACACACAATCAGAATTTCTGATGGGTTAAAATCCAGTGGAATTTTTCGTCGGAATTCCGTTCAAGCTGCATACACACTGTCAGACCAAATTCCGACCATCCAAAATGTGGTGACATAAAACACTACGACAAGCAGAGAATGAAGTCAAATGCTTCCGAGCATGCGTTGACTTGATTATGATCATGCATGTTTTTTTTCTCCGTCGGAGTTCCACACAGATGATTGGAATTTCCAATAGGATTTTTTTCCATCGGAAAAAAATAAAACATGTTCTATTTCTAAACTCCGACGGAAAAAAGTCAGGTCGGACCCACACACGGTTGGAATTTCCGATGAAAAAATTCCGTCTGACTTTATTCATCGGAAATTCCGATCGTATGTAAAAGGCATTTGAGGCATGGAGTAGCTCAGCTATGAGTAAAGATTAGTTGAACCACATGTATTCTCTATTCAGAAGAGGTGATTAGGGGGGATATGATCAATGCCTATAAATAAATAAGTGAAAATAACATACAGAAAACATGGACTTTACCTTGCCCCAAGGATTACTTTTGCAAGTAGATAAAATATATAATAGTTTTTTTATTAAAAATCATATATAAAATACTGTTAAAACAATAATGGAAAATGTGCCCGTTTACATGAGAAGGAAGAACTCTCTTTTTATAATAAAACAGATACAATCTTTCTACATAATATTCAAAAACAATATTTAGTCACCATCCTTGTGTATTTGCTCTACATGTTTTGCGGTTCTCTCACTTCTTTAGGAGCATATGAAAAGTGAAATAAATAAAAACAAGGCACTCCCACGGTCTAAACACAAACAAAAAAATATCTACGTTTAAACATATACCATTAATATGTAACATACAATAGTAGTATCAGCTTGATTTAAACACCAGGGATGGGCTGAAAACCCCCCAGTTGAGTTTACACCAGAAAAAAGTTCTACCAAACATGTGAACTCTATTAAAGTCTATGAGACATGAACATGAAAGATCAAAAGTCCTAATTTTAAAGGATTATGTGCAAGTTATTGCCATAAAAATATATGGAGACCTGGGTACTGCCCTAGGGGACATGTATCAATGCAAAACTTTTTAAAATTATAGTTTTTAAAGAAGCAGTGATTGTAATGATGCTTAAAGTGAAACAATAAAATAATAATTTAATATATAGAATATAGAATAAAAAAAAAAAAAAAAAAAAAAATTGGTGTGTTGTTCCCCCCTGTCCATACCAGACCCTTTGGGTCTGGTATGGATTTTAAGAGGAACTCTACACCAAAATGTAAAAAAAAAAAATGGCTTGGGGTCGCCCAAAATCCACACCAGACCCTTATCCAAGCATGTACTACCATTCCCGACTCTTTTTTATCACAAGCCCCCCTTCCAAAACCTCTACCTTCCAAAACACAAACAAAAAGAAAACACATAGAAGAGGTACGAGAGGAGGCAGGGGGAAAAAGAAAGATAAATCCTCACTCTCCGCGCCCCGAAAAGTTGCGGAAACTGTGAAGATTTATAACCTATCCTCTCTTAAACTAGGTGCACAGGAACTCTCACTTTTAGCGAAAGGTCTCAATTTCGCTCCTACTATACACCCAAATTCTTTTACCATGTTTAAAGATCTCAATAAATTCATTCGTAATCTCACATTGAAAAGACATTTTAATATGAAAAATTCATCTGCTCCTATTGAGTCCATGGTGCAAAGTGATATCCCATTTGCCTTAGACACAACTGCAGACCTTCAGGCTATCCAAGATCTTTGTGATCTCTGGAATGCAGATGAAGAAGAGGAGGATTTGTTAGTATGGTCTCAATACACTGAGTCTCCTCGGTCTACAGTCCATACGTCTTTTAGACCTAAGTCTATTTTTTTCCCTGCACAATCTAAAGGCCCCTACCTTTCCACCTTCTATCAGGTGGTTTTTAAAGAGCTTACGGATCTCTGTAAAACAGACTCCAAGACCACCAGGTTTCATAGTAATCTTACATCTTCGGAATATTCAGCTCTAAAATCCCTTAGCACTAATCCTGAGATCATCATCAGATCTGCAGATAAGGGAGGGGGAATAGTTATACAGGACAAGGTTGACTATATGTCTGAAGCCAGACGACTACTCGCAGATGGAAATACTTATGAGAAACTTAAATACGATCCTCTGCCTAAATTCACTATTGAGTCATCTAACATTGTTCGGGAGGCCCTTGCTGTAGGCACCCTGAACAAATTGGAGGCTGCTTTCTTTTTAAAACCCTTCTTTCAAGTCCCCTACCTATATCATTTGCCTAAAATACATAAGGATGTTAATAATCCACCAGGTCGCCCGATTGTCGCCTCGATGGATAGCATCACTACCAGCTTTTCTCTCTATATTGACCATTTTTTACAACCGCTTGCCCAAGCTCTCCCATCCTATATTCGGGATGGTATTCATCTTATTGATTTGCTATCTCCCTATTCATGGGAACCTTCTTACCATTGGTTATCTCTTGATGTTTGCTCGCTCTACACCTCTATACCACACTCGGTGGGACTTGAGGCTGTCTCACATTTCCTTAACACAGACCCCAGTTTAAACACACTACAGATAGAATTCATTTTGCTGTCTACTCGCTTTTGTCTCGAACACAACTACTTCTTGTTCGATGATGAATTTTACCTACAAAAGCAAGGCACTGCGATGGGTGCTAATTTTGCACCCAGCTATGCCAACCTCACTATGGGTCGTTGGGAAGCCATTTATATAGACAAGAACAACCCATTTTCTGCACATATCGTCTTCTTTGGCCGATATATAGATGACATAATCATGATCTGGGATGGTTCCATTGATTCTATCACCAACTTTGTAGCCTACTGCAACAACAATCCTTTTGGCTTGAGCTTCACCTCAGTTAGTGATCCTGAGTCTATATGTTATTTAGACCTTGAATTGTTCCATGACCGGAATACTATCAGTGCCAAGAATTACACTAAATCTACAGCCGTGAATTCTTACCTCCATCATTCTAGTTGTCACCACCCCAAATGGATCAATAATGTTCCGAAAAGTCAATTCCATCGACTTAGACGGAATTGTACTAGATTGGAGGATTACAAATCTTTGAGTGTCAATCTTAAAGAGAAATTTATTACCAAAGGCTACCCTCCGAACCTCGTTGAGTCTGCTCGCATTATGTATGATTCTAATTCTCCACCTATATCTAAGAAAATTGAACAGGCCCCCACCACCAGGTTCATTACCCAGTACCATGCTAAACATAAAAAAATGGAAAACATTATTAAAAAACATTGGTCTATTCTAACTCAGGACCCCCTCTTGTCTTCATCTATCACTATCCAGCCAAAATTTGCGTACCGTAGGGCCCCAAATATCAAGAGTAAGATAGCCCCTAGCAAAATAAAGTCCAATGCTAACACCAAACTTCATAGGCTTAAACAACTAACACTTATACCTTTAGTAGGGATGTTTCAATGTAAAAAGGCCAAATGTCTAACTTGTTCTTATGTTAAACACGGTAAAAAGAATTTTACAGCCAACGATAAGACTTATAATTTGAGTTCGTTTTATAATTGCTCGACGACATATGTCATTTACTGTGTTTCTTGCCCTTGCGGACTCCTTTATGTGGGTAGGACAATTAGAGCCCTTCGTACTAGATTTGGGGAGCACCGACGTGCAGTTCATGCTGGTAACCCCAAATCTAGTATCGCACGACACTTTGCTATTCACCATCATGGTGACATTTCCCTTTTACAGGTTTGGGTCATTGAGGCCATTCCTGAAACCCCTACTGCAGTCGAGAGATTTCAACGACTATGCAGACAAGAAACCTTCTGGATTTATTCCCTCAATACGATGACGCCTCATGGACTCAATGAGGAAATAGAAACAAACAACATTATCTAAGACTTTTTTCTTTAGACCATTCCTATAATTACCCTTTTGCTGTTATGACTTTTATAATCATCATTTTTTACTTCCTTGCACCGTACTATATGTGTGGGTGTGCATGTGTGCATACGATTACACATGCATTTGTATATATACACATAGTATTTTTCTTACATGATTTCTTGCAGAGATTACATATGTTGCTGCACACTCATGACTATACAGGATTGCCATGTTTGTGCATCAGCTTTATTTTATATTTATATTTATTTTTTTATTTTTATTTTTATCATTATTTTTATTTTATTTTATATTATATTATTTCCCCCCGCACACTACTGTTCAAACTGATTTTATGTATATACATGTGGGTATATGTGTAGTACACCCCAGCTACATGTATATATTGTGCATATATTATCCTGGTCTGTGGATGTGTCACCTGGAGTCACCCATGAGCATATTCGTACGGTGACTCTATATATACATACCGAATTTATGTGCTTGACTATTATTTATTATTCATTATATTATTTCATCTTATATTAAGTCCCTGTGACTATGGCACTTTATGGAATTTTTGGTATTTTTTAGTATATATATGTATATATATTTTTTAGTGTGTATGTTCTAGTATATGTATATATATTTTTAATATATTTTTAGCATGTGTTATATATATATGTATGCATATTTTTTAATGTGTATATGTGTATATACATATACACTTTTTGTTAGAATTTTTTGAGTGATAATAATAATAATTTTTAGGATGTTGTCATAGATCTTTCTATTATATATATGTATGTGTTCTTTTTATATATATATATATATATATACTCATTTATTTATTTTTATATATATATACCTCTTTATAATTTTATATATATATTCTTTAACAACATTTTTTATATATATTCTATTTTCCACATTTTTTCTTCTATATATATAGTTCTAGTGTCCGTTACTATCTGTGTTAGTATTTCCCAGTACTTCCTGTGTGCATTTGTTTACTAAGCCCGCTGACCAATCACGATAATCCCCTGCATATATAGTACGTCCGCTTCTATTGGACGTTTTGGATCTGATGAACCAGCGGATGCTGAGAAACGCGTCATCCCATTGGCTGGCCTGAGATTCGACGTCACTTCCGGTCGTACGGCGATAGACTGCGCTTCATGCTGGAACGCATAGCGCGTCCTTTCCAGGAAACACAGCTTCTGGATCTCCTGTCGCTCCTTCCAGGCTTCCCCAGGATGGGTCTCCATAACTCCCAAGACTTGGCCAAGTCAGCCTGCCTGCAGATGTAAACGATCGCTGTGACCCTCGACCAGCCATTAACCCCTGATGTGCCCTTGCTCTCAATTGTTTTGTGAGTAGCCAATCTACTGTTTACTATTATTTTCACTTCATTAAATCCCTAATTTACTACACTTAGTTTGGCGCATGTCCTTCTTGTCTTTATATGCAATCTGGCAGGTCAGGAAAATGTGGGGGGCAAGTGAACTCCCCTCCTCCTGAACCATACTTGGCCACATGCCCTCAACATGAGGGGTGCTTTGGGGCAGGAGGGGTTCTGTGCCCCCCACCTCATAACACCTTGCCCCTATGTTGATGGGGAAAAGGGCCTCTTCCCGACAACCCTGGGCTGTAGTTGTCAAGGTCTGCAGGCAGGGGACTTACTGGAATCTGGAAACTTCCTTTAATAAAGGGGCCCTCAGATCCTGCCCCGCCATGTGAATGAATATCGGGTACATCGTACCCCAACTAATTTACCAAAAAAGTATCAAAAAGTAAGAAACATAGTAAACAGTTTTTGACAAGTCCTTTATTGAAAAAGAAAAAAAAATAATGTCCCTCAATGTAATCCATCGTCAATTACGCCACTCACCTGCCTCCTCTCTGCTTTGACAGGACTTTTATAGGCAAGGGGCAGGGCCACCCGGTTATGTCATCCAGTGGCACCTCCCCTTCTGATGTCATGTGGTGTCAAAAGGGCGAGGTTACACTTGGTGATATAGCCAGATAGCCCCACCCCTTGCCCCTCTATAAGAGCTGTCAAAGCAGAGAGGAGACAGGCAACTGGTGGCCTCCCAAGAGATGACAGCGTGTTTTTGTTTTTCTATTTTTGCGGGTGTCAGTCTGGTCCCATTTTCTCTATGTAGCTACATTTATCTTGTTATCCTTGTGCTGATTCCTGACTGGCTCGAAGTAAAGCAACACACTGGTCATTCAACTAAAATCCTGAGATTATGTAAGCCTTAACAACAAATTTCTCTTGCTTGCTCCCTTTTGGTCTGTTAAATACACAGTTTAATATCTGTTGGTAATAGCATAAATTCAGTACCTTTTCTGAGTGAGTGAGTGAGTGAGTGAATTACTTATATAGCGCTACAAATGTGCACTGAATCGCCTCAATTTTATTGGCATCCATTTTCCTTCTGTTTACCCTCAGAATAGATGGGTCTTTCGTTTTTTTTTCTGAAGGCCAGGTGATCAATTTCCATTCGGATATTAGTTGGTAAAGCGTTCCATAGTCGAGGTCCTTGAACTGAAATTTTTGGTTAGTTGATCTAAGAACTCGATTTGGGTTTTGTTGTTTTATTTTCTCACTTAAATATAGGGGCACGCTTCCGTGTACACATTTGTGCGTTAGGCATAAGGCCTTGAATGTGACTCTGTCCTTTATGGGCAGCCAATGGAGGGATCTCAGGGATGGGGTGATTGGTTCCCAGTGTTTTTTCCCTGTTACCAGTCGAGCTGCCATGTTTTGGATGATTTGAAGCCGGGCAAGCTGGTACTTTGGGAGTCCGAGGTAGAGGGCATTTGCATAATCTAATCTGGAGTTAATGATTGACCATACCACTACCGCTGTGTCTTCTTTAGGGATGAAGGGAACAACTCTTCGTAGGAGCCATAGAAGATGGTGCGATCTGCTAATAACTGATCCTATTTGTGCATCCATTGTCATGTCAGAGTCAAAGATGACTCCTAGACTTTTGACCTTGGTGCTAGGGGTGATGGTTTGTCCCAGAATGGGTGGTGGAGTCCAGGTATTCCTTGCCAGTTTCCTCCTGTTTGCATGGAGTTGAATGATTTCTGTTTTTGCTCCATTGAGTTTGAATTGACTCTCTGTCATCCATATGTCTATCTGGGTGAGGCATTGTTCTAATGCAGGGTATTTTGTTTTTTGTCGCTGATTCGAAAATCAAGTTGCGTGTCATCCGCGTAGGAGTGATAGAGAAGGTTGTGATTACTAATAATTTTTAGGAGTGGGCGGAGGTAAATATTGAATAGCACGGGCGATAGGGGAGATCCCTGAGGGACTCCGCAAGACATGCTGCGTGATTCAGATTTGAAAGGTCCAAGTTTCACTACCTGGGATCGATTTTCCAGGAATGATGAAAACCATGGTAGATCCGAGTCTGCCACTCCAGCTATCTCTGTGAGACGGGTTAGTAACAGTTTGTGATCTACTGTGTCAAAGGCAGCACTAAGGTCCAGCAGTATCAGGAGACAAGATTCTCCGTCGTCTGCTGCTTTGAGGGGGGATGACGTCATCACGCAATACCTCAAGGATGCGACGCGTTTCCGTGCAAGTGCCGTGTGTTGATGTCTGTCACACGGCGCGCACCTTTTTCAAGCTGTCTTGAAAAAGGTGCGCGCCGTGTGACAGACATCCAACACACGGCACTTGCACGGAAACGCGTCGCATCCTTGAGGTATTGCGTGATGACGTCATCCCCCCTTGCCAAGCCGCAACTATAGCTTCTCAGTGTGCGCTCCAAAGTGCGTTCCAGCTCCTCTTGCTGATTCACTTGTATACTAATACGGGCACGCTTCCGGACTCAGCGTTGCAGGTATTACTTCCCTCGCACAGCAGATATCAGCTGGATGATTTCCCTGGGACGTTATCTATCCTCGGCTGGTTTGACGATCCTTGCAGACCCTCACCTCACTCTATGCCTGTGAACTTCAATTACCATGTGAGTGCTTTTGTGTTATTTTACCATTAAAAGTTCAGCAGTTTTATTTATTGGCGCCTGTCCTTTTGTTTGCTTTTTTCACGTTAACTCCAGATTGGACTATGCAAATGCCCTTTACCTCGGACTCCCTAAGTACCAAATCGCTCGTCTACAAGTCGTTCAAAATACGGCCGCTAGACTTGTGACTGGGAAAAAACCCTGGGAATCAATCTCACCTTCACTGAGATCCCTTCACTGGCTGCCAGTAAAAGACAGAATCACTTTTAAAGCACTCTGTCTAACGCATAGATGTATCCATGGGAATGCCCCCCATTATCTACGCGAAAAAATAAAAGCCCATAACCCAAATCGCGTTCTGCGATCCACTGATCAAAATCTCCTGCAGATACCGAAAGCCGGATACAAATCCAAAGGAGATAGAAGATTCGCGGTCCAAGGTCCCATACTATGGAACGCTTTGCCAACCAGTATTCGGTTGGAGGAGAACTACCTAGCATTCAGGAGAAAGATCAAGACTCATCTCTTTTGATACCAAAGGAGACAGGAACAACAAGCGCCCAGAGGCGATTCAGTTCGCATGTGCCGCACTATATAAGTTTTCATTCATTCATTCAAATGTTTTTTTTTTAATTATACCTTGCTTTGGGGGGGGGGGTCGGAACTATGCCTTCTTTAAATGATTGGTTTATAAGGTGAGTGATCGCGGGTGCCAAAATATCGTGCCTAGTGCTCTCTGGCTGTGTTGAGGATTCTAATGAGCTCTCCCAGTTATGTCTTGGACTACATAATAATTGATATCTATGTTATAGAGCTGGGGAGAAGGGGTGGATACCAGAAGTTTAGCAAAAGACAACTGGCCAGGGATGACGTCAATCAGTTCAAAATAAATATTGTTTTCAGCACACAAAACTACTTAGGAGTTGAGTGGATAAAACATGGATAAATATGCTCTAAAGAGCAGACCCAGAGTGGAAAATTGGTTTCTAAAACTCCTAATAAAAGTGACAGTGTAAATTTATAAAGAAATGTTGTGTGACATTGTACAATGAGGAGGCATCTTAAAACAAAAACCTGTTCCACTATGACGGTAGGGCGGGGAACACAAAAGGCTAAGAAAATGACTGCTCATAAATCTAAATTAATATTTATTGATAACAAATTGTAAAAAAACACCAATTAGGTGAATATGTGTATGAATCTTATTCCCAGACAGGGAACACGCTTGTTCACTTGACACTGCATGAATTCATTCTACATAAATAAACACATAACTGAACTTAACACATAAATAAGCTAATCAACGCCTGAAACGCTGTTTGCAGCATCCCTGCAAGCGCTGGTGAGCTATTGTGGGAAGACACCTGCAATGCGCTCTGACAGGCGAGTGCTTATACAAGGGAGACAACAGTAACCGGCTGCGCCATACTGTTATTGCCAAGTACCTGGATATCATCACCTGTGGACCTTACGGCAGTGGAGTTCCATGTGGGGATGGTGTAGAGGAAGGTGAACTGGAACTGCGCCTGTACAGGTTTAAAGTGCTATAGCTATGGATTGATATATATCCCCTAATGCCATTGATACATACACACCCTGTCCCATCTACACTCCCCTCCTCTTCTTATTCATGACAACATCATCCACACGTGTTACGTCTCCGTGGCATCCACTGAGCCAGGTGGATATCCGCTAAACCACACCTCACACATTAGGTGTCTGGGGTAGACTGGGTTACATCAGTACGACAGTAGACCTCTGCATGGTGACACTGTTCAGCCACTGGATCTTTGATGTTAATACCAGAGCCAGCAGTTCCATACCATGCTCACTAGTGACAGTCCTTCCACTGGAATCCCTCAAAAACTGGAGAAATCCCCATGCAGGATGGATAACTGTATCTCCTTTTTACCAGACCAATTGATGTGATATGTCCACAGGGTACCCAGCAGTGCAGCCATTAAGTAACCCCTCAGTCAACTAGCAAGGTTGAGCCTCCAAGGGGGCTGACACATGGGAGTACTACCATAGGTGACTCCTCATTGTTTACTGACATATGGCCATTGGCGTGTGTGCCAGCACCCTTTGGCATCCAGACGAGCTTGTTTATGTGTTCAGTTCAGTTATGTGTTTGTTTTATGTAGTATTAATTCATGCAGTATAAAGTGAACCTGGGAATGCGATCCATACACATATCCACCTAATTGGTGTTTTTTACAATTTGTTATCAATAAATATTATTTTAGATTTATAAACAGTCCACACTCTCTGTCATTTTCTTAGCCTTTTTTGTTCCTTATTAGGCTTTAATGACAAAACCTATATGGTATGAGTTGAATTAGACTTACTGCTTATGACCACATGCCTTACTGCCAATGCTTGAGGAGGCATCTTAAGCCTACAGTAGTACACACGGGCCGAATTTCGGACAGCATTAGACATTCGGCCCGTGTGTACTGGAGACAGTCCAACAGAAGCTGTTCAGCCAGGTTCTGTCGAAGAGGTATGACTGAAAAAAGGTATTTTGATCGGAGTGCCTCCCCCTTTAGAACACAATAGAATAGCAGAGATCATTGTGCTAACATTGCATAGTTAGTACAGCGGCTGCTTCTGAGTTGTCAGGTTTTTTGCTGGGTTGAAAAAATTAAAAACTACTAGTGTGTACGAGGCTTTCGTCTCAAGTTATTACTGGGTATGGAAGGGTTCATCTGGTTCAGTTCACGTGGCATGTAATATGTTTATTGTCTAATTTTTCTGAATAAATGTTGTAGTTATCAGTATCATTGTTTGACACTGAAGAAATCATTATTTGGTGATGAAATGCAGAGGATTGCTTTTCTTTTGTTTGACTGGCACCCATCTCCACCATGGAGATGAATTATCTCTACATGGCTCCACAGGAGACAATGGCTAACAGCATGAACACAACTGCAATCTGCCACAAACGAAAGCTGCATGCCAATCCATAATGAGCACCTATCCTTACAATTATCTTTAGAATTCTTCATGCTGGAGAGCTGCTGAAAGCTGAAGATTAGCTTATTTTCCTTCGCAGGGAAAGTAGGTAAAATAAAATTCTATCATTGTTAGCAAACTTGCACAGTAGTTTCCTAGAGTATTTAATTAGAGATCATATAAACTTTCTGTTACCATTGCTGCTTCCATTTTTTTTTTAACTTAACCACTTGCCTACTGTGCACCTACACCCCCTTCCTGCCCAGACGAAATTTAAGCTTCCGGCACTGCGTCGCTTTAACTGACAATTGCGCGGTCGCAAACAAAATTGGCGTCCTTTTTTTCCCACAAATAGAGCTTTCTTTTGGTGGTATTTGATCACCTCTGCGGTTTTTATTTTTTGCGCTATAAACAAAAATAGACTGTCAATTTTGAAAAAAATGCAATATTTTTTACTTTTTGCTATAATAAATAACCCCAAAAATATTTTTTTCCTCAGTTTAGGCCGATACGTATTCTTCTACATATTTTTGGTAAAAAAAAAAATACAATAAGCGTTTATCGATTGGTTTGCGCAAAATTTATAGTGTTTACAAAATAGGGGATAGTTTATGGCTTTTTTTTTTTTTTTTACTATTAATGGCGGCGATCTGCGATTTTTTTTATTGGGACTGCGACGTTATGGCGGACACTTCGGACACTTTTGTGACATTTTTGGGACCATTTACATTTATACAGTGAACAATGCTATAAATATGCATTGATTACTGTATAAATGTGACTGGAAGTGAAGGGGTTAACCACTAGGGGGCGGGGGAAGGGGTTAAATGTGTGTCCTATGAGTGTTCTAACTGTAGGGGGAGGGGGGTGACTGGGGGAGGTGACCGATTGTGTCCCTATGTACAAGGGACACAACCGCTCTCCTCTCTCCCTGACAGGGACGTGGAGCTCTGTGTTTACACACAGAGCTCCACGTCCCCGCTCAGTTACTGGGCAATCGCGTGTGCCCGGCGGCGATCGTTGCCGCCGGGCAATCGCACGGGATCCCTGCAGGCTTTAAAAAGACATCACGTTATATGACGTGATGTCAGAACAATGGAGTCCTCCGCCCGCCATCATTTGACGGTGGGCAGGTGGTTAAAGCTGTGTTCCGCCCCTCCCTCCAAAAATGTTAAGTCAGCAGCTACACATACTGTAGCTGCTGACTTCTAATAATAGGACACTTACCTGTCCTGGAATCCAGCCATGTTGGCACCTCGGCTGTCGGGTGCTGCCTCCACCATTGCCGGTAAGGGAAACCCGGCAGTGAAGCCTTCTGCTGTGCTCTTTTACTGGCCTGGCAGCAGGGAAAGGAGAAGGAAGGAGGAGGGGGGCTGTATCCCCCTGGGGGGGATTAAGATAAGCAGAAGTTCCACTTTGGGTGGAACTCTGCTTTAAGACATACCAGTAGTCAAATATGATGCCCATCCCACTCAAAAAAGTTATAAAATGTAATCTAGTACTTATTGTCAATATAGAATATGCCCCTGCAGTATCCTACAAAGTCTACTCACTTAACCAAAAGCCTAGGTATTGATCTCTGCTAAATGGTAGGAGGAACCCTGATCTTTTATTTAAATGGGATCACATGACAATTTATAGGCCTGCTTTAAAGAAAACGTTCACTCAGGATGACAGCATCTGTAACATCCTCCTCCCAGCAACGTACTACTCCCAAGGGTCCTGGGGTTAGAAAGCCATCTTTGAGGCCTATGAAAGTGCCAGAATCCTGCTCCTCATCTTCATCCCTCCTGTGTGTTTTGTGACATAAGAATGATGGTGTCTGGATAAAGTGGGCCTTGAGAGGAAAGGAAATCCTCCTTTTCCAACTGCTGCTCTGCCTCTAGTGCCCTATCCATAATGCCACACAGAGTCTGTACCAGCAGGAACACAACAGGGATTGTGTCACTGATGCATGCGCTGTCACGGCTCACCATTCTTTTGGCCTCCTCAAATGGTGACAATACAAAGCATGCATCCTTAATGATCATCCATTGGCTTTCCCTGCTTCACCCAATCAGGGCTTGCAATGCACGGTTCAATGCTAAATGCATTGTGGTTGTTTCGGCGGAACGAACAAACTGACGAACTACCAAATTGTTCGGATGTTCACCGAACGTTCGAACAATTAAAGTTTGGCCCAAAATTATGCTCAGGCCGAACCGTTTGCCAATCCCTAATGATGATCCCTCAACCTTGTATTTTTTGAAGGCCTTCTTCTTTGCTTTTATATGCTTTTTTACATTGAAGTTAAACCATCCAGGACTTGTTTGCTCTTTTAAATGTATTACTCAATGGGATGCACTGGCTAATGCCCTAATTTAATATGCTCTTAAAACAAACCCATCTCTCCTCCTTGTTCTTTGTTCCTAAGATTTTATCCCAATTTATGCCTTCTAGCAAGGTTTGTAGTTTAGGGAAGTTGGCTCTTTTGAAATCCAGTGTCTTTGTATTCCCCTTATGTTTCCTATTTATGTGATTTATCCTGAAGCCAATTGACCTGTGATCACTGTTTCCTAAATTGCCCCGTATTTTCACATCCGTGATCAGGTCTGTATTGTTGGTAATCAGTAGATCTAGTAACGCTTTATTTCTAGTCGGTGCATCTACCATCTGACCCATAAAATTGTCCTGCAAGACATTTAGGAACTGGCGAGCCTTGGACGAATGCGTGGTTCCTTGTGCCCAGTCTATGTCTGGACAATAAAAATCCCCCATTGTGATAACACTTCCCATCCTTGCTGCTAATCCAAATTGTGATAGGAGGTCTGTCTCCCCCTCCTCCCTCAGGTTAGGGGACCTATAGCATACAACCCGTATTATTTTCCCCTTAGCTTCATCCCTTTAGAGCTCTACCCATAAGGATTCCACCTCTTCCCTAGCTCCCTTAGTGATGTCATCTCTCACATTCACTTGAACATTATTCTTGATATATAGACATACCCCTCCCCCTTTTTTACCCTCTCTATCCCTGAGATAAAGAATATACCCTTGAAGGGTTGACGTCTTAATCATGAGAGCTGTTGAACCAGGTCTCTGAAATTCCCACAAAATCTAGATCCTCCTCGTGCAACAGTATCTCTAGTTCACCCATCTTGTCCACCAGGCTCCTGGCATTGGTGAACATGCCACATAGTTTAGACCGGTCGCATACTATCCTCCTATTGGGTGTTCCGAGATTGTAACTAGGACTTGTTACTATACTTACCTTGAGTTTATGTGCTTTAGTCAACCTACCACTAATGCCACCAATACTACCCTCTGGAATATGTTCCACGCTGACTTTCTCTACCTCTGGACCCTCCACCTATCACCTAGTTTAAAAACCCCTCTAACCTTTTGACCATCTTTACTTATTTAGCTGCAGTCCGTCCCTTCTATAGTACTGGTGACCGACAGAGAAGTCGGCCCAGTCCTCTAGGAACCCAAACCCCTCCTTACTACACCAGCTCCTCAGCCTTAATGGTGTGGCTCGAGGTACTGGTAGTATACCTGAAAATACTACCTTGGAGGTCCTTTTCCTCAATTGGACTCCCAAGTCCCTAAAATCGTTCTTTAGGACACTCCATCTGCTTCTGACTTTGTCATTGGTGCCAACGTGCACCATGACAGCCGGGTCTTCCTTGTAAACTGTCCACCAGATCCATGATGTGCCGAACCTGAGCGCTCGGTAGAAAGCATACAGTTTGGCGCTTCAGGTCTTTGTCACAGATTGCCCTCTCTGTCCTTCTAAGAATTGAGTCCCCTACCACCAGAATCTGTCTATCCTTTACCTTTGCTCCCCCCACTCTCACTGGAGAAGTTCTTCCCCTTGCAGCAAAGAGAGTCTCTCAGCTCCAGCAGTGCTGATCCCTGACTGGTTTCACCAATGTTACTCAAAGGAGCATACTTATTGGGATGCTCCAGCCCTGGATCAGCCTCCGTGGCACCTCCCCCTTCCTGACTGTCACCCATCTACTCTTTTCTAGTGCCTGCACCTCTTTGTCTCCACCCGCCTCTGTGCTGGCCACTGTCGGCACCTGCCAGGGACCTTCCCAGCTCTCCTTTAGTATGAAGGGTCTTCTCAGTGCTGACAGTTGCTTCCCTAGATTCAGAAACTGGGCTTCCAAGGAAACAAGGTGCTTCCATTTTGCACAGCAGTATTCGCCCTCGATCAGATAATCAAGGAACACATACATGCCTCAAGATGTACACAAAGTCTCATCTCCACACCCACCGGGCATCTTACCTACCAATTTAATGAGGATTGGGCATTCTACCCTGTACAAATTACCTAACAACTAGCTTCCTGAGACTTATACTCAACAAGACAATACACAGGTACTCGCAGACACACGTGCACTCACAGACCATGTGCACCCAGAGACCCGCGTGCATCTACAGACCCATGTGCACCCACAGACCCGCGTGCGTTCGCAGACCTGTGTGCATTTCCAGACCCACGTGCACCCGCAGACCACGTGAACTTTCAGACCTACATGCACTTGCAGTCCACGTGCACTCGCAGCCCTGATTATATATTGTAGAAATTGCATGAGCACAAACAATGCAGATAGATCAATGATACTACATATTTTGTAGACTATACAGTTTTTCAGCCCTGATTCACTCTGCACACGGCAGGATTTTGGTATCCAAAAGGATTCCTGTCCTCCCCAAGATGGCTTCCTGGAGCCAACAGCAGACAATTATTCGTCAATGAGCACCTGAAAGCCTGAATAAGAAATTAAAGAAATTATATAGCACTACCTTCAGGTTGGAAGAAATACTAAAGCCTATATTTGCCTACAAATGGGACCTTTTTGATTGCAGTATGGCTGTCAAATTAAAGCAGGGGCGGAAATTTTGTAGAATTTTTTATTTTCAAAACTGTAGTTGTGCGGGTTTGCTTTAGGCCTCCTGGTTTCCTCCCTCACTCCAAGACATGCAAGTAGGCCAATTACCCCCTGTCTAAATTGGTCCTAGTATGTGTGTACCAATTGGCTATGCACATGTGTTATCACATTGCCAGACAGCAAGCAATCGGAACGGTTGAGGAAAGACCTGGCAACCTACTTTGAGGAAAATTTACCAAAAAGATTTTTTGAAAAAAGCATGTCCAGAGAGCTAGCCCATAGAATCACAGACATGGGGATACAAATGAATGGATATATACGTTCATACATGTTTTCAGACTTGTTTTATTTCACTGGATATAATAAAGGCACTGAGATGAAAGGTGCAGTTCTTTTTTAAAACTTGAAACTTTGCATGTGTTGGCAATTTTTCACCAAGTATATCTAATTCTGTTGGTGAAAATCTCAACTTTGGAGAGGTCATGATTTATTAATTTTGCTTTACGATTTCTTAAGCATAATTATACTTCCCTACTTAAGCAACAATAAGTTAACAAGGAGTTACATAGCTTTGGGGATCAACATGTCAGCTTCTTATTTTTAACACAGCTCGCTGGTGGAAATAAATTGCTGTTTAAAAATACATAGCAAAAAAGGCATTTCCTTAATTTGTCTAGAATTTGCAAAGAATACAAATGGCTTCAGGCGAACCAATTTAAAAAGCAGCCTTCAATAAAACACACATAAATGAAATATAATAATACTTTTCTGCAACTTTATGTTAAAAAAAAAAAATAAGTAAAACTATACAATGTTAGTTTATGCTACACTGTTTTTTTTTTTAAGTTTCATTATCAAAATTGGTCCACCCAAGTGCATATTTAGGTTAAAAAAGAGCAACCCCATTCCAAAACTTGTTAAATTGCTCCTAAATCTTCTGTAATGTGATCTTAGAACCAGAGACTGAAAGGTGCTTTGTCAACCCACACTACTACTAAACTTACCTAAATCTGCTGCAATGTGATCTTAGGACCAGTGACTGAAAGCTTCATTCTCTGTTGCTAAGTTTAGTGCCTACCCTTTTTTTTGTATTGTGAAATCATGCTTGAAGACTTTTGGACCCTAAAAGTACACTGTGAGGACTTCTATGACAAAACTGACATGAACTCTGCCAACATACAACTGACAGCATCCACATTACCAGATAGTGACACTGACACTGCAAATTGTAACCTTTTACAATAATATATATATATATATATATATATATATATATTTCTCGTACATCACGGGACACAGAGCGGCATATTCATTACTATATGGGTTATATGGAGTACCTTCAGGTGTGGACACTGGCAATCTCAAACAGGAAGTCCCCTCCCTATATAACCCCCTCCCCTAGAGGGAGTCCCTCAGTTTTTTCGCCAGTGTCTTAGGTGTTGGTCACGGAATAGCTTTGCTCCACATCCTTGGGATTAAGGGCGGGCTAACCGGATCTGTCCAAGGAGCCTCAGTGCCAAAGTGGACAGTACCCGGGCCCCAAACCGTGGGGTTTTGCCTATAATGCTCCTCTTTGGAGGGCTGGACCCTGGGCCCAGGACTTGGAGTTCATAAAGACCATAAGTTCCTGTTTGCCAGGGTGCTATATAGGTCCAGGACAGTGGGTACCTTCATAGGACCCCAGGGCCTGAAGGTCTACTACGCTACCCACGGAGATGGGAGAAGATTGGATCGTTTTGCTAGACAAATATCCTGCAGCATGGAGCAGGTAAGAGGGGAGCCTGCGGGACTTGGTTCGACAGCAGGCTCTCCGGGGTAACCTAAAAGGGGGGTAGCCTAAGTATGCTCTGCATTGGCAACCTTGCTCACTATGTCTGAGAAAGACAGGATGATCCCATTTCCCCCATCACTAGGTTCCCCTGTCTAAGAATGGTGTTGCTAGCTACCTGCTGCTTTCTTCCTAGGACTGGTAAGGATACCTATGGGGCCTTTTGGAAAGTCCTACCTGGCCGGGGGTTTGAATCTGCCGCCTGATACTGCAGTCCTGGGCTCCAGCAGCGCGGCTCCTCCATGTTCCTCCTGCTCCGGCATACGCGCGCGCGCGCACGTCTTATAGACGTTTTTCGCGCCGTTCGGTAAGGAGGGCGGGGGGGGGCGTGCCTGCAGCGTCATACAGGGGCGCGCCTTGTGCTGTTATAGATCAGCAGGCATTGTCAGTGCTCAGTCTGAGGCTGATCTCAAAGGGAGAGGACGCAGAGCGGCAGAACAGTGACTCCCGGTGGCGGAAGAGGGGTAGTACATGCTGGACTTTGTTCCAATGCCTTTTTGTTAAGCCAAGAAATTCCCCTTTTTGCAGCAGGTTGGAGGCTGGCAAACTAAGTTTGGGGTCACTGTATGTTTAAAAAAAAAAAGGAAAGAGACTTATATATATTTAAAAAAAAAAAAAAAAAACATACGGGGCCCCATCAGTTTTTGGGCATTAGTGATCTATGGTCCCCTAAGCTCTAGTTTTGTACTCCTGGCCACTACAGTCTGTTGTTGTTGGCGGAGTCTCTCGATTTTGTATTATGGCTTCCAAAGGTTCGGGGTCAAAGGGTACAAAAAAGACCAAACAACAAAGGGGTTCCCCCTCTGATTCTGATGATATGCCGATACTTTCCCCGCAACTTATTCCCATAAAGGTCGCCTTGGATGAGCCATTAGGGGGGTCTGGTGCGGAGGCTGGCCCAGATCAGCCCAGCCCTGTGTTTATCACAGAGGAGATGCTAGCTGTATCCCTAGGGGGGCTAGAAGAGAGAATAGCAGCATTGATCGCTAGAGCTATTCCTGGCAAGAAACGGGTTAGATCCCCATCACCAAGAGGTGTATCCTCAGATGCTGAGATTCTCTCTCCGGAGGAATTGGAATCGCAGGAGGATCAACTAGACCTGAACCAAGAGGGTTCAGGGATTGAGGGATCTACCTCTGAGGAACCATTTTCAGACTCCCAGACAGAGAGACTGTGGGTGCAGTCTTTGACGGACATGGTCCGCTCGGCATTTAGTTTACCATTGCCAGAGCCTCAGGTCCCTCCGGTATCCTCTCTGGGCTCTTTGAAAGCTCCGTTAAGCAACGCAGTTTTTCCGGTCCATCCTCTCTTGGAGGAATTGATCTTTCGAGATTGGGTACGGCCGGACAGGATTTTTCTGCCACCGAAGAGATTTGCGGTCATTTACCCCATGGAGGAAAAATTCTCCAAGAGGTGGAGGCTCCCAGTGGTGGATGCAGCCATCTCATGTGTGAATAAATCACTAACTTGCCCGGTGGAAAACATACATATGTTTAAAGATCCGGTTGATAAACGGTTAGAGACACTTTTAAAAGCATCCTTTGCTACGGCAGGAGCAGTGGTACAGCCAGCTGTGGCTGCAATTGGAGTTTGTCAGGCGTTAAAGGACCAGACAAAAGAAATGTTAAAGGACATGCCTACCCAACAAGCAGAAGAGTTTTCTGACATTCCCAGAGCTCTGTGTTTTGCTGTAGATGCTATAAAGGATTCCATCCAGCAGGCCTCTCGTTTATCACTATTTTTGGTGCACATGAGAAGGCTCTTATGGTTGAAGAACTGGGCGGCGGAGCCCCCATGCAAAAAGCTTCTGGCAGGGTTTCCCTTCCATGGAGGACGACTCTTCGGGGAGGATCTGGATAAATACATTCAGACTATTTCAAGTGGCAAAAGTACCCTTTTACCGGTCAAAAAGACATTCCGGGGTCCTACATTTAAAAGGCAGCTCTTTCCTGTCTCAGGGCCCTCAAATTCCAGGCAGTATCGACGGCCGCCTGCACGATCCAACGTTAACAGTAGATCGCAGGGACAGGCCCCTGGGGGTAAGAGGCCATGGTATCGCAAGCCAACAAAGACAGCCCCTAAGTCTGCCTTATGAAGGGGCGCCCCCACTCTCGTGGGTGGGGGGAAGGCTTCGTTTCTTCTCAGAAGTTTGGGAAGCCAAGATCCCCGACAAATGGGTCCGGGCGTCTGTAACCGCAGGCTACAGACTGGAGTTTCTAAACTTTCCTCCGCCTCATTTTCAAGAGTCAAGGCTACCAAAGGATCCAGCAAGGAAGGCCTCAATGCTGGCAGCTTTGGATCACCTGCTTTGCCAGGACGTAATAATAGAGGTGCCAGCCCAAGAGCAAGGGCTAGGTTTCTATTCCAATCTCTTTGTCATACCAAAGCCCAACGGCGATGTCAGGCCAATCTTGGACCTAAAGAGGTTAAACGGTTACCTAAGGGTTCGTTCCTTCCGGATGGAATCCATCCGGTCAGCAGCCGCCGCGCTTCAGAGGGACGATTTTCTGGCTTCCATAGACATAAAGGATGCTTACCTTCATGTACCAATCTTTCAGTCGCATCAAAGATTTTTACGCTTCGCGGTGGGGCAGCGACACTTCCAATTCAGGGCGCTCCCCTTCGGGCTGGCCACGGCCCCCCGGGTATTCACGAAGATCCTAGCCCCAGTTCTGGCCAATTTAAGGATCCAAGGGGTCACAGTCCTAGCGTACTTGGACGACCTTTTAATCATAGATCACTCACGGCCGTGTCTGCAACAGGCAGTAAACCTCACGGTTCAGTACCTCGAAGGATTCGGCTGGGTCCTAAACCGGGAAAAGTCAGCGTTCCAGCCTACAAAGCAGTTGGAATACCTCGGCATGAGGTTAGACACAGAACAGCAAAGGGTGTTCCTGCCCCTTGTAAAGATCGAGGCTATCAAGGGGTTGGTTCAGTTGGTTCTAAGCAAGAAAAAACCAACTATTCGCCTGTGTATGCGATTACTAGGTCGCGTCCTACAGGCAGCCATTCTAGCAGCCTGGGGCAAGAGAGCACATGCCTTAGAGTCCCCTTTGACGCTATCATCAAGGGTCCGACAAAGCCTGGCCTGGTGGTTGAACCCTCAGAATCTTCTAAAGGGAAGATCCTTCAGCCCTGTTGTCTGGAAGGTAGTTACCACAGACGCCAGCCTGGCAGGCTGGGGGGCGGTCTTCGAGGGGTTCTCTCGCCAGGGAACTTGGGTGAAAACAGAGGCAGCTCCCCATCAATATCTTGGAGATCAGAGCTGCTCGCCTAGCCCTTCTGGCATGGACCTCCAGATTACAGGGGTTCCCGGTGAGAATCCAGTCAGACAATGCCACAGCGGTGGCATACATAAACCACCAAGGGGGAACCAGGAGTCAGGCCGCTCAGAGGGAGGTGAGCTTGATTTTTCAGTGGGCAGAGGTTCATGTACCTGCATTTCGGCGATATTCATTCCCGGAGTGCCACCCCCAATCCATTCATCCAGCCACCTAATCTACATTCGGGGCACCGGATGTATGGATTCCAATGTTTTTTTTAAAGCACGTGATTAGAGCCAGAGGCTCTAATAGGCTTCAAAAAGGGTGAGCTCGGGGCGCAGAGCACCGGGCCCACCCAGTTGTGTGACAATAGCTAAATAATATTCACTATTCTCACACTGATCCTCCTCCCGGTCAATCAGGAAGCGTATCGTGAGACCCGTCACCTGATTGGCTGAAAGGACAGGCGATCCTATTGGACACCTAGGAGGAGGAGGGTGGAGATGTATGGTGGAAGCCGCCGTGATGCAGAGGAGCAGGAGATGCCCGCCTGTCGCAACGCTGCCTATCTGAAACATAGATAGGGTAAGTGCTGGATGATCGACTGTGAGACCCCCCATGGGGGGTGCAGGTTTCTTCATTATTATCATCAGGGACGTAACTAAAAATCACAGGGCCCCATAGCAAAATGTTGTATGGGGTCCCCCCACAGCCGCCCTAGTGTCAATGCAGCGTGACCTGTGCCCCATACAGCGTGACCTGTGCCCCATACAGCGTGACCTGTGCCCCATACAGCATGACCTGTGCCCAATGCAGCGTGACCTGTGCTCCATACAGCGTGACCTGTGCCCAAAAAAAATCACTAGCCACCACTGTGGTAGATCTAGTAGGCGGCTCAATGGCCAACTGGGGAAGCACTCATGGCAGGCTGACATAACTGTTTGCAAATAGTTGGAAGCCTGCAACAAAAAAATTAATGATACAGTAAATCAAATAAACCAAACAAAAGTAATATCAAAATATGCTCGCAAGTCTATACAGAGTCCCGTCAACCCAATATAAATTTGTGCTGTAAAGTGAATGTTCACAACATACAGGGATATACAAGGTAATACTGACATATAATCACACACATAGGTTGGACTTGGGGGACTTGTGTCTTTTTTCAACCTCACCTACTATGTAACTATGTAACTATGCAATACACAAAAATATCTCAATCTTCAGTGTTCAACACATGGTGTTTATTCATCCCTTGCGACAAACTGCATGTAATTTGTGTTCCCTCCACTGGATGGACTCTCACCTGAGGCTTATGACCTTAAACCTTGTGTCATAACCTTTTGGGACTAAGATAGATATTTTCCCGTTCCTAGGGTTACGGTATGACTGGCCAACTTCACTTTATGCTATTACTTCAGATTGTGACTACAGTTTTTTTAAAACTTTTTTTTTGCATTGATACATGTCCTGGGGCAGGATCCAGGTCCCCAAAAACTTTATATGACAATACCATGCATAAAAGCCTTTAAAATTAGCACATGATTTTTCATGTTCGTGTCCCATAGACTTTAACGGTGTTCGCATGTCAAATTTTTTGCCTGTTCGCAAGTTCTGGTGCGAACCGAACGGGGGGGGGGGGGTTGGGGAGTTATGTAGTTATGTAGACAAGAAGGCGTGACTCACAGTCTCCGCTCTAATTCATCTCAAGGGTGTTTACTATGATGTTGAGATCAGGACTCTGTGCAGGCCAGTTAAATTCCTCCACCCCAAACTTGCTTATCCATGTCTTTCTTGACCTTGCTTTGTGCATTGATCTAAATCATTTGGTGGAGGGGGGATTATGTGTGGGGTTGTTTTTCAGAGGCTGGGCTTGGCCCCTTAGGCCCCTTAGGCCTCCTACACACGATAGGATAGCCAGAGGATAACGGTCTGATGGACTGTTTTCATCGGTCAAAACCGATCAAAACCGATCGTGTGTAGGCCCCATAGGTTATTTAACCTTTGGTTAAAAAAAAGCCAACTTGCTTTAAAATGTAACCGATGGACGCCTAACCAATAGGTCAAAACCGATCGTTAGTAGGCACGACCATCGGTTAAAAATCCACGCATGCTAAGAATCAAGTCGACGCATGCTTGGAAGCATTGAACTTAATTTTTTCAGCACGTCGTTGTGTTTTACGTCACCGCGTTCTAACACGATCGTTTTTTTAACCGATGGTGTGTAGACACATCAGACCATCAGTCAGCTTCATCGGTTAACCGATGACAACGGTCCTTAGGACTGTTCTCATCGGATGGACTGATCGTGTGTACGAGGCTTTAGTTCCAGTAAACTCTTAACAATTTCATGCTCCCAACTTTGTGGGAACCGTTTGGGGATGGCCCCTTCCTGTTCCAACATGACTGTGCACCAGTGCACAAACAAGATCCATAAAGAGATGCATGAGTGACTTTGGGGTGGAGGAACTTGACTGGCCTGCACAAAGCTCAACCCGATAGAACACCTTTGGGATGAATTAGAGTGGAAACTGCGATCCAGGCCTTCTTGCCCACTTCAGTGCCTGACCTCACAAATGTGCTTTTAGAAGAATGGTCAAACATTCCCATAGACATATTCCTAAACCTTGAGGACAGCCTTCCCAGAAGAGTTGAAGGTGTTATAGCTGCAAAAGGTGGGCCAGCTCAATATTGAACCCTACAGACTAAAACTGGGATGTTATTAAAGTTCATATCCGTGTAAAGGCAGGCATCTCAGTACTTTTGGTAATATTGTGTATTATGGACGAACATAAATCTATACTCAGGGGAAAAAAAAAAAAACGTATAAACAAAATGGCTCAGACTCGATGGACCTCTTGGTCTTTTATCTACCGCCACTCTTCTATGTTTCTAAGTCATAAAGTTCAGATATGATCACAAGAGCAAAAAACACTTTGGCAGAGTTCTTTGAGTGATATGTTGATATGTGGTTGAGAACCATTGACACTGTTACACATTGCTGCTGTGGGACTTGTCATCACTTTGCGTTAGGTTTTATTCCCAGTTCTGTCTGACAATCTTCCCCTTTTTATGACAGTGAAACTCAGTCTGGAGCTCTGACTCATTTTACAAATTGAAAGTTTTTCTATTTCTTGTTGAAAGGTAGACGCTGCCTCAGAGATAAATTGACATTTTCTGACACCAAGATAAAAGGTTCAACAGAACTCCCCGGCTGACACAATGTGACATCTGAATACAATGTTTATTTAACTGGTTTAAGATATCTTTGCAGCCTATCATTGCAAGCTCAATATTTAGTTACATTTAGTCGTACATGAGGCTAGTTACATAATAACTACAGTGGCAGAAATGATCATGTCTAACCTTCCAACAAGAGGCCAGGAGCAAATAATTTGCTGTACAATACACAAGGCAATACAAACAACTGCAGTATATATCTGGTGTAACTATCAGAATATTCTAAAATAAATGTAACATCATAGGAAAGTGACCTTACGAGAGTTGCCAACACCCCAGATCAATCAGAAAAATAGAAAATTCCCCCAGGGGAGGGGCTTTTTAGGCAACAGTAGTAAGCGTAGACGTAATAGTGCGAGAAACAAAAATATATTTTATAATTATTTAATCGTATAAAATAAATCATACAATATAACACTTTCCAAATACAAAATTACAAAATCGAGACTGATCCATATGAAAAAACTCTACAAGGCCCTACGCGTTTCGGGTGTTTCCCTTCTTCGGGGGCCGGAGTCTGTGTGGAAACAAGATATATTACATCGGGTTTACATAACCGTATTATCGAATAGTTTTTACAATTACATCAAATTTTAAAACAGCAAGCATAAAAAGTGCAAAAAAAAAAAACAGAATCATACCAGTCATGGGATGACACCTCGGTAAAAACACAGGGAAAAACGTCCATGGTAGAAAATATGCCTGAATAAGATGGTATACAGGAAATTGGGGGATAGGCACCTCACATCCAAAAGAAAGCAAACCCTGGGCCAAAACTGCCGGACTAAAGAAAATGTATAGTCCCTAGAATAAAGGACAAATTACACAAAGTTGTATGCAAAATAAAATAAAAGGAGAATATATCAATTTTTGTTAAAGTAATGAAATGTAAGATATATACCTATCCAAGGGAAGTAATACTCAAGGATGGCCAGAGGGAGTCAGTATAGAGCACAGCAGAGAAAAACTAGAAAAATTCAAAAAATAACATTAAGCTTGGATTGAATCTGAGGGAAAGAGTAGAAGAAAAGGCTGATGATAAAAGAACAAGCCATCAGCATACCTTATTGTGAGCCTATTGCATGGTACCACCGCCATCAGCCAGGTCAAACATTCCCGGGAGACGGCGGTGTTTAAATAAGAAAAGGGGGCGTGATCGAGGAAGAGACGTGTGTACGATGGGCGGAGCTCTGACAGCGCGATCGCGTCATTGCTCACCGCCCTCTAGCCCTGGTATGATACCTTAGGGAGGGCGGAAGGGGGCGGAAAAAGTGGGTTATTCCGGCCGCGCTGGCGTCAGGACGCAGACAGCGTCACGGCGTCAGACGCGGTGCGGATAGGCTGAAGGGACGTAAACATCGTCGCATCATGATGACATGTAATGAATATCACATAACCCAGAATAGTCATGTAAGCGGAAGTGTACACATGGAAAAAAAGAAAAGGATGTTCAGAGGGATATAAGGACTGTCAGCAGACAATGCTTAAGCAAAAAGCAATTAAAGAGTATAATGTTTAAACGAATGAGGTCCGGATAATGACACAGGACAACATAAGTAAAAAATAAAAAAATAAACAATATAATGACTGTGTTTACATGAAATCTCCCTGACTGGCAAAAAAGAGGAAATAACTTAATAAAATGGTGGCAGTGGCCAATATAAGGGTCCAGAGATAACGTATGAAGAGGGGAAAGAATAAAAAGTCCCCTGTCCAGACGGGATCACTGTATGGCGCAGGATTTGACCCAAAGTCGAAGGGCGAAATATGCCATACGACTGGGTCAAGGAGAAGCCGTCATCTCAGGGATGGCGGCCTGGGTGCGCCATGCTTGCAATAAGGATGGGGGTGCCCATTTCACCAAATCAACCAAAGGCAAAAAAACACTGCGTGAAATACCGAGGTGACATCACAAGTCAAGGGACATGATAACTAGATGATACTCATCAGAAAAGGCATCTCTAATCTGGCTGCGTTTGTAGCACTTACTACCGCTGAAATTAAAAAACTACGAAGTACCAGTCACTCTACTCGTCAATCAAATAATGCTTTGGACAAATTGAAAGATTGTCATTCACTAACCATTAAGCCCTCTGATAAAGGGGGAAATATTGTTATCTTAACCAATCAACAATATAAAGCTATGTGCCTTAAAATTCTTTCTAACAAAGATTGGTACTTACCCATTTCTATAGCCTCTGTTATTAAATTTGAAACTGAGTTTTATGCTCTAGTAGACGGGGCCTCCGTATTAAATATCCAAGAATACCGACTTTTTATTGTCTTCCCAAAATTCATAAGCATATGACCGAACCACCCGGACGACCAATTGTTTCGGGTAATGGTGCCCTAACTGAGAATCTTAGCATATATGTTGACTCCTACTTGAAACCCTTTGTAGTAGTCCTTTTATCTTTCATCAAAGATACTATCCACTTGTTGCAAAAAGTTGAGCATCTTCATATATCTCCCAATACACTCCTAGTAGCCATCAATGTAGAAGCCCTCTACAGCTCCATCCCACACACCCTAGGCTTGGCTGCCATACGAAACATTCTTTTTCCTATTTTTAGGGCTGATCCCAAACTTGGGGAATTTTTGATTATGGCCCTGGAATTCATACTCCATCACAGTGTCTTTTCGTTTGATGGCTCCCACTTCCTCCAGGTGCAGGGGGTTGCGATGGGGACTTCATGTGCCCCATCGTATGCCAACCTGTACCTGGGGGAGTGGGAGAAGTCCTTTTTGACCAGTATAGCCATACAACCTTTTATCCATCTAGTATCGGCCTGGTTTAGATACATAGATGACGTCTTGGTGATATGGGAAGGAACAATTGACGAACTGAAATGTTTCATGTCTATCATGAACAACAATGACTGGAACTTAAAATTCACAATGACATCAAGTGACACCCAGATTGCTTTTTTAGATGTAACTTTATCTAAGAATCCTGACGGTAGCCTTTCTACAGGTCTTTACAGAAAACCTACAGCGGCCAATCTGATATTGCACGCTTCCAGCGCCCATCCGATACCCCTAATAAGGTCTATACCGTACAGCCAGTACCTACGCCTCAAGCGTAACTGCTCCAATCAGGAAGTATTCCTACTGGAGGCCGCAGCACTAAGAGAAAGATTGTTACTGAGAGGTTACTCTAAGAAGTGCCTCAAAAAATCTTTCCAACGTGCTAATGCGCATGCCAGACAAGATCTACTCTCCCAACCAAAGAAAAAATCTGCCAGGGGTGGAGATACCCTAAGATTAATTACGAAATATCACATTCAACACCAACAAACGAGAGGGATCCTTAAAAAATTCTGGCATTTGCCCTCCTTTGATCCCAATCTGGGACCATTTGTCCCCAAGGAACCAGCCATTACGTACCGGCAGGCCCCTTCTCTTAGGGACCAATTGGTAACGAGCAAATTCAAGGGGGACTTCAGGAAAGACCCATGTAAAAGGAAGGGCACGTACACATGCGGTGGTTGTTCCATCTGCCGGTACATTAACACCAACTCAGAGGTTCTGCTACCCAATGGACGACCATTCAGACCACGACACTTTGCAAATTGCAAGACCCCAGGGGTAGTATACCTACTTACCTGCCATTGCAACAGGTTCTATGTGGGTAAGACTAAATTGCCCCTTTTCAAACGGGCTGCCCGACATATTAACACCATGCGCTCAGCAAATCCTGATCTGCCCTTAGGACGTCATATATTGCTCCAACACAATGGACTTTTTCCAGGGGCCAAATTCCTCATCTTGGATAGGATTCACCCTAATCCCAGAGGGGGTGACTGGAATAAAACCCTATTACAACATAAAACCCGATGGATTATAGACCTAGAGGCAACTACTTTCCCTGGCCTAAACAAACAAATTAGTTTTAGGCCTTTTTTGGAGGGTTTCTCTTCGGGTGGGTGTGAGAAGGAGTAAATTTATATTGGTGACGCGGTTGTTGTAATAACCATTAATTTAATTTGCTGTCTAGTTAATTTTGTTTTTATTGTTTTTGATTGTTATTATCTTCTTGCCTTTTCTGATGAGTATCATCTAGTTATCATGTCCCTTAAATGAATGAATGAATGAATGAATGAATGAAAACTTGTATAGCGCGGCACATGCGAACTGAATCGCCTCTGGGCGCTTGTTGTTCCTGTCTCCTTTGATATCAAAAGAGAAAAGTCTTGACCTTTTTCCTAAATGCTAGGTGGTTCTCCTCCAACCGAATGCTGGTTGGTAAAGCGTTCCATAGTCTGGGACCTTGGATCGCGAATCTTCTTTCTCCTTTGGACTTGAAGTTGGCTTTCGGAACCTGGAGCAGGTTCTGATTCGTGGATCGCAAAACGCGATTGGGATTATGTGTTTTTATTATTTCGCATAAATAAAGGGGGGCATTCCCATGGACACATCTATGCGTAAGACAGAGAGCTTTAAAAGCAATTCTGTCTTTAACTGGCAGCCAATGAAGGGCTCTCAGTGAAGGTGAGATGGATTCCCAGGGTTTTTTCCCAGTCACAAGTCTAGCGGCCGTATTTTGAACGACTTGCAGACGAGCGATTTGGTACTTGGGGAGGCCGAGGTAAAGGGCATTTGCATAATCCAGTCTGGAGTTTACAATAGCTCCCACCACGACCGCTAAATCTTCTTTAGGGATGAACGGAGTGATTCTGCGTAGTAGGCGCAGTAGATGGTGAGATCCGCTGACTACTGACCCTATTTGTGCGTCCATTGTCATAAAGGAGTCAAAAATGACCCCTAGGCTTTTGACTTTGGCGCTAGGGGTGATGAGCTTGCCCAAAATAGGCGGGGGGGTCCACGCTGTTGAAGGTTGATTCCTACGCTTGCCGTGAAACAGAAGAAGTTCTGTTTTCGCTCCATTGAGTTTAAGATAACTCTGTCATCCAATCCTCTATCAAGGAGAGGCAAGTCTCTAGATTGAGGTGGTGATCCTGTCTATTGCAGATGCGGAAATACAATTGTGTGTCGCCTGCGTATGAGTGATAGAGCAGTTTTTTGCTGCTGATAATCTCAAAAAGAGGACGAAGATAGATGTTAAACAGCACTGGTGACAGAGGCGATCTTTGAGGGACTCCGCATGTTACTGTGCGTTTTTCTGACGTAAAAGGTCCTAACTTTACTGTTTGCGATCGGTTTTCCAGAAAAGAGGAGAACCAAGATAAATCGCCTTCTGCGACTCTGGCTACTTCAGCAAGCCGAGTCAGTAACAGTTTGTGGTCTACAGTGTCAAAAGCTGCACTTAGGTCCAACAGAACTAGAAGACAAGATTCTCCTTCGTCTGCGGCCTTGAGAACATCGTCCCATACTTTCAGCAGTGCTGTTTCCGTCCCGTGTCCAGGACGGAAGCCTGATTGCAATGGGTCAAGTAGCTTGTAGGTATCTAGATGCTGTTGCAGCTGTTGTACCACTACTTTCTCCATTATCTTAGAAAGTACGTTAAGGGTTGTTATGGGACGGCGGTGGAGTGGGTCCTTGAGGTCCAGGGAGGGTTTCTTCAGGATGGGTTGGATTATACCCTCTTTCAACTGTGTGGGCACTTTGCCCTCCAGAAAAGACTCGTTGATAAACTGCGTGATGGGAGGAGCCAGGATGTCGGCGCATTCCTTCAGCAGTTTTGTGGGGATAATGTCATTCGGCGCTGTGCTATTTCGCAGAGTACAAATGACATTCTTAGTGGTCTCGATGGAGATGGGTTCCAGGGTAAACTTACCTGATAACGGAGAATTACTATGGGTGCTGTGTGAGAGGCTGCAGGGGGGGCTAAGGGGGGAATTGTTTTGCTGAATGCTTTCACGGATTGCCTCGATTTTATTAATGAAGTAATCCGATAGTTCATTGCAAAATTCTTGTGTATCCGAACTGGGGGCTTTGATGCATTCTGGTTCCATGGTCTGGGTGACCATCTTGAAGAGTTCGCGGGGGCGGTTAATGGCACCATTGATAGCCTCCGAAAAATAATTTTTCTTGGCTTGGAAAATTCCTTTGTGGTATTTTCTTGTCGCTGCCTTGTAGATGGATAGGTTTAGCTCTGAGGAACATCTTTTCCAGGCAGATTCTGCCCTTCTGCGTTCTTGCTTCAGTAACGACAGCTGGTTGTTAAACCAGCTGCGGTTGTTTTTCCGGATGCGGGTACTTCGTTTCGGCGCTACCAAGTCAGCTGACTGTAGCATAGCCGAGTTAATGGCTTCCAGTGTTTCAACGGCGGTTTGATGCGGCTGAGTTGTTTCTATTTTTTTCCTTAAAGTCGTTTTGAAGAGTTCCGAGTGGAGCTTCTTCTGGCATCTAGTCCAGTGTGTTGTCACTGGATTTGATGTTTTTGTTGCAGGGGGGATGGTGGAAATCCTGAATATAATTGCATGGTGGTCTGTCCATGGCAACTTTTCATTTTCCCAAATCTTTATTTCCAGAGATTGTCTGAAAATAAGATCAAGTGTGTGACCTGAAGCATGTGTGGACCCACATACTAATTGCTGCAATCCTAATCCTTCCAGGTGGTCAATAGAGGCGTCGGCAATGGGGTCTAGTGAGGAGTTGGCCCAGAGATTGAAATCCCCGAGCAGCAAAAGATGTTTGCTGACGAGGGTATAAGTGGAGAAGAAATCTGTCCATGATAGCAGCTGCGATTTTGGGCCTGGCGGCCTATAGCAGAGCAGAACGTGGATGGTCTCCTTTGTATTTGCTTGCAGTTGCAGAGTAAGGGTTTCCATGAATGGAAGAGGGTTTTGGCGGACTGGTTTGGTGATCGTAAGATGAGTCTTGTGGATCACCGCCAGGCCGCCTCCTCTTTGCCCTATTCTGTTTTCCGTTATAATACAGTAATTTTCTGGCACCAATTCTCCCAGAAAGGTGTTACAGTCGGCTGTGAGCCAGCTCTCTGTAATAAAAAGACAGTCTAGATCTTTTTGTTGAATGAAGTCGCGGATTTCAAGTCGGTGTTTTACTGCCGATCTTGTGTTGATCAGAGCACACGATATGTGCTTGAGCTGGGGTGAATGGCTGAAATGTTTGACCGTCAATCTATGATCGATTCTCAATAGTCGCTCAGTTCTTAGGGCCTTTTTGGTGATGGCTGGCAGTATTGCGGCGCATTGCCTCAAACTCCAAATGGTATCGGCAGAATATTGCCGACATGCCATGATCGTCAATACACCGGGGGGGGGGGGTTTGGGGCAGTGGGGAGAGGAATTGGCCTCTCTCCTGGCTTGGTCCAGAGGAAGGCAAAAAACCCCGTCAGAGCTCGGCCAATATGCTCCGGTGGGGAAAAAATTCCTTCCTGACCCCTGTAAGAGGCGATCGGTTAACCCCTGGATCAAGCTTCTGTGTGTTGGGACGACGGGGGGGGCTAGGGCTGAGAGGGAGAGCTTGTTGCTGGTCTGGTGGCTGCCTGCTCAGGGATGAGGGCTGACAGGGGGTTTCTCTGAGTAATCTGGGGCTGAATGGGTGAAGGGTGAGCAACAGGGCCGGGTAACTGTCCTTCAGGGATAAGGGGGAGGTTTCCTGGGAGCAGGGTGAGGACACTGAAACGTGGGGAGCGGCGCGCCGTTAGGCCGCAAGTGAAGCCGCGGTCTTTCCTAGACCGCGGCCCCGCGATTCAGGACGGCCTGGCGCGGTGCACCCGAATGAGCGCCGGAACGGCGGAAATTTCCGCGAGGTGGTGGCGGGAGGTGGCGGGAGGGGGCCCTTGAGGATGATGGAGGTGAGGGAGTGCAGGGGGCCAAGGAATGGAGCAAAGAAGATCTGTATAGCTGCGGCTTTGTCCTGAAAAGGATAGCCGTCAGCAGCTTTGGTGGAGGGCTCTTACCTGTGAGAGCCAGGGAGCTGAGCTGGAGGAGCGGAGAGATCAGGGGCGCAGAACTTTCCAGGGCTGGACTGGAAATCGGAGAGTGGACTGGGCTGGTCGGCCGGGAGGGACTCTGCCTGTCTGCCTCCTAAGCCTGCCTGGAGCTATAGCACACACGCTCCTACTCCTTGGAGACGTGCGCCGTGGGAGCTCCTGTGCTAATCCACCTGCCTCACTACCTCACTCCCTTGACTTGTGATGTCACCTCGGTATTTCACGCAGTGGTTTTTTGCCTTTGGTTGATTTGGTGAAATGGGCACCCCCATCCTTATTGCAAGCATGGCGCACCCAGGCTGCCATCCCTGAGATGACGGCTTCTCCTTGACCCAGTCGTATGGCATATTTCGCCCTTCGACTTTGGGTCAAATCCTGCGCCATACAGTGATCCCGTCTGGACAGGGGACTTTTTATTCTTTCCCCTCTTCATACGTTATCTCTGGACCCTTATATTGGCCACTGCCACCATTTTATTAAGTTATTTCCTCTTTTTTGCCAGTTAGGGAGATTTCATGTAAACACAGTCATTATATTGTTTATTTTTTTATTTTTTACTTATGTTGTCCTGTGTCATTATCCGGACCTCATTCGTTTAAACATTATACTCTTTAATTGCTTTTTGCTTAAGCATTGTCTGCTGACAGTCCTTATATCCCTCTGAACATCCTTTTCTTTTTTTCCATGTGTACACTTCCGCTCACATGACTATTCTGGGTCATGTGATATTCATTACATGTCATCATGATGCGACGATGTTTACGTCCCTTCAGCCTATCCGCACCGCGTCTGACGCCGTGACGCTGTCTGCGTCCTGACGCCAGCGCGGCCGGAATAACCCACTTTGTCCGCCCTCTTCCGCCCTCCCTAAGGTATCATACCAGGGCTAGAGGGCGGTGAGCAATGACGCGACAGTGACGCGATCGCGCTGTCAGAGCTCCGCCCATCGTACACACGTCTCTTCCTCGATCACGCCCCCTTTTCTTATTTAAACACCGCCGTCTCCCGGGAATGTTTGACCTGGCTGATGGCGGTGGTACCATGCAATAGGCTCACAATAAGGTATGCTGATGGCTTGTTCTTTTATCATCAGCCTTTTCTTCTACTCTTTCCCTCAGATTCAGTCCAAGCTTAATGTTATTTTTTGATTTTTTCTAGTTTTTCTCTGCTGTGCTCTATACCTTCTCCCTCTGGCCATCCTTGAGTATTACTTCCCTTGGATAGGTATATATCTTACATTTCATTACTTTAACAAAAATTGATATATTCTCCTTTTATTTTATTTTGCATACAACTTTGTGTAATTTGTCCTTTATTCTAGGGACTATACATTTTCTTTAGTCTGGCAGTTTTGTCCCAGGGTTTGCTTTCTTTTGGATGTGAGGTGCCTATCCCCCAATTTCCTGTATACAATCTTATTCAGGAATATTTTCTACCATGGACGTTTTGCCTTGTGTTTTTACCGAGGTGTCATTCCATGACTGGTATGATTCTGTTATTTTTTTTGCACTTTTTATGCTTGCTATTTTAAAATTTGATGTAATTGTAAAAACTATTTGATAATACGGTTATGTAAACCCGATGTAATATATCTTGTTTCCACACAGACTCCGGCCCCCGAAGAAGGGAAACACCCAAAACGCGTAGGGCCTTGTAGAGTTTTTTCATGTGGATCAGTCTCGATTTTGTAATTTTGTATTTGGAAAGTGTTATATTGTATGATTTATTTTATACGATTAAATAATTATAAAATATATTTTTGTTTCTCGCACTATTACGTCTACGCTTACTACTGTTGCCTAAAAAGCCCCTCCCCTGGGGGAATTTTCTATTTTTCTATCAGAATATTCTGAATTGTAAGGGGAGCAGGTCATATACCAGAACTGCTGTAAACATTTCATAAAGGACCGAGTAGTCATATATTCTTACATACTGCAAGCCTAGTCAAGACTAATTATCTTTAACCACTTGAGCCCCGAGCCTGTTTTTCAGATTCGGTGCTTATGAGACTAAAACAGTTTTTTTTTGCTAGAAAATTATTTAAAACCCCCAAACATTATATATATTTTTTTCTAACACCCTAGAGAATAAAATGGCGGTCATTGCAATACTTTTTCTCACACCGTATTTGCGCAGCGGTCTTACAAGCGCACTTTTTTTGGAAAAAAATCACTTTCTTGAATTAAAAAATAAGACAACAATAAATTTGGCCCAATTTTTTTATATATTGTGAAAGATAATGTTACGCCGAGTAAAATGATACCCAACATGTCACGCTTAAAAATTGCGCCCGATAGGCGACGTTTAAAAAATTCTACAGGTTGCATTTTTTGAGATACAGAGGAGCTCTAGGGCTAGAATTATTGCTCTCGCTCTAACGATCGCGGCGATACCTCACTTGTGTGGTTTGAACACCGTTTTCATATGCGGGCGCTACTCGCGTATGCGTTTGCTTCTGCGCGCGAGCTCGCCGGGACGGGGCACTTTAAAACATTTTTTTGGGGGTTTTCGTTTTTATTTTTATTTATTTTATAATTTTTAACACTGAAAAAAATATATATCACTTTTATTCCTATTACAAGGGATGTTTACATTCCTTGTAATAGGAATAAAAGTGATATATATTTTTTTCAGTGTTAAAAATTATAAAATAAATAAAAATAAAAACGAAAACCCCCAAAAAAGCATGACAGGTCCTCTTAAATATGAGATCCGGGGTCAAAAAGACCTCAGATCTCATATTCAGGCTTAAATGCAAAAAAAAAAAAAAAAAAAAAAAGAAATGTAAACAAAATAAATGTCTCTTTAAGACGCTGGGCGGAAATGAAGTTTTGACGTCACTTTGGCCCAGCAGAGGTATGGGGATGGCCGAGGGACATTTTTTCCCTCAGTCGCATCCCCGGACAGCCAGCAAGAGGACCCGATCGCCTCCGCCGCTACCGACGGCTACGGTAAGCGGCGGAGGGCGCGGGAGAGCGGCGGGAGGGGGGGCACCCTCTCCGCCGCTGATAACGGCGATCTCGTGGCGAATCCGCCGCGATAACCGCCGTTATCGTTAACAGGTCCGCCCCACAAAGAGATGGATATCTTGGTTGTGGCAGCAGCTGCTGCCATTACCGAGATATCCATCTTCAAAAAATGACGTCTTTAGACGTGGGGCGGATCTCAAGTGGTTAAATTGGTTGTAATCTTTAGACATGAAATAGACATGTTCCTGTATGCGGCACGCACAATCCCGCATGCACGGGACATGTTGCATGGCATGATTGGTCGGCGGCGGCAGTGCTGGGTTATTGTGCGAAGATAGCATGGGAAATCTAGGATTTATACAGCTATGGTGGGGTTTATTTTACAATGATTCCACAACGCTGTGCCCGCACAGTGCCCACACGGTGCCCCAGTTATATTCCGGCCTCCCACCACTAGAGGGAGTACCATCATGTGACTCTATCCCCTGCAATGTACGATCAGCAAGGGAACATTTCACATGGGCGGATATGACGTCTTTGTCCTATGGCGACGCTGGAACGCACCCACTTCCTAGTTAGGGTGCGCGTCGGTGCAGTGAGCGGCGTGTCGTGCTTCACATCGTACGTCGCGCTGTACGTCGCGCGCATGCGCAGAAGGGACTGAGATGCCCGAGGCGACATGGTGTTGGAACGCAGCCACTCCAGAACAAGTGGCGTGCGTTCCAGCCTATATGGAGGATATCAGGCTAATGGACCATCAGGTCAAACAAGGTACCACCCCTGGACAAATAAGGTATGTGCACCCCTAAAAATAGAATTTCCAGTTTTTGACAATGGAGGCACCACTCCATACATCCTCTTTCCCCTTTCTCTCCAGATTGCTGGTTTTTGGACTGGGGGATACCCACTGCTGAGATCACGCCGGGTCTGAACATTATGGCCGGGTGATACATGACGCTCCACATATGTGGGGAGTCATGTCGGACTCTGGGGCTGGTCCTTGTGAGAAGACCTCAGGGTCACGCCATAGACAATAAGATCGATGCTATGGGATATGGGGGTTGTATATACAAGGGGGAAATTCACAATGGGGGGAGTTTTGTTAAGAGTCCTCCCTGTGGGCGGGGCACATGCTCTCTTCACCTGTGTGAGTGTATACATATATATACTGACAAGCTGTATAGTGAGGGAGCAGTGCAGACCACCGGGGGCTCTGAGGAAGGGATACGCCCCTGAAACGCGTCAGCCTAGCTTCAATATCGGTCAGATACCATTGGACTGAAGTAACCGTCCTGTTCTGCTGGTGCTGTTGAACTGTCTTTCAAGGCTTGTTTTTAACTCAAATTTGTGAGTATGATCATTGATTTTAGCATTTTAATAAAAATCTTGTTACAGTATCACACTAGGTCGGTGCGCCCTCCATTCTCTTTTCTTTTTTGATGACACATTGTGCCATTGTGGACGTACTGATTTCCCCTAGGTGAGTAAGCTTTGTTGTGTGATTCACTGACTTTTTGTCTGTACTAAGTGCTGACGCTGCATGACGTCACAGGGAGAGAGGGGAGGAGGGGGAGGTATGGGGTGGGGAGGAGGAGGAGGGAGTGATTATGTAATTTTTTTCACACGTTCTTATTGGTGGCTGTCTCTATATATTTAATGGTGTTGCACTGACTTTTTTTTTCACTTGCCTGACGAAGAGGTCCTGCGTGGTCTCGAAACGTTTAATTTCTTGTGATGCTTTCTTTGCACGAAAACTTTTGGACGTTATATATGATCCGTGGTGTGCTGGCGAATATGTTCATATGATTTATTGTTCCAGTACCCAGCTGGTGATCGCTTCAGCACCCATTTTATATGCTCCTGGACACTTATGGTGTTAATCATTTCAGTAAATAGAAACTGCTGGATACTTTTTCTCATCAGCATTATATAGCAGTCTTGTGACTTCTATCAGTGCCTGGTTAAAGCTTGTCGGAGGAGTTGTCATACTACACTGTCTGTCCTTTCAGGATGCAGGAACCCTGACCCTATGCTGATTGGCCCTGTGCTGATCACATGTACCCTCTCAAGAAAAAAAACTCTCCAGCAATACACACCAAACTGAGCATGTGCATCCTGACTCCACTAACTTTCTTATGCGGACATGTTTTGGGGGCAATGCAAAAGAGGGAGGATATACAGACTGATTTTAATGTTGTTTGCTGCTCAGTTCAGCTCCCAGGAATGAGGAAAGGCTTGTGTGAGTCACATGCTTGTTCATACTCAAAAGCACTGAGTATTTGCTTTGCGTCCCAATACCGAATGGAACTGTGGGGGAAGATAGGAGAAGTAGGTATATACTGGGAGGGCTGATGGGTTAAACCAAACCTATTATCTTGCAGAAAAAGATGCATTTAAATTTGTTTCTTAGTTTTCTATATAACATATTTACTGTATATACTTGAGTATAAGCCGACCTGAATATAAGCCAAATTTTACCACAAAAAAATGTGAAAACACATTGACTCGTGTATAAGCCTAGAGTGGGAAAATGCAGCAGCTACTGGGTAAACAATGCCCATTTGCAGTCTAATTGTGCCCATTTGCAGTCTAATTGTGCCCAGATATGCAGTCTAATTGTGCCCAGATATGCAGTCTAATTGTGCCCACAGTCAGCAGTAAAACAGGCTGTCTGTAGCTGTGTAATCCATATGGAGCCATACCTTTTCATTAGTAAAACAGCGTGTGTCTGCCGCTGTATAATCCAGTCTGTTCCCATCCATTGTAAGAAAGCCCTGCCTCCTCCTCCTCATTAGTCCATGATAGAGGAACACTGATACGATGCTGGGAAACTGTATTAGTGTTCCGTCTATCACAGACGAGGAGGAGGCGGGGCTGTCTTACAATAGACGGGCGAACAGACTGGATTTTACAGCGGCAGACACGCGTTGTTTTACTAATGAAAAGGTACAGTTGCATATGGATTACACAGCGGCAGACCCGATGTTTTACTGCTGACTCGAGTATATACGGTAATAGAGGCATATATTTGTCAACATTTTTTAACAAACATAGGCACCAAGTGATAGGAGGGGTTAGTTTTATTACCTGTTAGGCCTAATGCACATTGTTGCTCCTGAACTCATGTTTTGTGGCTTTTGTTATTTTTTGCTAAAGCCCCTGAATGCACTTCAATAAAAGTCTACAGGGTTGATTTATTTAAAGAAAATAGATGGTGAATTTTGCAAAGTGCAGTTGCTCCAGGTCTTAGTAAATTAGGTAAATCTTCACTTTGCAAAGGATACTTACATGCAAGAAAAAAAAAAAGGACTCTGACCCCCCATCCCAAAGCACCTTGTCCCCATGTTGATGGAAAGAGGTAGTTGTTTTATCCATCCACAGCGAGACTAATCACATCATCTAGGACCTCTAATATTATCCACAAATGCTGTTACCTTACTGCAGTTAGGTGAGAGGCCACCCTAAACTTAGGTGTCACTATATAGGATGAAAAATGCACTCATCTTTTCTGTTTATCTGCACAGAGTGAAAGAGGGATTATATCACTCCACCCACCCCCCAGCACTGTCACATAGGACTGTATACGTGTCACCACCATTTCCATCATTTTACTTGCAGAAGTTGCACTTTTGGACATTACTTTATACCTGGTCATTGGTTGGTTTTTAGCCAGATGATGTTATGTTTATGTGTGTTTTGCAGGTTATTGCCTTAACACTTTCACAGTGTTTTGTTTATCTGATAAGTACATTATGGCCCGGATTCACATACATCGGCACATATTTATGCCGCCGTAGCGTATCTCTTTTATGCTACCCCGACACAACGCAAGCATGGAATTCTCAAAGCAAATGCTCCCAACTTTGCGCTGGCGTAACGTAATTTTGTAGGCGTAAGCCAGCATTAAGTGGAAGTGGGTGTGACCCCATGCAAATGGCAACCTTTAAGGACATTGCCAAAAAAATCAATGACCTGCGTCGCCATGTCCGTGAGAAGCTGGCCAAGGTGAAGAGGCACCTTTAGGGACACGGGAGGCGGACCAGCCAGTAATGTTAGGCTGACTGCCGATGAGGAGGTGATCGCCCCGATATCTGGAGCGGGAGCAGGTGGAGGGCCTGGAGGGCTATGACTCCGGTGAACAGGCCTTGAGGACAGGTAAGTGTGTTTTATCCCCCATCCGGTGTGTAGAATGTGAGGGAGTGCAAGGGAACATGTGACAAGTGTGTGGGTCCACCAACATGTGAATGCTTTGTGTCATCCACAGATGTGCTGGAGGGAGCGGGGCTGTCGTCTGCTGCTGGACGACCCACGCCATCCCTGGAGGAGAGTGCCCACACCTCTCTAGAGGTTGTTGAGGAGGAGCATGGTGATCTAGAGGAATGTGTCTACCTCGAGGAGGATAACAACTTCACCGAACCCTCCCAAACCTCCACCCCATCAGAAGAACCCCCTCCCGGTCTACCCCATCCAGGGGGACCCCCTCCAGGGCTACCCCATCCAGGGGAACCCCCTCCCGGTCTACCCCATCCAGGGAAACCCCCTCCCAGTCTACCCCATCCAGGGGAACCCCCTCTCGGTCTACCCAATCCAGGGGAACCCCCTCCTGGGCTACCCCATCCAGGGGAACCCCCTCCCAGTCTACCCCATCCAGGGGAACCCCCTCCAGGGCTACCCTGTCCAGACGGGCACAGGCCTCTCCACCCCCCAGGAAGGCTTTGAGAAAGACCAGGGGTATTCCCGGATCCCTCCAGGAAGGGCTAGTGAGGGAGCAGGCCCGGCAGACACGCCATATGGGTGCTCTTGCTTGTGACCTGTGCCGTGTGGCAGACAGCCTGGCCTCCTCAGCCAAGACCCAGGCACAGTGGCTGTGCAGGGCCCCGCAGCCGCTGTGCAGCAGTGCCTCACACAGCATTCTGAGCAGAGCAGCTCGATATCTGACTGCCTGCTGGATGTGAGTGCAAACTGCGCTGCCATGGTGACCTGCATGGGTGACCAAGCCCAGACCCTGGAGGCCATGCGTCACCACATGGTGGCAGGGGGTCCCTCACCATCTGGTGACCAGGGCTCCAATGTGCAGGCCAGCTTGGAGCATCATACCTAGGCTATTGGGGAGCTGCAGGCCACAGCAGCAGGCCTCGCGGCGGAGGTGAAGAGCCTGAGAGTGGCTGTCCAGGCCAATACTGCTGCCATCGAGGCAGAGGGAAGGCAGACCAGGCGCCACCAGCGGCAGACCACCACCCGCCAGCTGCGGATGCAGGCGGAGACAAACTCTGTCCTCACACACATTGCCCTTGCGTTGGAGGGCAGGCAGCCAGCATCTGCCAGGAGTGACAGACTAGGGGATGAACCTCCTCCTGATGCCCCACCCCCCCAACGGAGACTCCCCCCAACAATTGAGGAGCCATTCCCGTGGCACCAGGCCTGGCCCACGAGAGGGCAAATGACTGCTCTCTCTTTTATTTGTGCTCAGATTATGAGCTGTTATTTTCTTTTTAGGTTGGACGTGCACAGAGGTATGTGCCGTCCTCCTGTAAGGGCATGCCATGTCGGACAATGGCATGATCCCTTCTTTTTTTTTTTTTGTAGTAACTGCTTACGGTTAGGAGTGCAGGCTCTCCCCACCTTGGTTCATCAGGGAGAGGTTATCCCCACAACCGTGTAAATGTGGTATGCAACATCATTGGTGCCTTGGCGTGGCCTTGCTGCTCCCAAGTCCCGTGTGGTGGACTTGGGCTAATCCAATGTGACGTGGATGTGGTGTGTGTGAGCTAGGGACCACAGTGGTGTGCATGCATGCATTGTCCGTGTGCCATGATGAATGTGTGTGTTTAACGTGCAAAGATACGTTCCACGAGGCAACTCCTGACTGCTGTTCCTTCAGCAGACGGGGTCTCCTCAGGCAGGGGGGACTGTGTGGTTGGGGGGTCAGGTCATCACATATGTCAATCTCCAGGCCCTTTCTCATGGCGTTGTTGTGCAGCACACAACATGCACCGATGATCTGGCACACAAAGTTTGGGGAATACAAGAGGGTCCCCCCGGACTTATCCAGGCATCGGAAACAGGACTTCAGGATGCCAAATGTTCGCTCCACCACTGCACGGGTGCATATGTGTGCTGCATTGTATCTTCTCTCTCCTCTGGTTTGGGGATCCCGGTATGGAGTCATAAGATGGGGCCCAAGTGCATATGCCGAGTCACCTGGAAGGGAAAAGACAGGAGGATGTTAGCCGTGCATGTGCCCCTCGTGATGTCTGCATCATGGGGTCAGACAGTCATGCCTGACTCCCATGTCACTCACCAACCAGCCAGCTGTTCTTGTACACGTTCTGTTTGAATTCCGTCGGGATGTTGCTTTAAAAGGTATATGTAGCTGTCATGGCTGGCCCCTGGGTGTTTGGCACGGACGTGCCATATGAGGCATTGGGCATCGGCTATCACCTGTACGTTGATGGAATGCCACTGCTTACGATTGCGGTATATGTGCCCTGTGGCATGGGGGGGGCCGTAGTGCAACATTTGTGCAATCAATGGCCCCCACGGTGCGTGGGAATCTGGCAATTCTGTAGAAATCCTGCATTGCATTCTGCCGCAGGTGCTTATAAGTGGGTTTGATGATGTGGTGGGACATGCGTGTGAGGATTGCGGGGACAACCTGGTGCACGCATCTGCTCATGGTGGATTGTGACATCCCAGACATGACTCCACTTCTATGTTGGAAAGATCCACTGGCAAGGAAATGGAGTGTTGCCAGTACCTTGACTAGTGTCTGCACTGCATGTGAGCGTTGTCTGGCTGATGATTTCATCATGCAGGGCTGTGGCTAATTCCAGGATGGCATCAGGGCTGAATCTGAAGATGCGATACACCTCAGATTCCCCCATGCCAAAGATGCAGCTGCTCTCCAGCTGACCTGTGCACGTCTGTTACACCTGCTTTATGAGGAATAACTTTGCGCTGTGTGTACAACCTACGGGCACATTGCGTATCCTGCGTCGGCGCATGTACGTTCATGAATCGCCGTATCTCCCTCATTTGCATATTTGAATACAAAATCAATGGGAGTGCCAAATACGTCCAGCGTAAATATGCGCCCACGATACGGTGGCGTAGGCAAGTTACTTCGGTCGGATGAAGCCTATTTTCTGGCGTATCTTGGTTTCTGAGTCCGGCGCATAGATACGACAGCGCATATCTGTAGATACGTCTGCGTAAGTGCTTTGTGAATCCGGGCCTATATGTTTAAAGTTTGTTCCACCTACCTGTAACAGTACAGCACAACACACATATTATTTAACATATTGCACATTCATTTTTCATATTTTCCTCTTGGGAGGTAGGCAAGGCTGGTACACCAAAGCATTTGAATTTTGGTACACTATACATTTTAAATAGATTTAAGCTGTAGTTATGATTTGAACTAAAAAAAACACAAATCAGATTACACACACAGCTGAATGAGTCAGCGGATGGAAAAATCCAGTGTGCAGGGTTGCGAGCAAGGATTAATCCTCTGAACAAACAGCACTTGTGATAGTCCTAGGGACCACAGAGATTGAATATGGGTCAGAGAGATGGCAATCACAGGAAGAAGAAGGTATGAGTCCTCACAAACTGTGGATCGTGTTGATGTCAATTACTCTCTCAATGGACACTCTCTCAATAGTTGAATTCATATACTTCAGAGAATACAATCCAAAATCCCGGTAATAAGAAAACACCATTCTGTGTTGTGGAACTCTATTGTGACCAGTTCCTTATATATTTTTTTTTTGGATTGGAGTGAGATATATTGCTGTGGAAATGCCTATTTTTTATAGTTTTGATTAAAGTTTGTTACTTTTTTACACTATGAGAGTTTTTTCTCTCCTTTTTTGGGCATGTTAACCCATTGATTGGTCACATCACTCTTGGGTTTATGGAATTATAATTTTACACCTTGGATTGCGAGCACTACTTGGAACCTTTGGAAGTCTCTCAGATTTTGGAAGTCCGTTGATGACACCACACAGAGAATAAAGGGAAGACAACCTTCAATCTGTCCATGCCTTTGAGACCCTCCACCGTACGGTGAGTTACGGGTCCACAGAATCTGGTAAGAGTATTTTATCATTTTCTTATTACCGGGATTTTGGATTGTATTCTCTGAAGTATATGAATTCAACTGTGTCCATTGAGAGAGTAATTGACATCAACGCGATCCACAGTTTGTGAGGACTCATACCTTCTTCTTCCTGTGATTGCCATCTCTCTGACCAATATTCAATCTCTGTGGTCCCTAGGACTATCACAAGTGCTGTTTGTTCAGAGGATTAATCCTTGCTCGCAACCCTGCACACTGGGTTATCTTATATATATATATTCATTTTTTTCATTTGGAATGTTATTATTGTGATTACAGATTAACACTTTGTACTGGTCCAAGTTGGTAAACCTGTGGTTCCGGTTCACATTATATGCATATTTATGATCACGTATATGTTCACATTTTTGTGGTTAGGGTGATATCACTACTTATAGTGATATATATATACATTTTCTATTTTCATTTCCTGTTCTTTTAGACACTTGAATAAGGGAGACCTTTTATTTTCAGTGAGAAGTAGGACATTTAGTCCTTGTCCCCAAACACTCACTTCACAAGTTGAGTGATTTCATTTCTGGCGCTACACTTGCTTTTTTTTTTACACTATTTACAACTTTCTTTGTTGTGTTGGCTGCCTATTTTTTATAGTAGGGCTTTGCGCAATATTTATACACATACATTTTTTAAGATGGAAAAATCCACCTCCCTCTTTTAAAGATGACCTAACAAGATGCTTTTCCAGTCATTCAGCATAGATGGTGTTTGCATAGGGAATTATGCCCAAAAAATTATGTACAATAAACACTTGGAAGCTATAAGAGTTTTGAGTGTGTCTTCAAGTACTTTGTTAACCTCCACAGCATAAGGTCAGTCAATTTTATTTCTGCTTATGAATCTTGAAAATTTGCATGATAAAATGTAGCCACTTTTTTTTTTGGTTGATAAGTGTAACTTTTATATAATCATTGCGTTTTCCATAAGCTCTAGGATTTTAGGAAGCACATATATTCAAATATGCAAATGTGCTGGTAATTAGCTTTTTTAATTATCAAAAAAAAAAACGTGACATTAGTAAATCAGACCTTATACAGGCTGGTTGGTTCCAAACTATAATATAATTACAACATAATGACACAAATGAGCATTCTTACCTGATGATTGCAGCAAGGTAATTAGTGATTCGGAGGAGACAGATTTTGTTAATTTTGCATAGCCTAGTCTGTAGACTGAGCAGACTATAAATATATAATACACTTTTAATGCAAAATGTGAATAGCACACTGACAGTAAATTGTGTGTAATTATGTGGTAAAAGCAGAAAATATAAGGTGAAATTTATTTTATAAATAATTTCTTCCAGCTACTTTCAACACACTTGCTAAAATATTGATTTGATATAATTTGCATTAATTATAGAGACATTCATGTTAAACTGAATTGCACAGCTGGAATAAAAAAGGAGGCATTGAGTTTAGTGCATCTTGTTAATCAGATTGCTATTGATTTTTTTCCGCCTAGTTTTATTTTTATACCGATAAAGTCTACAAAGAGAACAAATCCAATCTTGCAAAACATATTTCTTGACGTTGACCGACAATTAAAAGTGCATTTTAAAACTGACCGTCAATTAAATTCTCATTTTAAAGCCGAACAACAGTTAAAAGCGTATCGTAAAACTGACCAGCAATTACAGCCGTCCTTAGTTGCCATGGGTTCCAGAGCTGAAAACCCTTATTGCATTATCATAATGTATTTGGAAGGTTTATTTTCTATATCCTTATTGGAAAAGTACTTAACAAACGCTTCTAAGAGATGAAGTCAACATTTAATGCCTATTTCAATTAAAAACTGTTAGTTGGCCATTATTCATAAATGATTAGGAGGCTATTGGCCAGCTGCTATAAATATGGATATTTCCTTTCTACAGTTAATGAGGAAGAGCCATTAACCTTCTTGTTTATGTAGTATAATTCTAAAACCTTTAGATATAGGGTACCAAAAAAAAGACAAGGTCATAACTCTACTCTGTATCTAAAACCTAGGGATGAAAAACGTAATTTTGATGTAATTTTTTTTTTACCATCAGCAAAATTTCTCCAAAGTTGAACCTCTCAACTTTGCTTATAAGTTCGCTTAGGTACAATTTGCTTGAAAAAATAAAATATTATTTTCTATATTTAGAGAATATGTTTTGGTACACCAAAACAAACAAATATGGTTTATTTTATCTAGTATTCTTTGTATGTTTTTGTTTGTATTTGATTTTTTGTACACTGTTTGTATCCTTTTTTTTTCTTTCTGTGAAAAATAATGAGGATAATGAGAAGTTGTTTTTTTGGCAAAAGAACATATCAGGATAGTTGAAATTAATTTAAGTAATCTTCAGGAGCCATTTAAATTTTTGTTTTTGTTTCGGTTAGAGTGTTGAGAGGTTGGAACCACTGTTTTTGTTTTTTATTTGCTGTCTTAAGGAGATTCACACTCTCTGATGATAAAAGATAGGCTTACGTGACAGGATGTGACAGAAAACACAAAAGTATTGCATGTCTATGGACATGAACAAATGACTATCACACATGCTCACAGGCTACGTGAGCTAAACAAGTGCAGTCCAAAAGGTAAAAAGTATTGTGAACAAATACAATAAGGTGTGCTGGTTGAACTGCGCCATGAAATTGAGGCGAACAACCCACTATCACTACTTCATGCGTGCGGATCAAGCCTCGCTATGATATCAGGGCAGACAACCCACTACTGCTAAGTCATAGCCACACTTTCAAAGTGATAGCGAATCAAACATTGTCTATGTAACTACAGTAGGTGACTGCGATATTGTGTCAATCTCGCTCCCTTTCTCGGCGAGATTGACCACCTGCGAGCCCCATCGCGGGAGCCAGCGCCGAACTGGCTTGCCGCGATGGAGACAAAGTCGTCATAGAGGCGACGGGGATCCGACTTGGAATCCCGCCAATTCTACATGTGGGCAGCGTTTAGTATAAATCCTGAAGGGGAACTCCCGGCCAGATTTTAAATAAAAATCCGGCATGGGTTCCCCCCAGGGATGTATTTAGGTTTTGTGCTGCCCTAGGCCTGACTAAACTTGTGCACCCCTAATTTAAATATGACCCACCCCTTCCTGTCAAGGCCACACCCCTTGCTGTTAAAGACCTGCCCTTCCCTTACCTTACCCTTACTCTATCCAAAATTAAATAGAAAAGTGTTCCTAAAGTTCTACTTTAGGCCCAAAATTCTGATAATTTTATGGAGAGGACTAAAAAGATATAACCATGCCAATGGTACAGCAGAAAACATATAGCACAGTGAGGAAGGTTTGTGGTCCAGGATGATAGGACAGTCAAAATTAGAATCTCCGCCCCCCTACAGTTGCGGAATGCTTGCCTCTCTGCCCAGTCCGCCCCATAAGACTGGCGCTACACTAACAGTGCTACACTAATAGTGCAAGCCGGCGGAGACTCTTTCCGTGCTGCCCCCCTGCAACGTGCTGCCCTAGGCCTGGGCCTTGTTAGCCTAGGCCAGGATACAGCTCTGGTTCCCCCCTCAGGAGCATACCGGGCCCTTAGGTCTGGTATGGGTTGTAAGGAGACCCTCCTATGCCGAAAAAACGGCGTGGGGGTCCCCCGACAATCCATACCAGACCCGTATCCAAAGCACGCCAGCCGGCCGGTCAGGAAGGGAGTGGGGGCGAGCGAGCGCCCCCCCTTCCAGAGCCGAACCAGGCAGCATGCCCTCAACATGGGGGGGTTAGGTGCTCTGGGGCAGGGGGGCGCACTGCAGCCCTCCCACCCCAGAGCACCCTGTCCCCATGTTGATGAGGACAGGGCCCCTTCCCGACAACCCTGGCCGTTGGTTGTCGGGCTATGCGGGCGGGAGGCTTATCGGAATCTGGGAGCCCCCTTTAATAAGGGGGCCCCCAGATACCAGCCCCCCACCCTAAGTGAATGTGTATGGGGTACATCGTACCCCTACCCATTTACCTGGGTAAACACAAATAAACCACACAGGGTATTAAAATATTTTATTAGTTGGCCACCGGGGGGGGTGTGTGTGTGGTCGCTTTTATAAAAGCGCCCCCCCCCCGGCGGGCTTCTTCCGACATCTTCGGCGGGGGGTGGGTCTTCTCCACTCTCCAGGGGTCTTCTCCGCTCTCCGGGGGTTCTTCTCCCGCTCTCCGGGGGGTCTTCTCCCGCTCTCTGGGGGTCTTCTCCCACTCTCTGGGGGTCTTCTCCCGCTCTCCGGGGGGTCTTCTCCGCTCTCCAGGGTCTTCTCCCACTCTCTGCTCTTGATTCGGCGCTCTCCGGTGCCTTCTTCTTCTTAAGGGTTGGCTGCCGCTTCTGTCACATCTTCTTTTTCTCTTCTCTTCTCCAGATGTTGACTCAACGCTTCCTCCCGCTGTTATGCTGGGCGCGTGGCTCCCATAGACTTATATAGGCCTATCTTGTGATGTCGCAGTCCCATCATGCTCCGGTAGGTACCACGTGGGTAGATATCACGTGGGTAGTTACCACGTAGTACCTACCGGAGCATGATGGGTCTGCAACTTCACAAGATAGGCCTATATAAGTCACTAGGAGCCGCGCGCCCGGCATAACAGCAGGAGGAAGCGTTGAGTCAACATCTGGAGAAGAGAAGAGAAGAAGACGTGACAGAAGCGGTGGCCAGTCCTGAAGAAGAAGAAGGCACCGGAGAGCACTGAATCAAGAGCGGAGAGTGGGAGAAGACCCCCCGGAGAGTGGGAGAAGACCCCCCGGAGAGTGGGAGAAGACCCCCCGGAGAGTGGAAAAGACCCCCCGGAGAGTGGAAAAGACCCCCCGGAGAGTGGAAAAGACCCCCCGGAGAGTGGAAAAGACCCCCCGGAGAGTGGAAAAGACCCCCCGGAGAGAGGAGAAGACCCACCCCCCCGCCGAAGATGTCGGAAGAAGCCAGTCGAGGGGGCGCTTTTATAAAACCACACACACACCCCCAGCGGCCAACTAATAAAATATTTTAATACCCTGTGTGGTTTATTTGTGTTTACACTTTCTTGCAGGTGAATGGGTAGGGGTACAATGTACCCCATACTCATTCACTTAGGGTGGGGGGCTGGTATCTGGGGGCCCCCGACAACCAACGGCCAGGGTTGTTGGGAAGGGGCCCTGTCCTCATCAACATGGGAACAGGGTGCTCTGGGGTGGGGGGGCCGCAGTGTCAGTGGTATTTATTGGTGCTCACATATTGGCATCATGATCTTTTTGGATAGGCAGCTCCCAATACAAGCTGAATTGAGTATATAAAGGGGTTAGGGCTTAGTTTAGCATTTGTCTAGGTAATGCTATGATGAGGCATTGGGTTATTTAGTTTAGGTTTTAAGATTAAATAGACAACGTCACCTCCATTCAGAACAAAGACAAGTGAAAAACTCCCCCCAAACCCACCGATACTCACCTGTCCGGTGATCCCTGTTATACCTACTTGAACTCAGATGGCATAAAATACCCAGTGCTTCCAGGTATAGGGGAGCATGAAACCACCTCAAATGGCAAACACTGATACTGTACATGATGGAGAGTGTTACACCACGGCACCCTCCACCAGTGAACAACTGTTATTTTGGGAAAGACAGTAGAGGAATTGCTAGAAAGCTAAATATAATTAAATCACAAACATACGGTACGGTGTGTATTTCCATGAGCTACAATGAGTTCATGGCAAATCCTTCATGTTTGAGGTTGGTGGGCCTGACAAAGTAATGCAGGAATCCAGAAACCAGGACTAGGGAAAAAGAAGGAATAAATAGGTATTCTGCTGTCAGTTGGTTATAGTCTTAAGCCTCGTACACACGAGGGGATATGTCCGCTGAAAACGGTCCGATGGACCGTTTCAGCAGACATCTCCGCTCGTGTGTATGGGCTAGCGGACAGATTTGTCCACCCGACAGATTTCAAAGCAAGCTTTGAAATCTATCCGGTGGGAATCTGTCCGCCCGACATGTCTGCTGGTTAGTACACTTACCAGCAGACATGTCGTCCCGCACTGCCGCCGCCGAATGGATTCGGCGCATGCGTGGAAGTGTTTAACTTCCTGGTGCGGTGACGTGGCGGTAACGTGGCGGCGTCAACGTCACCGCCACGTCACCGCCACGTCACCGCGCCGTCCGGCGGCGGGGAATTTGATCCGATGGTGTGTACACGCCATCAGATCAAACTCCCGATCGGACATATCCGATGGAAATGGTCCGCGGACCGTTTTCATCGGATATGTCCGATCGTGTGTACGAGGCCTTATTGTATGTAGTAGGAAACAAACAAGCTTAGCTATACTTAGGCAGTGCTTGGATAAGCACACTGCGGTCTGTTTTTCCAGTGATTACATAAATGCTAGGCACTATATGTACAGTCGTGCTCAAAAGTTTGCATACCCTGGCAGAAATTGTGAAATGTTGGCATTAATATTGAAAAGATGATCATACCAAAAACCTGTCTTTTATTTAAGGATATTTTTTAAAACCCTTTCTATCTTTGTAAAGTTTCAATACCTTGTTATGCAGGTCTGTTGACTCTTATTTTCTACCTCCTTGTGGCTCAGTGTCAAGCAAGCTTAGTGCATCCATGTGAGAGCTAACAAACTCATTATCTATTTATACACAGACACTAATTGTGAAAAATTAACCTTTATTTCCATTTTAACCTGTGTGCGCCACCTTCTGTGTCTGTACCAAACATTCCAGGGTATGTAAACTTTTTATCAGGGCCATTTGGGTGATTTCTGTTATCATTATGATTTGATCAGATTGCTATCCTTAAATAAAATACATTTTTTTGCATGATCGGTCAGATTTCCAATATTAATGCCAACATTTCTCAATTTCTGCCAGGGTATGCAAATTTTTGAGCACAACTGTATGTATGTGTGTATATATCCATTCATTCATATCCAACTCTCAGCTATTCTATGGACCAGATCTATGTGCACCAGGTCTGCTATGCTTAATATCCTTATTTTTTATTTTTTTCTTAGTTATTATTTCTCCAGGTAAGTCGCCAGGTCTTTCCTCAACCCTCTCCAGTTGCTTAGGATTGTGACTGGCATGCAGGATGTGTCAGGATACATGCACAGCCAATTTGTACACACATACTAAGGCCAATTTAGACTGGAGCCAATTAACCTACTAGCATGTCTTTTAAGTGTGGGTGGAATCTGGGGTACCTGGAGTAAACCCATGCTAGAACATGCAAGCTTCATGCAGATAGTGTACTGGATGAGGTTTCCAAAGGGTGCATAGCAATTTATTCCATTCTGATTGGCAACCCTGCTGTGAAGTAAAAACAACTCTGTATTAATGTTAATGCTGGTCATATTTTAAGGTCTTAGGCACATTAATAAGTTATTATTTGGTAGTAATAAATGAGTGTTTGATATTTGTTCCAAATCCATTATGGTAAGAGTGATCCCATTTGCCATATGGTTTCCATAATTTATTTGTCTTGTATGTGCGGGTAGAGGGGCAGGTTTGGAAGGTGGGGAGGATATACAGTATATGGATATGCACAACGTGACTTCTGATGATGTCACGATAGATGATCAAACACGTAAGCCTGGAACGCACGCTGCGCTACCTTACGTTTGGGTGGAACGCACGCTGACTCTGTTGTGGATCTTGCAGCTTCCATCTGTTCCGTCTGTGTAATGGGTTGTCTGTATAGGAGGATACAATGACCCAGATTCAGATACACTTAATTTTGCGCTGCATAATCGAAATACTCTATGCTGCCGTATTTTACCAGGCTCTACATCGAATTCTGGTAGATTTTTGCCCGTACGCTACGGCGGCGTAGTTTATTTCTCGCCGCGTAATCGAAATACGTGATTAGGGGGCGTGAAGCATTTAAATTAAGCGCGTCCCCGCGGCGATCGAACTGCGCATGCTCCGTTCAGAAATTTCCCGCCGTGCATTGCGCAAAATCACGTCGTTACGTCATTCGTTGTTTGAGTAGCGTCGTTTACGAACATTCCTATTCCCGGACGGCTTACGTTAAAAATAATAAAAGACGTCGGAAAACGTAGAAATTCGACGTGGGAACGACGGCCATACTTAACATGGGCTGTCTAATATTAGACCAGCAAAAAGCTGGTATAGTGATACGCAAAAAAAAGATGACTAAAGATGCCGTAAGAGATTGCGATTGAAGATCGTAATTTCTGGGATCGCCGGCAAAAGCTCATTAGCATACCCCGACGCGGAAAACGACGGGAAGTCCACCCAGTGGCCGCAATTTTATTGCAGCGTAGATCCGAAGGCGTACAAACACGTAATCCAGTCGAATTGAAGCCCGCAGCCGTCTATTGAGGTTTGAGGTTTCCGACTAGCTAAAAAACGCGCGTAATTTGAAATTACTCCAGTCTAACACCAGTTAGACAGGAGTTACGGCTCTCTGAATCTGGCCCATTGTTTGTAATTTCTGGTTTTACTAGTATTGATTTGTAGCCACTGAGGCTTTTAAATAAATTACCAATGATATTGCACTGCGAGGAGTCTGTCCTCTTTCCTGCACCGCTGGTGATATCCTGTCTGGAACCATGTCTTATCCTGAGGAGGAGGGCATTGGAGGACTCTCTTAAAGACCCCAAGAGGTCGGGAAGACCACACAAGCTTTTATGATCCTTCTTGCCGTAAGGTAGGAGGATCCATACCATCTGGTGTGTGGACATCTATACTTTATTCATTTTTATGATTGATATATGAAGTTTCATCTGGACTATTTAGGATTTTGCTTTGGGACCTTTTTCGATTATTTGGACTTTCTTACGCACATTTTTCAATTCTCAAAATAAAAAAATTCACCCATATATTCAATCATTAGTTTGTCATTGGTTTAGCACACATTCCTTTCAATTCATGCCCTTTTAGTCATTATTTATTTGTGCACACAGGTTAGATTTGTATTCTAGCACATATCATTTATTTTCATTCAATGGGAGTACGGCATTTGCACAATAGATAGTGTGCACATTCTTTCATGTATTCAATTCTAAATGGCAGCTGCTTCTTTATAAATTTTATGGTTTCATTGGATTTTGGCGTGGTTGATTTGATTTATATGGCCGTAGGCCCACCTCAGTCTAAATTTATGAGCCTTTCACTGGGGGTCAGGTATACTGCCCCCCCCCCCTTTTCTAAAATTACTTTTTTTTACTAATATACATGAATAAAAGGAACAGACCTGACAGCAATGATTGTTAATTTAGAATTTTGAAATATCACTCAGTGTTGTGGGTTTGTGTGATATATCTGCAGGTGTCCTGGATGTTTCAAAGCAGCTGCAGGTAGGTCTCATAGCCCTGCAGCGCTGAGTGATTTTTCAGTTTAACGAATAAACAATCAGTACTGTCAGGGAAGGCACTGTGTACAACACAGCTTTGCAGCACTGTTCGTTCATTCATAAAAGTGAAAGATCATTGAGTAATCTATTGGCTGAGCCTGTGTATGTTTAGAAGCGGCCATAGATAAATCACATTGGGCAACAGGATATGTGATCATTTGTGATTTACAGGACTGATCTCCAGAGTAACCCCCACTGCCAGAGGCAAGAGCTGTCACTCATAAATGTGTCTTCTTTCTATCATCGTTGTCGGACAGCTGGGGCAAACGTTCTAACCATGTTACTGAGTAACTGTAGGATGGATTTACATGGGACCAAGTGTTACATGCACTTGGTTATCTGGAGGGTTAAATAAAATATTCAAAAGTTTAGTGAGACATCTTCTATAAGTGCTAATCAATAACCCATTGTGTTGACCAGTGCACTCTAGAAAACATCAATTACGCCTCTGAGCACTAAGGACATTGACAAAAACAGGTAGATGTGCTCTATACCCATTGAGAGACTCAATGTAACATATGTTTACTCTGGTCTGTGGTAAGAGGTTGTATTTGCAAAGTAATTTGACTTTGCTGCTTATAAATAAAAAAAAAGAGAGAAGAAAAAAACGAATGTGTTTAAAAAGTATAGTTGTCCTTTATGCAAAAGTAAATACATTGCAAACCTCCCTCATGAATCACAATGTTATAGGCATGCATTTTTGTGCTAATTCTTTTTATGTTTATAAAATATAAGTATATTTGTTGCCTCTAACATATCAGCATGTAGCAAATCTCATACTGTCTCAATTTTTCTGTACAAAGAAAGTCAATTCTGTGTTATTTATTTACTGAACAAAGTGAATATACTTATAACCTAAATCTGAAAATGCATAGTTTGGTGGATTACATTTCGGGAAATCAAATCCACTTGTACTGAAATCAGAAGTTAGGGAGCTCTGAAATTCTACCTACTGAACCCAGTGATAGGAAATTTAGTAATGCGGTAGAGTTTATGACAGTAGGGCATGTAGGATTATGCTTGTAGAGAATGGAACATCAAACTAAAGCCATGTTTAGCCATTTTAATTAGAAGAATTAGGAAAAAAGTCTAACATTAATTATTTTTAAAAAAAAAACATTCCAACGCCCTCTTCCTACTTATTCTGCATGCCCTGAATAGAAAAGATCTGTAAACTTACTTAGTTTTAATTCGCTCTGGTCTGGACACGTGATCCTGCAGGTCCAGACCCTTTTGTGTCAGTGAGCGGTTGCTGCATGGGACAGCAACAGCTGGGCCATGGGAATCTATGCGTGACGTCATGGCTCCCGGAATTCAAAGCCGTTCTTAAGTGCTCTCTTACACAGGGGAGCCAGAGTTGCAGGGTCATGTGACACTACTGGATTAAAACACATAAGAACATCGATCTCTTTTACACTAGGTATACAGGCAAAGTATGCGGTAGGGAAATAAGCGTTTTTTAACAATTTTTATTAAATTTTTAAAAAAATTACAAAAGGATAACAAATACTACAAATGCCTCATGTAAGTGGCATATCAACCTTCACAGAATGATGAGTACAAAAGACATACAAAGTAAAAGGCACGATTACACAACACAACACAATACCCTTGCTGCTCAAATAGAATGAATATAAAAATCTAAGATACCACATGAGTAGAAGAATCAGACAAAATATAAAAAGCTAACATAATTGCAGGAATGGGAGTATAGATGTATGCATCCTTCTAAAAAAATGAACAAGTCATGAAAAAACATTAGCGTCTTTACTACAACCTGCAAAAGAAAAATCATAAGACAGGAAAACCCTAGCGCAGGGGGTAACTAAACAGCTGCAGGTGACGCTGATGAAGGGGCAGTGTCTAGGGGTTGTCTAGAGTCATGGATCTTCACGGATCCCAATGTTTTGGTGAGGTCGACTTTCAAATACCAATCAATATACTGAAACGTTGTTATAAAAAGTGTATGTTCTGTTGTAGTGAAGGAGTGTTCCATGAATCGTCTCCATTCTAATAAAAATCGCTGTGTAGATTTGAAGTTCTGAATCATTGTGTCAAGCTTTTACAAGTAGAACAGGGACTGTAAATCCTTTTTCACACCTGGGATATGTGGTGGTGAAGGTTGAATTCATGCATTCAGGAGCACCCTGCATGCCACCAACAAGCAGATATGCGTTCATTGAGATAATCCCAAGGCCGACTGTAGCAAGGCATGAGCAGAGGATTTATCATATCCGAAGACACAAAGTGGCGGCACCTTACGGGGACAGACAGAGTTGATTCTGGCAATATGTCTAAAGACTTGGTCTAAGTAGAATGAATTGGAGTCACACATCCATAAGAGAAGGATGGGGGAGACCACATCAGGAACACAACGACTGAGAAGGATTGGCCTTATCCATCTGAAAGGGATAGTAAGCCCTGTGTTTGATTTTAAATTTGGACTCCTGCCATTATCTTGCATATAATAATTTTGCTTGTCCTCTGGTATTCTGACAAAAGTTTCCCTGGGACAGCTTCATCACACAGAATGGTAGCACAGGTTTTACAGGGAGTGTGGTGATATTTCACTGAAATGTGATATATAAGATGCAAATAACTATCCAAAATGGAGTTGTACAGTGGAGCAGTAGATATATGAAAGAACTTTGTAAAGTTTCTTTTTGGAACCATAAAAGGTTTTGAGATAGCTGGTTAATTGGTGGTAAGGTAACAATGGTAGACAAGGAGCATTTTAAAAAAATTGTTTGCGGCAGTCTTTACTGCCACTTTAGGTTAAGTGTCTAATGCCAAAATGTGGCAAGAGTATTTAATAGGCTATATACTATATCTATTGACCTATCTCTCTCTCTCTATATATATATATATACACACACAGGGTTTTTACAGTGGGTACATGAGGGAATCCATCACCTCCAACAGTGAATGTATGTAATGAAAAGGGGTGCTGAGGTGCCCTAAAGGGTCTATTGATGCTGGTTGCAAGGAAATTTATTATTTCTGGAGGTGATCTCTTTTTGCGGGGGTGGTCTGCTTTTCCTGGATGGATCTATAGCATCTGGAGGTTAAGGTTGCCGTAAGGGATCTACTGTTGAGGAAGAGGTCTGTTGTTGCTGGCTGCTGGAGAGTCTATTGATGCTGGCTGCTGGAAAATCAGTTTTTGCAAGGAGGGGTCTATTGTTGCTATGGGAATCTATTGTTGCTGGGGAAGAGGATATCTTGCTGCAGACTGCTGGGGATCAATTTGACTGCTTTTGCTAATATAATCTGCTAATTCCATGCAAACTACCGAGCACCACAAAATAATACTTGACTCTATGTTATCTAAAAGGGCTGGTTCTAATAGGTATGTATGGGATAGAACCAAGGGGCAGTGTTCGGAAGTGGGTTGGGTGGAGACAAGAAGAGACAAAGAAGTGGGTAGTTCCGGCACCTTTTCTCTGAGAAAAAGTACCTTGCATAAAGATACAGTTGAACCTCGGATTACGGGCATATTCCGTTTCAGGAGTATGCTCGTAATCCAAAGTACTCGCATATCAAAGCGAGTTTTCCCATTGAAGTCAGTGGAAACACAAATATTTTTTTCCGCATTGAATTTAATGGGATGCAATACCGAATGCGGCCAGAGGTGGGGAGCGCCAGAGAGCGCCGAAAACGGCTCTTTCCTGCGCCCCCGTTCCTCAGGCCAAATGAGGTACTGCAGGCCTATTTTTGGCTCTGCTTGGCTTATACGCCCCTGTACCCCAGGCCAAATGATGTACTGCAGGCCTATTTAGGTTGAATTCTGCTCATTTTGCAACACTCGCAAACCGAGTCAGAATTTAAAAAAAAAAGTTGCTCGCAAGTCAAAATGCTCTTAAACCAAGGTTCCACTGTACTGTGCATATACTGTGTATATGACTGTTATCAAGTGCAACAAATCATATCAATGAACTTGGTAAATATACCTCTAAAAGCTTTCGTTATATCTCTTAAGTGCAAAACGTACCGGTTGGTTCTGCCCGAAATCTTCTTTCAGTTTTCATACTGGTTTTATTGGTAGAGTATGTGGAGTATAGAACACCTCCCTGCTATGTTATAAAGAAAGAAGACAGAGAGGTGTTCTGTAGCCTTGACCCAATAACAGAAAATGTGTCACAGGCAAGATCACCAGGCAAAAAAAGGGAGAAAAGCCTGAGAAAAAAAAAAGCAGTGCAACCACCATTAAGCTGCAATATAGTAAATATGTTCTAGAGTTTAGACATGCTTTAAAACCTACACTAAACCTAACCTCCCGATCCCACCACATCACCAAAGATGATAATAAAAGCTTTGCAGTGTTTACCCACCAGCAACCTGTGCACAGACATGGCAGCAGGTTACACAATAGCTGTCAAAGGTAGGATTTGTGTTCAGACAAACTCACTAATTAGCTGGCATTGTCTGAACATCATTCTTTGACAGAGAGCCCATGTCCAGTGCATTTGTGTACCAGCAGCTGAAGGGAGCTTGGAACTGGTGAAAGGTATTACACAGCTTGTATCATCAGTTTAGGTGTTAGGATATCGGAGGGTGTAAAACAGTTTTTCCTTAAACTATGTTTTAAGTCAACTTCCATGTAGAACGTTAACCACTTTCACTCTAAAGCATTTTATTTTTTTATTTTGCGCACACATGTTAAAATCAGCATTTTTGGCTATAAATGTACGTAAAACCCCTGGAGAATTATATATTTGCTGAACCTAGAGACTTTGTTGCAATTTTTTATGTCACACAATATTTGAGCAACTGTTTATTAAATCTATTTTCAAGAAAAAGTACACTAAATTAAAGTTTGAAGCACACAAACCCTTTTTTTATTTATTTTTAAGTTTGTTTAGTGTTTATTGTTTAGAATACATAGAGACAAAAAATGGCAAACCTTAAAATGAATTAAAATTGGTTAGTCACCCTTTAAATGCCTACTTATCGATTAAAGGTTATGGGGGATCCAGAACAACATGATGCTTTTCATTTTTCATTATTTTATTTTACATGATTTTATTTTATTTTATTGATATCACAAGAGGGATAACACATTCCCTATGTCAGAGATATGCAATTGGCGGACCTCCAGCTGTTGCAAAACTACAAGTCCCATCATGACTCTGCCTCTGAGTGTCATGCTTGTGGCTGTCAGAATCTTGCTATGCCTCATGGGAGTTGTAGTTCTGCAACAGCTGGAGGTCCGCTAATTGCATATCCCTGCCCTATGTGATAGCATTGGAAAGTTGACACATCTCTTCTTTAAGAAGACAATAGGGCTCTATTAGATCCCTAATGTCTCCCCCTATGTTCTGCTGCAATTGCAGACTGTGCTTGATTCACTTGATCTGCTGTGCCCCTGGCTTTTTAGCCAGGATTTTGACAGCGGCGAACTTGTGAACACTACACTGAGAGGATCAGGAAATTAATGGCCATATGTGGTCAGTAATGTCATCAATATCCCCACCCTTTCACTTGTATACTCATTGAGCTAACAGTACCATCGAGATGGTTATGTGTGCCAGGTGGTCAGGTTTTTTCGGTGCAGGCATTATGTTTGAGAATGGATTTACAATGAGGGACATTTTGTGGGGGGAGACAACATCTGGGGTGTTTTTATTTTTGGGTTATTGTCAGGACTTGGGTCTGAAGCTACAAACTCTGTGGCTCTTCTCACTGTGCCACCAGGGATGCTGGACAGCTCCCTAGCTGATTACTTGTACAATCTTACCTTGTGTCTTTTTTCTCTTGAACCTTAAACTCTTTGCTCCCCCCATTAACTTTTTGATTTAAGTCTCGCCTTTGCATGTCCAGTTTGCCAGATTATTATGCTCTTTCCAGTAGATGTCTTGCTCCTTGCATACCTGCTGCTGTCCTTATCTCATCCCGCTCATTACCAACCCTTGGCTTGTTCATCAACTATGTTTCTGTCTGAGCCCATCCAGCCACTACTTGTTCACTGATTACGCTTCTGCTTGATCCCTATCTGCTAAGTCTGCTCCTGGACCCCGACTTGCTCATCCCCTGGTGGGAGAATCTTGAGGGCCACAACCTGATCCTAACATGCATCAAAAACCACTGCCACTATCAGGAGATCTGGTAAATACCAGTTGATGCTTAGACCCCATTCCTCAGATAAGCCTGCATCATCTACTAGGGGAATCTGAATGTACATTCCAGCTGACTGCCTGTAAACCTCTCTACAGACACTGGTCTCCGAGCCTGTCCCCGGACCGTGACAGTTACATTTCTTCTTTTGTGAGTGAGAAGGGATACTACCCTATATTCATTCACATGGTGGGGCAGTACCTGGGGGTCCCCTTCTTTTTAAAGGGGGCTTCTATATCCCATAAAGCCCCTCACTCACAGACCCCCACAACCACCAGCCAGGGTTGTGAGGATGAGGTCCTTGTTCTCGTCAGAATGGAGACAAGGCGCTTTGCCAGGGGGGATCTTCCATGGCAAAACAATCCACTAATCTTTATGAAAGAGAAGAAGAAAGGCAAAGAGAAAGAGAAAAAAAGGACGTGGGGATGGTGATGGTAAGGTAGAGGGTAGGGGGCTGCCATTTTTTACTTTCCTCCCAAGTATTATAATAGATGCATGTGGCTCCATCAGGAGTGAAGATAAGTGATAGAGAAGGATGACAATTATGGGGGGGGGGGGGGTCTATAGTCCATGCCATTTTTTGACAACCCCATACAAAATCAGTCCAGAAAATGGGTGGTTTTAGTTTGACAGATTTGACTCTCATTGATTTCAATGAGGTTCAGTTTAGCATCCAAACTTCTTTGGAGCTGGCTGCTGGCCAGCTCAAACCTAATTCAAGGCAGTTCAACTCATCATTACTGAAGATTTAGCAGGGCAGTGATGAGAAATAGTGCAAAGTGCAAAACAGAACTTCACTGAAGAATGATATGTTCTACCAATTTGCATCAGTTTAAACTAATACTGTACCTCTCTTTTTCTACGTTACACAATGCAACTTAAAGTCACACAATGTCGAAGATGCTGGAGTCTGTGGAAATATGATGATGCACAAAGTGTGAAAATCTTGTTATGCCTGTCGATACAGGAAAATACTTTATTTTAAAGATTCATTTAGATATGATACTCAGGATGGATAATTTGAGACTTGATATACTAAATTTATTAGGATTTGATACACTACAGAGATTTACTGGGATTTTCATCGAGATTTGATATTCTTCCAATATTCACTGAGGTTTAATACTCTACAAAATATCACTGAGATTTAACATTTACTGATATTTTATATTCTATACATTTTCTTCAAGAGATTCTCAGAGATGTGAAACCTGGCAGGCATTGACAATAATATTATATTCTACAGAGATTCTTTAAGATTTAATTCTATATGGAGAGTCACTGAAATTTGAAACTTTACAGGGATTCTCTTTACAGAGTTTTATTTAGATTTGATACACTGTGATTAGAAACCTTACAGAAATGTATTTACTAGTGCCCATAGTAAGCTGCTTGCTCTGTGTGTCCATGAAGCATCCCTCTCCACTCTATACAAAACTAAAAAAATAGTTTTGTCTTTAGTTATACTTTAAATTTGATATGCTACAGCGATTCACCAAGATTAGAAACCTTACAGAAATGTGCTAGAATTAGAATTTCCGCAATATGTGATACTCTACAGCAGGGGTCTCAAACTGGTGGCCCTCTTGCTGGCGCAGAACTACAATTCCCACAGGGGGAGGCTGACAGTTACAATCATGACTCCAATAGGCAAAAGCATGATGGGACTTGTAGTTCTGCAACAGCTGGAGGGCTGCCAGTTTGAGACCCCTGTTCTACAGCACTTCACTGAGCTTTTGATACTCTGCTGAGGTTCCAAAATATTAGATTCCTCTACAGCAGGGGTGTCAAACTCAATTTCATCGAGGGCCACATCAGCAGTGTGGTTGCCCTCAAAGGGCCGGTTGTATATGGGTCGCACTACATACAGAATGCAAAATTCAGGTTTACGTCAGGATTACACTATGTACACAGTGCAGGGATTCAGGGGTGTGCTTCGTACACAATGCAGAGTCCGCACAGAGCCCCCATTACATCAGAGTCCGCACAGAGCCCCCATTACATCAGAGTCCGCAGAGAGCCCCCATTACATCAGAGTCCGCACAGAGCCCCCTGTAATGCTGTGGGCTCGGATGTAAAGGGGAACTCTGATGGAAGGGGGGCTCTGCCCACCAAAGCCCCCCTGTTGCATCAGAGTCCACAGAGCACCCCTTCAATTCATCTTATATATACACTGGGAGGTGGGAGAGGGTGAGCTTACTCACCCTAGGATGGAGGGTCAGGGGCGGGCTGCCTGCAGCTTTTAAACGTGTGTTCACTCTTCACATTTTCCCGGGATGTGTGGGCGGGGCAGACACAGAGGGCGTGGGCGGGTCAGACGGCACAGAGAGGCGGGAAGATGAGAAGCAGCGTCAGAGGCTGTGTGTGAGAGAGACATACGGCTCAGCCAATCGGCCGCTAACGTAGCTTCGCCGAAGCCCTGAGATGACACAGGCACGGCCGCATAGCGCTAGGTGAGGGGCGGCCGCGACCTGTGTTAGCGCTGTCCAGGCCCGCGGGTGGCGCTTACCTCCCGCTGTGCGGCCTGATCATCAACAGACCACAGAGTGGGCGGCACTGGTCCGCGGGCCTGGAACAAGCGGTGGTGGCTGGCGGGCCACATGACAAGGCTTGGCAGGCCGGATTTGGCCCGCGGGCCTTGTGTTTGCCACCCCTGCTCTACAGGAATTAAATTAAATTAGTTTTTATTTTCTGTATAGTTTTTCTGAGCTTTGATTATCTAAAGCATGAATACCGGGCTCTCACCAAAAGCCCAGAGTCTTGTACTAATAATCGGGACCCGGGACTCCTGATTCTGGGTCACCTACTGCTATTATAGCCTCTGATTGTCTACCACAGTGATCAGTCACTGTGAGCCCACCCCTGTGTTTACTTCCTCTTCTGAATGAAGAGCAAGATAAGTTGTATCGTACTCTTCTTGCAAGAGCTGTAAGAAAAGTGAGCAAAAAGTAAATAAATAATGAAAGCCCAATGTGTCCTAAAAAAACAAGATATAATCCACCTGGATACACAAAGTAGTTGTGATGATACCGATTTACAATTTTACTAACACATGTTAAATTTACAAAATTGTGCTTAGGCATTAACATTTGTTTTACAGCAAGCCAGGAAGGGGTTAACTAGTGCATAGCAGGGCTTTTTTCTCAAACAATAGGTGCTGGAACTCAACCACGAACCCCCCAAAACCCATCCCCCACACATACCTCACAAACAGTAGGAGGGTCTTAAAGGGGCATTAAATACCAGTATTGCATTGCATTCTGTGTTTTCAAGTGATTGTGTTGAGCAGGCACCAAAGGGTCTAAGCCAGAGGTGGTGGAACTGAGTTCCACCAAGTTCCACCTGAAAAAAAGCCCTGGTGCATAGGACTTTTCATTTAATCACTTCCCATCCAGCATAAATATATAAATGTTCTAGATAAGAATTATATAAGTTATATCAGGATCATAGCTGCAACTATAGCCATGATTTTGGTGTCAATATTTTAAGTTGGTGACCAGCTTTCAAGCAAAAGTGATCTGAATGGCTCAACATTCACCCAATCAGTTTTACAGGGCTCAGAAGACCCTCCACCACCACTGTCTGCCTACCATTCCCAGGCTCTCCCGTTCCACTGCTCCCGCTCCAAGTGGTCAGGCCAGCTGCCCACAAAAAGGATGGAGGAACATCTGCCCCCCCCCCTCCATCTTCTTTGTGAGGATGATTGAAGCTGGAAGCAACAAGGATTTTGTCAGTTCCAGTTTTAATGATGTATTTCCCTAGCCAGCACCGCAGTGGATGAAACAGGGCTGTTTTGGAGCAAAAGGAGGGATTCTTTAGACCCATATATCTCCATATAAAGGGGCTGTCACTGCCCAAGCTACCACAAGGCATGGCGCTAACCTCTTGTGATACACTAAAGATGAATGTAATTAAACTTGTGTAAAAAATCTATTTAAGTAAAATGTGCATTTGTGCAACTGTACACATATAATGGGACATAAAAAAAATAAAACTACTATTTTATTCTCAGGGCCTCTGCTTCCAGAGGGTACTGTGTATAATGTTCGGGTGTTCTAAGTAATTTTCTACCAAAAAAAAATGAAGATTCTAACAGGTGCATGAAAAATATCAGAATTTACCCGAGCAGCAGCAAGTAGTTAAAGCCAGCTTATAATGTTATTCAAGTTGGTGGGTTTTTATGCTTTTACATAATTATATATCTATAAGCTCATTAGTCCAGATTGGACATTGGAATATTATTTTAAGTATGGAAGCGCTAATAATGACTGTTACATACAGCTGCTCACGCCATAATATATGAAATGCCTAATGTATTAATTATTTAGGATTAGCTGTGTCATTGCATCATGCCGTGAGATGGCACAGCTGTGACTAATGACTGTGACAGTCTGTGATCTGATCCATTCACATGGTATGCCCTATTGTCAGGCCAGACAGCACTGTGACAGGGCTGGGTGATATATAAGTATTTTAAATGACCTTTTGTAATGCTTCAGCAAGGTTGATAGTGGACAATGTGGATATTTATTCTACATGTTTTTTTTTTGTTCATTCCATTAAGACACCTAGAGACTGGTACAGGACTCATCATAAAAATTCCCTGGCATGTTGTATTTAAAAAAAAATATAAGTATTTCTGTTGCTTGGAGGACTACGTTTAACTCCTTATCTACTAAGGTACATTTATGAATGCCCTGGTATTTAAGATTTGAAAGTAGCAGATGAGCTCGGTATTAATTTGTAGAGCAGGTGGTGGGTTTTTAAGGTAAAAGTGATCAGGACAATTCTAGAACCACTGATCACTTTTATAAGGCTCTGAAGGTGCATCATCCCCCTGCTGATGGTTCCCATGGTGGTTCTTTTGTTATTACTTTTCCTTCTACATACATTTTCTACAGTCAGGAAATACATGTCTCATGCTAAAAAGCCCAAATATTCACAACTGAAAATGTTAAAAGATATAAAGAAGAGAAAAAAATGGAAATAAGTAAAGGAAAAATAGAGGAAAGAAAAGATTACATGTGATAGGATGCACACAACTTCTTTGTCCGTCCCACAAGTCCAACTAATAAAACTATCAATTGTCCACCAGGGATGTATTATATCTAGAGTTGAGCGGACACCTGGATGTTCGGGTTCGACGGGTTCAGCCGAACTTCGATTAAAAGTCCGGGTTCGGGACCCGAACTTGACCGGAACTTGACCCCGAACCCCATTGAAGTCAATGGGGACCCGAATTTTCGACTACTAAAATGTCTCTAAAACAGTAATGGAAAGGGCTAGAGGATTGCAAATGGCAGCAAAATGATGGTAAGAGCATGGTAAGTACAAACAAATGTGGATAGGGAAATAACTTAAAATAACATAAAATGCATACAAAAATTAAAAAATATTTTGACCTAGGAGGACGAGGTCCTTATGGAGTAGGAGGTTGAGGTGGCAGTGGATGTGGCGGTGAAGGTGGAAGTGGCGGTGGGGGAGGACGAGGTAGCCAACACAGGTTTTTGTTTTTTATTTATTTATTTATTAAATTAGGGTACACCCCAAAAGAGTGAGAAAGATCAGAAATACAAGAATGGCTTTGTAAGGCCGATATACGTGTCTATTCTGCACAAGGTACGGACAAGTCCTGTGGGATCCATGCCTGGTTCATTTTAATGAACGTGAGCTTGTCCACATTGGCTCTGGACAGTCGGCTGCGCTTGTCTGTGATAACGCCCCCTGCCGTGCTAAATACACGTTCAGATAATACACTGGCTGCAGGGCAGGCCAGCACCTCCAAGGCATAAAGGGCAAGCTCAGGCCATGTGCCCAATTTGGAGACCCAGAAGTTTAGGGGGCAGACCCGTCATTCAGTACGTGTAGTCGTGTGCACACATACTGCTCCACCATGTTGGTGAAATGCTGCCTCCTGCTAAAACGTTCCATATCAGCTGGTGGTGCTGTTTGTTGTGGCATGCTGACAAAGCTTTTCCACATTTCGGCCATGCTAACCCTGCCTTCTGAGGTGCTGGCGGTGCCCCGGCTGCGTTGGCGACCTCCTCCTCCTCCTCCTCCTCCTCCTCCTCTGCCTTCGCCTTGTGCTTCCACTGTGCCCCAGCTGTTAGGTGGGAATTCCACCAGCATCGCGTCTACCAGCGTGTGCTTGTACTCTCCACGCTCCAGTGAGGGAATTAAGGACGGTACATTGTCCTTGTAATGGGGATCAGGCAGCGTGGCCACCCAGTAATCAGCACCTGTTAAAATGTGGGCAACATGGCTGTCCTCTCTGGAAGGTGTATTGTCTGTGTCCTCTGTATCCCCCCAGCCAGGCACCAGTGATGGCCATGAGCTGGTCTGGGTGCCTCCCTGCTGTAAACATGGTTCCTCCTCCTCCATCTCCTCCTCCTCATCCTCCACCTCGTCATCCTCCAGAACTGTGCCCTTGCTGGACAATTGTGGACCTGGCGTTTGTTGGTGCAGGAACCCACCCTCGGAGCCACTTGTGAATGACTGCCCTAAAAGCCTTGGAAATGATCCCGATTCCTCCTCCTCCTCCTGTGCCACATCCTCTTCCATCATCGCCCAAAGCGTTTTTTCAAGGAGGCATAGAACTGGAATAGTAACGCTGAGAACGGCGTCATCGGCACTGGCCATGTTGGTGGAGTACTCGAAACAGTGCAACAAGACACACAGGTCTCGCATGGAGGCCCAGTTATTGGTGGTGAAGTGGTTCTGTTTCTGCAGAGCGACTCACGCGTGCGTGCTGCAGCTGAAACTCCACTATCGCCTGCTGCTGCTCGCACAGTCTGGCCAGTCTGGAGCTCCACCTTGTGGGCACGTCACATATGAGGCGGTGAGCGGGAAGGCCGAATTTACGCTGCAGCGCTGACAGGCGAGCAGCAGCAGGGTGAGAACGCCGAAAGTAAGCACAGACAGCCCGCACTTTCTGCAGCAGCTGTGGCATATCGGGGTAACTTTTAAGGAACCTCTGCACCACCAAATTCAGCACATGCACCAGGCAAGGGATGTGCGTCAAACCGGCTAGGCCCAGAGCTGCTACGAGATTTCACCCATTATCGCACACCACCAGGCCCAGGTTGAGGCTCACTGCCGCCAACCACTCATCGGTCTGTTGTTCCATGTCCCTCCACAGCTCCTGCGGGGTGTGGGGTTTTTCCCCCAAACAGGAAAGTTTTAAAACTGCCTGCTGTCGTTTATCCATGGCTGTGCTGAAGTTGGTGGTGAATGTGTTACGCTGACTGGATGAGGAGGCGGTAGAGGATGAGGAAGCGGAGTAGGAGGAGTTAGCAACAGGAAGCAAACTGAAGCGCTCTGCAATTCTCGGTGGTGGAAGGACATGCACCAAACTGCTATCCGCCTCAGGCCCAGCCGCCACTGCATTTACCCAGTGTGCTGTTAGGGAGATATAACGTCCCTGACCGTGCTTACTGGTCCACGTATCCGTAGTTAGGTGGACCTTGCCACAGATGGTGTTGCGCAGTGCATACCTAATTTTGTCCCCCACTTGGTTGTGCAGGGAAGGGATGGTTTGCCTGGAAAAGTAGTGGCGGCTGGGCACGACATACTGTGGGACAGCCAATGCCATCAGGCTTTTAAAACTTGTCGTCTCCGCCAGACAGAATGACAGCATTTCAAAGGCCAGGAATTTTGAAATGCTGGTATTCAGGGCCAGGGATCGCGGGTGGGTAGGGGGGTACTTCCTCTTCCGCTCCAGTGTTTGGGAGATAAAGAGCTGAACGCTTCCATGGGACATTGTGGAGATGGTTGGTGACCCAAGTGGTAGTGTTGCTTGCCGATCCTCTGATTGCGGGGTAGCAGGTGCCACTGTCACTACAGAGGTCTATGAAGAAGCCAAGACTGAAGCAGAAGAGGAAGCAGGAGGAGCCAGAGACCTTTCTTGGTTTTTGAGGTGTCTACTGCACTGCAGCTCGTGCTTTGCACTTAGATACCTGGTCATGCAGGTTGTGCTCAGGCTGAGAACGTTTATGCCTCGCTTCAGGCTCTGATTGCACAGCGTGCAAACCACTCGTGTGTTGTCATCAGCACATTGTGTGAAGAACTGCCACGCTAGGGAACTCCTTGGACCTGGCTTTGGTGTGCTCAGTCTCTTGCTGTGTTGGGCAGTAGCAGGCGTACTGTCTAGGGGATGGATGCTCCGCTTTTGCACCCTGCTCCCTCTTCTGCTGTGCTGGTGGCTCTGTGCGACCACCGCCTCTTCCTCCGAACTACACAGATCACCTGCATGATGTTGATTCCATGTGGGGTCACGGACCTCACCTTCCTCCACATCATCTTCCACCCAGTCTTCACCACTGCCCTCCTTGTTGGTCTGCACAATTGCGAAAGCAGCAGCAGTTGGCAACTGTGTTTCTTCATCATCCGAGAAGTGCTGTAATGGTCCCCCCATGCATTCATCTTGAAACATAAGTGGTTGGGAATAGGTGCACTCAATCTCTTCCACTTCTGGGGCTGGGCTAGGTGGATGGCCCTGGGAAAACATGCTAACAGAGTCATCAAAATGCAGAAGAGACTGCTGGATGCTTTGGGGCTCAGACTCCTTGGCTGATTTGCAAGGGGGTGAGGTGAAAGACTGATGGACATCGGCTGCAGGTGCCAACTCTGATCTTTCAGCACAAGACTGGTTGGGAGACAATGTGAAGGAACTGGAGGCACTGTCAGCAACCCAATCTACTATCGCCTGTTTTGCTCCTGGCCTCAACATTCGTAGAGCCGGATTAGGCCCCACTAAATACCGCTGCAGGTTCTGTCGCCTACTCGCACCTGAGGAAGGTGTTTCACTTGTGCGTGTAGCTGGCACAGATCGACCACGTCCTCTCCTTGCAACAGGAGCTCCACCAGCAGCACCACGACCGCGGCCACGTCCCTTATTTGACGTTCTCCTCATATTTCTCAAATGTAGGATCTTGCCCTAAATGGATGTTTTTTGAATAGCACAATAAAAGAACAGTATCTAAAGGGTGTATCTTACACATACAGATATGCAGGAAACACACACAAAAAAAAAATATTTTCCCTAAATATTTTTTTTTTGAATAGCACAATAGAAAAACAGTATCTAAAGTGTGTATCTCACACATACAGATATGCAGAAAACACACCAACAAAAAATGATTTGCCCTAAATGGGTGTATTTTGAATAGCACAATAGAAGAACAGTAGCTAAAGTGTTTATTTCACACGTACAGATATGTAGGAAACACTGCAAGCACTGGAGGAAACACTGCAAACACTGAAGGAAACACTGCAAACACTGTAGTAGGAAACACTGGAAAATATTTATTTTTGCCCTAAATTGATGTTTTTGGAATAGCACAATAGAAGAACAGTAGCTAAAGTGTTTATCTCACACATATATATATGGAGGAAACACTGGAGGAAACACTGCAAAATATATTTTTTGCACCAAACTGGGTGTTTTTTGAATAGAACAATAGAATAACACTAGCTAAAGTGTTTATCTAACACGTACAGATATGGAGGAAACACTGCAAACACTGGAGAGAACACTGCACATATCTCACACGTACAGATATGGAGGAAACACAGCATTTTTAATTTTTTTTGCCCTAAATGGATATTTTTTGAATAGCACAATAGAAGAAAAGTATCTTGCAGAGTATCTCACAGTAACATATGCAGTGCTGGTGTACTTAGATTTCTGAAGCAGGACAGACTCCTATCTAAATCTCTCCCTACCACCACAATCAGGAACCTTTCCCTAAACCATCTTGCAGAGTATCTCAGAGTAACATATGCAGTGCTGTGTTTCTGAAGCAGGACAGTATGACTCCTATCTAAATCTCTCCCTACAAGCACAATCAGGGACCTTTCCCTAAACTATCTTGCAGAGTATCTCAGAGTAACATATGCTGGTGTTTCTGAATCAGGACAGTCTGACTCCTATGTAAATCTCTCCCTGAGAGCAGCAGCGGCAGCTTTTCTCTACCCTAGCTAAAGCAGAGTGACGAGCTGTGCTGTGTGCCTCTAGCTTATATAGAGGCTGGGTCACATGCTGGGTCACATGCTGCACTGGCCAATCACAGCCATACCATTAGTAGGCATGGCTGTGATGGCTTCTAGGTCACACGAGTAAAACAAATGGTGATTGGCTGCCCTGCAGTGTGCCATTACATTGCCGAACACCGAACCCGAATCCACAGTTTGGGTTCGCTCAACCCTAATTATATCTATAGGTCCCATGTTTCAAATAAACTTATTTTGTCATTCAAAATGGCTGATCATTTTTCATTTACCATTATCCACAACAAGCTAGTGTGGATTTAAAAGGGCCTGGCAAGAAGATATTTTAACTAGTTCCAGTCCAGCCTATAGCAATTTGAAGGCCGAGTGTGACTTTCCTTGTTCCGGGTGGAAATCCTCCCGAAACTAGCATCGCGTATGGACCTGTGGCAATGCTGTAAGCGCAATCTTTCACCAGCTGACCAGATGACTAATCAGTGTACCGGCCTGCGGCCAATACTATGTGACCACTGTGATCAATCAAAGCAGACCACATGACAATTGTAAACAATTAATGGCTTTGATTCATGCCATTAATTGTTACAACTGTGTTGTTAGCTGTAATTGGTCACAGTGATCACATGGTAAAAACAGGGCGAATCACATCTGTATCATGTGATTAGCTTTGGCCAATCACAACTAATCACAATAAAAAAATGAATGAATTGATTTAATTCAGTAAAATGCTTGCTTATAGCAATAAAATACACTGTTATAAGCAATCATAATGTGTAAAAATATTACTATGGTAACATGATTTTGCTCTATGTGATAATCAATTTGTGATTATTTGCATCTGTCAAATGTGAAATTGCAATTGGATCGCTCACACCTACACACACACATATGCATGCATGGACATGGCTGTCATTGAGTTCCTTATCTAAATATACCATATAAGTGTAGATATGGGTATGCGACTAAAAAAATCATAAACCTTTTTATAGATAATTCATGAGATTTTTTATGCATATTTTTATAGATAATTTATTATATATATCTTCTACATACCGTATTTTCCGGCGTATAAGACGACTTTCTGCATGTAAAATCATGCCCCAAAAGTCGGGGGTCGTCTTATACGACGGGTACCTGTGTGTGCCTGTGTGTCAGTCGGCGGCCATCCATTATTCAAAAGCCGCGCCTCCTTCTCAGGCTGTTCCGTGATAGGCGGAACACTAATTTTCCCATCAGAGCCTCTGTTTAGTGTTCCACCTATCACGAATGCCTTCTCATCCTCAGCCTCGATCTCATGCGAGAGGACATCCGTGATAGGCGGACCACTGAACAGAGGCTTTACTGGGAAAATTAGTGTTCCGCCTATCACGGAACAGCCTGAGGAGGAGGCGCACTTTTTTAATAATGGACGGCTGAGTCGGATGACAGCGCGGCTTTTGAATAATGGATGGCCGCCGTCAGGAGAAGGAGTCTGCAAACAGGAGAAGGTAGGGAATGGTGGGACACAGTGAGGCATGTAATAATGGCACAGCAGGGCATGTAATAATGGCACAGCAGGGCATGTAATAATGGCACAGCAGGGCATGTAATAATGGCACAGCAGGGCATGTAATAATGGCAGAGCAAGGCATGTAATAATGGTACAACAAGGCATGTAATAATGGTACAGCAAGGCATGTAATAATGGCACAGTGAGGGGTCGTCTTATACAGTGAGTATATCCCAAAACCAACATTTTATCTGGAAAATTAGGGGGTCGTCTTATACGCCCAGTCGTCTTATACGCTGGCAAATACGGTATATTTTTTGATGGTCATTAGTGATGTCATGTTTCTTTAAACTCTGTTTGTAAGTATACCATGGTGGAAAAAATGATACTAGCAATCATGTTCATAATAATCCATAAGTTAAATCTTTCCACCAATTCATTATTTTTCTTGTTAATTTTATTATATAAATGTTTCACCTTTTATATTCCTCAAGTTTGATCCCAATATAATTACCCTACTAATGAACTCAAACATGCTAAGAGCGTTTAACATCACCATTAATGCTAGCATTATTATACAATCATCTGAAACTCGGCAACAAGTGACCAGCAGAAGATCCTGACATTGGTCAGCTGTGAGTTGCAGCCCCAAGTACTGCCCCTCTCCAACGCCATGATGAAGAAGCACACATGCTCCAAACACGAGCTTGACCATGCCTCCGATCCATCACAGCTGACATGCTTCTTGTGTGACCATCTTCAGCCTCAAACAACAAAACAAGAGAAAATAGTTCCCCCAAAGAAGTCCAAAATTAGAACACTATGGCATCTGCGATACCTTTGATTTTAATTGACAAAGTTGTATTTTTTGACTGTGATACCACTCTGTTTATCTGCCATTTTCTATATGTTTTTTGTTGCACTATATTTTTTCTACTTAATACAATTCAGTGTTTTTTTGGTCTTCTTTGGGGGAACTATTTTCTCTAGTTTTGTTGTTATTTGCGCTTGACCACTAGAACTGCATCCCTTGCGGATGAAGCTGGAATATTTTCATTAAATTATTTTTAGATATATGATTATTGTCAAAAAAACTTTTGATTGGTTGATCCAGGCTAAAACCAGATTGTTTGCATCTTCAGCCTCAAAGCCTCAGAGCCTCTGGAATAACCAGAGCCTCCAGGAACTGTTGAAAACCACCGCTGCCCAGCTGAACTACAGGAGCCCAAGCTACTTATGTCATGCACATTATATCTCACCAAAATGTGAGTTGATCTTTTATTAATTTAAGAGTGGCGCCGCTCCTCTCTCTCTCTCTCTCATCCATATTCACTATAGATGTCCACACTGATACAGACCAGAACCCCTAAACCCTAGTCTGGTTTCAGCAGTGAATGAACTTTGAATGCTGGCACACCTGGACCTTGGAACTATGTCCATATCACAATAGCTGCGTTTCTAGCACTCTATCTTTTTAAAATAGTAATTATAGCCTCACCCAATGTGCCCTTCTCTGGGGACAAGACCAACCAATGGCCTAAATGCGTTGTTTTCCACTCTGGAGGTCTGGGGTGATGTTTTCCTCCCTTGTGGCTGCCTCTGGGATTGTATCCTCCTCTCAGTATGGTTAACGCCACTCATCCATATTGCAAAAAAAAAAATAAACATAGTGCTAATCCTTTTTTAAAACAACCAGTTGTTATTAATCATTTCTACAATAAAAAAAAAAAATCATTTTACAGATGCTGTGAGTGCACCAAACCATACATAGCATGAAAATCCTCATAACGCAGGTATCAAGCCACCAGATAGTGTTAGTTCATTACTACAATCCTTGTGTGGTGCGCACCTCTGTATGATCTCAGACTGGCCCCTCCCCTACGAGTTATGTCACAGGGACATTTGGTTTCTTTAGGAAGCACTTTGCATTTTTTTTTTTTTTGCATTTTCAGTCTTTTTTCGATTATTTAGCAAAACAAAACAACTGTGATGATTAAACACCACCAAAATAAATTTATGTTTGTGTGAAAAAAAAAAAGATAAAAAAAATTATTTGGGTACAGTGATGCATGACTGCGCAATTGTTATTCAAAGTGTGACCATGCTAAAAGTTTCAATCAACTTCCAGTTTTTTAATTTCTTGGAAGACCACCTTACTTCACTTCACAATATACATAGTAAAAGCCACCTTGTTTATTTCATTGATTATATTAGATCTTTCAGGTGAGGTATGAAATAAAAAAATAAACAAAATGGTATAATAACTTTAGTTAATTTACTTATTCATAGTACATTGTCTAAGCCTATTACTATTATTGTAAGTACTTTAGCTTTGCTTACAGCATATGCTGTGCATTGAGATTATGAAGAGAAATGTGTATTGATGAGATAAGAAAAAGAATGACTCATTGGTGCCCTGGCTCCAATTTTAGGTACCATTTTGCTGAGACTATAAAGCAGGGGTCTCCAAACTATGGCCCTCCAGTTGTTTAGAAATTACAATTCCCATCATGCCTAGTCATGCCTGTGAATGTCAAGCCCCATACACACTATCAGTTTTCCTGATGGTTTTCTCTTCAGGTTTACCAAAGCCATGTAGTGCAGGGGCCTGCCTGATTGCATACAAATTGAAACTGTTGAGGTTTGACCTCATATTACATGGTTTTGGTAAACCTGAAGAGAAAACCATCAGGAAAACTGATAGTGTGTATGGGGCTTCAGAGTTTTACAATGCCTCCATGGACATGTAGTTCTACAACATTTGAAGGGCCATAGTTTGGAGATCCCTGCTATAAAGCAACATATTGATACTCTTTGCCAAGTTTGGAAACAACAGAACGTTTAATGACTTTTGTATTGCTTGTGGCTCTTGCATATAATGCATTAAGGTAAACAAAATTTCAGCCTTTACAACCACTTTAAGCCTGGGAAGAGATATGTTGTCCCATACCTTTGTTAACTTGTTATGGGTTAGAGCGTTTTCTGGAAATTAACAGTTTTGGATGTCTAGAGAGTTACATAGTGGAAGTGGCTGGTATTAATGAGATGTACGTATAGCATATGTTAATTTGATTATTTGAATACATTGTCAAAATGGTATAAAAACAGAAATGTGTGAATGTGTGAGCCGCCGTACACACGGCCGAGGTTCTCGCTGAAAACCAGCGAGAACCTCGCTGGAATGCACATTCCAGCGAGGACCTCGGCCGTGTGTACGGTCCCGGCGAGCTTCCCGTCGGGAAGCCCGTCGAGCCGAAATAGAGAGCACGCTCTCTATTTCCTCGACGGCCCGCCCGAAAGAATGGCTGGTTGCCATTCCCGACGGGCGGGTCACCAAATTTGACGGCCGGGAGAGAACCTCGACGGGCGGAACGATGTGTTCTGCCCGTCGAGGTTCTCTGCCGTGTGTACGGCGCCTGAGAGGTGCTGATTGTTTATGGCATTAAGCTTGGGAAAAGCTAGGTTCTCCCATACCCAGTCAACTTGTTATAGGTAGGAGATTAGAGTGTTTTTGGAAATTAACAGTTTGGATGTCTAGAGGATTACATCTTGGAAGTGGCTCGTATTAATAGATGGCATGTCATATGTTAATTAGATTTTTTTGCATACATTGTCAAAATGGTATAAATATATAATGAAATATAAACATAGTTACAAAGTTTCCTGTATGGTTGAATAAAGACAACAGTCCATCCAGTTCAACTGGATGGGTGTGTATGTGCATGTGGAAAATAATTTCCCATATCCCTGTATATTGTTTTTGGTAAGGTGCGCGTTAAAGAGTCTTTTAAAACTAACTATACGTTTTGCCAACAACTCCTGCAGTGAATAGTTTACCAAACTTTTGTGTGACCGTGTGTATGCAAGGCAGGCTTGAGCGGAATTCCTTCGTAAAAACCATCCAAGATTTTTATGACTGGAATTCCACTCGTGTGTACGGGGCATTAGCAGTACTTACATCCAGGGCAGTACACATCCTGATCCGAATTCCTGAAATAATGTCTCCTTGTGTTAACCCTAGACAACTAGTGCAAGCTCAGTCACACCACAGGCTCTCATAGAATTTGACAGGCTGTCGACCGTGGGGTTGAACAGGACACCTGTGCCCTCCATCCATCCTGTACCAGGTCTAAACACACAGTGTGCATGGGAGCTAATATGTTGAGGCTCCATTAAAAATGAAAAGCAACACAGAGGGCCAGATTCAGATACAATTACATTGGCGCAGAGTATCAGAGATACACTACGCCGCCGTATTTTACCTGGCTCTACAACAAATTCATGTAGATTTTGGCCCGTAAGGTACGGCGGCGTAGTGTATTTCTCGCAGCGGAATCGAAATACGCGATTAGGGGGCGTGAAGCATTTAAATTAGGCGCGTCCCCACGGCGATCGAACTGCGCATGCTCCGTTCAGAAATTTCCCGCCGTGCATTGCGCGAAATAACGTCGTTACGTCATTTTTTGTTTGAGTAGTGTCGTTTACGTACATTCCTGTTCCCGGACGACTTACGTAAAAAATAAAAACAAACGTTGAAATTCGACGTGGGAACGACGGCCATACTTAACATGGGCTGTCTAATATTAGACCAGATAAAAGCTGGAATAACTTTATGCGGCAAAAAGATGACTACAGATGCCGTAAGAGATTGCGAATGACGCTCGTAACTTCGTGGATCGTCGGAAAAAGCTCATTTGCATACCCCGACGCGGAAAGCGACGGGAACTCCACCCAGCGGCCGCAAATTTATTGCAGCGTAGATCCAAAGGCGTACGAACACGTAAGCCAGTCAGATTGAAGCCCGAAGCCGTTGTTTCATGGTTTGAGGATTCAGACTAATGAAACGACGCACGTAATTTGAAAGTACTCCGGTCTAACGCGAGATAGACCGGAGTAAGAGCTCTGTGAATCTGGCCCAGAGTGCGTAAGTTACTGTGCATTGTGGTAAAATGCATGCTTACTGCACATTCCCGCAATGCATTAACTTTAACTAGTTAAAGGTTATCTAAACTTAAGGACAAAAATTCAAATATTGCAGCTAAACAGTCCTTAGGTGTGATGGCTGCATTCATTTAAATTTTTGGAAAAAAGAACATTTTGAGCATGTTGATCTTGCCAAAAATGCAGGGACTTTGGAACATTCTGTGAATTGAATTTAAATCACAAACAATTTTATTCCCACTTTCAAACTTTAATCTGTAAACTACAAATTCCAACTGCTCATGTAATAGAGAGTAAAATAGGAAAATTAGTTTGCAGTCTAGTGTGCCATCCATTGCTTTCTCCATAGATACAGTTGAATAAGTGACCGTAGCCACCCAGGAACAAGAAGTATGACAGGATCTCCAGGGGAAAATAAAGAGGGAAAAAAAAGCCTAAAAGTAAAAACTAATAAGGCCAATGCATCTAAGGACTGGTAAACTGTAGTATAATCTAATAACAATTATACTTTTTGGTTTTAAAGTGTTAGTTCACTTTTGCAGATTTTTATTTTTGGAAAGATGAATTAACACCCTTCCTGTCGTGGGATTTTTCAACTCAGTTACGGATACCTGACCTCTGTTTGTCAGTGATACCCAAGTCAAAAGATATCATGTAGCTATATAGAGTCTGAACAGATTCAAGTATAATGAGTAAGCTGTTCTTTAACTACTTAAGACCCGGACCAAAATGCGTGTAAATGACCAGGCCCCGTTTTGCGATTCGGCACTGCGTCGCTTTAACTGACGATTGCGGTGTCGTGCGACGTGGCTCCCAACCAAAATTTGCGTCCTTTTCTTCCCACAAATAGAGCTTTCTTTTGGTGGTATTTGATCGCCTCTGCGATTTTTATTTTTTGCGCTATATACAAAAATAGAGCGACATTTTTGAAAAAAAAACAATATTTTTTACTTTTTGTTATAAGAAAAATCAAATAAACTAAATTTTAGTCAAACATTTAGGCCAAAATGTATTTAGCCATATGTCTTTAGTAAAAAATAAAAAATCGCAAAAAAAAATAGCTACCTAGCGGGAACAGCGAAACTAATACAGCGATCAGAAAAATGATCGCTTAGTGATGATGGCAATAGGGAGTGAAAGGGTTAAAACTTTATTGGGGGGGTACGGGGGCTACCCTGGACCTAACACTAACTGACTGTCACACTGACACTAAATACAGTAATCATACATGTATGATTACTGCATTCAGTGACACTGTGACAGGGGGGAGGGGGGGGGGCGATCTCAAGGGGTTAATGTGCCTATGTGTAGTGTGTTTCAGTGTAGTGTTGTGCAGACTTTTTACTTGTGGCTTGATGTGCCATTGTCCAGATGCCGATTTTTCCAGTAACTTCTTTGCCACAGGTTCCAAACATAAATCATATGTTTCAGTTAGGCCTTGTTCACACGATAGGTTAAACAGAGGACAACTGTCTGATGGACCGTTTTCATCGGTCAAAACCGATTGTGTGTGGGCCCCATAGGTTATTTAACCGATGAATTCCTAACCGATAGGTCAAAACTGATCATTAGTAGGCACGACCATCGGTTAAAAATCCACGCATGCTCAGAATCAAGTCGACGCATGCTTGGAAGCATTGAACTAATTTTTTTTAGCACGCCGTTGTGTTTTACGTCACCGCGTTCTGACACGATTGGTGTGTGGGCGCGACGGTCCATCAGTCCAGCTTCATCGGTTAACCGACAACGGTCCTTCAGACCGTTCTCATCGGATGAACTGATCGTGTGTACGTGGCTTAAGTCGTCAGAATTGTTTTTGCAATATGGTAAGTGTACATGTAAAAAAAAAAAAAAAGCACAGATTAAATTATTATATTGAAGCCATTTTGTCTCTAAACAGCAATCTTGCTTTGCCATATCACTCCCAACTTCCTCAGTCTCTGCTGTACTTACCGTTGGGTTGGCCGAGCTGATAGCACCACCGTAGGCCCTCCAGTGGTCTGGGATTTGAAATCCACGCTCTTCTCCCTTATTTCTATGCAGTGTGTCTGGGATGGACCAAATTGATTCTGATTGACCAACAGTGTCACAGTGAACCAACCTGGTTCAGCCCAGAAGCGATACACAGAGAAGAGAGAGAAGAGCAGTTGTGGGGGTGCTGACAGCTTGGCAATCCTGAAAGTACAGTGGGGACCAAGAGGATGGGGGAGATGCTTTATGTCAGTTCACTGTTACATTTTTTCAGTAAGGGTGAACACACATAGGTTGGACTTGATGAACTTGTGTCTTTTTTCAACCTCACCTACTATATGTAACTAAGTCTTTAAGCAATGGTCTGTGGTCTCTTCATGTTTTAATATATAACAACAGGACTTATATCCTGATTCCTTTATTAGAACATTTTGTATGGCTTAGATGAGACCAGACACTGCTTCTTCTGAAAGCAATGCAGAGCTCAGTGACATCTGCAGACTGTCTGCTGCCTAACAGAAAATATAACTGTACAGTCTTATCCTATGCACGTTAGCATGGAGTGTCTAAGTAATGACCCTTTCTTAGTGCTCAGAGCACCAAGCCTCTCCTAGAGAATTAAAACTAAATGTATCTGTGTCTCTATTTAATCTTTTAGAGTACACAGATCACAGTGTCAGCCCTGTGAACAATGCTTGTAAAGGCTACCCTAGTGAGGCCAGACATGTAGCGTTAAACTGTTGTACCACAATGGTAAAAATATGTCAGGGACAAGTTTTCAATGCAGTTAATTAAGCAAGTTATCTTGACATTGTCGAAAGCCTCAGGCGGTTATCAAGTTTTACCTAGAGGGTAGAGGAGATGTGCACTTCTAATGGAGTTATTTTAGCACAGCATATTGATGAAACATATTAGATGCCAATTAAAATGATATGTTTTACTTGCTAATGTTAACCTTTTGGAATAATTCAAAGGTAATTTTCAAATGCGTAATTTCATATGTCATTGTAAAGGGACAATGTTTTTTTTGCACATGCCAGGCTTGATCGATACTCCCCTATATAGGTTACTGAAGAGTATTTTTTTACAATTTCAAAATTAGAAAGTGTGAGAGAAAAGGGAACTCCAATCAAATGGGTTTCTCCATTTTGGGTGAAGCAAAGTAGAATTCCAGCTTAAAGGGGTTGTTACATAGTTACATAGTTAGTCAGGTTGAAAAAAGACACAGGTCCATCCAGTTCAACCATAAAAAAAAAATAAACAAACAAAATAAAACACAGTACATCCCATACACCCAACTCCATACCCACAGTTGATCCAGAGGAAGGCAAAAAACCCCAGCAGAGCATGATCCAATTTGCTACCGGAGGGGAAAAAATTCCTTCCTGATCCCCCGAGAGGCAATCGGATTTACCCCGGATCAACTTTACCTACAGAACTTAGTACTCAGTTATATTATGTGTATTTAGGAAAGAATCCAGGCCCTTCTTAAAGCAATCTACTGAGCTGGCCAGAACCACCTCTGGAGGGAGTCTGTTCCACATTTTCACAGCTCTTACTGTGAAGAAACCTTTCCGTATTTGGAGGTGAAATCTCTTTTCTTCCAGACGTAAAGAGTGCCCCCTTGTCCTCAGCGTTGACCTTAAAGTGAATACCTCAACACCAAGTTCACTATATGGACCCCTTATATATTTGTACATGTTGATCATATCCCCCCTTGTTCTCCTCTTCTCAAGAGTGAATAAATTCAGTTTTTCTAATCTTTCCTCATAGCTGAGCTCCTCCATGCCTCTTATCAGTTTAGTTGCCCTTCTCTGCACTTTCTCCAGTTCTCCGATATCCTTTTTGAGAACTGGTGCCCAAAACTGGACTGCATATTCCAGATGAGGTCTTACTAATGATTTGTACAGGGGAAAAATGATATCTCTATCTCTGGAGTCCATACCTCTCTTAATACAAGAAAGGACTTTGCTCGCTTTAACCGCAGCTTGGCATTGCATGCCATTATTGAGCTTATGATCAACTAAAACCCCCAGATCCTTCTCCACTACAGATCCCCCCAATTGAACTCCCCCTAGCATGTATGATGCATGCATATTCTTAGCCCCGAAGTGCATAACTTTACATTTATCAACATTAAACCTCATCTGCCACATAGTCGCCCAATTAGACAGAGCATTGAGGTCGGCTTGTAAATTGGAGACATCCTGCAAGGAAGTTATTCCACTGCATAGCTTGGTGTCATCTGCAAAAAACAGAAATGTTACTTTTGATCTCAGACCCAATATAATTTATAAATATATTGAAAAGTAAGGGACCCAACACTGAACCTTGGGGTACACCACTGATAACCTTGGACCATTCAGAGTAAGAATCATTAACCACAACTCTCTGAATCCTGTCTTTCAGCCAGTTTTCTATCCATTTACAAACTGATATATCTAATCCTGTAGGTCTTACCTTACACATGAGCCGTGTGTGGGGAACTGTATCGAATGCTTTTGCAAAATCCAAGTATACCACGTCCACTGCCACGCCTCTGTCCAGGGTTTTACTTACCTCTTCATAAAAGGAAATCAGGTTTGTCTGACAACTTCTGTCTTTCATGAATCCATGCTGTCTGCTGCTTAAATAGTTTGGCCCAGATTCAGAGAGCCATTACGCCTGTCTAACTTGTGTTAGACTGGAGTAATTTTAAATTACGCGCGTTTTCTAGCTAGTCGAAAACCTCAAACCATGAATAGACGGCTGCGGGCTTCAATTCGACTGGATTACGTGTTCATACGCCTTCGGATCTACGCTGCAATAAAATTGCGGCCACTGGGTGGACTTCCCGTCGTTTTCCGCGTCGGGGTATGCAAATGAGTTTTTGCCGGCGATCCCCGAAATTACGATCTCCAATCGCAATCTCTTACGGCAACTTTAGTCATCTTTTATTTGCGTAACACTATGCCAGCTTTTTGCTGCTCTAATATTAGACAGCCCATGTTAAGTATGGCCATCGTTCCCGCGTCAAATTTTTACGTTTTCCGACGTCTTTTATTATTTTTTACGTAAGTCGTCCGGGAATAGGAATGTTCGTAAACGACACTACTCAAACAACGAATGACATAACGACGTGATTTCGCGCAATGCACGGCGGGAAATTTCTGAACGGAGCATTCGCAGTTCGATCGCCGCGGGGACGTGCTTAATTTAAATGCTTCACGCCCCCTAATCGCGTATTTCGATTACGCGGCGAGAAATAGACTACGCCGCCGTAGCGTACGGGCAAAAATCTACCAGGATTCGGTGTAGAGCCTGGTAAAATACGGCAGCGTAGAGTATTTCGATTACACAGCGCAATATTAAGTGTATGTGAATCTGGCCCTTTGTTTCCAGCAAGAACTCATCCATGTGGTCTTTTATTAAACGTTCCAGTATCTTCCCAACTATAGAAGTTAAACTAACAGGTCTATAGTTACTTGGTAAAGACTTTGTTCCCTTTTTAAATATAGGCACCACATTGGCTCTACGCCAATCCAGTGGTACTATTCCTGTCATTAATGAGTCCCTAAATATTACATACAGTGGCTTTGAAATTTCAGAGCTCGATTCTTTTAGGATCCGTGGGTGGATGCCATCTGGTCCAGGTGCTTTATCCACCTTTATCCTGTCTAAATATTTCTGGACCATATCACTTTTGAGCCATTGTGGATTTGGGGCTGTGTCACTTCCACCCCCATTATGGCCATGAGCTCCCCCATACTCCATTGTATACACAGAGCTGAAGAAAGCATTTAATAAATTTGCCTTCTCTATGTCCTCAGTCACCCACTCTAGATTATTTTGTAAAGGGCCTACATGCTCAGACTTGACCTTTTTACTATTAATATATTTAAAGAATTTTTGGGGGTTTGTCCTACTATCTTTTGCAATCTGTCGTTCATTTTGAATTTTTGCATCCTTGATTTTCTTTTTACATATTCTATTATATTCTTTGTAACATTTAAACGACACTAGTGTTCCTTCATTTTTATATTTTTTAAAAGCTATTTTCTTATTGTTTATAGCTTTTTTAACTTTGACCGTGAGCCACATAGGTTTTATCTTTAGCCTTTTAAACTTATTGCCCATGGGAATATACTTTGCAGTGAGGTTCCAAAGAGTCTTTTTGAAGAATTCCCATTTCTGTTCTGTGTTCATCTGTGCCAATATTCCCTCCCAGTCCAAGCCCTGGAGAGCAGTCCTCATGCTTTGAAAATGTGCTCTCTTGAAATTAAGTGTTTTTATCTTTCCTGTATGTATTTCTTGCTTATAGTTAATATTAAATGAAATCATGTTATGATCACTGCTACCCAGGTGTTCTTTTATCTGAACATTAGTAATAAGCTCTGCATGGTTTGAGATTACCAAGTCCAACAGAGCATAATTCCTAGTTGGGACCTCAATAAACTGGACCATAAAATTGTCCTGCAATAGGTTTTAAAATTTTTGTCCTTTAACTGTCCCAGAAATTCCATTATTCCAGTCAATTTCTGGGTAGTTAAAATCCCCCATTATTATCACTGTCCCAGCCCTTGCAGCCCTTTCCATCTGTGCAAAGAGCCGAGTCTCCACCTCCTCATTAACATTGGGTGGTCTATAACAAACTCCAATGATTAACTTTGAACTACGCACATCTGTATGCAGTTCCACCCATAATGCTTCAACTTCATCACACTCTCCATCAACCAGGTCCTCTTTCACGCTTGCTTTGAGGTCACTTCTCACATAGAGACAGACGCCTCCACCTTTCCTTTTTACCCTGTCTTTCCGAAAGAGAGCATAGCCAGGAATATTAATAGCCCAGTCATGTGAGGATTGAAGCCAAGTTTCAGCAATACCGGTTACATCATAGCTCTCCTCATGCACCAGAGCTTCCAACTCACCTGTTTTGCTTGGAAGGCTTCTGGCATTGGTGAACAAACACTTAAATGTATTGTTACATTTTTCGCTGGTGTTTTTCATATAATTTTTAGTAGTGCAAATGGCACTATAATTTCCAATGGCTGTTTGCAACATTTTTTGTCACCTGCCATAACCTCACCTCCATCTATCCCCATTCCACTCTCCATTAATGTCTGACCCCTAACTGACCTATGTGCCCGATGTAATTCTAGTTCACCCTCCCCCTCAAGTCTAGTTTAAATACTCCTCCAGCATTCCCCTAAACCTCTCCCCCAGCACAGCAGACCCCCTTCCATTCAAGTGCAAACCATCTTTAGCATATAGGTTGCACCCCAATGAAAAGTCATCCCAGTGCTCTAGAAACCCAAATCCTTCCTTCCTACACCAGGTCTTTAGCCATGCATTCAGCTCTCTAATCTCCCCCTGCCTTTCCTGTGTTGCGCATGGCACAGGCAATATTTCAGAGAATATCACCTTGGAGGTCCTTCCCTTCATCTTGCAGCCTAGTTCTTTAAATTGATTCTTAAGGAGCCTCCACCTTCTATGTATACTGTCATTGGTTCCAACATGGACCAAGACAGCTGGGTCATGCCCAGCCCCTCCCAGTAATTTATCCACCCGGTCCACCACAGGCCGAACCCTGGCACCAGGGAGATAGCAAACCATTCGGTTGAGGCGATCCTGGCGACAAATTATTCTATCAGTCCTTCTGATTATAGAATCCCCTATTACCACCAACTGTCTAGGCCTACCTGCACTCCCCTCACCACTTCTACTAGATGGGTTGCTCTCCCGGCTGTTAGGGGTAGCAGTAACATCTAGTGCTGCCACCTCTGTGTTAGCCACCTCCACATCTTCACCCAACTTGGCAAATTTGTTTTGATGCACAAATGCAGGATTGGCCTTCCTTGTCTGCAAGCCCCTTCCACTCCCTCTAACTACATTAACCAATCTTCCTATCTGATAATTCTGACTTGCCCCTCCACCCTCGACATTAACCCTACTGACCACCTGCTCAGCAAGCAGAGGACCCCTTTCAAGGTTGTCCTTTCTGCCCAGTGTTGCAACTTGCTCCTCCAGATCTCTAATGCGAGCTTCCAGAAGGGCAACCTGCTCACATCTGTCACAGCGGTATCCATCCTGGAGCTGTTGCACAAATTTTGCATACATGTGACACACTGTGCACTGAGCAAAACCTTCAACCCTGCTAGCACACATATCCCAGTTACAATATAATTACTTGTAGGAAGTTTAAGATGTTACTTACAGTTTAGAAGACTCCTGTCTTAGCTCCTGTTTTCAACTCCTGTTTTTTAACTCTTCCCACTTGTGTTTAAAAATCACACTTCTGTTTAAAAAATCACATGTAAGCCACCACCATCAACTGGGAGCCAGCTCCTTATGGGAGCTTGACAGAGACTTTATACTCACCTGTTCACAATAAAACACTCCCCTTTGATTAGTAGAGAAAAAAAAATTACCTGTTCACCTGATCACAATTAAACACTCCCCTTAGCAGAGAGAAATAAAAAACCTGTTTAAAAAGTGTCAGAAACAAATGACACTTGCAAGCAGAAACAGTTAAAAGCAAACTCCTGTTTTTTAACTCTTCCCACTTGTGTTTAAAAATCACACTTCTGTTTAAAAAATCACATGTAAGCCAGCACCATCAACTGGGAGCCAGGTTGTAAAGGATTTTTTTTTTTTTTTATAATAAGCATTCTTTACATGCAGACATTCCTCTTTTCACTTCCTCATTGTTCGTTTTTGCTCAGAAGTTGCTCTATTTCTTCTTTGTTCTGTTCACTTCCTGCTTGTCTGATTGTTACTCACCACCATGAAGGAAGGCTTTACTGTGGTGGTCAGTGACGTGCTCGCCCCCTCCTGGGAACTACATCTGTGCGGCAGGATGCTCTCTACGTGTTAGAGACTTCAAAGAGGTGTAAATTACTGGGCGTGCCGCAATTCATACTGGGAAATGTAGTTCTTACATGAACGAGTGCCGCAAACCAGGAAGTGAATGAGAGAACAGAAACTAGAATGCCGAAGGTGATATAGATGAATTTAATAGGTATTTACTCAACAGAATCATTACACTATTCTGTCTGTCTACCTTGCAGACATTAATTTTAGGCAGAATTTTTTTTCCTTTACAACTCCTTTAAACCTAACTAGCCATAAAAATGCCCCCCCCCCCAACATATTTTTTATTTCTAAAATTAAATTGGTTGGGATAAGTTTCTGCATCTAAAGCCTCATACACAAGATCGGTTTTCCAAAGAAAATTGTGTGATGACAGGCTGTTGACGGAAAATCCGTCTGTTTGTATGCTCCATCGGACAATTGTTGTCAGATTTTCCGCAGACAAATGTTGAATGGCAGGCTTTAAAATTTTCCGCCAACAAGTCTGTTGGACAAAACTCCAAAGTACAAACACGCATGCTCAGAATCAATGCTCACCAAACACGATATTAGCAGAAGGTGCCCAAAGAGTGACGCTAAAAAGCTGAAAAAACACGTAGTTTCATTTTTGTTGGTCGACAATTGTGCGCCGTTTGTATGCAAGACAAATTTCTGGCCAATGCCCTTTGGAAAAAAGTCCTACGCTTTGTCTGCGGAAAATCCGATCGTGTATACGAGGGCTTAACAAATTGTTTTGGTTTGCCCTTGCTTTGTGTTTTCGTCATGTTTAGAGCTAAATTAAAAAGGTTTCATTTGATTTTAATTTTAGTTTTAGGCTTTAAATCAAATATTTGTTTTACAAATAAATATTTAAGAGAAAACCAGAAAGTGTGAAATAAAGAAACTTTAGCAGGTAAGTTTAACACTGTAATTTACACTTGCCAGTCTCTTGATTGAAAGCTGTTAAAACTCAGCACATTTTACGCTACATACTTTTATTCCCAGCTTTTAATCCTGGCATATTTGATAGAATTGAAGTAGTCAGGATATGTCACCCTAGAGCCTCTAAATACTTAAAAATAATTTAACCCTTAACAACTCTGTTGAATCTGAGTTTTTGGTGTGGTTCATTACCTATCACTACGACCTTTGTTAATTGTAAAATGTATTAATTTGATAATCGATCCCGCTTACAGCTTGAACCCAATTGGGGAAGGCAGGACTTGAGTATCAAGTATTAGATCAACATCTGTTAACCCTTCCTTTTGTTGCAAATGGATATTACTAGACATGTGCATTCGTTTTCGTTAGAATGCATTTTGTCCGAAAATCTGTTTTTTTCGTTATCGTTTTAACAAACGATAACGAAAGCGCAAGAAACGAAAACCGAAAGATCCGACATAAAAAATGCTTTATTTTCGTTTTCGTTGCGGTAAAAATTTGATATAGAGAGATTCGACATTATAGGGAAAAGATTCGACATTATAGGGAAAAGATTTGACATTATAGAGAAAAGATTCGACATTATAGAGAAAAGATTCGACACTATAGAAATAATAGATTCGACATTACAGAGATTAGATTTAGATTTATTAGGAAAATAGATTCGACATTATTACTAGTCATACAACATTAGAATTCTTGTAGGCGGAATATTCGAACGGAAATGTACGATTCAACGTAAAGATTCGACGTTCCGTCAAATATTCTATTGACCATTCGACATAAACCAAGTATTATTGGATTTTCGGATGAAAGCTATTCCCCAACGAAAAACAAAATAAATCAAAACGATTTTCGGGAGTAACTAAATAAATGTATTTTCCAAACGAAAACGAAAAAACAAAACAAAATATTCCAGTCTGCACATGTCTAGTTATTACTATGTATTAATCTTACCACTACGGACAATTTTTTTTATAGTCATAACTTATCCACTTAAGGACCGAGCCTCTTTCTGAGATTTGTTGTTTACAAGTTAAAAACATTTTTTTTGCTAGAAAATTACTTAGAACTCCCAAACATTATACATTTTTTTCTAACACCCTAGGGAATAAAATGGCGGTCATTGCAATACCTTATGTCACACCGTACTTGCTGCCTTATGTTAGTTCACTGTTACAAAATACACTTTTTTAGTAAAGTTAGTTAGCCCAATATTTTTTTTATATTGTGAAAGATAATGTTACGCTGAGTAAATTGATAACCAACATGTCATACTTCAAAATTGCACCCGCTCGTGGAATAACGACAAACTTTTACCGTTAATGTAAATGTAAACATCCCTTGTAATAGAAAAAAGCATGACAGGTCCTCTTAAATATGAGATCTGGGATCAAAAAGACCTCAGATATCATATTTACACTAAATTGCAAAAAAAGAGCTATGGGCGGAAAGTGATGTTTTGAGGTCGCTTCCGCCATGCTATGGTATGGAGACGGGTGGGCGACATCTTCCCCTTACTCAGCTCCATAATTACCCAGCAACAAGGACCGCTACTGACGGCTCCAGTAAGCCGCAGAGGGGGGAATGCCTCTCCCGCCTACAATAACGTTATTCTGGTGGTGAATCCGCAGCAGATACCACCATTATCGTGAACCAGACCCGCCGGCTGAAGAGATGGATAGCTGGGTTATGGCAGCTAGCTGCTGCCATAACAGAGATATCTCTCTTCAAACAGCTGACGTATATCAGCGTGCAGCAGTCCGTAAGTGGTTATTTTACCAAATATTTGTAATGATGTACATTATAAACATATAGAAATTTATTGTTAAAAAAAAAGGAATTGAAGTAGTCAGCCCTATATATGCCTATTGTTTTTTGTTTTAATTTAGGGCCCATTTATCCATTTATGCTCATGCTTTGTGGCAGCTCATGCTAAAACACACCTGTTAATGCACAAATTTGTGACAATGCATGGCAATGTACTTGCTCCATGTGCGGTGCATCGCGGGGTCCAATTCATTCTGATAGGGACTTTACCATATTGTACAGTAGGGCCCAATGCACAACACATTTGTAGTCGGATTTTCCACAGACAAATGTTGGATGGCAGGCTTTAAAGTTTGAACAATGGTCTGTTGTCGGATTTTCTGAGTGCCTTTACACAAGTCCGTTGGACAAAAGTCCAAAGTACAAACACGCATGCTCGGAAGCAATGCTCAACAAACACAAGCAGAAGGAGCCCAAAGGGTGGTGCTAAAGATCTGAAAAAGTACGTAGTACATAACTACGTTTGTGTTTGTTGGTCGACAATTGTGTGTCATTTGTATGCCAAACAAGTTTTTGGCCGATGCCCTTCGGAAAAAAAGTCAGAGGCTTTGTCTGTGGAAAATCCGATCGTGTGTATTAGGCTTGTTTTTTCTTCAGTTAGATTTCCCATGTCCTGTTTTTTTGTAAATTTGACATCCCTACATTTTCTTTCATATGATCACTCTCTTTTTGATAAAAAAATTCAAATGGAGCCATTGAAACAGACAAGGAGGGTAAAGGATGGGGCAGCCATTCCTCTAACTAGGCTCTAACTATATGACAACTTCCTTCTTCCCCTGTGAAGGTTGTTAAACTGACTTAGCAACTGGTGACATGATCTGACTCATTTACTGGTTGAGAATCTCTTGAGAATTTCTGGCAATGAAAACAAAGCAGCCGCAAAAGAAAATGGCATGGTGTTCTCCCATAATTCACGCAAGGCATTTTAGGTCTGGTATGAATTTTAAGGGGAATCTCATGCAAAAAAAATAAGTTTGGGATCCCTCCCAAATTCTATTCCAGACCCTTATCAGAGCACACAGCTTAGCTGTGGGGGGGATGTGTCCTCTTGAACCATACTAGGCCACATGTCCTCTTTAGGAAGGGTACTTTGCAAAGCACCTTGACAATGACAAGGGCTTCTTCCACACAACCCTGGCCCTGTAAATGTGGGGGTCTACAGGCAGGGGGGAGGGAAGGTATCAGAATCTGGAAGCCCTTTAATAATAAAAGGGGCACCCAGATACTGTCACAGGGATTCCCCTTACATCACTGATGAAACATACTCATATTTTGTCAATGACAGGTTCTTTGTTTATACTTAGCTGTCATCTTTATGAGCTGTCATTAGTGGGCGAACAGCTACTAGAATGTTAAATGGAGGGACCTGGTATAAATTATGAGAGGAAACCCAGCTTTTTTTTTTTTTTTTGAGTAGGGACCCCAATTTAAATGTATACCAGACCATTTACACGGATTTGGTTACAAACAGAAGTGAATCATTAAAAAGGCTGAAGCTACCAATTGCTGGCAATGTTTTTTTTCCCTGATTAATCTCAGTTTTGTGCAGCAGATTGTATATATTGTACAGATGCGTCACATCACAGGCAGGTTCAGAGCAGAGCACCCCGCAGGCATGTTATTTAACCACTTCAGCCCCAGAAGAATTGGCTGCCCAATGCCCGAGCCATTTTTTTGTGATTCGCCGCTTTAACTGACAATTGCGCGGTCGTGCGATGTGGCACACCTAAAAAAAAATTACGTATTCCCCCCCCCCCCCTACAAATAGAGCTTTCTTTTGGTGGTATTTGATCACCTCTGCGGTTTTTATTTTTTGTGCTATAAACAAAAAAGAATGATAATTTTGAAAAAAAAATATATATATATATATATATATATATATATATATATATATATATTTTCTACTTTTTGCTATAATAAATATCCCCCCAAAATATATAAAAACAAGTTGTTTTCCTCAGTTTAGGCCGATACGTATTCTTCTACATATTTTTGTTAAAAAAAATCGCAATAAGTGTATATTGATTGGTTTGCGCAAAAGTTGTAGCGTCTACAAAACAGGGGATAGTTTATGGCATTTTTTATTATAACTTTTTTTACTATCGGGCGATCAGCGATTTTTATCATGACTGTGATATTGCAGCGGACACATCAGACACTTTTGACACTATTTTGGGACCATTCACATTTATACAGCGATCAGTGCTATAAAAATGCACTGATTACAGTGTAAATGACGCTGGCAGGGAAGGGGTTAACCACTAGGGGGCGAGGAAGGGGTTAAGCGTGTCCTAGGGAGTGATTCTAACTGTGTGGGGGCTGGGCTACAAGTGACATGGTGACAGGGAGCAGTAGATCACTGTCCTGTCGCTAGGCAGAACAGGGAAAAGCCTTGCATCTCCCCATTGTCACGGAGATTATGACGGGTGCACAACCCAGCTAGGTGGCACATTCAAAGCAACTTACCTGTATGTTGCTTTGCCTTCCCGTGCCATTCTGCCGACATATATCTGCGTTAGGCAGTCGGCAAGCGGTTAAAGGAAGCCTGCATTTTTAATATTTAAATTGAATCATTAAATGTGCTGTTCCCTGCTAAATGGAAACTGCTTTATATATAAATAATTTTTTTTTTGCTGTGGCACATGTCCCCCAGGGCAGTGCCCAGTACCCCTGTGTCTCCCCCTTGACAATCCTTTGTCTATTAACCTAGAAAATTGGCAGACTTCATTTTTAACATGACACTCTCATTTGCTTCAATGAGGTTTTGATTTTGCACCTGAATTTCAGTATTTCAGTTTCCAAAATTGCCTCAAAACAAGCCACTGTGCATTCTGCTCATCCCAATTCCTGACTATAAAAAGTTAAGAAAATGTACACAAAACAGCTATTTATTATCTTTAACCACTTAAGACCCGGACCAATATGCTGGTAAATGACCCAAGGTGTTTTTGCGATTCGGCACTGCGTCGCTTTAACAGACAATTGCGCGGTCGTGCGACGTGGCTCCCAAACAAAATTTGCGTCCTTTTCTTCCCACAAATAGAGCTTTCTTTTGGTGGTATTTGATCACCTCTGCGATTTTTATTTTTTGCGCTATATACAAAAATAGAGCGACATTTTTGAAAAAAAAACACTATTTTTTACTTTTTGTTAAAAAAAAAATCAAATAAACTAAATTTTAGTCAAACATTTAGGCCAAAATTTATTTAGCCACATGTCTTTAGTAAAAAAAAAAATCGCAATAAAAAAAAATAGCTACCTAGCGGGAACAGCGGCACTAATACAGCGATCAGAAAAATGATTGCTTAGTGACGCTGGCAATAGGGAGTGAAAGGGTTAACTAGGGCGGTGATCAGGGGGTTAAAACTTTATTAGGGGGGGTGGGGGGGCGATCCTGAACCTAACACTAACTGTTTTTTACAGTGCCTGTCACACTGACACTAAATGCAGTGATTAAATCACTGCATTCAGTGACACTGTGACAGGGGGGTGGGGGGGGGCGATCACAAGGGGTTAATATGCCTATGTGAGTGTGTGTCAGTGTTGTGTTGGTGCACACTTACTTGTGATGTCTTCTCTCATCAGCAGCGCTGGGAAACAGCGCTGCGATGAGAGAATACATCATTTCCTCCTTCCTGTGTAAACACAGGAGGAGGAAGTGACAGGCTGGGAGCGCGCTCCCATTGGCTGGGAGCGATCGCGGGGGGGGGCGGATATCACGGACATCCGCCCGCAGATCCCGGATCGCTCCCAGAGGTAGGGGGACCCCCGCACGCCGCGGAGGGGGTCCCGATGGGACCCCCGAACCGCACTCAGGCGGGGACGTAAATTTACGCCCTTGTGCCTGTACGTGCCATTCTGTGGCCGTATATGTGCGTGCGGGGGTCCTTAAGTGGTTAAAGTATATTTTATATATGATTTTCCCATTTTATACATTTTCATTTTAGTATTACACATGCTGTTTTTGCCACTTGTGTCTATCTGTATTTCAGCCTACCCAGAGGGTTCCCTCAGCACATTGAAAAGGACTTTCAATTAAATAAAAAGTAATATCAGGTGCCTTGTGGTGTTTGTTCTTTAGTTTTGAAGTGTTAACAAAGTTCACTTTAATACAAACAGTAAACAAAGCAGGTTATGTCTTTGTGAACACCCCATGCCCAATTATAAATTGTATGATGCGTTAGAGAGACAGCATAGTTATCAGCGAAATAAGAACATTTCCCATCTGGATACAGTGGAAAAACCTTGTATAAAGTGCTTATTTTTCAGTTCTTTGCAGCTTTGATAAAAATGCTGAAAATGCTGGTGTTATATTACCTTAACGACATCTTATGGCTGTGATACTTGCATCCAAGTAATTGCATTAATAGCAAACAGTAAATGAGCTTAAAGAGTATATAAATCCAACATATTATTTTCCTGATAGGTTGCTGCCATGTACCATGTACTTGTATGAAAAAGTATCCTGCTCTCTTTGTATTACTTGCTTTGTATGAAATCCCTGGTGTTCCTGCCAGTCCTGCTTTCCTATTAAAATCTGACCGCACTAAGGAGGAGAACACAGTGTGGTCAGTTCTCTAGCTAAGCTGGGAACTCAGTCTGCTTACCTCCAATGATCAGAGCTGTGCTGCCACAGCCCTCTTCCCTGCACAGCCTTTCACTAGGAAGTTCAGTGTGTTGTTGCTTCTCCTCCCCCAGCTCTTATGCAGCTGAGAACCGAGGGAATGTGATCACTTATAAAAAAAAGGGAAAAGGGTATTTATATTGTTTTATTTTTATATCTATACACAAATGTTTTGCCTTTCATTTCTATTTGAAACTGAATGGGTTGTTTTACATAGTAATCATTTACAATCACTTTAAAAACAAGCCTTTGCTAACTCCTTTATCTGCAAGCACTGTAAACAATTCACCCTCTAAGTTAACAGCAGAAGCCCTCAAGTTATACAGTCTCTCAGCAGCTCAGCTTCCCACTCCTATTACTTCTGCTTTGTTCCTAAACTAGAGATTAGAAGACTGAAAGGCTTCTGAGCCACTTCTGGGGGGGGGGGGGGGTCAGGTCAATTCTGGGTGGAAGGAACAGAACTGAGTTCAGAGAACAACTTGAACTTTGGTGTCCATGCTGTAATTTTGAGGGTGAATCTCTTTAGAGTGCCAGAAGGAGGTCAGTGGGGGGTTGTTTTAAGAATATTAAGAATATTAATTAAGAATATGTAAATAATGTTTATATCTTCTTCACCATAGGCTCACACACACAAGGTAATAGACATGTGCAATTCGTTTTTTGGACAAGATTTGGCATATTCGTTCATTCTGAGCATCCGAATAAACGAAAAACTCTTTTGACAAATGCATATGAAAACGAATTGTCAGAACGAAAATCTGAAAGAACAAAAATACAAAAGAATGCAAACCCAAAATAACGAAAATCTGAAAGAACAAAAAAAAAAAAAACATTCGAAAGAATGAAAGATTATTTGACTACTTGCGGACCGCCTGCCGTCATTATACGGCAGCTGTTTGAGATGGAATCCAGTTGTTATGGCAGCAAATAGCTGCCCTAACCCTGGTACCCTCTTAAACAGTGGGAAGTCTCCTTTCAGACAAAAGTGGCCTCTGTGGCAGATTCGCCACAAGATCACTTTTATCGGGGCGGTAGAGGGCCCCTCCAGCCACGCTTTGGTCATCTCCACCGCTTTCTGGAGCCATAGCTAATGGCAGAGATGATGGCGCAGAGTGAAGGAAAGATGGCCCCCAATCGGCTACATAACATTGGGTGGTGAAAGTGGTGTCAAGCGTCACTAACGTCCAATGGTCTTAAAAGGGGAACATTTTGTAAAAAAAATACATTTATTAATTTATTTTTATTTTTTATTGCATTTCAGTGTAGATTTGAGGTCTGTTTGACCCCAGGTTTTGCATTTAAGAGGTCCTGTCATGCTTCTTTTCTATTACAAGGGATGTTTACATTCCTTTTGATAGGAATAAAAGTGACCCAAGTTATTTTTTTCAAAGCACAGTGTAAAAAACAAAAGAAAGTTAAATAAACAAGAAAACAATAAATACATTTAAAGCGCCCGGTCTCACCGTGAACGCATACGTAAGTCACGCCCGCATATGAAAATGGTTTTCAAACCACACATGTGAGGTATAGCCACAATTAAGTGAGAGCAATAATTGTAGCACTGGACCTCCTCTGCAACTCAAAACTTTAGAAACTTGTAATTGTGGCCTATGTAGATTTTGAAGGGTCAAAGTTTGTTGCCATTCCATGAGCGGGCGCAGTTTTGAAGCGTGACATGTTGGGTATTCATTTACTTGGTGCAACATTATCTTTCACAATCTAAAATAAATTGGGCTAACTTTATTGTTATCTTACTTTTTATTTAAAAAAGTATATTTATGCCAAAACAATTGCACTTGTAAGACCGCTGTGCAAATACAGTGTGACAAAGTATTGCAACAACAACAACAACAACAACAACAATATGTCTAAAAATATATATATGTTTGGGGGCTCTAAGTAATTTTCTAGCAAAAAATAATGGCCCAGATTCAGAGAGAATTGGATTCTCGTAGCGTATCAGAAATACACTACACCGCCGTTTCTTACCTGGCTCTACGTGGAATCCAGGTAGATTTTGTCCAGTAAACGACGGCGGCGTAGTGTATTTCTCCCATCGCAATCCATATAGACGAGTAGGGGGCGTGAAGGATTTAAAATAGGCGCGTTCCCGCGGCGATCGAACTGCGCATGCTCCGTTCGCAAATTTCCCGCCGTGCATTGCGCGAAATCACGTCGTTACGTCATTCGTTGTTTGAGTAGCGTCGTTTACGGACATTTCTATTCCCGAACGAGTTACGCAAAAAAAAAAAAAAAAAAAATTTAAATTCGACGCGGGAACGACAGCCATACTTAACATGGGCTACGCACCGTTAGACCAGCAAAAAGCTGGTCTAACAGTACGTAAAAAAAAAACAGACGTAAGCGATTGCGAAGACCGCTCATATCTTCGTGGATCGCCGTAAAAACACATTTGCATATCCCGACGCATGAAAACGACGCAAACTCCTCCCAGCGGCCGCAAAAATATCGCAGCGTAGATCCGAAGGCTTATGAAGACGTAAGCCTCTCGGATCGAAGCCCGAAGCCACCGTATCATGGTTTGAGGATTCAAACTAGTGATACGGCGCGCAAAATTTGAAATTACTCCTGTCTAACACCAGTTAGACAGGCGTAATTGCTTTATGAATCTGGGCCAATGATTTTAACTTTTCTTTTATAATTAAATTATTAACTATTATTGTAGTTTTTGATACTATTATAATTTATTATTATAAACAATTAAATTATAGGTAAAAATGCTGATGTCAGCCTATCTTCTATTCAGGTTTCTGCACCATAGCAGCTAATTTGGGATAGATTTGATTAAAAATTTTATTGGAATTTCCTTTAAAATTTGGCTAAAGTAACTGTTTATAAACATAATGAATACAAATGGTTGAACTTGATGGACTTGTGTCTTTTTTCAACCTGACTAACTATGAATGCATCCGAAGTTATTAATTATCCATAGTAACAAATGCTGCATCTAAACAAATGGAACGGTATGAATACGAATGCATCCGAAATGATCAATTATCCGAAGTAACGAATGCTGCATCTAAATGAGTGGAAAGGAAAAAAAAACGAATCCATCCAAAGTTATCAATTATCCAAAGTAATGAATGCTGCATCTAAACAAGTGGAACGGAATAAATACAAATGCATCCAAAGTTAGGAATTATCCAAAGCAACGAATGGAACATAACAAATACGCATGGATCCAAAGTTACAAACGATCCAAAGTAACGAATAAAGATCATAACGAATGATCTTATAAACAAAACAAAAAAAAAGAATGAAACACATTTGTTGGTAGTCCACTTGTCTACAAGGTAAAGCAACAGGATACTCCCCAACAGTACAGCATACTAACCTTCCCTTTGTTCTCCCACCCACACATTTAGGTGCCAGGACTGAAAATAAATTCCTAGTACCTCCAGCTATGGTGAAGTATATGTCTCTGTTCCCTTACTTCCAAATGTACATGATGGTGCTTGGTGATTAGCCCAGCATTGTCACATGGGAGACAGAAACAAAGCTCACCTTTACATGAACTCCAGGTCATGACTTGGACATGGGGACACAGAGAGAAATGTAATCCTGACAAAATAAATCTACACAGTATAAGAAATGGTAAAACCCCACCTGGAGCTTGGAAGTCCACATTTGCAAAGCATTCACAGTCTTCATTTTATATTGCAATGGGATTGCATCATTTGTACAGTGAGTGAAAGTAAGAACTTTTTATTTTGGAGTAAAGTAACAATCATTGTTTATTAAGAAGATGCCACAAAATATATTTTTACATAAAAAGTATTTCTTGGCTCTGAACAAATCCCACAACTGGGGTAATAACTGTTATCAAAGCACTTTGATGAGAAAAGAGTGGCGCATTTTGAATTTCAGTATTTAGAAACACACCGCAGAGCAGATGCCGTTAAGGTGAAAATAAAAGGGAGAAAATGCACAGATGTTGTTTTAGATGCTTTTAAAAGTTGTGCAAACAATGGCATTTCGGCAGGCGGATAGCTAGAAGCATCCTGAACAGTAAAATCCATAATGCTATTAATCGCTTCAGAAGTTGAATGTATAGACATTGAAGGACAAAAAACATAAAATGCAGGTTTACAATTGTAACTGCAAACTAAAGTGACATTGTGGGGTTTATTTACTATAGTACCTAGTCTACACATGGGGGAACAAATGGTCAAAAGCGACTAAAATCCATAGAAGTTTACTAAATCTAGTCAGAAAAGGTATTCACTATAGCACGCATTGGAACACATACTCGCAAAATCCAATTCACTATAAGTCACATAAATCAGTGACCGACTAAATCAGAATTGCACATTAAAATAATTTTTAGAGCTTAATATCATAGATTAAATGGTTCCTAAACATGTGCTTTAATGTTTGGAGATTATCTGCTTTTAAATTTTTTGAAATATTGTTGTGAAAGCAAAAATATGCTTGAAAATCTGAGAAGAGATCAGTTCCCCGTTTTTAGAATAACTGAGCATGCCCAGACTGAAAACTAGTCACAATCCTGCTCTCATTTCTTTTTAGCTCTGTGCTATAGTACATTCCGAGATGTAGGAATGCCAAACAAACGTTCACGACTGGGAAATTTGTGAGAGCTATCAACCACATAAGGACCACCGCATGTACATTTACGTCGGCAGAATGGCACGTACAGGCACATTGGCGTATGTGTACGTCCCTGCCTAAATGTGGGTCGGGGGTCCGATCGGACCCCCCTCCAGTACATGCAGCGGTTCCGTAGGCTGTGGGAGCAATCTGGGATGAGGGGGCGGCTGTTTGTTTTTGTCCGCCCCCTCCGGATCGCTCCCGGCCAATGCGCGTCCGCCACCCGCCCTCTTCCTGTGTAAACACAGGAAGGGGGAAGTGATGTATTCTCTCCTCTCGGCGGTATTTTCAACCGCCGCTGAGGAGATAAGACATCACACAGTGAGTCTGCACAACACTACACTGACACAGTAACACACAGGCGCATGAACCCCCCCCTCACCCCCCTGTCACAGTGTCACTGAATGCAGTGATCATATATGTACTGATCACTGCATTTAGTGTCAGTGTGACAGTTAGTGTGACAGGCAGTTAGTGTTAGGTCCAGGGTAGCCCCCGTACCCCCTAATAAAGTTTTAACCCCTTGATCACTGCCCTAGTTAACCCTTTCACCCCCTATTGCCAGTGTCACTAAGCGATCATTTTTATGATCCCTGTGTATCCCTGTGTTAGTGTCACTGTTGCCGCTAGGTAGCTAGTTTTTTTTTTATTGCGATTTTTTTTTACTAAAGACATGTGGCTGAATACATTTTGGTCTAAATGTTTAACTAACATGTAGTTTATTCGATTTTTCTTATAACAAAAAGTTAAAAATATTGTTTTTTAAATGTCACTCTATTTTTGTTTATAGCGCAAAAAATAAAAATCGCAGAGGTGATCAAATACCATCAAAAGAAAGCTCTATTTTATGGAAGAAAAGGACGCAAATTTTGTTTGGGAGCCACGTCCACGCAATTGTCTGTTAAAGCAGTGCCGAATTATAAAAACGCCTCTGGGCATTTAGCAGCATATTGGTCTGGGGCTTAAGTGGTTAAACTATATACTATTTACATAGAAATGCAAGTGTCAACCATTGATTCTCATTCTTTTTATCTATCTATCTATCTATCTATCTATCTATCTATCTATCTATCTATCTATCTATCTATCTATCTATCTATCTATCTATCTCAAATATGTTAATATATATATATATATATATATATATATATATATATATATATATATATATATGTATATATATATATATAATATATATATATATATATATATATATATATATATATGTAGTGCTTACCACCGAAGGAGCCGCTGGTTAGATTTGGGATCGGCGTATTTAAGTTTCCTCTGTGATGGTGTCTAGGGGTGATGAGAGCAGTAATAGACTATCTGATTAGAGGTTTGTATGTTCTTCCTCTGTTGTGGTGTTAAAGCTTCTTTTTCACAAGAATATGAAAAAGAAGATATGGATTTATAAGTATCACATGATTTTTTTTTGGTTGAAGATTTATAAAATATTTTATGAATGGAATGTATTGTTAACACACCTTTCAGTTTAATTTTCAACAAAATAATTGTATTCTGGACACATGCAAGTCATTAGAAAAAAGTGTAAATCCAAGTCTAAAAGAGCAAGCTTTTAACAGTTCATTTGCCTCCCCTTTCCTCGCAATGCTGACTTTTGCCATATTTCCTTAGAAAGCTTCATCTCTTGCTGGTATGTAGATATTCAACATGGACGCTAGTAAGACACAGGAAGGCATTCATCAGCTGACCTCATTAGCACACACCTGTAGTGTCCCTCCTTCTAGCAGATTCCAATCACCCCCAGCTAGGTGCACAGTTTTCTAATACAATTAGGGCTCTTTCACACAGAGCGTCCGTTCAGATCCGCCTGCCAGTTTTTTTTGCGGACCTGAACGGACACTCCGTGCTCCTCTATGGAGCCACGAATGTCAGCGGTGACATGCCCGCAGACATCCGACCCGCTCCGATCCACCAAAGTATGACAGAGGAAAAACCTACTTCTCCTTCCGTCTGGCGGATCGGATGAACACGGACAGACGGTCCGTGTTTATCCGATCTCCCCATAGGGGAGAGTGGAGAAAAGACAGGGCGGTCCCTGCACAGTGTGCAGGGACTGCCCTGTCATCCACCAGCTCAGCGGAGATCAAAGGAGCGATCCCCGCTGAGCAAACGGAGGTGCACGGGGCAGATCATTACTGATCCGCCCCGTGTGAAAGAGCCCTTAATCAGTGATCACTGGTCTCAATAAATACAGATTTCTTTTTGTCTTAAATTCATCTTGCATAGATCTGTTTATTTGGAGAGTGCAGGAAATAAGAGATCAGATAACAGCCTATATGGATAAAGTTGTTGTATTGAAAACAGGAGTGTGTCCTGGGTTCTATAAAGCTCAGCATACACTATACAATCTCCTTTAGATCTGCCATCAATTATGTAGTTCAAGGGCCTGCCTGATTGGATACAAAATGATTGGAGGGCTGGTGTGTCCTCCCATTATAAAGGGTCTAAAACACAATCTAAAGGCCCGTACACACTGTCTGACTTTTTGCCAACAAACTTCAAAATGAGCACGTTTTCAAAATAGTCCGACCGTGTGTACGCTCCACTTTTTCGGGTTTCAGTGGACAAAAAGTTCGGTCTGCAAATGGACATACTTTACGTCAACAAAAGTCTGATGGTGCCTAGTCCCACCGTGTGTATAGCAAGCAATCAGACTTTTGTACAAAGTACAAACGTACATGCTCAGAAGCAAAGACCAGCTGGAAGCGTTCTGTCTGGTAGAACTAGCGTTCGTATTTGAAAGTTCTGGCAAGTTCTGAAATCAAGAAAAGCAGCACACATTCTCTTCTTCTTTATAATGTGATAATACTAAAAGCTGCTTTGCTGGTGTTACTGACGGAGTAAAAACAAATGTCTTTACTTTGGATTAGTGTATTTTGGTTATATGAATCAAACATATTTTTATATATTTTTTTGTGGGTCAAGTTAGCACAACCCCATTGAGCAACATATCTGCTTGATGAACGGACGTTCAGAAACAAACAAAATTGCACAAACCTGAAAATCGCGAATGCACACAGACGAAACCTCTACTAACTCTCAATTAGCAGAAGGAGCCCAAAGGGTGACGCCGGAGAATTGAACTTCCTCTTTTAAACTCTCGTCAGTACGTTGAAACATCACTACGTTCGTGTTTGTTGCCGAAAAAGTCCTAGCGTGTGTATGTATGGGTGTGACCGAACAACTCCCTTCGGACAATAATCCAAGGGAAAGTTTGTTTGATGTTCGACCATGTGTATGAGGCTTAAAGGAGATTGTAGAGACATGCAATTGCAATGGGATCACATGCACCACCCTCCCGGCCACGACGGGAGGGGGGGTAGGGCGGGGAGCTCTTCCTGCTGCGTCCGTTGATTAGCTGGCACTGATCCCAGCTGACCCAGTCCCTTAAATAGGCTAAGTCTGGCTTTCTAGAATTTTCCTAGCAGTCACCTGACTATTTTGTCCAATACCTATTTGACCTCACAACGTTCCTAACCTTACCTGACCACCTGACTTTTCCTAGTCAATCCTTATTCCAGCTTTTACCCTTCCAGAACCATCCCTTTAATCTGAACTTAAGTAAACCACCGACCTCTCCATGCACCCTGACACCTCATCTAGCTTACCCAATCATAAACTTATACTCAATAGAAAAAAAAACATACATGACTATACTCTTGCTGCTGCAGTTATCCCATAGGGAAAGGAGGGCCTATTGATGGCTCCCCCTTTTCTTTTCCCATTCTAAGGAGGTGGTAGCATACAGTAGGTGGGATTTGAACTTATGACCTAAGTGCTGCTAGATAAAAATGAAGCCACTGTGCTGAGTACAATTATACTTAAAATCTAAAGAATTACCTTGATTACAGAATGAACATATATAAATAGAACTCAAAATTTTCATAAAATATGAATTAGACATATATATATTATAACAATCTCAGATCCCCGCCATTACTAGTAAAAAAGTAAAAATGCCATAATTCTATTCCCTATTTTGTAGACACTATAACTTTTTTTTTACCAAAAATATGTAGAAGAATACGTATCAGTCTAAACTAAGGATTTTTTTAATGATATTTTTTAAATCAAAAAGTAAAAGATTTTGGGCCAGATTTAGATACATCGGCGTATCTTTAGAGCGGCGTAGCGCATCTCATATACACTATGGCGACGTAACCTAGAGAGGCAAGTACAGTATTCACAAAGCACTTGCTCTGTAAGTTGCGGCGGCATAGCGTAAATTGGCCGGCGTAATTCAAAGTAGGAAGGAGGTGGGCTTCATCTATTTAAATTAAGCGTGACCCCATACAAATGGCCGATTGAACGGCGCATGCGCACGCATGCTTAGAATCACATTGCATATACTCCCTAAGATACGTCGTCTCAATGCCTACGACGTGAATGTAACCTACGCACAGCCCTATTCACGTAGTACTACGTAAACGGCGTACGTGACGTAAAATTCAACAGCGTCGTTCCCTGGCCCATACCTTTGCATTACCTGGTGCCTGCTATATGAGGGGTAACTTTACGCCGGACGTAAGTCTTGCGCAAATCGCTTATATCAAGTGGCCGGGCGCACCTACGTTCATGAATCGGTGTATCTTAGTCATTTGCATATTTAAAATGGGAACGCTGATTGCGTCCAGCATAAGTATGCGCCCACGATACAGCGACGTAGGCAAGTTACGTCGGACGGCTTAAGCCATGTTTTTTTGACGTATCTCGCTTTGTGAATCGGTGCAGAGATGCGACAGTGCACATTTGAAATTATGGACGGCATATCTTTTGATACTCTGACGTAAATTGTTTCTGAATCCCAGGCATTGTGTTTTTTTTTTTCAAAATTGTCGCTCTTCTTTTGTTTATAGCGCAAAAAATAACAACTGCAAAGGTGATCAAATACCACTAAAAGAAAGCTCTATTTGTGGGAAAAATAATGGCGTCAATTTTGTTTGGGAGCCACGTCGTACGACCGCGCAATTGTCATTCAAAGTGCGACAGCGCTGAAAACTAAAAATTTGGTCTGGGCAGGAAGGGGGTGAAAATGCCCTGTATGGAAGTGGTTAAAGAATGAACATAGATAATTAGAACTCTAATGTTGCCTAAAAAAGAAATGTAACATGATTTTTTTTACCAGCTATGTAAGTGTAAATCATAAATACGTGTAACCTCATGGAATAGTAGACATTACTCTGTAATACTCATTCAGAACAGCATTCGTTAGCAAAGGAAGAAAACAGACTATAAACAATAATCGTAATATATATAAATAGCCACACACAAGATAGAGCACACTCCATATTAGAATGGCTTATTGGCATACATGTACACACGTGATCATAGTTAAATACTGAAGTGCAGCTCCATATAGGAAACTCGTTGACAATTGCCATCTGGGCTGGACTGGGACACAAATTTGGCCCTGGACTTCATCCAGACTGGCCCACTTTGACAGGTCTCTCCCATGGCGGCCGGACAACTCCCGCAACCCCCCCCCCCCCCCTGGCCACCCAAGCCCCCTCGCCCCATTCACTAGCCACTAGCCATTCTACTTTATTAGAGCAGAATGGCTGGTACTGGTACTCTTATAGGCAGTACCAGTGGGGAAGCTAGACATTATTTCACCGGGGGCAAAAATTCAGTTTGGTGCCCCCCTTATGGGACAAGATTAGGCAGAAGTGAGAAACTCCCAGGCCATAGCTGTTGAGTCAGCTGTCTGTCCCCTCCCCCATGCTCCTCTGTCACCCCCCCTGCTCCACTGGTCCTCCCCTGCTTCTCTGTTCCCCCCAGGTGAGCACTGCAGGAAGGCAGAAACAGAGGAGCGGAGGGGGGCGGCAGTCCCCTGTCACTGAAGCCGGCCCACTGAGCCATCAGCCCACCGGGAAACTCCCTGTAGTCCCAATGGCCAGTCCATCCCTGATTGCCATTTATGGAACCGTGACTATGCCGAATTATAATTTACTAATATTCACTTACTCACTTTTCCGTTTGCATGTTAACCTAGTTGAGGTCTTAATTGGCTTAATTGGGAGTAACTAAATGTAGAGTGACTACTTTTTCTCCTTATTCTTAGTGAATTAGGCCCTGTGTTTTCCTGGTTCTCCTTGGTACATCCCAGTTACACATTCAGCATTGGGTTGCTTTTTATTACTTTACTTTATTTATAAAGCCAAAACATATTTTACAACATTATGCATCATAGCCCAATTGTAGCTTAATTTATCAACCATTAGATACAGTTCATAAAAAGTTGCATTTTAAAATCTGTTTATTTTAAAATGTGTCTTAAATATCACTTCAGCACCATCCTAAACACCCATTCTCCTTCAGCACTCCAAAGATCAGGATCACTGTGCTTTGCATCAATCTTCATGTGTCTTCTGCACTAAACTACTCTGCTCCAATCAACAAAGCTCATGCTCCTTGTATGCAATAGGTTGTGTTAAGTTATGGAAAAATCAAAGAAGTGCAATACATACTAAAACTTAAGATTTGGATTGGCCAATTTTAATGGTACCTGGGCCTGCTCCTAGCTCCTTTGACCTGACATTGTAGACAAAAAAGAGTAAATCCTTCAGAAGTACCTTGGAGGCACAAGAATGGTTTGTTGAACAATTCTGAATTAAGACACCCTGCCGTTTAACCATACAGGTACTGTATGTTCTCAGAAAATATTATATTGAGCATCACTACTCATTTTTTTAATCTAGGTTTTGACATAAAAAATGGGCTTTTCTTAACCACTTGATAACTGCCCCATAGCCGAATGATGGCTACAGGGCGATTCAATAACTCTAGGAGGACGTACATTGACGTCCTCCCAGAATCGTGCTCCCACACGGGAGCATCTATGACCACCAGGTCCAGACAACCCAGTGCATCATGGATCACGGTATATGGCCGCTCTTAACTGATGGAGTGATCACATGTAAACAATCCAGCATGATATCCCGTTCCTCTCTCTCCTCTCCGTACAGTGTGAGCAGAGAGGGGAGTCATCGGATGCAGCAGCGCTGTGGGCTGCATGTGGGGTGTAATTTGTGGTATGCATATGCTGTGTGTGAGTAATACCCTGGTAATATGGAGCTCTCGCACCGCCACTTAAATAACATACATTCATGCATTGCATGAATGTATGTTATTGTTGCCGGCTGTCGCTGGTCTATTCAGATGATTTTTTTTTTTAATCAGATAAAAACATTTTTTTTATTGAAATAATAAACATACACAGACATTTTTTTAAGTGCGCTATACAATACAAAACAGAGGTCACATATCGTCGGGGACACAGAAAAATCAATACAACACAGGTATACTCTCCAATATCGCATTTGGTTCATCCACTATGTCTAAAAGCAGTTATACAGTGGTACACAAAGGCAATATTATGCTGATTAACCTGGACCTTATGCTAATTAGGTGTGCCCTCCGTATATTTTTCCGTCCTCCCCTGCCTGACCCAAAAAAGGGGTCAGTGAGCAAGGCAGGATGTCAATCTCCCCTAAACATCGGGGAGTGGCCTGAGGTATCTATAAACATTTAACACTCAGCTGTTGGGTAAAACAAACAAAAAGAGGACTAATTCCGCAGGGACCTGTCCCCATATAACCTATCTCTCCCGGTAAACTGCACAAAGACAGTGGTGCCTCCTCCTCACCAACCCATTAGATCCCTATTCAATACCACCGTCTAAGGCGACGTATTGACTACTGTGGCTCTGCCCCCAAGAATTCTGTTTTGCACAAGCCATAATGGTACCAAACCTGGGATATCCAGCCAGGGATTCCATATATTCTTAAACTACCCCGATGTTTATACGTGAGTTGTTCCCTAACAAGAGAATCATTTACAGATGTAATCCACTCTGTGTGCGTAGGGGCCGTTGCAGACAACCATTTCCTGGCAATAAGTTTTCTGGCCAAAAACAAGACCCTAATGCCGCGTACACACGATCACTTTTTGTGTGATGTAAAAAAACGTAGTTTTATCTCACGAAACAAAACAACGTTTTTCAAACTTCATTTTAAAAAACGACGTTGCCTACACACCATAGTTTTCTGAAAATGCTCTTGCAAAGCACAGTTACGTACACCACATTCGACGGCACTCTGTTCCATTGAAGCTCCCGTCTCCTAACTTGCTTCTGAGCATGAGTTTTAAACATCGTTTTGCCCACACACGATCATTTTTTATGACACAAAAAATGACATTCTGAAAAACTACATAAAAAATTGAAGCATGTTTGAATTTTTTTTTTGCTCGTTTTTCAGAAGACATAAAACAACGTTATGCCCACACACGGTCATTTTAAATTACGTTTTTTAAAACGTTGTTTTATTTCATTACAAAAAATGACTGTGTGTACGCGGCATGCGAATAGCAATGAGAGTGTGTGGCGTGTAAAGTTCTTCATCTAACCACCCCAGCAAACAGAGTTTAGGATCAATAGGTAATTGAAGATTCCATATGCTATTGATAGTGGCCACCACCGCAGCCCAATAGCGCTGCAGTGTCCCGTTGTCCACCAGACAATGGGGACAGAGCGGGTGGTCTCTTCTGTGCGTATGTACGGTGAATAACGAAAAGCTGGGTGAGCTTCTGAGTCGATGAAAGCGATACCTTGAGAACATTGCCCAATATTGCGTCCCACTCCTCAACAGAGATATGTCCTATGTCGTCTCCCTAGCCAGCTCTGCACCTCAAAGTCATCGCCTTAGAGACGTGACCAAGAAGGGAGCTATACAGGACAACATTTTTCCTTTCCTGGAGGGCGCCATAGTTAACTGCGTAAGCACTACCGGTCTGGTGAGCTCCCATGTGGAAGTTGTAGCCTGCGCCGAAATAGCATGTCGCAGCTATAAGTATTGGAAAAAAGACGTGTTGGACCAGTCAAATTCCGCATGTAGGGACTGGAAATCCCTGAGTACGCCTCCACAATATAGTTGTGAGATATACTTTACTCCCCGTCTCGCCCTATTGGAAAAGTTTTGTAGTTTGTTCTGGGTAATTACTATTCTTCCATATACGTGACCAGTTACTGTATCCTGTATATTGCAAATGCTGTTTAGTTTTGTTCCATATCTTATCTATGAGTATAAGAGTGGGGTACTGGTCCACAGCACCCAGTTCCCCCGCCTCTATACATTCCACCAGGTTATCCCCAGTCACCTGGGTACGCACTATGTTTCTAGTGGGGTCCGAGGGCTCTGGATGTGATCATCCTGTCAGGTGTTGTAGCTGTGCCGCAACAAAATAATAAAATAGGTTTGGTACTGCTAGACCTCCCAAGTCCTTCATTTCCTGTAAAGTTTCCAGCTTAATTCTTGGGACCTGTTTCCTCCATATTAGTGCATGGTACACAGTGTTACATCTCTTAAATGCATGTACGGGGATCCAGATGTGAGCATTGTAGAGCACATAAAGTAACTGAGAATTCCAGATCATTTTGATCAAGTTACAGCACCCGACAACGGACAGTGGCAACTTGATCTAGCTAGTTGTTTTTTTCTGGAATTTTTTAAGAACGGGTTCCACATTCAACTTAATATATTGATCTAGATTAGGATGGACCATAATACCTAAGTACTTGAATTTATCCACAACTTTAATCTGATCAGAACTCTGCGGCAAAGGTCCCAGAAGCGAATCCAGGGAAAGAAGAGTGGACTTATCCCAGTTAATTTTAAAACCGGAAAAAGTTCCGAAGGTGTGAACCAGTTTGATGAGGTGGGTCAGGGATGCAGACGTGTCTCCCAGAAACAACAGCGCATCGTCTGCATATAGTGCCAGTTTATCTTCTAGTTCTCCCCGCCTAAAACCCTGTATGTCTGGATTCCCGCTTATAGCATCCGCCAGGGGCTCTATGGCCAGGACAAAAAGCAAAGGGGACAGGGGACAGTCCTGCCTCGTTCCCCTATGTAAGTTAAAGGAAGTTAAAAGGGTATTATTTATCCTGATGCAAGATTTTGGTGCTTTATACAGTAGTTTAATCCAAGAAATGATACCCTCATCCAAATTAAACTTCTCCAGAACTTTCCACAAATACTCCCACTCCACGCTATCAAAAGCCTTAGCGGCGTCTAACGAGAGTATAGCTCTATGTCCCTGGTTATCAGTGGGGATCTGCATATTAAGGAAAAGTCGTCGCAGGTTATTTGCCGTAGATCTGTTTGGTATGAAAACGGACTGGTCCTGGTGCACTAGTGCAGTCACCACCGCCGAGAGTCGCATGGCAATCACTTTAGTGAGGAGTTTCAAGTCTGTATTTAACAGTGAGATAGGTCTGTACAAGTCAGGCTTGTCAGGTTCCTTCCCTGGCTTCAATATTACTACCACTACAGCTTCATACATAGATCTAGGCAAGGAGTCAAGTGCATTTTTAAGCGTATGGAGTAACTCCGGTAGGAGAACTCCACCGAACTTTTTGTACAATTCAATTGGCAGTCCCTCATTGCCCGGAGCTTTTGAGTTTGGAAAGGTGGCCTGCGCGGAGTTCTTCAAGGGTGAGAGGTGCGTTAAGGCGCTCCCTACCTGTCTCCTTGAGTTGGGGCAGTGTAATGGACTCCAGAAAGCGCGTCAAGTCATCTACTGGGTATGTCACCTTAGAGGAGTATAAATCTTGGTAGAAGGAGTAAAACTCCTTCAGTATAGAGGGCCGTGACAGTCAGTTGCGTTGATGTCGTAATACTGTGTACCAATTGGGGTGGCTGCTGCGACCTAGCTATCATAGCAAACATCTGGCCAATTTTTTCCCCCTCCTCAAAGTAGGTTTGGGAGGTGAAAAATCTCTTATTGTCAGCTTGCTGTAAATGAATAGTGTGGTACAGTTTTTGTGCGTCTGTCCACTTCCTCCCATGGTCGGGAGTGGGGTCCTGCAAATACAATTCCTCTGCTTTCTCCACCGCCCTCTCAGCATCATTGGCCCACTGCCTACTCCCCGTTTTAATAGAACTAATTTATTTTATACACATCCCCCTAATAAAGGCTTTTAGCGTGTCCCATAGCACTCCAGGCGCAGCTGATGATTTGTTATCGTCCAAAAAATATTGGATCTGCATCCGCATGCTCTCCGCGTCAGTAAACAGTTGGAGCCAAAAGGAGTTCATTTTCCAGTGCATAGGGAGGTATTGGGGGGGGCATTTTACAGGGCACAGCGGCGACAATGGGCACAGTGGGGACAATGGGCACAGTGGCGGCAATTAAAGGGCACAGTGACATCAATAGGCACAGTGTCGACAATTAAAGGGCACAGGGGTGAAAATTGATGGGCACAGTGGCTGCATTTGATGGCAGGGCACAGTGGTGACAATTGATGGCACAGTGGCTGCGTTTGATGGCATGGCACAGTGGTGACAATTGATGGTACAGTGGCTGCGTTTGATTGCATGGCACAGTGGTGCGAATTGATGGCACAGTGGCTGCGTTTGATGGCATGTCATAGTGACTGCATTTGATGGCATGGAACAGTGGTGACAATTGATGGCACAGTGGCTGCGTTTGATGGCATGGCACAGTGGTGCGAATTGATGGCACAGTGGCTGTGTTTGATATAAAAAGAGAAAAAGTTGCGCTAATTCGGACTGTTTGGTGCAATGTGCTGAAACCAACACCAAAAGTAAACAAATTAATAATATAGTGACTATTATTGAATGTACTAGAAACAATAATATAAATCAAATGAAAACATTAACCACTTCAATTCCAGCCCATAGGGGATTTACGTCTTGAACAACCCCTCGCCGATGAGACTGGACGTTGCACAACGTCCTGTTTTCACGGCGTTCTAGGGCGCCCGCGCGTGCACGACGGCCGCGATTGCCGTCGGGCACCCGCGATTACCGGCAATCACGGCAGGAGTGTGGATCTGTGTGTGTAAACACACAGATCCACCTCCTGTCAGCAGTGAGGAGACTGATGTGTGTTCCCAGTACAGAGGAACACGCATCGATCTCCTCCCCCTGCGATTCCCCCTCCCCCTACAGTTAGAACATACTTTAGGAAACACTTTAACCCCTTCAGCGCACCCTAGTGTTAACCCCTTCACTGCCAGTCACATTTACACAGTAATCAGTGCAGTTTTATAGCACTAATCGCTGTGTAAATGTGAATGGTCCCAAAATGTGTCAAAAGTGTCCGTTATGTCCGCCGCAATGTCAACGCAGATCGCCGCCATTACAAGTAAAAACATTTAAATAAAAATGCCATAAATCTATCACCTATTTTGTAGACGCTATAACTTTTGCGCAAACCAATCAATATACGAATTGAGGGAAAAAAAGTTAAAAAAAAAAAAAATTGTGATATGTATTAAATAAAATAGTAAAAAATATTGTGTTTTTTTTACATTTTCGCTCTTCTTTTGTTTATAGCGCAAAAAATAAAAACCGCAGAGATGATCAAATACCACCAAACAAAAGCTCTATTTGTGTGGGGAAAAAAACATAACAATTTAATTTGGGTACAGTGTTGCATGACCGCGCAATTGTCATTCAAAGTGCAACAGCACTGAAAACTAAAAATTGGTCTGGGCAGGAAGGGGGTGAAAATGCCCTGTATGGAAGGGGTTAAATACATGAAAAATTACATAAAAAAGTGAAATATGTACAATCGTGAATGAACCGTAATCAAATATAGAGTCCATTGAATGAGGAAGAAAGTTCATAATAGATAATCTCCCAAGTGAGAATAGTCCCCAAAACATCCAAAGGAAAACGTGATGAGAAAGGCACTTCACCAAGATCACACACTGCCTCTTACCGAAAATATATGATCTCTAAATTATAGGAGATCATATACAGCATGTACGATGGTTTCTTTGGAACGTATCTCCAGCCCAGAACAATCAGAGTAATGAATGGTCTCAATCAATATGTCGACATGGAATATATATAGGAAGGAAGAAGGGACTCACATAGTGTAAAATCCTTAGGTTTGATAGCTAGTAAAAGGAAATGCACTTACATCAAATCAGCAGATATAAAGCATCCAGTAAAATTCAAAACAAACAGCCCGTATCTTCCGGGTCAGATCACAAAGCGCGGTGACGTTAGAACGTCGCTGCGTTTGATGGCATGGCACAGTGACTGCATTTGATGGCATGGCACAGTGGTGAAAATTGATGGCACAGTGGCTGCATTTGATGGGTACAGTGAGGCTGCATTTTTTTTTCCTTTTTTTTTTTGTTTGGGCCCCCCCAAAAACTTTGAGCACCAGCCACCACTGGTAGTATGACAATTTTGCAAAGAATTGTGACAAAAAAATTGCAACTTCAAAAAACTCACCATTCCTCTTTCTAAATACCTTGGAATGTCTTCTTTCCAAAAAGGGGTAATTTAGGGAGTATTTGTACTTTTCTGGAAGTCAAGAATCAAGAAATTAGATATACCGCTAGTACTTGAGGTGTGATCAATTTTCAGAGATTGCCACCATAGTTTGTGGACTCATAGTTTGTATACACAGTATACATTGTGGCCAAAATGTATGAAGAAAAATTATTAATTTGCAATATTTTAAAACAGAAACAAAGAATTTTTTTTTTTTTTTTACAGAATTTTTAGTCTTTTTTCTTTTATAGCCCAAAAAATAAAAAACCCATCAGTGATTAAATACCACCAAAAGAAAGCTGGGTATAGTGTTGCATGGCTGAGTAATTGTCATTCAAAATGTGAGAGCACCGAAAGCTGAAAATTGGTCTGGTTAGGAAGGGGGTTTAAGTGCCCAGTGGTCAAGTGGTTAAAAAAATGCAAAGATAACCAAATACAAAACTTGAGGTTTTTAGAGTTTATTATGTGTCCTCAGATTTATCTGATGCCAGGGACATACCAGCAGTATGGTCAATCAACTTTACATGTGTCCAGTGTAGCTGATCATCTACAGCAGCCTTTCTCAACCTTTTCAACACAGAGGAACCCTTGAAATAACTTTTCAATCTGAAGGACCCCCTACTAAAAATCACTATACCTACAACTCATGAGACATCAGTGTGATGGTCAGTGGGAAGAATGCTCCTCTCACGTGTTGTCATTAGGAAGATATAGCCTCTTACAAATAGCTAAAAAAATGATGGTGTTAGTGGGAACTTATTTGAGAGACATAAATTGTTCAACACTCAAATAACCCCTAGGAATCTCTTGGGGAACTCTAGGGTTCCATGGAACTCTGGTTGAGAAATACTAATTGAAAGCATGAAAGATAATTCGGCAAAACTACAGTATGTCCCTATTGGTACAACTTTCTCATAGCTCCCATTTGGTTTCCTGTGCTGTACTTTCTGGTGATCTACCGCAATAATCTGCCTCAGCCTTTTCACCCTCTTTTGATTGCTCCTGCACTTTTAATTTCCCACACAAGGACACTTACTTTCCCTTTATTAGAAAATTAATCTAAAGCAAATTGTATTGTGTGCATGGCCCCTTACCATTTTCATCCAGTCTTTGGTTTGCAGGGCCACCCACTATAGGGCTACAGCCAGGCTGCCCAAGTTCTGCAGTTCACAACATAAGCTCATGGGAGATCCAAAGTATCACTTCATGCATTTAAACATCTTCAAAAGTGTCTGCCAATCATTTACAGCTACAGCTGACTTTAAGAAATCATGTCACTGAATGACCCTTTGTTCCGAGTTTGTTCTTAAGTAGATTGGTACTTTTTCATTTACAGCTTCATTGTGAATCAATAATCATGCCCATGAGTTGAACTCTTACTGGAAACAAAAACCACTAATTGATAAATATGAAGACATGCTAATTATACCAAAATGAAGATCTACAGGAAACCATAATAACAAAGCCTTCATTTTCAGGCAGCTACTACAAAACGATTGAAATAAGCGTAATTGTGTTTTCTATAATGCTGTCATTCTGCCACAATGATACCCACTTTTACTAATCCTTCACTGTATTGCTGAGGACAATTTTCATCTTGTATAGTCTACAACTGGTAACGATGAGGCTGCAGAGTGTAATCAGTTCATCTTCCATTTCTTATTTGTTAACAATTTGTTTTTTCTAAAAATTGCATTGTCTCTAATATTATTTAACATTTTAATAGCTGTTGACTCCAAACAAAATTGCACTGTGATTAGTAATAGCACGCAAGCATGTGTTAATGCCAGAAATCCTCTTGGTTAACATTAATACACATTTTATACAAAATGTTAATTCTAATAATCACTAGGGGACAGATCAAACTTTGAAAAGTTTGTTTAGCCTGACCAATGGGCAATAGAAAGAAAATATTTCAGTTTATTATAGGACTGGTGGCAAACTGTGGGAAGCTTAAAGCCCCACTGGGAAATTTGAGAATTCTTTTTTGCAGTGGTGCTGTGGTGCTAATTTCTTTTTCATTTTAGGTGAGAATAAAAGGACTTTTATTTACTTGATTCTCTACTCCCTGGCAGCCATTGCTTCCCTATGCTCCAATGGTGGACTGTCCCCTGGATTTTGGACCCTGCATCAGTGTTGATGTTGTCAGGAGCATAGACCATTGGAGCATGGGTGAGAAGACGGTGGTCTGGCAACACGGAGGAGTTGAGGATTGAGTAAATAAATCTTCCTTTCTTTGCTCCGTTGTCTAAATGATCAGTTAACCCTTGTAGTGGGGCTGAATTCCCACTTTTCAATAACAAAAGGAATATACCATAACCTAAGGAAGTAACAGGCAAGGGGACAAATATGGCACTAGCGTTTTTTTTTGTTCTGTTTCGTATCGTTCCGTTTTTTCGTTTCCGTTCGTTTTTCGTAAGACGCCCGTTTTTTCTGTTCGTTCCCATTCGTTTTTCGTACAACGCGATTTTTTTTGGATTCCGATCGTTTCGTATTTTCTTTACCGTTTTATTTTCATACATGCGGGATGGTTCGTTATTCTGTTTAATTCATGTTCGTTACTTGTTAGACAATAATTTTCGTCAATCATTTGCATTCTGTATCTTGAAACCCTTTTCTTTTGCTATTTTCAGTCGTATGTTCATATGTCATCTACTGTATAACAAAAGATTTGCATTCTGTATTTTGAATTTGCTATTTTCTGTTTGTATTTTGTATTCAAAATACAGAATGCAAATCTTTTGTTATAGATGTCATATGAACATACGACTGAAAATAGTAAAGAAAAGGGTTTCAAGATACAGAATGCAAATCTTTTGTTATAGATGTCATTTTCGTTTTTTTGAATGGGCAGTGAGTGTAGTTAGTGAAGCAGCTTCTTTTTTGTGCTGAGTACACTAGTACAGTGAGTAGTACAGTAAAGCCAAATAAACTTTTCTGAGGATTTTCATCTGAAGGGAGATCAGTTGGCCAGACTTTTGAACCCAAAAATGGTTTTCAGATGTAGTTTGAAAACGAACACATTTTCTGAGAACGAACGGAAAACGATCGTTTTTATGTTTGTGGTTAAAAAAGTCTGACCAAGTGTATGGGGCTTAACAATAGTTAATATGGATGAGCCGCGTGTGGAAAGTGCCGCGAATCCCGCGATATATTTACGAAAGTACAAAATGATGAAAATCTATGTCATATGAACATGCGATATGAACAGAAAAATATCTGACAAGTGTGACATCTTTATGATTCTGCACTCCTTTAGATTTTATATTTATATAGACAACTGACTGATCCCGTCTATATTAGACTAGGGCTCTATAGGTCTACTTTTTTCTTGTCTTTTACTTTCTTGCTCCCATTTTGCTTTAGATGGACCCAATGTTATGTACCAGTAAACAATGGCCGGATTCACAAAGCACTTACGCCGGATTCACAAAGCACTTACGCTGACGTATCTCGAGATACGCCGCGTAAGTGTAAATATGTGCCGTCGTATCCATGCGCCGTACCCATAGAACTAGGATACGCCAAAAAACTGACTTCATCCGACCGACGTAACTTGCCTATGCCGGCGTATAGTGGGCACTCCCATTGATTTATATATGCAAATGAGGGAGATACGCCGATTTACGAACGTACTTGCGCCCGGCGCATGTTTTAAGCGATTTGCGTAAGGGTTACGTTCGGCGTAAAGTTATTCCCCATACAGGAGGCGCAACTCATGCAAAGGTATGGACCAGGGAATGAACGCCGTCGAAATTTGTGTCGTTTACGTCGTTTACGTAGTACGTGAATAGGGCTGGGCGTAGGTTACGTTCACGTCGTAGGCAATGATTCGACGTATCTTAGGCAGTTATTTCGACGTGACTGTGAGCACTGGGATGCGTCCAAGATAGGACGCATGCGCCGTTCGTTTTATGTACTTGTTTGAAGCTCAGGTCATCATTTGCATGGGGTCACGCTTTATTTAAATGAATCACACCCACTTCCAGCCCACTTCCACCTACTTTTACTTACGTCGGCTTACGCCGTCAACTATACGCTATGCCGGCGCAACGTTGGGAGCATTTGCTTTGTAAATAAGATACGCTACGCTGGCATAAAGTTGCGCCGATGTATGTGAATCTGGGCCAATATATTTAGATGGATACCACACAACTAGGAGGTGATTTGATGTGGTTTTATGCTAATGTAACTTTTTGCTATGAGGTTCTTCAAATTGCTATGTAATGCTTACTGTCTTATAAATTATTTTATTTGTAAACTTTAATTTTCTACTAAAAACAGTTAATTATAAAACAAAAAAAATGTGTGGTCAGGGAATGTAGAGGGACAGTGGCATGAGTGCTGAAGAGATGACCCAAAAGCAACTAAAGCTTTATAGCTACAGATATGTAATGGTCCGACAACTTTAGACTGTAGATGCAGTTTAGCAGAATAAACCAGGAGAGTGAAGTATGAATAGAAGTCGGGGTCAAAAGAGACCAGGAAGAGCAGGTGCAGGAACAGTAATCAGAAACATAGAACAAAAAAGAAAATGCAGAATAATTTAAAAAACAAAGGCTATATTTTGTACTTGTGTAGCGGCCTGCTCCTGTTGAAAAGGCGCTTCTTTAAATTTAGTGGGGATCTGGGCTGCTATTTGGCTCAGACTTGTATGATTAATGGCAAATTTGGCCTCTGTTCCAGCCATGGCTGTGGTGAGCGTTCCACCATTGCTTGCCTGGGGGTGTCATTACGGCCCCAGGCCAAGGGTGCAGCAGCAAGGTCAGGGTGTATTGGGTGTTCCCCTCATCAGCGAATTGGTGGGAGTGGTTGCCCCGCCGGACATGCTGGGGAGGGGTAGTTAAGGGACAGACTCCATTGGTTCGGGGTCTGTTGTTCATTCCTCGTGGCCCGCCTGGTCTGAGGTGTGTGTCCTGAATCCTGACTCCGGGGCCACGTTGGTCTGGGGTTGCGGCTTCGTCTGGTAGGCCCAGTAGTCAGACTGGGGCCTGCTTTTTGAGGAGGTGATCCTGCGCTGCCTCTCCATGTACCATACACTGAGAGGCTTGATGGTGTCGCCTGTCGGGACTACATTTTTACTAAAGCTAAGCTGGCGAGATCCGGGTGCTAAATCCTGTGGCAGGGGATTCTGGACCAAATTGCCTCCTCATAATGGAAGGTCTTTGGCAGAGACTGTACTTTATTCCGTGCGCCATCCTGGCTGCTAGGCCAGTGAGAGGGACCTATCCGGGTGAGCAATGCTCACTCTGGCTAGAGTGGCGATAAGAACTGTTTGCTAAAAAAGCAGGAGTGTGTCCTATTTGTGATTATGCACCTGAATTTACCTACCCTTCCAACCCTTTACTTCTTTTCTACCAAAGTTTTGCAAATAAATCCTAGAAAAATAAGTGCATTGTGTTTACATTGAAATACTATGGACTGTCCTTTCACCCTGCACAGCAAGAAGATAGAGGTAACGTGCCACCCAAAATTACTCAGTAGCTCCTCCGGGGGTAGTGCTACACTTGTGACATTGTGCATTTTAAGTATACCATTATTGATTAATTGGCTGATATTCTGTAATAGGGATAATTCAGAACTCCCATCTAAGTTTTCTCTGAGTTGGGGTTCACTGGCAAGTGGCAATAAACTTCACCAATGTCACCCAATTCACTTAAATGTATTAGTAAAGTGCCAAAGCGTTGCTTTTTTTTACTCTCTTAAATATTTATCTACAGACCTGCCTGATATATAGGGAATTATACAGTTTTCAGGAATTAGGGCAATTGTAATTATTTAATTGTTTGGTTCTACTGACATTAAACAAACTGCATGCATACTGGAGCAGTGTCTCTGAGCAGAAAAAAACTGGGTATTCAGTTTTTTTCGGGTTTTGTAATCCTGGATCGGGTCTGGAGCTTGAGGGCTTCAAAGTGTTTTTGGTGGGACAAAGCCTTCAAGCCTGTGTCCAGATCTTAGGGTAGACCTGCAGGCTAGAAGGGGTTAAGAAGGGTTAAAAGTGCCCGTGTAGCACCGCTGCCAAATAGCTTTGCAGGCGCTTTGGCAGCGCTGCCCATGCATTCCAATGGGCGGTGGAGGACCAGTGTTAACACCACTTGCAAACTGCCCCAAAGATGCTGCTTGCAGGACTTCTAACGTCCTGCAAGTGTACAGCCCCAGTGTGAAAGCACACAGGCTTTCACACTGGGACTGCAAATGAGGAATCTTTCAGGTGCTTTACAGGTACTATTTTAAGTGCTAAAGCACCTGAAAAATGCACCAGTGTGAAAATGGTCTTAGGCCGCGTACACACGATCAAATTTGTCCGCTGAAAACGGTCCGATGGACCGTTTTAGCAGACAAATCCGATCGTGTGTACGGGCTAGCGGACAGGTTTGTCCATCGGACAAATTTCAAAGCATGCTTTGAAATTTGTCCGCTACAAACCTGTCCGTCGGATATGTCCGCTGGTTAGTACGGCAAACCAGCGGACATATCTTCCCGCACATGCGTCGTATCCTGTGAATGGATCCGACGCATGCGCGCGGAAGTGTTTACTTCCTGGTGCGGTGACATAGCGGTGACGTGGCGGCGTCAACGTCACCGCCGCGTCACCACGCTGTCTGCCGGCGGGGATTTTGATCCGATGGTGTGTACACGCCATCGGACCGAAATCCGATGAGACATGTCCGCTCTAAACTGTCCGTCGGACAAGTTTGAGCGGACATATCTCATCGTGTGTACGAGGCCTAAATGGCAGTTAGTGGCAGTGTGTTAGTGTAATTGTTAGTTGGTGTCAGTGTAAGTGTCACTTACTGCCAGTTAGTGTTAGTGGCAATGCAAGTGGCAGTTAGTAGCAGGGTTAGTGTCAGTGTGTTTTAGGTAAGAAAAAATGGGTTTTATATTTAATGTCAGTGTAATGCCCGGTACACAAAATGAGATTATTGGACAAATGATCATCCGTTTTTTAGTAGAAAATTCTGGACAGCTGCGCTCAAAATCAATGACTTTATTAAAAAGAGGTAATAATCCAAAAAATGCAAGCCCTAGCAAACAACTAGACATGTGCACAGAAAATGTTTTCGTTTTTTTTGTTCCGTTTCGTATGGTCCCGTCTGTTTGTTTCCGTTCGTTTTTTGTAAGACGCCCGTTTTCCCGTTCGTTCCCGTTCGTTTGTCGTACGACGTGATTTTTTCGTATTCCGATCGTTTCCGTTACCGTTTTATTTTCGTACATGCGGGATGATTCGTTATTCTGTTTAATTCATGTTCGTTTCTTGTTAGACAATAATTACCGTGAATTTTCGTCAATTTGCATTCTGTGTATCTTGAATGCTTTTCTTTTGTTAGTGTCAGTTGTATGTTCATTGTTCATTCAATGACATCTATAACAAAATAATTTCATTATGTATATTGAATGAATTCCTTTTTCTGTTATAGGTGTCATATCAACATACGAAAATAACAAAAGAAACAGGTTCAAATGCAAATCTTTTGTTTATGTTTTTTTTTTAATGGCCAGAGAGTTAGGCTGGCCATACATGATACAATTTTCTGTGCAATTTTCTTTAGATTTACCTTCAACTATGTAGTGCAAGGGCCTACTTGTTAATACTATTGTTAAGCCCCATACACTTGGTCAGACTATTTTAACAACAAACATAAAAACGATCGTTTCCGATCGTTCTCAGAAAATTCGTTCGTTTTTAAACTGCATCAGAAAACCATTTTTGGGTTCAGAAGTCTGGCCAACTGATCTCCCTTCAGATGAAAATCCACAGAAAAGTTTATTAGGCTTTACTGTACAAGTGTACTCACTATTCTGCACAAAAGAGAAGCTGCTTTCAGTCACTGAGGCTGGCCATACATGTTCAATTTTCTTGTACAATTTTCTTTTAGATTTACCAAAAACCATATATGAGGTCAAACTAAACAACACTTTCAATTGTATGCAATCAGGCAGGCCCTTGCACTACATAGTTGAAGGTAAATCTAAAGAAAATTGCACAGAAAATTGTATCATGTATGGCCAGCCTAACTCTCTGGCCATTAAAAAAAACATAAACAAAAGATTTGCATTTGAACACGTTTCTTTTGTTATTTTCGTATGTTGATATGACACCTATAACAAAAAATTTGCCTTCAGTATTTTGAATACACAGAAAAAAGAAAAAGGATTTCATTCAATATACATAATGAAATTCTTTTGTTATAGATGTAATTGAACAATGAACATACAACTGAAAACAAACACAAAACTGATTCAAACAAAATACACAATGCAAACCTCTTGATACAGATTTCATTTTCGTTATTTTGCCATTTTCGTTTTGTCGTTTTTTCCCGTCAGATCGTTCGTTCGTATTTGCGGTCGTTCGTTATGCGGCTCATCCGTTATCCCGTCGTTTTCGTATTTTGGTGCTTCGTATGTACACATTATCCCGCGGGTACGAAAATGAACATTTTCGTACGAAAATAACATTCGTACGAACGGGAATGCACATATCTACAAACAGAATACAGGAGCTGACGTGTTTTACACTTTCAAAAGTGCTTATTCTAGCTAAATGCCCTCTCACCAAATCCTGTGGGAGCAGAGACACTGCAACACAGAAGGAGGTATATGAACACTGTATACAGATATCAATGCTGGTAGTCATCTTGATGATACTTGTGGTGCCACAGGGATAAGGGATAAGGCTATCCATTTCTGGGACACTGTATACAGACATCATTGTCCTCTCACCTTGCAGAGGAGGATCCTGCCTGTTTTAATTCATAAGCTGGGCCAGTTGTGTTGTTTGGACCTGCTATATAGGAGTTTAATTGCACCAATGAAAGTGGCTAGCTAAAGACACCAAATCTTATTTGTTCTTCAAAAGCACTGAAGCTAGTGCCATACGGATCCGCACATAATATGCATTGAGTGTGTGGGACAATTTATCTAAAAAGTTAAGCCATTAATTGTTGACTTGAATAAGTGTTTAAAGTTGGGCCTATGGTGTCAGGGGACAGAAGAGAGAGGCCTGACACAAAGGCCTGATAAAATTATTTTGCTCTCCTCCTGACTGGACTTATAGAGCCAACCTGAATGAAGGTAACCAATCCGAAGTGTCATATTGTGCTTTATTTACCATTTAAGTTTGCCTCTGCTCTTGGGGACATTCTCAGGTTTGGAATCCCCTGAATGCAGCTTGAATATTAGATTGAGAGCTTTATTGCTCTTATTGCTCTTAAATCTCAGTTATTGCTTTCTAGATGATTACTTTAATATACACTGCTCTAAAAAAAGGAACACTTTGAAAACATATCAAATCTCAATGGGCAAAAATCTCATGCTGGATATCTATACTGATATGGACTGGGTAATGTGTTAGGAATGAAAGGATGGCACATAATTTGATGGAAATAAAAATTATCCACCTACAGAGGGCTGAATTTAAAGACACTTCGAAAATCAAAGTAAAAAAATTATGCAGCATGCTAGTCTATTTTGCTGAAATTTCATTGCAACAACTCAAAATGGTCCACGGTAGTTTTTATAGCCCCCAGGTGCTAGTATGCATGCCTGACAACATCAGGGCATGCTCCTAACGAGATGGCAGATGGTGTCCTGGAACATTTCCTCCCATATCTGGACCAGAGCATCACTGAGCTCCTGAACAGACTGAGGTGCAACCTGGCGGCAGCGGATGCACCGGAAAATAATGTCCCAAAGGTGTTCTTTTGGATTTAGGTCATATGAGCGTGGGTGTCAGGGACTTACCTCCTCCATGCAGCTGTCCTCCTCCATGTCCCTGGATCACCGCTGCGCGACCCGCGCTCCAACGGCGCGCGCGCGTGCACGGCGGGCGGGAGCGCGCGCGTGCATGTGAACGGTCCTGGCGCCAAACGGACACTTTAAAACCCTGTTTTTGTTTGCAGCTCATTGCTGCCTGATCTGCAGTTTGTGGCTGATCCCTACCTGAGACCTGTACTCTGTTTACCTGTTTGGATTACCCGATTGAACTCTGACTTTGGCTTGCTTGACCATCCATACCTCTCCAACACTTTGACCCGGCTCCTGTTTGACCATCCACCTGATTTAACTCCCGTTACCAGACCTACCTGCTTGCTTCAACAACTACTCTCCTGCTATCTGCCTGCATCTCTTCTGCCTATCCGTTAAGACCCGGCTTGTCTGACCCTGCTGTTCCAGTTAATGTCCATTCCACCAACTTACTTTCCCAGCTTGTGCCGCAGTAGTCGCTGACCCATCCTCCGCTTCAGCGTCTTCAGCATCTTCTTCGTCTCCACATCAGAGGTATTCGCCCATCTGCTTCTACTCTACATCACCCCGGCACTCCTACCCCCCTGTGCTCCGAGTTCGCTGTCTCCACTTCAGTGGCTCGCGAACCAGGGTCGTAAGAGAGGCCACCCTGCATCAGACTCTGGTATCCAGGTACGTAACAGTAACAGGCAGCCATGACAGAGTCTGCAGGAGTGGCCCCAGTAATGGAGGAGATTTGCAAGCATTTATCATCCCTCACCCAAGCCGTTAAAAACCTGCAAGATGGCTACCTGAGATTGGAAGAACAAATCTAGAACCTTGCCGCCCCTGGAGAAGCCTCAACATCTGCTACTAGGTCTTCATCAACCGCTGCTACTCCATCTGTGGTAATGCTACCACCCGAACCCAGGGTTCCTATGCCCGAGCGATTTATGGGGGATCGCTCTAAATTCTGGGACTTTTGTAATGCCTGCCAATTATACTTTGCTCTGCAACCCTGCACATTCTCATTAGAGGCCATAAAAGTGGGGTTTGTCGTCTCATTACATTAAGGGGAACCCCAAAAATGGGCACATCGGTTACTAGAGGAGAATGGCCCTCCGACACAGACTTTGTTAAACTTCTTCCAGGCCATGGCCCAACTTTATGACGATCCTCAAAGGACTGCCACAGCCAAAACCGCTCTACTTGCACTCCAAAAGGGCGTCGAGCGGTCGAGGATTATGTAACCGATTTTCGTCGGTGGAGTGCAGACACCCAATGGAACAGCGCAGCTCTGTGCCACCAATTCTGCTTAGGCTTAACAGAATCCCTGAAGGATGAACTAGCCCGCATTGGGGTGCCTGAAACCCTAGAGGATCTAATCACTAAGGCTGTGCAAATTGATCGACGACTAAGGGAACGTCGGGCAGAGCATTCTTCCCAACAAGGCCGCCCAGTATGGGTCACTGCTCGGGCCCCCTTGCCCGCTTCTCATTTCCAACCATCTACTTCTCCGAGTTCTGCTGATCCATATATGGACACTTCTGAACCAATGCAATTAGGAGTGATGCGACCATCCCTGACTCCGGAAGAACGCACACGGCGCCGTCAGTTGAACCTGTGTCTCTACTGTGGCGAGGCCGGCCATTACGTGAACAATTGTCCTGTCAAGACACATAAGTTCAGATCTTTCGCTCCTGTCAATGTCTCATCCATCTCTGCCAACACCACCCACCTTGTTCTCTCCCTCTCCTTACAGCTTCCGGAAAAGACGGTGCTGGTCAACGCTATCGTTGATTCGGGCGCATGCAGCTGTTTTATTGATTCCTCTTTTGTTAATCTTTATAGCATACCTTTAAGTAGAAAAGACTTTAAACTTTCCATTTTCTTGGCCGACAGCTCACACATCAAGTCTGGTCAGGTAACACAAGAGACACTTTCACTACCTGCTATTTCTTCTCTCCAACACAGGGAACTGTTAATTTTGGACGTTATGTCATCCCCTTTGTTTCCAATAATCTCAGGCCTACCTTGGCTCCGGGCACACAACCCCCAAGTTGATTGGATATCTGGAAGAATCACCTTCCCTTCTTACTACTGTCAGGGACACTGTCTGCCCAGACCGTCCAACCCGTCTCCTACCCTTATGTGTTTGAACGCTGATCCCAACCTGCTTCAGTCCATCCCAAAAACCGTATCATGGATTCCATGACGTGTTTAGCAAGAAAGGAACTGATTCTCTTCCACCACATTGGCCATATGACTGTCCGATTGAACTCCTTCCTGGAGCTGAAATACCCTTTGGGAGAATTTTCCCACTCTCTGAGAAGGAACAGGATGCCTTAAAAATCTATATTGATGAGAATTTGGCCAAAGGATTCATCCGTCCATCCACCTCGCCAGCAGGCGCCGGAAACTTCTTTGTCACAAACAAGGACCAGACTCTCCGCCCCTGCGTTGACTATAGGGAATTAAACAACATCACGGTGAAGAATTGCTACCCTCTGCCCCTAATACCCAAACTCTTTCAAAAATTACGATCGGCTGTTATTTTCACTAAACTGGACCTGAGGGGAGCGTATAACTTGATACACATCAGAGATGGTGATGAATGGAAAACAGCGTTCCGCAACAGGTATGGACACTATGAGTGTTTAGTAATTACCTTTGGTTTATGTAATGCACCTGCTACATTTCAACACTTCGTCAACGACATATTTAGAGACTTCTTAGACATCTTGGTTATTGTTTATTTGGATAATATCCTGGTGTTTTCCTGTTCTCTAGAAGAGCACCGAGTGCATGTCTGCAAGGTCCTAAACCGTCTCCGTTTGCACCGTCTATATGCAAAAGCGGAAAAATGAGAGTTCGAACAATCAACTATTTAATTCTTAGGCCTAGTGATTTCCCCAGCTGGAATTGAAATGGATCCGAAAAAAGTATCCGCCATCCTGGACTGGCCAACGCCCCTGGACAAAAAAAGGGTGCAACGCTTTATCGGATTCACAAATTTTCATAGAAAATTCATCAAGAACTTCTCCACGATAGTGGCTCCAATCACTCAACTCACCAAACAAAACCTTAGTTTCCGATGGAATCAGGAAGCTCAAGAAGCCTTTGACACCCTGAAGGGGCTCTTCACATCCGCTCCGATACTCTGTCATCCCAATCCAGCGCTACCTTTCATTCTCGAAGTAGATGCCTCCGAAGTAGCGGTAGGGGCCGTCATCTCCCAGCGTTCAGGAGACAAAGATTTAATGCACCCAGTGGGATTCTTCTCCCGTAAACTCTCTCCTGCTGAAAGGAATTACGACGTGGGGGATCGAGAACTGTTAGCCATCAAGACCGCTTTAGAGGAGTGGAGATACTTACTCGAAGGCGCTGCTCACCCTGTATTGATCTACACAGATCACAAGAATCTAGAGTATCTAAGGACAGCAAAACGTTTAAAGCCACGACAAGCCCGTTGGGCTCTTTTCTTTTCTCGTTTTTGTTTCCATATCACCTACCAACCTGGATCCAAGAATGTCAAACCAGACGCTTTATCCCGGATGCATGACAATCCGAAGGATACATCCATTCCAGACACCATTCTTCCAGATGGCAACTTCCTACTTTTGCATACTGACCTGCTATCCACGATCAGGGAAGCATCTTCCGAATCTTCCAAACCCCCCAACATCTCGCTAACTTTCAGAGACGGTCTATTCTGGAGAGGAAGTCACGTCTTTGTACTGGAAAATGTCAGAGTGGAAGTTTTAAAACTTCTCCATGACCATCTATTAGCGGGGCACTTTGGAGTCCACAAGACCCTTGAATTAGTGCAACACACTATCTGGTGGCCTGATCTAGAGGACTTTAGTAAAACTTATGTCAACTCTTGTCCCATCTGCAATCGGAACAAAACATCCAGGAAACAAGCCTGGGGCCTGTTAAAACCTCTACCCTTACCCAATAGACCTTGGGAAATGATTGCAATGGACTTTATTGTAGAACTTCCCTGTTCCGAAGGGTGTACAGCAATCTTTGTGATCGTAGATCATTTTACTAAAATGGCTCACTTCCTTCCTTTAACCACTTAAGACCCGGACACTTACGCTGCTAAATGACCCAAGGTGTTTTTACAATTCGGCGCTGCGTCGCTTTAACAGACAATTGCGCGGTCGTGCGACGTGGCTCCCAAACAAAATTTGCGTCCTTTTCTTCCCACAAATAGAGCTTTCTTTCGGTGGTATTTGATCGCCTCTGTGATTTTTATTTTTTGCGCTATAAACTAAAATAGAGCGACAATTTTGAAAAAAATCACTATTTTTTTACTATTTGTTATAAAAAAAATCAAATAAACTAAATTTTAGTAAAACATTTAGGCCAAAATTTATTTAGCCACATGTCTTTAGTAAAAAAAAAAAATCGTAATAAAAAAAATAGCTACCTAGCGGGAACAGCGACACTAATACAGCGATCAGAAAAATGATCGCTTAGTGACGCTGGCAATAGGGAGTGAAAGGGTTAACTAGGGCGGTGATCAGGGGGTTAAAACTTTATTAGGGTGGGTGGGGGGGCTATCCTGAACCTAACAGTAACTGTTTTTACACTGCCTGTCACACTGACACTAAATGCAGTGATTAGATCACTGCATTCAGTGACACTGTGACAGGGGGTGGGGGGGGGGGGCGATCACAAGGGGTTAATATGCCTATGTGAGTGTGTGTCAGTGTTGTGTTGGTGCACACTTACTGTGGATGTCTTCTCTCATCAGCAGCGCTGGGAAACAGCGCTGCGATGAGAGATTACATCATTTCCTCCTTCCTGTGTAAACACAGGAGGAGGAAGTGACAGGCTGGGAGCGCGCTCCCATTGGCTGGGAGCGATCGCGGGGGGGGCGGAAAACACGGACATCCGCCCGCTCGTCGGCGATCGCTCCCAGAGCCAGGGGGACCGCCGCACGCCGCGGAGGGGGTCCCGATGGGACCCCCGAACCGCACTAAGGCGAGGACGTAAATTTACGCCCTTGTGCCTGTACGAGCCATGTTGTGGACGTACATAGGCGTGCGGGGGTCCTTAACTGGTTAAAGAAAACACCTTCTGCTGCCGAAACTGCTCGTGTTTTCATTAAAGAGATCATCAGGCTACATGGAGTACCCTCCAATATTGTCTCCGACAGAGGGGTCCAGTTCACTTCTCGGTTCTGGAAAGTCCTTTGTGAAAAGTTGCAGATTAAACTTTCCCTGTCCTCGGCCTATCATCCCCAAACCAATGGGCAAACCGAAAGAACAAACCAAACCTTGGAGCAATACATCAGATGCTTTACAACTTTTTCTCAAAACGATTGGGTCTCATTGCTTCCACTAGCAGAATTTACATATAACAATGCCAAACATTCAGCCACGGGGCAATCCCATTTCTTCTCTAATTATGGTTTTAATTTAACATTTTTACCAGATTTCTTTTCAGAATCAACCATCCCAGCAGTTCAAGATATCTTGGAGTTTCTTCAACGTAACAACCAGATACTACGTTAAGCGATAATCAAGGCTCAGACTGACGGCAAAAGGTTCTTTGACAAAAAGAGGAGGGGGGAGTTGGATCTCAAACCAGATGATCAGGTATGGTTGTCCACGAATAACTTAAGACTACCTTGCCCATCTAAGAAGTTGGCACCTAAGTTTTTGGGACCCTTCCCAGTTAAGAGAAAGATCAATTTAGCATCATATGAACTGTCTCTACCTAATACTCAAACCTGCAGTTCCTGATCCCTTCCCTAACAGAGGATCCAAGCCTCCTGAACCTGTCCAGATCGATGGTTTTGAAGAGTACGTAGTGGAAGCCATATTGGACTGCAGGAAGCGACAAGGACAAGATCAGTTTCTGGTCAAATTTGAAGGGGTATGGTCCAGAGGATAATCCTTGGGAGCCTGAAGGTAACATTCATGCTAAAAGATTGTCAGGGTGAGCGAGGAAAAAGGCACGTAGCAAAGTAGCCCGACTAGGCATCCGGAGGCTGCCCCTTAGGGGGGGGGCAATGTCAGGGACTTACCTCCTCCATGCAGCCGTCCTCCTCCATGTCCCTGGATCACTGCCGCGCGTCCCGCGCTCGTGCACGCGCTCCAATGGCGCGCGCGTGCACAGCGGGCGGGAGCACGTGCAGGAGCGCGCGCGTGCACGTGAATGGTCCTGGCGCCAAACGGACACTTTAAAACCCTGTTTTTGTTTGCAGCTCATTGCTGCCTGATCTGCAGTTTGTGGCTGATCCCTACCTGAGACCTGTACTCTGTTTACCTGTTTGGATTACCCGATTGAACTCTGACTTTGGCTTGCCTGACCATCTGTACCTCTCCAACCCTTTGACCCGGCTCCTGTTTGACCATCCGCCTGATTGAACTCCCGTTACCAGACCTACCTGCTTGTTTCACCGACTACTCTCCTGCTATCTGCCTGCATCTCTTCTGCCTATCCGTTATGACCCGGCTTGTCTGACCCTGCTGTTTCAGTTGATGTCCATTCCACCAACTTACTTTCCCAGCTTGTGCCGCAGTAGTCGCTGACCCATCCTCCGCTTCAGCGTCTTCAGCATCTTCTTAGTCTCCACATCAGAGGTATTCGCCCATCTGCTTCTACTCTACATCACCCCGGCACTCCTACCCCCCTGTGCTCTGAGTCCGCTGTCTCCACTTCAGTGGCTCGCGAATCAGGGTCGTAAGAGAGGCCGCCCTGCATCAGACTCTGGTATCCAGGTACGTAACAGTGGGGCCATTCAATGGTATCAATTTCTTCATCCTCCAGGAACTGGCTGCATGCTCTCGCCACATGAGGCCAGTCATTGTCGTGCACCAGGAGGAACCCAGGACCCACTGCACCAGCGTAGGGTCTGACAATGGGTCCAAGGATATTATCCCGATACCGATAGGCAGTCAGGGTGCCATTGTGTAGCCTGTAGAGATCTGTGAGTCCCTCCATGGATATGCCTTCCCAGACCATCACTGACCCACTACCAAACTGGTCATGCTGAACGATGTTACAGGCAGCATAAAGTTCTCTGAGGCTTCTCCAGACGCTTTTCACGTCTGTCACATAGGCTCAGGGTGAACCTGCTCTCATCTGTGAAAAGCATGGGGCACCAGTGGCGGACCTGCCAAATCTGGTGTTTAATGGAAAATGCCAATTGAGCTCCACGGTGTCCAGCAGTGAGAACAGAGCACACTAGAGGATGTCAGGGCCTCAGGCCACCCCCATGAAGTCTTTTTCTGATTGTTTGGTCAGAGACATTCCCACCAGTGGCCTGCTGGAGGTCATTTTGTAGGGCTCTGGCAGTGCTCATCCTGTTCCTCCTTGCACAAAGGAGCAGATACCTGTCCTGCTAATGGGTTAAGGACCTTCTACGGCTCTGTCCAGCTCTCCTAGAGTAACTGCCTGTCTCCTGGAATCCCCTCCATGCTCGTGAGACTGTGCTGGGAGACACGGAAAACCGCCTGGCAATGACACGTATTGATGTGCCATCCTGGAGCAGTTGGACTGCCTGTGCAACCTTTATAGGGTCCAAGTATTGCCTCGTGCTACCAGTAGTGACACTGACCCTAACCAAATGCAAAACTAGTGAAAAACTGTCAGAAAAGATGAGTAAGGGAAAAAAAATGTCAGACACCTCCACCTAAAAACATTCCTGGTTTGGAGGTCGTCTCATTGTTGCCCATCTAGTGCACATGTTGTTATTTTTTCAATTAACAGCAAAGCAGCTTATACTGATTAACAACCCCCTCTGTATACCCCCCCCCCCCTTTGCTACTTAACTGACCAGATCAATATCCCAGGAGTTCTGATTCAAAATGTTCCTTTAATTTTTTGAGCAGTGTATATTGTTATTGTCTGTTATCCTGCCACAGAAATATTACAATAAAGACCATTTCTGTGTTTTATCATAATGTGTGTGTTTCTCATTGGTCATTGCACTTACACTTTTGCCAGGTGTGCCAGAGGGGGCTAAGGCTGTTATTAGGGATGAGAGGCAGAGAAACGGACTGAATTAACAATAACAGCTCCTTCGGGGGTATCGCTGCACAAGAAATAAAAAAAGTACTTTTGTTTCTTCCACATATGCAGTATTGCCGCAATAGTCATTTTTTTTTGGTGGTGGTACGTGGTAAGGGCATACAAATATATAGCTACATTTTTTTGTATAGTTTTATTTAATATTTTGGGACAGTTTTTCTTTGATAATAAAAAATAAAAATAAAGAAAATCAGGAGATATTTCTAGAATCAAGCCAAGCATGTTCTGTTATTGAACGACTAATCATATTACTACTGGCCCTTTATATTCCCCAGACATCTGTTGAACTGCAGTTCAACTCACTTATGCAAAGGAGATGCAGGTCTGAGATGCTCCCTCAAGTGGGTAACAAAAGGTTGCCAAGTGAGGGAAAATTGGCATATGTGGACTGTTTCTCCTGTGCTGCATGAATAGCTAGCTACTGATAATGCTGAAAGCTGACAGGTTATGGCTGGGGAGAACTGCACAGTCATCTTACTTTACCCAGTTAAAATAGAATGCTTACTCAAAGCGATATTGTTGAGTTTCCCTTAAAGTGAAATCGAAGAAATAAATAGAATACAGCCTCCAGTCCGGTATTGTTATTCAGTTGCAGCACGTTAGACTAAAATAATCCTGCCAAAATACAGAATTTTTGGAATTACAAATTAGGTAAAATTTCCAAAATTGCTCATTTGGAAAATCCTATTTATATATTTTACTTGTTAAAGAGATTTTATTTTTTATTTATTTATTTTTTCCTTAAAGAATTGAAAGATATATGAACAATACATCGTACAGAAATAAGAGGTACAGAGACAAAGATTGATGTAAGGTTACACAGCCTATATATAAAAAAAAAACATAACATAATACTAAAAAAAAAAAATGCCAAGGTCCACTCGTTAGACCAGGGCCGAAACCTAAGACCTGAGACCGGTAGGCTGTGGCAGTATTGTTGACATGCAAGAGACCACCATTAGGTCGTCTCAACTTGTCGTTTTTCCATCTTTATTGCAAGGAAGAGAAGAGAAGAAGAAAAAAAAAGAGAAAGAGAGAGAAAGAGAGAGCAGAAAGGAAGGCAGATAGAGAGAAGAAGAAAGAGAGAGGAAAAAAAAAGAGAGAGAAAAAAAAGGGGGGTAAGGTAGGGGAGGGGGAAGGAATTGGTGATTGAAGGACGTCAGTATCGGTGGACCTCCACCAAAGGAGAGATTTTATTTTTATCATCATATTCAGATGAAGTCTTATTATTTTAAAATGTAAGTATTAAACCCCGAACCAAAAATGTAATATATTGTAGCTTACCAATCATTAGATTAGGTGGTTTCATAATTTTTCCTTTTTTGTCTGGTGATTTGACCAGTAACACACCTTCTGCATTAAAGCACCCCCCACTCTGGATTAAGAAGCACAAGGGGCACATTAGGCCAGCAGCATTGTCAGTCTGGGGGTGGGGAGTATTAGATGGACTAGCAGATTTAAAGGCTAAGTTTACCTTTTTCGAAAATGTAATATAAATGCTATTATATGTCAACATGTTTTCACACAAGATTCACACACCGTCCGTCCAAGACATATTTTTAATTGAATCCAATTTAAATTCTGAGTTAAATTTGCACAATACAGTTGCAATAAAAAGTATGTGAACCCTTTTGGAATGATATGGATTTCTGCATAAATTGGTCATAAAATGTGATCTGATCTTCATCTAAGTCACAACAATAGACAATCACAGTCTGCTTAAACTAATAGCACACAAAGAATTAAATGTTACCATGTTTTTATTGAACACACCATGAAAACATTCACAGTGCAGGTGGAAAAAAGTATGTGAACCCTTGGATTTAATAACTGGTTGAACCTCCTTTGGCAGCAATAACTTCAACCAAACATTTCCCTGTAGTTGCAGATCAGACGTGCACAATGGTCAGGAGTAATTCTTGACCATTCCTCTTTACAGAACTGTTTCAGTTCAGCAATATCCTTGGGATGTCTGGTGTGAATCGCTTTCTTGAGGTCATGCCACAGCATCTCAATCGGGTTGAGGTCAGGACTCTGACTGGGCCACTCCAGAAGGCGTATTTTCTTCTGTTTAAGCCATTGTGTTTTTACTTCTATGATTTGGGTCGTTGTCCTGTTGCAACACCCGTCTTCTGTTGAGCTTCAGCTGGTGGACAGATGGCCTTAAGTTCTCCTGCAAAATGTCTTGATACACTTGGAAATTCATTTTTCCTTCGATGATAGCAATCTGTCCAGGCCCTGATGCAGCAAAGCAGCCCCAAACCATGATGCCCCACCACCATACATCACAGTTGGGATTAGATTTTGATGTTGGTGTGCTGTGCCTCTTTTTCTCCACACAAAGTGTTGTGTGTTTCCTCCAAACAACTCAACTTTGGTTTCATCTAATGGCAATATTTTGCCAGTACTGCTGTGGAACATCCAGGTGCTCTTGTGCAAACTGTAAACGTGCAGCAATGTTTTTTTTGAACAGCAGTGGCTTCCTCTGTGGTATCCTCCAATGACATCCATTCTTGTTTAGTGTTTTACGCATCGTAGATTCGCTAACAAGGATTTTAGCATATGTCAGAGACCTTTGTAAGTCTTTAGCTGACACTCTAGGATTCTTCTTCACCTCATTGAGCAGTCTGCGCTGTGCTCTTGCAGTCATCTTTACAGGACGGCCACTCCTAGGGAGAGTAGCAGCAGTGCTGAACTTTCTCCATTTATAGATAATTTGTCTTACCATGTACTGATGAACAGCAAGGCTTTTAGAGATACTTTTATAACCCTTTCCAGCTTTATGCAAGTCAACAATTCTTAATCATAGGTCTGAAAGCTCCTTTGTGCGAGGCATCATTCACATCAAGCAATGCTTCTTGTGAAAAGCAAACCCAGAACTGGTGTGTGTGTTTTTATAGGGCAGGGCAGCTGTAACCAACACCTCCAATCTCATCTCATTGATTGGACTCCAGTTGGCTGACACCTCACTCCAATTAGCTCTTGGGGATGTCATTAGTCTAGGGGTTCACATACTTGTTCCACCTGCACTGTGAATGTTTACATGGTGTGTTCAATAAAAACATAATAACATTTAATTCTTTGTGTGTTATTAGTTTAAGCAGACTGTGATTGTCTATTGTTGTGACTTAGATGAAGATCAGATCACATGTTATGACCAATTTATGCAGAAATACATATCATTCCAAAAAGGTTCACATGTATTTATTGCCACTGTATGTTTCAATTTGCTAGACATTGCACCTACAACTCAGAAATATGGTTGTAAAACTGTTTGGATAAGGTCATTAACTTTACTTCTTGCATACCTTGAAAGCTAAGTCATGGCACAAGAAAAACCTCCTGGTTATTCAAAATACAAGCATTTTATAGCAGTATAATTTCTATACTCTTAAACTTTTCATTGCATTATTGTAACCCTTATCTTGATAATATATATGTATTATTGGTTTATTAATATCTAAACATAACTTTATGAATATATTTTGAAAGAAAATAATTAATAAAATACATAAACCAATATATGTCAAATTATTCACTTAATCATACATATAATTACTTAAATATAATAAACTTATATATTTGGCATTATAGCTAATATGATTGCGTATGCAATACACAATACAATATGTTTCATTTCAAATCACAATTTGTTAATATGTCCTTTTCTCTATCCCTCAGTCATTAAAAGAGAAAAATAAAAATTAATATTTAAACTCATGGTTCTCTTGAAATACAAGACCTTGGTCTCCTACAATACACACCAGCCCATGGACCTTATATTGTTTATTTTACTAAGTGTCCAGACCTTTAATGTATTATCAAAGCCAATATGCAAGGGCCTTAGAATCTTTTCTCTAAAGATAGTGAACTTAGTTTCAAGGAGAAGGATTTTTTTTTTAACAAATGGCCTCTGAGTTGTTTATAAAATATATATGAAAAATATATGTTATAAAGGCTATAAGGGATGAATTATTTTTAACCCCAATGGTACTGGCAATACACCAAATGTAGTCAGCCCAGGGCAGGGGGTGCTAAAAGTAAAAAAAAAACATTTGTGCACCAAGGTACTTCATCACAAAAGTGTTTAATAGGGTTGCAATCGAGGTTCTGAGAGTCCAATGGAATTCATCTACACCAGGGATCTCCAAACTACAGCCCTCCAGCTGTTGTGGAACTACAGGTCCCATAAGGCATTGTAAAACACTGACATAGACAGGCATGACTATGCATTATGGCAATTGTAATTCCTGAGCAACTGAAGGGCCATAGTTTGGAGACCCCTGCTCTACACCAAACTCATCAAATAATGTCTTATTTGTTCTAGATTTGTTCACAAAGGTACAGTCATGTAGGTACTGAGAAGAACCTACCTTCAACTGTTGTCACAAGGTTTTTCTAAATATTTATTAAACTATGTTTGAAAATCCCTCCTGTTGTAAGTCTCACTGCTGCCTGCTTCATATTTTTCTCACTTTTTTTCATGGATTGAACGTAGAACAAAATCTTCGTTCCTTCCAAGATCTCCTGCTCTCTAGCGCCCTCATAACCTCCTCCCATACTCACTGCCAGGACTTCTTCTGAGCCTCTCCTATTTGGAATTCCCTACCCCTATCTGTCTATTTCCAACTCTTTCCACTTTTAGGCAATCCCTGACAACTTTTTTCTTCAGAGAAGCCTATCCTGCCTTCATTTAACAACTGTAATTGTATTTTCTTCATCAGCTCATCCCACACAGTTATTACCTTTTGCATCGCTTGACTATCCCTCTTAGATTGTAAGCTCTAATGAGCAGGGCCCACTGATTCCTTCTGTATTGAATTGTATTGTAACTGTACTGTCTGCCATAACATTGTAAAGTGATGTGCAAACTGTTCACTCTATATAAACCCTGTATAATTATATATCTATATATGTGTGTATTTGTGTGTGTACACAGTGTATAAATTAGCTACAATTAACAAAAAAAGTTAATGTTCTTGCAGCCAAAATTAACTTTGATATTTCAAGGGATCTCAGTGTCTGGATGATATTACAGGTTCCGACAACTCATCAATCAAGTCCAAACTTACCGTGTTATGTAGACTAATTTTATTACAGAAACAATTTGCATAGTCAGATGATTGACTCAAATTGCCTATTGTCCTAATTTAGGAGCTCATTATCTTGTTGTTAACACTGCTGACAAGCTCAAGATGCATCTCAGAAATAGCAACGGTGCAGGAAAACATTTTGCATGCTGTCAATGTAATTTGGAACTACAGTAGGCCCACTCAGTAGTATGTGGAAAGTAAAAACAAACGTGGGAAGAAAATTATTTTATGAAAGGCATTTATAGATGTTATATAAAATCCATGTGTGGTGATAGACCTACTGAAATATTTTGTTTGCACACATGGTAAAAAATAAAAATTGTCATTGTAGAAGAAGAAATAAAGTTTAATGGTATACCTCAGTTAAACATGAAAATCTGCCATTTAAATAGACAAAGGGGACAACTTACCAGTAATGTGCCTCCAATTTACATCCAGGAATTAATGCTGTGCATCAGGTTCACTAAAAACTCTATGGCTACCTGGAACCAAGCCTTTGTTTTATTCTTGTAAATATACAGGGCAAGGATTTACATCTCACAGCTCTATTCATTAGACAGGTGCTGTGCTCCGTATTGTCCTCCAGCGTTTTTCTGACAGCAGACATAAGTACTGCATAATGCAATTTCTATCTATTTAGAGAATAACAGAATACAGAAATGTAGTGCGTAAGCATGAGCAACATTGAGATTTTTAATTTCTCGAAATTTTGGCTGTGAAATTTTTCTGTTTTGGTCAAATTAAAAACTTTATTTGAAAAAAAAAACATTCTGCTCATCCCTAGTAGTGGGGAAAACTTTTAGAAAAGATGAATTAATCTAGATTTAACCACTAGCCGACCAGCCACCTCAGTTATACGGAGGCAGGTCGGCTTGGCTGCGCGAAATCACGTAACTATACGTCATTTTGCATTTCAGCCATTAGGCCTCCTGCACGCCCCTGGTGCCAACGCGTGTGCTTGGCAGTCTCTATCACTGCCGGGCACCCGCGATCGCTCGTTACAGAGTAAGAACCAGGAGCTGTGTGTGTAAACACACAGCTCCAGGTCCTGACAGGGGGAGAAATAACTGATTGTCTGTTCATACAATGAACAGTGATCTGTCATTTCCCCAAGTCAGTCCACCCCCCCTTCAGTTAGAACACACCTAGGGAACTTAATTAACCCCTTCCTCTCCCCCTAGTGTTAACCCCTTCCCTCCTGGTGACATTTTTACAGTAATTAATGCATTTTTATAGCACTGATCGCTATAAAAATGCCAATGGTCCAAAAAATGTGTCAAAAGTGTCCAAAGTGTCCGCCATAAGGTTGCAGTACCAATAAAAATCGCTGATCACTGCCATTACTAGTAAAAAATAAAAATAATAAAAATGCCATAAAACTATCCCCTATTTTGTAGACACTATGGCCCAGATTCACAGAGCAATTACGCCTGTCTAACTGGTGTTAGACAGGAGTAATTTCAAATTTTGCGCGCCGTATCACTAGTTTGAATCCTCAAACCATGATACGGTGGCTTCGGGCTTCGATCCGAGAGGCTTACGTCCTCATAAGCCTTCGGATCTACACTGCGATATTTTTGCGGCCACTGGGAGGAGTTTGCGTCGTTTTCATGCGTCGGGATATGCAAATGAGTTTTTACGGCGATCCACGAAGGTACGAGTGTCCCTCGCAATCGCCTACGTCATTTTTTGGCTACGTAATGTTAGAGGAGCTTTTTGCTGGTCTAACAGTGCGTAACCCATGTAAAGTATGGCCGTCATTCCCGCGTCGATTTGAAAATATATATTTTTTTTTAACGTAACTCGTTCGGGAATAGGAATGTACGTAAACGACGCTACTACGACGTGACGACGTGTTTTCGCGCAATGCGCGGCGGGAAATTTGCGAACGGAGCATGCGCAGTTCGATCGCCGCGGGAACGCGCCTATTTTAAATGCTTCACGCCCCCTACTCGCGCAGATGGATTGCGACGGGAGAAATACACTACGCCGCCGTCGTTTACTGGACAAAATCTACCTGGATTCCACGTAGAGCCAGGTAAAAAACGGCGGCGTAGTGTATTTCTGATACTCTACGAGAATCTAATTCTCTGTGAATCTGCCCCTATAACTTTTGCGCAAACTAGGGGTGCAACGGATCAAAAAACTCACGGTTCAGATCGTTCCTCGGATCAGCAGTCACGGATCAGAACATTTTTCGGATCAGCAAAAAAAAAAACACAGTGCCCCCCCCTAAGTAGTACAGGCACACAGTGACCCCCCCAAGTAGTACAGGCACACAGTGACCCCCCCAAGTAGTACAGGCACACAGTGACCCCCCAGTAGTACAAGCAGACAATGACCCCCTCCCCCCCATAGTACAGGCAGACAGTGACCCCTCCGCCCCATAGTACAGGCAGACAGTGACCCCCTCCCCCCATAATATTGGCAGACAGTGACCTCTTCCCCCCATAGTACAAGCAGACAGTGACCTCCCCCCCGTAGTACAGGCAGACAGTGACCCACCCCCCCTCCGTAGTACAGGCACACAGTGAGCTCCCCCGTGCAGACCTCAGATCAGATAGCGGCGTGTGTGTCCCTTGAGCGTGGGCTCCTCCTCCTCTGTGGGTGTAAACAGAGAGGAGGGGCCGCCGCCGGATGTACCAAGATGAGCTAGGCCGAAGCCGCGACCTTTCCTAATGCTATGGCCGCGGCGGTAGTCCGTGGATCGCATTGCGTGCCAATCCAAAGGGGTTGACCCGTTCGGATCACGGATCAACCGCGATCCGTTGCAGCCCTAACGCAAACCAATCAATTAACGCTTATTGCGATTTTGTTTTCCGAAAAATATGTAGAAGAATATGTATCGGCCTAAAGTGAGGAAAAATAAATGTTTTTTTTTTATATATATTTTTGGGGGATATTTATTACAGCAAAAAGTAAAATATATATATTTTGGTAATATGTCCCATCTGTCAACAAAGTACACATTCTTGGAACAAAATTGCAGGCAACATGGCACTTGTTCATAACACAAAGCAGCTCTTAGTTTGGTCACACTCCCTCTAGTAATTTTGCAGTCGTTGTGGGGCTGTTTATGGTGACATTAGTTCTGGAAGCATGGCATTAATTCAGAATACATGGGCCCAGATTCACAGAGCAATTACGCCTGTCTAACTGGTGTTAGACAGGAGTAATTTCAAATTTCGCGCGCCGTATCACTAGTTTGAATCCTCAAACCATGATACGGCGGCTTCGGGCTTCGATCCGAGAGGCTTACGTCCTCGTAAGCCTTCGGATCTACACTGCAATATTTTTGCGGCCGCTGGGAGGAGTTCGCATAGTTTTCATGCGTCGGGATATGCAAATGAGTTTTTACGGCGATCCACGAAGGTACGAGTGTCCCTCGCAATCGCCTACGTCATTTTTTGGCTACGTAATGTTAGAGGAGCTTTTTGCTGGTCTAACAGTGCGTAACCCATGTAAAGTATGGCCGTCGTTCCCACGTCGATTTGAAAATATATATTTTTTTTTAACGTAACTCGTTCGGGAATAGGAATGTACGTAAACGGTGCTACTACGACGTGACGACGTGTTTTCGCGCAATGCACGGCGGGAAATTTGAGAACGGAGCATGCGCAGTTCGATCGCCGCGGGAACGCGCCTATTTTAAATGCTTCACGCCCCCTACTCGCGCAGATGGATTGCGACGGGAGAAATACATTACGCCGCCGTCGTTTACTGGACAAAATCTACCTGGATTCCACGTAGAGCCAGGTAAAAAACGGCGGCGTAGTGTATTTCTGATACTCTACGAGAATCTAATTCTCTGTGAATCTGCCCCATGGTTTTTATGGCAGCATGGTTACGCTTTTGATCACATTCCTTCTTGTGGTATTGCGCTGTTACTGCTACTGTACATTCCCTTTGAGGAAATTACATTAGCTGTGACAATATGTCACATTTATGGCTTTGACAGGTGTTTTTTTTTTTTAAAAGTGGTCATTTAATGGAGAGGGCCTTAGGCGCCGTACACACGGCAGAGAACCTCGACGGGCAGAACACATCGTTCCGCCCGTCGAGGTTCTCTCCCGGCCGTCGAATTCCGCGACCCGCCCGTCGGGAATGGCAACCAGCCATTCTTCCAGGCGGGCCGTCGAGGAAATAGAGAGCGTGCTCTCTATTTCGGCTCGACGGGCTTCCCGATGGGAAGCTCGCTGAGACCGTACACACGGCCGAGGTCCTCGCTGGAATGTGCATTCCAGCGAGGTTCTCGCTGATTTTCAGCGAGAACCTCGGCCGTGTGTACGGCGCCTCAGGCAATAAAGGTCTTGTGCCTACAAGCTCACGAGATACAGTTAAAATCCATACCTAATGAGCAGTTCACTAAATAATTGTATTTGTAACTTGTCATTTAACACCCTAATTGGTGGTCCAAAACAAGGAAACTGTATTGGTCTTGTGGTAGTTTATTATTTTTTAAATGTTAGATAATTTTAGATTTATTATGTTTTTGAGGGCCATAGAGTGGGACACACAGACATGAAAGTAATTTTTGTCTCATTAGGCTCTGGATCTTGGAACTATAACAATATGTCACATGTATGGCTTTGACAGATGTTGTTTAAAAGTGGTCATTAAAAGGACAGGGCATTAGGCAATAAAGACCTTGGGCCAGATTCACGTACATCTGCGCATTATTGGACCGGCGTAGCGCACCGCCTTTACGTTAGACTGGCGCAATCACCCTATTCTCGTCGGTTTTGCGCAGAAATTTGCGCCTGCGCAACGTTATTTCAGAGGCGCAAGGCGGAGTAATTCAAATTGGGAAGGACGTGGGCGTGTTACATTGAAATGAGCCGTGACCCCATGCAAATGAAGGGCCGGCCGGCTCGCGCATGCGCGCTTGAAGCAGACCATGGTCAGCACCTCTGTGCGCATGCTCACAACTCGGGAACGGCGCAATCAGTGAAATTGGAAGTGGACTAGGGCAAATTAGTGAACTACGCAGACAGCATAAATAGACAGACACAAACGCACTTCCTTTGCAAAAGTACATCCCTTTGTATCCCTCCCTATACAGCAAGGTGCTTTTGTTCTGTGGTTAGTTGCGTTGTGATTTGTCTTTGTTATATTTGTGGACTGTGTTTTGTAGAAGATATTTGAAAGTGTTCTTTGGTGACTGCTTGTGAGACTTTTTGGTTGATAGATTTTGGTTTGTTTGTTTTCTTGCTTGATTTTTCCTGCTTGTTTTTGTGAGTGATTTTTGCTGATTGTTTGGGTGAGATTTTTTGTATGAGTATGACTGAGAGGAAGAGGAAGTTAAATTTTACTTTGGGGGAGAAACAATTCTTGCCCGTACCATTTCCCAATATGGGCGTTTCCTCCACGGCCCGGAGAGTGCCAACACCACCCCGACCAGGAGGCGTGATATCTTGCAGAACATTACTGACGAGGTGAATGCATCGGGGGGGGAGACCCGGACACGGTCGGGGATTGAAAAGAAGATCAATGACCTCCGGCGTCTGGTCAGAAAGAAGCTGGCCAAAATGGTAGCCCATACCAGGGCGACAGGAGGGGGCCCACCATGCCCTGTTAGGCTGACAGCGGAGGAGCGTGCGGTGGCCCAGACCTTTCATAGACAACAGGTGGAGGGCCTGCCCGGCTATGACTCAAGTCACGAAGGCGTGATGCCAGGTAAGGTTTTTTGCCCTATCAGGTGTGTAGCATGTGTGGGGAAGGGGGTGAAAGGGAATATGTGGCAAGTGTGTGGATCCTCCAACCTGTGAATGTTTTGTGTCATCCACAGATGAGCAGGAGGGTGCTGGGCCATCTGGGCTGACCGCACCATCCCAGGGACAACAGCCTGATGAGGACCCCCCGACAAGGCCGGAGTCCTAGGAGGAGGTTGAGGAGGAGGAGTTTGAGGAGGAGGAGTTTGAGGAGGAGGAGGATGTCATGTCAGCCAGTGGATTGTTGTTTTTGGAGGAGTTTTCCTCTCTGGCTGGCAGCAGCCAGCCCTCCATAAGGGCTAGCCCCTCCCACTCCTCCCCCAACAGGGCTCCTTTACCAAGGGCCTCCCCTTCTCCCCGGCCACAAGCCTCAGCTGGAGGCAGGAAGTCATCCCAGAAGACCAGGGGGGTGGCTGAGCTTCTGCCCGCCAATCTTAGAAGGGACCAGGCCCTTCAGACCCGCCATCTGGGACAGGTCAGCCAGACTTTGGGGCGGATGGAGAAGAGGCTGTCCTCCATTAAGGATACGCTTGGGGACCTGGACTGCCACTCCTAGGCTTTTACAAACTGCCTAAACGTATTGCAGACTACAACAGCAGACGTTGGGCAGGATGTGAGGGCCCTCACCCAGGCTATCCAGGCCAACACGGCAACACTAGTTGCTGGCCTGAACAGAATTGCCTTGGCCTTGGAGGGCAGGCCGCCAGGTGGGAAGTGACCAAGGGCTGCTCCTCCTTCCCCGGATTACCCCCCCTCCCCATGAGTCTCCCCTGAGGAGCCGGGGCCATGGCCGTGGGCGCCCCAGGCGTGGCTCACGCCAACGGCATTAATTTGTTTTCCCCCCTTTTTTTATTTTTTGCTGGACATTTTTTTTTTTTTTGCTGGACATTTTTTTTTGCTTGTTTTTTTTTTTTTTTTTGCTGGACATTTTTTTATTTTTTATGTGAATGTTTTTGGAATGTGGGGGTGATATTCCTGCCAGCAAAGGGGTGTCACCCTCAGTTTTGGTGGAGAAGGGTTCCCCAGGACCAGGGAGAAGTGATTCCCAGGTCCGTGTGAATGGTGTATGAATGTACAGTGACATAATTGGAGCCGTGGCGTGGCGTTGCTGCTCACAAGTCCAGCATGGTGGGCTTGTGCTAATCCAATTAGATGAGGATGTGATGTGTCTGTGCTAGGGACCACAGTGGTGTGCATGCATGCATTCTCATTGTGCCATGATTAATGTGTGTGTTTAACGTGCAAAGATGCCTAATGTGAGCTGTCTCCTGGCTGCTCTTCCCTCAGAAGACGGGTAACCTCGGTTAGGGGGGGATTGTCTGGTTCAGGGGTCAGGTCATCACGTAGGTCAATCTGCAGGCCCTTTCTCACTGCGAAGTTGTGCAGAATGCAACATGCACCGATGATCTGGCACACGAAGTTGGGGGAATACAACAGGGTCCCCCCAGACTTATCCAGGCATCGGAAACGTGACTTCAGGAGGCCAAAGGTGCGCTCCACCACTGCACGTATTTGGGCGTGTGCTTCATTGTATCTTTCCTCTCCTGGGATTTGGGGCTTCCGGATAGGAGTCATGAGATGGGGTCCCAGTGCATATGCAGAGTCACCTGTAAGGGAAAAGACAGGAGGATGTTAGTCATGCATGTGCCCCTTGTGATGTGTGCATCATGGGGGGGGACAGTCATGCCTGCCATCCATGTCACTCACCAACCAGCCAGGTGTCCCCATACACGTTCTGTTCGAATTCCATTCGGATGGGGCTCTGATTGTATATGTAGCTGTCATGGCTGGATCCGGGGTGTTTGGCACGGACGTGCCATATGAGGCCTTGGGCATCGACTATCACCTGTACGTTGATGGAATGCCAATGCTTCCGATTGCGGTATATGTGCTCTGTCTCATGGGGGGGCTGGAGTGCCACATGTGTGCAATCAATGGAATCTGGCAATTCTGTAGAAATCTGTCATTGCCTTCAGCCGCAGGTTCTCAGTGGTGGGTTTGATGATTTGGTTGGCCATGCGTCTGAGGATTGCAGGGATAACCTGGTGCACACATCTGCTCATGGAGGATTGTGACATCCCAGCCACCACTCCACTTGTTCTTTGAAAAAAGCCACTGGCAAGGAAATGGAGTGTTGCCATGACCTTGACCAGTGGCTGCACTGCATGTGAGGGTTGGGCTTGTGATGTTCTCCTGCAGGGTTATGGTTAATTCCAGGATGGCATGAGTGGTGAATCTGAAGATGCGATACACCTCAGAATCACTCATGCCAAAGAGGTCTATGTGGGTGCGGTATATCCTCTCCCGTGCCCTCCTCCGTGCCCTCATCCTTCTTTGCTCCTCTAAAGTCAGTAGTATAGAGGATGCCAGGATGTCCCTGGCATGTTGGCATACAGATTGTTGTGCAACACGTGTGACTGCTCAGCTCCTCACTAACGGTGTTGCTTTCTCTGACATGTAGACGAATTGTCTAATTTTAGACCACCTTTTTATGGTCTAATTTTAGACAGGCCATGCAGCTGTTGCGCACAGTGCGTAGCCTGCGCTGCACCAACGTTCTTTTGTGGATCCCCGTAACTACCTCATTAGCATATTTGAATAGCAAATCAATGGTGTGTCTAGCGCAGTTTTGCGCGGACGGATGCGCCTGTCTATCGAAATTATGCTGGACAAAAAAAAGTAGATTTCTTGCGTATCTCGTTTTGGGGATGCGAAGTATCGAAACGCATGCGCAAATCCAGTGCAAATCCAGTGCTGGAGCTCAGCATGTCTCTCTGACTTCCATGGCTTTACATGATAAAACAAGTATTTAACAGCTTGCAGACCAGCCTCTGTCATCATTCTGCAGCAGGTTGGCTCTACTGCGCAAATTGCCATGATGTACATCGGCCGCTTTAAGAGCAGTAGTAGGCACGCGCACCCGCAGCATTTCGCCGGAGCCAATGTCCGCCGGCCACCAATGATCGCTCCACAGAGAGCCAGAACGAGGATCTGTCAATGTAAACAAACAGATCCACATTCTGACAGGGGAGTACAGAGAGATCGTCTGTTCCTAGTGATCAGGAACGGCAATATCTCTCTACTCCCAATAAGTACACTCCCCTCACAGTTAGAAACACCCCCCTAGCGAACACTTAACCCCTTGATCACCCCCTAGTGTTGACTCCTTCCCTACCAGTATTGTTTATACAGTAATCAGTGGCTATTTTTAGCACTGATCGCTGTATAAATGTCACTGGTCCCAGAAAAGTGTCAAAAGATTTCAATCTGTCCGCTACAATGTTGCGGTCCTGCTAAAAATTGCTGATCACCACCATTACTAGTAAAAAAAAGCCATAAATATATCCCCTATAGACGCTATAACCAATCAATATATGCTTATTGATTTTTTTACCAAAAAAATGTAGAAGAATTCATATTGGCCTAAACTGATGAAGATTTTTTTTTGGGGGGGGATATTTATGATATTGTTTTTTCTTTTTCAAACTTGTTTTTTTTTTTTTGTTTATAGCACAAAAAATAAAAACCTGGTGATTTAATACCACCAAAAGAAAGCTATATCTGTGGGGAAAAAATGACATACATTGTGTACAACATCACAAGATTGCACAATTGTCACTGAGCAACGCAGTGCCGTATCACAAACAATAGCCTGGTTATTAACCACTTAAGGACCCCCACACGCACATATACGGCCACAGAATGGCACGTACAGGCACAAGGGTGTAAATTTACGTCCCCGCCTAAGTGCAGTTCGGGGATCCCATCGGGACCCCCTCCGCGGCGTGCGGGGGTCCCCCTGGCTCCGGGAGCGATCCGGGACGAGCGGGCGGATGTCGGCGTTTACCCGCCCCCCCCCCGCGATCGCTCCCAGCCAATGCGCGCGCTCCCAGTCTCCTGTCACTTCCTCCTCCTGTGTAAACACAGGAAGGGGGAAGTGATGTAATCTCCCATCGCAGCGGTATTTCCAACCGCTGCAATGGGAGAAACACCTAACTGTAAGTGTGCACCAACATTACACTGACACACACTCACATAGGCATACTTAACCCCTTGCGATCTGACCCCCCACCCCCCCTGTCACAGTGTCACTGAATGCAGTGATCTAATCACTGCATTTAGTGTCAGTGTGACAGGCAGTGTAAAATCAGTTAGTGTTAGGTTCAGGATAGCCCCCCCCCCCCTAATAAAGTTTTAAACCCCCTGATCACCGCCCTAGTTAACCCTTTCACTCCCTATTGCCAGCGTCACTAAGCGATCATTTTTCTGATCGCTGTATTAGTGTCGCTGTTCCCGCTAGGTAGCTATTTTTTTTTTATCGCAATTTTTTTTTTTTACTAAAGACACATGGCTAAATAAATTTTGGCCTAAATGTTTGACTAAAATTTAGTTTATTTGATTTTTTTTTTAACAAAAAGTAAAAAATAGTGTTTTTTTTTCAAAAATGTCGCTCTATTTTTGTATATAGCGCAAAAAATAAAAATTGCAGAGGTGATCAAATACCACCAAAAGAAAGCTCTATTTGTGGGAAGAAAAGGACGCAAATTTTGTTTGGGAGCCACGTCGCACGACCGCGCAATTGTCAGTTAAAGCGACGCAGTGCCGAATCGCAAAAACACCTTGGGTCATTTACCAGCGTATTGGTCCGGGTCTTAAGTGGTTAAGGGTGTAAATCCTTCCAGGGCTGAAGTCGTTAAGAAGCCATGGATCTACATACCTCCTATCATAAACCATTTCGGACAACATAACCTATTTTATATATAAATGTTACTATAGACAGTATATACTTTACTTTTTAGGTCCTGAACACGACAAATAAAGAAAACATATACACCACTATGTATTCTCTTTAAGATGAAACATGAACATTATGTTTTGGACATCTTCCCAAAACATAGAGATGCCTCCCTTATTTCTACATTCTTGCCATGAATTTAAACTGTAACTGCAAATGAGAGTGGCTTAATACACAAGCTAATGCTGATTAGCATTTGCACTTTCTAACTTTGGAAATACATATATAGCATAATAGATACATAAGGCAGTTCTCCGTAATTTCCACTTTGCATTTAAGCCAGACCTTGTACACTATAATGAAGAAGACACAAGAATGAAAACAACCATTATAAAACTCAAGTTGTGCTTGACATTGCAGAAAACCCTCATTAATAGTTAAAGGATGTTATTATTAGCGGCTTCATCCATTTGCTTATGTCCATTTTGCAGCCGCCACGCTCTTTTTGATTACACAGTTGGACAACTTCACCTTTTTTTGTCCTTGTTACATCTGCAATCTTCATTCTTTAATTGTGTCCCCATCTGTGTTAGTGCTCATGTTTTTATTTTTTTTACATTTGTGTAGCATTTATTTAAAAGCTCATGCAGCATTAATTCCAAAAAGTACATCTTTTCAACCCTTAAAAACCTATCATCCATTAAGGTAATCTTTTATTGTGTGTTTGGGAAAGAGTTAAGCCGCATACACACGATCAGTCCATCTGATGAGAACGTTCTGATGGCCCTTTTCAATCGGTTAACCGATGAAGCTGACTGATGGTCCATCGCGCCTACACACCATCGGTTAAAAAAACGATTGGGTCAGAACGCGGTGACGTAAAACACAACGACATGCTGAAAAAAAATTAAGTTCAATGCTTCCAAGCATGCGTCAACTTGATTCTGCGCATGCGTGGATAATGATCGGTTTTATCCTAACGGTTAGGAATCCATTGGTTAAATTTAAAACAAGTTGGCTTTTTTTAACCGATGGATAACTAACCGATGGCGCCCACACACGATCGGTTTGGTCCGATGAAAACAGTCCATCAGACAGCTCTCATCAGTTTAACCTATCGTGTGTTTGCGGCCTTACATGACAAACCAATAGAAAAACATTTTTCTGGTGGCAACATATTTTTTTTTGTGTTTGATACCACTTCTTCATAATAAATTTTGATGGATTTCTTGTGTTATTTTATGTCATTGAAGTGTATCTAAAGCAAACTTTATACTCAACAGGAAGCAAGAGGATATGTTTTTAATGTGGTAGAAATTCCCTATTAGACAGTTGTCATGGGAGCACATGTCCCCATGACAAGATTTTACTTGTTCTGGTGGCAACTCATTTTGAAAGTGGTCTTACTTTATTCTGAGTGACATTGGTAATCAGGTCAATTAGAGAGTTCATCTCTAACAGGACACAGACAGCAATAGAGAATTGATAGTGGCTAAGGAACCTCACAGATATGAAACTTTTGAGTAATTTCAGAGCTCAACCAACTTGAGCCAAAGCCAGTGACCAGCTTTTATTGTGTGCTTAGGGCCAGTTCACATGTGTTCTTGTGTGATGGGATTTCCAGCCTAGTCACTTGAATGGCCTGAAATTGCACTGGATCACACCAGAAGTAGTGCATGCACTACTTTTAAAAATGTATTTCAACCAGCTTGCATGGTACTGACGTACAACGCTATCTAGTGCAAGCAAACACATTGTATTTGTGATCTGCATTTGGAGAGTCAATAAGAATACATTGACACTTGCAGAATATTGCAAACCAAGTGCGTTTTGAATGCAATGCAGGAATCATGCACAGAACACAAATTTCCTGCACTGAATTCTGGTGTTATTGAGCCCTTACAGTATAACATACCATACTAGCGGGCTAAAGAACTTTCACTTTAAAGTGACTTTTGCCCATGTGTGTTCTTCATTGGCCCAGTGCTGTCACCTTTAAGGGAATCGCTGTGGTTCTTATTTCCCATTCCTTGTGGCCCAATGGAGTGGTATGGGTATAAGGAGTCTTTATAATGCTGGGGATAAAAACTATTGAGTGACCCTCAGATTGATGCTGATATACTATTCCAACCATTTACATTTTGCATTGTTCATCTACAGACTCTTGTTTCTGGTATTCTGTCTTTTATAGACAAAGTAAGAAAGTAAATCATATCCGTTCTAACAAAGAATAGTATGCAGACCTCATATTCTGTATTCCATTAAGGTTTCAGTTTCCACACATATTTATATCTTTAATTACATGTCATAGAGATGAAATACCTTTCAATGGATTATTCCTTAACAATGAGCCCTTGTACACACGGGCAAGAATGCCGTCCGAGTGTAAAGACACTCCTTTCAAAAGAACCGCAGTTCTTGAAAGGCAAGAACGCGGTGACGTCATTGCGTACGACGAGCATGCGTACACTCTTTGGTTTCTCGGCATGTTCTCTATTTTTCTCGTCTAGATTCTGGGCAGTTTTATTGTCAAGAAACCTGAACCTCTCAGGCCGTGTACACACGACAGCAGAATTCAGCAAGAAACTCGATGGGAGATGTATTCTGCCGAGAAAACCGGTCGTGTGTATACTTTTCGCCGAGAAAACTGTCGAGGAACTCGTAGAGCCAAAAAGAGAGCATGTTCTCTACTGTATTTCCTCGATGGTCAATGGGAAAAATTTTCTCGACAAGTTTCTTGACAGCCGAACAAGGAACTCGACGGGGGAAACGATGTGTTTCGCCCATCGAGTTTCTCGGTCATGTGTACGCGGCCTTATACACACCCTCGGTATACTTAGCAAGAAATAAAATAAAGAGAACAGTGCAGCGCAAACCTAAATAGAAATGGTAATAAATATGCTCATACAAGTGAAAGAACACAAAAAAAAGGAAAATATGAAAAAATGAAAAAAAATTCCAAATTTGCAATAAGCAAACAACATGAAAAATATATCCTGCGACCAGGTAATAAGAGTATCTTCACCACGTGACTGGAAAACCAACACAGATTGTGATCCCTTCACCAGTAAAGATGGGTACTCTCACCTCACAGAAAGACCTTTGTTTTACCAAAGGTCTAATACTTAGCAAGAAAGCTCTGCCAGCAAGTGTAAACCAAGTGTGTGTACGAGGCTTAAGAGAAAGCACTGCTGCAGCAGGGGAAAACTGGTACTGTACAACCACCACTGCTCCACAGACCCCTAGCCTTGCCTGGAAATTAAACCTGAAGGACAGAAGATGGTTCATGGAGTTGTTTGCAATGATCAAAAGATTTATTAAATGAATATAAAAATAACAACAGGTCTCTGCTAAGCTTGGCGTTGATCCGTTCCACCCTTCAAGCCTCTGTATTTGTCAGCCAAGCCCGTAATCTTGTTAGGTGACTGACCGTGAGGTTCAGGAGATGGAAAGAGGTGCTTCCAAGACTTAACTGACATAGGAAAAGTTGGATCTGCAAATAAGTTAGCTGCTTATATCTATGGATCTGCTATTCTTTTTTCTTGTAGTTTCCACTAATGATAACCTTTGCTTATGCATTAATCATTTCTCATCACATTTCTAGATTAGATTGCACTGGTTTGTAATGCATATACTGTCTTGGTAGTCTTGGAACCTTTTGTCACTTACTACTGTAAATACAGACTCCAAAAGGAAAAAGATCCAGAGTCCTATGCCTTGTACACACAACCAGTTTTCCTGACATGCCAAAACCCAATGTTTTCCTGACGTGATTCCTCTCAAGCCTACCTTGCATACACACGTTCAGTCAAAAAAACCGCATGACCAAAGCGCAGTGACGTCCATCACATACGACGTCACTATAGTTACATAGTAACATAGTTAGTCAGGTTGAAAAAAGACACAAGTCCATCCAGTTCAACCATAAAAAAAATAAACAAACAAAATAAAACACAGTACATCCCATACACCCAACTCCATACCCACAGTTGATCCAGAGGAAGGCAAAAAAAAACAGCAGAGCATGATCCAATTTGCTACCGGAGGGGAAAAAATTCCTTCCTGATCCCCCGAGAGGCAATCGGATTTACCCCGGATCAACTTTACCTACAGAACTTAATACTCAGTTATATTATGTGTATTTAGGAAAGAATCCAGGCCCTTCTTAAAGCAATCTACTGAGCTGGCCAGAACCACCTCTGTAGGGAGTCTGTTCCACATTTTCACAGCTCTTACTGTGAAGAAACCTTTCTGTATTTGGAGGTGAAATCTCTTTTCCTCCAGACGTAAAGAGTGCCCCCTTGTCCTCAGTGTTGACCTTAAAGTAAATAACTCAACACCAAGTTCACTATATGGACCTCTTATATATTTGTACATGTTGATCATATCCCCCCCCTTATTCTCCTCTTCTCAAGAGTGAATAAATTCAGTTTTTCTAATCTTTCCTCATAGCTGAGCTCCTCCATGCCTCTTATCAGTTTGGTTGCCCTTCTCTGCACTTTCTCCAGTTCTCCGATATCCTTTTTGAGAACTGGTGCCCAAAACTGGACTGCATATTCCAGATGTTGTCTTACTAATGATTTGTACATAAAGGGGACGTTCCATTCCAATGGCGCCACCCTTAGGGCTGATTTTGCTGATCCTCATGTAAAGTAAAAGTTTGGTGAGAGATAATTTGCGCTTTTCATGCGCTGCATTAAAAGATGAAATAATTTGCAGCATGACGAATGTGCTATCTCCATTCCGAACGCTAGTTTTACCAGAACGAGTGCTCCCGCTTCATACTTGGTTCTGAGCACGAGTGTTTTTTGCGACGAGAAAAAGACTAACGAGAAACACCACGGGAAAAAATAGAGCAGGCTCTAATTTTCTTGTGGGCAGTTTTCTCGTCAGGAAAACTGGTTGTGTGTACGAGGCATAAGGAACTTTGAGGTATTCTCCACAGCCTCCTGTAAGTGATAAAATGCTTGGGCCATCAGCTAAGAGAAACACTGCAAAGTACAGAATCAAGAGAACTGATAATGATTAAACATAGACAGGGAGTTGGGACAGGTGACAGACATTAAAGGGGTTGAAGAGGTTTGTTTTTTATTTTCTAAATAGGTCCCATTAAGCTAGTGCATTGTTGGTTCACTTACCATTTCCTTCTATTTCCCTTCTAAATGTTTTTTTTCTTTATCTGAATTTCTCACTTCCTGTTTCGCTTAAGTAAGCTTTCCACCATCATCCGATCGGTGGAAAGTCAGTCAAAACAGCTTACTGAGGAGGAACAGGAAGTGAGAAATTCAGACAAAGAAAACAAAGAAAAAAAAGCATTTAGAAGGGAAATTTAAGGAAAAGGTAAGTGAACCAACAATGCACTAGCTTAACCACTTAAGGACCTCCGCACGCACATTTACGGCCACAGAATGGCACGGATGGGCACAAGGGCGTAAATTTACGTCCTCGCCCAGTAGCGGGTCGGGGGTCCGATCGGGACCCCCTCTGCGGCGTGCGGAGGTCCCCGTGTCTCCGGGAGCGATCCGGGATGAGCAGGCGGATGTCGGTGTTTACCCGCCCCCCCGCGATCGCTCCCAGCCAATCGCTGCGCTCCCAGTCTCCTGTCACTTCCTCCTCCTGTGTAAACACAGGAAGGGGGAAGTGATGTAATCTCTCATCGCAGCGGTATTTCCAACCGCTGCGATGAGAGGAACACCTCACAGTAAGTGTGCACCAACATTACACTGACACACACACACATAGGCACACTTAACCCCTTGCGATCTGAAAGCCCCCACCCCCCCTGTCACAGTATCACTGAATGCAGTGATCTAATCACTGCATTTAGTGTCAGTGTGACAGGCAGTGTAAAATCAGTTAGTGTTAGGTTCAGGATAGCCCCCCCACCCCCCTAATAAAGTTGTAACCCCCTGATCACCGCCCTAGTTAACCCTTTCACTCCCTATTGCCAGCGTCACTAAACGATCATTTTTCTGATCGCTGTATTAGTGTCGCTGTTGCCGCTAGGTAGCTATTTTTTTTTATTGCAATTTTTTTTTTTACTAAAGACATGTGGCTAAATAAATTTTGGCCTAAATGTTTGACTAAAATTTAGTTAATTTGATTTTTTTTTAACAAAAAGTAAAAAATAGTGTTTTTTTTTCAAAAATGTCGCTCTATTTTTGTATATAGCGCAAAAAATAAAAACCGCAGAGGTGATCAAATACCACCAAAATAAATCTCTATTTGTGGGAAGAAAAGGACGCAAATTTTGTTTGGGAGCCACGTCGCACGACCGCGCAATTGTCTGTTAAATCGACCTTGGGTCATTTACCAGCGTATTGGTCCGGGTCTTAAGTGGTTAAAGGAACCTATTTAGGAAAAAAAAATGCAAAAAAAAAATGAAAACTAAAAAAAAATATCATAGCCTACACAGCATTGTCCGCTCTTCCTAACAGTCTCAGAATACACTGACAATATGGTAGATGTGAGTCTACCTTTTTCTAGTAAGAGGGCTGGGTTTTCCATTCCTTCAAAATATTGCCTCTCGTGACTCAGCTGACGAGGGACAGTCCATGCACAGGATTATAAGTTATTCCATATTTCTAGTGGAAAATCCACAATTCATCGCTACTGTCAGTTGGTGGACTAACTTCTTAACGTGGGAAGCAGACACTAGTGCTGACGTCAGACCACTGTCCGATACCATGTAAAACAGGGGGGGTGCAATCAGCGCAAAAATATAAAGATCAGAAAAAAATTAAAATAATAAGTGTAAAAATGAAAAATACTCAAAGAGTGAATTTCATATGGATGCAAGCTGAACACCAAAAGAACAATCACAAAATTCCTGAAGTAAATATATATATATACCAGATCGGCAGTGGCACCCATTGTCATATGTTTTTATCATTCATTTGATTTTGGCTTTCAACTTACAATTCCAATAAATACTATACTAATGGAGACTTTATCTAGCACCCGGTGAGCTTTTTTTAATACAGCTACATCTGGATGGTGTGAGTTGCTGAACAGTCTTCCCCACAACAGATGAACAAATCTACACTGAGTGCGTGTTTGCTGCTGTAACGGCAGACAGCTTTTCTGGTGAGTGTCCATTTCACAAGGGTGCAGTGCATAATCTGGAGCACGATACTGAATCACCTCTTAATTTTTTTATTTTTTAAGTCACCATCAAATTTTTGTGTATATCTTTGCACTGAACTATTGTGTTTTCACCTATAAGTTTATATTGCTGATCCTATCATGGGACTGTGCATTTACATTTTTCACTATATTAGTTCTTTATTGTTGATTTCCATCCACATGATTTGATTTCTCTATCTTTCTCTCTCTCTCTCTCTGTATATATATATATATATATATATATATATATATATATATATACATACAGTGGAACCTCGGATTGCGAGTAACGTGGTTAACAAGCGTTTTGCAATGCAAGCACTTTTACAAAAAAATCCTAACTCGGTTTGCGAGTATTGTCTCGCAAAACAAGCAGGGTTCAGTCAAAAGTGGTGTGCAGTACCGCGTTTGGCCTGAGGTGGGGGGCACCAGAGCCAAGCGGAGCTGAATGGCGGTGAGTGGATTCGATCGGCGCCATTCATAGTCATACGGAAATGCTCGGAAAGACACAGAAATACTCCATTCCCGAGCCTTTCCGAGGTTTGCCGAGGTCAGCTGAGCTGTCCTCGGGCCTTTATGGCTGTTTCCAAGGCTCTCCGGAACCCCCCAACACTCTGATTTGATATGCGAGTACTTTGGAATACAAGCATTCTCCTGGAACGGATTATGCTCGTAATCCGAGGTTCCACTGTATATATATTAGGAAAGTAATAGAATTCCTGCAAGCCTCAATCAACCCAAAGCCTAATTGATACCACTAGCCAGCTGCAAGCGTTACACACGTCTCATAAGCTCATGCACATAGACAAAAATAGTAAATTATACGCTGCGATTTGGAATATCACACAATAAATGCGTGCTAAAGATTAAAACAAACACGTGTAGTGTTAATGTGACATATGTGACATACTGTAGATGTGATATGACCAAAACAAAAACAATAATTATGTCAATTAAAACATTAATAATTAAGTGCTCATGTGCATCCACGTGCTTTGTAACACAGATATAAGTGTCCGGTGGTATATAGGCAACAACACTAGTTCCACTTTAAATAGCAAAAAATGCTATTGTGCAAAAACAAGTCGTTTTATAATAAAATGTTGTGACTGTCCTGTTGAAAAAAGTGCATATGTGTGGTATTCAGTAATAGCACTACTGACATGCTTATAAATCCATGCGTCTGAAAATTATTGACAGGTGTTACAGATCATGCATTGGTGCTCTCATTCCAGTGACCCCCTAGGTATTAAATGCTCACCTTGGAGCGTGTGACTTAGCAAATATGCTCAGTCAGTACATGCTTGTGAACCACCCCTGGGTTCTATATTGGTAACAGGATCCTGGGCTTCCCATGCAGTATCTCGGGAATAATATTGAATAAAATGCCTTGATAGTGTGATATTGCTTTAAATGTTTTATTAAACAAATAAGAACAACCCCCTAATGGGGTACTCGCATGCACCAGGTGCGTTAGTGCACCACTTTGTGTATGGCATGAAATATTACAGCGTCTGGTTTTGGAATATTGTATTCTTCCTCCTAAGCAGGTACTGTAGACTGCCTGTTGTGTGTGTGTGTGTGTGTGTGTATATATATATATATATACGGTATATATATATATATATATATATATATATATATACCGTATATATATATTAGGGCTGTTACTGATCAAAATGTTTGTGTTCGATTAATCGTTTTTTTTTTTCTCAAAATTCTTTATTTATACACAACAAGAGCGTTTCCACACGGATCACAGTAACATCGTAAAACATAACGATATCCAAAGATGTACAAATGAACAGCACACAGCTAAAAATACACTGCTGTTAAGTTTAAACGGGTTATCACATAGCGTCAGGCCACCAGCCCTCGCGGGCAATACGCAGCCAACACTGCAGTGGTGTCACTCCGCCTATCGTCCAATTTCCCATCAGAGTCGTTGGTAGTGCAATAGTTACCCATGGGATGTGGTGTGCAGTTAAGGATCCGTGGACCCGCTCACCTTTTCCGGATATCTAGGAGGTAGCAGAAGCAGAGAGAAGAAGGATAGTAAACAGTGGGGACTCTCCAGACTCATTCTGGAGAGGTAGGAAGGGTAGTCGCCCCATCTTGTTTATGTCGTCCACTTTCCGTAGCCACATTGCTACAGTCGGTGGTTCTGGGGATTTCCAGCAGATGGGGATGCATACCTTTGCGGCGTCAAAAAGGTGTCGGATGATCGATTTCTTATACACCCGTGTGGGGATGTCATTGGCGTGTAATAGTAAGAAAGCTGGATCGTCGGGGATTTATCTGTAAACTTTTGTGAGATCCTCCTGACTTCCGTCCAGAAGGGTCTCAACCGTGGACAGAGCCAAAATATATGGAGCAGCGTACCCTTCTCGGTCTGGCAACGCCAGCATGAGTCTGAGGTCGTCTGGAACAATTTACTGAGCAGGTCCGGTGTACGATACCATCGTGTCATGATTTTATAATTTGTCTCTTGGACTTTCGTGCATATGGAGGACTTGTGTGCGAATGTCAATATTTGTTGTTTTTTCTTGGTCGAGAATGTGCAGTGTAGGTCCTGTTCCCATTTAGCTATGCATGGGATTTGAAATCCCTCTGCCGGCGCGATCAGTGTGTTATATATAATGGACAAGGCGCGTGGTAGTGTTTCTGTGCCCGAACATAGCTCTTCCAGCTATGAGTGAAGTCCGGTGGTCCACTGTGCTAGCAACTTCTGGACCGCTTTTAAAAGTGGCGGGAAGTTTAATTGTAAAAGTTTGGGATAGGGTTGGGGGGATACTCGTGCCAAGGTAGTTCAGAGCCTTATCTGTCCACTGCAGCCCAAACCTGCTGCGGAGGCCTTCCAGACTGTGCCTCGGGATTCCCACTCCCATCGCCACTGACTTGCTCATATTTATTTTTAGATTGGAGAGTCGTCCATATATTTCAAACTCCCGCATCAGGCCGGGAAGGGATGTTCCTGGGTCAGTCAAAGAGCAGGTCATCCGCATAGGCGGAGACCTTGTATTCCCCATCTCCCACTCTAATCCCTGAAATGTCTGGGTTTGCTCGTATGTGTCGCAGGAAGGGTTCGTGTGTGAGCGCAAAGAGTAGGGGCGACAGGGGACACCCCTGCCGCGTCCCATTTGTGATCGGAAACGATTCAGACAGCACTCAGTTGGCCCTGACTCTTGTTGTCGGGTCCGTGTAGGTCGCCAATATCCAGTTCAGCATTTTATGGCCCAGCCTGATGTGTTTTAGTGTATTGAACACGAATCGCCAATTGACGCGATCGAACGCCTTTTCGGCGTCGGTGCTCACCAGGACGCAAGGCGTTATTGTAGTGTTCACTGCATGTACGAGATTCAGGACTTTGGCAGTGTTGTCCCTGGCCTCCCTGGTGGGGACAAACCCAACCTGATCAAGGTGAATTAGACTCGGGAGGTGGCTTTGGATTCTGGTCGCGAGGATTTTAGTAAGGAGTTTGAGATCCACGTTCAGCTACGAAATAGGGCGGTAACTGCCGCATTGGCTTGGGTCTTTCCCTTCTTTAGGGATAACCGCAATCTGCGCTTGCAACGTCGATACATGTAATCTCTTCCCTGTACCAAGATTATTAAACAGAGAGATCAAATGGGGGCTCAGGGAGGGGAAGAATGTTTTGTAATACGCCACGGTTAGCCCGTCTGGGCCCTGGGCTTTACCTGGCTTGGTGCTGCCCAAGGCTAATTGTAATTCAGGTAGAGTGATGGGCCCTTCAAGCAGTTCTCTAATGTCTGCAGATAAGGTCGGCATGGCCGAGGAGGCTAGGTATTCTCTCGAAGAGTCCGCATCGGGGTCCAGGGGTGTAGTGGGTAGATTATATAGGGTATTGTAAAAGTTCCTAAACTCCCGGGAGATTGACTGCGGAACTGACACCTTCCGTCCCTCCCGGTTAACCACGTGGGGAATGTAGGACACGCTGTTTTGTGTGCGCAGGGAGCGGGCCAACATTTTCCCACATTTGTTTCCCGACTCATACACCTTGCGTCTGCAAATTTAAATGGCTGCCTTGGTCTTGTATGTAAGAACGTCTGTGACCTGTCTCCTCATGGTGTCAAGCTCAATGCCCAGCTGTCTTGTTGGTGTTTGTTTGTGTTGTGACTCTAAGGTATGAAGTTTGGACAGCAGAGTATTCAATTGTTCCGTCCTCAATCTTTTCTTCCTGGCCCCGTGCTTAATAAGGATGCCTCGTACTACCGCCTTGTGGGCTTCCCATACTACCTCCGGTCTACTATCTGGGGTGCTGTTGTCAGTAAAGTAATGTTGCAGTTCCCTCACAACGTCTGCTAGGATTTCGGGGTCTTGTAGCAGAGATTCATTTAGCCTCCAGGGGTGCTTCTGTTCGGATCCGTGCTCCAGCAGGGCATAGCTCAGAGTAATCGGGGCGTGATCAGACCATGTGATCGACCCTACCTTGGCGTCTTTCACTGCACTCAGGTTTCGGTGCTGTACTAGGAAGTAGTCGATTCGGGAGTATACATGGTGTGGTCTAGAGAAAAAGGTGAAGTCTTTCTCTCCTGGGTGGAACAGGCGCCATGTGTCTACAAATTGGGAGGAGTGAAGCGTCGCCTGTATATGACTATGGGTTTTTACGGATGTCGAGGACAGCCCAGTGGACGTGTCTTCCCGTGGTGAGAGAGGAATATTAAAGTCGCCCCCTATGATTAAGTGTCCAGTGGCGAATTTTGTCAGGTGGCTAAGTTGTCTTGACAAAAAATTATCCTGGTGTTCATTCGGGGCGTAGAGGTTTGCCAGAGTGACCTCTGTCTTGTCAATCCGTCCTTTTATGAACAGAAAACGTCCTCCAAGGTCTCTTTGTACATCTCCTAGGGTCCAGGGTATTACGGCTGCAATAATTACCGAGACACCTCTGGACTTCGCATCCGAGTAAGAGGAGTGGTAGACCGTGGGATAATATCTGTTTTTTTAGGCTTGGGAGCTTGTTTTCCCTAAAGTGCGTCTCCTGTAAGAGGACAATGTCTGCCTTCTGGCTACGGATGTCGTGGAGTAGCATCCTACGTTTCTCGGGTGTGTTCAGGCCCTTGACGTTCAAGGACATGATCTTTAGTGCATCCATGCTCGCGGGTGAAGGGTGGGAAGGGGTTATGTGGTTAGGTAAAAGGAGTTAGCGTGTGGCCCAGTGTTGGCCAAAGAGCAGGAATTAAAGAGATAGGGGAGGGGGAGAGTTTTAAGAGGTATGTGTCTCCGCCCAATATGGCAGGGGCACACAGAAGATAACCAGCACCAGACGGTGTGGTCAGGAAGAGAGTCTAATTTAGCCTAAATGGCTAGAACGCTCACCAGAGATAGTCTGGCGTATGAGCGCAGGCCTATGTGGGTAGGTCTATAGACAAAGCCGGTGGTGTGGGCCCCCGACCCTATCAATCCCCCCCCAGCCATAGCAGATGTTGATACATAATAACAGTATTCCAATCTGTGGTATTGTATTGGCAATGCAGAAAGTTTAAAACAGAAAAAAAACAACAACATGTAAAATGAGGAATAAGGCAAAACACGCACATTATAGAATCTCAACTTAAGTATTCGTACCCATAAAAAGTGCAACATGAGGTACCTTAGTTGTCTAACCGGTAAACCTGAAGGGTGTAGTATCCCCCACTCCGTCCTTAAAATAATTTCAAACGGCCAGCGGTCCCTCCTCCCCCATAAGCAGGGCGATACACTGTGGTGTTTCAGATCTTCCATTCAATCTAGGGGGTCCATATACAACTCGGTACCCTCCCTTCAGCACCCATCTCTCACTCCCATCCTCACCCCACCTACCACTGCATCGCACCCCTCACTCCCGACAAGAACATCAGGCATTTTACGTGCTGGGTACACTACCAACAATACATCTCCAGTCCCCTCCTCCTACAGCTGGCTTGAGGGGGGGAAGAACCCGTGCTTATGCGGTGCCACAGCACTGTCTAGTGTTCGAAGGCCTTGGCTGCCTAACATGCAGGAGGGGAGGGGGGGAGGGCACCGCACACTCAGTCTACGGGAGATCAGGGTACGTCCTAGCAGCGTGGGGGCCCGAAAAACTACAGTGCTCCCCGCCCCTCCGTTGTCAGAAGAGCAAGAGCCAAAAAGAGAACAAAAATTGAATGGGCATGGGGGGGATGTGCGGGATGGCACTGTTTCAGTCCCACATGCCGCAGGCAGCTAGGGGAGACCAGCCTAGGCCTGAGTGGGGCCGTCCAGGGTATCTATACTGAGGAAGTCCGCCTTTATCCACAGCATAGGGAGAGGAAACAGGGTGCCAGGTACAGGACCATTCTCTGGTCTCCAGGGAGTCAGGGCGCGCCCTAACAGCGCGGGAGACCAAAATAAAAACAAGACTGTTCAGGGTGACCGGCCAGAGCAATGAACTATAGCCTCTCACTTCGCGGGTATGGGTCACGAGTGGCACCCATGTTTGGAGGGTCAACCTCGGGGGAAACAGCAGCCTGGGGTTCCCGGGTCAGGACGGCATAAAGGGCCCTTGGGTGTCAGTAAAATGAGAGGGAAAAACGCGGGGGGGGTAAATCCGCTGGCACAATAGAGGGAGGGCAGATAACGGAGTTCCGGGGATTGCGGCCTACGGCCTACTCACGGTGTTCCCCACCCGAGGGTGCACGGCGTCTCCTCCGTCCACGACCCTGCCGGTGTGCGTCCATTCCGGGTCTGTACATCGAAGGGCCCACTTGGCCAAGGACACGAGGTAGGAGCTGCAACCAGTCGGGAACAGAAATCCGGTCTGTATCGAGGAACTGGAAGAGGGCCGGGAGGTCTGCCGACGTCTGTACGATGAACGCCGCTCCATCCTTTCTGAAGGTCACTGCAAGTGGGTAGCCCCATCTGTATGTGAAGCCTTGCTGTTTCGCCAAGTCCAGGAGGGGTTTCAGCATCGCCCGACGGCGTAGCATCGCCCGTGATATGTCCGGCAGTATCTTGATCGTCGATCCCTCTAGCAGGACCTCACCTCGATCCCACGCTCCCCGGATGATGCGCTCCTTCTGTGCAAATCGGAGCAATCTACACACGACATCCCGGGGTCTGTTCGAGTCATCTGATCTTGGGCCTAGTGCGCGATGTGCGCTATCCAACTTCAACAACTTCTCTCGGGTCTCCTAGCACCTCCTGGAATAGTTGTAGGATTGTGTCGCCCAAGGCATCGGTGTCCACCGATTCCGGTATTCCACGTACCCGCAGATTGTTGCGGCGGCTCCTATCTTCGACCTCCTCTAGGTGTAGTTGAAGGGTGACCGCCGTTTCTCTGTGGAGGTCTCTGTCATGTTCCAGGCCGGACACACCCTGCTCCAAGGCTGCTAGAGATCCCTCGCCCGTAGACACTCTGTCCGACAGTGTAGACACCTCCGCCCGTACCTCCTGGAAGTCTCGTCGGTGCGTCTCTTCTGATTTTAGTATGAGAGTCTCTATATCGGAGCGGGTAGGGAGGGCCTGCAGGAGCGCTCGTATCTCCCGCTCCGTCGGCGTGCCCCCCGGTCCAGCTATTGAGGTGGACATGGTCGGTTGCGCCTCCGGCAATCTCGATGTGGCGGTATCCTCCGGCATATCGTCTGGGTGGAAAGTCCATTCAGCCTGGTCCGGGTCGTCTATTGGGCCGCCATGCGGATTGCCACGTGGTGCCGCCACTCTTGCTCCCGGCGAGATCTGCACTTGAGGGTGGAAATAGTGGTGTAAGCTGCCTATTTTAGCACCAGATCGGGTAAGCCGTGTTGTACCTCTATCCTTGTTCTTTTTGGCAGATTGCATGCCTGTATTTTCAGGTCTTTGGCCAGTAGAAGGGAGGACAAGGCCGGGAGCTCCAAAGTTCTGCTTCCTCACTCTGTTGTTTACTAGGGCCTTTAGTGGTTTGGGGTGAGATATCTCTTTCTCTATCTTTTCCCCTTCCCCTTTTTCCCTTTCCTTCCTTTCCCCCCTCTTCCTTTTCTGTTGTTTTTATGCCGTTTTTAATGTTTTTACCGAGTTTTAGAATGTCTATATGTTTATTGTAACCGCCACTCGATTTTATGTTGTTTTTAAAGTTTGTTCTTTTTGGTATGTATCTGGTAACGTGACTGGATGGGAAGCAGGCGCATCGATGCAAACATGTTTTGTGAATTATGCGCCTTGTATAAGAAACAAACAATAAACAATAAACAATAAACTCAGCCATGTCCAGGCCACGCCCCCGTTTTTTTTTTTAAATCGATTAATCGAATAATTTCGATTAATTATAACGCACATACAGATCCAACTACTTTTAGCTGATCTCCTTGCAGGCTGATTCCCAGTGCAGCTACCAACCACTGGAAAAATGGATAGCAGGATACAAAAAACACACAAAGGCAGCGCTCGATAGTAATAGCATTAAAACTGTTATAGTCTTTAAGTAGGTAACCAAATAAATATTGCACTGAAGATAAAATCGATGTAGCTACATAAACTGTAAAAATGGTGTGAGTAATACCAAACGGTACCAAAAGCAGTCATAAAAACATGTAGCTAAGTATGATACTGGTATAAAAATGTGTACAACAATACCACTGCTGGATCCAGATGAGGAGAGGTCAACATCAGTCCGTCGGCATGTAGATGTCCCGTGAAGAGAACTATCACAACTCCCAGTGGATGGTTGTAGAATCCCAGGGTGATAGAGGGAAGTGATAGAGGTAAGTGTAACAGCCCTCGCGTGTGGCAGATAGTAAGGTTCCGCCGCCATGCAGATATGAAGGCACAGCGAAGGAGCCCTTCAGATGGACACAGCAAGCCCCCACCGGTGTCCGTGATGTTACCGGATCTCCGACGGAACTCCCTGAAGGCCCAGAAGCCGGCGGAAAGAAGAGTACCAATCAAGAGAATTTTAATCGATCAAAAAGATTTTGATCGATCAAAAAAATTAAAGATTAATCGATTAATTAAAAGTTAATTTGCACAGCCCTAATAAATATATATATATTTCACTTTTAACACTTTTTTGGACTTTATTTCAATGTGCTGTCCATTGACAGTATTCTCATCTCATCGCTGTTCATTTACATTTGGCGCTACACACTTTTTCACTTCCGATTATTTATAATATCTGTGTCAGCTGCCGCCCCACCACAGCACAGAGATACATATTTTTATTTCTCTAATCTTTTAACCAAATCCAAAAATAAACAATTTACTTGATGTAAAAATACAATGTACAGATTAAGGGCCAGTGCAGTCAAGTGACTGTTTTTTTCTGCATAGAAAATGCATGGAAAGTAGGCTATATGGTTTTCAACGGCATTGTTTACAACATTGGGTCAGTTCCAAAAATAAAGTAGAACATGCTGCATTTTTCCTGCACTGGACTGTGCTGGAATGCTGTAAAACGCATCAAAAATGCACCGACTTGGTCCTGTGGAAAATAAACAGGAAAAAAGGCATCTGGAATGCATCCAGAATCGCATCAAAAATGCACCAGAACGCTCTTTGCTTGAAAAAGTTATGTTTAAGGACTCGAAACAAAGCATGTCTCTACTGAGGTTTTAATTTTTACACTGCCATTTTTGTACAAGGAATAAAAAAAGCTATTTATATGTTCATACTTATGACTTTGCTGTGGTTGCCTTTTTAGATTCTTATATGCAATACTACTATGAAAATATGGCAGAAGTACGTAAATATGTAAAGTCACAATAGAATAACCTTAGAACAAACTTCACATTAACCCACTCTGTGTATTAACTGCAATACATGACTGATTGTCTTTGTACTGTATATATTATATTTATGTATTTCATTTTTAAACACTTTGGGGTCAATTCGCAAAGCTTTATTTTCAGATTGCGGGTGTTATTTTAACGATTTTGCACGTTATTGAAGCTAGTTCAATTCACTAAACGATTTAACACTTTGAAAAATCATCAAATAACGTTTCACTACACAGAACCGATATTTTAAGGTGTGGATCCTTATTTAACGATTCGATCGTTATTTTAAAGAGTCAAATCTTTATTTTAAAGAGTCAAATCATTAAATATGTACAGAAGTGCAATTCACAAAGATTTTTTTTGACAGTTATCGATCGTTAATTTAACACCTCCCTCAGGGTGTCGTTATCACATTTCCCAGGCGATATTTTGTTGTTAGAGGAAGCTTTTGGCGATTTTTGTAGTGTAGTGAAGTTTTTAGTAGTGTTGGGCAAGATGGAACCATGCTCTATTTGAACTTAAAATTATCCAGAGGCGAAGAAGAACACGTTAGAATGTTGTTCAGATTTATAAACGTGTATTCCGTTCACGTACTATTTTGGATGACTTTTCTGAAACCCAGGTGATAGCTAAATTCCGATTATCATCTCCCATGATTTATTCTCTGTATGAGGAAATACACATGGCTTTAGAAAAACACACACTAGAAGTTTTGCACATCACATGCTCAATCTTCACGTGTGTCTTGCTTGTGTCCCTTTCTCTCTCTGTATCTGCTCTTTTCCACATGCAGCTGTTCTCCTCCCCTTCTGCTCCCAGAATGCATCTCTCCAGCATTATTTAACGATCTTAGACGTTATTATTACGATTTGGGACGTTAAAATAACTCTTGAGTAGTTAGCATAACGATTGGATAAAGAGTCAGTTGAAAACCATAATGACTATGTTGAATAACGATTATAGCTTTAGTGAATACCATGTTTGCTAGCGTTAAATAAGGAGTGCTAATTTAACAACTGAAGAAAACCAATAACGTTTCTCTTTGTGAATTGACCCCTTTACATTTTTATATTTCAGATCTTTTTTATTGAGTCATATAGTGCAAAGGTTACAGATGTTATGCTAATATGCAAAGTACATTATTTTTGTATATGCCATTCAAAAAAGGCCCCTGTAAAAGTTTGATTCAAAGTATATAAGTGTAGCGCTGATGTATATAAATGTGTATATTGCATTCCCTAGATGGCATTCATGGACATTGAGATTGTTGAGTGCTTGGAGCCATCTAGTGGCCAATTGTTGTTAATGCAAGAAGCATTCCACTATCTGAGGAATAAAGAAGAAAGACTATTGGTTCTCAGAGTTGACCTTTGTAAATAGGAAGTTGATCAAAGACCCAGGAACAATTTCTTGCGCAGTGCATGCTGGGATTTGCTATATAAGGAGTGGGAGCAGCCATCTTGGGTCCTTTTGGAACCGCATGGGCAGCCGGAGAGGATCTGTGAGGAGACGGGACCGAACAACAAGGCCCACGGACATTTCCATTGAGCATCGGAGGACGGGAGTCCCCCAGCAGAGTTGGCCTGGTGTTTGATCCAGCTGACGGAGCAACGGGAGGAGGTCGCCGGACTGTACGGAGCCTGTGTCCAGTTAGGTGAGTGGGTTACGGCCCACAGTTTGTTATGCCTCACACGCCATTAGACTAACACACAGGCCTCACTACATACTTCCAAGAAGAAGCGGAGGGGTTGCCTTTAGGTAGGTTGAAGGCCTAGTTGTTCGGGATGCTCTCCAGAAGGCCAAGGCAGTTAACCCACTCATTGCGGAGACATTTTTTTCAGGAAGTTTATTCGTTTTGTTTGGATTACAAATTACTTGGGAAACATTATTAGCTAGCGAAGAAAGAAGATCAAGAACTGACTGTTTTTTTTTTTTTTTGTGAGATCTCACGGTTACCTTACAAAGTAGGGGGAGCTCCTAGGCTTAGTTTTATTTTCTTATTCATATACCTGCAGGTATACTGTTTGTTATTTGATTGCTGTATAGATTCAATTTTTTTTTGTGCTATCATCCCATGTTAGGAGGATAGCACAGTTTATGTACTGGTGTTTCTTTACTTGCCAATTATCAATAGTAAAAGAATACTACTGTTTAAGCATATCAGGGTTGTGGCGTATTGCTTTATTCACTCTAGGTGCCGCTCGTGGATCCTGAAGTTACAAACAGGTATCTGGTATCACATTGTACAGTATTGTATTGTATTGCACCACAGCTGTGTAAAGGGGATTGAGCCTTATCATTGGGGTTGTAGTTAGAGAGTGCAGGCCCAAAATTTAATCAGCAGCTCCTGCGGGGGTCAGTGCTACACGTGGGGGCTCGTCCGGGATCCTGTCACTCTACAAGAAACCCACCCCCCCCCCCTTGAGGTCACCATGGACCCCATCACAGTAGTCCGTTGGTGCGAAGCAGAAGGGACACGCTCAGAAGCGAGCGTGGCCATTGAACTCCCAGGGAGCGACTGGGAGAAGAAGCAAATCAAAGAGGTGGTACAGACATTGTCTCCAGACAGAAAGGCCTACGTGGTTGCAGTGAAACCAGACTTTGGGACTGATTGCACCTATGCCCTAATAGAGTGGGGACGGGGTGTCCCTGAAAATTTCCACGGTGCTACCATAAAATTGTCCGAGAAGACAGTGTTCCACCTGACACACCCCTGCAAAAAGCAGTTAGAACCCCTAGACAGGAACGCAGGAGCCGCCGCCCAGCGGCAGGCGGAACAACAACTGGCTGAGTTACAGCGACAATACCGTGAAATACAGGAAAAGTTTCAGGAGACATCCAGCATCATAGCAGATCGCATGGATGGACTGCGCGTCGGCTCAGAAGACCAGAGAGCTGGCCAGATGACACCAAACCCAAGGAGGGAGCCAAGAAGACGCAGCAGGGGCTATCTGCAAGAAGTAACTATTAGGAAGGATTTCCGCATTGATGGCCAGATAGGAGAAAAGGGACAGAAGGGCAAACTGTCTTACACCAGCCTCCTACACCAAATAGAGCTGGGGCTACAAAAAGGATATCTGGAATCGGAAATCAGAGAGGCTGTGATCCACGCCATCAGCCCAGGCTCAAGTGTTAGGGGCATGTTAGAGAGAAAGAGTGATTTGACTTTGAACCAGCTTAAGAGGATTCTAAAAAGTTACTATGAGGAGGAAGATGCCACAGAGCTATTCCACCAACTGATAAATATTGCACAGGACAGTAAAGAGACTACTCAGAACTTTCTGTTTCGGGCCATTGAACTCAAGGACCGCCTGCTGTTTACCTCAGGAGAGAGAGGGAGCGGGGAACAATTTGGAGCTGAGCTGGTACAGAAGAAATTCCGGAGATCCGTGACCACGGGGCTGAGGAGCGACTATGTCAAGCTCCACTTGAAGCAGTACTTGGAAGATCCCTTAACTCCAGACGAGGTCCTTCTTGAAAAAGTGAACGAAGCGGATAAGATGGAGATTGAGAGAGACCAGAAACAGAGAAAGCTTCAAGCTTTAAACACCACAAGTGCTAAAATACAGCAGGTAGGTGTCCCCTTAGACACCCAGGAGTTGAATGTGCTGGCGGCAACCATTGACCAGGGATCATGGCTTTCATCTGTACACCACCCACCCGCGAGTCAGACGGAGCTGGAGAGGCTTATGCAGACCCAGAAAGAGATACTGGAGATGATGGCCATGATGATGACTCAGCTGGTGAAACTAAAGGCAGAAGGAGTTATGCCAAGGAAGGTCCCAAAAGCTGCCACCATTACCAGCCCTACGAAACAAACACAAAGAGTCTGTTTCAAATGCGGAGGGATGGGACATTTCAGGCAAATGTGCCCCAGCACACTACCCGAGGAAAACCAACATCAGTCGGAGGGAAACTTCAGAGGGCCCCAGTGAAGGAGTCAACTGGGCGCCCGGGTGCAGTAGCGAACTCCACACCGACTCACGTGCCACGGCCCACTGGAGCCACCAACAAGGCGGGGCAGAAGAAAAAGAGGCCCTCAAAGGCCAAAGTCCGAGCCACAGAGCAGGCTAAGGGTACAGCTACCAGTGGATTTCCTCACAAGCTAGTGGGACCTTCCCCAATTGTCCCCATCCAAGTGGAAGGGATCTACACAAAAGCCCTGCTGGATACTGGAGCCCAAGTAACCTTATTATACAGGGACTTCTATGACAAGCATCTCAAGCACCTGCCACTACGGAAATTGGAGGAGTTGGAGATATGGGGTTTGGGCACTCAGAACTTTCCATATGATGGTTACCTGCCAGTCAGACTCACCTTCGACCCAAGTACAGTAGGAGAGACGGAGACCTTTGACACATTGGCCATAGTGTGCCCTCGTCCTCCAGGAGCTGACAAGAGCTCTCTTATCATTGGGACAAACACTGACTTAGTGAGGAGACTACTTGCACCGCTGGTAATTAAGAAGGATACCCGCCCCACTGAAATACATCCCATGTTGGCCCAGACATACCGAGACCTTATCCAGGAGGAGAAGGCTCCTGAAGAGGGAGTGGGAAAAATCTGGCTGCTGAACAGAGGAGAGAAAATAGTCCAGCCGGGTGAAGTAATCTGCCTAAAAGCCTCGGTCAAATTGTGCTGGAAGAAACCAGGCCCTTTCATTGTCCTGGAAAACCGCAAAGAGGGGAGAAACGGACTAGAACTCATCACTGAAGTGTTGCCCACCAGAGTATTGGAGAGAACTCACGGCAAAGTTCCAGTCAGTGTCCGCAACACAGCGACAGTGCCAGTGAGAGTGCCAGCCAGGCTACTGTTGGGACGGGTCAGTCTGGCTGTTCCAGTCGAACCAGGAGGTTTGAAAGGAGGGTCAGCCCCAGAAATCCCTGAAGAAGAGTTCAGCCCAAAAAATACGCCTCTTACTCCTGCATGGAGGGAAAGGGCCAAAGCCCAACTGCTGAGATGGAGAGCAGCCTTCTCGAAAAGTGAATTTGACGTAGGATTGGCAAAGAGTGCCACCCATCGAATTCGTCTGGAGGAAGACAAGCCATTTCGGGAAAGGGTCCGGCGGATCCCCCTAGGAGATCTGGAAGACTTGAGGGAACAATTGGCTGAACTTAAGAGGACGGGCATTATCCGGGAGTCCAGGAGTCCCTACGCCTCCCCTATAGTGGTGGTCAGGAAGAAGAATGGGTCCCTACGCCTGTGCATTGACTACAGGACCCTGAATCGGAGGACCATCCCTGACCAGTACACCACACCCCGAATTGAGGATGCCTTACAGAGTCTGTCAGGAGCAAAGTGGTTCAGCGTACTGGACCTGAAGAGTGGATATTACCAGATTCCTATGTGCCCTGAAGACAAGGAGAAAACCGCTTTCATCACCCCAGTTGGGTTCTTTGAGTTCAACCGGATGCCGCAAGGCCTGACTGGGGCCCCAGCAACTTTCCAGAGGTTGATGGAGAAGACAGTGGGTGACATGAATCTCCTTGAAGTCCTGGTATACCTGGATGATGTCATAGTCTTTGGGAGGACGTTGGAAGAACATGAAGAACGCCTTGAGAAGGTCTTGAAGAGACTTCATGATGAAGGCCTGAAACTCTCTATGGAGAAGTGCCAGTTCTACCAACCCTCGGTGAGTTACCTGGGACACATTGTGTCTGAAGAAGGAGTGGCAACTGATCCCAAGAAACTAGAAGCTGTCACTTTCTGGCCCAGGCCCACCAACGTAACTGAGCTCAGGTCATTCTTGGGTTTCTGCTCATACTACCGAAGATTCGTAGAGGGATTCGCAAAAATAGCCCACCCACTCACTGAACTCTTAAAGAAGCAGGAAGAAGCTGGTGAAAGCGCGGGTCAGCCGAAGAAGCCTAAAGAGGGGTCTAGAAGGAAGAAAGAGTCCATCCAGGATCAGTGGACTCCAGAATGTGAAGAGGCCTGCAGGAGGCTGAAGTGGAGTCTTACTACTGCCCCAGTGTTGGCCTATGCAGACCCTGCCAAACCATATGAGTTACATGTGGATGCCAGCCGCGACGGGCTGGGGGGAGTGCTTTACCAGGAGCATGAAGAGCACTTACGGCCAGTTGCCTATGTGAGTAGAAGTCTGACCCCTGCTGAAAGAAACTATCCAACTCACAAGCTTGAATTTCTGGCTTTAAAATGGGCAGTGGTGGACAAGTTGAAGGACTACCTTTACGGGGCTGAATTTGTGGTCAAGACGGACAACAACCCCCTCACATATCTACTCACCACTGCAAAGCTGGATGCCACCGGTCACAGGTGGTTAGCTGCCCTCTCAGCCTTTACCTTCAGCCTGAAGTACAGACCAGGAGTTGGTAACCGAGATGCGGATGCCCTGTCAAGAAGACCCCATGACCCCTTGGAAGAATGGACCCAGCTTACCCCAGAAGGAGTGAGGGCCCTATGGGAGGGCACAAGTCAGTACCAGAAAGGTGGAGCCAGAGCTGAAGAAGTAGGAGTATCCTCAGCGGCAGTACCCAGGTGCTACTGTAACGTCTCCCAGGTCACACAGGAGGGCCTACCCAAGTTATCCAGGAAGGATCTCAGGAGAGATCAGCAGGGAGATCCACTGTGTGGGCTGGTGCTGGAAGCATTGGAATGTCAACAGCCTGATGTACTGCGGAAGAGTCCTGAGAGGGAAGCCCAGGTGTTATTGAGAGAATGGGATCATTTGCAGCTGCAGCAAGGGGTGGTCTACCGAAGGGGCCCCTCTGATGATCCAGAAGCAAAGTGGCAGTTACTCTTGCCTGAAAAGCACAGAGAGACGGTACTGATTGCTTTACATGATCACCATGGACACTTGGGAGCCGAGAGAACTCTCCAACTAGTAAGGGATAGGTTCTACTGGCCTCACATGAGAAAAGAAGTGGAGAGCTACTGTCACTCCTGCCTCAGATGCATCCAACGGAATACATTGCCCCAGAGGGCTGCCCCAATGGGCCATTTAGAGAGTCAGGGCCCAATGGACCTGGTTTGCATAGACTTTCTTTGTCTGGAATCCGATCTGAGTGGGCAAGGTGACATCTTAGTGGTGACAGATCACTTCACCCGTTATGCTCAAGCTTTCCCTACTAGGGATCAGCAAGCAACCACAGTAGCAAAGACTCTCGTAGAAAAGTTCTTCGTACACTATGGCCTGCCTCAACGCATACATTCAGACCAAGGAAGGGACTTTGAGAGCAGACTAATCAAAAGGCTGTTGGATCTGTTAGGCATACAAAAGTCCAGGACTACTCCTTACCACCCACAAGGGGACCCCCAACCGGAAAGGTTCAACAGGACTCTCTTGAACATGTTGGGGACCTTGACTGCCGAGCAAAAACCTCACTGGAGTAAACACATTGCTGCATTAGTCCATGCCTATAATAGTACCAAAAGTGATGCCACTGGATATTCCCCATACCGACTGATGTTCGGCCGTGAAGCAAGATTGCCAGTGGACCTGGCGTTTGGTTCCTCCTTGGACCACACCTCCGAGGCCTCCCATAAAGGGTATGTGGACAGACTACGGCGGAGCCTGAAGACAGCTTACGAGCAGGCTCACACCACCTCGGATTCCAGGGGGGAGAGGAACAAGAGGAACTTTGACCTGAAAGTGAGAGTCCAGGATCTTCAGCCAGGTGACCGGGTCTTGTTGAGGAACTTAGGCATTCCAGGCAAACACAAGTTGGCTGATCGCTGGAAATCACAGCCATTTGTTGTGTGCAGGAAACTTCCAGGGCTCCCAGTGTATGAGATCAAGCCAGAAGGAAAAACTGGGCCAGTAAAAACATGGCACCGAAATCACCTCTTACCTCTCACTGAGGCAGTCAGGACAAGCACAGAGAAGGAATCCACACCCACTGATGTGTGTAGACCAGTAACCAGGTCCCAACCTGCACCTTCTATAGATGAGGGAGTGGAGATGAGCTGGCTGTGGCTTCCTGAAGATTCAGAAACAGATGCTGATGTCCTTTCGGAGGTAGAGGAGGATGATAATGGAACTCTTAGGGCAGAGGCCCCGGAATTTGTGCCGACCACTCACTCTGTAGGAGAGCCCAGTGCTTCCATTCATTCCCCACCCTTAAGCATTGAACGGAATGATGACCTTGGCCCAGAAGGAATGGACACTCCAAAAGTGCCCAGAGCAAAGAGAGACATTCGCCCACCACGCAGACTGACTTATGACACATTGGGCGAATGCTCTGAAGCCTCACAGTTTGTGAGCAGAAGAAACTTTGAACTGCCTGGTCCCTCTACTCTTGATTTAGTAAGGGACAGCCCCAGCTCACCCCTTGACACATCTGTACCAGACATGGTAGTATCAGCTGTGGGTGCACAGGATAGCTTCCCACTGTATGACAATTGGTGGAAAGCTCCTCTGTCCGTTTTGTGTGAACGTATAGAAACTAGAATGCAAGATAGGATTAGCAATTTGGACCTCTTTGGGGGACCAAAGAGACAAAGTAGGGGGAGTGTGTAGCGCTGATGTATATAAATGTGTATATTGCATTCCCTAGATGGCATTCATGGACATTGAGATTGTTGAGTGCTTGGAGCCATCTAGTGGCCAATTGTTGTTAATGCAAGAAGCATTCCACTATCTGAGGAATAAAGAAGAAAGACTATTGGTTCTCAGAGTTGACCTTTGTAAATAGGAAGTTGATCAAAGACCCAGGAACAATTTCTTGCGCAGTGCATGCTGGGATTTGCTATATAAGGAGTGGGAGCAGCCATCTTGGGTCCTTTTGGAACCGCATGGGCAGCCGGAGAGGATCTGTGAGGAGACGGGACCGAACAACAAGGCCCACGGACATTTCCATTGAGCATCGGAGGACGGGAGTCCCCCAGCAGAGTTGGCCTGGTGTTTGATCCAGCTGACGGAGCAACGGGAGGAGGTCGCCGGACTGTACGGAGCCTGTGTCCAGTTAGGTGAGTGGGTTACGGCCCACAGTTTGTTATGCCTCACACGCCATTAGACTAACACACAGGCCTCACTACATACTTCCAAGAAGAAGCGGAGGGGTTGCCTTTAGGAAGGTTGAAGGCCTAGTTGTTCGGGACGCTCTCCAGAAGGCCAAGGCAGTTAACCCACTCATTGCGGAGACATTTTTTTCAGGAAGTTTATTCGTTTTGTTTGGATTACAAATTACTTGGGAAACATTATTAGCTAGCGAAGAAAGAAGATCAAGAACTGACTGTTTTGTTTTTTTTTGTGAGATCTCACGGTTACCTTACAAAGTAGGGGGAGCTCCTAGGCTTAGTTTTATTTTCTTATTCATATACCTGCAGGTATACTTTTTTTTTTTTGATTGCTGTATAGATTCAATTTTTTTTTGTGCTATCATCCCATGTTAGGAGGATAGCACAGTTTATGTACTGGTGTTTCTTTACTTGCCAATTATCAATAGTAAAAGAATACTACTGTTTAAGCATATCAGGGTTGTGGCGTATTGCTTTATTCACTCTAGGTGCCGCTCGTGGATCCTGAAGTTACAAACAGGTATCTGGTATCACATTGTACAGTATTGTATTGTATTGCACCACAGCTGTGTAAAGGGGATTGAGCCTTATCATTGGGGTTGTAGTTAGAGAGTGCAGGCCCAAAATTTAATCAGCAGCTCCTGCGGGGGTCAGTGCTACATAAGTATATGGTATTTTTATTTTACATAAACATCTTTTTTATTTATTTATATATATATATATATATATATATATATATATATATATATATATATATATATATATATATATATATATATATATATATAATTTTATTATTATTTAATGATGCCAAAATCAACTTCAGACAGAACACAGGTTAAAAGCCCCTTTTCAATGAATAAGACATGAATGTGTGATCAAACCTAGAAGCTTTTCTGTAAAATGTAAAAAGACTGATGATTTCATAAACACTGACAGATGTAGCAAACTCTGAAGCAAGTAAAGTGTTCATCATCATATAACAATGTGCATGTCTATCATGGGATTGGGAATGCATTTTACTTGAATTGTTTATTGCAAGTTTATGTTTAAGTGCACACTGAACTGAAAAGCCTAAACAATTTGGATTGGGAACTTCCTGCAAGGTTTCTTGGTGCTAATTTAATGAGCAGTTTAATGGATGTAGGTTTTAAAATACTAGATCCAATTAAACCAGAAAAGGATTGGTAGACAAATCTGCAAACCATTTGTTGCACCCAACCATCGGATTTTGTTATTTTAGATGTGGCATTACTAGATCCTGAAGCTTTCTACTAGGTGCCTCAGAACTTAGGCGAGAAGAGGCCATTTATTTTTGGATACATTTTCAACAGTGGTAAAGCATTCTTTAATCAGTAGCCCCCACCCCACTTTTAAGGTAGTGAAAAGCTCATTTTTAACCAGCTCCTAATAAATAGTGCTGGAAGAAGATATGACAGGCAAGGATTACTGCCAGGAGGTAGGAGGGACAATGATGAGAAATTATCTGAAATGTCTGCTAGGTACACAATGGCAGGGCCATCTTAATAGCATCATGGCCCCCTACTAGCTTGCTCCAATTTACACACATCCTTTTGAGAATTAAAGCATAAATAATTGATAGAATTAAACATATATTCATTAGTACTTTCAATAAAAATACATTTTACAAAAGGAAAACATTCCATAAATCAAAGTGTAGTCAACATAAAGGGCACAATACAGGGGGGAGGGTCAGAAGGGCATAGTATAGGTTCTGGGATGCTCCCCGGGACATGACCATGTCGGGACCATTTAGTAAAAAGTGTGACTGTCCCAGCAAATCCGGGACAGTTGGCAAGCATGATGTAATGCAAGATTATTGTGGGGCCCCCCATGTGCTTGGGGCCCCTGGGCAGTGCCCAGGAGTGCCCTTGCATTAAGATGGCCCTGCACAGTGGCATTTGCCTGCTGGGGAGAAGGTATCCCCAGCTGGTTGGGGGGTTTAAACTAGCTGAAAGAAAGTATTCTGGCAGTGGGCTGTATAATGTTAAGCAAGAAGTGTATAGTATTAAATAGACATGTATACCAGTGTTGCCAACCTACCAGATTGAAATTTTTTGACACAACACCCAAAATTTACTGGCACAGCCAAGTTTTTACTGGCATTTCCAAAAGTTACAAAATTACATTTTTAAGTGCAAATTAGAGTATTTAGGCTACAAACAAACACAGTTTGCAATTAGCAATATGATTTAAGGTAGATATTAAAGCAAAAAACATATTTCTTATTTTATTTTCGATATAGTAAGTAAGTAGCTCAGGGAAAGGACTCAGAAGGGCAAGAAATTAGAATGGGCGGCACACACACATACAATTGACTCTCCTAGTGACACTGACAGCAGTGTGCAGCAGCACAGAAGATGGGACCTTACTGACACAACATATCCCAGTGACAGTCTCTCTCCAAGCCAAGTGGTCCCTCCAGTCCACTCCAGTCTAAACAGCAGCACTAATGGTCCTGGTCCCAACCTGCCCTGCTCCCATACCGCAGACCAGCACATGAGGCTCTGGCCGCTACAACTTGGCTCCATTGCACGACATGCTCAGGCACCGCCTATACCAGAGCCGCTTGATCACACTGTAGCAAGCACTTGGATGGCCTCAGCCAGCTCCGGACCAAGCCGACCATCACAGCCATATTTTTTACTGGCAACCTTTTACCTTTACTGGCATTTACTGGCAGGAGAAAATTGCAGTTTTTTTACTGGCTGCCAGTAAAAATACTGCCAGTTGGCAACACTGATGTATACTAAGATCTGAGATGTACTTTTTATTGGATTGTGGTGCATACTGCAGGATTGGGTTGTACACTGTGGGTGGGAGGTATATTTTTGCTGAAGTGGAGCAGATTTTGATAGATTTATGGGGACTCTTGCCCTGCCTGGGAAAATTTGTAACTATGTGCACTTTAGATTCTGTAGGGGAGGATTGCGTCTTTACTACATGCTTATTGCCATGCTGTGTTATAGCTGTGAATAAAAAATTTGAGTTTTGTGAGGAAGGTTTTTACTTGAAACAGGTCTAAAGGGAGAATTAAATGACAATATATGGTCAATTATGTCACAGTATAAAACAACAACAAAAAAATAGTCCAGCACTCAATGGGTTGTAAAAGCAAACAGTCTCACAATAGGCAATGGAACCTGAAAACAATTTATTTAGTATAAATCATGATAAAAACACTCCTGTTAGCAGACAAAAAGGAATGGAAAGGATGTATATATCAAGCATATATGTATATTTTTAAATTAATATATATACCTATATCTATTTTTTTATTATCATTATCATATATTTTTTCTTTTCCTTTGTTTGGTTTTTCATTATTGACGTCATATATTTTATCTATCTATCTATCTATCTATCTATCTATCTATCTATCTATCTATCTATCTATCTATCTATCTATCTATCTATCTATCTATCTATCTATCTATCTATCTATCTATCTGTCTGTCTGTCTGTCTGTCTGTCTGTCTGTCTGTCTGTCTGTCTGTCTGTCTGTCTCTCTGTCTGTCTGTCTGTCTGTCTATATCTATCTAAATATATAGATATATATATATCTATATATCTATATATAGATATATATATCTATCTATATATCTATATATATATATATAGATATATATATCTATATATATATAGATATATATATCTATATATATATAGATATATATATATATCTATATATGTACCGGCCTGCTATTTTCTAGCTGGTGCTGCTTTAAATTTAGAGGGTAGTCTGAGAGTTAGTTTACTATATCATTTTTCTCAAAATTTGGGCCTCTGTTCCAGCCATGGCTGTACTGTGAGTGACCACTATTGTCATCTGGGGTGCTGTTAAAACCCCAGGCCGAGGGTGGCAGCAGTCAGGTCAAGATGTTTTGGGTGTTCCCCTTTGGCAGCCAATCAGAAGGAGTTGATCGTCATCGATCCTGGGTCTGTCGTCCCACCACCCCCCGTGTGTGGCCCTCATGGCCAGGGGTGCGTGTTCAAGTGTTCTTGGCTCCGGGACCACGTTGGTCCGGGGTTGTGATCTACTAAGTAGGCCGGGTAGTCAAACTAGGTGGTCCTGTGCTGTCCGTCCTGAGGGAGGAAGCCACTCGATGAAGAACCTGTCTTGGAGAGCACCAAGTAAGAGGCTGGTATCTCAGGAGAGGCCTTGAACTTAATCGAAGGATGCACCATTACTGAAAGGTTGAATGATGGTTGCATGTCAGTTCTAATTTTACAAAAAGCTATTCTGGAGAGATCCGGGTGCTTAATCCTGTGCTGAGAGTATTTTGGTCTGAATATACCTCCATCTTTGGGAAGGTCTATGGCAGAGACTTTACCACGTTTCCGTGTGACATCCTGGCTGCTAGGTTAGTGAGAGAGGCCTATCCAGGTGCACAATTCCCGCTCTGGATAGAGTGGCCACGAAAGCTGCATTGCTGGAAGCAGGAGTGTTTCCGAACAGAAGTTATACACCTGAACCTATCACCTATTACCCTTCCACCTCTTCAACTACTTATTTTATTCTTTTACCAAGTTCGACAAATAAAGAAAAAGAAGTCTAAAGTGTGGAAATTGAACTTTTGAAATTGAACTCCCTAGACAGCGAGGAAATAGAGGTAACATGCCGCCCAAAACAAACCAGCAGCTCCTTCGGGGGTAGTGCTATATATATATATATATATATATTATATATATATAATTTTATATTATACGGGTAGTATGTATAGATTTACAATTACATTTAGATTGTGTGAAACTGTCCTTAATTTTAATGTTTATCCACTGAGCAACAAGGGGTTAATGTCGGTCATTCAAATTGCCCTGCCCCTCTGCTTGGTTAAATCTCTGCCCTTTTACATTATTTAAACGTTTTGGTTGTTTATTGCTATGACTGTAACAAAGTGCATGCGCACGAAACGCATCATTAAGGCAACCTAGCAGCCTATAAGTCACCATGTCCCAGGAGGTTGTGCAACTACCATCATCCCCGGCAACCCCTGGCAACTCTGACAGATATCCCAGACAGCCAACCCATCTCTGAATCCCATCATCCGGTCATCTAGTCACATGCCTCCCAGCGGTGAACAGTTTTTCGTGTGTCTGGCTTCACTAAGAGAGACTAAAGCGATCTAAGTTGCAGCACCGCGGCACTTTCCCCTTCCTATGTCGGGACTCCAGCAGGTCTGACGTCACTGGCATACATGGTAACGGAGTTTGTCTGTTCATTTCTGCCGAACGCTGCTTTAGTCTCCTCCTCCAGCACGCCTGACCACCTTCCAGACGCCGGTGAGCGGGCTCCATCAACGGTTGTTACACTGCAAGAGCATTGGCGCTCCCCTCTGCCCTGAGGAATTTCACCATTCTCAGGCACTATCGGCTCCTCATTGCCCAGTGGTCTCCTGTTGACACCGTAAGCCTTTTATCTTCACATCTTTTCTATTCCTTTTTGTCTGCTAACAGGAGTGGTTTTTATTATGATTTATACTAAATAAACAGTTTTCATGTTCCATTGCCTGTTGTGAGACTGTCCCATAGAGCGCTGGACTATTTTTTTGTTGTTTTTTACTGGTTTTTACTGGTCTATCCATATCCTCCAGTTATGGCTTCTGTCCAGCTGCACTCGGCATATACCCCACACTGCTGATTATGATCCTCCCTTGTTTCCACCTTTTCCCACGTTTTTAGCGTTGGTGACTTTTTGTTACTTTTTGGATGTCACAGTAGCAGACACAAGTTGGCAGCCAGCATTTTTGGGGGTTTTGTCGGGCATTAAATATTATAATTGCTGTGGATCTATATCATTCTTGGATCATGTGATTGGCTGTAATTAATACATTGTGGGACTTAATTAAAAACAAAAACTGTGTCTGTCCTTATTTAAGGAGTGATAGGTGTCCCAGAAGTTGAACATGAAGTCAAAGCATGATGTGTTAGTGAATGTGAATGGCAGTCTCAACATGAACCCCCACCAAACCATGCCCCCAACACGTTTTACTCTGCCCACCAGAGCATACTCACGGGGATCGCCCTATTCCTATTAATAAGCTCTGATGGGCAGAGTGAAATACGTTGGGGCGTGGCCTAGCAGGGGTTCAGGTTGATAATGCCATTCACTATCACAAAGCAGGCTTTGACTTCCGGGAAAGCTATCACTCTCTACCATTGCCTGGAGCATAGACAAGCTCCCTTCCCAGCCAGCACTCACCATGGTGGGCACAGGTCTTTATCCACATACAACCTGAGCAGCTCACACACAAATCTTGGTTCGTAGTCTTTATCTAGAATTTGTAATTTTTTCGTGAGTGAGCAGGAGCACTTGTCCCCATCAACCTGGTATCGTTCAGGAGGAGGGGTCACGCTCATGCCCCCTTTCCTGCCTTCTCAGGCAACATCCTTTGATTTGGGTCTGTTTTTTTTTTTTTTTTTGGGAGGTGGATCTCAGGGTTTTTTGTAATCTTTACATGAGGTTCCCCCTTAAAAATCTTACCAGGCCTGAAAGGTATATTACTAATTCCCATGTTTTTTTTTTCTTTCTTTATCTATCTCTGCCCTTTTGTTTTCTTACATGGCTGGGGATTTCTGGCCATGTAAGTTAATGGGGTGGGTGACATTACTGGTTATTAACCACTTGCAGACCCAAGTGCAGTACACACCAAGTACGTTTAGGTGCAAACTATACAGCACAAGTGCAGTAAACTACAAGTACGTTTATGTGCAAACTATACGGCACAAATGCAGTATACACCAAGTACGTTTAGGTGCAAACTATACAGCACAAGTGCAGTAAACTACCAGTACATTTAGGTGCAAACGATACGGCCCAAGTGCAGTAACACCAAGTACGTTCAGATGCAAACTATACAGCACAAGTGCAGTAAACTACAAGTACGTTTATGTGCAAACTATACGGCACAAATGCAGTACACACCAAGTACGTTTAGGTGCAAACTATACGACCCAAGTGCAGTAACACCAAGTATGCTTAGGTGCAAACTATACAGCACAAGTGCAGTAAACTACAAGTACGTTTAGGTGCAAACTATACGGCACAAATGCAGTACACCCCAAGTACGTTTAGGTGCAAACTATACGGCCCAAGTGCAGTAACACCAAGTACGCTTAGGTGCAAACTATATGGCACAAGTGCAGTACACACCAATTACGTTTAGGTGCAAACTATACAGCACAAGTGCAGTAAACTACAAGTACGTTTAGGTGCAAACTATACGGCACAAATGCAGTACACACCAAGTACGTTTAGGTGCAAACTATACAGCACAAGTGCAGTAAACTACAAGTACGTTTAGGTGCAAACTATACGGCACAAGTGCAGTACACACCAAGTACGTTTAGGTGCAAACTATACAGCACAAGTGCAGTAAACTACAAGTACGTTTAGGTGCAAACTATACGGCCCAAGTGCAGTAACACCGAGTACGTTTAGGTGCAAACTATACAGCACAAGTGCAGTAAACTACAAGTACATTTAGGTGCAAACTATACGACCCAAGTGCAGTAACACCAAGTATGTTTAGGTGCAAACTATACGGCACAAGTGCAGTACACACCAAGTATGTTTAAGTGCAAACTATACAGCACAAGTGCAGTAAACTACAAGTATGTTTAGGTGCAAACTATACAGCACACGGGCAATAAAACACGTTAGAAGACTGCAGCTAGCACAATCAACTGCCTGACAAATAGGAATAGCTAATCTAGCTAAACTATACAGTGATACAGTGTATAAATATATGTACAACTCCTGGGATGTATATATATCCTCTACACACTGTAAATGTAACTAAACTGACTAGCCTGCCTGCTCTATCTATCTATCTAGAGAAAAAATACACTGTCTATCTCTCTCTCTCTCTCTAGGACTGATTTCACTAACACCGCCGCAACACACTACACGAGACCGCCTTGCAGGCCACCTTTTATAGTGTGTGGCATGTGCTAAAGCCCCGAGCCATAATTAGCTAAAGCCACCCTGGCTTTGGCCAATTATGGCTCTCCGTTTTTTGCGTGCTGTGATTGGCCAAGCATGCAGGACATACAGCATGCTTGGACAATCATCAGCGAGCAATGCCGCAGTGAATTATGGGCCGTGGCACGTCACTCGAATTTGGCGCGAACGACCCATTTTGTTCGATTTTCGACGAACGTACCAACAGACGATGTTCGAGACGAACATACGTTCGACTCGAACAAGAAGCTCATCCCTAGTTACAACCTTACAACCATTAACTTTGCTATATTAGTAAGTCCATTAGTCCTCTGTCATTGTAATTTCATCTTTTTCCTTTAATGGATGCAGTGAACTATCACACGTAGACGTATACCTTATCTAAAATCTATTACTTCTATTTATTTTATAGCTATTAACCTATAAGAACATGTACGTTGAAAATTTTATTGATGCATTGCCTTAGCCAGGTTTAAAGCACATAGATTATTAAGAATATATAAATCAATAACACAACCTTCATCTTAAACTAAACCTGTACTGCATTTTAAATTCTGCTCAACAGCAAACACTAAAAGATGATTGCTAATGTTTTTGCTAGCTAAATGATATATTATATATATTATTATGAATACAATCCATATGTATGTCTAAATATAAATTATAATTATTTTTTTTTTAAATCTCCCTGATTCCAAGTCCCAGAGGTGCACAATATTTCTTATGTTGGGCTTCAAGTGTTACACCGCGTACACGCGTTTGAAATTTCCGATGGAAAAAGTCAGACAGACTTTTTCTATTGGATATTCCAATCGTGTGTAGCTCCATCTGAGTTTTTTCATCAGAAATGCTGATAAATTCCATTGTGATTTGGCCGGGCAAAAGCCTGATCATGTGTACGCGGCATTAGTGTACCATTTCACAAGAACTCCATTTGTCATTTCTCATTGTATCACTATGAATGGTTACCATCCGAGTTTGTATTGTTGTAACTGTCTCTATATGGCTGAAAATGTGATCATATCTTTAGGCATTACCTATATATTAAATGTATCCTTGAAAAAAGGAAGGAGAATACCCTGCGCTGCCAATGATAGTTGGATAGTAGCTGCTAACACGGCTCGTATGAGAAAAGCAAAAATATTGGAGGTCTGGAAGAATGTGTAGCGCTTAGAATGACTATCTGTTAATGATAGTCCGAGACACAAAAAAATGAAATAAAATTGTGAAACCAAATATAAGACCATGGAAAATCCAGGGACAAACACTATGTGACTGGTGCGTGATAAACAAAATAATCTATTAATGTGATAGCATTACATAATATGTTCAACTGCTAGTGAGTGCAATTTCACACATATATATAAAACACATGTGCTAACAAACAGTGATAATTCATTTCTTAGACAAACATGAATAAATTACTGGCCAATAGATGCCAGGTGTAATGATCTCCCGTGAAGGGAAAATAAATAAATAATAATGAATAAATTATAGCTATAAATCTTGATGTGAAAATAACAGTCAATCTGATGATTGGTGAATATTAAATAGCTTCTCCACTAAGTTGTTCCCACCACCGAAAGCAATGCAGGCTTACCGGAACCAATTGACTTCAGCTGGCTTACACCACTGAAAGTCAAGATAGGCTTGTATTTAGCTGATGTCAAAATGGGCTCCTTAGCAGGGCAGTATAATGGCTGATCATCAGATAACCTCTGTGGGATGGATGGACGAAGCCCAGCTGGGAGTACAATCCCCAAATGGATGTTCTCACAATGAATGGATTTTGGAAGAGATAAGAGAAAGAAGTGGCCACATAGCGTAATCCCGTTATGTAGAAAATAAAATATTTATTTACAGCTGTCAAACTTACATTTTAGCTGAATAAAAAATGCTTGTATACAAGTAGGGCAGCAGTGGAGTCCTCCCGACGTGTTTCGTGAATAGAGCACTTCGTCTGGGGTATCTCTCCACTGTAGCCCACTCCAATTTATGTGAAAATAGTGAATTACAGTCCAATCAAGTGAAGATCTGACTCACCATACACCTGCAGCAATGAAAAACCGGCACTTCCGTCTATCCAAGATGGCGCCGCGGCTTGCTATCCAAGCCTCAATGTGAGTTGGCTTCATTAGCATAAGCAGGAAGTGGGCAAAGTATTGTAAACAAAAATAAGAAAATATCGTTGGATCTACATGTTGGGGGACATACTCCCTGAGTGTGGGACTGTAATAACACTTGTAAAAACAATGTTTAACAGGTACAAAAATGTAAATAAAAAACGATGGACTAGAGAAAACCGGACATTCTTAGTGCCTGGTTCTTGCAATTGATGGCTGATTAAGCCAATAGCAATTAGGGCTCTTGAGTGTTGACCTATGAAGGCTAGGGCGCGTGTATGTTCGCTGCGCCCTTGGGTGGGTGTGTCTAGCTATACCTCAAAGTGGCCAGAAGTCCGCGATTGCGCGCTTAACGTGAAAGCGCTATGGAACGCATATGCGCTCCAGCCGAGGAATTTGTACGTCACGCGACGCGACCGGAAGAGCAAATGGAACAACACCGCGCGCGAATATTACGACTATGTTGTGGAACGCGCGTGCGTTCCAGCTAGCGTGCACTCCAGCCAGCGTGCGTTCCAAATAAGTAAAGCAGAGTCTAAACAGATAAGTCACTAACTGGTTGTCCATAATCTGAGTGGAATGCACATGCACAACGGCGGGTGTGCGCTCCAACTGGAGCAGGACACAATCCACTCATAAAGATCTCTAATTAAAAAACAATAAAAAGGCCATACCTTAATGCCAAAACGAAATTAAATTCAGGCCAAAAGTGAAGGAACTGATTACTGTTGTGGCTGCCAAAACTGTACACTATTTCATAGCACAATGTAGAGAATTATGTCTTAGTTATAAACAGGCAATGGGGCCACTTCATAGCATACATGTATACCAGAGAATGGCATCATGTATACCATGATTAGATCATGTAGGCTAATCTCAATAATGAAGTGTGTTTCTAATAATGAAAAAAACATAAAAACATCACTTCATGGTGGCCTGGCGAGCGACCGAGATGCAGGCACACTAGCGGAGCTCCGTGAAAAGACACAGCTGACAGCGTAATTTCAGCTCCTTCAGAAAGGGCAATGGGAAAGCTGTCTCACCAGACACCCCACACTAGATCCCGCAGAGGTTCCACGGTTCCTTCTAGCCGTAGCATCCCGGATCTGTTCGGATTCAAGACAGCGGAGCGGGACAACGTGGCCAGCCACAAAATGGCGCGCTCGCAGGCAGATGAAGACGACTTCAGCGAGGACTCCCAGTCTGCTATAGAGGACTCAGGTAGGAGTCGGTCACGCTCAAACAAACCCCTCACATACGCAGACATGTCTGGGTTTGCTGCAGACATAAAAGCCACGTTTTCTGCGGCGCTCACCGACCTTAAGTCTAGCCTGCTTGTTCTCTCGGACAGGATGGAGGAGGTGGAGGTCAGGGGTAAACAGAGGGACAGAGCATTACATAGACTTGAACAAGTGGTGGAAACGCATTCTTCCCATTTTATTGAGATGAACCGTCACTTAGAAGACCTTGATAACAGGGGAAGGAGGAGCAACATTAGGGTGAGGGGGTCCCCGAAACTGTGGACACTGACCAGATCATCCCTGCTCTCCAGAGAGTATTCAATAGCCTTCTGGAACGACAGGAAGACTCTTCCATTGAATTTGTCAGAGCTCATAGAGCCCTCAGGGCTAGGGGTCCTGATAATGCACCTCCTAGAGACATTATTTGTTGCTTGGTGAGCTACCCCCTCAAGGAGGAGATCATGAGGAAGGCGAGGCGCAATGAACATATCGTTTTTAATGGCGCGCACATCATGCTCTATCAGGACCTTTCACAAATAACGCTGAAGAATAGAAGGGCCCTCCACCCCCTGCTGGATAAGCTCAGAGAGAGTGACATTCGATATACATGGCACTTTCCTTTTGCTCTGGTAGTTACGGCTGCTGGAAAACAGCATGTGTTGCGTGTCCCCTCTGATCTCCCTGCTTTTTGTGAAGCCCTGAATATGGACCTGATCGAGAATTCACCCTGCCGCCCCCGGTCCGGAACCACAACGGGTCCCCATTTTCCACCCCGGAGAAACAGGTGTCCAAGAAAATGCGCCATGGACAGGGCAGCGGCTCGCAATCGGGGACCCCTGCAGCTGTTCGGCCTACACCTTCCAGATCGCGCAAATCTGACCGATGCCTCCCTCCCGGTTTGAACATTCGGTCGCTGTGGATTTGTGTCAATTGTGACCTGCCCTGTTCAATGACTCTGGAATCCTTTCACTCCCAAGGATGTTTTCACGTCTGCATACTGGACGGTGTCATGGCCGAAGCAAGACTGTGTTACCCCCTGTTAATCCTAAAGCCATGCTGGACACATCACTTCTTCGCTATGTAACAAGAGAGGAATCTACCCCTTCCCTTCCTCCTCTTCCCTTCCCCCCTCCCCCTCCCTCTCCCTTTCCCCCCCTACTCCCGGTCTCTCTTCCTTTTCCTTCCCCCTCCCCTTCACCACCCTCACTTGTTTTATGCTGGATGCTTCCAGGTTCACGGCCCTAAACTGTTTGCTGCAGAACCTGACCTATGATGGCCCACTGAATGATGTAGCTATCAAGAGGCTGTGTCTCACGATTTCCTTATCCGTTACTGTGTGCACTACGATATTTTTGTAGATCTTAGTGATATACTGTTGAATTTTCCGTTTTTGTTTGTGGGTTTAGTCTTTTGGTTGCTGGCTTCCCACGTCACCAAATAGTCTGCCAGAGTGGGGGTTTACCTGACTCTGGCACGCTACTTATTTAGTTGGCAGGAATAGATTCTACAATTTGTGTTCAATAATTCCTTCTCTTCGTGGTGGACCCTACTGAATCCTCCACATTTTCACTCCCCTTCTTCCCCCCCCCCTTTTTTTTTTCTCTCTTCTTCTTTTTTCTTTTTTCTCTCTCATTTCCCTCTGGCCCTGTTTTTCTTTCTCTCCTCTACTTCTGACCGCTCCCCCTTCCCTGCTTGGTGCTAGATTCCCTTATTGGGGAAACCCAGACAAGACTCTCTGGATAAGGTTTGATTGTGGGCTAATCACAGGCTTCTCCATTTGTAACTTGTCCCATAGGTGACGGAAATGGCTTATTCCACTCTAGGTAGGTCATCTCGCACAACGCTGGGGGTCTGAACGTTCCTGAAAAAAGGTCATCCGTGCTTAGAGAGTTAAAGAAGGGTAAGCCACACTTTGTTTTCCTACAGGAGACCCACTTTAAGACAGGACAGGTACAGAAACTTACCAACCCCTTCTTTACCTCAGCATTTCACGCCACTAATAATTTAGCGAAAACGAAAGGGGTCACGACACTGGTTAGTAGGAATGCTCCCTTTACACTCTCGGAATGTTTGACAGACCCGGACGGCCGTTATGTCTTTTTAAAAGGCTCATACTATGACAAGACAGTGACTCTAGCTAATGTGTATTTCACCAACAAATCGCAGGTAACTTTTTGCCAGAAGCTGGTCAGAGAATTGAAGGGCTTTGCAACAGGCATGCTCATTTTAGGGGGAGACTTTAATCTCCCTTTGGACCCGGCAGTTGATTCCTCCTCTGGGAAATCCTGTATCACTTACCGAGCCCTCAGGAAAATTAAACTACTGCTACACTCCCTTTTTTTGATAGACTCCTTGAGGCTACTACATCCTGACTCTAGGGATTATACCTTCCACTCAGTCCCCCACAACCGCTACTCACGGCTAGATTACTTATTTGTTATGCAAAGAGACCTCCAGGTTGTAACAGGTGCACATATAGGTATCCAGTCACTGTCTGACCACGCCCCAGTGTCCCTGACGATTGACCTGGGCATACTACCTCCCAGACCAGACACATGGAGGCTGAACTCCTCGCTACTGACAGATCCTGACTTACTTCCCCAGATAACTACTAAACTGATTGATTACTTCCAACTTAACACCACACCAGGCATGGATCCCATGACAGTGTGGCAGGCCCACAAATGTCACCTTCGAGGGGGATTAATCAGGATGGGGGCGCAAAGAAAGAGAGAGCGGGACCGGGTGGTTAGGAAGCTGTCAGACAAAATTCGTACTCTGGAAAGTCTTCATAAACAATCTCTTTCTGTGCAGTCTGCTAGGGACTTACTTGAGGCGCGAAAGACGTTGAAACAAATCTTCGATGACACGGCCAAACGGCTCCTGTTCTTTAGGAAAAAGCTATACTATGAATCAGGGGACAAGACAGGTAGGTTTCTTGCTAGGGCTTTGAGAGAAGCTGGTGCCACTAACCGTATAGCGGGGATTAGATCGCAGAAAGGGACTCTAGAGGTGAGGACGAATGACATTGCAGCCCATTTCCATCAGTTTTATACGAAACTGTATAACTTACCAAAACCACACAACCCTTATGGTACAGACTCGGACAGGCTTCAAGTTATTCAAGACTACCTACATGACAGCGGCCTGCCAAAACTGGAGAATGACAGGCTGATCCCTCTTAAAGAGTCAATCTCGGAGTCTGAGATTGCGCTAGCAATCAAGGAGCTCAAGGCAGGAAAAAGTCCTGGCCCTGACGGCTTTAAGGCTATCTATTACAAGACGTTTTGTGAACACTTGACTGTCCCCTTAATGAAGGCATTGAACTCTTTGTCCTCCCCTGGGCCAGTTCCGTCGGAATTTCTGGCAGCGCACATCTCAGTGGTCCCTAAACCTGGGAAAGACCCGGCCGTTTGCTCCAGTTACAGGCCTATCTCTTTATTAAATCTAGATCTTAAGATTCTCGCAAAAGTACTGGCTAACAGTATACGTCCTTTCCTCCCAGCTCTTATGGGCCCAGAACAGGTGGGTTTTATGCCGGGTAGGGAGGCAAGGGACAACGTGATAAAGGCCCTGCTTTTAATACATGAGGCGGGGGGTCGAGGCCCGGGAGGCCTTCTCCTGTCTACAGATGCGGAGAAGGCCTTCGATAGGGTCGCCTGGGACTATTTGCTAGCCACTTGTAGACACATAGGACTTGGTAAAAGAAAAAAATTGCGCTTGTTAAAATTAAAAAGTAGAAGCAGCGATCAAAAAGATGTTATACCACATCAAACAGAATGTAAAAAGAAAAAAAGATTGCGCTAAAAAAATATAAATGAAATAAAGTCCATGAGACAATATATTCTGATGAATATTGATTGGATAAAGTCAGTGAAACAGTGTATTCAGATAAATGTTGATCACAAAAAACACAATCCACCAAAGGAAAATTCGTAGATAATCTCCACCAGGTGCAAAACAGTTTCACACTAAAGCAGTGCCAGAAAGGTGAGAACCTCCACCACAATGGTATATATACTCTTACCAGATAAAAATGATCCCTGGGTAGGAGATCATATAGAGCGTGGTAAGAGACTGGGATCGAGGATAGCCGGGATGATCAGTGTCCTTGTTTAGGTGAATAGCACTCCCAAGTTATCGATCCGAGGGTATGTAAAAAATAAAGGGCTCACATAGTGTAAAATCCTCATTTATTATATAAAAAGCAAAAAACAGATGCACTTACAAACTTGTTGATATGTAGAGCGTTTCAAAAAAGCCGGCCGGCTTGGAACATACAGCCCGTATCCGGGTAGAGAAAAGCGCGGTGACGTCAGGACGCCGCCTCCCTACGTTTCGTCACGACAGGACTTGGTCACGGGATAACAGGCAGCGTCCTGAATCACCGCATAAATACACACAAAGCATCGGATGCAGCCTCGATGTGGTGAAAACATACGACCCGATTTCGGACATCTTTGTTACTGGAAAGCCCATTGGCTATAATGAATGACCTAGGCCAAGTAAGGGAACCGATGCGAACGGATAAACTGACCATGTGCGCTAAAAATAAAATTAAAAAAGGGGAAAAAAAGAAAAAATGAAGAAAAGGAGGAGTTATTCCTTTCTATAAACACTTTCTCTTTATTTTCTCACTTGGTGATATTTAAAGAGTGTTGACTTTTAAATCAACAAACACTATAGCACCAATAGCATTAATACTGGTGCGGAAATGCAAAACAGCACTACAGCAGTAATGCGTGTCACATGACTATGAATATAAAATGAAATAAAAAATTATTAAATTATGTTACAAATAATTGTAAAGCAACCAGTCAATTCTGTATGATCTGCTTGATCGATAAAAAAATAGATGTATATGTGAACCGGAAAGAAAACGAGTATCCTTTGATATACCCGTATAGACGGCACCAAAATACCCGGGCATCACAGCCAATGGGCTTTCCAGTAACAAAGATGTCCGAAATCGGGTCATATGTTTTCACCACATCGAGGCTGCATCCGATGCTTTGTGTGTATTTATGCGGTGATTCAGGACGCCACCTGTTATCCCGTGACCAAGTCCTGTCGTGACGAAACGTAGGGAGGCGGCGTCCTGACGTCACTGCGCTTTTCTCTACCCGGATACGGGCTGTATGTTCCAAGCCAGACGGCTTTTTTGAAACGCTCTACATATCAACAAGTTTGTAAGTGCATCTCTTTTTTGCTTTTTATATAATAAATGAGGATTTTACACTATGTGAGCCCTTTATTTTTTACATACCCTCGGATCGATAACTTGGGAGTGCTATTCACCTAAACAAGGACACTGATCATCCCGGCTATCCTCGATCCCAGTCTCTTACCACGCTCTATATGATCTCCTAACCAGGGATCATTTTTATCTGGTAAGAGTATATATACCATTGTGGTGGAGGTTCTCACCTTTCTGGCACTGCTTTAGTGTGAAACTGTTTTGCACCTGGTGGAGATTATCTACGAATTTTCCTTTGGTGGATTGTGTTTTTTGTGATCAACATTTATCCGAATACACTGTTTCACTGACTTTATCCAATCAATATTCATCAGAATATATTGTCTCATGGACTTTATTTCATTTATATTTTTTTAGCGCAATCTTTTTTTCTTTTTACATAGGACTTGGTACACACATGATGTCCTGGATCGCTGCCCTATATGATAACCCCACAGCCAAATTAAGGATTAACGGTACGCTGTCCGAAGAGGTTAAGATCGCGAATGGGACGAGACAGGGGTGCCCGTTATCTCCCTTACTCTTTATTTTTTCCTTAGAGCCGTTTATCAGGATGGTGAACAAAGACAGAGCAGTGACGGGTTTTGGGGTAGCGGGGTCAGCCTACGCTGACGATCTTCTTTTTTTTCTGTCCAACCCCCATACTACTGTGCCCAACTTAATGCGACACTTTACACAATTTGGATTTATATCCAACCTCAAAATTAACTTCGATAAGTCAGAAGCTATGAACATCTCCCTTACCGGGGACACCTTGACTGAGACCAGACCTAACTGTCCTTTCCGTTGGGTCACGGCGGAACTTAAATACTTAGGCACATGGCTGACTCCGAGACTGTCGTCCACCTATGAGCGTAACTTCCCCAAATTATTGCTGGAAATCAAGAAAGACTTGCAGAACTGGCACCCTAAGTATTTTTCTTGGTTTGGTAGGGCTGCTATCTTAAAGATGGTGGTGCTCCCGCGATTATTGTACCTTTTTAGGACACTCCCGATTAAGATCCCACAGAATTTTTTTAACACTTTGCAGTCTGCTCTACTACAATTCCTATGGAAACATAAAAAAACAAGAATCAAACTCTCATTGCTTACTAGGCCAAAAGACAGAGGGGGGATGGGCCTACCAATTTTCTACAACTATTATCTAGCATCACACCTGACCAGAGTAATTGACTGGCACTGTCATAGCACCTCTAAGGATTGGGTCTCACTCGAGGACTCTCTAAACCAGTCTCGGTTGAGGTTCTCCCCTTGGATGTCCTGGCAGAATCTGACAGTTAACCTGAAGAGGCACCCCCTAACTGGCACCACTCTCAGTTTGATCCATAAAATAGCTGACAAGACTGACTTGACTTCGACTTTTGGTCCTTTGTCTCCCGTAAAGGACAATCCTGACTTCCCCCGGGTGTTGGGAACAGCACCCTTTCGACGCCAGAGGGTAGGCGCCCGCTCGTGATGGGAGACTGCTTTAGGGGGGGACAGTTCAAAAGCTTCCTTGCTGTCAGAGACGATAATGACCTTCCGAAACTCCGCTGGTGGACATATTTCCAGGTCCGTAGTTATGCTAACAACATGTCCAGAGCACCTGACTTCTCTAGAACGCAGACAGATTTGGAGGCCGTGTGTGCTGAGGGCTCCCAATGTAACAAGGCAACGTCACTTGCTTATGCTTGGTTACAAAATTCCTGTATTGATACCGTCGACAGATTTCGCCAGGCCTGGTCACGTGCACTGCGTATTGATATTACCGACGACCAGTGGGCCACAGCTTGCAAACTAGCACACAAGTGCTCAATTAGCACCAAAACACAGGAAACCTTGTACAAGCTTTTGACGCATTGGTACGCCACTCCAGATAAGCTAAAACGATGGTACCCCAACTCTTCTGATCTATGTTGGAGGTGTGGTGAGGAAACAGGAACCCTTATGCATATATGGTGGGAGTGTAGGATTCTGGGTCCCTTCTGGAACAAGGTCAGGGAGGTGGTGGGACAGATCACGGAGACCAAACTTGACCTTTCTACAGCGTGTTGTCTGCTCCATATCACTAACTTCTCGTTTAAACGTTACAAGCAATCTTTGACAAAGCATTTATTAAATGCAGCCAAATCCCTGATACCTCTCAATTGGAAGAGTGTTACTCCCCCGTCCATACAGGACTGGCTGAGGAAGGTATCGGAGATCTGCTACATTTAAGATACTCTTGCTCAGACTACTGTGGATGCTAAGAAATATCTTGACACGTGGTCTCCGTGGTTTGTTTTCAAAGTCTCAAGTGTGTATGAATCACTGGTGCGTTAGAAATGGTGCTGATGAACTGTGATACCTGTACCTGTCCGTCTACCGTGTATGGTCACGGTTGGGAAACGATAGGACCCACCTGATGATAAAATGGCCCAGAGCCCTGATCTGCTGAGAGTCACCTAATGAATCTGTCATCTCCCCACCTTCTCCCTCTATCTTTTCCCCTTTCCTTTTCTTTTCTGTTTCTTTTAAGTTTTCAGCTTCTCTTAATTCTTGCAGTTTGCAGTCAAGGCGGCTGTATAATGGTTTACTACTTTGCAGATGGACGTGTTGATATGTTCTGTATTATTTTATCGATTTACTGTGGATAATCTGCTACTTGCCATATGTCTCTTAAGACGTATCATTTTCAGATAGAGGTGCCTACGATGTAAACCTCTGCTGTTGCTGAGTTTGAACCTTTTACTTTGATTGTTTTGTACGAGGCTTTTTGTAAGGTGCCTACGCTTTGATCTGTATCGCATTACTATCTTTAATAAACTTCTGATGTTAAAAAAAAAAAAACATCACTTCATGTGTCCTGTGAATCAGATGTCCACGTACATATGAATATACATAGTTAAAAAAAACAGAAATTGCGAGATATGTACATTGTGTGTTCCAATAAGATGAAAAGAAGGAAAAAGAAAGAAAAAAGATGTACAATAAAAGTACTCCAAAAAATTACTCAAGAAATTACCAAAGACCCAGAATAAATTATATGTAAATTTATGACATGTTGATAAAAGAATTGATATCCCATTCAACATTCATTCCTAATGGGGTATAGGTCTGGAGTTCGTATATCCAGAAAGTTTCGAGGCTCCACCTCTCCAAGGAGGGGTATATTTGTCGATGACGACAAACTGGGTGCCCTTGGGGTTCTTATGGTGGTGTTGCCTATAGTGCCGTGGTACCGGATGTTTGGTATTCCCCACCTATTATTAGTGCAATGTGTTCGCTAACCCTGATGGAAAAGCCACGAATAGTGCGACCAACATATTGCATGCCGCAAGGGCAAGTGAGCAAATATACAATATATTTGGTCGCACATGTACAAAACGTTTTGATTTTGTATTGTTTCTTGGTGACTGAAGATGAAAATTCTGAAATTTTTCTTGTGGTAAGGGCATTGTGTTGGCACACTCTGCATCTCCTGCAAGGGTAAAAACCTATTAAATCATGAAAAAACAAACTCTTTACAGGAGGGTTAATTATGTTTGGAGCAATCTTGCTCTGTAGTGAGGGAACTCCCTTAAACACTATTTTGGCTTGTTCGGGCAAAAATGGACCCAATAGCTTGTCTCCTCTGAGGATATATCAAACAGAGCAGTGCAGCGCAAACCTAAATAGCATAATATTAATATTAAAACGAATATGCTCATACCAGTGAAGACATAATTGAATTAATAACAGTGAAAAAATAAAATAAAATAAAATAAAAAGAAAGTCCACATTTGCAAAGTGCAAACAAATCCTGTGATCAAAACAGTCAGAGTATCTCCACCATGTGACTTGGAAAACCAATATTTCAAATATTTCAAACGTGATCCCTTCACCAGTAAAGATGGGTACTCTCACCTCACACCAAGACCCTTGTTTTACCAAAGGTCTAAAACGCTTAGAACAAATGGCAGGAAATCCAGATGGCTCAAAGATGTGCAATTGTCAGCTGAAGGACCCGGAGATATGCAAGTATCCTCAGTGGCACCAACGAATCAATATGCAAAGAAAAAAGGCCAGATCTAAGAGCTTCCATATAAACCAGGTCTCTTTAATGAGTAAAAAATGTGCAGGGTACTCACATTCAAGTAGAAAATACAGGCATAAAACACCATATCAGGCAGCTCAAATGAAGATGTGGGACATCAAGGAGTGACATGGGATGGTTCCTGACCCCGGACGCGTATCGTAATACTACTTCCTCAGCAGGGCGGGAGGATATTCCAATGTTTATTGAAAATGGTCTTGATTTGCTTATACTGGGTGGAATAAGTAGTCAGCATAGCAAACTTGAAACTATCATCCATGGGGCGTTTGGGTTTGACGGATATTAATGACGTCCTATCCAGTGAAAGGACTCTTTGCAATTCGAGATCTATGTCACTGGCCAGGTATCCCTTGTCCAGAAACCTCGATTTCAGAACCTCCGCCTGCACAAGGTAGGTGTGATCATCTGTACAGTTTCTGCGAATTCTGAGGAATTGGCTACGCGGAACCGAACGGAGCCACGAGGGATGGTGACAACTCCCCATGGGGATGTAACCGTTACGATCCGTCGGTTTAAAGTAGGTCTGAAAATTGAATTTGCCATTTATTATAGTTATCTCTAGATCCAAAAAATGGATCTTAGTAGGGCTAGACTCGTATGTTAGAGAGATACCCCTATCGTTGTTATTCAGAGATTCAAAAAAGATCTTTAAAGATTAAGGACTGCCATTCCATAGGAGGAGGATGTCGTCTATGTACCTAGCCCACAGGCCCAAAGATGGAGCCATGTGGGCATAGACGACATCCTCCTCCCACTTGGCCATAAAGAGGTTCGCTAGACTGAGTGCAAATTTAGCACCCATGGCGACACCTCTCAATTGCAGAAAGTACCACTGGTCGAACCAAAAATAACTGTGTTTGGTGGCAAACTCTAAAAGTTCGATCACATAATCTCTTTGAAATGAGGCAAGAGAATGTTCTCTATTCAGAAAGTGCTGTACAGCTTCTATGCCTAAATGGTGGGGAATACAGGTATATAAAGAGGCCACGTCTGCTGTGACCATAATGCACCCTTCCTGTACTGCTATACCCTCCAGAAGGCGAATGGTGTCGCCCGTATCCTTGATGTAGGAAGGAGTCTGTTTAACCAAGGGCTGAAGGTAAAAATCAATATAACGGCCTATGCGTGAAGTGACTGAATTGATGCCACTCACGATAGGTCTTCCAGGGGGTTGAATCGGGTTTTTGTGAATTTTTGGCAAATAATACATTGTTGGAATTCTGGGTACTTTGGGAATCAAATATAGTTTTTCTTTCTTGTTTAAGATCTTGAGGTCAAATCCCTTATCTACAAGGGTTTGTAGCTGTTTTTTGTATATTGGTGTTGGATTATTAGGAATCTCCTGGTAAGTACCAGGTTCATCCAATATACGACACATTTCTTGTTCGTATTGCGTTTTATCTAGGACCACGATCTTCACTTGATTGGACTGTAATTCACTATTTTCACATAAATTGGAGTGGGCTACAGTGGAGAGATACCCCAGACGAAGTGCTCTATTCACGAAACGCGTCGGGAGGACTCCACTGCTGCCCTACTTGTATACAAGCGTTTTTTATTCAGCTAAAATGTAAGTTTGACAGCTGTAAATAAATATTTTATTTTCTACATAACGGGATTACGCTATGTGGCCACTTCTTTCTCTTATCTCTTCCAAAATCCATTCATTGTGAGAACATCAATTTGGGGATCGTACTCCCAGCTGGGCTTCATCCATCCATCCCACAGAGGTTATCTGATGATCAGCCATTATACTGCCCTGCTAAGGAGCCCATTTTGACATCAGCTAAATACAAGCCTATCTTGACTTTCAGTGGTGTAAGCCAGCTGAAGTCAATTGGTTCCGGTAAGCCTGCATTGCTTTCGGTGGTGGGAACAACTTAGTGGAGAAGCTATTTAATATTCACCAATCATCAGATTGACTGTTATTTTCACATCAAGATTTATAGCTATAATTTTATTCATTATTTATTTATTTTCCCTTCACGAGAGATCATTACACCTGGCATCTATTGGCCAGTAATTTATTCATGTTTGTCTAAGAAATGAATTATCACTGTTTGTTAGCACATGTGTTTTATATATATGTGTGAAATTGCACTCACTAGCAGTTGAACACATTATGTAATGCTATCACATTAATAGATTATTTTGTTTATCACGCACCAGTCACATAGTGTTTGTCCCTGGATTTTCCATGGTCTTATATTTGGTTTCACAATTTTATTTCATTTTTTTGTGTCTCGGACTATCATTAACAGATAGTCATTCTAAGCGCTACACATTCTTCCACACCTCCTATAAATGTATCCTTGGCTATGGTTGATAACTGCTGTGGAACTTCTTCCTTTGTTGTTGCTGTATTATCTCCCTGCAGTGTGGACAGGGTTAAACTAAATATTCATTAACACAGAAGTGCAGCAGCCATCTTTATGGAGACCACTTTGTAATGCTTGTCTATGGAGAGTCACCAGTGCAGGGGAAGCTATCATGGCTGTCATGGCTGTGTCTGGTAAACAGTGATTTGGCTGGAGAAAGGGAGCTCTGCTATGCCACAAACCTGCAGAATGCAGTGCGGAAGCCAGTGTGGGGACTGTTGCAACCATTTTCCTGTGCGGGGCAGCTAAGAGAGAGCACCACAAGTTTGGGGAAGTTGGGCAAGTTGTGCTGACTTCAATTATGTGTTTTTCTTGTGACTCCCATGTGTTTTCTAACTTTAAAAATAGTTGTATGCTATTCTTTAAGCTTAAGCCACACTCCTCTGGTTCTGAAGCACATCAGGTCAGCCTCCGCAGAGGGTCAGTTGAAGCCTTTTTCAAGGCCTTAGGTTTACTGTATTATGATCCAGTTTCCATGTGCCTTTATATGACTCTGTTATAACAAAAGACGCAGACAAGTCTATTGAATTCCCTACAGGTCCCCTCTCCAGCCAATTGCTACAGCCTGAACCCTCTCCTCATAGAAACCAAGCTTATCCGTTGTCTCATAGCCTTGAGCCCTGTTCGGAAACATCCTCTAAGTCCTCAGAAGTCAAGTCAGGCTAATTTGTCCGCAAGTTGCACAGTCGCTACACCTGGTGATACGATTCATTCGCTACACCTGATGATGCAATTTAGACTGATGCAAGACCTGGTGATGCAATTTAGACTGTCAATACACCTGGCAATGTGGCTCGGTCGGCCTCTGCATCAATTGTGCCCATCCAGCCCATGTATATTGAGCCTCCTGCTTATTCAGGGCGTTCTGCAACCTGGCCTCACCCTACTTCTACTACACCCATTCTAACCCATCTAAGAGGTTCAATCCTCCCTTTGGATAAACTGCCTCTTTCAGCCAGGAGGGGCTTTCACCCTTTTATTCAGGGCTCTCTGTAATCCATTCGTGTTTCAGCTGTCCTGCTTGACCCGTGTGACACGTCCTCTGCTAACCAGCCCGACCTTGTGAATCTGTCCAGTCTGATGGTCCTGTGCTGTATGTCCAGCTTGTCTTTGAGGGTCCAGGGCCCCCCCCTCAGAGGGGAGGTAATGTCAGGATCACTTAGTGATCGCTTACTGCTCCTCATTCCAGCATCTGGGTGTTGGCTGTTGCATTCTCCCATCTGTGTTCGCCTGTATTGGGGTAGACGTGACATTCGTGACAATAAAATTAGAATATCATCAAAAAGTTAATTTATTTAAGTAATTCAATTAAAAAAGTGAAACTCATATATATTAAACAGATGTGTCACACACAGAGTGATTGATATATTTCAAGCATTTCAAGGTGTTATGGAATTCCAGGTTGCTTTGATTGCAGCATTCAGCTCGTCTGCATTGTTGGGTCTGGTGTCTCTCATCTTCCTCTTGAGCCAGAAGCTCTAATATGCTTGATTCTCTATGGGGTTTAGGTCAGGTGAATGTGCTGGCCAATCAAGCACAGTAATACCATGATCATTAAAACAGATATTGGTACTTTTGACAGTGTGTGGGCAGGTGCCAAGTCCTGCTGGAAAATGAAATGATCTCACATGGTATATCCTTAACCTTGATTCCTCTTCAAACCTTTTTTATATGGAAAAAATAATTAGCATCTCTATAAAGCTGGTCAGCAGAGGGAAGAATGAAGTGCTCTAGAATTTCCTAGTAGAGGGCTGTACTGAATTTGGACCTGATAAAAACACAGTGGACCAACAGCAGAACATGACATACATCCAAATCATCACTGACTGTGGAAAACTTTGCATTTCTTTTAGAAATTAAGGTACCAGAATCTGGGGGAAAAGTGGAGAGGCACAGAATCCAAGTTGCACGAGGTCCAGTGTGAAGCTTCTACAGTCAGTGAAAACGGGCCGAAAGTTTCAACTATACCAACTGATTTTAGCCAATATTCGGCCCCTTGTGTACCCAGCCTTACCCTTCTAGATTCAGGGGTCAGGCCTCGTACACACGACCGTGCGTGTGTATGTTTTTCTTCAAGAAAACTGTTGTGGATCTCGACGAGAAAAAAAGAGACCATACTCTCTTTTTTCTCGTCGGGAGTCTCAATTTCCTTGTCGTGTTTCTCGTCGGGCTGGTTTATAATGAGAAACACGTTTGTGTGTATGCTTAGAAACCCGCGCATGCACGGAATAAAGTATGAGATGGGAGCGCACCTTCGGTAAAAGGACAAGAACCTTGTTGAGGAAAACAACGTTTCTTTTACGACGAGAATCTCGGTCATGTGTACGAGGCCTCAGAGTAATTTCTCTCTTGTTAGTAAAAGGCATAGCTAAATTTGCATGGTTGTCAATCTTTCCAATTTAAAAAAAAGTGCTTGTTTGCTACGACTTTGCATTGACATAGTGGATTGCTTAGTAGGGATTTTGCATTGCTTCTGTCAGGTTCTCAATTCAACCCTTGTTGTGATAGCCACTGTTACCGATATAGTTTGATAGTCTTATACTATTTCTAACAAGGTATAAGCAGAATAGGCTTGCGAAAATTGTTATTGGAAAAAAAGGGAGGGTTATTTAGTATTGAAAAGTGACTTTGGAAAGCATAACAGGCGAATTATGAAAATAGGTAAACGCTGAGTTTCCTTTAAACCAGGCCTCACATTGTACCCCATGCTGTTTTTTTTAATAAATGTTCCAATGTATAGCTCAAGTTTCTTGAAGCAGTTAGAGTACTTCAACAAAGCAGAACTTCAACTTTTTTAATTGAATTGGCACAATTACTTTGATATTAGAAAACAATGACAGACAAGCAAGGATTTGGCATTTGTATCCCTCTGGAGGGTTTCACACTGAATGTAGAGAGCAAAAAATGATTTAAGTGCTTGCACCTGCTCTTCTACATGTGCAATCATACACACCTAACGTGTCTCTGTTCTCAGAAAGAAGAGCTTTAATTAACCACTTTGAGAAAGAATGAGGCTTTTGCCCAGGCAAGGGAAATTAGTTTTGCAAATTAGCTCATTAAATAAGGCAATAAGTGCTCTTTGTAACACCTGGCACCTTTTCTACTCCTGTAATCATACCTTATAGAAAATGCACATCAATGCTGTAGGTGTACTTTAAGGCAAAATACAGTAGTTATCTTGCTGGAAAATTAAGCACAAAAATGCAGAAGGATGCAAATTTTACCAGCCCAAGACCCAGGAAATGATCCTGGCCATTCCAGTGCTTAATATGGCCCTACTGTTCTGGGAATGCCAATTTCAGAGTCATATTATTGGCCAGGCTAAGTATTCTATCGGCTGGCATTGTCTCCTTTCTGCTGGATTATGTGTGCATTACAGTAGTGTAAATAGAAAGAGAGAGTCCCCAGGTATGTCTTCTCCCCAAACCCCCTTGAGTTATGCAGGGCAGACAAGAGATAAATTCACCCAGCTGTATCTGGTTAACAAGTGGACACTGGATTCAATCAGATATTAGCCGAGATGTTCAATGCTAATCTATTAAGTTCATAAAGCACTCTTCAGTATAGATAGCCAAAAAACTCCCAGGGTAAACATATTAAAGTCCAGAGTGCTCACCTTATATTATAAAGCTAGGTGAAATATTTCAAGTTCATTAACTTAACAGTCAGTCTTTTGGACCGTGACCTACGTCACTTCTCTGGGTAAGGACCATGATCACCTTTGGGGAGGGACACAATGCTCACAATTACCCAGTCATTATGTTATCACCTTATCTGATGTTGTACCTTGTTCATCATTATTAATGTATTATTTTTCTCTTATTCTTTAGTACTATACACTGTCTCTGTTCCTTCAATACATTATGCAAACAAAAGCTTCTGAAGAAGCAGTGAGCTTCCAAAACATGTCAAGCATGCCAGCACAATTGAGACTTGGTAAACTTGTATTACCATCTCTTTCAGTTGCACCTTTTATGTTTGGATAGACAGAGCTAGTTTTGTTAAAATCGTATGTTTTAAACATGATGTTAATTCAGATTGGTTGTACTGAATTTGATTAATAGATCGACTTCAGTATGACGAGCCTACCCATAGATCAAAGATGTCAAACTAAATTTCATTGTGGGCTGCATTAGCATTATGCTTGCCTCAAAGGGCCGGTTGAATCTGTAAGACTATATCAATTAATTTAGGGATTTTTTTTTTTTTTGGGAACAGGTGCAGGAACTTAATCACACCCCCACCGAACCGCATCGAAAGATGGATGTTGCCAAATTGCACTGGAAATTGGAAGGATCTTAACGGGCAATAAATACCATGAGTGTGTTCTGGAGTTCAGAAGTGCACTAGATACAGAATGCAGAGTTCAGAGGTGCACTATGTACAAAGTGCAGAGTTCAGAGGTGCACTATGTACAGAGTGCAGAGTTCAGGAGTGAGCTATGTACAGAGTGCAGCATTCAGAAGTACACTACGTACAGAGTGGAGTTCAGAGATGCGCTATGTACAGAGTGCAGTGTTTAGAGGTGCGCTACGTACAGAGTGCAGAGTTCAGAGGTGCGCTATGTACTATGTGGAGAGTTAAGAGGTGCGCTATGTACAGAGACTAGAGGTGCGCTACATACAGAGTGCAGGGTTTAGAGGTTTTCTATGCATAGTGTGCAGGAATCCGCTCTTTCACAGGCTGTTCACATGTTACTTTCACCCCTGCCCCTGTGTGCAAGGGCCACATGAAATGGCCTGGAGGGCAAGATTTGGCCCACAGGCCATGTGTTTGACACATGTCCCATAGATGGATCGAAAATTGTCTGGTTCCTGCTGAACTGGCTGAATTTTGATCCGTCTATGGCTGGCCTAAGTAGGGTTCTGTGCTGGAATTACCTGCATGTAGGCAAGTGCAGTCTGTACACCCCACTCTGGCACTGAACCAAAGTGGCAATACAGAAGGGGAAGTTGCGTGTAGTTCCTCTATGACTTCTTGTGGTCACCAGGAGAACAGCTGTATGATTGGACACTGGGGCCCTGTGTGACCTCCACAGTCATCTTGTGTAGAACCTATTTAAGACCCTTGCCCCCTGATTTGGTGTACAATATATTGCAGAGCTTACCAGTCCTTAGATGTGGTGGCTTCATTCATTTTCTTTTTCAGGCTTTTTTCCTTAATATTTACCCTGTAATCCTGCAAATAAAACAATTCATGCCCTTGGGCGCAAAACATGATGTGGGGGATAAGAGGGGTTAGTTGTTTACAGAAGGAAGATAACATTGTTTGTGATTTTAGTTTATTTTCCAAAAATTGACAAGGACACTTGTTCTGGGAGGATTCACAGGCATTTTCTGTATTTACTGAAAATATTCTTAGCCTGAAATAAGTAAGTTAATGGGGCTGCCACATTTAAGAGCTGGAAAGTATAAATTATATATATTAAATATAATATATATTAAATATATTACAATTTTTGTTCTTTTGTTTAGTTTACCTCTAAACGCGTTGGTGTCAAACACTGATGCAAGCGAGCCGAGTAACATTTGGACTTTTATACAATTGCGAACCTGTGAAAATGATGCCGTAATTATTTCTGCCTATTCAAACCAACTTGATCTCATCCTAATGTCGCAGCTTATGAAAACAAATTAGTTTTTCCTGTGTGCATTGAGATGTGATTTCAAAAGGAGAAAAAAGCGCTTCCTAAATTAAAACTTTCACTTTGAGTTTTACCATTCCATTAGGTAAATTAAAAATCACACTTGTGTGAGCTCCCTTTAGTCAGACAGCTTTGTCTATTATTTTTGGGCAAATATCTGGGTTGCTCAATTATGTAAAATTATGCTAACAGAAAAAATCAGAAAAGCAAATTCTTTAAATTTAGCTCTAACTAATTAAAATAAAATAAAATAAAATATATTTATTAAATTATTCTACTAAATTAAAGCTCTGTCTTTCCCAAAAAAAGTGTATAATATTTTAGTAGACTACAAAAGTTAAAAGGCGCTGAACTAAGACACCTCTAAAATGTAAAAAAAAACATGCAATTGACCCAGTGGTGGATAGGAGGAAAAGGCTCTGCAACTAAAATGATTAATAGGCTCATCATGCTGTTTTATCATTTAGCTTGCATTAGACACAATTCAGTTTGTATACAGCATTTTTGAGCTTTGCAACATTTTTTTTAGACAATAGAGAAAACTATCATCTATTCAATCATTAGTTACTTGGTTTTTCAGCTTTTTTTTAGCTTTTCCTTCAGCTTGTATTTTTTTTTTCTTACTATGTAATGATAAATAAATAATTAACCCCTAAGCCTAACCCCTAACCATTAAAAGAAATAAAATAATACTAAATAATAATAAATAAATACTCTAACCCTAACACAAATTAAATAAATACAGATAATAATAATCATAATAATAATAATATTAATAATAATAATAATAATAATTATTAATAAAATGTATTTGTTTGGGTGTTTTCTTCTTCTTCTTCTTCTTCTTCTTCTTCTTCTTCTTCTTCTTCTTCTTATAATTATTATTATTATTATTAATCATTTAATTAATATATTTTTAAGGTTAGGGGTTAATTATTTTTTATTTATTTATTATAACATAGTATGCATTAATTTAATTTACGTATTATTTATTTATGCTCTTTAGTTATTTGTGTAATTTTTTTACATTCATTTATTATTTTATTATTCCATTTCTTGTTTACATTTTTTCATTTGAGCAGAAAAGCACACAAAAACTTTTTTGAGCTTAAGGGGACTTGGTGTGGAAGATGTAAACCAACTCCATGGAGAATAATTGATTTTCTAGGGTCTGAGTGCTGAAACTCTTTTAAAAAATAGTAGCCCATAGGAAAGGTTGGCTGGTGTTTAGTCTAAAATAGAAGCAGGACTTTCAGCCCAAGAAAGAAAGCGTTAGGCCGCGTACACACGACTAAATAAATCCGATCAAATCGGTCTGATAGACCGTTTTGATCGGATTTGTCTCCTGGGATATGTTGGTTTGATCGTGTACACACGATCAAACCAAAATCCCCGCCGGCAGACAGCGCAGTGACGTGGCGGTGACGTTGACGCCGCCACGTCACCGAACCAGGAAGTAAAATACTTCCACGCATGCATCGTATCCATTCGACGCATGTGCGGACAGATATGTCCGCTGGTTAGTGTACTAACCAGCGGACATGTCGAACAGACGGGTTTCCAGCAGACAGATTTTAAAGCATGCTTTAAAATTTGTCTGCTGGAAAAACCTGTCTGCTCGCCCGTACACACAATCGAATTTGTCTGCTGAAACGGTCCGTCGGAAGGGTTGTCCCGAGGGTTGTCCCGATACCGATACTAGTATCGGTATCGGGATCGATACCGAGTATTTTCGGGAGTACTTGTACTCCCGCAAATACCCCCGATACCCAAATAGAATACTTGACCCCCCCCCCGCCCCCGCCACGACCGCATAAGCGAATCCGACCCCGCCGCCGTATATACAAAGCCGCCGCGAACATTATAGGCACCTTTGAATAGTTGTTTTCCCGCTGCGTGTGTATAGACACTCCCCCTTGCTCGGATCTGTCTAATCCCGAGCAAGAGGGAGTGTCCTTAACATGGCGCGCGGCAGGGAAAATAGCTATTGAAAGGCACTGCCTATAATGGCGGCGGCTTTGTATATACGGCGGCGGCGGCTTTGTATATACGGCGGCGGCGGCATCATCATCAGGTAGGGGGGGCATGGCTGCAATATGGGGGGGCATGGCTGCAATATGTGGGGGACATGGCAATATGTGGGGGACATGGCAATATGTGGGGGACATACATGGGGGGACATACATGGCTGCAATATGTGGGACATGACATGGCTGCAATATGTGGGACATGACATGGCTGCATATGTGGGGGACATACATGGGGGGACATACATGGCTGCAATATGTGGGACATGACATGGCTGCAATATGTGGGACATGACATGGCTGCATATGTGGGGGACATACATGGCTGCAATGTGGGGGACATGACATCGCTGCAATATGTGGGACATGACATGGCTGCACATGTGGGGGACATACATGGCTGCACTATGGGGGACATACATGGCTGCAATATGTGAGGGACATACATGGCTGCAATATGTGGGGGACATACATGGCTGCAATATGTGGGGGACATACATGGCTGCAATATGTGGGGGACATACATGGCTGCAATATGTGGGGGACATACATGGCTGCACTATGGGGGACATACATGGCTGCATATGTGGGGGACATACATGGCTGCACTATGGGGGACATACATGGCTGCAATATGTGGGGGACATACATGGCTGCACAGTGGGGGACATACATGGCTGCAATATGTGGGGGACATACATGGCTGCAATATGTGGGGGACATACATGGCTGCAATATGTGGGGGACATACATGGCTGCAATATGTGGGACATGACATGGCTGCCTATGTGGGGGACATACAGGACTGCACTATGGGGGACATACATGGCTGCAATGTGGGGGACATACATGGCTGCAATATGTGGGGGACATACATGGCTGCAATATGTGGGGGACATGGCTGCATTTGGGGACACATTTAAAAAAAGTTTCGGTATTCGGTATCAGCGACTACTTGAAAAAAAATATCGGTACTTGTACTCGGTCCTAAAAAAGTGGTATCGGGACAACCCTAGTGTGTACACGGCCTTATGTTCACTTTTAGAAAATGTTCCTTAACCACTTAAAGTGGAGTTTCCATCCCAATTTTTTTTTCATTATTGTGCTCATTAGACCCAAAAAAGGAAAAGAAAATACTTTCTTTTTTTTTTAACTCATCTGGAAATGCCTATTGCTATGCTGTCCCACGAAATCTGCCTTTGAAATAACCTAGGATTCTGACATCATCTCCCTCTAATGCTCCTGGGAAATGTGTGTCATCATTTCCCAGGATGCAGTGCGCTGTCCAATTATCACTCCCCATGGAAGACTTCCAGGAAGTAAGTCCTTGTTGGCTTCACAATGCCCACAAGCAAAATGACAACTGTGTAGACATAGTTTTATAAACTACCTTTTTTTAAAAACTATGCGGAGCGGCGGCGGATTGTAAAATAATAAGTGACCGGATTTATATTATAAAAACGCATGATGAAAAGACATACATTTAAAAAATGCTAATTGTGGTTGTAACTCCGCTTTAAGACCCGGACCATTATGCAGGTAAAGGACCTTGCCCCTTTTAGCCCCTTTTTGCGATTCGGCACTGCGTCACTTTAACTGACAATTGTGCGGTAGCGCGACATGGCTTTCCCATAAATAGAGTTTTCTTTTGGTGGTATTTGATCACCTCTGCGGTTTTAATTAAAAATAGAGCGATATTTTTAAAAAAATTCAATGTTTTTTACTTTTTGCTATAATAAATATCACCCAAAAATATATATAACATTTTTTTTTCCCTCAGTTTATACGTATTCTTCTACCGATTTGTGGTAAAAAAAATCGTAATAAGTGTTTATCGATTGGTTTGCGCTAAATTTATAGGGCCAGATTCACAGAGCGATTACGCCTGCGCAACAGGAGATGCGCGTGCGTAAGTCTAAATGTGCGCGTGCGTTTCGATGCACGGCATCCCCAAAACGAGATACGCAAGAAATCTACTTTTTTTTGTCCAGCGTAATTTCGTTAGACAGGCGCAATCCGTCCGCGCAAAACTGCGCTAGACAGACCATTGATTTGCTAGTCAAATATGCTAATGAGGAAATTACGGGGATCCACAAAAGAACGTTGGGGCAGCGCAGGCTACGCAGTGTGCGCAACAGCAAAATGTCCTGTCTAAAATTAGACCATATAAAAGCTGGTCTAAAAAGAGAAAAATTGTCTACATGTCAGATAAAGCAACTCTGTTAGTGAGGAGCTCAGCAGTCACACGTGTTGCCCAACAAACTGTATGCCAACATGCCAGTGGCATCCATGCTCATAGCTATACTACTGACTTTAGATGAGCAAAGAAGGAGGAGGGCACTGAGGAGGGCACTAAGGAGGGCACGGGAGATGTTTTTTTTTTTTTACTTTTTATTTGCTTATATAAACTTTACAATTTAATCTAATCTAATACAATATTCTTATCTGATACAAGCCCCTCACTCTTCACTCTTCACGGGAGAGGATATATTACACACGCATAGACATCTATGGCATGAGTAATTCTGAGGTGTCTCGCATCTTCAGATTCACCCCTCATGCCTTCATGGAATTAACCACAACCTTGCAGGAGGACATCAGCAGCCCAACACATGGCACTACCCATGACACCCATGACAGCTACATATACAATCATAGCCCCATCCCCACAGATTTCGAACAGAACATGTATGGGGACAGCTGGCTGGTTGGTGAGTGACATGGGTGGCAGGCATGACTGTCCCCCCCCATGATGCACATATCACAAGGGGCACATGCACTACTAACATCCTCCTGTCTTTTCCCTTCAAGGTGACTCTGCATATGTACTGGGACCCCATCTCATGACCCCATCTCATGCCAGCTCACATATGCATCTTTGCACGTTAAACACACACATTAATCAAGGCACAATGAGAATGCATGCATGCACACCACTGTGGTCCCTAGCACACACACCCCACATCCTCATCAAATTGGATTGGCACCAGTCCACCATGCAGGACTTGTGAGCAGCAACGCCACGCCAAGGCTCCAATTATGTCACTGTACATTCATACAGCATTCACACGGACCTGGGGATCACTTCTCCCTGGTCCTGGGGAACCCTTCTCCACCAAAATTGAGGGTGACACCCCTTTTCCGGCAGGAATGTCACCCCCACATTCCCAAATCATACACAAACAGAACCAAAAAAAAAGCCCAGCAAAAATATAATTTAAAAAAAACAACAAAGAAAACACATAAAAGACAAAAATCACTCTGCAAAACAGTCCCCAAATATCTCAACGACACGTCACAAACAAACAAATAAACGCTAACAAACAACAGAACAATAGCACCTTGCTGTATAGGGAGGGATACAAAGGGATATACTTTTGCAATGGAAGTGCGTTTGTGTCTGGCTATTTATGCTGTCTGCGTAGTTCAGCAAAGTTGCCCGGGTCTACTTCCAATTTCACTGATTGTGCTGTTCCCGAGTTGTGAGAATGCGCACATAGGTGCTGACCATGGTCTCCTTCAAGCGCGCATGCGCGAGCCGGCCGGCCCTTCATTTGCATGGGGTCACGGCTCATTTCAATGTAACACGCCCACGTCCTTCCCAATTTGTATTACTCCGCCTTACGCCTCTGAAATAACATTACGCATGCGCAATTTTCTGCATAAAAGCGACGAGAATAGGGTGATTGCGCGGCTACATTGCGCAAGTCTAACGTAAAGGCGGTGCGCTACGCCGGTCCAATAATGTGCAGATGTACCTAAATCTGGCCCATAGTGTTTACAAAATAGAGGATAGTTTTGTTGCATTTTTTTAAATATTTTTTTTTACTACTAATAGCGGTGATCAGCGATTTTTTTCATAACTGCAACATAATGGCGGATGCATTGGACAATTTTGACACATTTTTGGGACCATTATCATTTTCACAGTAAAATGTGCTATAAAAATGCATTATTTACTGTGAAAATGACAATTGCAGTTTAGGAGTTAACCACTAGGGGGCACTGTAGGGGTTAAGTGTGACCTCATATGTGTTTCTAACTGTAGGGGGCGGGGTTGGACGTGTGATGACAGTGATTGTCTTTCCCTATATCAGGGAGCAGACACTGCAACAATGAAGAACAGGGAAGGTGTATTTACACACACCTCTCCCCGTTCTTCAGCTCCAGTGACCGATCACGGTACACTGGCGGCATTCGGGTCCGCGGTCCCGCGGGCACGGTCACGGAGCTTTGGACCGCGCTCCAAGGAGTCCTTAAGTGGTTAAAGCCTAATGTCAGTTTCATTTCCATATTTTTTTTAATAATTAGCCTATACTTAGTAAATACTGTAAATAGTGTTGGGCGAACAGTTTGGCTCAAGCATGAGCCAATGTTTGGCCTGTTCGTTCAACACCTAAATTTGCAACTGCTGAATGCTCTGCAATGCACTGCACGCTGCACAGTGCATTTTGTGCCCTGATTGGGCAAAGCTTCACCCAATCATGGTAACGTATAAGCTGGTTGTTAATTAGCGGGGCCAGGAAGCCGCCAAAATTAAAAGAAAAGCGGCATCGGACTCATGCCAGATCATGAGCTGCGCAATTGTTGTGTTTTACATATAAGCCTTTTTTTTTGGCAATAACTGTGCACTACATAAGAAAAGTTAGCAAAGTAATACATATATTGTTTTTGCTTTACAAACAAGGCTTTTCTTTAGCAATATTGTCTTTAACCACTTCAGCTCCAGAAGGTTTTACCCCCTCCCTGACCAGGCCATTTTTTTGCGATACGGCACTGCATCACTTTAACTGACAAATGCGTGGTTGTGCGACACTGTACCCAAATAAAATTGTTGCCCTTTTTTTTCCTAGAATAGGGATTTCTTTTGGTAGTATTTAATCACCTCTGTGGTTTTAGTTTTTTGCGCTATAAACAAAAAAAGACCAACAATTTAGAAAAAAATATATATATTTTTTACTTTGTGCTATAAAATGCATACAATGTTTTTTTTTTTCTAAAGAATCAAATTTCTTCATCAGTGGGACTGCGGCAGACAAATCTGATACTAAGTGACACTTTTTGGGGCCAGTGACACCAATACAGTGATCGGTACTAAAAAAATATGCACCAACACTGTATTAATGACACTGTCAGAGAAGGGGTTAACATCAGGGGCAATGGAAGGGTAATCTGTGTTCCCTGGGTGTGCTTTCTTACTGTGTGGGGTATGGACTGACTCGAGAAAGAGAGACATCTGAGTTCCAGGAATCACAGATCTCTCTCTTCCTGTCTGACAGAACGACAATCTGTCTATGTTAACATAGGCAGATCGCTGTTCTGTCTTTCCCATGAACAATCGCAGTTGGCCCCAGAGCCAGTTAAAGAAATAATGTATAGGTACTTGATTTTGCACTTAAGGGCCACAGTATATTACATGGGGCGCTCCTTAAGTGGTTAAAAATATATTTAATTTTTCAAACAATTTATAGATAAACGTTTTCAAAAAATGGTAAAAAAAACACTTTTTTATAGTTTGTCCAGTATTTGTTTTAAAACAACAAATGTTCCACTCAATAAAAAGTGCATTATTTATTCTAATAATTCTCCTCTGTATGATTATTCTAAAATTGTATTTTTTATTTTTTATTATAAAGCATAGTGAAGGTATTTACAAATTAAATAAATTATTATTATTATTTTTTTTTTTGCTTTTTTTTTTTTATGTATCACTAACAACTGCGGAACAAACAAATTAAGGTAAAAAAAAAGGCTTACAGTGAATTTTTTAGAAGAATGGGGAAGGATTAGATGCTGCTTTTAATTGCTGTCTGCATCCCCATTGTGGAGATTCACCCCTTTTCCATTTATACTGGTGACCATGGTCTCTGAGAAAGAAAGTGGGGTAAAAATCCAACGATCATCATGTCATGTCATAAACCTCCACTAGCAAGGTCATCAAAAGACTCCTAATGAAAGCCATGTCATAAATGGCCCTGTCGTAAAAATACATTGTACTTGACTTTTTTTATCGCATATGGGACAAAAAGTCCTCCATGTGATGATTTTTAGGTGGCAGGTTCTCTTTAATGAGACATGCAGATCTAAAGGATCCTGCACGTCTCCTTTGTGCTCTACTTAATGTTTTGCAGTGTGGATAGCTCCCAGTTTTGGTAGCCAGGGAAAGTAACAGATGACCAGGAAGTGACATCATAGACTTGTTTTCTGTGTCACAGCAATAAGGGGAGGGGAGCAGACATGTGTCTGCTCTTCTCCCTCCCCTCCTATTGATGATGATAATTGATTGATTTTAAATCTATCTTTAAGATCTATCTTGTAATTCTTCCAAATTGCCATATGCATAAGGAGCATTCTTCCCACTGACATCACACTAATGTATCATGAGCTGTAGATAGAGTAATTATTATCAGCATTTTCAGAGGCCGGAAAGTTATTTTTAAGAGTTCCTCTGTGTTAAAAAAAAGTTGAAAAAGGCTGGCTTATAGCTAGAATGCTTTTTTTTTTCCATAGGTTTTTATTTATTTTTTTAATAAGGAAGAGGACCAACAAAAATTTTAATGCAAGTGACGCTTTAAAATGCATTGCCTTAAAAAAAAAAATCCAAATTAATGTTGTCATAGGAATACAGAGCTTGAAAAATCTGCATCTGTTTTTTTTCTTCCTATTGATTGTTTTCCTTCCATCACTTGCTTGTCCCCCTTTCCGCGAGGTTTTATGAGCCCACTTTGTTTTTATGGATGTCTGCCCATGTGACCTCCGATTGCGAAGTCTCATTACATCATCTCATTTAGCTGATTTACTTTTTTTTCATCCACAACAATTTCCAAGCCCGAATCATTCTGCTACATGTAACAAAAATAAGACTTTAAGAGCTTGTTTAGCCAAGTGTTCATTACCACTCATGGGAGTTCTTCAGTTTAAAAAGTGAGGAATGAATAGATTACAAATAAATTACACACTCCTAATATTCATTAAACCTCTTATCCTTCTATAGCAAGTGCTTGTCGTTCTATTACACACAATACCAAAGGGATAAAATATGCACGCCATAAAGGTTGCCAAGTCAGTAGAGACAACATTTTAGCATTGGTTAATTGTATGCTTTCCAGCAGAGAAATGGCATATTTTCTCATTCGGCATTCTGTGTCACTTTAGTGGCCAAGAGCTCAGCAATCAGTGAGATAATGGAACAAAAAAAAAAGTAATAAAGAAACATTTAAGTTAAAAAAAAATAATAATAATAGTTCGCCTGGGCTGTCAAAGTTAATATTCTGTAACTGCTCTGTGAAAACAGTGAAAGAATTCTCTGTTTAATGAGATATTTATATGATGCTGAGAGACGTGCAACATAACAAAAACCTGCCGCAAAAAGCCTCAATTTTTCATACTTGGGAAAGTAGGCAATTAAGTTAAATTCATGCAAAATAGGCATTAATGTTAGGCTGAAAAAAAAATTAGGCTCTATTTTGGAAAACATGTACTTTTGTGTAAGTGGATTCACTGGATGGTATCACAAAGAATAAAAAGAACACTGTATACAGAAATTAAAAGAGGAATTAGAATTGAAAGTAAATTGCTCTTGAGTTTTTATTGACTGAATAAATCGTTTTTAGTGTAGTTGAAAAAAATTCTCATTCTAGATACTTGATGGAAACCAAAATACACCGATCAGCCATAAATTTATGACCATGACAGGTAAAGAGAATAAAATGTGTTTTCTTGTTACAATGGCATCTGGAAGTGAGTGGGATATATAAGGCAGAAAGTGGACACATGGGGCCAGATTCAGGTACATGTGCGCATTATTGGACCAGCGTAGCGCACCGCCTTTACGTTAGACTTGCGCAATGTAGCCGCGCAATCACCCTATTCTCGTCGCTTTTACGCAGAAAATAGCGCCTGCGCAACGTTATTTCTGAGGCGCAAGGCGGAGTAATACAAATTGGGAAGGACGTGGGCGTGTTACATTGAAATGAGCCGTGACCCCATGCAAATGAAGGGCCGGCCGGCTCACGCATGCGCGCTTGAAGCAGACCATGTCAGCACCTCTGTGCGCATGCTCACAACTCGGGAACGGCGCAATCAGTGAAATTGGAAATGGACTATGGCAAAATCATGATCTACGCAGACAGCATAAATAGACACACACAAACGCCCTTCCATTGCAAAAGTACATCCCTTTGTTTCCCTTCCCATATAGCAAAGTGCTTTTGTTCCATTGTTAGTTGCGTTGTGATTTGTATTTGTCAGATTTGTGTACTGTGTGATCTAGTGTTTGTTAGAAGATATTTGAAAGTGATTTTTGCTAAGTGTTTGTGAGAATTTTTGTTTGATATTTTTCTGTTTGTGTGTTTGTTTTCTTGCTTGATTGGTCGTGCTTGTTTTTGTGAGTGATTTTTGTTGACTGGGAGTGATTTTTGGTCAGAGTATGACTGAGAGGAAGAGGAAATTAAATTTTTCTTTGAGGGAGAAACAAATTCTTGCCCGGGCCATTTCCGATTATGGGCATTTCCTCCATGGCCCGGACAGTGCCAACACCACCCCGGCCAGGAGGAGGGAGATTTTGGACATGATCACTGACCAGGTGAATTCAGCGGGGGAGGGGGAGACACGGAACCGGTCTGGGATTGATAAAAAGATAAATGACCTCCGGCGTCTGGTCAAAAAGAAGCTGGCCAGAATGCTTGCCCATGCCAGGGCCACAGGAGGGGGCCCACCATGCCCTGTTAGGCTGACAGCGGAGGAGCGTGCGGTGGCCCAGACCTTTCATAGGCAAAAAGTGGAGGGCCTGCCCGGCTATGACTCAAGTCATGAAGGCCTGATGCCAGGTAAGGTTTTTCTTTCTAACAGGTGTGTAGCATGTGTGGGGGAGGGGGTGAAAGGGAATATGTGGAAAGTGTGTGGATCCTCCAACCTGTGAATGTTTTGTGTCATCCACAGATGTGCAGGAGGGTGCTGGGCCATCTGGCCTGACCGCACCATCCCCAGGACAGCAGCCTAATGAGGCCCCCCCCGACAAGGCGGGAGTCCGCGGAGGAGGTTGAAGAGGAGGAGGAGGGGGTTGAGGAGGAGGAGTTTGAGGAGGAGGAGGAGTCCATGTCAGGCACTGGCCTAATGTTTTTGGATAACTCTTCCCCTCTGGCTGGCAGCAGCCAGCCCTCCCTAAGGGGGAGCCCGCCCTCCTCCCCCAACATGGCTCCCCTTCCAAGGGGCTCCCCTTCTCCCCGGCCACAAGGATCAGCTGGAGGCAGGAAGGCGACCCAGAAGACCAGGGGGGTGGCCGATCTCCTGCCCGCCACTCTGAGAAGGGACCAGTTCCTCCAGATCTACCATCTGGGACAGGTCAGCCAGACATTGGTGTGGATGGAGGAGAGCCTGTCCTCCATCAAGGATACGCTTGGGAACCTGGACTGCAACTCCCGGGCTTTCAGAAACTGCCTTAATGACCTGCAGACTACATCAGCAGGCGTTGGGCAGGATGTGAGGGCCCTTACCCAGGCTATCCAGGCCAACACGGCAACACTAGGTGCTGCCCTGGACAGAATAGCGTGGCCTTGGAGGGCAGGCCGCCAGGTGGGCAGAGACCAGGGGCTGCTCCTCCTTCCCCGGGTTACCCCCCCCCATGAGTCTCCCCAGAGGATCCGGGGCCGTGGCCACCCCAGGCGTGGCTCACGTCAAGGGCACTAATTTGTTTTTCCCCTTTTTTTTGGGGCCCTTTTTTTTTTTGCTGGAAATTTTTTGATTTTGCTGGTAATTTTTTTTTTTGTGTTGTGAATGCTGTTTGAATGTGGGAGTGACATTCCTGCCAGAAAAGGGGTGTCACCCTCAATTTTGGTGGAGAAGGGTTCCCCAGGACCAGGGAGAAGTGATCCCCAGGTCCGTGTGAATGATGTATGAATGTAAAGTGACATAATTGGAGCCTTGGCGTTGCTTTTTACAAGTCCTGCATGGTGGACTGGTGCCAATCCAATTTAATGAGGATGTGGGGTGTGTGTGCTAGGGACCACAGTGGTGTGCATGCATGCATTCTCATTGTGCCATGATTAATGTGTGTGTTTAACGTGCAAAGATGCCCAATGTGAGCTGGCTCCTGGCTGCTCTTCCCTCAGAAGACGGGGTAACCTCGGTTAGGGGGGGATTGTCTGGTTCAGGGGTCAGGTCATCACGTAGGTCAATCTGCAGGCCCTTTCTCACTGCGAAGTTGTGCAGCAGGCAACAGGCACCGATGATACGGCACACAGAGTTTGGGGAATACAACAGGGTCCCCCCAGACTTATCCAGGCATCAGAAACGTGACTTCAGGAGGCCAAAGGTGCGTTCCACCACTGCACGTGTTTGGGCGTGGGCTTGATTGTATCTTTCCTCTCCTGGGGTTTGGGGGTTCCGGATAGGAGTCAAGAGATGGGGTCCCAGTGGATATGCAGAGTCACCTGTAAGGGAGAAGACAGGAGGATGTTAGTCATGCATGTGCCCCTTGTGATGTGTGCATCATGGGGCGGTACAGTCATGCCTGCCCCCCATGTCACTCACCAACCAGCCAGGTGTCCCCATACATTTTCTGATCGAATTCCATTCGGATGGGGCTCTGATTGTATATGTAGCTGTCATGGCTGGACCCGGGGTGTTTGGCACGGACGTGACATTTGAGGCCTTGGGCATCGACTATCACCTGTACGTTGATGGAATGCCAATGCTTCTGATTGTGGTACATGTGCTCTGTCTCCTGGGGGGGCTGGAGTGCCACATGTGTGCAATCAATGGCCCCCACGGTGCGTGGGAATCTGGCAATTCTGTAGAAATCTGTCATTGCCTTCAGCCGCAGGTCCTCAGTGGTGGGTTTGATGATTTGGTTGGCCATGCGTCTGAGGATTGCAGGGACAACCTGGTGCACACATCTGCTCATGGAGGATTGTGACATCCCAGCCACCACTCCACTTGTTCTTTGAAAAGAGCCACTGGCAAGGAAAATGAGTGTTGCCATGACCTTGACCAGTGGCTGCACTGCATTTGAGCGTTGTTTTGGGCTGGTGATGTCCTCCTGCAAGGTTGTGGTTAATTCCAGGATGGCATGAGGGCTGAATCTGAAGATGCGATACACCTCAGAATCTCTCATGCCAAACAGGTCTATGCGTGTATGGTATATCCTCTCCCGTGCCATCCTCCGTGCCCTCCTCCTTCTTTGCTCATCTAAAGTCAGTAGTATAGCTCTGCGCAACAATGCCCCTGGCATGTTGGCATACAGATTGTTGTGCAACACTTTCGACTGCTGAGCTCCTCACTAACAGTGTTGCTTTATCTGACATGTAGACGATTTTTCTCTTTTTAGACCAGCTTTTATATGGTCTAATTTCAGACAGGACATTTTGCTGTTGCGCACACTGCGTAGCCTGCGCTGCCCCAATGTTCTTTTGTGGATCCCCGTAAGTCCCTCATTAGCATATTTGACTAGCAAATCAATGGTCTGTCTAGTGCAGTTTTGCACGGACGGATGTGCCTGTCTAACGAAATTACGCTGGACAAAAAAAAAAAGTAGATTTATTGCGTATCTCGTTTTGGGGATGCCGTGCATCGAAACTCACGCGCACATTTAGACTTACGCCGCGCATCTCCTGTTACGCAGGCGTAATCGCTCTGTGAATCTGGCCCATTGACCCTAAAGTTGATGTGTTGAAGGCAGAAAATGGGCAAGCATAAGGATTTGAGCAACTTTGACAAGGGCTATATTGTAATGAATAGATTACTGGGTCTTACCATATCCAAAACTGCAGCTCTTGTGGGATGTTCCTTGGCTGCAGCGATCAGGACCTACCAAAAGTGGTCCAAGGAAGGAAAACCAGTGAACTGGCGAAAGGGTCATTGGTGACCAAGGCTCATTGATGTACGTGGGGACTGAAGGCTGGCCGTGTAGTCTGACCCAATAAAAGAGACACTGTAGCTCAAATTGCTCAAAAAGTTCATGCTGGTTCTGATAGAAAGGTTTTAGAACACACAGTGCATTGCAGTTTGTTGTGTATGGGGCCGCGTAGCCATAGGCTGTGTGTTCAAGGTGCCCATACTGACCCGTGTGAGCCAAAAGTACCTACAATGGGAATGTGAGCATCAGAATTGGACCACAGAGCACTGGAAGAAGGTGGCCTGGGCTGATGATTTAAATTTTCTTGTGGATGGCTGGGTGTGTATGCATTACTTACCTGGGGAAGAGATGGCACCGGGATGCACTATGGGAAGAAGGCAGCATAGTGGAGGCTGAAATGATCTGCTACTGACAGCTTGGTGCTAGATACCACAGCATACCTTCCGAGGTCTATTGGAGTTTGGGCCTCAACAGGTCAGCGCTGTTTTGGAAGCAAAAGGGGGACCTATTTGATATAATAATAATAATAAGGTTATGGCTGATCAGTGTACCTTCCTTATCCTACCCTTGTGCTTATGACTTCTTCGCTGAAAGCAGAATTCCCATGTTCAGGGAATGCACCATACATGCATGTTTTTGCAGCGATGCTTCAGCCATCGGGTCCTACCAAAAGTGGTCCAAGGGTCATTGGTGACCAAGGCTCATTGATGCACGTGGGGACTGAAGGCTGACCCACTTTGTCTGATCCAATAGAAGAGCTACTGTAACTCAAATTTCTCAGGAGGTTAATGCTGGTTCTGGTAAGCATTAGCATACAGTAAAACCTTTGTTTGAGAGTAGCTTGGTTTGAGAGTGTTTTGTAAGGCCACGTACACACGATCAGACTGGTCCGATGAGACTGGTCCGACGACCGTTTTCATCGGACCAGGCTGAAGTGGTCTGATGGTCTAATGTGTGTACACACCATCGGACCAAAAATCCGATCAGATCAGAATGCGGTCACCTAGAACACACCGACGTGCTGAAAAAGGAAGCTAAATGATTCCAAGCATGCGTCAACTTGATTCTGAGCATGCACGGGTTTTTGGTCCGATGCTTTGGCGTACTAACCATCGACAGGTGTCTGTCGGACAGATTTTAAAGCAAGTTTTAAAACTTTCGTCCGACGAACAACTGTCCGATGGGCCGTACACACCATCGAATTGGCCTGATGAAACTGGTCTGCAGACCAGTTTCATCGGACAGGTCTGATCGTGTGTATGCGGCCTAGACAAGCAAAATGTTTTAATACATTTTGCCTTGATATACAAGTGATGTCTTGATATAAGAGTAGTGTCATGCCACAACTGAGTATAAAAAAAAAAGAGAGGAGCCTCTAAGGCACACGGGACGCAAATGCAAACACATCTAAACACACGTTTTCAAAGGCAAAAACCGTCGCTTTTTACCGCGTTTTGCCGCGTTTGCGTTTATAAGCATTTAGTTAAGAAACATCATAAGACCCTCCCTAAGCTCACAAAACAATATTATTTAACCATTTCAGCCATTTTGTGAGACCAAAGTGAGTAGCAGCTGAAAGAGCAGCAGTATACTTGTATTTAGCGTGTCACTTGCCACATCACCTGCCACAAGCTGTGGATTGTCCACTTGCCATGTTACCTGCCACAAGTTGTGAATTGTCCACTTGCCACTTCATCTGCCACGTCACCTGGCCATACCACCTGCCACAAGTTGTGGATTGTCCACTGGCCACATCACCTGGCCACGTCACCTGGCCACGTCACCTGCCACAATTTGTGGATTGTCCACTTGCCACGTCACCTGACCACATCACCTGTCACAAGTTGTGGATTGTCCACTTGCCATGTCACCTGGCCACGTCAACTGGCCACTTCACCTCCCACAAGTTGTGGATTGTCCACTGGCCGCGTCACCTGCCACGTCAACTGGCCACGTCACCTGCCACAAGTTGTGGATTTTCTACTTACCATGTCACCTGGCCATGTCACCTGCCACATCACCTGGCCACCTCACCTGGCCACCTCACCTGGCCACCTCACCTGGCCACCTCACCTGCCACAAGTTGTGGATTGTCCACTGGCCACATCACCTGCCACGTCAACTGGCCACATCACCTGCCACAAGTTGTGGATTGTCCACTTGCCACGTCACCTGCCACAAGTTGTGGATTGTCCACTGGCCACGTCATCTGCCACGTCACCTGGCCACGTCACCTGCCACAAGTTGTGGGTTGGGTTGTGGTCCACCTTTCCTCACTGGCCACGTCACCTGTCACGTCAAAACCGTGGCCACTTCACCTGCCAAAAGTTGTGGATTGTCCACTTGCCATGTCACCTGTCACAAGTTGTGGATTGTCCACTTGCCATGTCACCTGGCCACGTCAACTGGCCACTTCACCTCCCACAAGTTGTGGATTGTCCACTGGCCGCGTCACCTGCCACGTCAACTGGCCACGTCACCTGCCACAAGTTGTGGATTTTCTACTTACCATGTCACCTGGCCATGTCACCTGCCACATCACCTGGCCACCTCACCTGGCCACCTCACCTGCCACAAGTTGTGGATTGTCCACTGGCCACGTCACCTGCCACGTCAACTGGCCACATCACCTGCCACAAGTTGTGGATTGTCCACATGCCACGTCACCTGCCACAAGTTGTGGATTGTCCACTGGCCACGTCACCTGCCACGTCACCTGGCCACGTCACCTGCCACAAGTTGTGGATTTCCACTGGCCACGTCACCTGTCATGTCAATTGGCCACTTCACCTGCCACAAGTTGTGGATTGTCCACTTGCCACATCACCAGACCACGTCACCTGCCACAAGTTGTGGATTGTCCATTTTCCATGTCACCTGGCCACGTCACCTGGCCACGTCACCTGCCACATCACCTGGCCACATCACCTGGCCATGTCACCTGCCACGTCACCTGGCCACGTCCACCTTGCCACGTCACCTGCCACAAGTTGTGGATTGTCCACTTGCCACATCACCTGACTACATCACCTGCCACAAGTTGTGGATTGTCCACTTGCCATGTCATGTCCTCACCTGGCCTTTGCCATGTCACCTGCCACTTCACCACCTTCCACGTCACATCACCTGGCCATGTCACCTGCCGCGTCACCTGACCATGTCACCTGCCACAAGTTGTGGATTGTCCACTTGCCACGTCACCTGACCACATCACCTGTCACAAGTTGTGGATTGTCCACTTGCCATGTCACCTGGCCACGTCAACTGGCCACTTCACCACGTCCCCCACAAGTTGTGGATTGTCCATGTTGGCCATGGCCGTGTCTCCTGCCACGTCAACTGGCCACGTCACCTGCCACAAGTCCACTGGGTCACCTGACCACGGCCATTTTGTCTACTTACCATGTCACCTGGCCATGTCACCTGCCACATCACCTGGCCACCTCACCTGGCCACCTCACCTGCCACAAGTTGTGGATTGTCCACTGGCCACGTCACCTGCCACGTCAACTGGCCACATCACCTGCCACAAGTTGTGGATTGTCCACTTGCCACGTCACCTGCCACAAGTTGTGGATTGTCCACTGGCCACGTCATCTGCCACGTCACCTGGCCACGTCACCTGCCACAAGTTGTGGATTTCCACTGGCCACGTCACCTGTCACGTCAACTGGCCACTTCACCTGCCAAAAGTTGTGGATTGTCCACTTGCCACGTCACCTGACCATGTCACCTGTCACAAGTTGTGGATTGTCCACTTGCCATGTCACCTGGCCACGTCAACTGGCACAAGTTGTGGATTGTCCATTTGCCATGTCACCTGGCCACGTCACCTGGCCACGTCACCTGCCACATCACCTGGCCACATCACCTGGCCATGTCACCTGCCACGTCACCTGGCCATGTCACCTGCCACAAGTTGTGGATTGTCCACTTGCCACATCACCTGACTACATCACCTGCCACAAGTTGTGGATTGTCCACTTGCCATGTCACCTTGCCATGTCACCTGCCACTTCACCTTCCACGTCACCTGGCCATGTCACCTGCCGCGTCACCTGACCATGTCACCTGCCACAAGTTGTGGATTGTCCACTGGCCATGTCACCTGGCCACGTCACCTGCCACATCACCTGGCCACATCACCTGGCCACGTCACCTGGCCACGTCACCTGGCTACGTCACCTGCCACAAGTTGTGGATTGTCCACTTGTCACATCACCTGACTACGTCACCTGCCACAAGTTGTGCATTGTCCACTTGCCATGTCACCTGGCCACGTCACCTGGCCATGTCACCTGCCACGTCACCTGCCACGTCACTTGCCACGTCACCTGCCACGTCACCTGGCCACGTCACCTGCCACAAGTTGTGGATTGTCCACATGCCACATCACCTGGCACATCACCTGGCCACGTCACCTGGCCACGTCACCTGTCACAAGTTGTGGATTGTCCACTTGCCACGTCACCTGACCATGTCACCTGCCACAAGTTGTGGATTGTCCAATTGCCATGTCACCTGCCACGTCACCTTGCCACGTCAGCTGCCAAATCACCTGGCCACGTCACCTGCCACAAGTTGTGGATTGTCCACTGGCCACGTCACCTGACCACGTCACCTGCCACAAGTTGTGGATTGTCCACTTGCCATGTCACCTGGCCATGTCACCTGCCACGTCACCTTGCCACGTCACCTGCCACGTCACCTGGCCACGTCACCTGCCACAAGTTGTGGATTGTCCACTGGCCACGTCACCTGACCACGTCACCTGCCACAAGTTGTGGATTGTCCACTTGCCATGTCACCGGCCATGTCACCTGCCACGTCACCTTGCCACATCACCTGCCACGTCACCTGGCCACGTCACCTGGCACAAGTTGTGGATTGTCCACTGGCCACGTCACCTGACCACGTCACCTGCCACAAGTTGTGGATTGTCCACTTGCCATGTCACCTGGCCATGTCACCTGCCACGTCACCTTGCCACGTCACCTGCCACGTCACCTGGCCACGTCACCTGGCACAAGTTGTGGATTGTCCACTGGCCACGTCACCTGGCCACGTCAGCTGCCATGTCACCTGGCCACGTCACCTGCCACAAGTTGTGGATTGTACACAATGCAATGCAAGCAATTACAGTTGTTTAAGTTTTGTTAATGGTTTTTCATCATTTGCCATAATGTTAAGACGCCTATAAACGAAATTGCGGAAAAACACGGGTACCGCGTTTTGCCGCGATTAGCGGCGTTTTGCCGCGATTTGCGTCTGAAACGCGAAAACGTTTGCGTCTGAACCCATTTTTTTGCTTCTGAAAAAACGAGCCTAAACCCAACTGCTTTAAAACAAAAAAAAAAACGTGAATGTGTGCATGAACACATACTGTAGGATAACATTAAATATGTTCAGAGGCCCAAATGCCTCTGAACTCGAGTTTACCAGTGTCTCGTGTGCATGGGGCCTAAGTGTAGCAATATGGTTATATTTAATGAAGGTACAACATTTAGCAACATATTGATACATTTAGAGGTGCCTCTCTTCTCTTTATACCCCTGTGAAAAAATGCTTTGATATACAAGTGCTTTGGATTACAAGCATGTTTCTGGAACGAATTATGCTAGTAAACCAAGGTTTTACTGTGTATCCAAGTACTATACAAGCAGGTACAGCCATTCACTTCAATGTCTGTCTGTATGTGCCTCCAGTAGCTCTTCAGGCACAGTGCAGTGGTGCAAGGTTACAGGTTTAAATAACAGGGTGAGGAGATCACACATTCCTCCCAGCCACCAGTCAAACACCCTATGTCAAAAGTATAAACAAGCCCTAAAAGTTTATTATCCAGGGTGTTGTTACTGCCTAAATTTTTTTACTTTAGTACAGATATACTACATGCCGGCAACCCAACTGCCCCTAGACAATGCTGGAGATGTAATGAAACCATGGGCACTCACTTACACATCTTTTGGGAGTGCTCTTCTAGTAGCCCTTTCTGGATTCAGATTCAAAAGCTCTTGCAGAAGTTATTGAGCATCTTCATACCTCTAAACCCCATACATTGTCTATTAGGTCTCCCTTTTTCAGGTATCTCTAAATCCTCAGGGAGACTAGCATTTTTCATACTACTAGCTGCAAAATTAGTTATACCTAAAAACTGTCTGTCCACTCCCCCCCCCCCCCCACACACATTTCATCAATTTCTTTCTGAAATGGCTGATATCTGTAGAATGGAACATTTGACTGCAATGATCGATGACTCACTACCCTCTTTTTCTAAGATATGAAAAGTTTGAGATGAAGCTGAGTATTCCCTTGAAAACGATATATCTGGAATACCTTATCCCGTTTACACTACTTGTTATGTTTCTGGTGACATTTGCGTTTTCTGATCCTCTTGGACTACTAACCAACTACCTGGTAGTTGGTTACCAGGTTTGCATACATTTCAGGATGGTCCACTCTTCTTTACAGATCTTCTCTAAATCCTTAAAGCGGAGCTCCAGCCACGATTTTTTTTTTTTTAAAGTCAGCAGCTACTAACAGTGTAGCTGCTGACTTTAAATAAGGACACTTACCTTGTCCTACTTGCCCGCGCTGATGGGCCCCCCGATGCCGGTCCCACGATCGCTCCGGGTCCCGCGCCGCCATTCACACTATGGGAAACAGGCAGTGAAGCCGTACGGCTTCACTGCCCATTTCCTACTGCGCATGCGTGAGTCTCACGCTGGCTTGTGAATGGGCGCGCTGCTCTCTGAGAACACACACAGTTCCCAGAAAGCAGTGCGCCCCATTCACAAGGAGAAGGACAAGAAGAAAAGGCACCGCGGAGTGGAAGAGGCAGATTACGGACTTCCGCATAGCAATAGGTATTTCGGGTGAGTATTTTTTTTTTTTTCAGGTTTTTTTTATTTAATTTTTTTAAACAACATGGAAAATGTTGTTTTCCTGGGTGGAGCTCCGCTTTAAGGTTTCTTGGCTATTTTTTGGCAACTCGAAGTTTCAGCTCCCTCCATAATTTTCTATAGGATTAAGGTCTGGACATTGGCTAGGCCACTCCATGACCATAATGTGCTTCTTCTTCATTTACTCTTTGTTGTCTTGGCGGATTGCTTTGGGCCATTGCCATGCTGGTAGATTCATCCACGACCCATCTTCCGTGTCCTGACTGAGGGGAGAAGGTTCTCATTAAAGATTTTACAATGCATGGTCTCGTCCATTGGCCCCTCAATGCGGTAAAGTTGGCCTGTACCTTTAGCAAAGAAACGTATAAAAGTAAAATGTTTCCACCTCCATGCTGGACTGTAGGGATGGTGTTTCCAGGATCATGGTCAGCATTTTTCTTCCTCCGAACACAGCCGAGTTGAGTTATTGCCGAAGAGCTTAATTTTGGTCTCATCTGACCACATAACTTTCTCCCAATTCTTCTCCGAATCTTTTTGATGTTCATTGGCATATGTCAGATGGGCCTGTACATGTGTATTCTTGAAGAGGGAAACCTTGCGGGTGCTGCAGGATTTCAATCCATGGTGGCGTATTGTGTTTGGTGACTGTGGTCCCAACTGCCTTGAAATCATTCACAAACTCCTTCGTGCAAAATCTTGCACGGAGCTCCAGACTGAGGGCGATTGATGGTTATTTTGAATTTCTTACATTTGCGAATAATCGCTCCAACAGTTGTCTCCTCACCGAGCTTCTTTTTACCGAGGGTCTTGTAGCCCATGGCAGAATATGGCAGTGTCAACTTCTGTGTGAGTCGGGTGCGATGCGGGAAGCCGCAGTGGATTCGCAGGGTTCCCGCATTGCACCCGACTCACATGGCAGTTCACACTGCCATATGCGAACTGCTGGGGAGTGTCAATACATTGTTAATGACACCCCCATTTCAGCTCGCATATCGCACTGCAAACTGTTAGTTCGGACACGAAGCGGATCGCATGGGTGTGAAAACCCATGCGATCCAATTCTGGCGTGGACCAAAAAAGGGTCCTGTGCGAGTTTAGTCCGAATTTGATGCGATTTCAGCTATACTATCTGTATGGCTAAATTCGCATCGCACGGACATCGCATGCGATTTACACTGCAGTGCGGTGCGAATCACATGTGATTTTGCACCACGCAGCAGTGTGAACTGACCCAATAAGAAGATTTTCCCTTAAATCCTGTATGTGCGCCACGCAGTGTGAATACTGCACATGTGCGAGAACTTGATCCAGCTACACAAAATCCAGATAGGGAATGAGCTGTGGCTTCGGTGCCCATAGATGCAATGGCTGCTACCAGACTTTACATATTTGACAAGAAAAAATGATTTTTAATGTAAAAGAATATCCTAAGTGGTTAAAGCGCTGCTGAACACTACCGAGGATGTCTTCATTCAAATATGGTAGCAGACTGTAGTTTCTCTAGTAAAATATTTAAGGCTTGTAGTACCTCAGTGGCCCCTAGGGGATGACCTGCTAACAAGTGAATGATGCAACATGCTAACATTTACTCAAACCTTAAATATATGTTTTAGAGATTTTCTCTTTACCTAGAACAAACAACTAAATATACCACTGAAAAACATATATGAGAGCTGTTTTACCTGACAAAGTACATCTTGAGATTTACAAGGCCCTGGCAGGCAGAACAGAGGGAACACCAGCTGGGTCAAGCTGAAGTAAATTCTTCCAGTAAAAACAGGAGAAACTGTCTAACAACAAATGCATGTACTTACATTCCTTAAAAAGACCTGATGCATGCAGATCTCCTACAGATCTGTCAGTCTACCTGCTTCCTCACACCCCATACGGGGAAGCCGATACATGCTCACAGGAAAAATGAATGAACTACAGCGCCTGTGGTAGTGTATTGAAAACTACAAGCTGACAGCCGCAAAGGCTGCCGGACCTTGTAGTTTATATTTACAGACCACTGTGAATGAGTGATGCAGGCAGGTAAGCAGGGCACCATACGCCCACATTTTTTATTTTATTTTGACAGGTGGAGAAGATCCCCACTAGCTGGCAAGCAGGGATCGGGGAGGTGCATAGGCTGATGCATTCATACCATGTTACACCCTGAATATGGGTGAAACATGTTATAAAAGGTGAACTTATCCTTTAAAGCTCCACTTTAACTCCCTTTCTTCCCAACCCACACAATTTTTCTCAACCCCCCACGCTAATCAGTTTATTCACTGAAAGTGGGGAAAGAAAACCATGTCTAAGGTTAAAGTCCAGAGCTCACATGGGGCCATGGACTCCTTCCCAAACCCCATGGGACAGAACTTATAGCATACTTGCTCATTATGTATTACTTACCTCCGATTGAAGCCCCTGCATTGGTCCTCGTCTTCTCATTACTTCCGGGTATCGCGGCTCCGGTGCTGTGATTGGCCGGGGTAATGGAACGGAGACTGTAGCAACGGAACATAGGCCATTGCTTTAGTTTGCCCCAGTGCAATAACATCAGCACATGCAGGGGACAGGGGATATCTCCTAAACCGTGCAGGTTTAGGATATATCCTCATTAGCTACAGGCAAGCCTTAATATAGGCTTACCTGTATCATAAGGTTGTAAAAAGGGTTTACAACCACTTTAACCCGGTAATTGTGTGAATAACACACTTTCTAGATCAGGGGTGGCAAACTCAAATTCATCGAGGGCCGCATCAGCAGTTTGGTTGCCATCAAAGGGCCGGTTGTATCTGCACTCCACCATAGTGTTCGGTCTGAGCAGTCTCCAAGTTTTCTTGCGCTGCATATGGACGCACCGCAGGGTTCAGGAGTGTGAAGCACATTATTTCTAATATTACATTGTGATATAAAATGAAATCATTCAACTCACCATAATGCAGAATCAGTGGAAGCCCGGAGTCTCTCCTTGCATCAGGCGTCCCCACCAGCCGAGTCCCCCCTTTACATCAGGCGTCCCCCCTTTACATCAGCCGAGTCCCCCCTTTACATCAGCCGAGTCCCCCCCTTTACATCAGCCGTGTCCCCCCCTTTACATCAGCCGTGTCCCCCCCTTTACATCAGCCGAGTCCCCCACTTTACATCAGCCGAGTCCCCCCCTTTACATCAGCCGAGTCCCCCCCTTTACATCAGCCGAGTCCCCCCCTTTTACATCAGCCGAGTCCCCCCCTTTACATCAGCCGAGTCCCCCCCCCTTTTACATCAGCCGAGTCCCCCCCCCTTTACATCAGCCGAGTCCCCCCCCCTTTACATCAGCCGAGTCCCCCCCCTTTACATCAGCCGAGTCCCCCCCTTTACATCAGCCGAGTCCCCCACCCTTTACATCAGCCGAGTCCCCCCTTTACATCAGCCGAGTCCCCCCCTTTACATCAGTACACGTTTAAGGATAACTGAGGGGGTTAATGTATTAGAATGATTGTGGTAAGTCTCCATAACAAGAAAGGGGGGTTGCCAACAGGTTTGCACTTGGGGCAATACACACCCACCAGTTGTTAAAATAGAGGTTGCATTACTTCCAGGAATGGGGAGTGCAGCCATCTAAGTATAATGAGAATAAAAAATGAATGGAATTAAAGCGAGGGAGGGGGAACTATGTAAAATGGAATAAATAAATAAATAAACAAATAAAATGCTGCCAGCAGGTTTGCACCAGCTGCAGTGAATAATAGACAGTAACAAAAATGGTGGCTAGTCCACTTCCTGTAAAATGGAGTTTGGACTTCCTGCCGGAAGTTGCAGTAGTCAGGGAATTACCAGTAGTCAAAATGGCGGATGTGGTGCTTCCTGTTGTATGAAGCAGATGATAGGATAACAAGTAGCACGTGGGGGTATAAAAAGACTGACGGGCAACAATGAGGCAGCTTCCTGATGACGCATTAAGTTGCGAAATGCATAGAGGCTGCGGGACCATTGCCAGCTCGTCATGTCCAGCCTGAGTATAACGAGGCTGGGAACGCAAGCGACAAAGTGAGGCATCACACGTGCGGACCAGGACACACTCGTACATTTGCATACTCCTATTTACGGCTGGATTAGCTCAGTGCCAGCTCCTAGGCACTTTTATATGTGAGTAGAACAACTATATGTTTTAATTATAATAAATTATTTGATTTACTACACCATGATAGTCTTTTATATGTTACATGAGCGGATATAAAACGAGACTACAGCCAAAGCATTGGGAGTGACTGCTGATAAACCTGAGAGAGGGAGTGGTTATCCATATGAACCAAAGGCAGATTTCTGGGTCCATCTGGTGAGTGGCCATTTTATCCGGTGACGGTGTAGACACTATTTGCGGTGAAGGTGGAAACTCAGCTGGGCATCATTGCAAGAATATCTATTAAGGACTTTCTTAGCACATATATATATATATATATATATTTTACTTTTTATATATTTTTTTCGTATATAATATATATTTTCTTGCTTTCTTGGAGCACATTCAATCTGTGGATTGTAATAGCAGTATATTTTAAAAAATTGGGGATTTATTTCACAGTTTTTTGATGGATTGAGAAATCCATACGTTATAGTTTGGCACAGGGCACTGTATTAGTATCTATTGCACATTATTTGTTGATTGTTTGTTTGCACATTAACTAACAACCATAGACACATGTACATACTTTTTTGTTTTTTTGAGTAACAAGTTCACAGGACCAGTTGTGGTAAAATGTTTATAACAATATAAGTTAGCGCAATTCACTTCACAAATACACAAATCTAAATCCAACCTTCAAGGTTGCACTTTGTATTGCAGCAAGACTTAATAAGAATATTGATATCATCTTGGCGCCGGTAACACACATTTTTTTCGAGTCCCCCCCTTTACATCAGCCGAGTCCCCCCCCCTTTTCATCAGCCGAGTCCCCCCCCCCTTTTCATCAGCCGAGTCCCCCCCCTTTACATCAGCCGAGTCCCCCCCTTTTCATCAGCCGAGTCCCCCCCCTTTACATCAGCCGAGTCCCCCCCCTTTACATCAGCCGAGTCCCCCCCCAGCCAAGTCCCCCCCTTTACATCAGCCGAGTCCCCCCCCAGCCGAGTCCCCCCGAGGACCTAGTATAGATTTCACAATGTACTTGCCCATGCAGTTAATGGTATTTTGTATGCATGCATGCATGCATGCAGATGTTTGACACCAGTAACAGACACCCAAAATCTCCCTTTGTACCAGTCTGTTACCAATGACTACGTGTGGTGTTGCGATTCGTTTTAAACAAACCCCCATAGAATCTGCACTTTTATTCCTAAGCTCTATCCTTGAGCAGCCCATATTTTTTCTTTCAGTTGCTAAATGTTACTGTTCTAAATATCGAGAGCTATTCTATTCCCCTATGCTGTGCTATGTCAAACATGTAATTGATGTTTTTAATGAAGGAATTATTTTGCCTTGTGAATTTTGTGTTTGTTTAGAGCAGTCGTCTGATTATGTCCAGAAGTAATTAAAAAGAGATGCTTCACCAAAGACAACTGATAATGAAGAAAATTTGATGTGAAAGTAAATGAGCGCTGTTTGCTTTGTCTGCATTTTTATGCATTTACAGTAATTCATGAGGTTCTGTGTCACTGGTTCATTTTAACAATTGCATATTTTTTATTTAATCATTTGTAAACAGTTTTAACGCTAACTTTGTATTTTTAAGGCACGGGAAGATTCAGTGGGAAGTTCGGCTAATGTAGCAGAGCACTGGAAATTGCCCACAATGACACCCCGAATGGTCTTGGAGAGATAGGTGAATTGGCCTCTACCCTCCCCTCTATAATCAGGAGCATTCTTTTTCACTATCCTTACTTCAACACCAGTGATATGTTCTTTCTTCAAGTACTAACCACTTCCATACTGGACCAGTTCTGGCATTTCTCTCCTACATGTAAAACCTACATGTAAAAATCATAATTTTGTTTCTAGAAATGTACTCAGAACCCCCAAACAGTACATATACATATCATCTTTTAGCAGAGACCCTAGAGATTAAAAAGGGCGGTCGTTGCATTTTTTATGTCACACGATATTTGCGCAGCAATTTTTCAAATGCAATTATTAAAAAAAAAAAAAACACTTTCATTAGAAAAAAAAGGCAAAACACAATATTTACCCCGATTTTTTGGTATAATGTAAAAGATGTTGTTAGACAGAGTAAATAGGTACCTAACATGTCACGCTTTAAAATTGTGCACACTTGTGGAATGGTGCCAAAGTTGGGTGCTTAAAAATCTCCATAGGCTTTGCTTAAACATTTTACAAGTTACCAGTTTAGAGTTACAGAGGAGGTCTTGTGCTAGAATTATTGCTCTTGCTCTAATGTTTGAAGCGATAGCTCACATGTGTGTTTTTAACACTGTTTACATATGGCGCAAAGTACACATGGGGGCCCTTTACATTTTTTTTGTTTGTTTTATTTTTACACTTTCCCTTTTATTTTTTTTTGGTTTACTTTTATTCCCTTTACAAGGAATGTAAACATCCCTTGAAATAGGAATATGACATGACAGGTCCTCTTTACGGAAAGATCTGGGGTCCCCACATCTCTCCTCTATCCTGTAAAAATATATATCATAGGCTTTCCACCAAAAGAAATGGCAGCGTTTACATCTGCCGGCGCCGGAAGTGACTTCATGATGTTGCTTCTGGTCTCCGAGTGTCATAGAGATGGCTGGGACCATCTGGTCCATGGACAGCTCTTAGGTAAAATAATTCCCTGGCATCCTGATTGCACAGACGAGTCCGGAGAAGCACCGGGAGAAGGCAGGAGTGGGGACATCTCCTCCCGCCGCCTGTAAAAGCAATCAAGCGGCTAAACAGCGACTATGATGGCTTTTACATGTGAGGGAATTGCTGGCTGAAAAAGAAAAGATATCTGAATGATGCCTGTGGCTTCACAAATCATTTAGATATCTCTACTCAAAGTCCACAATGTCATGTGATGGCCTTGGACGGGGAGTGTAAAATCAAAAATGTAACTTATGATACAGTCTGGTAAGAGCATTAACAGCATCTGTGTTTCCAAATGTAATAATGTTTTTATTATTTGTTGATTCTGCCAGTAAATCTGTTATTTTTGACTCAAATTATATAATATGAGGGGCTCACCAAACTATAGTGACAACATGTCCATGCAGTAAAGGAAGCTTGAATCGCCATTTGGTACACTAACACATTTTGTCCACCTTCTGGGGCTTCCAATCAACAGTAAGTGGATTCGTGGAAACGTTTGGACACACCTTCTCATTCCAAGAGTTTTCTTTATTTTCATGACTATGAAAATTGTAGAGTCACACTGAAGGCATCAAAACTATGAATTAACACATGTGGAATTATATACATAACAAAATAGTGTGAAACTGAAAATATGTCATATTCTAGGTTCTTCAACGTAGCCACATTTTGCAGCAGACACATCTCTAGAACAACTATTAAGAGGAGACTGTGTGAATCAAGCCTTCATGGTAGAATATCTGCTAGGAAACCACTGCTAAAGAAAGGCGACAAGCAGAAGATACTTGTATGGGCTAAAGAACACAAGGAATGGACATTAGATCAGTGGAAATCTGTGCTTTGGTCTGATGAGTCCAAATTTGAGATCTTTGGTTCCAACCACCGTGTCTTTGTGCGATGCAGAAAAGATGAACGGATGGACTCTACATGCATGGTTCCCACGTGAAGCATGGAGGAGGAGGTGTGATGGTGTGGGGGTACTTTGCTGGTGACACTGTTGGGGATTTATTCAAAATTGAAGGTATACTGAACCAGCATGGCTACCACAGCATCTTGCAGCAGCATGCTATTCCATCTGGTTTACGTTTAGTTTGACCATCATTTATTTTTCAACAGAACAATGACCCCAAACACACCTCCAGGCTGTGTAAGGGCTATTTGACCAAGAAGGAGAGTGATGGGGTGCTGCGCCAGATGACCTGGCCTCCACAGTCACCGGACCTGAACCCAATCGAGATGGTTTGGGATGAGCTGGACTGCAGAGTGAAGGCAAAAGTGCCAACAAGTGCTAAGCATCTCTGGGAACTCCTTCAAGACTGTTGGAAGACCATTTCAGGTGACTACCTCTTGAAGGTCATCAAGAGAATGCCAAGAGCGTGCAAAGCAGTAATCAAAGCAAAAGGTGGCTACTTTGAAGAACCTAGAATATGACATATTTTCAGTTGTTTCACACTTTTTTGTTATGTATATAATTCCACATGTGTTAATTCATAGTTTTGATGCCTTCAGTGTGAATCTACAATTTTCATAGTCATGAAAATAAAGAAAACTCTTGAAATGAGAAGGTGTATCCAAACTTTTGGTCTGTACTGTATGTAATACTGTGTTTGTTTGAATTGTGCATCTTTAAAGCATACAATGGGGGTTATTTACGAAAGGCCAATCCACTTTGCACTGCTAGTGCACTTGAAAGTGCAGTCGATTTAGATCAGAGGAGGACATGCAAGGAAAATAAAAAAACAGCATTTTAGCTTGCATATGATTGGATGGTAAAATCAGCAGAGCTTCCCCTCATTTCACATCTACCCCTCAGATTTACAGTGACTGCACTTCCAAGTTTTTGCATGGACATTTGCAATTCTTAGGAATAACTCGCTTAAATCTGTCCTAACAAAACATCCTGGGTATGATAAAGTTTGAAAAACAAAATCAGAAATTTTAATATAATAAATAACTATAAATAATTAAAACAAATGATAATGTAATTATAATAAAAAATATTCAATAATGTAATCAAATCAAAATCACTGAAATGTGCTCAGTTGCAGAATTGTCGCTGTCATTACTTTTATTTTTTTATGACGAATTTCCCCACAAATCGCTATCACTCAATTCTGCAAGAGATTAAAATTTATTATCGCTCTTTTCTAGCTGCTCTAAAACCATTTTTTGACATAAAGGGACACTTTTGGCTGCTATGAACAATCTACATTTTGCAGGGAGAAAGAACAGTTTTTATTGTATAAAAGTACATGCAGGACACTGGGCAGACCACTAGGGACAAGGGGGGGTGTGTATTTTTTACATACAGTACTGTAATCTATAAGATTACAGTATACTGTATGTAATGTGTTTGTTTACTTTTTTGAATTTGGCACCGTTCTCCACCCCCGTGCGTCGTAACGTCGCAGGGAACTGAGATCGGCGGCACACGGGCACTGTGTGAATCGAGCAAGGGCGCCGCTCACTCACACAGCGCGGATGCATCGCATGATCCACGGACAAGGTAAGTAACTTTGTCTGGATGCTGCAAGGTAAGCCGCGCCAATGCACACTCTGCACATCTACCCCGAGCGTGACTCGGAGTTACTGATCCTAGCATGGAAAAATCACGCCGAGTCATGCTCGGGAATACCGCTAAGGGGGTTAATTTAAATTGTACACAAGGGTCATTTTGTACAAGTTGAAACAGACTATTTTGGATACACTTAGGGGTTGATTTACAAAAACTGGAGTGTGCAATATCTGGTGCAGCTCTGCATAGAACCAAATAAGCTTCCAGTGTTTTTTGTCATAGCTTAAGGCTTGGTTCACATATATGCAAATCGGATGCATTTTTAACTACATTCCATTTGCATAACACGTGAATCAGACCAGCTTTCAATGGAGCCGGTTCACATGTGTCCAGGGCGGCCGTAGTCTGTTTCTAAAAAGAGTCTTGTGCAATTTTGGGTCCAGTTTAGGTGTGAACTCAAGTAAAAAATTCGCACCTGAATTACACTTGAACCGGTGAACAAAACTGGACTGCAAACCACAGCCAGACATGTGTGAAGTAGCTGAAGTTAGAAGCTGATTGGCTACCATGCACAGCTGCACCAGATTTTGCACTCTCCAGTTTTAGTAAATCAACCCCAATGACAATCTGCACTCCAATTTTCTTAGTCAATAGGTTTGAAAATGATTGTTTGCATGTTCAACAATTTATTCTCATTGCACAAAGTATGGAGTCCTGGTGTTTCTTGAAAGACTTAACATCTTATACAAGGATTGGAAACCCACAGAATTTAATGTTTTGAAAAAATAATTTTATTTTTAGGACAAATTATAGACAAATTACCGGTGTGAATTTTTCTATGTTACATAGTTACATAGTTAGTCAGGTTGAAAAAAGACACAAGTCCAGGGCCGATCCCAGGCGGGGTGCAAAGGGTGCGCTGCACCCAGGCGCCAGAGGGGAGGAGGCGCCAAAGTGTCAGTAGCGCCAGAGTGGGTTGTCAACAAGTCAGCATTGTGATTTCCCTAGACACTAGCGAGAGCGCCGTGATCACATTGCCCCCTACCTCTGCCGCCCACTGACCCGCTCGCAGCACTGTCCACATCCCCCGCACGGCGCCTGCTGTATCTGTAACAGGACTAACCTCCTCCCCATGTGCCCGCCCACAACCCCTTGTGCCGCCAATCTGTGCCTGGAATGGGGTGTGGGCGGGAGATTTCAAAGCAGCCAGACAGTGACACCGATCTGATGTCGCTGCACAGTGTGCACACAGTCTCCTCCAGCCTCCTCTGTGCCCCAGCAGCAGTCAGTGATGCCTGGAGGATAAGGACGATCTGCCAGGGAGCTGCTGGAAGAAGCAGCAGAGGAGAGCACCTCCGGATCAATAAGGTACTTGGCACCATAGTCCATACACGGACACACAGACCGACCTATCTTTAGATACAGACAGGGCTAGGGATCTCACAGCCGTCCTCTCTCTCACAGCCACTCCCTCTCTCTGTCAGCACCCCTCTCTGCCTCATCCCTCCCTCTCTGTCCACTATGACACTATCCTCTCTCTCGGCCTCATCCCTCTCCCCCTTGCTAATCCCCCTCTCTCTGCCTCATCCTCTCTCTCGGCCTCATCCCTCTCCCCCTTGCTAATCCCCCTCTCTCTGCCTCATCCCTCTCTCTGCCTCATCCCTCTCTCTGCCTCATCCCTCCCTCTGCCTCATCCCTCCCTCTGCCTCATCCCTCCCTCTGCCTCATCCCTCTCTCTGCCTCATCCCTCCCTCTGCCTCATCCCTCCCTCTGCCTCATCCCTCCCTCTGCCTCATCCCTCTCTCTGCCTCATCCCTCTCTCTGCCTCATTCCTCCCTCTGCCTCATCCCTCCCTCTGCCTCATCCCTCCCTCTGCCTCATCCCTCTCTCTGCCTCATCCCTCCCTCTGCCTAATCCCTCCCTCTGCCTCATCCCTCTCTCTGCCTCATCCCTCCCTCTGCCTCATCCCTCCCTCTGCCTCATCCCTCTCTCTGCCTCATCCCTCTCTCTGCCTCATCCCTCCCTCTGCCTCATCCCTCCCTCTGCCTCATCCCTCCCTCTGCCTCATCCCTCTCTCTGCCTCATCCCTAACTCTGCCTCATCCCTCCCTCTGCCTCATCCCTCCCTCTGCCCCATCCCTCTCTCTGCCTCATCCCTCTCTCTGCCTCATCCCTCCCTCTGCCTCATCCCTCCCTCTGCCTCATTCCTCTCTCTGCCTCATCCCTCCCTCTGCCTCATCCCTCCCTCTGCCTCATCCCTCCCTCTGCCTCATCCCTCTCTCTGCCTCATCCCTCCCTCTGCCTCATCCCTCCCTCTGCCTCATCCCTCTCTCTGCCTCATCCCTCTCTCTGCCTCATCCCTCCCTCTGCCTCATCCCTCCCTCTGCCTCATCCCTCTCTCTGCCTCATCCCTCCCTCTGCCTCATCCCTCTCTCTGCCTCATCCCTCCCTCTGCCTCATCCCTCCCTCTGCCTCATCCCTCTCTCTGCCTCATCCCTCTCTCTGCCTCATCCCTCTCTCTGCCTCATCCCTTCCTCTGCCTCATCCCTCCCTCTGCCTCATCCCTCCCTCTGCCTCATCCCTCTCCTCTGCCTCATCCCTCTCTCTGCCTCATCCCTCCCTCTGCCTCATCCCTCCCTCTGCCTCATCCCTCCCTCTGCCTCATCCCTCCCTCTGCCTCATCCCTCTCTCTGCTTCATCCCTCCCTCTGCCTCATCCCTCCCTCTGCCTCATCACTCCCTCTGCCTCATCCCTCTCTCTGCCTCATCCCTCCCTCTGCCTCATCCCTCTCTCTGCCTCATCCCTCCCTCTGCCTCATCCCTCCCTCTGCCTCATCCCTCTCTCTGCCTCATCCCTCCCTCTGCCTCATCCCTCCCTCTGCCTCATCCCTCCCTCTGCCTCATCCCTCTCTCTGCCTCATCCCTCCCTCTGCCTCATCCCTCTCTCTGCCTCATCCCTCCCTCTGCCTCATCCCTCTCTCTGCCTCATCCCTCCCTCTGCCTCATCCCTCTCTCTGCCTCATCCCTCCCTCTGCCTCATCCCTCTCTCTGCCTCATCCCTCCCTCTGCCTCATCCCTCTCTCTGCCTCATCCCTCTCTCTGCCTCATCCCTCCCTCTGCCTCATCCCTCTCTCTGCCTCATCCCTCCCTCTGCCTCATCCCTCTCTCTGCCTCATCCCTCTCTCTGCCTCATCCCTCCCTCTGCCTCATCCCTCCCTCTCATCCCTCCCTCTGCCTCATCCCTCCCTCTGCCTCATCCCTCTCTCTCATCCCTCCCTCTGCCTCATCCCTCCCTCTGCCTCATCCCTCCCTCTGCCTCATCCCTCTCTCTGCCTCATCCCTCCCTCTGCCTCATCCCTCTCTCTGCCTCATCCCTCTCTCTGCCTCATCCCTCTCTCTGCCTCACCCCTCTCTCTCTGCCACATCCCTCTCTCTCTGCCTCATCCCTCTCTCTGCCTCATCCCTCTCTGCCTCATCCCTCTCTCTGCCTCATCCCTCTCTCTGCCTCATCCCTCTCTCTGCCTCATCCCCCTCTCTGCCTCATCCCTCTCTCTGCCTCATCCCTCTCTCTCTGCCACATCCCTCTCTTACTGCCTCATCCCTCTCTTACTGCCTCATCCCTCTCTCTCTGCCTCATCCCTTTCTCTCTGCCTCATCCCCCTCTCTCTGCCTCATCCCTCTCTCTCTCTCTGCCTCATCCCTCTCTCTCTGCCTCATCCCTCTCTCTCTGCCTCATCCCTCTCTCTCTGCCTCATCCCTCTCTCTCTCTGCCTCATCCCTCTCTATCTCTCTCTCTCTGCCTCATCCCTCTCTCTCTGCCTCATCCCTCTCTCTCTGTCTCATCCCTCTCTCTCTGCCTCATCCCTCTCTCTCTCTGCCTCATCCCTCTCTCTCTGCCTCATCCCTCTCTCTCTCTGCCACATCCCTCTCTTACTGCCTCATCCCTCTCTCTCTGCCTCATCCCTCTCTCTCTCTGCCTCATCCCTTTCTCTCTGCCTCATCCCTCTCTCTCTGCCTCATCCCTCTCTCTCTGCCTCATCCCTCTCTCTCTCTGCCTCATCCCTCTCTCTCTCTGCCTCATCCCTCTCTCTCTCTGCCTCATCCCTCTCTCTCTCTGCCTCATCCCTCTCTCTGCCTCATCCCTCTCTCTGCCTCATCCCTCTTCCCCTTGCTCATCCCTCCCTCTCTGCCTCATCCCTCTCTCTCTCTGCCTCATCCCTCTCTCTCTGCCTCATCCCTCTCTCTGCCTCATCCCTCTCCCCCTTGCTCATTCCTTTCTCTGCCTCATCCCTCTCTTTCTGCCTCATCCCTCTCTTTCTGCCTCATCCCTCTCCCCCTTGCTCATCCCTCCCTCTCTGCCTCATCCCTCCCTCTCTGCCTCATCCTTCTCTCTCTCTGCCTCATCCCTCTCCCCCTTGCTCATCCCTCTCTCTGCTTCATCCCTCTCCCCCTTGCTCATCCCTCTCTCTGCCTCATCTCTCTCTCTGCCTCATCTCTCTCTCTCTCTCTCTCTCTCTCTCTGCCGCATCTCTCTCTCTCTCTGCCTCATCGTTCTCTCTGCCTCATCTCTCTCTCGCTCTCTCTGCCTCATCTCTCTCTCGCTCTCTCTGCCTCATCTCTCTCTCTCTCTCTCATCTCTCTCTCTGCCTCATCTCTCTCTCTCTTTCTCTCTCTCTCTCACTCAACCCCCTTCTCTCTCCACCTCCATCTCTTTCAGCCCCACCTCCTCTCTCTGAGCCTGAGCTCTCTTTCAGCCCCACCCCCTCTCTCTGAGCCTGAGCTCTTTTTCGGCCCCACCTCCTCTCTCTGAGCCTGAGCTCTCTTTCAGCCCCACCTCCTCTCTCTTTTCAGCCCCACCTCCTCTCTCTGGGCCTGAGCTCTCTTTCAGCCCCACCTCCTCTCTCTGAGCCTGAGCTCTCTTTCAGCCCCACCTCCTCGCTCTGTGCCTGATCTCTCTTTCAGCCCCACATCCTCTCTCTGTGCCTGATCTCTCTTTCAGCCCCACCTTCTCTCTCTGAGCCTGAGCTCTCTTTCAGCCCCACCTCCTCTGTCTGTGCCTGAGCTCTCTTTCAGCCCCACCTCCTCTCTCTGTGCCTGAGCTCTCTTTCAGCCCCACCTCCTCTCTCTGTGCCTGAGCTCTCTTTCAGCCCCACATCCTCTCTCTGTGCCTGATCTCTCTTTCAGCCCCACCTCCTCTCTCTGAGCCTAAGCTCTCTTTCAGCCCCACCTCTCTCTCTGAGCCTGAGCTCTCTTTCAGCTCTCTTTCAGCCCCACCTCTCTCTTTCAGCCCCACCTCTCTCTCTGAGCCTGAGCTCTCTTTCAGCCCCACCTCTCTCTCTGAGCCTGAGCTCTCTTTTAGCCCCCAATCAGGTTAGGGGAGGTGTGATGAGAGTGGGGGGGTATAGTTAGTATAATCAGTGTGATGTGTACCATAGGAGCCGCAAGTCGGTCTTTGTTTCAGTGGCTGCCCGGGCAGATTAAATCCAAGCTATGTGACAGCAGGATACTGCTCTTCTGTGTAATCCAGGGGCACTGGTAAGCTGAAATTGGTGATCAATTATAAGGCTGCAATTGTTAGGTACTGGTAGGCTGCATTTGGTGAGCACTGGTAGGCTGCATTTTATGGGCACTGGTGAGGCTGCATTAATCTCTTGTACCATGGCTGCAGTCTCTGATCATCTCTTGTATCATGTTAGAAGTCTCTGACCATCTCCTGTATTATGTCCGGGGGCTCTTTCTAAACAGACTCTCTAACAGAAGCCCTCTCTGTGTCCATTAGAGAGACCCACCTCCAGGTCCAATTAGAGTACTATGCTTCTTTTCCTGTATTTTGTTTATTGCTAAGAGATCATGGGAGGATCCCAGGGTAACGATAACTCCTTAGGGCAGTGTTTCTCAATTCCAGTCCTCAGGCCCCCCCAACAGGTCAGGTTTTCAGGATTTCCCTCAGATGAAATGGCTGTGGTGATTACTAAGGCAGTGAAACTGATCAAATCACCTGTGCAAAATAATGGAAATCCTGAAAACCTGACCTGTTGGGGGGGCCTGAGGACTGGAATTGAGAAACACTGCCTTAGGGGAACATCCCTGTGTTTGAACGGTTGCCATAGAAACATTTGTAAAGGGGGAGGAGTTAGTAAGGTGACCACGCCCTTGTAGGGGGCGCCAGAAATATTTCTGCACCCAGGCGCATGTGACCCTAGGATCGGCCCTGCACAAGTCCATCCAGTTCAACCATAAAAATAAATAAAAATAAAACAAAGTAAAACACAGTACATCCTCCCATACACCCAACTCCACACCCACAGCTGATCCAGAGGAAGGCAAAAAACCCCAGCAGAGCGATGATCCAATTTGCTACCGGAGGGGAAAAAATTCCTTCCTGATCCCCCGAAAGGCAATCGGATTTACCCCAGATCAACTTTACCTACAAAACTTAGTACTCAGTTACATTATGTGCATTTAGGAAAGAATCCAGGCCTCTCTTAAAGCAATCTACTGAGCTGGCCAGAACCACCTCTGGAGGGAGTCTGTTCCACATTTTCACAGCTCTTACTGTGAAGAAACCTTTCCGTATTTGGAGGTGAAATCTATTTTCCTCCAGACGTAAAGAGTGCCCCCTTGTCCTCAGTGTTGACCTTAACCTCCCTGGCGGTATGATTCTTTCAGATTTTAGGTGCTAAAAGCGGTACCATTATTTGCAAGGGAATTTGGCGTTTTAGATTGCAGGCTTGCAATTCTTAGGAATAACTCACCTAAATCTGTCCAAACCAGAGTCTCTAGTAGACTATGACAAAGTTTGAAACACAAAATCATAAATTATAATATAATAAATAATAACAAATAATAATTTAATAATAACAATACTTTTTATTCAATAAATTTTAACAAATAATATATTCATAAACTCAGATTTTTTGGGGGGTCAAAAAAGTGTGCAAAATCATTATTTAGTAAATGTCTCGGGTATGAAATTCTTTGAAGCAAGGAATGGCGCAAAGTCCAACGTCGCAGTCGAGACAGCTGAAGCGCGTTTCTTTGCGTATTTTGTTTCCGCTGTTGTCGCGCTTGGAGCAGCAAACCACACACATCCGTGAGGGTGCTGATTTTTTTGCAGTGGGTGGTACATAGTCCATGAAATGACGACCAGTCAGGCGCTCAGGATTTACAACACCAGAAGCCCGTCGTCCAGAACGGTTTACCGCCGTTGGCGTCTGGCGTTTTAGAAAAATTTGTTCTGCCACCTTCCACATAAAGTCTGCATGGACCATAGACCTGGCATTTTTTTTTTTCAGCAGGATGAATGCATTCCACAGACATTGCTCCAAGAGATGTCTGAAAAAATTTTTATAATATTTTTTCTGCTGCTTTCGCATAGCTGGATAAAATGTCATGGCTTGGTCCACCCTGTCCACACCTCCCATTGTGTGGTTGTAGTCCAATACAACTTGGGGCTTTCTCACATCTTTTCCACCTCTGGTATGCACCATGACGGTCGAGGTATTGTGCACTGTGCTCATCAGGGAAATGTCCTTTTTGTCCCGCCACTTTAGTGCCAACATTTTCCCTTTTTGCCATGCAGCAACTTCTCCTTTATCTAGCTTTTTGTTGTAAAATCCTGCCGGCATGTCCCGCCGGTTAGGCCTCACGGTTCCATAAGCGTCCGTCTTGTTCATAAGCAGGAACTCGTACAGTTCTGGGGAAGTGTAGAAATTGTCTGTAGTGAGACAGTAGCCCTGGTTGAGCAAGGGCTCTATCAATGACAGAACCGACGCGCTTGCCATCCCAAAAAAACTAAATCTCGGGGAGAATTTGGTCCCTTTCCCAGTGTACATTACTGTGTTCCAAATATACCCAGAGCTGGATTCACACAGCATAAAGGATTTGATCCCAAAGCGAGCGCGCTTAGACGCAATAAATTGTATCCAACTGAGCCTACCTTTATAGGCCATCAGACTTTCGTCAATAGTAATGTCCCGCTCAGGAACATAGGTCTGCTGGAAGTTCTGCAGTATCATTTGGTAAACATCCCAATTTTTTTTTAGCTTTGGAGCTGGATGAGATTGTTCGTCGAATTCCTCATTATTTGCGAAGTGCAAATACTTCATAATCAAAGAAAATCGATATTCGGACATTACCGATCCAAAAAAAGGTGTGGCCAATAATTTATTTGTGGTCCAGTACCACTTTTGGAGTGGTTTCCCCACCACTCCCTGTAAAATTAGGAGGCCAAGGAATTTCCAAATATCATCACTGGTCACAGGCTCCCATTTTCTGCGCCGCGAAAATAGCTGATGGGTAGCAGCTTGCTGATCTTGATACCTGTTAGTCTCCAACACTATTTTGTCGATCACCTCATCCATCAAAAAAAGCCGGAGGTAATCCAACGGATTGTCACCCTCTATGTCCACTTTTATCCCAGGTGATCCTGTGAAGGGAAACCTTGGGGGCGCTACGTGCTCTGTAGCGCAATCAATTGCGCACCAAGTCCGCACATCGCTGGGCACAGGTGCAGGATCGTCACTCGCATCACTTTCTTCATCCGATGACGAGCTTTCCCACGCGTCGCTGTCGCTCAGCTCCTCCGCAAGGGATTCTGCATCGCTGTCGCTGTTTGGCAGCATGTCGCATAGCGATTTGGATGTAGAGGCGCGCTTTGCCATGATTGCAGTACCAGTGTCTGTATACTGAGCAGCAATCTGCAGACAGGTCACTTGAGAAAACACTGGGGGGGGGGCAATCAAAGGTCACTGTATTTTTTTTTTATTTTTATCAGTGTGTTTTTACTGTGTTTCACTATGTTTCTACTTATACATTTGAATTTGGCGCCGTTCCCCCCCCCTTCTGCCCCCCTGCGTCACGACGCTCGCAGGGAAGGGAATCGGAGGTACACAGCATCAGGCGGACATCCGGCCGCCGTGTACTGCGGGGATTCATCGCTGGATCGCGGAGAAAAGGTAAGAAAACGATTTTTCTGCATCCAGCGAGGAAAGCTCGTGTGTGGCACGGGGTTACCGATCGTAGCATGAAAATCTCACCCCGTGCCACACACGTGAAGACCGCCAGGGAGGTTAAAGTGAATAACTCAACACCAAGTTCACTATATGGACCTCTTATGTATTTGTACATGTTGATCATATAGTGCTGGAGTCCTCAAACTGTGGCCCATGGGCCATTTCTGACCCACTGAGAGATTTAATCTGGGCATCTGATGAAAGACGGCACTCTGATGAAGGGAAACTCTGATGTAAGAGGGAATTTGATAGGGACTCTGATTTTAAAGCAGAACTAAACCCATGAATTTAACATTTAAAAAAAAAAACAGTTACATTCCCGGCAGGACGGGAATGTAACGGTCACATTTGCTTGTGTTCTCAACCAAACTGTAAAATATTCAAATGGCTGGATTCACTAGAGTTGGGCAAATAGTTTAAGCCAAGCAAAAGTTTGGGCCGAACATTGCCTGTTCGCTCATTCGAACACCTGAATTTGCGGGGTGCTCAGCGTGATCTTCTCAAGTTGATGTCACAAGGGGAGCAGTGCCACCAGGTGTTCCCACCCCTTACCTATTTAAGAATTGTCAAGCAGTGGAGCAGGCTTTCGTCCGTTAGCTATTGCCGTGGGCAGAGCGTTTTTTTTGTTTCGGGTCTGGTGGTGTGGAAGGCGTTGTGATTGACGGTGAATCTACATAAGGGGACTTTAACCACTTGCCTACTGTGCACCTACACCCCCTTCCTGCCCAGACAAAATTTTAGCTTCCGGCACTGCGTCGCTTTAACTGACAATTGCATGGTCGCGCGACGTGGCTCCCAAACAAAATTGACACCCTTTTTTCCCCCACAAATAAAGCTTTCTTTTGGTGGTATTTGATCGCCCGTGCGGTTTTTATTTTTTTGCGCTATAAACAAAAAAAGAGCGACAATTTTGAAAAAAGACACAATGCTTTTTGCTATAATAAATATCCCATTTAAAAATGTTAAAAAACATTTTTTTATCTCAGTTTGTCCGATACGTATTCTTCTACATATTTTTGGAAAAAAAAACGCAATAACCGTATAGTAACTGGTTTGCGCAAAAGTTATATTGCTTACAAAATAGGGGACATAATTATGATTTTTTTTTTTACTAGGAATGGCGGCGATCTGCAATTTTTTTCGGGACTGGGACATTATAGCGGACACATCGGACACTTTTGACAAATTTTTGGGACCATTTACATTTATACAGTGAACAATGCTATAAATATGCATTGATTACTGTATAAATGTAACTGACAGGGAAGGGATTAACCACTAGGGGGCAGGTAAGGGGTTAAATGTATGTCCTAGCCAGTGTTCTAACTGTAGGGGGTGACTGGGGGAGGTGACCGATTGTGTCCCTATGTACAAGGGACACAGATCGGTCTCCTCTCTCCCTGACAGGGACGTGGAGCGGCTTTAAATGACACGACGTCATATGACGTCGTGTCAGAACAATAGGGTATTCCGCACGCCATCATTTGACGGCGTGCGGTACCATATTGGTTAAAGGAATTGTCAAAAACTGCCTCCTGTATTTAATTATTTTTATTTATTTTTTGTGAGTAGGGGTGCAATGTACTCCATACTCATTCACATAGGGATGGGGCTTCCAGATTCCGATAATCCCTCTGCCTGCAGACCCCCACAACCACAGCCCAGGGTTGTCAGGAGAGGCCCTTATCCCCATCAACATGGGGACAATGTGCTTTAGGGTGGGAGGGCTCCCATGTTGAGTGCATTGGGCCTGGTATGGTTCAGGAGGGGGACGTCATTTGCTCGTTCCCCCTCCTGACTTGCTGTGCTGCATGCTCAGATAAGAGCTCGGTATGGATCATGAGCGGCACCCCACATCATTTTTTTTTTGGCGTGAGGTTCCCCTTAAGATCCATACCAGACCCAAATGGCCTGGTATGGATTGGGGGGACCCCCAGGCTGTGTTTTTTTTTTTTTTTTTACCTTTTTGTATTGCCAGAAATTGAAATGTCATTTTTTAAGGCTTTGAAATGTGCACTTTTGATTTTTCAAGCTCAGGTCCAATAAACTTCAATGGGGTTCAGAATTCTGGTCTGAACTTTCGCAATGTTCAAGGCTCTGGTCGCAAATCAAACTGGGAGGGGGGGGGGGGTTGCCTTGTTTGGCCCAACTCTATTGTTCACATGTGCAGCACAGTGGCAGTTGCAGATCAAATAGAGGCCAAAATGGTTGCTTCCTTGGCTGAAAAGCATAGGAGGGTTTAGTTTTACTTTAAGGGACTCTGGTGGGAACTCTAATGTAAGGGGGATGCTTATTGGTTCAAGATTATTCGAGATTTCTTTGTTTTGTTTTACTGAAGGCTTGTGTCATGCTGATTACTAAACCAAAAAGCTCAAACTGTTTTTTTGGTCTGTAAAATATTTGTAATATTTGGCCCTTGTGCCCAGAAAAGTTTGGAAACCCGTTGTAGTGGATGCTGAATGTTTGAGAGCAGTATTGAAATGGTCTTATGCATTGTTACCATTTTGTGGTATACAGCAAAATAATATAGAAAAAAATAATCCCAACCTATATGAGACAATTCTATGGTACATGTGGATACTAAGAATTAAGGGCCAGATCCACAGAGAGAGTACGCCGGTGTATCTACTGATACACCGGCGTACTTTCAAAGTTCCCGCGTCGTATCTTTAGTTTGAATCCTCAAACCAAGATACGGCGGCTTCTGGGTTATATCCGTCAGGTGTACGTCTTCGTACGCCTTCGGATCTAAGATGCAATACTTTGGCGTCCGCTGGGTGGCGTTCACGTCGTTTTCCACGTCGGGTATGCAAATGAGCTTTTTCCGCCGATCCACGAATGTAGGCGCGGCCGTCGCAATCTCTTATGGCGTCTCTAGTCGGCTTTTTCCGGCGTATAGTTAAAGCTGCTTTTATCCGACCTATAGTTAGACTTGCCATGTTAAGTATGGCCGTCGTTCCCGCGTCGAAATTTGATTTATTTTTTATTTTTGTGTAAGTCGTCCGTGAATAGGAATGTACGTAATTTACTCTAGTCAAAAAAATAACATTGTTGCGATGTAATTTAGCGCGATGCACGGCGGGAAATTTCTGAACGGAGCATGCGCAGTTCGATCGCCACGGGGACGCGCTTGATTTAAATGAATCACGCTCCCTACTCGCCGATTTGAATTCCGCCGGCAGAAATACACTACGCCGCCGTAACTTACGGCACAAATTCTTCCAGGATTCGAAGTTAAGCCAGGTAAGATACGGCGGCGCAGTGTATCTCTGATACACTGCGCCGATCTATTTGTATGTGGATCTGGCCCTAAATTTATAGAGGCAAACACATAGAAACAACATTGTCACAATAGTGCTATACAAATAAATACATACTTTTAGATATGTATGTTTTTGGCAATATATATATATATCTTTTCTAAGATATAAATGTGTGTTTTATTAATGTACAAAAAAGGGAAAATCCCCTTTTTAGGGGTATGCTGGATTAAAGTCAAAGTTAATATTTAGGGATTAAATGTATCTCCTGGACACCCAATTCAGGTGCTACTCTAATTTATTGAGATATTTAATGAGCAAATTGATTATCACAGTTCATTGATATTAATTAATATCATATGCATATTTGCTTTGCTATTAAACGATAATTTACATAAATTATACTTCCTCATTAAATTTAATATGCGTGCACTTCATGCTTCAAACCCACACAATAAATGTGTGATTTATGTAATAAAATCAAGTTATTGGGCAAAAACATTTTGCTGTTTAATAATAGACGTTTTTACTCATTTTAAATAGGATATTGAACAATGCTTGTCACAACGTTGAAAGGCAGGCACCCGACACCCACAAACCTTGGCGATATAACTGGTTCTATTTTATTTTATAAAGTCATTTGTCTTCCCCAAGGAAATGTTTATTGGAACTAGGAAAGAAAAAAAAAAAGAAACATCACATACTATACTGGGACTCCAATATTGCAAAGGAAAAAATAAATAAAATCCATTCTAGGTCACATGTTCACACTGCATGAATTTAAAGGTTATGTGAACCCCAACAATGAACTTCTCTTCTCAGGTCCCATTCTGGCCTATTAAATATATTAATAAAAGTACTTTTCTATGGCTGTTTGATAAGTGCACAAAACTGCCTGCCTACCTTGTCAGAAAGAGTGAGGGCTGATAACATTCTGTGCCTTGTGACTATGCATACTGATCTTATTTGCATTGTTTTTGGGTATCTCTAAGGACTACAGAACCATAGGCGTGCGCACAGGGTGTGCCAGTTGAGAAGGGAAAGATCTTCCTCGACTTTTCGCACTTCTCCTTCACTGGGTTAGCAGTGAGAACAATGGGCCAGGGACATATATATGTAGGCGCGGGGCGTGGCCGAGCCGAGCTAAGAGATGGCTGCCTGAGTGCTTAGCTCCTGCCACCTCAGAGTGTTTGCTATCTTTAGCGGTGCCTTTGACCTCCGTTCCTGCCCCTGAAGATGGGCACCTCATCGAGGCAATCCTCGGCTTCCCGTTCCCGGTCCCCCAGGGAACAATCCGACGCTGTGGGGCAACAAATCCCGGAGATGTTCCGGACCGGCCGTGGACAAATGGCGGCTTCCCGCCAAGGAACTAATCGAGGCCGCTCACATACCTCGTCCCCTAGGACGCAGGACATCGTCCTTTCTACGACCCCTCCAGCTCCCCCTCCGGTGTCACAGGGAAATCCTGAACACACGCCGGTCCCCACACCGGCGGCGGCGGCGCCTCCGATCACCATCTTGGATCTGAGGGCAATGGCGACCGACATCAAAGATGCTCTTGCGGCGGCCATTGCGGACCTGCGCTTAGATTTTAAAGCCCTAGATGGCAGGGTCGCGGCAACGGAGAAAGCCCAGGAAGATTGATGATCATACCCTGCAGCTGAGAGAAATTAACCGGCACCTGGAGGACCTCGAGAACCGGGGAAGACGCCATAACATTCGTGTAAGGGGCCTCCCGGAAGCCATTGAAGGGGACCGGATCAAACAGGAGGTCACACAGGTCTTCAACTCAATCCTCCAGCGGCCTCCAGATGCGGTGATCGCCATGGACAGGATCCACAGGGCGCTACGCCCAAGGAGAAGGGATGCTGACCCGCCCAGGGACATCGTCTGCTGCCTTCCTGACTTTGGTATGAAAGAGGAGATTTTGAGACTAGCCAGGGGACAGCGCCTCCAACATGCAGGAGCCCCGATCCAGTTATACCAGGACCTCTCGGGCATAACCTTGAAACACCGCCGGGACCTCAAACCCATACTGGATGCTCTGCGAGCCGAGAACATACAGTACAAGTGGAAGTTCCCCTTCTGCCTGGCAGCCACCCGTCAGGGCCGCACCGCACATCTGAAGGTCCCCGAGGATCTCCCACACTTCTTCGAGGCACTGGGCATACCGCCCCTAGCTGTTCCGGAGTGGTATGCCATCTATCGCCGCTCTGTGGGCCGTTGGAGCTGAAGTCATGGAGACTCAACCCACTAGGCACCTCAGGAGACGCTCCCCTCGCTCTACAGCCTCGGGCCCCGGACGTGACCGGGACTTACTCTCCTCGCCTGGAGCTCGTAGGGCCAGGAGGGATTACTGAATAACCCACTTGCTCCCAGTCGGAATTGTTAGCAGTTGGTTTGTTTGACTTTTTTTATTCCCATGTTTGACTGTTTTGGGTACTTCCACGCTAATCCCACATCCCGGAAGCAGTGGCCCGACTCTTTTACTATCCCGTCTAACTGGGGCCTTCAGTAGCGAGATGCCACAGTGCGCCAGTAACGGGACCTAGTACCACCACATTCTTCCGGCGCAGGAGATCATCTCCTCCTCCCCCCCGGAGGCTTACTGGGACTCTCGGACTCCTCCTCTTCCCGCTCACGGCACTACACCACCCAGGATCCTTCACGAGATCCGCCACTTCCGGATCCGAACCGTAGAGACCTTCCCCGTTTCCGTCGCTCGACAATCACGCCACTTCCGGGGAGACGCCATCGTGGAGGTGAGGCTTGTCCTGGCTGACAGCACAGGGACCCTCGGGGAGCAAGGAGAGCGCCCACCTCGGACAACACAGGACAATTCCCCCGATCCCCCTCTAGCTGCGGGGGGACCACTCCTGAGGAGACTCCCGATCTACCATCTTGCACCCATCTCCGATTCGCGAGAGACACAGCCAGAGGCCTGCACCTGGCCCGTTCTTTCTGGCCCACAAGCCCATCCACCGTGTTCGGCCCCCTGTCTGCAAATCACCAGGACAGTCCCGTCTCACCGCTGAATGCCCAAGAGCAGAAGGCCCCGGAGAACTCCGACGCTAAGGACATTAGACTGCTCACCACCAAGGGCTTTCGACTAGTCCGGTCCGCCCGTAGGCATCAAGAGCTACGAGGCCGCTGCCGCTCACAGGACAGGCAGGTCCCACGCGGGTGGATTCCGCTGCCCCTAGGTTGAGTATGAAAACTGTTGTACCCCCCTGTTCTACCCACTTTACATGTTGGGACTTGTATGCACTGCTAAACAGCTGTGCCTATTGGGGGTCATTGTTGCACTGTTTGCTTAGGTATTATTGTTACACTGCTTTATTGTTGTGGGACTATGCATACTGTCAGCCCTGGGGATAGGTGCTCGCCGGGGGGCCCGGAATCTCCCCCCCTACAGGGAAACCCTGAAGCCCTGCTCACACACCAGCCGGCTGATCCGGCGGTTGAAACATGGTACCCACCACAGCTTCTTGATTCCGCAGAGGTTTCACCCATGATTAAACCTAGCGGGTGTACACTCTGGGGTGGCATATATGTACATAGATTTCCCCTTTGTCACACGACAGTGCTCTGGCAAAGGCCCTGGTCAACCCACAAGCGGAGGCGTGCGACGGTACCCGTGTCCCATTCGCGACACGGGTGCCCCACACGACCGCACTCTACCGATTACCCCTTCCCTAGACCAGGCGGTGGGACTGTGTCCCCCTCCACCTAATCGGTTCCTTTCCCCCCTCCTCTCCCGTAAAAGAGGCGCACCAGGCGCCTCTCCTTATACCGTCCCGTTCTGACTGGGTGATTCGCCCCCCCCCCCTTTTTTATTTTTTTATTTTTATTTTTTTATTTATTTTATTTTATTTATTTTTTTGCTTCTGCGCCGCGCATCTGCGGTGCTGCACTTTAGGTTGAGATTCGCCCGGTGCCCTTTGCCCCCACCACCGTTTTTGCGTAACCCAGACCCCTGATCCCCCCCCCTCCCGCCACAGCTCGGTTACTTACTCTCAAACTATACCCTGACTACAGGAGCTCACAACACTGCCTTAAAGGTGATTTCCCTGAATGCGCGGGGGCTTAATCTCCCTGAAAAGCGGTCGCAACTCCTTCTGACCCTACACCGCGCCAAGGCAGATATCGCATTCGTACAGGAAACGCACTTTAAGGCAGATGCAGCGCCCAAACTACACAACTTTCACTACCCTGAAGCCCACCACGCCGCGAACGTGCAATCCAAAACAAAAGGGGTCTCTATATTGATAGCTAGATACTGTCCTTTCAAACTGACAGGGAAGTTGTCGGACCCGGAGGGCAGGTACCTATTTCTAAAAGGCACTTATCTGAACCACACTATCACGCTCGCTAATGTATATGCACCGAACACGCGCCAGGTCTCCTTTTTTAGGTCCATGTCGACTCTGCTGACACCATTTAAAGCTGGGACCCTGGTGCTGGGGGGTGACTTTAATGTCCCCCTCAACCCCACACTAGACACATCCACGGGCACCTCATCAACCCAGTACTCTGCTCTGAGGAGGATCAAGCTGATCCTCCAAGAACTTCTCCTACATGACACATGGCGTGCCCTGCACCCTACGGGAAAGGACTACACGTTCTATTCAGCCCCCCATGACCGCTACTCCCGACTCGACTACCTTTTCCTAAGCCAGGAAGATCTCCCCATGTTAACCTCGGCGACTATAGAGCCCATGTTACTGTCGGACCACAACCCGATCTCGGTAACATTGTCTCTCCCCATGTGTCATCCCCGTACACGGGTGTGGAGGTTGGATCCATCCCTGCTTACGGATCCGATACTGACCAATGACCTTGAAGCGAATCTCGAGGCATTCTTCCGAGAAAACAGGCCAGAAGATACGGCTCCCGTTGTCAACTGGGAGGCCCACAAATGCGTGGTAAGAGGCCTCATGATAGCTGCGGCTGCCAAACGTAACAAACAACGACGTGCACAATACGATGATCTCCTGGGGAGGATTAAACAGTTGGAGTCCGCACACAAACACTCACAGGCCCTCGCGACGTTACAAGACTTGAGCCTAGCAAGAGCCGAGCTCCTGGAGATCATTGGTAAAAAGATTAGACGCTCCTATACCCTGGCCAAGAAAACATTCTACGAACACGGCAACAAAGTAAGCAAACTACTAGCAAATGCCTTACAATCTAGGAGGGCCAAGGCGACAGTCCACTCACTGACAGACGGCAAAGGCATTAAACTACACTCTACCCCGGACATCGCTAGGCTATTCGTCCAATACTACACCGACTTATATAACCTGCCCTCCCCGACCATCCCGACGGCACGACTCACCAGACAGGGGCTAATTGACGAGTTTTTAAACCAATACGGCCCCACCAAACTATCGGAGATGGCTAGGAAGGAACTGGACAGGCCCCTCAACACTGCAGAAGTGGGTCTGGCCCTTAAACAACTAAAGCCAGGCAAAAGTCCGGGACCTGACGGTCTGACTGCTGGGTACTATAAGACTTACGCCAAAATTCTCACACCCTTCTTCATTTCGGCCTACAACTCCTTCGCCACCACCACTGCCCCTCCCCGGGACCTCCTGGCCGCACATATTGTGGTGCTCCCCAAGCCCGACAAGGACCCAAACTTTGTGTCCAACTATAGACCCATCTCCCTGCTCAACGTAGACCTTAAATGGTTTGCCAAGACGATCGCGAATAGGCTCCTTCCATACCTGCCCACACTAATAGACCCTGACCAGGCCGGGTTCATCCCTGGGAGGGAAGCGCGCGACAATACCCTCACGGCCCTAAATGTTCATCACTGTCTGTCCTCCAGTGGATCCCCCGGTTTTTTTCTGTCACTCGACGCGGAGAAGGCGTTTGACAGGGTGGCATGGGACTTCATGCAAGCGACCCTCAAAGCCACGAACCTTCCACCGCTTATGTTGAACTATATCTCTGCGCTATACTCTGGCCCCACAGCAAGGGTCAGAGTGAACAACCACCTGTCAGACGCCTTCTCCATAGCGAACGGAACCCGCCAAGGGTGCCCCCTCTCCCCCCTGATATTCGTCCTCACCCTAGAACCCTTTCTGAAACGACTCCGATCTAACCCAACGATCAAGGGTATCGACATTAAGGACCGCACGTACAAACTTGCCGCGTTCGCTGACGATATTCTCCTATTCCTCAAAGACCCCCTCACAACAGTTCCTAATTTAATGAAAGACTTTGCGGACTTTAAGGTATTGTCAAATTTCCAAATCAATTTCACCAAATCATCCGCCCTGAACGTTTCACTGCCCCAATCCCTGTGCAATCTATGTCAGACCAACTTCCCTTTTAAATGGAATGCAAGAGCCATCACATATCTGGGGATCCAACTTCCCGCCTCCCTCACAGACCTGTATTCCCTTAACTATGCCCCTCTACTCCAGACGATCCTACGTGATCTCAGGAGTTGGTCCCCGAAAAACCTGTCCTGGTTCGGGAGGATCGCGGTGATCAAAATGAACGTCCTCCCCCGGCTACTGTATATCATGCAAACGATCCCCATCAGACTCCCACCGGCCTTCCTATCATCCTACAGATCGACCTGTGTAAGATTCGTTTGGCACGATGCCCGTCCGCGTTTGAGCTATGACAGGCTCACGGTCCCTAAGTTGAAGGGAGGCCTAGGCTTACCGGACCTTCGCAGGTACAACCTGGCCTGTGGTCTCGCGAGAATATATGACTGGGTCGCTAACGGGGAACGAAAGAACTGGGTGAGACTGGAGCAGGAGTTTTCTCCCATTCCGATTTCCCAATTGCCCTGGGTTTCACAAGGCAACATTCCCCGAGGCTGTAAAGATCACCCCCTCATACTCCCCTCCCTGCGAGCCTTCTGGGAGGCCTGTAATAAATACAAACTGTCGGACCGACACGGCTCCATGACGCCCCTCAGAATGAACCCTGACTTCCCGCCAGGCATGCACCCCGCTTTCCTGTCTGACAGCTGGCCCCACGAGTTGATACTGGCGGTCCAATTCTTTCACTCAGGTAGACTCATGCTCCAATCGGAACTAGCCGCTAACATTGGCAGGGACGAATTCCCATTCTGGCCCTACTTACAAATCCGACGCTTCTTAGGCAAGACGGCACCAACCTCCCACTGGTCCAGGCCCTACTCCCCTTTCGAGAGCCTCTGTTCCAAGAAGGAACCACAGAGACACCTAATCTCTATTATCTATGGTCTATTATTTTCCACACATTCCTCCAAAACCCACTGGGCTAACCAACAGTGGGAACGCGACCTCGCACTCGATCTTACTGAGGGGGATTGGGAAACAGTCTATAGGTTCGCCCACAAAGGCTCAGTCAATGTTCAAACGCAAGAGAACGCCTACAAGCTCCTCTCCAGGTGGTATAAAACCCCGCTCAAACTCCACAGAATTAATCCCGCACTCCCTGGGGTCTGTTGGCGGTGCCACTTGGAGATGGGCTCTTTCCTTCACGTCTGGTGGACCTGCTCTAAAATCCAACCCTATTGGACAGAGGTCCACAGACTCATTACACACGTGACGACTGACAACTTAGATTACACACCTGCCCAGTTTCTTCTCCACTTTTCCCAGACGCTCCCGAGAGGATATTGCAGGTCCCTGACCATGCACATGGTGAATGCTGCTCGAATGTGCATCCCACTTAAATGGCTCTCTCCGCACCCCCCGTCCCTAACCGACTGGTTCAAACGTCTCCAAAAAACGGAGATGGAAGAACTAATCCACCAGGCTAATGATAATCCTACTAAGTTTACCGAAACTTGGGCAGCCTGGGTCCATTTCACTACGACTGACGAATACAAGACTATCAGACCCTGACGACCCTGGCCAGATGCCTTCACCTCCCACTGCCCTACCGAGCTGTGGCGGCATGTCCCCCTCCCTATTTTCTCCCCCCAGTGCTATTCCCCCCCCCTGTGGCCATGACCCCTACTCCCTCCCTCTATAATACCCTGATTGCTTCTAAGGTCTGCTGTCTACTAACAGACACCACCACTTTACCACCCAGATAAGTATTAACGAGACTGGCGTAAGTATCTAAATGAGAAGTAAGTTGGTCTCCTATATCCTATACCAAGCCGTTTCCCCCGTGACAATGGGGAGACTAAAGCGAACGCTTCGCCCTCTAACAAAGCATCTCCCACGGTCGATTGTTCAAGGGTGGGTGTGACTGACGCTTCTCATGGCCTCCCGAACAGGGGACCCCACCCACGAAGTTTCATTCCTTTATGCATGTTTCTGTTTATTTTGTTTGTTACCACTAATGGCTACAATTCTGCAGTATCTGGACTCCTTGTTTGTATTTCTATGTGTTACAAGCGAAATATGGCGGCTGCGTCCGCACATGCTCCCTATGCTCACCAATGTGCATTATTGTACTCTTTATCCCTGTTGAAAAATTCAATAAACACTTTGGAAAAAAAAAAATATATGTAGGCGCACACACACACACATGCATGTGTGTTTGAGCTTTGGGATGCACACCCTAATTCAATAGGCTGGGAACACCTATGTACAGAACCATGCTTCTACTGGCATGGTGTCTTGGTGCCGACGCCACTCAATTATGTGGCCTCTCGCTGGATGGGCCTTGGTGCCGAGCGGCCGTTTACTTGCTTGCCACATTGCAAAAACAGCTGTGCCGAGAGAACGGGCCTTGGACACTCCTGGCTGTCACTATCAGGTATCAAGCTTGAAGTTGCTATAGCAGTTGCAGGACTACCACCGACAAGCAGGATAGGTGCACAGGCAGTCACCCTGGCAGATGACACAGGCTCACCTGAGGTGCGGAGTCTAAGTACTAGCCAGTGTTCACCAGAGCTCCTAATGGTGGATATGGATATAACTGTGTGCTAGTACTAGGTCATGGTCCTCAGGTTTGCCCCACAAGGGTGTGAGCAAGATGAGCAAATAAGGATCAAATGGCAGAGTGGTCAGTAAACAAGCCAAAAGGCCGGTAACGAATAGTTGCAGGTTTGGATCAGGCAGTAGAGTAGTCAAGGAACAAGCCAAGGGTCGATCATGAGTGGTAGCAAAATACAGACAGAACCCAGTCCAGCCTCATGGCATCTGAAACCCCTTGGAGGTGCTGATGCCAAAGGGATAATAAGGGTTCTAATTGTATGAACATTCTCAAACAACAAAGCCTTTTGTTGAATTTGATGTTTTAGCATAAAAAATTGTTGTTTATTGCTGATCATGCGCCGTCTTTTCTAGTACAAAATGGTACAGATTAACCTCTTCCTGACCGCCCCATGCATATGTACTGCGCTAGGGCGGCTCTTCAGTGCAAAAATCATGTACCTATACATGGTCTCATTTCCCGGGTCTTAGTAGCTTGTATTAGTTGGTGGACTACTGATCCCAGCTAGCCTGACCTGCAAATCCTGCATCCGCAGGCCACATTGATATGATACGAATCCCATAGTCTCTCCTCTTGCCCCGCACCCAGCTCCCCTGGCATGCCTCTTCCAGAAATCTACTGTGTCACATTTACCGACCTTCTCCTGTCCGAGTCCATGATGGAGAAATTTAACTGGACATGCATTCCAATAGCTTCTCCAGTCCCTCTGTTGCAGGACACCTGCTCTATGACTGTGTAAGAATGAGGCTCCCTTCCAGCAACTCCACTATCAACGCACCCCCCCCTCAGATGGGGATGATCTCCTGCTGCTATCTAGCACTCCATTCTCCACGTCTCCTGGCCGACCACTTCTCCCCAGTGAGCTGTTACCTCAGCTTATATGGGAGACCTGCCAATACCAAGTGGGGATTGGTCAGGGCTTCTCACATGAGCTCCCTGTCACTCCAGTCCTGTGCCCTGCCCCCTTCCAGAACATTCTCCCGGGAGGCAGGGGATGCGCCCCAGAACTATAGCACAGGCAGTCACACCCACTACTACACTAACCACTCCCTGCCCCCAGATCAAAACAAGCAGGCCTAGCCTGAAGCATAGGCCTGCCTAAATGTACCTGTGCTGGCAGCTTACCTCACTAAAATCCACACTCTAGGTCCGCATACACACGATCAAACATATCTGCTGAAACTGGTCCGCAGACCAGTTTCAGCGGACATTTCCGATCGTTTGTACGGGCTAGCAGACAGGTTTCTAGCAGAGAAAAGTTTTAAAGCATGCTTTAAAACTTGTCTGCTGGAAAGCTGTCTGTCCGACATGTCCGCTGGTTAGTACGCCTAACCAGCGGACCGAAATCTCCTGCATTGATTCGACGCATGCGTGGAAGTATTTTACTTCCTGGTTTGGTGACGTGGCGGCGTCAATGTCACCGCCACGTCACCGCGCTGTCTGTCTGTGGGGATTTTGGTTTGATCGTGTGTACACACATCAAATCAAAAACATCCCAGGAGACATGTCCGATGAAAACGGTCTGTCGGACCATTTCTTCGGATATGTCTCCTCGTGTGTACACGGCCTTGCACCTACCTATGGCAGAGGATGCTACATATAATGAAAGATAAAACTCCCAGTGCAGGACTTTTCAGGGAATGCCTGAAATCTGACCTCAAATTCTGTATAGACATGTGCGCACTGAAATATTTTGTTTCGGAATTTAGTTTTCGTCCGAAAAATGTATTTATTTAGTTACTCCCGAAATTCGTTTTTGTTTATTTTGTTTTTCGTTGGAAATTGCATTCGTCCGAAAATCTGAACGAATTAAGGTTGAATCTGTCAATGAAGGCTTATGGTGTCTGTCAAATGTTCAAAGAAGATATGACGGAGCAGTGAAACTGTACGACACTGCAATCATACTTTTCCGATCGAATGTTCCGCCTACAAGCTATAGTAGAATTCTAATGTTGTATGACTAGTAATAATTATATTTATTAATTATTATTACTAGTCAACCAACATTAGAATTTTTCTATAGCCTATGGGCCGAGCATTTGACCGGAAATGTATGATTGCGGCGTCGTTTGTATGTTTTTCGATGCTTTGTCGAATCTTTGTCGTTCATGTTGAATTGTCAAGTTAGTTCTAGCTAATTTACAACTATTCCTCTTTGGTTACAATCAGCCAATAACATTCATCATTATCATTATTTTTATTTTACTTCCCCCACCCAATTCCAGCAGTGATCTTTTCTCTTTATAATGTCGAATCTTTTCTCTCTATAACGTCAAATCTTTTCTCTCTATAATGTTGAATCTTTCCTCTCTATGTAGAATAATCTTGGACTAACAGAGTTAAGGTTAGGCACATTTGACCAACGAAAATGAAAATAAAGCATTTGTTTATGTTGGATCCTTCAGTTTTCGTATTCTGTGCATTAATTTTTGTTTGTTAAAATGATAACGAAAATACCTGAAATTCGGACAAAAATGCATTCTGACGAAAACGAATGCATAGTTCTGTACAGATCTCTGGGAAAACCAATAAGCCAATTTTAAAAGCAGAGAAATATGTATATTGGCAAATACCATCTACAAAATGGACACTGTATACTTTTGGGCAATTTGGGAAATTCACAATTTAAAGCAGGGGTTGCACGGTCCAGACGTTTTTTTTTTGTTAATTAACTCTTGTGCTGTTCTTTAAATTGTACTCATATGTTTGATATTCCTAGTTGCCCGCATTCTCCCTCGGCATGAAATGTCTCTTTATAAAAATCTCTTCTGGCCGTTTCCATTTTGCTTGTGGGCAGCATGAAGCGGTGAATCCTGCGAGATTTCGTGAGTCTGCCTTATGACTTGTCTCCTGGGACGCATGACGCTGTGCTCCCAGGAGACATTACAATCTAGTCTAGTTAGTGTGCCGGTCTTAATAAGCTGAAGTTTCTATTGAGGGTGAACCTCCGCTTTAAGTCAGCTTAAAATATAAAGGCTGTATTTTGTAAAAACATTATTGTAGCAGAATATAAATATAGTAAAGTATCAATTTGTAACTTTGTTTTTTTACGTTTGTTTTAAATAAGTCCTGGATTTTTCAACTAGCAAATTTAGTAGCTCCCAGAAGGGCACTAAACTTATAAAGACTGATTGAGCAGCCTACTGAAGGTCAGACAACACTACCAAGTTCTTCAGCTGTAGCACAGTTAAAGTGATGGTAAAGCTTTGCTTTTTTTAAATAAAATAACATATATGTTATACTTACCTGCTCTGTGCAATGGCTTTGCACAGAGCAGACCTTATTCATATATTCTGGGGTTCCCCTGCCACCACTCCAGGCCCCTCCCTCCTGTCGAGTACCCCCATAGCAAGCAGCTTCCTATGGGGGCACTTATGTGGGCTCACTACTGAGCCCCACTCTGTGTCCATAAGACACACAAAGCAGGCTTTAATATCTTACAAAACAATAGCATATATATTGTGTTTTTTTTTCATTAATATTAATCAAGTCTATTTTAAAAAAAACTGCTGTGCATGTTATGTGGAAATGGTAGATCGACATTGTGTTAGGTACTGTTCCTACTGTATGTGTCTTACTGTTATTGAGGGCTTATTTCCTCTAAAAATACACTAACCGACCATGAACCAAGCACAAGAATTTTGCTCGTACGATGTCAGATTGTACGATTTTCATTTAGTCAGTATAGTTGTCGTCTGAAAATACTATACAAATACATGACATCACTTCCGATTTTTTTTTTCTGTCTTACGAGAATTTTCGTAAAATGTAATAATCTATTTCATTTTGCTTGTGACTATTAAGCGAAAAAAGTCATACGATCCTGTTGCTCTGTCTTCCTTTCACCAACATCTTCCTCCTCCGATGCCCACTCCCCTCCCGGAGAAAGAATTTGGAGAGAGGAGGACACAGCAGCACAGGGGAAGGTAAGTAATGTCCCTTGTCCCTGCTGATTTTCATTTTTTTTTTAGGCTTTAACTGCATGTGCATTGAATCATGCCAACATTGTGGCCCCCAAAACTCCATAAATAAATCATAAATAAATCATAAATAAAATAAATTATGGTAAAAAAAAAAAACAACAACACATCAACAACACACAAGATTCTACAATGAAGAACTAGATACAGACAAGTTAGGAAAAAAAAGGCAGCGGTAAGGTTCAGGAAATGTAGAACATATCTTACTTTATTTATTTTGTTGCCATAAGCAAAGTATAGCTTTCCCTTATAAAAAAAAAGGGTTGTAAGTGTTGTAAGTTTTACACTTTATTTTTTATTTATTTTTTACTAGCGCACAGCTGCAAGGTATAACAAGATATTATCACCATAGATAGATGAGAGCTACTGTTCAAGTCCCCAGCCGGAATTTGGCTTAAATATGGATGAAGTATGGCTTTAAGCACATTTTTCAATTACTGAGCCAACCGAACAGCAAAAAAGATTCACCAAGTGGATAAGAGAGGAATCTATTTCCAGCAAAGTCTCCGGTCATGTTCTGTCTAGTTAAGAGGTTTACTGAAAAACTCTTTTTCTAGACTAAGTGTAATTTATTTACTTTATACCAATCATCGACATGTTCTTTTAAAGGCAAGTACAACAAAAACTGATAATATGGATAGAATTAACCACTGGCTTTGTTCCTATCTGGATGCTTTTATTGTAAGATTTCTGCGTTCGTGATTCTGGCTTTGGTCCTCCACTTTAGAATATCACTCATCTGCTGCAGCTGGGTGCTTCTTATTCATTCTGCTACATCTGTCATAATGTGAAATAAATGAAGCATATGGCAGGAATGAGAGACTTTTACTTGTTTGATATAGGTGGGTAAATTGTGAAGCAAAAATATAATATTTGAGAGATAAATTAAAAGTGAATGGTTTATCCCTAATAAGGAATAATATTAATGATGATAATATTAATAATATACAAATAATATTCAATAATATCATATGCTTAAACTGTAATAAAAAATAGGATTCATTATTTATCCTTATTGGTTCCACTTGCTTCTCCCCTCCTCATACCCATGCTGCCTACTTGTTCTCACTCTATTTAGTAAGTGGCATCTTGCTGCTGTGCAGATGGAGTGGAGGCTCAGAGGAATAATGTTTCTTTGCAGCCTCTATAGGTGTTGTGACAGAAATGTCCCACACTCCGCTTGAGTGCTTCCATCAGTATACCAATTCCTTCAGTCCGAACATAGATATCAGATATTGTAACTGCATTTGCAACCAAGAACGAGATAGGGCTAGCTCAGCTGCAAAACAAACTGTTTATTTAACAAGAATACAGGATTTTTATACACTTGAGAAGAAGGTCAGCCACCACATGAACCCAAAATATCACACAATGGTTTAGATAACGAGGTACAGCTGACTCATGGCTAATCCTATCATAGAGGATCCTTAAGAACTGGTGACATCTATATTGCCTGTATTGCCACAGTCTAGACATGTGCACACTGAAATATTTTGTTTTGGAATTTCGTTTTCGTCTGAAAAATAAATTTATTTAGTTGCTCCCAAAATTTGTTTATTATTTGTTTTGTTTTGTTAAAAAATGTATTCGTCCGAAAATCCGAGTTAACTAAGGTCAAATCTGTCATTGAAGGCTTATGGCGTCTGTTGAATGTTCTAAGAAGATTCGACGGAGCAGCTAAACCGTTCGACGCAGCAATCATACATTTCCGGTCAAATGTTCCGCCTACAAGCTATAGAAGAATTCTAATGTTGTATGACACTAGTAATAATTATATTTATAAATTATTATTACTAGTCAACCAACATTCAAATTCTTCTATAGCCTATGGGCCGAGCATTTGACCGGAAATGTACGATTGAGGCGTTGTACAATTTAGCTGCTTGTCGAATCTTCTTAAAACTTTCGACACCATAAGCCTTCAATGACAGATTCTATGTTTGTATGTTTTTTGATGCTTCATCGAATCTTCGTCGTTCATGTCGAATGGTCTACCCCAACACTGTCTCTATAATGTCAAATCTTTTCTCTCTATGTCGAATATTTCCTCTCTATGTAGAATAATCTTGGACTAATAGTTAAGGTTAGGCACATTCGACCGCAGATAGACACAGATTTATATTGTTAGCGTCATGTCGGATCTCCTATCTACAGTATATCGACCACTCCGGTTACTGTGATTTTTACTGTTATGTCAAGTTTTAATACTAGTGATACAAACTGTGTTTTTGTAAGTACTGTTGTAACCTTTCTTTCATACAGCTCTTCCAGGTACAAGCACTGAAGCTTGGTCTCTGTGTGAGCTGCTCTCACTGCATTGGGTATCTCTATCCTGGCCCCACCAACATACTGTTTGTAAAAGAGTTCTGTGTGAATTCCTTTTTTTTTTTTATCATTCATCTGTTATTGGACCACTCTGTGGGTGATAAAGTACTTCTGCCCACAAACACCTGGTCCAGTAAGCACAGGCAGCAAGGCATTATATAATTTACTGGATCCTTGCCTAATATAAAATTGAGATACTGACCTGCCATGCTGCAGGTGTGATGTCCGATGGGGCCTTCAGCACAGCAGGAAGCAGAGAAACACCTTTGCTTGTCCCCAGAAAGCATTGATATGCTTATTTTATGAATACAATTAGGTCAGGATTACAGGAAACGTTAAAATACCCTCTGCATATGCTAAAAAAAAACAAAAAAAACATTTTAATTATAGTTCTGCTTAAATTTAAATGTAGTTGCTGCCAGCATTACCACCTTCTGGCACCCCTCCTGCTCCTTTCACTTGCAAGAAAGCTCTAGCATTGCCCCTCTGAATTTGAGACCTAGTCAATGAAAAGCAAATTGTGCTCTTACTGGGATTTTTTTTTTTTGTAGCTGCTAAATTAAAAATGATATTGCAGGAAAATGCTCGCAAAGTGTTTCTAAATTTGAGATGTATTTCGTTTTTTTTTTTTTTTTTTGTGTCTTAGTTGCAAAGATTTGATTTTTATAGTAGGAAAATGCTTACCACGTGTCCCCGATTCTGAGACTAAAAACGTTTTTTTCCTATCCCTTTTGAGTTTTAACACCTTTTTTTAGTAAGGTTTAAGGTTTAATTAAGGTTTTATTACAGTAGAGTCTTTTTTGCAACTGCAACTATTAATGCATGCATAGAAATTCTCTTAGATGACTATAAAATAGTAATGTTTAACCACTTGACCACTGGGCACTTAAACACCCTTAATAACCAGACCAATTTTCAGCTTTCGGTGCTCTCACATTTTGAATGACAATAACTCAGTCATACAACACTATAACCAAATGAAATTTTTATCCTTTTTTTCCCACAAATAGAGCTTTCTTTTGGTGGTGTTTCATCACCTCTGCGGTTTTTATTTTTTTTTGCTATAAATGAAAAAAGAACAAAATTTTGCAAAAAATAATAATTTTTCTTCATTTCTATTATAAAATTTTGCAAAAAAGTAATTTTTCTTCATAAATTTGGCCTAAAATGTATACTGCTACATATCTTTGGTAAAAAAAATAAAAAATGTTGGATATTATTTAGTCTGGGTGAAAGTTATGGGGTCTACAAGCTATGGTACCAAATCCTGAAAATTGATCAATTTCATCACACATGAAGTACTGACAGCCTCTCTCATTTCTTGAGACCCTAACATGCCAGAAAAGTACAAATACCCCCCAAATGACCCCTTTTTGGAAAGAAGACATTCCAATGTATTTAGAAAGAGGCCTGGTGAGTTTTTTAAAGTTGTAATTTTTTCCCACAATTCTTTGCAAAATCAAGATTTATTTTTTTTTCATCAAATTTTCATATTATTAGGTTATTTTTCACACACAGCATATGCATACCACAAATTACACCCCAAAACACATTCTGCTATTCCTCCCGAGTATGGCGATACCCCATGTGTGAGACTTTTACACAGTGCGGCCACATACAGAGGCCCAACATGCAGGGAGCACCCAGGCCAATTCTGACATTTCTCACCTACATGTAAAAATCATCATTTATTTGCTAGAAAAATACATAAAACCCCAAAACATGATATAAAGATACCTCACGTGTGGTTTGAACACCGTTTTTATATGTGGGCGGGACTTGCGTATGCGTTCGCTTCTGCATGCGAGCTTGCGGGGACAGGGGCTGCTGTATGCCCAGAGTATTGCGGAGTATGCCCAGAGTATTGCCAGAGTATTGCCAGAGTATGCCCAGAGTATGCCCGGAGTATTGCCAGAGTATGCCCGGAGTATTGCCAGAGTATGCCCGGAGTATTGCCAGAGTATGCCCGGAGTATTGCCAGAGTATTGCGGAGTATGCCCAGAGTATTGCAGAGTATGCCCAGAGTATTGCAGAGTATGCCCAGAGTATTGCCAGAGTATGCCCAGAGTATTGCCAGAGTATTGCGGAGTATGCAGAGTATGCCCAGGGTATTACAGAGTATGCCCAGGGTATTGCGGAGTATGCCCAGAGTATTGCGGAGTATGCCCAGAGTATTGCAGAGTATGCCCAGAGTATTGCAGAGTATGCCCAGAGTATTGCAGAGTATGCCCAGAGTATTGCCAGAGTATGCCCAGAGTATTGCCAGAGTATTGCGGAGTATGCAGAGTATGCCCAGGGTATTGCAGAGTATGCCCAGAGTATTGGCAGAGTATGCCCAGAGTATTGGCAGAGTATGCCCAGAGTATTGCAGAGTATGCCCAGAGTATTGCCAGAGTATTGCCCAGAGTATTGCCCAGAGTATTGCCCAGAGTATTGCCCAGAGTATTGCCAGAGTATGCCTGAGTATTGCAGAGTATGCCCAGAGTATTGCCAGAGTATGCCTGAGTATTGCAGAGTATGCCCAGAGTATTGCCAGAGTATGCCTGAGTATTGCAGAGTATGCCCAGGTGAGTATTGCAGAGTATATGCAGCAGGGATGGCTGAGCAGGGAGGGAGGGATGGATGGATCTGTGACTGCATTTGTCACAGATCCAGCCCGCAGCACTGCCGCTGCCATCCGCTCCCTCCCCTCTCCTCTCACACTGTACCGATCGGTACAGAGAGAGGAGGGAGGAACCAAATGACGCCGGTCTGTTTACATCTGATCGCGCCGTCATTGGACGGCGCGATCACGTGGTAAACCGCCGCTATCAGCGGCAATTTACCGTGATCCGTGATGCGCCGGGTCCTCTGGACCCGGCGGTCACGGATGTTCCCGTGTGCGCGCCTCAGGAGGCGCGCGGGAGCGCGATTCTGACAGGCCGTTAATTAACGGCCAGTTAGAATACAGCAACCGCCCTAGAGCCGTACTTTCGGCATAGGGCGGTTGCAAAGTGGTTAAAATAAAATAAGCTCCACTTATCAACCTGCAGGCAGAGGCCGTTGATCACAAACGTAGTGTCCATGGCAGAAACATTGATAAAGACCCATACTGCCGAGTTGTGAGGAATCGGTTCAGAGATAACATTGGCTTCTGCTAGACATGTGCAGACTGGAATATTTTGTTTTGTTTTTTCGTTTTCGTTTGGAAAATACATTTATTTAGTTACTCCCGAAAATCGTTTTGATTTATTTAGTTTTTCGTTGGGAAAATAGCTTTCGTCCGAAAATTCCAATAATACTTGGTTTCTGTCGAATGGTCAAAAGAATATTCGACGGAACGTCTAATCTTTTTGGTTGCTGGTGAATGAACAAACGAATATTCAACGGAACGTCGAATCTTTACGTCTCATAAATCGAAATCTATTCTCTGTAATGTCGAATCTATTATTTCTATAATGTCGAATCTTTTCTCTATGATGTGGAATATTTTCCCTATAATGTCGAGTCTCTCTATATCAAATTTTTACCGCAACGAAAACGAAAATAAAGCATTTTTTATGTCGGATCTTTCGGTTTTCGTTTCTTGCACTTTCGTTATCGTTTGTTAAAACGATAACGAAAAAACCTGATTTTTGGACGAAAATGCATTCTAACGAAAACGAATGCACATGTCTAGCTTCTGCATATGTGTCAGATGCTGCCTTTATGAGGATGAGGAAGAGAAGATTTGGGGGGGGGGGCTGGAGGGTAGGAGGAGGAAGGTGGATAGGCTGGAATTTTGTACCTTCCCAGAATCTACATAAGTGGGGTGAGCAGCTGGAGGACAATGTTGTTCTTGGTGACACATGTTACTGATAAAACTACCTGAAGAAAATGTATTCTCTTTTTAACTGGATTTAATCTGATTAGGATGCTGTCGTATGTAAGCAACTTCCAAATTAAATTCCAGATATAAATATACACTTCCAGAACATACTGTCTGTGAGGCTGTTCCTGAACATGGTTATGTTCTACAACACTACATACACCTATAATGCACCCATAAACCTATAATTTAGAGGATTTGTAGCATGTAGTCCTTCAATGTAGCCCTCAATGCAACAACAAATAAAAGAGTCCCTCTCCATGTTGCATGTTAATCAATTTACGTATTTTTTAATTTTGACTTTGGTTCATGTTCCCGTGAAAATGGTTTGCTTCCTATGCCTTTTTTTAGTATAGTTTGAATAGTTTGAATATTATCCCACAAAAGGAACATATTAAATATAAAAATGTGTTTCATTCCTCCAACAGACTGTAATTAGGTTTGATAAAAATTCTCCAAATGTAATTATTTTTTTTTTTTCATATTTTTTTTTGTAAAACTGGCCATGACTTGAACCCTGGAATATTCACTCATCCTAGTATTTGGGTCAAAAAGTGTGCTGTGCTTATCTTAAACCTTTTGCTGCCACCAATGCATGGCTTGTTTTGGCGGCAGCATGGAAACATTTACATAAACAAACGCAGCGTGTATACGTGGCTCATGGGCGTTCGCTCCATAGGGCAAGGGGGGTCAATTGACCACCCCTGGAATTGTAAGAAGGTGTTGAATTGTGGCTGAGAAGCTTCACACTGCAGCAGCTCTCGCATTGCTGACTGAATAGTATAGTGAACTTTTCAGACGCTCCCTTGCTATCCCCTCCCATAGTGGGAGTGTGGTCGGGGAAAGTCTGCTTCAGCAGTGGGGCACTGTGTGGAAAGATATTGCATTTCCATATGTCCCTCCTGCTGGGCAGGGGCTGGGGCCAGGACGAGCTATGCACGGATCTCATTTGTGTGTGGTGAGGATGATGCTGCTGGCTCAGAGAACGCTGAGTGCAGGAGTGAAGAAAGTGTGATCTTGGGCATGAAACAGGGAAGGTAAGGGTAAAGAAAGCAACATGCCCCTGCATTCTACTCATGGCACTGTGTACAATACACTACTGCACTGCCACCAACTCCTAATATTATAAATACTTCAAGTTGCTGCTCACCATCAAATGTGTTCCCACATTCCACAACTTAATATATAACGATTAATGGTGTTGCCCTACCCTTTAACCACGTGCAGAAACATATTTTAAATAAATTATATAAAAAAAAGTGATAATTGAATACACAATCCGAGTGCAATAAATCTATAAATATCCAAAAAAATATTCTCCAAAATATTACCACATATGTTGAAATATTATAAATGAATTGCATAAAAAATGATAGTTGAATACACAATACCAATGCTGCAAATCTACTGATTAGAATATACCAATAAGTCGCTTTTAACCCCCGATAGTGGTGGAAGAAAGGGTTAAATGTGTCACGTGTATCACCGCTGCCGAAGCACCCCCCCCCCCCCCAAAAAAAAAAAATCCAGTGGACGCCCATGGTGATTCCAGCTTCACAGCCACCCTAACTAATAAAACATATACACTGTTAAATTTTAAGAATGAAAAAAAAAATGTGTGTATATATATATTTTATATATATTATTTGCGTACAGGATTTATGTAGCGCCAACAGTTTGTGCAGTGCTTTACAGTATAAGAGCAGACAGTACAGTTACAATACAATTTCTTACATTAGAAATCAGAGGGCCCTGCTCGTTAGAGCTTACTACTAATCTTTTAGCTCAGTGTGTCCCAGAGCTTTGTGTACAAGTGCATGTTGCTTTCCTCAAAGTAGCACTTTGTCAGAGGTACTAATCAGAGGTACTAATTTTATTGAAGAAGACTGCATTATTATATATGAATTAATTCACACCTGCACTCATTAATAGAGCTTAAAATATTATATGAAAGTATGACACCAAGGGGTATCAGTGTTTGAGGATAGCCCTATAAGCTTTCAAAGACTTCAAAGTAGAACTCCAGAGATAGAAAAATAGTTTCAACTGTTACAATTGGCAATGCATGTCTGTAATTTTCATTCTTTATTTGTACAATTGTTTTATTTTTTATTTTTTATATTTCTATATTTAAATTGCACCAACATTTCATGCAGAACTCTTAGCATACAGTATCTTGAAAGAGCAACACAAGAGGTTCTTTTTATTGTCCCCTGTCTAACAACACATACCCAAATTTTGTCATACTTCCACCACTGAACACTGACTTCAGAGAGGAAAGGAAGCACTGTATAAACTACAAGTCACTCTACAGTAGTTGGCTAGACTCTAGCTGAAGGCTTCCGCTGCTATCCATCTGTCCAGGTAGAAGGGACAAAGCCAAGAGAGACAAATCTCACATGCACAGCATTGGATCATGATGGGGCTCAGGTAATTATGAGGGGGGTTGAGGGGGGATTTTGTGACACAAAATAATGCATCAAGTTAATAACGTTAAGACTTTAGAAACACTTGAAACTAATAGCAAACACCAGTGCCAGGGCTTACCCAACAGTGAAGTGACATTAATCCACATCAAATACAGACCCCAGACCCTAGGCATAACCCCATCCCCAGGGGGGTGGATGTGGGAGCGAGTTGGTTTAATGCTTTGTTATAATTTATCCAAAGAAAATCTACTTATCCCCTCCGACTTCTGAAGAAGAGTGGAAAACATGTAGAGGATGGCATTCTTTTTTGAGATTTTGTTTCCCTTTATTTGACTATACTGTTATTGATAGTTTGAGATCTGCAGTTGTATATTTATATTTGTTATAGGAAACGCTCCCCACATTATGAGGGGATGAATTATTTATTTTAATTCATCATGATGATGTATATCGAATCTAAAAACTATGGATTTTGGAATAAAGTGGTATTTTATTTTGTGTTGTATTGGTTTATCAGGTACAGAGAAAGTCTACGTACTGTATGTTCCATTTTCCATAATTTCCCTTTCAGGGTTTACATAGATGTTTATCCTTGTATCTGCAATCATAAGCATTATGTATCCCTTTTTTTAAATACTATCTCAAATACCAATTAATAATTTTATTTGGGGGTCCTGTAGTCTTTCCTTTTGTTGGTAAATTAGCATTATTTATGTGTATTCTTGTTCTGGTAAGTAACGCGAAAGTATTCAATTAAGTTGGGAATGGGAGGAGTGCAGAAAACAATCGGGGGGTGGATGGCTAGATCAATAAGTGTCGGTGAATGGACGTGTGGAGACAAATAATACTATGTGCAAAACATGACAATCTGAAATAAGAAACATGAATGTACCAGCCTAAAAAAATGGATGAGCAAATAATGGATACAGCAATAAACATATATGTACCACAAATGAAAATCGTAGGTGATAAACCAAAAACACAATACTCTATATGAAATATATAAAATATGAGTACAAAGTGAAACAGAAAAGTCAATGTGAAGAAAAAAGTCTCTGATATGTGCTCTCAAGGAACCAAAATCCAGAATGAAGGGTGCCAGGACAAAACTTCAGTGACAAACACCTCTGGTGCTCTCTAACTGCTCACCTCCCGGCTATAGCACAGATAGCCAAATAAACTCCAAGGTGGTGGTTTCCAATGGCAGCAACGTATATAGGATGGCTACAGCCTCAGCATCAGATACACATGGAAGAGACATCAAACAAGGGGAATCATGGCACAGGATGGTAAGGACACTATTACCACATAATAGATAACACGGACATGCACTCACATGGAGGCTATGTAAGGTGGGCCTATCTCCAATGAACAGCGAGTTCGTAAGTGGTCCTGGATGTTTCTCTTTAATGCCCCTCCAATATCCGCTGAGCTGACATTCAGATGGATGACCCCTCAGGAAATACAGATATGCAGAAAGTACATGTACTGAGCACCACAGATCTTTTTCAGCTCTGCGCACAGGCCATGCATTTGCTGTGCTATGGTTTGCCTTTCTTTCTGAATGTATAGGTACAAGCAATTCAATATGTCAAACAAGAAAAAAAGGGGGTGGTTTTGAACTGTGCAGACCAGAAAGAGGAGCATTTACTCATTTATTTATTTTTTACATATTTTATTTAAGTTTTAATCATTTAAAAACATTAATGACAACACACCCATCTTTCTCATAAAACACAAGAATTGTATGAAGCAGTTTCCTGCATTGTGGTTTTGTAGCAAGAGAATGAGTCCTAGTGTATTGGGTTCTCATGAACCAACGCGTTGTGCCAATTATGCTTCATCAGAGCTTGTGAAGACCACACAGTACTCATCTATGAAAAAAGCAATATAATTTACAACTGTATATAGGTACATATACCAATCATTATAATATTTACATACATTTTTATTTTTTGCAACCATATGTCAGACATGTGGAACCCACCTCAGAAAGCACACCTGCACACAAACTCCCTGGGTGGGCGCTGAAACAATAAGAAGACTTCAACCAGAGAGGTGTCGTCCTGAAATATTTACAGGGCGATATTAACCACTTTAGCCCCGGACCATATTGCTGTCCAAAGACCAGAGCACTTTTTGTGATTCGGCACTGCATTGCTTTAAATGACAATTGTGCGATCGTGCGATCGTGCGACGTGGCTCCCAAACAAAATTGGCATCCTTTTTTCCCCACAAATAGAGCTTTATTTTGGTGGTATTTGATCATCTCTGCGGCTTTTATTTTTTGCGCTATAAACAAAAATAGAGCGACTATTTTGAAAAAAATGCAATATTTTTTACATATTGCTATAATAAATATCCCCAAAAAAGAAATAAAAAAAATCGCAATTAGCATTTATTGATTGGTTAGCGCAAAATTTATAGCGTTTACAAAAAAGGGGGTAGTTTTATGGCATTTTTATTAATATTTTTTTTTACTAGTAATGGCGGTGATCTGCGTTTTTTTTCGGTACTGCGATATTATGGCGGACACATCGGATACTTTTGACACATTTTTGGGACCATTGGCATTTTTATAGCGATCAATGCTATAAAAATGCATTGGATTACTATAAAAATGCCATTGGCAGTAAAGGGGTTAACACTAGGGGGTGGGGAAGGGGTTAAGTATGCTCCTGGTGTGTTCTAACTGTATGGGGGGGTTGACTCATTAGGGGGAATCACTGATCTTCCGTTCATACATTGTATGAACGGGAGATCAGCGTTTCCCCCGCTGACAGGAACGAGAGGAATGTGTTTACACACATACCTCCCGTTCCCCGCTCTGTAACGAACGCACGCACGTGCCCGGCGGCGATCGCGCCCACCGGGCACGCGTGCGGGACTCGGGGGTGTGCGTGGGGCACGCGCGTGGGCCGCCGGCGGCGCGCGCGCGCCCCCTAGTGGCCGAGAAAGATAGGACGTAGAGCTACGTGCTCTCGTCCAGCAGTGCCACTGTCCCGCAGTAATATGACGGCGGGCGGTCGGCAATCAGTTAACTATACTTGTGGTAATTCACACTCTCTATTTATAGTTACATAGTTAGTCCATCAAGTTCAACCATAAAAAATAAAATAATAATATCATACAATCACATATACCCAATTCTATACCCACAGTTGATCCAGAGGAAGGCAAAAAAAAAAAACAGCAAAGCATGATCCAATTTGCTGCAGCAGGAGAAAAAAATCCTTCCTGATCCCCCATGAGGCAATCAGATATTCCCTGGATCAACTTTACCTATAAATGTCAGTACCCAGTTATATTATGTACATTTAGGAAAGTATCCAGGCCTTTCTTAAAGCACTTTACTGAGCTGGCCAGAACCACCTCTGCATGAAGTCTGTTCCACATTTTCACAGCTCTTACTGTGAAGTAACCTTTCCGTATTTGGAGGTGAAATCTCTTTTCCTCTAGATGGAAAGAGTGCCCCCTTGTCCTCAGTGTTGACCGTAAAGTAAATAACTCAACACCAAGTTCACTATATGGTCCCCTTATATATTTGTACATGTTGATTATATCTCCTCTTAATAACCTCTTCTCAAGGGTGAATACGTTCAGTTCCTCTAATCTTCTCTCATAGCTGAGCTCTTCCATGCCTCTTATCAGTTTGAGAACTGGTGCCCAAAACTGAACTGCATATTCCAGATGAGGTCTTACTAATGATTTTTACAGGGGCAAAATGATATCTCTCTCTCTGGAGTCCATACCTCTCTTAATACAAGAAAGGACTTTGCTCACTTTGGAAACCGCAGCTTGGCATTGCATGCCATTATTGAGCTTATGATCTAACAAAACCCCCGGGGTCCTTCTCCACAACGGATACTTTCAGTTGTACTCCCCTAGTATGTATGACACATGCATATTCTTAGCCCCCAAGTGCATAACTTTTAGTGTTGAGCGGAATACGCCATATTCGATTTCGCAATATTTCACGAATATATAGAAGAATATTTGTGAAATATTCGTTAATATCGAATATTCGTGATATTTTATCAAGAATTTTTTTTTGCGAAATTTCGCTAATGCGAATGCGAAATTGATTGCGAAATTCTCGTATGCGCATGCGCACGAACAACACACGAAAACGGAGATCATTTCCTGGATTACTAAACTAATATGCATTAAACACTAACTCTACTTATAGAACAAAGTATCACACTAATTAACCAATAAAATACAGTTGATTAAAATATGATAAACAGCGCATATAAAGTCCAATGTAGATATAAAGTGTTAGATAAAGTCCATAGATCAGTATGTGAACTTGAGAAAGGCGTGAGGAATACTTGGGAACAAAATGGTGATATACCCTCCACCGGTCTCCAATTTCCACCAAAAACGTGAGGCACACGCCCCCTCAGGGGTTCAAACTCACCAAAAATACAAACAGAACAAGCCTTGTATATCAGTGAACCATCCTGTCCAGACTTCCAACATCAGTCACGGGGCAGCGGGGGTTAATAATAAAGCTCCAGTGATATGGATCATAAAGGAAACAGAAGCACTATATAGTGTAATACTGTTTATTTTAGTGCTTCTGTTTCCTTTATGATCCATATCACTGGAGCTTTATTATTAACCCCCGCTGCCCCGTGACTGATGTTGGAAGTCTGGACAGGATGGTTCACTGATATACAAGGCTTGTTCTGTTTGTATTTTTGGTGAGTTTGAACCCCTGAGGGGGCGTGTGCCTCACGTTTTTGGTGGAAATTGGAGACCGGTGGAGGGTATATCACCATTTTGTTCCCAAGTATTCCTCACGCCTTTCTCAAGTTCACATACTGATCTATGGACTTTATCTAACACTTTATATCTACATTGGACTTTATGGCCTAGATTCACAAAGCGATTACGCCTGTGTAAATGTTGTTAGACTGGAGTAATTTCGACTTACGGGCGTTTTTACGCTAGTCGAAATCCTCAAACCATGAAAAGACACCTGCGGGCTTCATTTCGACTGTATTACGTGTTAGTACGCCTTCAGATCTACGCTGCCAGAAAATTGCGGCCACTGGGCGGACTTCCTGTTGTTTTTCGCCGTCAGGGTATGCTAATGAGCTTTTGCCTGCAATCCACAAAATTTCGCACTTTCAACGCAATCTCTTACGGCACCTTTAGTCATCTTTTTTTTCCGTTTCACTATACCTGCTTTTTGCTGGTCTAATATTAGACAGCCCATGTTAAGTATGGCCGTCGTTCCCGCGTCGAATTTCAACGTTTTCCGATGTCTTTTATTATTTTTAACGTAAGTCGTCCGGGAATAGGAATGTTCGTAAACGCCGCTACTCAAACAACGAATGACGTCACGACGTGATTTCGCGCAATGCACGGCGGGAAATTCCTGAACAGAGCATGCGCAGTTCGATCGTCGCGGGGACGCGCTTAATTTAAATGCTTCACGCCCCCTAATCACGTATTTCGATTGCGCGGCGGAAAAAAAATACGACACAATAGCGTACGCGCAAAAAAACTACCTGAATTCGGTGTAGAGTCTGGTGAAATACGGCAGCGTACCGTATTTCGATTACGCAGCGGAATATTACGTCTTTGTGAATCTGCCCCTATATGCGCTGTTTATCATGTTTTAATCAACTGTATTTTATTGGTTAATTAGTGTGATACTTTGTTCTATACTTTGAATAGACAAATTTATTTGTCTTATTTTTAAATAGCTGCTGATAGTAACATATATCACCTGTTTTTTCTCAAGTGGAGTTTTTATCTTGAGTTTTGTATATGTTATTATGATATTAATTTTTTTGGGTATTTATATATATATATATAGTTGTTATACTGTGTATATTTATCCATTTCTCAGTCTAGGTAATATCTGTCTCTGGCGCCGGGAAGTGCACAGTGAATTTCTTTTGCTGCCGCTCTCCTTTGACTGTTTTTTTCTTTGTGCACTCTTTTTGGATACTAACTCTACTTACACAAATGTATATGACTAAACTAAAGCTAAATTTGTATTTATTTTTTTACACTGACTGACAAGGACAAAGACGAGGACTACAAATAATAAACTAATATGCACTAAACACTAACTCTACTTACACAAACATATATGACTAAACTAAAGCTAATTTTTTTTTGTTTTTTGTTTTATTTTGTTTCTAAACACAAACTAAACTAAGCTACCTTAAAGAAATGTACACTTACACTAACTACACAGAAATCTATCTAACACTAAGCTACACTAACCTGGACAAAACAACACAAATCTGAGCTTTTAGAAAAGCTGTTGGGTCTTTTGCATTGAAAAAAGCATTTGGTTTTAGAAGCAGGAAACTCAGAACTGAAAGCACTATAGGAAACACAATGCTAAGCTCTAAGATCGCAATACACAGGAAAAACGCACAGAAACACTCCACTCTCTCTAGCCACCTTGTGAATCTGCACTGAAATACTGCTGGGAGTGATCTTATATAATGGTCGTGCAGGCAGGTTCCTATTGGTTGCTATGGAGGTTGCTAACCTCTGACAACTGTGGTAGGAGAACTCTGATTGGCTCTGATGCAAAAGAAGGGCAGAGAAAGCATTGCGAATATTCGGCAACATAAAAGGATCGCCTCAGCTACTAGGCCCAGGGTCTCTAATCATACCAGCAATGCTTTTAGACGTCGATGGAGATCACTAGGATGTGATCTGTTTTAAAAATAAATTTGAAAAAATAAAATTTGAAAAAAAATTGAAAAAATCGCAATAGCGAATATTCACCGCGATATTCGAGTTATTCGCGAATACTCGAATATGCAATATTCGTAACGAATATTCGCAATGCGAATATTCTTGAGCAACACCAATAACTTTACATTTATCATTATTAAACCTCATCTGCCACTTAGATGATATGTAAATCTAGTGGATAGGACACTTCCTGTATAACAACTCTCCCGAGACTCAACTTAATCAGCTGGGAGCCAAAACATTCCTATCAAATCAGGTAGTGTAGGAATCAGCATAAAAGGGAGAGTATTGTGCAGGAAATGGTATATTTCAAATGCACACTTATGCATTGAAGACAAAAATGCATGGTTGAGGCTTGTATTAATCAAGCATCTATTATATTTACTCTGTTTGGTTCAATTTACATTTAAATCAGTATATCTCCCCCACATGTGTAGCATATTAGAGAGATAGCCTTACATTGATGGTAAAAAGATCCTGGCTTTTCCTACAGGTATATAGCTCAGGATCTATTATATAACATATAAGTACTATCACTTCGCTATTAAACATGCATATAACTCACTAGTGGGAGTCCCAAGATGCTTTCAGGTCCCTCAAGGCGGTGGTAATGACCAATTCAATATATCTTTGAATATATAACATTGAGCATCGGGCAACTGATCACAAGGCCAAGTCAATGGAACTCACCCAAACATGAGGACCAAAACACCCGCTCCAGTATAGTGCCCAAATCACGAGCAAACCACCTCCCCGTGGCAGGTATGGGAGCACCAGAAGACTGTTCTGATGTGGATAAAAACATCATACCATTAAATGAAATGCCATGAGATGAAAAAAATATATATAGAGAGAAAATCCCAATAACAGAAATATACAGACCCCCCAGATATAGTGTAAGTATTCATTATAAGCAAAGGTAAGTGAGGATTGCAACTCATACCAATTACAAATTAATCAATGGAAAAAAGTGGGTGAACCCAAGGTGGCAGGAACAAATTAACATTGAGTTTCAGAAAGTAGGACCAATGGCACCATTATAGGGGCTGTTAACAAATCAACGGCATATATTAAACTGTGCGAGACATTGTCCTACATGGACCCTACTAACAGATAATAGCCAAGATATTGATAATATTATATTTGAATATAAATGTGCGTCACTGTGATATAGGGAATCAAAATTGGTACCCACATACTAGAGGTTCAGGTCCATGTCTCTTAAACAAAAACCACATTATTAAACAAAAATAAAGAAGGAAGCACTCACAATGCCACATCGTAAATTAAAATAAGGGCACAAAAAAGGCTACTTCTAAAATTAACCCAGGGTCGGACTTTTAAGGCATGGAAACAATGGAGAAGTATATATAAAAAAAAAAGTATTTATTGAAAAAAGTACATAATAGATAACAGTATTCAAGAATTAAAAATCCTATACAATGATAACAATTGTGAACTGAGCCCTTGTGTGTCTATGCGTTTCACCGTTGGGCTTCTTCAGGACAACAATCAAGGTTGAAAAGGAATGATATATATTGGTAAATAATCAAAGAGATTCCAAAAATTGGAAATAAATACCTATTCGGAAAAACAACAATCCATTCAATGATTTGAAAGTGTTTTACAAACTTGTAGTATCCTGTATACCACTGGATTTCTATTCTGGATAGTTGTTTTTCCGAATAGGTATTGATTTCCAATTTTTTTAATCTCTTAAATTATTTACCAATACAGTATATACAATATACTTACTGCATGTTTTACTCACTGGATACTTCTGTGCACTGCACACCGTCCTTATAATCTTGTGGGATTTTCACATATTGTAACAATTTCCCATTTATCGGATTGTGTATATGAGGCTCAATCCAGTGTGAGGTATTATACTTTCCTCTTTTCCTTTTTTTTTTCTTACCCCTTTTTCCTCAACTATCCACTAAGATAGTTTCAGCATACGTCTTTTTAAATAATAAAATGTATGATATATGTATAGTCTTTTTGCAAGTTTTTTTTTAATTTGAATGTATCTCATTTCAGAGAGTGAGACTTGTTCTTTCTTTATCTTTCCTTTTGAACCTTGATCATTGTCCTGAGGAAGCCCAATGGCAAAATGCGTAGACACACTAGTGCTCAGTTCACAATTGTATAGGATTTTTAATTCTTGAATACTATTATCTATTATGTACTTTTTTCAATAAATTCTTATTTTTTGATATATACTTCTTCATTGTTTCCATTCCTTAAAAGTCTGATCCTTGGTTTATTTGAAAAAATAGCCTTTTTTTGTGCCCTTACCACATTATTAATCCTAACAGACAAGGAGAAAGGAAAGAGGTAAGGGTCTCTTTAAGAAAAACTCAGCACAGTCCAAATGAAAAAACAATGATTGATAGTGTTTTCTCAGGTTAAACCAGGGAAAATAAGCCAATAACACATCACAAACTAATGCCCCCTTGTTTTTTTGGACAATATGACTACCCCTTTTCCTGTGGAAGTGGCCTAGGGCCATGAAACATGTTGCAAGACATCAAAGGCAACGTTATCTCCAATGCATGTACCTGTATCTTCTCTGTTTAGGATTGTTACAACAAATGTGACTTGAGCTACTTTTGATATCTGTTTTGTACTACACACATGGAAATAATTGTTACTAGTATATGGGTGTATATTTTTGAGAGACACACAGCTGTACTGTATGTGTTCACAAGTATTTAAATGTATTATGTGACCATAAAATGTTCTTCAAATTTTTTTTTAACACAAAATTGTTGTTGATGTGAAATTACTTTGTTTTGTGGGTACTGAGAAAGTCTTTATTTCCTCACGCAAATATACTTTTATCTTTTCAGGATTGGATTTTTCCCAATCTCTTGTAGTTGACATAACTCAACTCCATTAATGCAAATCCTTAGCGCAATCTTTTTTGGAGGAAACATTACATATCCCTGAATGGATTATCACCCTAATTTAATATCTAAATTAGGATATCCTTTGAAGTGGATATATGGAAAGAGATTTGTGCCCCATTGTTTAGGTAAACTTACCTGGGCACAAATCGTCTGAAAGAAAACTTTTAGCCTCGGGTCTTGACATTGGTCACCAAGATGATAGCAACATTAGGGTCTCAACCATGGCACTACCTGCACAGAGTTTGCATGTTCTCCCTGTGCCTGTGTGGGTTTCCTCTCGGTACTCTGGTTTCCTCTCACACTCCAAAGACATGCTATTAGGTTAAATGGCTCCTATCTAAATTGGCCCTAGTGTGTGCATGTATGAATATGAATTAGGCACCTTAGATTGTAAGCTCATTGAGGGCAGGGAGCGATATCAATGTACAATACATATGTAAAGTGCTGTGTAAATTCATGATGCTATATAAGTATCTGTAAACAAAAAAAATTGGTTCAATCTGCAATATAGGGTGCATTTAATGATAGAGGTACATATTATTTACAAATAGCACACCAAACTGCATTTACACCACAATGTACAGTATAAGTATGGTGAGTTACATGATATTTACAATTCCACACAAACGCATATTTACAATACAATGTACATCACAAGAATGGAATTAGTTTACCTCAGTTTTTGGTCTGGTCATACTGAAAACGTTTGTGTCTCAGTATAAAGTGAAAACACGACTTGGTAATAATTTATTATATCGCTCTCTTCTCTGTATAGGGGTTTGCAGCCTGATTGGAGGATTCCAAGAAGGCTGCTGTTTACAATCCATGTGAGATGTGACAAGGAAAGGAAAGTAACACCAGTTGGGAAGCTATGAGTGGTAACAAGGAGTAACACACTCAATGGTTCAAATATATTCCCATCTAACTAAAATACATTCCTAATTACAATATTATTTACATCTCCTAATGGAGACCTTACATAAACTCATATGTAACACCATCCATGCAGTTTGAAATTGAGGCAGAATACTTACCAAAGGAAAATAGGGCCTGGATCAGGAGTGGCACATCGTAAGGCTCTATACCACTTGCATTTTTATCTTTAGCCTAGGAACATACCTGGTTGCTATAATCTTGATACCCATACGGCATTCTCGGTCTTCAGGCATCAGGTGGCCCAAAACTGCAATAAAAATACATGAACGGATATATAACAGCTGACAAATTCTTTAGTAAGAAGTTCAAACCCTGTCAATTACCTAAGCCTAATGGTGGACTTAAAACTGAATTCCAACCAAACAGCTAAATACTAGACATGTGCATTTGTTTTTGTCAGAATGCATTTTCGTCCGAATTTCGTGAATTTTCGTTATCGTTTTAACCACTTTAGCCCCGGACCATATTGCTGTCCAATGACCAGAGCACTTTTTGTGATTCGGCACTGCGTCGCTTTAACTGACAATTGCGCGGTCGTGCGACGTGGCTCCCAAACAAAATTGGCGTCCTTTTTTTTCCCACAAATATAGCTTTCTTTTGGTGGTATTTGATCATGTCTGCGGTTTTTATTTTTTGCGCTATAAACAAAAATAGAGCGACAATTTTGAAAAAAATTCAATATTTTTAACTTTTTGCTATAATAAATATCCCCCCAAAATATATAAAAAAATGTTTTTTTTCCTCAGTTAAGGCCGATACGTATTCTTCTACATATTTTTTGTTAAAAAAAAATCGCAATAAGCATTTATTGATTGGTTTGCGCAAAAGTTATAGCGTTTACAAAATAGGGGGTCGTTTTATGGCATTTTTATTAATATTTTTTTTACTAGTAATGGCGGCGATCAGCATTTTTTTTCAGTACTGCGACATTATGGCGGGCACTTCGGACACTTTTGACACATTTTGGGGCCATTTGGCATTTTTATAGCGATTAATGCTATAAAAATGCATTGTATTACTATAAAAATGCCATTGGCAGTGAAGGGGTTAACACTAGGCGGCAGGGAAGGGGTTCTTCTCCACTTACACCCTAAACAGTAAACACTTTTTGCTGCTCGGAGCACTTCAAAACCACTTTAGGGAACAAAATAAAAACAATCCAACCACAGCAAACAGCCACAGAAACACTGGATGCCATAAACACAGCTCTACTACAGTCAGCAGACTTAGTAGCGCCTAAACGCAAAACCTGGATCCGGAAAAACAACTCCAGCTGGTTTAATGACCAGCTACTGTTGCTAAAGCAAGAACGAAGAAGAGCGGAAGCAGCCTGGTAAAGAAGCTCTTCAGAGGAAAACCATACCACCTATAAGGAAATAACAAAAAAAGACCACAAAGAAACCTTTAAAGCCAAAAAAAATCATTTGCCAATATCATTACTAATGCCCTCAACCTTCCACGCAAACTCTTTAATTTAGTTACCCAGACCATGAATCCAATCTGTCTTAAAACACCCCCAATTCTGATACCCAAGAATTTTGCAGTGAATTATCGGATTTTTTCATTAACAAAATTGAGGGAATCCGTGAAAGCAGTCAGCAAAATATAACTCCCATTAACCCAGCCCTCAAGTCAGCGGATCTCACCATCTGCTGCGCCTACTACGCAGACTTATTCCTTTTATTCCCAAAGAAGACATAGCAGTCGTGGTGGGAACAATTGTCAACTCCAGACTGGACTATGCCAATGCCCTCTATCTTGGATTCCCAAAGTACCAATTCGCTCGTCTGCAAGTCGTTCAAAATACGACCACCAGACTGGTGACTGGGATAAAACCACGGGAATCAATCTCACCTGTGCTAAGAACCCTTCGTTGGCTGCCTGTAAAAGACAGAATTGCTTTTAAAGCACTCTGTCTGACGCATATGTGCCTTCATGGGAAGGCCCCCCAATATCTATGCGAAAAACTACAAGCTCACAACTCCAATCGCGTTCTGCGATCCACCAACCAAAATCTACTCCAGATACCCAAAGCCAGATTCAAGTCCAAAAGAGAAAGAAGATTTGCGCTCCAAGGCCCCAGACTATGGAACACTTTACCAACCAGCATTCGGTTGAAGGAGAACCACTTGGCCGTTAGAAGAAAGATCAAAACTCATCTCTTTTTATGACAAAGGAGAAAGGAACAACAAGAGCCCAGAGGCGATTTAGTTTGCATGTGCTGCGCTATATATGTTTTTCACTCACTCACTCACTCACTCAATCACTCACTCACTGAAAGATGGCTCTTAGTCCTTACTGATTGGGACTTTTCCAAACTTTGGCTGACAAAGTGCATATGTGGTGCTTTGATGTTGGAATCAAGCAACAGTGAGAAACAGTAAATTTAGTGTCATATTCTACTTTATTGGTAACATACCACTATCATTCTGGGACTATTATAACACCCTTTGTATATACTGTTTGTCAAGCACAAAGCACCCTTCCAATCTGATATTGCTGTCCAAAGGAACAAAGCAATGTATGACTAATTAGACAGAGGGTCATCGTTGCTGCTAGGGGTGACACAATTGATGTCATCACAATACTGATGTAATGTTCTGATGTAATGTTTTCCAAACATTAGGATGCAGATTATCCTGTCATGTGGGTTCTTCTATGCAAAGGAGGGGAGAAATACCATCAGCACACCAAGGATTCCTCAAAAGTGTCCAAACCATTAATTTCAAGGTTACATGGTATACACTAATGCTTTGGTTTGTGACAGCAGCAATAATTATACCCCATGTCTTGTTCAGCAGGCAGTACTGCTGTTGAAAACATCCCATTTTAGTAATTGGGACTATATGGGGGGAGGAAATAGATTTTTAAATTTTCAGTCCCATGACCATAGATCTAAATTACTTTTTTGTTTTGAAACTTGATTCAGGTAGGTTGGTTTTCTTATCCCTAACAGGGACAGTCATAAAACTATACTATAGTGGTCCATTAATTGAACAAAGCCATATAGATTATCACAGACATGTAATTCTATTTTGAATTTGATAAAAAAAAATCTTCTAGCGGTTCAGTAAGTTTTGTTACTGTTCACTTTTTTCTTTGGCATTTCCTTTTAAATTTCAGAAAACCCCTTTCTTCTCCTTCTATTTCAATTATTGCTTCTGATTGCTTTCTATCTGAATTCCATCACAAGTATATTTCTTCTCAGAATTTAATATGTCCTTTTACTCAGCCTCTATAGTCAGCAATGCCCATTTTCATTTGCTTTAACTATCTTTTTCAAAGTACTGTCAAATTAAAGTTTCAGAATACTTTACTTCAGCAGTGTTTGTCTTGAGTGACCTTGAGTGATAGCGTTGATTACATTGAGACTACTTAAAATATATATTTTGTGTATTTTTTGAATTGTAGTTATTATGGTGTATTTCATTTCTGACCCTTTTGTTTATTATATGTATCATTAAAGTCACTTTATGGGATATTACAGTACCCATTCAATTAACTTTGTACTAATAATAAGGAATTGAGAAAGGAGTAGAGGAGGAACGGGAATATAAAAGGGGAAAAGATATGGAAAAAGGAAAAGGGATAAGAGAAAGGAAAAGGAAGAGAGGAAATAAAAAGAAAGGAAGAGGGGAAAAAAGGCAAAGGGAGAGAAGAAAGGAAAATAATCAACATGGGAAAAGGAAAGTTGTAAAGAAAGGAAAAGGTATAGAGGAAACAAACAAAAAGTAAATGGAAAGTTACAGGGGAAAGGCACAGAAAAGAAAATGCACAGATCATATAATAGAGAAATGAAAAGGGAGACAGGAAAGGATTAGAAAGAGAAAGGCAGAACGAAAAGGAAACAAATAGAAAAGCACAAAGTAGAGGGGGAATGAAAGGATAGGGAAAAAGAAAGGGAGAGAGGAATGGTGGAAAGGGAAAAAGGAGAGGGAATGGAAAAATCATGATTTGTGTACACCTTCCTTTTTTCCTTTTTGTTCTACTTCATGGCCCTCAAAGCTTTCAGGATTGGATCACCATAGGTTTTTATATTGTTTTGTTTTTTTCATGTACATCACTGAAAAAAAATAAAAATATGAAAGTAAAAGGGCTAGAGAAATAAAATTGGAGGGAAAAGACAGAAAAAACGATAAAAAATAAATAATAAAAAGCGGGCAAAAGAGAAGAAAAGGAAATGGGAAAGATGAAAAAAAGAAAGAAGAAAGGAAGAAGGGAAAGGAAAATGTAATGGAGGAAGGAAAATGAAAGGGTTAGCAGAAGGGGAATGCTGAAGCTGACAAAACCTAAAATGAAATGTATAGATCACATACATCGGCGCATATATATGCCACCGTAGCATATCTCTTTTACTCTACTCCGACGCAGCTCAGAGAGGCAAGCATGGTATTCAGAAAGCAAATGCTCCCAACGATGCGCCGGCATAATGGAAATTCGTAGGCGTAAGCCGGCATAATTCAAAGTAGGAAGGAAGTGGGCGTGATCCATTTAAATGAAGCGTGACCCCATGCAAATGAAGGGCCGAACGAACGGCGCATGGACGTGGATGTATGTCCCACACCCCTCTGCGCATGCTCACAACTATGCCCGGCGTAACCCCTGAGATATGCTGGCCCACAGCCTACGCCCAGAGCATAAATATGCCCAGACATGCGCCCGTCTAGCGCAAAAGTACACCAGCAGCTTTTGTTGTAGGTACTTTTGCTTTCTGAGGGATGTCTGCTCCAGTGTCTGCTCCAGTGAGTGGCAAGGAGAGGAGGAAAAAAAAATTTCTCCGGGGGAAAAGGCAGTCCTGATTTTGGCCAGGTATGACCTGTACCTCCATGGGGCACAGAGTTGTCTGACCAGTAAGGCCAGGAGGGAGGAGATCCTGCAGGAGATCACCATGCAGGTCAATGCCCTTGGACATGAGAGGAGGAACTCCAGGGACATTTTAAAAAAGATTGTCTGGTGAGAGACAAGCTGGCCAAGATGAGCCAAAGGCACTGGAGGTGGACCAGCAACTGAAATCAGGCTCACTCCTGATGAGGAGGTGATTGCCAGGTGTCTGCAGAGGGATCGAGTAGAGGGCCTGGAGGGCTATAGCCTCATCCCTGGACCCTCCCAAACCTCCTCTCCCATCAGGGGAAGCTCCTCAGCCTCCTCCCCATCAGGGAATGCCCCTCAAGGGCATCCCCCATCAGGGAAAGCCCCTCAAGGGCATCCCCCATCAGGGAAAGCCCCTCAAGGGCCTCCCCGTACAGATGGCCCCAGGTCTCTTCTGCCCCCAGGAAGGCTACGCGGAAGACGAGAGGTGTTCCTGAATCCCTCCGGGAAAATCTTATGAAGGAACAGGTCCACCAAACCCGCCATATGGGTGCCATAGCCGGGGAAGCTGTGGCGTGTGACAGACAGCCTGCCCTCCTTGGCCCAGATATCTGACAGCGTGCAGGATGTCAGTGGGAACTGCGCTGCTCTAGTCACCTGCCTTGGGGAGCTGCAGGCCACAACAGCAGGCCTGGTGGCAGAGGTAAAGAGCCTGGCAGTGGCGGTACAGGCCAATACTGCTGCCATTGAGGCAGGGGGAGGCAGACGAGGTGCCGCATGCGGCAGACCACCACCCGCCAGCTGCGGATGCAGGCTCGGACCAACACCTTCCTTGAAAGCATTGCCCTAACGTTAGGGGACAGGCAGCCAGCAGCCAGGGATGTTCCTCCTCCTGATGCCCCCCCACCCGAGGCTCCCCCCTGGCAACTGAGGAGCCGGAGCTGTGGCACCATGCCTGGCCCATGACGGGGCAAATGAGTGCCATTTTATTTTTCTCAGATGATGAGCTTTTTGTTTTTTGAGAGATGTGCACAGAGGTATGTGCCGTCCTCCTATAAGGGCATGCCATGTCGGCCAATGGCATGTCCCTTTTTTTTGTAGTCACTGCACACGGTGAGGAGTGCAGGCTATAGTGTGACTGGTGTGTGAGTGTGGGTGGCATTAAGGTATGTCACCCTGGGTCGTCTGGGAGAGGTTATCCCCACGACCGTGTGAATGTCCGTGTGAATATGGTATGAATGGACAGCAACATCATTGGTGCCTTGGCGTGGCCTTGCTGCTCCCAAGTCCTGCATGGTGGACTTGGGCTAATCCAATATGAAGTGGATGTGGTGTGTGTGAGCTAGGGACCACAGTGGTGTGCATGCGTGCATTGTCTGTGTGCCATGATGAATGCGTGTGTTTAACGTACAAAGATACGTTCCACGAGGCAACTCCTGACTGCTGTTCCTTCAGCAGACGAGGTCTCCTCAGGCAGGGGGGGGTCTGTGTGGTTGGGGGGTCAGGTCATCACATATGTCGATCTGCAGGCCCTTTCTCATGGCATAGTTGTTCAGCACACAACATGCACCGATGATCTGGCACACAAAGTTTGGGGAATACAACAGGCCCCCCCCCGGACTTATCTAGGCATCGGAAACAGGACTTTAGGATGCCAAATGTGCGCTCCACCACTGCACGGGTACGTATGTGTGCAGCATTGTATATTTTCTCTCCTCTGGTTTGGGGAGTCCGGTATGGAGTCAAGAGATGAGGCCCAAGTGCATATGCTGAGTCACCTGGAAGGGAAAAGACAGGAGGATGTTAGCCGTGCATGTTCCCCTCGTGATGTCTGCATCATGGGGTCGGACAGTCATGCCTGACTCCCATGTCACTCACCAACCAGCCAGCTGTCCCTGTACACGGTCTGTTTGAATTCCGTTGGGATGTTGCTTTGACGGTATATGTAGCTGTCGTGGCTGGCCCCTGGGTGTTTGACATGGACGTGCCATGTGAGGCATTGGGCATCGGCTATCATCTGTATGTTGATGGAATGCCACTGCTTCCGATTGTGGTATATGTGCTTTGTGGCACGGGGGGGCCGTAGTGCCACATGTGTGCAATCAATGGCCCCCGCGGTGTGTGGGAATCCGGCAATACTGTAGAAATCCTGCATTGCCTTCTGCCGCAGATGCTCATGGGTCGGTTTGATGATGTGGTGGGACATGCATGTGAGGATTGCAGGGACAACCTGGTGCACACATCTGCTCATGGTGGATTGTGACATCCCAGACACGACTCCACTTGTACATTGGAATGATCCACTGGCAAGAAAATGGAGTGTTGCCAGTGCCTTGACCAGTGGCTGCACTGCATGTGAGCATCGTGTCTGGCTGGTGATTTCATCATGCAGGGCTGTGGCTTATTCCAGGATAGCATCTGGACTAAATCTGAAGATGCGATACACCTCCGATTCACCCATGCCAAAGACGTTAATGCGCGTTCGGTATATCCTCTCCCGTGCCCTCCTACATGCCTGTGGACACAGTAGTAGTGCTGTGACCATGGCTGCCCCTGGCATGTTGGCATACAGATGTGTTGTCCTGCAAGTGTGGTTGCTCAGCTCGTCCATAACCGTGCTGCTGCAGCTGCTCTACGCTGTCCTGTGCACGTCTGTTGCTGAGTTACACCTGCTTTATGAGGAATAACTTTGCGCCGGGCGTACAAATTACGTGCACATCGCATAGCCTGCACCGGGCGCATGTACATTCACAAATCGCTGTATCTCCCTCATGCCAGATGCGTCCAGCGTAAAAATGCCCCCACTCTACGCCAGTGTAGGAAAGTTACGCCGGTCGGAAGAAGCCTATTTTCAGGCGTATCTAGTTCTGTGGGCACCGCGCACAGATACGACGGCGCATAGTTACACTTACGCGGCGCATCTCGAGATACGTCGGGTTAAGTCTGACGTGAATCCGGGCCCGTGTGTGTAAATACCAGCTCTGTAAATACATACAGAATATAACATATATGCAGATTTCAGAATATAAAACTATCACTTTGATAGAAACCTAGGGCCAGATTCACGAACAGTTAGGCTGGCGGATCGAGTGATCCGCCAGCCTAACTGTGACTTTGAGCCGGCGTTTCTGTTTTCTGTAACCAGAAAACAAGAAACGCCGGGTTGAAGTTCCGATGCGAGCAGCGTAACTGAGTTTCGCCATCGCATTGTTACTTCAACTTAAAAATGGCGCCGGGGGCGTTCCCGCCGATTTACGCTCAAAAAATATGTTAATGAGCGGAAATCGGCAATTCACGATCGAATTCCGGCGCGACGCAATGACGATATGACGTTTCCGGATGGGATACGCGGCGCATAGATATACCTACATGGGGTTGGAGTATCCTATGTTAGGTATAGGCGTCGTCATCGCGTCGGGAAAAAAAAAAAAAACGTCGCTTGCGTAAAACGGTCATGAATGGGAATGTGACGTCATTGACGTTCATTCACAGATTTTGGAGCATGCGCACGGGGATGTTTTGACACTCGACGCATGCGCAGTACGTTGGCGGCGGGATCGCGCTAAGTTAGCATACTACACGCCCCGTACCCGCCCAATTTGAATTCCGCCGCCTCATTTGCGATGCGCTGCCGCAACTTTAGGAGCAAGTGCTTCGTGAATGACAGCACTTGCTCTTAAAATTTCTGCAGCGCAACGCAAATGAGAAGCGTTACTCCAGAGCAAAGATGCTCTGGACTACCTGAATCTGGCCCTTAGTCGGTTAGATGTATATTTCATATGATAACAAACAAAAAATATATATCAAACACAAAAACTTAATCTTTAATTTTGTATGGAGTACAAATTTTTGTCAACTTTGTGCCATTAGAGAGATTTGTCTTTACTTTTTGCCTCGTAGTAAGTAGTAAGTAAAAGAATATCTTTCCAATATAAGGAAAATCCTCTTTTAAACAGCTGTCTTGGGGTCAAGTGTCTCCATTGAAAATGTCCTCACTTTTTCTGTTGTGGTATCAACTTAAAACATAGGTCTTCAAACTACGGCCCTCCAGTTGTTCAGGAACTACAATTCCCATCATGCCTAGTCATGTCTGTGCATGTCAGTGTATTACAATGCCTCATGGGATGTGTAGTTCTACAACAACTGGAGGGCCGTAGTTTGAGGATCCCTGACTTAAAATGTGGGGTTTACCCTCACCTTTATTCCTAGTAATATTGGTGATCAGAACAATTAGATATAATTAATCTAAAAGGGATACAGACAGCAATAAAAACTTTTTAGGGGTAATAACCTCTCACTAATCTATCCAAATCTATAAAACCATTTGCCTTTAAATACATAAAAGGAAAAATGTAAGTACTGGTAAATTCACACATTTCTCTCTTTCTGTAGAAAACATCTAATTCGTTTTTTTTTTTTACAGTTTTTTTTAATTTTAGACAGGTTTTCTTCAAACAGTTTATGCGCTAAGTTACCTAATGAAAAATAAACATGGTATTAATCAGACTAATTGCTTTGAACTACTAAATATACCTTTCCATGGAGGAACATGTCTGTCTAATTCCAGCAAGAATCAGGCCCCGTACACACGACCGAGTTTCTCGGCAGAATCCAGCGAGAGGCTCGCTGGAATCCATATTCTGCCGAGAAGCTCGATCGTGTGTACACTTTCGTCGACCTTCCCTTCGGGAAGCTCGTCGAGCCAAAATAGAGAGCAGGTTCTCTATTTGCTCGACGGGCCATTGGGACTACAAACTCGACGGCCGGCCGAGAACCTCGTCGGGCGGAACGATGGGTTTAGCCCGACGAGGTTCTCGGTCGTGTGTACGGGGCCTAAGGCCCCGTACACATGGCTGAGGTTCTCGCAAGAAACCAGCGAGAACCTCGCTGGGAGCTGCATTCCAGCGAGAACCTCGGCCGTGTGTACGCTCTCTGCGAGCCCCGCCCGTCGGGAAACCCGTCGAGCAAATAGAGAACGGGTTCTCTATTTGCTCGATGGCCCGTCGGGATGAATGGCTGGTTGCCATTCCCGACGGGCGGGTCACAGATTCTGACGGCCGGCAGAGAACCTCGACGGGCGGAACGATGTGTTCTGCCCGTCGAGGTTCTCTGCCGTGTAAGCGGCCTTACACTTCAACGCACACCAAGTGAATTTGTTTTCTTCCCAGGTAGGGTTCATCTCTAACAAAAGAACTAACCCTTGGTGTTTAGAAAAAGTATTTCCCGATTTTTTTTCTTTACTCTTATTGCTATTTGATAGAACCTTTCACCTATACTTCACTATATGACAACATCATATAAAAACCCAGGTGTAGATTAACTTTCTGTGACACATTTTACAATTGCTTTCAAACCATAAGGGGTATTAAAATGTATTAAAATGTAAAATCATATATAAACTTTAAACTCTAAGTCCAGCCATTATTTAGCTTTTTGATATTGTAGAACAGTTTTGTACCTCTGTCAGGTTTAAGTTGTTGCCTATGCCCCTAGCGGGGGAATTCATGCTCTCTATTTGTCCTAGTGACAACTGTCACTGTAAATGAAAATAAGGGGGAAATCTAAAAGTTTGACTAATAATCTTCTAATTAAAACATCTGTCTGAAAGAGAATTTCTTCTCACTATACCCAATAGGATGCAGATGGCAAAATAAATCTATTGGAGGTTACAACCCTTCTCTACTCCCAACTAAAACAATGTTTTGGCTTTAAAAACTACTACTACTAAAAATGGACCAAGCAGAGGGGTTTAATCACCACAAAAAAAAAAAAAGTACTTTAAGTGGTTTTAAAACCTTGAGGCTTTTTACCTTAATGCATTCTATGCATTCTATGTCTCACGTGACAACATTGCAGGAAGGCTTGTAACAATACTGTATCTTATTTGGATCCCATCACCTCTGGTAAATAGAAGCCAGTCCTCCTGAACCTGGTGAGACGATGCAGTCCACCTAGTGGAGTGGCAACTTGCAAGCAACCGTTGCCTACATGTACCTTCACTAGGGATGAGCTCCACGTTCGATTCGACGAAATTCGAACAAAACAGGTCGTTCGCGCCAAATTCGAGTGACGCGCAACGGCCCATAATTCACTGCGGCATTGAGCGCTGATGATTGGCCAAACATGCACTATGACCCTGCATGCTTGGCCAATCACAGCGCGCAAAAAACGGAGAGCCATAATTGGCCAAAGCCAGGGTGGCTTTGGCCAATTATGGCTCAGGGCTTTAGCACACGCCCCACAATATATAAGGCCGCCTGCTGGTCGGCCTCATGTAGTTTGTTCCAGCGCTGAACAGAGATCAGTCAGAGAGACAGAGAGATTGTCTTTTTATATAGCTAGATAGAGCAGGCAGGCTAGTCAGTTTAGCTTAATTTACAGTGTGTAGAGGAGTTGTACATATATTTATTTATATATTTATAGCTTAGCTAGATCAGCTATTCCTATTTGTCAGGCAGTAGATTGTGCTAGCTGCAGTGTTCTAACATGTTGTATTGCCAGTGTTCTGTGTAGTAGCACCTAAATGTACTCTGTGTTACTGTACTTGTCCAGTTTAATAGCACTTAAACCTAGTTGCTGTTACCGCACTTGTGCTGCTGTGTAGTAGCACCTAAACGTACTCTGTGTTACTGTACTTGTCCAGTTTAATAGCATTTAAACCTAGTTGCTGTTACTGCACTTGTGCTGTGTAGTAGCACCCAAACATACTCGGTGTTACTGCACTTGTCTAGTTTAATAGCACCTAAACCTAGTTGCTGTTACCGCACTTATGCTGTGTAGTAGCACCTAAACATACTTGGTGTTACTGTACTTGTCCAGTTTAATAGCACTCAAACCTAGTTGCTGTTACCACACTTGTGCTGTGTAGTAGCACCTAAACCTACTCGGTGTTACTGTACTTGTCAAGTTTAATAGCACTTAAACCTAGTTGCTGTTACCGCACTTGTGCTGTGTAGTAGCACCCAAACATACTCGGTGTTACTGTACTTGTCTAGTTTAATAGCACTTAAACCTAGTTGCTGTTACCGCACTTGTGCTGTGTAGTAGCACCTAAACCTGGTGAGAAGTCATTTTCGCCCCCTCACCCCGCTTCTAAACTCGCTGGCTGAGTAATTTCCGATAGCAGAAAACTCTCCCCTCTCCCCTCTCCCCGCTTCTCAACCTTCTTTAATGGGACATGTAACTGTCATCAGCGCCCCCCGCTTTTTATTTTTAATGTGCCATGTCATTTTGCTTAGGGCCCCAGGGAGGTCAGGATCGGCACTGGGTCTTGTAATGACCTGGGGGGAGTGGTGGCAGGGAAACTCATGCTATTTTTTTCAATGATTTTTATCAATATTGCAGGGACCAAACATTACATTAAAGCCACAAGCAGTATTAAATTTATTTTTTCTTATAGTAATCTCATTTTGTGCAGGGACATTTCTAAATACGTGCCACTACTAAAGACACCCAGCAGGTATGATATTTAAAGGATTTTTTTTTCACTTTAAGCATCATTAAAATTGCTGCTCCAGAAAAAAATAGAGTTTTTAAAACATTTTTTTTTCCATTGATACATGTTCCCTGGGGCAAGACCGGGTTCTCAAAGACATTTTCCAACAATAACTTGAATATTTGACTTTGAGCACTTTTGAATTCGAACGTTCGAGTCCCATAGACTTCAATGGGGTTCTAAATGTTCGTGCGAACGTTTGGTCTGTTCGACGGTTCTGGTGCGAACCGAACGTGGGGGTGTTCGGCTCATCCCTAACCTTCACCACTGACAATCAGAGCCAGACCAACTGCTCATGGGCCTGTCTGCACACCAAGCCGGCGCCACTAGCAAGACTTCTGAGAAAAATTGGCCTGTTGCCAAGACAACACATTTCGGGGGTATGGTTTTTCCTTTAAAAAGTCTAATTGGTTAATATCAATGCTTGTATTTATGAGGATGTGGGTGAGCTGCCCTAAACGCACCTTGTCTGCGACACTATTACACTTTGTCAAATAGGACATGTAAATAAGGCCTAAAAAAACAAAGATAAGGTATATCAACAAAAATGCTACTATACAGTAAGCAAAGAAAAAAAACAATACTATAGTTCATGTTGTGCCTCATTTTCTGTATTGAAAGTTTTTCTTAAACTACTAGATTAATCATCCTAGTTCTCGTTTTTATCACACTGCCAAAAACGTATTATTGTATTCTCACTCGCTGGTTTGGCCATTCAAACATGCTATTTCCAATGCTTTTTCAGTCTGAAAAACATATAATTATAATTACCTGACTTTTGTAATGGGGCACAAAATAACCCACTTGTATTATTGAATGTTTATAAAATAAGCAATCATCTGTGCTAATTACTGTACACTACCCTGGTTACAAATTAAAGAATAAATACTATTTGCGTTGGGCAATAGCTAATGCTGTTGGATTTTCTTTATCTCAGACGTTCCAACAGAAATAAAAATGTACTTTTCCACATGCATTAAAGTATACGTTTCCCCAGACCCCCAACCCCCCCCCCCCCCACACACACACACACATTTCACCCCCTGGTAAAGGTTTAGCTACTTTTGTACCAGGGTACTACACCTATCAATGGCTGATTGGTAGCCCATAATCACCCAGTGATGTTTATGAATGGATATTCACTGGATAGATAGCCATTGGGCATCCGATCTGACAGGTAACTGCTGTGTACTGAGTTGTCCAGGGACAGAGTACCCAGCTGATCTGATGGACTGGGTACCATGTAGTCACTGTGATTGGTCATCACAACCATAGCATTAATTTGCCTACAGTGCTAATCCCTTTCCTTCCCATTACAACAGAGGAAGGATAAACTTTGTGTAAGTTTAAATGGGGACACAATGAATGGATCAGCAGCTGCAGATTCATTTTATTTCAGTGACACAGGAACCTTTTATTTGTTAAGCCTTCCATGTTCTCCTCCTCTTCCTACACATACAATCGCTCTGTCAACAATATTATATGTTTTTTTTTATTTGTTTATAATGTATTAATAAAGACTTTTGGTGGTATATATTCCCCTATATTTAAAATATTTTATGGGTTGTGATCTCTCTGAGGCACCTTAAATGTGTGATAAATGTTTGTGGATATTTTGAACTATGGTAGGATGTGGTGCCCCTATTTTTCCTTATACCCAGTGGCTCACCAAATCCTTTTTTTTCCTTAATTTCCCTAATGAGAATTGACTTTGAAGTCAGACCAGTGCAAGTTTTTCTTTCAGTATCCATTAATTTAGCTTCTGACCTACCTTAAGAAGGTCCTGTTACACATGCTGCTTAACCATTTAAATATGTTATGGGTTATTTTTAGTCTTCACTAGTCTAGTCACGCAATTCAAAGCTCTGGTTCCCCTTTGTCAGTCAGTGGTGGCTGCAGGGGACAGGATGGAGAGCCAACAATGCACTGGAAATCACTGCTGTGAGGCTGTGCATCTCACTTTCACTGCCCCCACGAGATGCTGTGCATCCATAGGAATCCGTTGGGGGCGGCGAGCGGGAGGAGCGACAGAGCCACGCATCCATAGGAATCCATTGGGGTGGCCAGCGGGATGAGCGACAGAGCTCGGCACTGGCTCCCGTGACAGGGCTCGCAGGTGTCAATCTCGCCACTAACAGAGGCGAGATTGACACAATATCGGCTGCAGGTACTGTATGAGTGATTATGCTCTTAGGAATTCTCAGCTGTTGATGAGCGCTCCCTCCTCTCTGTCAGGGCTGGGCTCTTAGCAGATCTCTTCTTAATGCTCAGGCTGCTCAGCTGTCGGATAATTGTCAGCACTCATTGATTCCTCAGTGGCTCACCTGGTTATCATTATCTGCTCAACAGTCCTACCTACAGACATCCCCTTCATGCTATTTAAACTGCCTTGTTCATTCCTTTCCTGCCTTTGCCTGGTCAAACATAGCCAGAGTTTTTCTGCTGTGTTCCTGAGAAAGACTTTGCCCGGCTGACGTTCCTTCTGGTTCCTGATCCTGTTCTTCTGCCTCCAACTACGCTGATCTCTGGTTTCCCGATTACTGGACTGTCTGACTAGCTGCCTTGGCTTCCGATCCCTGGCTTATGTTTTGACTAAGTTGACTGATCTGTACCATTTTTAGCATTACATTAATAGGTGTGATTTTCTTTTACTGCATTTCTGTGTCAGTCTGATTCATAGTTCCTGACACTCTCCCATGCAGCCATAAAATGATTGGACCGGAGAGGAATAAAAATAGGTAGGCACCAGTGGCCATCAAATGCCATCAAATGCAGCCACTTTGCCCATCAAACGCAGCCACTGTCCCCATCAAACGCAGCCACTGTGCCCATCAATTGCCACCACTGTGCCATCAAACACCGCCACTGTGCCCCATAAAACACAGCCACTTGTGCCCATCAAACACAGCCACTGTGCCCATCAAACACAGCCACTGTGCCCATCAAACATAGCCACTTGTGCCCATCAAACACAGCCACTGTGCCCATCAAACACAGCCACTATGTCCATCAAACACAGCCACTGTGCCCATCAAACACAGCCACTGTGCCAATCAAACGCAGCCACTGTGCCCATCAAACACTGCCACAAGTGCCCATAAAACACAGCCAATGTGCCCATCAAACACAGCCACTGTGCCCATCAATTGCCACCACTGTGCCATCAAACACTGCTACTGTGCCCATCAAACGCAGCCACTTGTGCCCATCAAACGCAGCCACTGTGCCCATCAAACACAGCCACTGTGCCCATCAAACGCAGCCACTGTGCCCATAAAACGCAGCCACTGTGCCCATCAAACGCAGCCACTGTGCCCATCAAACGCAGCCACTGTGCCCATCAAAAGCAGCCACTTGTGCCCATCAAACACAGCCATTGTACCCCTCAAACACAGCCACTGTGCCCATCAAACACAGCCACTGTGCCCATCAAACACAGCCACTGTGCCCCTCAAACACCGCCAATGTGCCCCATCAAACACAGCCACTTGTGCCCATCAAACACAGCCACTGTGCCCATCAAACGCAGCCACTGGTGCCCATCAAACACAGCCACTGTGCCCCATCAAACGCAGCCACTATGCCCCATCAAATGCTCCCAATGTGCCCCATCAAATGCAGCCAAAGTGCAAGTCAATTACAGCCTCACAATGCCCCAGCCATGTTCATTGCAGGGACTTGCAGGGTAGTTGTGGTGCACTCTATTTATGGTGAAATGCCATTTATTTTTTTTCCATTGAACAGCACTGAGTGGCTGCATCTCTTGTCAGGTGGGGTGGTCAGGGGTGGTAAAATTTCAGCTCAACTGCCTGCTTGTACTGCCCATCCCAGCTGTGTGAATGAGCCCCTGCTGAACAGGTAAAAGAGATATAAAGTAATCTGGAATGGAAAGGGTGTGTCAGGCAGTGATCGGAATGGCCAGATCTAACACAGAGGGTGCAGGATATGAGAGCAGTGAAGATATATGTAAGGGAGAGAAAACAGCAGAAAGTGAAGGAGGGGGAGAGGGGGGATCAGTGTGACAGGGAAGAATTACAAAGTTGGAGGTGAAAGATGTTGCTGTAGCAGGAGTCATAAGTGACACTAGCTTCCCCCCTTCCCTCCCCCTCTCCCAGTCCTGACCCTCAGCGTACTGTACCTTCTCTGTTTTCAGTGTGCACTGCTGGCTGTCACATGGAGATGGATGGAGGACTGCTTCTTCTGCTGGCTGCCTAGTCCATCAAATGCAGCCAGTGTAAATCCACATAGGAGCAGAAATGAAAAACAATAGTCCCTCCTCCCAAGTCCTACAGCGATTGCCAATGGTCAGACACAAAGACAGGCAGAAGCCTGACCAATGAGAGTGATGGGGCTATTAGCTCTGCTCCTCAGAGCAACACAAAACCCTGCAAATGTAGCGTCTTGCCTGCAATCATGGGATTGCAGTGACATGACGCTCCCATAGTTCATTGGGGCCGGCGCCCTAGCAGAGTAAACTCAAAGAACTTAAAAAAAATGTAAAGGGACCTTTTTTTTCTTGTTTTGTTTATGCCAATAACTTTGGGGGGCGCCGCCCATGCGCCCCCTATGGACGGGCCGCCACTGGTAGGCACATAGATACTTTTTTTACACAGGCTAGGTAGCAGCAGGGGGAGGAAAGATTTTTAAGACTGTGTAGTGTTAGGCAGAAAATCTACTTTAACCTCCTTGGTGGTATTCCCAAGAGTGGCTCGGGGTTAAATTTCAGTACCATTAGCGGTAACCCCCCAAACCACATTTGGGATTGCATCTTAGGATCCTGGTGCAGTGTACTTACCTTGTCCCCAGGATCCTGCATTGTCCCCACCGCTGTGTCTCCGGGCTGTGTCCTCTGCCCGATGCCTCTGTGTGCTGGGCTCCGTTCCCTGCGAGCAATGCGGCACATGTGGGGAGACCAGTGGCAAATTCTAAAAGTCAAAATTCATAACACATACAGTACACTGTAATCTTACAGATTACATTACTGTATGAAATCATTCCAATTCCCTTTTGTCAATAGTGCTTTGTCTAGTGTCCTGCATGTACTTTTATATTATATATGCTGTTCTTTCTGCCTGGAAACTTGAGATTGTCCATGGCAACCAAAAAGTGTCCCTTTACGTCAAAAGTGGTTTATGACCAGCTAGAAAACAGCGATAGTAAATTAGAACACTTGTAGAATTGAGCGATAGTGAATCGTGCGGTAATTAATTGTATTATTATTATTATTTTTTATAATTATTTATAGTTAATTATATTATAATTTATGATTTAATGTTTAAAACTATATCATAAGTGAGATATCTACAAGACTCTTGTTTGGACAGATTTAAGTGTGTTATTACTAAGAATTAGCAAGAATAACCGTTCAATCTCTGTATTTGTAGATGACACTAAACTAAGCAGGGCAATAACTTCTCCGCAGGATGTGGAAACCTTGTAAGAAGATCTGAGCAAATTAATGGGGAGGGCAACTACATGGCAAATGATGTTTAATGTAGAAAAAAGTAAATTAAATTGCATTTGGGTGGCAAAAATATGAATGCAATCTACTCACTAGGGGGTGAACCTCTGGGGGAATCTAGAAAGGAAAAGGACCTGGGGGTCCTAGTAGATGATAGGCTCAGCAATGGCATGCAATGCCAAGCTGATGCTAACAAAGCAAACAGAATATTGGCATGCATTATTAGGGGGATTAACTACAGGGATAAAGAGATTCTCCCACTCTACAAGACTTTGGTCCAGCCTCACCTGGAGTATGCCGTCCAGTTCTGGGCACCAGTCCTCAGGAAGGATGTACTGCAAATGGAGCAAGTACAAAGAAGTGCAACAAAGCTAATAAAGGGTGTGGAGGATATTAGTTGTGAAGAAAGGTTGCAAGCACTGAACTTATTCTCTCTTGGGAAGAGACGCATGAGAGGGGATATTATTTCAATCATACAAATACCATACTGGTGACTAGGGATGAGCTTCGTATTCGAGTCAAACTCACGTTCGACTCGAACATCGTATGTTCGCGCCAAATTCGAGTGGCGTTTCACAGCCCATAATTCACTGCGGCATCGCAGTGCATTGCTGGCTGATGATTGGCCAAGCATGCACTATGACCCGCATGCTTGGCCACTCACAAAAAACGGGGGGGGGCATAATTGGCCAAAGCCAGGGTGGGCTTGGCCAATTATGGCTTAGGGGGTTTAGTACATGCCCCACAATATAAAAGGCCACCTGCAGGTCAGCCGTGTGTAGTGTGTTGCGTTGGTTAAGAGAGAGAAGACAGAGAGAGAGAGAGAGAGAGAGAGAGAGAGTGTAATTTTTAGTAGGTAGATAGAGCAGGCAGGCAGGCAGGCTAGTCAGTTTAAGTTACAGTGTGTAGAGGATATACAGGCATACCCCACTTTTAATTACACAATGGGGTTTATTTTCTAAAGCTGGAAAATGCAAAAATAGGCTCACTTCTGCACAGAAACCAATGAGCTTCCATGTTTTATCACCAGGCATAATTGAACAAGCTGGGGTTAGAAGCTCATTGGTTTTTATGCAGAAGAGAACCTGTTTTTGCGATTTCCAGCTTTAGTAAATAAGCCCCATCGTGTACTTAAAAGTGGGGGAACGATGGGGGTGTATATGCACCCCAGGTATTGTATATATATTTATTAGGGCTGTGGAAATTAACTATTAATTCCTTGATTAATCATAAATTTTTTTGATCAATCAAAATGTTTTTGATCAATCAAAATTATTTTGATTGGTACTCACCTCTCCGCCAGCTTCTGGGCCTTCAGGGAGTTCCGTCGGAGATCTGGTGACATCTTGGACACCAGCAGGGCTTGCCGTGTCCATCTGAAGGGCTCCTTTGCTGTGCCTTTATATCTGCATGCCGGTGGGACCTTACTATCTGCCACACGCAAGGGCTGTTAGGCGGCGTACAGACGATCGGACATATCCGATGAAAACGGTCCGCGGACCATTTCCATCGGATATGTCCGATCGGGAGTTTGATCCGATGGCGTGTACACACCATCGGATCAAATTCCCCGCCGTCGGACGGTGCGGTGACGCGGCGGTGACGTTGACGCCGCCGCGTCACCGCCACGTCACCGCACCAGGAAGTAAAACACTTCCGCGCATGCGCCGAATCCATTCGGCAGCGGCGCGGCGGCGGTGGGGGCCGACATGTCTGCTGGTAAGTGTACTAACCAGCAGACATGTCGGGCGGACAGATTCCACCGGATAGATTTCAAAGCTTGCTTTGAAATCTGTCGGGTGGAGAAATCTGTCCGCTAGCCCATACACACGAGCGGAGATGTCTGCTGAAACGGTCCATCGGACCGTTTTCAGCGGACATATCCCCTCGTGTGTACGCCGCCTTACACTTCCTTCTATCACTTCCCTCTATCAACCTGGGATTCTACAGCCATCCACTGGGAGTTGTGATAGTTCCCTTCACGGGGACATCTACGTGCCGATGGACTGATGTTAACCCCTCCTCATCTGGATTCAGCAGTGGTATCGTTGTACACATTTCTATACCAGTATCATACTTAGCTACATGTTTTTATGACTGATTTTGCTACCGTTTGGTATTATGTGCACAATTTTTACAGTTTATGTAGCTACATCGATTTTATCTCCAGTGCAATACTTATTTTGTTACCTACTTGAAGACTATAAAAGTTTTAATGCTATTCCCATCGAGCGCTGCCTTTGTGTGTTTTTTGTATGCTGCTATCCATTTTTCCAGTGGTTGGTAGCTGCACTGGGAATCAGCCTGCAAAGAGATCAGCTAAAAGTAGTTGGATCTGTATGTGCGTTATAATTAAACGAAATTAGTCAAACTTTGAAAAATGAAAGTTCACTAAGCTTATAAAGCAATACTGAGGCTGTGTTGATTTCAAACAGTTAATCATGTGCTACCAAAATGTCCTGCTTTTTTTTCATTATTTTTTCCCATCCATGATTGGGTTTTCAACATGTATACAGGTTCCCCTTATGTATTAACATTTACTTTTGATAATTGCACAACCTCTACCTTTTAGTAATTTATTCCCACTGTTTTGAATTGCATTTTTTTTTTTTCGAATAGGCCTTTTAGATCAGTTTTTTTGGAGGCTGGTTGTTGCCTAATCTCATCAAAACCTCCAGAATTGGAAAATGATTATCTGATTTCTATGGTTACTTTTATGGTACAATAAATGAAAGAAACTGCCTAAGTGGTTCAGGGATGCCAAAAATGATATATAGCTGAAGATGTAGAAAAAAAAATGGTACAACATAATCTAAAGCCTGTTTTCAATCTCCTGTAGACCAGTTTGTTCAGGTTGCTTCAGAAAGGAAAATAGGTTAAACAGGGTCAGAAACAATGGAACTAAAAACAGAGAATGTGGCAAGCTTATCACTACAAACGTTTCTATGACTTTGACAGCGAGGCACAATGGACTCGAGATGACAGTTATCAAGAAAGGTTGATCAATGTAATTGCAGTGAATGGTTGGCTAATGCTTGTCCTTACTTCTGTCACTTTAGGACTGTGATGGTTTTATTGTATTTTTCCTTACTTCACCTTTTATGCCTGAGGATTGTTCTGTAAAGTTTTACTGCTGCTAAAGAAGAATCAAAGACTAATAAGCTTAGGCGACTGAAAAAGAAAAGCTCTTCAGAAAAAACACACTGATAATGGCCACTGCCTGCATACAAATATATATATGTATATGTTCATTGTCTGTGCAACCAAACTTTGTTATCACTTCCTCCATGCTATGCATTCTAGAATGGGCAGATTCATGCATATTACAAAAAAATCTAAAATGTATGTGTAAGAAAACAGGTGGGTGGATGTGAGCAAGGTGTGGAAGATGTCCAACCAAGGAAGGATGGACCTCAGCCGGGGGTAGGGGTAAGGGGTCCAGACAGAAAGAGAGGGATGAATGCAGGGGTAGTCGTTTCTGACTACAGGGTTGCAGAAGCATTGCTGACAATAGGGGGTGGTATATAGGAGAGAAGAGAAGTAGGTGGGGGATTTGTAGGGGAGAGCAAGCCAATGTAAAGGGAAGGGCAGGGTGGTTCTGGGAGGTGAAGGGAAGGTAGGGTGTTAGGGAATGTATTTATTTTGGTATTAGAGGTCAAAAGCTAGGGAGGCAGATTGCAGGAGTAATGTGGTGGGAAGATGAGAGCTGGGGTAGTGTACTGGTTGTGGTGTCCAGAGTGAGTGGAAGGAGCTTGTGTTTCAAAAAGTGCACTACGTATTCCACTGGGCATCAGAAACAGAGGCACTGTGTTACATGTGCATCTGTTTCCCCCCCCCCATGTTACATGTGCATCTGTTTTTGTCCTCCGAGTTACATGTGCATCTGTTTCTGTTCCCTCATTTTTTTTTTAAGTTACATTTACATGCATTAGGCATGTTCACCTGTGCACATGAATGTACCACAGTGGTGTAAACTAGGTTAGTTTACTTATTTTTTAATGCATATGATTTGTACTGCTTGAGGTGTAAATAAGCCCTAATATCTATGTCAGGGTTAGGCAACCCCCGGCACTGGTGCCTCAAGCGGCATTCAAAACCTCTTTTGCGTGCACTCAACTCCCTCCTCATCAGCAGAGCAGTGCAGCAAAGTGTCAGTGAGAAACTAATGCGTCCAATTTCAGAATTTCCCATGCCGTACCTGCACTGAGGGGGAGGCACTGTGCCCCCACACATTGCAAAATATGGGAAACATTGATTGGTTCCCATACTTTGCTGTAGCTGCGATTTTCAGCTCGTGTTATAGGGAAGAGATTGGGTGCAGTTCTGCTAGGGGGGGTCCCTGTTTCCAGGTGGAGGAGGACTGTAATTGGCCACTGCTAAAGCAAATCACAGTCCTGCTAGCCCTGTCCACCATCTGGAGGAAGATGACTCGCTTGGTTGCCACTACCAATCTCAGAAAGAAGAGATTTCACTGTGATTGAGAAAACCACAATCAGGTGACAGTTTGTGGAATTACTGTTGAGCTTCTGGGAACTTTGTTGAAATTATTCCTGAACCTTTGCATCCCTTACTACTGATCCCATTTGCACTCTGTGTCTTTCTAAGGAATACACGACTTCTAACCTAAAGCCTAAGTGCAGTCAATATAAAAAACACTAGACATGTGCACAACAAAATTTTTCTTATTTTTTTTGTTCCGTTTCGTCTCGTTCCATAGATTTGTAAAGATTCGTATTTTCGTAAGACTCAAGTTTTCCTATTCGGACCCGTTCGTATTTTTGTAAGACGCAAGTTTTCCTATTCAGACCCATTCATATTTTTGTAAGACGCAAGTTTTTCTATTCAGACCCGTTTGTATTTTTGTAAGACGCAAGTTTTCCTATTCAGACCCATTCGTATTTTCGTAACAGTTTTTGTTTTCGTTTATACTGAATGATTCGTAATTCTTTCTAATTTGTTTTTGTTGATTCGAAATTCATAATTTTGTTAGATAATAATTCTTGTTTAATCGTATTTTAGTAAGATTGTCCAATCATACGTTCATATTTTCGCTTGTTTGTTATTTTGCTTATTCGTAATTCCGTAATTTTGGTATTTTGGGTCTTTCAGCTTTTCGGATGTTCAAATTGATACGAATGTACGAATACTAACAAATTTGTACGAAATCCATGTGTTACGAATGGGAACGCACATGTCTAAAAAACACACAAACATCAACACAAGAGACATAAGATCAGTAGGATGTGTCCCTTGTGCTGATGTCTCATTTTGAAAAAGTTTATTTTTCACAAAAATTCAGTTTTTATTACAATAATAACAGGATAGTTGCAAGATGTTTTGTAAAAAAAAAAAAAAAACATCCTCTCATCTAGAACAGCGATCAGTGATGTGTCACTTGTAGCCTTGCCCCCTAACAGTTAGAAGCACTCCCTAGGACACACTTAACCCCTTCAGTGCCACCTAGTGGTTAACCCCTTCACTACAAGTGTCATTTCCACAGTAATCAGTGCATTTTTATAGCATTTATAGCACTGATCGCTCTAAAAATTACAATGGTCCCAAAAATGTGTCAAAAGTGTCCGATGTGTCAACCATTAAGTCTCAGTCATGATAAAAATGTTGCTGATCACCGCCATTGCTAGTAAAAAAAATGCCAAAAACTATCCCCTATTTTGTAGATCAATATACGCTTATTGCGATTTTTTTACCAAAAATATGCAGAATACATATCAGCCTAAACTGGAAAAATTAACGATTTTTTTATGGGGACATTTATTATAGCAAAAATGTTTTTTCAAAATTTCCGATCTATTTTTAGCGCAAAAAATAAAAAATGCAGAGGTGATAAAATACCACCAAAAGAAAGCTCTATTTGTGGGAAAAAAAGGACGTCAATTTTGTTTAGGAGCCACATCGCACGACTGTTCAATTGTTAGTTAAATACACACAGTGCTGAATCGTAAAAAAAATGCTCTGGTCTTCGGCCAGCGAAATTGTCCGGGGCTTAAGTGGTTAAAAAAAAATGGTGATTCCTGTGCCTAAAAAGGCAGCATATTTTGTAAAAGCAAATACCTGCATATTTTAATATAATAACTGTATACTTTAGCATACAATTGACATAGATAGCCAGCTCCTGAACCCAAAGCTACAATACATTTTATGAAATCAAGCCTCTATTTAAAAATGCAGCATTTAGTAAGCAGAGTTTGAAAATACAGGGCCAGATTCATAGAGCAATTACGCCTGTCTAACTGGTGTTAGACAGGAGTAATTTCAAATTTTGCGCGCCGTATCACTAGTTTGAATCCTCAAACCATGATACGGCGGCTTTGGGCTTCGATCCGAGAGGTTTACGTCTTTGTAAGCCTTCGGATCTACGCTGCGATATTTTTGCGGCCGCTGGGAGGAGTTTGCGTCGTTTTGATGCGTCGGGATATGCAAATGAGTTTTTACGGCGATCCACGAAGATACGAGCGGTCTTCGCAATCGCTTACGTCTTTTTTTTTTTACGTACTGTTAGACCAGCTTTTTGCGTAGCCCATTTTTTTTTTTTTTTTACGTAAGTCGTTCGGGAATAGAAATGTCCGTAAACGACGCTACTCAAACAACGAATGACGTAACAACGTGATTTCGCGCAATGCACGGCAGGAAATTTGCGAACGGAGCATGCGCAGTTCGATCGCCGCGGGAACGTGCCTATTTTAAATGCTTCACGCCCCCTACTCGCGTAGATGGATTGCGACGGGAGAAATACACTACGCCGCCGTCGTTTACTGGACAAAATCTACCTGGATTCCACGTAGAGCCAGGTAAAAAACGGCGGCGTAGTGTATTTCTGATACGCTACGATAATCTAATTCTCTCTGAATCTGGCCCACATTGTCTGCACCTGGGCTGGAAACAGATATGTATTTTGTGAAAACAAAACCTGTATTTTTTCCTGATTACACACAGCTTTTATGTCATTAAATCTGATATTTTCAGCTCCCAGTCCTAATGCAGCAGTTATTCTTGCTCCTGTAAAAACTATTCTCATGTTATATTAGTCTTTGATACAATTTTCCATTTTAAAGAGGACCAGGAAGAAACAATGATACATAGAAGAGTACCTTCAGAAAAAAGGCCCTGCCTCTTTTATTTATATATGTTTTATTTATTTTGTTTTTTTGTCTGATTATACACTATATTACCAAAAGTATTGGTACACCTGTCTTAACTGCTTGTCGACCTGCCGCCATCATTTTACTGCGGCAGGTCGGCACGCCTGGGCGAGAGCCTGTAGCTCTACGTCGGCTCTTTAAAGGCCACTAAGGGGCACGCGCGCGGCGCCGGCGGCCCGCGATGCGCGCCCCCGCTCGCCCCCGGGTGCCGTGCGCGTGCCCGGTGGATACGCGCGCCGCCGGGCAAGCGCGATCGCTCGGTACAGAACGAGGACCGGGAGCTATGTGTGTAAACACAAAGCTCCCAGTCCTGTCAGCGGGGAAACGCTGATCTTCTGTTCATACAATGTATGAACAGAAGATCAGTGATTTCCCCTAGTGAGTCCACCCCCCCATACAGTTAGAACACACCCAGGAACACACTTAACCCCTTCCCCACCCCCTAGTGTTAACCCCTTCACTGCCAATGGCATTTTTATAGTAATTCAATGCATTTTTATAGCACTGATCGCTATAAAAATGCCAATGGTCCCAAAAATGTGTCAAAAGTGTCCAAAGTGTCCGCCATAATATCGCAGTACCGACAAAAAAAACGCTGATCACCGCCATTACTAGTAAAAAAAAAAAATATTACTAAAAATGCCATAAAACTACCCCCTATTTTGTAAACGCTATAACTTTTGCGCAAACTAATCAATAAACGATAATTGCGATTTTTTTTAATGAAAAATATGTAGAAGAATACGTATCGGCCTAAACTGAGGAAAAAAAAAAGTTTTTTATATATTTTTTGGAGATATTTATTATACCAAAATGTAAAAAATATTAAAAAAAATTCAAAATTGTAGCTCTATTTTTGTTTATAGCGCAAAAAATAAAAACCGCAGAGATGATCAAATACCACCAAAAGAAAGCTCTATTTATGGGAAAATTTTGTTTGGGAGCCACGCCGCACGACCGCGCAATTGTCAGTTAAAGCAACGCAGTGCCAAATCACAAAAAGTGCTCTGGTCATTGGGCAGCAATATGGTCCGGGGGTTAAGTGGTTAGTACACACATGAACTTTAAACCCTTACAACACATTTTATGCTACATGTAATGCCTTGTACACACGTTCGGTTTTCCTAGCGGTAAAAAGTCAGCCGGGAAAACCGAGAACCTGCTTGGTAGCTTTTTCCCCCTACACACGGCCGGGTTTCCCGACAGGGAATGAGAGCTTTGGTCGGGAAACCCGGTCGTGTGTATGCTCCACCTCAGGTTTTCCCCATGGGGAAACTGCCGGCTTAAAAACCGGCGGGAAAAAAGGGAACATACCGGGAAAACTGTGATGAAGCATACACACGGTCGGAATTCCTGCCCAAATTCCTGGCCAAAAAGCTCACATGGCAGTTTTCCTGTCGGGAAAACTGGTCGTGTGTACGAGGCATAAACCTATAATAAGGCTTACCTGTAGCTACCCTGGCTATCTCCTAAAGCCATACACTATACAATCTGATTGTACAAACATCCATGAAGACAGTGAAATAAGTGTCTGTAGAATAATTGGAAACATCTGGATTCATGGATAAGCACAAGAAAAGTAAGTGACTGTAGATTTAATGAAAAGAGTTGATATTTTTGCAACAAAAGTACATGAATGCTATATTGGTGCATAAGGGAGCTGGAATTTAGAAAAAAAAAAAGTGTACAAAGCTGAACTTGCCCTTTAACCACCTTATTTGGAAAACGCACAATTTTAACCACTTGCCGCCCACCAATGACATATTGACGGCGCCAAAGTGGTTTCAATATACTGAGTGGCCCCCGGGGGCGCGCATCGCGGCGATCGTTGTTGCAGGGTGTCAATCTGACACCCCGCAACACCGATCTAGGTAAAGTGTCTCTCACAGAGACATTTTACTACGTGATCAGCCATGTCCAATCACGGTTGATCACGATGTAAACAGGAAAAGCCGAAAATCGGCTTTTCCTCACGCGCGTTTGTCAGACGCGAGTAGAGGAGAGCCGATCGGCTGCTCCTCTGACGGGGGGGTTTGTGATGATCGATTATCAGCACAGCCCCCCTGAGAATGCCCACTTGACCACCAGGGATGCCCACTGGACCACCAGGGAGGTAAAACAAAGTTATGCCCCCCTAGACCACCAGGGATGACACAAATAATGGATGCCAATGAGTGCCGCAATGGATGCCAATCAGTGCCTACAATGGGCATCACTGATTGTCAGGCATTGTTTGACACTGATTGGCATCCATTAGTACAACCCATGTTAGTTTCACCTATCAGTGCCCATCTATGCCCATCTGTGCTGCCTATCAGTGCCCATCTATGCCGCCTATCCGTGCCCATCTGTGCCGCCTATCTGTGCCCATCCGTGCCGCCTATCCATGCCCATCCGTGCTGCCTATCCGTGCCCATCCATGCCACCTATCTGTGCCCATCTGTGCTGCCTATTCGTGCCCATCTGTGCCGTCCATCAGTGCCCATCCGTGCCGCCCATCAGTGCTGCATATTAGTGCCCATTTGGTTTGGGTACAGTGTAGCACGACCGCGCAATTGTCATTCAAAGTGCAACAGCGCTGAAAGCTAAAAATTGGTCTGGGCGGGAAGGTGTAAAAGTGCCCTGTATGGAAGTAGTTAAAAGGCACAGAGCACCTTGTTTTGGGAGTATAGTTTATATCAATGAAAAAAGGACACTTGGCATCTTTGCATTTTTTTTTTATTTGAACCCTGGACACTCTAGAATATCTATGCAATGTACTAATTTTTAGTAATATGCAGGTAGTAGTTTACTGAAATGGGCATGAAATATACACAGAAAATATAGGATTGTGCACAACAGCAATAGTTTATTATTGTTTATTTTTTGATTAGATTTTGTTTAACCACTTGAGCTCTGGAAGATGAAATATTTTATAAAACATATCCTATTAAAAAAATTCCTGCACTTCTCTTTTAATCTTGGAACACTCTCTCCCATTTTCCTAGAGCAGGGGTCTCAAACTGGCGGCCCTCCAGCTGTTGAAAAACCCCAACAGTCCCATCATTCCTCTCCCTGTGGTAGTCACGCTTGTAACTGTCATGTGTATGAAATCCCAATGATGGGGTGTGGCGTGGGATTTTATGGATGCATATTGGGTGAAAAAAGAGAGGTATAGTAATAGAACCACAGAATTCATTCAGAAGTCGTAGTACTTAGTAGTACAACATGAGACGGATAGGTACCTCGAAAGTGATCAGGGATCCTCCTGCGATATATCTAAAAGTGCTTCCTACCCACCCATTGCTCTCCCCGGGACTTTTGCTACTGTACGTAGCAGTCATTTAACTTTATGTAAGTTGTTACTAATATCCATACATTATAGATTGTACCCATCATTATCATTATAACTATTCTTTTATCTATGGAGACCAACGGTCCCCTCCATATGTCAAGACAAGGTGTACATTAATATTTATGGAGGAATATACTTTCCTCCATATCATTGACTGTCCAATTTCCATCTCTTACCATTATTTTTTCTTCACCTCAGGTTCATTTGCTTTGTCTGTGGCTCATTTGGGTCACTTGTAGCATTTGGTGCACTGCTTGCTCCACACTTTCATAGCGATTCAATACGCTGTGACTGGAGCTCTCCAATCTATATCGCAGGAGGATCCCTAAACACTTTCTAGGTACCTATCCGTCTCATGTTGATGTAAAGTGTAGTATAATGATCATTAATGTGACCATCATATATTTATATTTAGTGAATTTTTCTGTATTGATTTTCTTTTCACATCGGTTTGATATATATACTGTACTTCTGAGAATGTTGCATGGACTTTTGTGTTATTGCACAATATTACATGCCTGCTTATGAAGTCTCTATTTATTTTAGATCTTTCTATATGTCCGTGCGTCCCTGAGGAAGCCCTTGTAGGGCGAAACATGTCGGACGACTAGCATGAGACACATACTTAAGCTCTCGTATGGTGGTGTTATACTCCTTGACGTGATCTTTTTACTATATGTGTTTTTTGTATTAGAAGATTATATTTATTAAAAATTATTTTTTAGTACTACGACTTCTGAATGAATTCTGTGGTTCTATACTATACCTCCCTATTTTCACCCAATATGCATCCATAAAATCCCATGCCACACCCCATCATTGGGTTTTTATATACATTTCTCTACTAGGGATGGAAATGCATTTGGCTACTATTATAGTTTACTATAGTGCTTGCTCTATATATTCTCTCCTTTTTTTGCTTGTAACTGTCAGCTTTGCAATGCCTCATGGGACTTGTAGTTTTGCAGCAGCTGGAGGGCCACCAGTTTGAGACCCCTGCCCTAGAGGGTTAGAGTATGGGGCCAAAACTGCAACTCTTTATAAAGAATCTTGGTGGTTCTGCTGTAAACTCTCTAACCAAAAACACATTTTGAAGTCATTATAATGCTACAATGCACAAATTATCTTAAAGTGGATGTAAAGCTGATTCATGAAATTTTCCCTGGGCACATATATCTGTAGTGTTTACTTATCTCCCTCCAACGCCCTAGGTCCTGTGTCTTTATGCTGCTCTGTTCCTCTGACAACTGAGCTAAAACCAGCCTGAAATGTGTGTCAGGGTGGGTGCTATAAATAGATTAGCAGAGAGCTAGTCTTGTCACAGCACAGCTCTGCACATTCCTTTCTTCCTCTGCCTATGTGGAGTGGGGGTGTGTGCCTTTCCTCCAAGTATAAACAAAAGAACTGTCAAACAGGAGGTCTCCAAGGGTTGGAGAGATCACTGTTGACAAAAGGAGCTACATAGGCAATAATGGGCTATACTCAAACAGATAATATATACAAATAGATTTATTTAGAAAAATTATTATCTAAAAGCACCCCCTACCCCAGATATGGGGAGGCTGTAAACAATCAAAGCCAAATGAGTCTCTAAATAGACAAAGAGTGGCACATCAATGAACAATTAGTCCACTGTATAAGTGTTGGATATCAACACACAAAGACAAATACAAACATATAACAAGAATTAGAACGGGTGTCCGGACAGTGGTAACCGCACTGATTAAGGTTCCCAGCGGTAATGCACCGCATACATTTTTTTTTTTATATAATGAAGAAAAAAATTTAACACCCTAAACTTATGGGACTTGGCCATCCAGGACTAGATTTGGCTGTCACAGTGCTGAACAGGAAAAGAAGATCTCCAACAGGATGTGCAGTTTCTAAACAATATAGCAAGCTAAAGACAGCAGATATGCATGTAAAACTTATGTAGGGAGATTTGTTTCATCTTTGTGTATTATCTGAGGCTTTTCACTTCATTGGGTATATGTGAGGGTTTACATCCACTTTAACACCAGGCCTTTTTCTGACATTTATTGTTTACAAGTAAAAAAAATTATTTTTTGCTGGAAAATTACTTAGAACCCCTAAACATATATTTTTTCTTTTAGCAGAGACTCTAGAGAATAAAATGTTGGCTGTTGCAATAGTTTATGTTATATTTTATGTTACATGCAATTTTTTGGGAAAAAATACACTTTAATTAATAAAAAAAAAACAATAAAGTTAGCCTAATTCTTTTGTATAATGTGAAAAATGATATTATGCTGAGTAAATAGACACCTAACATGTCATGCTTTAAAACTGTGCATGCTCGGGGAATGCCGGCAAACTACGGTACTTACTGTAAATATCTCCACAGGCCACGCTTTAATCTTTTACAGATTACTTGTTTACATAGGAGGTTTTGCACTAGAATGATTGCTCTCACTCTAACAATCGTGGTGATATCTCACATGTGTGATTTGAACATCGTTAACATATGCAGGCGTGACTTACGTATGCGTTTGTTTTTGTGCATTAGCTCAGAGGGATGGGGTGCTTTTAAAAAATATATACATTTTTATATTATGTTTTTTATTTTTACACTGTACCTTATTTTTTTGCAGTTTTATTCATATTACAAAGATTGTAAAGATCTCTTGTAATATAAATTAGCATGACAGGTCCTCTTTATCGGGAGATCGGGGATCAAAAGGAGCCCAGATCTCTTGTTTAAAGGGGTTGTAACGGTAAATGTTTTTTCACCTTAAAGCATCCTATGCATTAAGGTGAAAAAACATCCGATGATACCGCCCCCCCCGAACCCCCTTTTACTTACCTCACCCGCGCGTGTCCCTGTGATCCTCCTTGGTTTCCCAGCCTGGCCGTTGATTGGCTAGGCTGGACAGATTGATAGCAGCACAGCCATTGGCTAGCGCTGCTGTCAATCACATCCGATGACGCGGCACGCGGGGGGGCGGGACTGAGTGATACAGTCGGCGGCTATGCCCACCGCTGTATCATGGGATCACGCCCGCAAAAGCTTTCCACCAAGCGAGCTCGCTCGCATGAAGGTGGAAAGCTCTTGCGAGGAGGAGCCGAGACAACCGCAGAGGGACCCCAGAAGACAGGGTTCGGGGACACTCTGTGCAAAACGAGCTGCACAGTGGAGGTAAGTATAACATGTTTGTTATTTTACAAAAAAAAAAAATTACTTTAGTTTTCCTTTAACTTTAAAAGCGAAAATAAATGTAATTTTGACTTTAAGAAAAGAAAATCCTGTCAATCTACCGAGGACTGGAAATGAGGTCAGAGGTCGCTCTGGTCCTCCAAGGGCATGGAATTGAAGGGGGCTATCTTGCTCGGCTCCCTGTCTCTGAGAACTGGAAATGAGGTCAGAGGTCGCTCTGGTCCTCCAAGGGCATGGAATTGAAGGGGGCTATCTTGCTCGGCTCCCTGTCTAGCCATTGGTTTCGGGCATACTGACGGCTCCAGCAAGCTTGGAAACCACTGGAAAGCGAACAAGAGGGGCTGGGGCACCGTCGCCTATAAAAATAATCTTGCAGCAAATTCCTGATGGGCCACTTTTATGTGAAAGCAGACTGCCTGAAGAAAAAACAGATACCAGGGTTATCAGCAGGTAGCTGCTGCCAAAACCCCAGGATTTAACGTCAAAGTAATGGCGTATATTTACAGTTGATAGACTGGCAAGTTCAGGTCCACTGGACAGTTTGCAAAGAAGACTTCACACATTCAAGGCATTTTAGCACAACTGTAGCAAACCTATAAGCATCATGAGTAAAGCAGCTGTATGGTGTTATTGCAGACAGAGTGAAGTGCTTTACAAATGTGCTTAGCACTCCACAAGCAGATTAAAATGGATGAAGGGAGGGTTGGACAGGAAGAGAACCCAGTCACATGACCTATCAAAGGTCTCCTCGAATCATTGAGTTCTCTCTGTTGTGTTAAGCACAAAGAACTATGTGGGACACCAAAGGCTCCATGCCGTGGCCTACTTTTTTTTGAATAAAGAGTGAAATGGAGGCCACGGTGTGTAGTATTAGTAGTGACCAAATTTTTTTGTCATTACATAAATAATGTGAAGGCAACAATGCTATGTAGTATGTGGAACAAACATTAGACCTGGAGTGCCCAGTCCCATTCCCAGAATTGAAAGGTGCAGGGAAGGAACTAACCAGCAGGAAAGATAATAATATAAAGTGATTTTTTTAACCATATACACAGTGGTGGGTGGTGCTCCATTTTTTCGGTGGATAGGTGGCAACCCCCCCCCCCCCCCCACATCAGGTCTGTACTTACCACATCCAGGTCATGGTTTCCCTGGCTTTTTAAGACCTGATTGGCCGGGAGGAGAAGCCAGAAGACAATAGCAAATAGCATTGTCACAAGTGGGTGGGCTCGGGACGGAGTGCTCTGCGTCCCAAGCCCAACCTTTTCTAAACCAATTAGAGTCTCAGTCTCTAATCATGTGCTTAAAAAGAAAAAACTTGTAGAAATCTATGCGTCTGGTTCCCGGCATGGAGATAAGGGAGTGGTGCATTGAGATTAGGGGGGTGGATCCCCTGGGCCCCATATGGACCGGCCGCAGCTGCATATACATATAAGCTTATCTCACGGAATGGATTTTTAATTTATTCACAAAGAAACTAAACATTGCTGCAGCACTAACAAAGGACAATCATAATGTTTATATAAAAAGAATTACAAAGAGATGTTACATAATTAGTTTTAGTTTAGGGCATACCTTGCTTGAGATTTGTAATAATAAATTATAATTGAATTATGTGTTTCTGCTGGCTGTTCATATCAGTGTAACTTGTGACTGACTAGGCATGAGTGAATGGAGAGTTCTCATTTGCAAGAACAAGGCAATTTTTGGTGCTTTTAGGGGTGCAATGGCCCTAGAGGATTACAGAACAGAACTTTTCAACTATTTTAGACCTGTCCTTGTGCCAAAAATGCCCCAAAAAAGTGAACAGGTAATGACCAAATGTGAAAAAAAAGCAAAAACTTGATCAACGAGGGTGACACATTTACAGAAATAGACATTTTTTTTTTTTTAAATGTACTCACTACATAAAAAAAAGAGAATTTTTTTAACAAGACTGGAGATTTTCTTTTAAGTTCTACTGCCATCTGTGAACATTTTTGTAAGATCAAACAGAACAGTGTCAAAGTGTTTTACTGGTTAAACAGCCATGTTATGCTTTATTATAAAAGCTGAACAATTCCATTATTCATATTTCAGAACTACATTTTCATAATATAGTTCTGACCAATTTTTAAAATGAACAAATTACATATTTTTTTTTTTTTATAATAGAGCCTAAATTTGGCACCTTGCTGCTTTTAGAATTACCCTTTTTTTTATGTACTCCATTTTTTTACTTGCAGTTACTGTAATTATGTGACCTCATATTTCAGAGACGACACATCTTTTCGCCCAGTCACAATTACCTGACTAACCATTAAACTGAAAAGGCCACTTGCCTCCCTGTTTTTATCTCTCTACTATATATCATTATTATTTATAAATGTCATGAATGGCTTTCTAAACACACATATGGGGTACCTTTTTCCTGCATTTGGTTTAAACTTTTTCATTTATTTTTTATTTATTTTTTTGGAGCTGCAGAATATTTTAGATATATGGAGAGAAAACTTTCCACTCTAGCTTATCCACATAGGGAAAAGTTTTGATGTATAATTTAAGTTTCACAGTTATCTGCAAATGGCTCAGATGACTGAATTTATGGTTGCCTGGAAAATAATTATAGGAGACAGAGTTTTTGAGGAGAAATAAAAACCCTAAAGGTCAGCGTGTATCCAGTTGCAGAAATTACAGAGTATAAATGTATAATTAAAATAAACATATAGTCATTATTATATAGTGTGTATATATATGAAAAAACGAAAATTACAATTGGCCAGAAAAGCATTGATAAGTAAACCTGTGACATTTAAATTAAATTTGGGGAAAAAAATTGAAATTGCATTTGATTGTATACCTGGAACAGTGTCAGCTCAGAGCAGAGGAAGCAATAATAAACTGTCCCTATTGGTTAAGTGGCAGCAGTATTAACCCTTCTCATTGGTGTCAGTGACAGTGGCAGCATTCATAATTCCCCTTTTTATTGCTTACTTTTTGTGTGAATGAGTAGGTATACCCCAAACTAATTCACGTATGAGGGGGGTCTCTGGGTATTATTGTTAAAGGGGTCTGTTCTGATTTACATCAAACCTGCAGACTACACAACCACTGGGCCAGGGTTGTGAAGAAGAGGCCCTTGTCATTATCCACATGGCCAAGGTACTTCCTCCACCATGTTCGCAGCATGTCGTCTGGTATTATTCAGAAGGGGGGGGGCACACACTTGACACACTCATCACCCATTTTCCTGGCCTGCTAGGCTGCATACTCAATTTAGGAGGACCTTATGCATTTTTTTATTTTGCATGAACTCACTCTTAAAATTTCAACCAGAATTTGGTATGACCAGGGATTTCCAGCCATATAAGTGAATGAGGCCACTGACATCAACCTCTGACTCCCAACAAATGGGTGAATGTTTGGGTGTTCAACAAAAGGCCCAAACAGCTAAAGTTTGGTCCAAACTGGTATTTAGACTGAACCTTGAGCTCATCCCTAATGCTGGCATCATTCTAGTGATGGATGCCAGAATACAAAAAACAATCTTGTATTTGGCACTCCTCTACCACTTATTGTGAATTGCATTGTTAGACTGATTTTTTTATTTCACAAACAAATTGGCAAAACATTGAGGTTTCTAGGAAATATTGCCATTTTGGTTAAATTTAATAGAGTTAAGAGGAAGGAAAAAAGAACATGTATCTAAACCCCAAAAAATCAAAAATGTAATATATTGCAGCTTACTAGTCATTAGATTCTACCAGTATCACACTTCCAGTCCTAGAAGGGCACACTCAATCATCCTTCTGTATCTAGACAATAAAAACAGGATAAGCCTACAGGACTCTGTCCAACTCCTCTTCACGATAGAGAGGAGGATTTCTGTAGTTCTCAGGGATAGCTGGGAACAGTGTAATAATAGTCAGCATAGGCAGAGAGTACAGACATTAGCAGCTCATAAGATTTTGCTCAGATAATTTTTTGTTGATCTTCAGACATAATATTCAAATATAACAAACCACTTTCAATGGTATACTTAACAGATGAAAAGGGAGTGAATAAGAGAGCTGTGGTGCAAACCGCCTGAGACCTGAGCAGACCATAACGTTTTACAGTGTGAAAGTTCAAAAAATGTATATGATGTCTTGCGTCATAAAAATACGAAGTGTTGCCTGTACAGGCACCAGCCCTTACAGAATATTAGCTCATTCTTCTGCAAGGGCTGGTGTAAATAAACCATAATTTTTTTGGTGGTTTTAAAGGTGTTGTAAAGGTAAAAAAGCCCCCTTGACTCTCCTGCTTGCCCCCTTCCCCCTCAAGGGATGGGGTGAGCACAACACTCCACACCAGGGAGAAATCCTTGCATTACTGTGTGGAGTTACAGACAGAAGAACAGGAAGTGAGGATTTCTCAGAAGAAATAAGGACATTTAAAAGCAAAATCGACGGATGAGGTAAGTGAAGGAGGACTGCACTAAGGTAAAGGAAGATATTTAGGGACTTTGGGCCAGATTCACAGAGCGATTACGCCGGCATTACAGGAGATGCGCGGCGTAAGTCTAAATTTGTTTCAAAATGTGTTTCGATGCGCCGCATCCCCAAAACGAGATACACGAGATATCTACTTTTTTTTGACCCGCGTAATTTCGATAGACAGGCGCATCCGTCCGCGCAAAACTGTGCTAGACACACCATTGATTTGCTATTCAAATATGCAAATGAGGGAGTTACGGGGACCCACAAAAGAACGTTGGTGCAGCGCAGGCTACCCGCTGTGCGCAACAGCTGCACGTCCTGTCTAAAATTAGACCATATAAAAGGTGGTATAAAATTAGACAATCCGTCTACATGTCAGCTAAAGCAACACTGTAAGTGAGGCGCTGAGCAGTCACACTTGCTGCCCAACAAACTGTATGCCAACATGCCAGTGGCATCCATGCTCATAGCTATACTACTGACTTCAGATGAGCAAAGAAGGAGGAGGGCACGGAGGAGGGCACGGGAGAGTTTTTTTTTTTTTTTTCAAAAAAAAAATTCTTTGCTTTTATAAACATTTTTACAAAAAAAAATACATACATATACAGTAGAAAATAAGTATTTGAACACCCTCATTTTGCATTCTCCCACTTGGATATGGAGGGGTCATTGTCACATATGTCAGAGAGACATTAAAAAAAAAAATTCAAAATCACAATGTATGATTTTTTTAACTATTTATTTGTATGATACAGCTCAAATAAGTATTTGAACACCTAGAAAATCAATTTAATATTTGGTACAAGCCTTTGTTTGCAATTACAGAGGTCAAACGTTTCTTTAGTTTTTCAAGGTTTGCACCTGGAGGAGGGATTTTGGCCCATCCTCCACACAGATCTTCTCTAGATATAGGTTTCTGGGCTGTCGCTGAGAAACACAGAGTTTGAGCTCCCTCCAAAGATCTATTGGGTTTAGGTCTGAGACTGGCTACACGCCAGAACCTTGATATGCCTTACAGAGCCACTCCTTGGTTACTCTTGTGCTTCGGGTCATTGTCTTGAAGACCCAGCCTACCCATCTTCAAAGCTCACAGGGAAGGAGGTTGTTGCAAAATCGCATACATGGCCCCGGTCACCTCTCCTTATAAAGTGCTCGCCCTTCCCATGGCAGAAAAACACCCCCAAAGCATGAGTACCACCCCCATGCTTCACAGTAGGGATGGTGTTCTGGGAGGTACTCATCATTCTTCTTCCTCCAAACACGTTAGTGGAATTATGACCAAAAAGTCTATTTTGGTCTCGTCTGACCACATCTTCTCCCGTGACTCCTCTGATTCAAATGGTCATTGACAAACTTAAGACGGGCCTTGACATGTGCTGGTTTAAGCAGGGGAACCTCCTGCCATGAATTAACCATGACGTCTTAGTGTATTACCAACAGTAACCTTGGAAACGGAGGTCCCAGCTCTTTTCAGGTCATTGACAGCTCCTCCCGTGTACCTGGGCTGATTTCTCACCTTTCTTAGGATCATTGAGACCAAGGTGAGATTTTGCATGGAGCCCCATGAGGGAGATTGACACATGTTTAGCTTCTTCCATTTTCTAATGATTGCCAACAGTGACCTTTTTTCACCAAGCTGCTTGGCATTTCCCCGACCCTTTCCAGCTTGTGGAGGTGTACATTTTGTCTCTATGTCTTTGGACAGCTCTTTGGTCTTGGCCATGTTAGTAGTTGGATTCTTACTAGTATGGGGTGGACAGGTGTCTTTATGCCATCCTCAAACAGGTGCACAATTTAGATTAAATGGAGTGGAGGTGGACTTTTAAAGGCAGAACATCTTTGAGGGTAGAATTCTAGGATAGACAGGTGTTCAAATACATTTGCAGCTGTATCATACAAATAAATAGTTAAAAAATCTAAATTGGTTTTCTGGTTTTTTTTTTGATTATGTCTCTCACAGTGGACATGCACCTACGGTAAATTTCAGACCCCTCCATGATTTCAGGGGAGAACTTGCAAAATAGCAGGGTGTTCAAATACTTATTTTCTGCACTGTATACATCAATACATAACATACATACAGATTACAAACACGATCTCACTATATTTCAATAGCCCTTTAAAACCTTGATGGTTATAATAATCTAATCTGAAATCCCCTCACTCTTCACTTGATATATCACACACGCATAGACATCTTTGGCATGAGTGATTCATGCTCGCACTAGATTCACCCCTATGTCACCTGGATTAACCACAACCCTCAGGAGGACTCACCAGCCCAACACATGACACCACCCATGACACCCATACAGCTCATATACAATCTAGCCCCATCCCCAGATTTCTAACAAAACATGTATGGGGACAGCTGGCTGGTTGGTGAGTGACTGGGTGGCAGGCATGCTGCCCCCCCCCATATGCAAATCACAAGGGGCACATGCACTACTAACATCCTCCTGTCTTATCCCTTCAGGGTGACCCATATGCATGGGACCCCATCTCATGACTCCTATATGGAACCCCCCATGGTACCCTGTTGTATTCCCCAAACTTTGTATGCCAGATCATTGGTACATGTTGCATGCTGCACAACTTCGCAGTGAGAAAGGGCCTGGAGATTGACATAAGTGATGACCTGACCCCTGAACCAGACAATCCCCCCCTAACCGAGGCTAACCCGTCTTCTGAGGGAAGAGCAGCGAGGAGCCAGCTCACATTAGGCATCTTTGCACGTTAAACACACACATTAATCATGGCACAATGAAAATGCATGCATGCACACCACTGTGGTCCCTAGCACAGACACATCACATCCTCATCACATTGGATTGGCACAAGCCCACCATGCAGGACTTGTGAGCAGCAATGCCATGCCACGGCTCCAATTATGTCACTGTAGTTTCATACACCATTCACACGGACCTGGGGATCACTTCTTCACCACAAATGAGGGTGACACCCCTTTTCCGGCAGGAATGTCACCCCCACATTCCAAAATCATTCACAAACAGAACCAAAAAAAAATTGACCAGCAAAAATAAAAAAATGCCCAGCAAAAATCTAATTTAAAAAAAAAAATTAACAACAAAGAAAACACGTAAAATACAAAAATCACTCTGCAAAACAGTCCCCAAATATCTCAAAGACACGTCACAAACAAACAAACAAACGCTAATAAACAACAGAACAAAAGCACCTTGCTGTATAGGAAGGGATACAAAGGGATGTACTTTTGCAAAGAAAGTGCGTTTGTGTCTGTCTATTTATGCTGTCTGCGTAGATCACAAAGTTGCCTGGGTCCACTTCCAATTTAACTGATTGCGCCGTTCCCGAGTTGTGAGCATGCGCACAGAGGTGCTGACCATGGTCTGCTTCATGCGCGCATGCGCGAGCCGGCCGGCCCTTCATTTGCATGGGGTCACGGCTCATTTCAATGTAACACGTCCCACATCCTTCCCAATTTGAATTACTCCGCCTGAAATTACGTTGCACCAGGTGCTAATTTCTGCGCAAATCAAACGAGAATATGGTGATTGCGCCGCTACATTGCGCCAGTCTAACGTAAAGGAGGTGCGCTACGCCAGTCAAAATATGCGGCCGATGTACGTGTAATCTGGCCCTTTTTTTTACCCTTTACAACCCTTTTAAGGGTACCTAAAAATTCTCCTGAGAGTTTTGTAGGATATATATATATATATATATATATATATATATATATATATATATATATATATATATATATATATATATATACATATATATATTTATATGTATATATATATATATATATATATGTATATATATATATATATATATATATATATATATACAGTATATATATATAATAATTTGCCTATGAATAATTTTGCAGTCGACAAACTTTTGAAGCAGAGTATATTTCACCAAAATCACCAAGCTCATTCCATGCAGTTCTCTACCTAAATACGACATGATCATTTGCATGCTTCTCTCCCAGACTGGTCCTTAAGTGTTTCTATGCAGGGCCGCTGATAGGGCAGTACAACCAGCACTGTTGCACTGGGTCCACTTCCATCAGCTACACAGTGGGCCCGGGCATCATTATAATTTGTTACTGCTTTAAAAAAAAGGGGCGTAGTTGAAGGGGCACCGTCAGGTAGGCTGTACGAGGCCCCATGATTTCTAACAGTGTTCCTGTTTCTATGCATGTGACTTGGACATTGAATTGCGAGCAACTTTAGCAGACTGAAATTGATGTGAATAGATTTCTGTACTCTGTAATGCTCGGCAAAATATGTTGGCACTGTATTATATATAACAAGAAAGGTTTGCTGAGTACTGATTTTCATAATTGGCGTGGATCTTCACTAGCAGTTATATCAAAATGTAATGCCTGAGCTGACAAAGTTGGATGACCTCTGCTATAGAGTATGTGAATGAAAACTCAGATCGTAGAAACTAAAAGCTGTATCTGGTAGCTGACAGCATCAGCTGTCATGGCATACATTTTTCTCGGCAATGTGCTCTAAACTGATGATTTGAATTTCCCAGAGGAAAAATACTTTAAAATAAAAAAGTAATTTACATGACAACTTTTTAGAACCATAAACTTTTTCACTTTGTCTTTGCATGTCTGTTATTTACTTGTGGCATCTGTCACTGAATAAAATGGGATACAGCAAAACTTTTCATATTAAAATGACAGGTCAGTTTTGTTTGTTGCATGCATATTTTAGACATTTAACTAGGGTTGTCCCGATACCACAAGTACCGATACTTTTTTTCATGTGCTCACCGATACCGAATACCGATACTTTTTTTAAATGTCATGTGACAGTTTTCAAACCACAATACAGACTAAGGATATTTTCTTTAGAATTATGAAGAACTCTAACTCAAGACATTATAAAAGAATACAAATTTTTAAAAATGAATAAAAATGTTTTATTTGCTTGTCACGCATTAGTAAAAAACTCAAAGAATTTTCACAGAACATGTTGATAAATACAAAAAAAGTATCGGCAGAAGCATCGGGAGCATTTGCGCGAGTAAAAGTACTCCCGCAAATACTAGTATCGGTATCGGGACAACCCTACATTTAACACAAAAAATGGCATTGATGAGTAATACAAAATGGAATTGTCAAATGACACAATGCAATTGACATGTCTATAAAGCTATTGTAAAAAGTAAGAAATATTACTGTGCAGGTGATAATAATCTAAGTGAAATAAAGCTGGTTGCAATATCACAACAAAAACAATTCTGCAAAAGCATACAGATTGAAAATTACAGCGCTAAATAAATGAGTTTTCCAGTAAATCATAAACAAATTGTGCTTGAACACTAAAGTGCATAGTGACAGATGAAAAAAAAAAGTACATTTAAATCATATCCAAAAAAAATTTGATTGTTTAGATCAGTTGTCTCCAAACTGTAGCCCGGGGGCCGGATGCAGGACTTTTACTTGCTGCTATCTGGCCCTTGGGGCATTATCCCCCCCCACTGTCTGCAACTAATGATAGGGCACTATTCCTTCCACTGACACCAACAATGGGGCACTATCACTGACACCAACAATTGGGAACTATCACTGACACCAATAGTAGAGCAGTATTACTACCACTGACACCATTGATGGGACACTATTCCTCCCATTGATACCAACAATGAGGCATTATTACTAACACTGACACCAAGGATGGAGCACAATATTAATTCCATTGACACTAACAATGAAGTACAAATACTACCACTGATACCAATGATGGGGCACTATTCCTCCAATTGATAGCAATGATGGTGCACTATTTCTCCCACTAATATTATTCAAGGGGAATGGTTTACTCCTACTGACGCCAGGACATTTTATGCTCCCACTGTTTGAAGGACAGTAAACTGGCCCTTTGTTCTAGAAGTTTGGAGACCACTGGTTTAGATTGTTTAGATCAGGGATCTTCAAGCTACGGCCCTCCATCTGTCCCATGAGGCATTGTAAAACTCTGACATTCGTAGACATGACTAGGCATGATGGGAATTGTAGTTCCTGAACAACTGGAGGGCCGTAGTTTGAGGACCCCTGGTTTAGATGGCTATCCACCATTATGCACCTCCACAGTGATAATAAACAGGATGTGAGCTTACCAGATCTCTAGACTCCACATTATAGGAATCTAGACAGGCGTTTAAATAATGACAGATCCAGCACTCAAAGTGAATCTCTCAGTGGTTAGACCGGAAAGGTAGATACCATGGCTGGCTGGACAAGCCCCTGGTGTTCCTCAGAAGTGACCACTAAGGAACAAAAAGGGCTCCACCTAATGTAAAACTGCAAAACACTTTTATTTTGAGAAAAGGTTACCAAACACTTACAGCAATCCAGCGAATATTCAGCGGTTAAAATGGTAGTTCCCAGGATAAAACAACTTGTATACAAGCTCAAATGACATGGTTAGTTCAGACATAGACTGCCCTACATGTTTTGCCATATGTGACATTATCGAGGAAAAAAAAAGTACAAAATATTGGGGGGTTGATTTACTAAAGGTAAATCCACTTTGCACTAAAAGTACATGTGGAAGTGCACTTGGAAGTGCATTTGAAAGTGTAGTCGCTGTAGATTTGAGGGGAAGATCTGAAATGAGGGGAAAATGTGCTGATATTATCATCCAATCATGTGCAAGAAAAAAATGCTATTTTTTTTTCCTTGCATGTCCCCCTCAGATCTACAGTGACTGCCAGCGTCTTCCAGTGCACTTGTAGTGCAAAGTGTATTTGCCTTTAGTAAACAAACCCCATTGTGTTGCATTGCTATAGCACTCAATAGGTATGAAATAAATGGAGAGTTTAAATTTCCCCCAAATGGTTGACAAGCATCAATTGCTTTAGGGAAAATTTCATCAATTTGGCAACAAACATTGGAGTCAATGGTGAAGGCAAATTTTTGTTGTTTTTTGTTGGTCATCGGGGATGCAATGGGCATTAAATAGCTTTTGAGGGTTATAAAAGATAGTTTTCTACACCTGTTTTGTGGAGCCTTGTTAATTTACATTTTTTTTTTCACCACAGTATGAAAGCACAAACTGCTTTTCCAACAAAAAACAAATTAAAGGGAAAAAAAACACAAATAAATAAAGTTCTTAATAAAATACAGTGGCCCAGATTCATAAAGCAATTACGCCTGTCTAACTGGTGTTAGACAGGAGTAATTTCAAATTTCGCGCGCCGTATCACTAGTTTGAATCCTCAAACCATGATACGGCGGCTTCGGGCTTCGATCCGAGAGGCTTACGTCTTCGTAAGCCTTCGGATCTACGCTGCGATATTTTTGCGGCTGCTGGGAGGAGTTTGCGTCGTTTTCATGCGTCGGGATATGCAAATGTGTTTTTACGGCGATCCACGAAGATACGAGCGGTCTTCGCAATCGCTTACGTCTGTTTTTTTTTACGTACTGTTAGACCAGCTTTTTGCTGGTCTAACGGTGCGTAGCCCATGTTAAGTATGGCCGTCGTTCCCGCGTCGAATTTAAATTATTATTATTTTTTTTGCGTAACTCGTTCGGGAATAGAAATGTCAGTAAACGACGCTACTCAAACAACGAATGACGTAACGACGTGATTTCGCGCAATGCACGGCGGGAAATTTGCGAACGGAGCATGCGCAGTTCGATCGCCGCGGGAACGCGCCTATTTTAAATCCTTCACGCCCCCTACTCGTCTAGATGGATTGCGACGGGAGAAATACACTACGCCGCCGTCGTTTACTGGACAAAATCTACCTGGATTCCACGTAGAGCCAGGTAAAAAACGGCGGCGTAGTGTATTTCTGATACGCTACGAGAATCCAATTCTCTCTGAATCTGGGCCAGTATATCTAAATACTCTTTACTCTTAAAAAATAAATAAAAAAAAATGATTTTTTCAAGCTAATTTTGCCTATGTAACTCAATGATTGAAACGGAGACTCTCCTTTTCACCTAATTGTTGCAAATAAGGAAATCTGTAATTTTGTAGAAAAATCTATTTTTCAAAAATCACTGTATCCATCTTTAGTTTTGAATCTCTTAATTTCACTGTGTTACAAGCAGTTGCCTGAATAATATTAAAGGAAAAAAAGTAGAGCACCCCAGAAGTCGCACATCTGTGGTGTCCTACAGAGATGAATAGATTGGCAACCTCAGCCTGACCATCCCACAGCGGTGATCCGCCTCCTGGCAACTACTGGCTATGTCCAGAAAGAGGAAGAACAAAAGAAGCCTTAACCTCCCTGGCGGTCTTCACGTGTGTGGCACGGGGTGAGATTTTTAAGCTAATATCGACTGACACACGCGCTTCTTTAGAAAAAGTTTACTCCTTTTCTCTGCGAGCAGCAGCTCGGCGGGCGGATGGGAGCTGTGTGTTCCGCCGATTCCCTTCCCTGACGTCGCGAAGGGGGGGGAACGGCGCCAAATAGCATTACATACAGTACACTGTAATCTTATAGCTTGTATGTAAAAAATACCCTCTAGTGGTCTGCTTCCCAATTTTATATAATAAAAACTCCTCCATGTAGATTGCTGCCCAAAAGTCACAAAAATTGTTTTAGAGCAAAAAAACAGCATAATAAATCCTAGAATTTAGCACATTTATGGGGAAATTCAAAAAAAAAAAAAAAAAATGGCAAAAATTCTGCAACCTAGTGATTTTGATTTGATTACTGAAAAACTTAATTATATTATCATTTGAATTTTTTATAATTATTTATTATATTATAATTTTTAATTAAAAAAAAAAAAAAAATCTCCCGGGATCTATTAGACGTTTGAATAGATTTAAGTGAGTTATTCAAGAATTACTCTACTATAATGGTACCGCTTTTAGCACCTAAAATCTTAAAGAATCATACCGAGGGAGGTTAAAAGCCCAGAGAAAGCAGACAAAATAGCATTGGTGCTTCCCTCTCTGCTTCCCAATCTCCTCCATCTGCCTCACAAACAAGCACCTAGGCACACAAGGGCAACCTACTGAAAAACTTGAAATCTCTCTCGTCAACTCTACTATCAGCAAGGCATAGAGGCAAGCCCTAACATTATAACTAATGACTCTGGGGAAGATACAAGGGAATTACCTGAGTCTATAGATGAATTTCCCACTAATAACCAACCAGTGATAGACACAGTGTTAAAGGACATGCTAATGTCTCTGAGAATGTCTCCTTGCATGCAGACATGATGTCCTGTATGCATAAATTCATCAAGGAATTACATGCCCTTAAATCCAGGGTGGATAATATTGAAGAAAAAAATGGGCGACTTTGCTGGCACCATAAATAATCTTGTGGGTGCTAAGGAAGCAAAAGATGAGGACATAGAGTGAGTAAAGGCCAAACCGGTGGACATTGAAGATAGATCTAGATGGAAAAATCCAAAAATCAGAGGCATACCTGAAACGGTACAAGCAGAACATCGCACCTACACCACTACTGTGTTTTAAGCTCTGTGACTAAAGACGGGATTCACTGTTTCCCTAAACCTAATCATCTGCCTGACCATGTTGGATCCCCTGTGCTAGCTCCTGTGGTCACTTTAAGGGCAATAGGGGGAACACGTGACGCCAGAGCACGATGTCCGCCGGCGCCTTGCGATCGCTTCTTAGGGAGCGAGAATGTCAGAGAAATAGAGAGATCAGGAACAGAAATCTCTCTCTACTGTCAGTCCACTCCCCCCACAGTTAAAAACTCCTCCCTAGGACACACGTAACCCCTTGATCGCCCCCTAGTGTTAACCCCTCCCTGCCAGTGACATTTATACAGTAATCAGTGGCCATTTTTAGCTCTGATCGCTGTATAAATTTCAATAGTCCCAAAAAAGTGTCAAAAGTGTCCAATCTGTTCACCACAATGTTGCAGTCCTGCTAAAAATTGCTGATCACCACCATTACTAGTAGAAAAAAATTATAATAAAAATGCCATAAATATATCCCCTATTTTTTAGACACTATAACTTTAGCGCAAACCAATCAATATACACTTTTTGCAATTATTTGGATATTTATTATAATATTTTGTTTATAGCGCAAAAAAAATGCACAGGTGATCAAATACCAGAAAAAGAAAGCTCTATTTGTGGGTAAAAAAAGGACATCAATTTTGTTTGGGTTCAATGTCGCACAATTGCGCAATTGTCAGTTAAATCAACACAGTGCCGTATCTCAAAATGTTCTCTGGTCAGTGAGGAGGTAAATTCTTCTGGGGTTAAAAGAAGCTCTTGGAAACCTGAATAGTGAATAATAAATGTTGTGTTTTGCCTTTTTACATTTTCATCTTAGTATGCAAATAATTAATATCTGGATTATTATGTTCTTTAATGTTTTAACATAGATGAAAATGTAAAAAAAAAAAAGGCAACTACAAATTTATATTGATTTAATAAGGCTCCATGCACACTGAAGCTGATAAACTGCAGTTTATTGGCGTTTTAGCTTTTTTTCTTTTAAAGCCCATAAACTGAACTCTATGTTAGCCTATGTGCCCATGCACACCTGGGCGTTTTTCAGTGTAAATGAGCTCTGGAGTTTATTGGCTTTTTTCTGAACACCCGAAATTTGCGTTCAAAGTGCAGTTCTTTGGCGAGAAAAAAAAAAAAACGCTCAAAAATGCCCCAAAACGCTCAAAAATGCACCAGCATTTTTTAGCATTTTTTTTATCCATTTAAAGTAAAAAAAAAAAAAAAAACTGATAAAAGCTATTGCAAAATCGCTAAAAAAACGTTGCAAGGCTCCCTGCAAAGCTACTGCCGTTTTTTTTATAGCTTTTATCAGCTTCAGTGTGCATGGAGCCTAAATCTGCAAAAAGCCTTATTTGTGGGGAAAAAAATGATTTTGTTTGGGTACAGCGTCACACAATCCGCGCAATTTTCAGTTAAAGCGTCACAGTGTGCAAAAAAGGGATTTTTAAATACAGCTTACCTGTAAAATCCTTTTCTTGGAGTACATCACGGGACACAGAGCGGCATATTCATTACTATATGGGTTATATGGAGTACCTTCAGGTGTGGACACTGGCAATCTCAAACAGGAAGTCCCCTCCCTATATAACCCCCTCCCCTAGAGGGAGTCCCTCAGTTTTGTAGCAAGCAGTATGCCTCCCAAAAATGTTCCCCAAAAGAGGGGTGGGAGCTCTGTGTCCCGTGATGTACTCCAAGAAAAGGATTTTACAGGTAAGCTGTATTTAAAAATCCCTTTTTCTTTCTCGTACATCACGGGACACAGAGCGGCATATTCATTACTATATGGGATGTCCGAAAGCAATGCTTTAATGAGGGGAGGGAGACATCTTCTCAAACGAGATTTAATTTAGAGGTATACTCAAATAATAATAATAATTCCAACTTAGTCAAGAAAAAACTTTTTTTTTTTTCTTTTTTACAACCAAGGGTGCCCCTGATCCCGAGGATCTTAAACTGCAGCCTGTAGTACTGCCTGTCCAAAGGCAGAATCCGCATTCCTTCTCACGTCTAGTTGATAAAACTTTGTAAACGTGTGGACTGATGACCACGTCGCCGCCTTGCATATCTGAGCCATAGAAATCTGATGGTGTGCTGCCCAGGAGGCGCCCATGGCCCTGGTAGAATGGGCCTTTACCGACAAAGGAGGAGGCAACCTCTTCAAACCGTAGGCCTGAATGATTAATTGTCTAATCCATCTCGAGATGGTGGATTTTGCAGCTGCCTGCCCCTTCTTGGGGCCATCTGGTAGAACGAACAACACATCTGTTTTCCGGATCTTTTCTGTAGCTTTAAGATAGGCCTTCATGGCCCGGACAATATCCAAGGTATGCAGCAAACCCTCCTTTCTAGATGTGGGTTTCGGAAAGAAGGATGGAAGTACCAAATCCTGGTTCAAGTGAAAATTGGATATAACCTTTGGTAGAAAGGAAGGATGGGGCCGGAGAACTGCCCTGTCCTTATGTAGAACGAGATATGGTTCCTTACACGATAAGGCTGCTAACTCTGACACTCTCCTGGCCGAAACTATGGCGACCAAGAAAACCAACTTTCTTGTCAGTAAAACTAAAGGAATCTCAGCCAACGGCTCAAAGGGTTGTTTCTGTAGAGTGGACAGGACAAGATTTAAGTCCCATGGACAAATTGGTGACTTGACAGGAGGATTAATACGCAAGACCCCCTGTATGAAGGTCTTTACCAGCGAGTGGGTGGCCAGCGGCCTCTGAAACCACACTGACAGAGCTGAAATCTGTCCCTTGATTGTGCTTAATGCCAGGCCTTTATCCACTCCTAGCTGGAGAAAACTTAACACCCTATCAATGGTATATTTGCGGGAATTCCATCTTTTGGATTCACACCAGCCTACGTAGTTCCTCCACACCCTGTAATAAATCACCCTGGAGGCCGGCTTTCTAGCCCTAATCAGGGTAGGAATTACCTGCCTAGACAGACCTCTACCCCTGAGAATCAGGGATTCAGCCTCCAGGCCGTCAAATTTAGACGTTGTAATGTAGGGTGGAGGATCGGGCCTTGTGAGAGTAGGTCTGGTCGTAGAGGAAGAGTCCAAGGGTCTCCCACTGCCATCTTCAGGACTAGTGAGTACCATGTTCTCCGGGGCCAAGCTGGAGCTACTAGAATGACTGGCTTGTGCTCCACTCTGATCCTGCGCAACAGGCGAGGAAGTAACTGTAGCGGAGGGAATGCATATAGAAGTTTGAATTGATGCCAAGGGCAAACCAACGCATCGGTTCCGCAGGCCATAGGGTCCCTCGCTCGAGACACGAACCTGTCTAGTTTCTTGTTGAACCTGGATGCCATTATATCTACGTCTGGCATTCCCCACTTCTGGCAGATTGTCTGAAAGACCTGGGGATGCAGAGACCACTCCCCCGGCGACAGAATCTGGCGACTTAAGAAGTCTGCCTGCAGGTTGTCCACTCCGGGAATGAATATCGCCGAAATGCAGGGTACATGAACCTCTGCCCACTGAAAAATCAAGCTCACCTCCCTCTGAGCGGCCTGACTCCTGGTTCCCCCTTGGTGGTTTATGTATGCCACCGCTGTGGCATTGTCTGACTGGATTCTCACCGGGGACCCCTGTAATCTGGGGGGCCATGCCAGAAGGGCTAGGCGAGCAGCTCTGATCTCCAAGATATTGATGGGGAGCTGCCTCTCTGTTTTCACCCAAGTTCCCTGGCGAGAGAACCCCTCGAAGACCGCCCCCCAGCCTGCCAGGCTGGCGTCTGTGGTAACTACCTTCCAGACAACAGGGCTGAAGGATCTTCCCTTTAGAAGATTCTGAGGGTTCAACCACCAGGCCAGGCTTTGTCGGACCCTTGATGATAGCGTCAAAGGGGACTCTAAGGCATGTGCTCTCTTGCCCCAGGCTGCTAGAATAGCTGCCTGTAGGACGCGAGTGTGGATCTGAGCGTATGGTACTGCCTCGAACGTGGCCACTAGCTTGCCTAGTAATCGCATACACAGGCGAATAGTTGGTTTTTTCTTGCTTAGAACCAACTGAACCAACCCCTTGATAGCCTCGATCTTTACAAGGGGCAGGAACACCCTTTGCTGTTCTGTGTCTAACCTCATGCCGAGGTATTCCAACTGCTTTGTAGGCTGGAACGCTGACTTTTCCCGGTTTAGGACCCAGCCGAACCCTTCGAGGTACTGAACCGTGAGGTTTACTGCCTGTTGCAGACACGGCCGTGAGTGATCTATGATTAAAAGGTCGTCCAAGTATGCTAGGACTGTGACCCCTTGGATCCTTAGATTGGCCAGAACTGGGGCTAGAATCTTCGTGAATACCCGGGGGGCCGTGGCCAGCCCGAAGGGGAGCGCCCTGAATTGGAAGTGTCGCTGCCCCACCGCGAAGCGTAAAAATCTTTGATGCGACTGAAAGATTGGTACATGAAGGTAAGCATCCTTTATGTCTATGGAAGCCAGAAAATCGTCCCTCTGAAGCGTGGCGACTGCTGACCGGATGGATTCCATCCGGAAGGAACGAACCCTTAGGTAACCGTTTAATCTCTTTAGGTCCAAGATTGGCCTGACATCGCCGTTGGGCTTTGGTATGACAAAGAGATTGGAATAGAAACCTAGCCCTTGCTCTTGGGCTGGCACCTCTATTATTACGTCCTGGCAAAGCAGGTGATCCAAAGCTGCCAGCATCGAGGCCTTCTTTGCTGGATCCTTTGGTAGCCTTGACTCTTGAAAATGAGGCGGAGGAAAGTTTAGAAACTCCAGTCTGTAGCCTGCGGTTACAGACGCCCGGACCCATTTGTCGGGGATCTTGGCTTCCCAAACTTCTGAGAAGAAACGAAGCCTTCCCCCCACCCGCGAGAGTGGGGGCGCCCCTTCATAAGGCAGACTTAGGGGCTGTCTTTGTCGGCTTGCGATACCATGGTCTCTTACCTCCAGGGGCCTGTCCCTGAGATCTACTGTTAACGTTGGATCGTGCAGGCGGCCGTCGATACTGCCTGGAATTTGAGGGCCCTGAGACAGGAAAGAGCTGCCTCTTAAATGTAGGAATGTCTTTTTGACCGGTAAAAGGGTACTTTTGCCACTTGAAATAGTCTGAATGTATTTATCCAGATCCTCCCCGAAGAGTCGTCCTCCATGGAAGGGAAACCCTGCCAGAAGCTTTTTGCATGGGGGCTCCGCCGCCCAGTTCTTCAACCATAAGAGCCTTCTCATGTGCACCAAAAATAGTGATAAACGAGAGGCCTGCTGGATGGAATCCTTTATAGCATCTACCGCAAAACACAGAGCTCTGGGAATGTCAGAAAACTCTTCTGCCTGTTGGGTAGGCATGTCTTTTAGCATTTCTTTTGTCTGGTCCTTTAACGCCTGACAAACTCCAATTGCAGCCACAGCTGGCTGTACCACTGCTCCTGCCGTAGCAAAGGATGCTTTTAAAAGTGTCTCTAACCGTTTATCAACCGGATCTTTAAACATATGTATGTTTTCCACCGGGCAAGTTAGTGATTTATTCACACATGAGATGGCTGCATCCACCACTGGGAGCTTCCACCTCTTGGAGAATTTTTCCTCCATGGGGTAAATGACCGCAAATCTCTTCGGTGGCAGAAAAATCCTGTCCGGCCGTACCCAATCCCGAAAGATCAATTCCTCCAAGAGAGGATGGACCGGAAAAACTGCGTTGCTTAAAGGAGCTTTCAAAGAGCCCAGAGAGGATACCGGAGGAACCTGAGGCTCTGGCAATGGTAAACTAAATGCCGAGCGGACCATGTCCGTCAAAGACTGCACCCACAGTCTCTCTGTCTGGGAGTCTGAAAATGGTTCCTCAGAGGTAGATCCCTCAATCCCTGAACCCTCTTGGTTCAGGTCTAGTTGATCCTCCTGCGATTCCAATTCCTCCGGAGAGAGAATTTCAGCATCTGAGGATACACCTCTTGGTGATGGGGATCTAACCCGTTTCTTGCCAGGAATAGCTCTAGCGATCAATGCTGCTATTCTCTCTTCTAGCCCCCCTAGGGATACAGCTAGCATCTCCTCTGTGATAAACACAGGGCTGGGCTGATCTGGGCCAGCCTCCGCACCAGACCCCCCTAATGGCTCATCCAAGGCGACCTTTATGGGAATAAGTTGCGGGGAAAGTATCGGCATATCATCAGAATCAGAGGGGGAACCCCTTTGTTTTTTGGTCTTTTTTGTACCCTTTGACCCCGAACCTTTGGAAGCCATAATACAAAATCGAGGGACTCCGCCAACAACAACAGACTGTAGTGGCCAGGAGTACAAAACTAGAGCTTAGGGGACAATAGCTCACTAATGCCCAAAAACTGATGGGGCCCCGTATGTTTTTTTTTTTTTTTTTTTTTTTTTTTAAATATATATAAGTCTCTTTCTTTTTTTTTTTTTTTCAAACATACAGCGACCCCAAACTTAGTTTGCCAGCCTCCAACCTGTTGCAAAAAGGGGGATTTCTTGGCTTAACAGAAAGGCATTGGAACAAAGTCCAGCATGTACTACCCCTCTTCCGCCACCGGGAGTCACTGTTCTGCCGCTCTGCGTCCTCTCCCTTTGAGATCAGCCTCAGACTGAGCACTGACAATGCCTGCTGATCTATAACAGCACAAGGCGCGCCCCTGTATGACGCTGCAGGCACGCCCCCCCCCCCGCCCTCCCCTCCGAACGGCGCGAAAAACGTCTATAAGACGTGCGCGCGCACGCGCGCGCGCGTATGCCGGAGCAGGAAGAACATGGAGGAGCCGCGCTGCTGGAGACCCAGGACTGCAGTACCAGGCGGCAGATTCAAACCCCTGGCCAGGTAGGACTCTCCAAAAGGCCCCATAGGGATCCTTACCAGTCCTAGGAAGAAAGCAGCAGGTAGCTAGCAACACAATTCTTAGACAGGGGAACCTAGTGATGGGGGAAATGGGATCATCCTGTCTTTCTCAGACATAGTGATCAAGGTTGCCAATGCAGAGCATACTTAGGCTACCCCCCTTTTAGGTTACCCCGGAGAGCCTGCTGTCAAACCAAGTCCCGCAGGCTCCCCTCTTACCTGCTCCATGCTGCAGGATGTTTGTCTAGCCAAACGATCCAATCTTCTCCCATCTCCGTGGGTAGCGTAATAGACCTTCAGGCCCTGGGGTCCTATGAAGGTACCCACTGTCCTGGACCTATATAGCACCCTGGCAAACAGGAACTTATGGTCTTTATGAACTCCAAGTCCTGGGCCCAGGGTCCAGCCCTCCAAAGAGGAGCATTATAGGCAAAACCCCACGGTTTGGGGCCCGGGTACTGTCCACTTTGGCACTGAGGCTCTTTGGACAGATCCGGTTAGCCCGCCCTTAATCCCAAGGATGTGGAGCAAAGCTATTCCGTGACCAACACCTAAGACACTGGCGAAAAAACTGAGGGACTCCCTCTAGGGGAGGGGGTTATATAGGGAGGGGACTTCCTGTTTGAGATTGCCAGTGTCCACACCTGAAGGTACTCCATATAACCCATATAGTAATGAATATGCCGCTCTGTGTCCCGTGATGTACGAGAAAGAAAATGGCCTGGTCAGGAAGTGGGCAAATCTTTCCGTGGCTGAAGTGGTTAAGCATTGGTTGGCTTCACTGAACATGCTCCGTGTTCTGTGTTCCTTGGGCAGTGCAATGTATTATTCTTTATTTTTATTTTAAATACCTGGTCACCTTGCTTTGATTTCTCATGATTGTGCTACATTTAGAGTAGGAATAACATACCCATAATAGGAAAATCTAGTTTTAATCTGTTTAAAGAGTAATCAAGCAACATGGTGGACAAAGAGTGTGGTTATATAATTACAATTGATCTCATCAGTTTTTATTTATGACCACAGCATATTGATGCTGTTTATGTATCTAAAGTTGAATACAATACTACATACAGACTCCTAATGAAGTAGGGTTTTAAAGCAAATTATTAAATGCATTTAACATGTTCTTTCTCTTTTTTTCAGTGGGTTAAGCGTGAGCTTGCTCATTATGCACAGGAAGTAAAAAGAAATCTTTGCTATAAAAGGATAAAATTGCACTGGCCATATCAGTATTTTAATCTAAAGTTCAATTGCTACCTAATTTACATTTCTGAACAATCTGAAGCTATTTCCTAACAAATGAGGGTCAGTAACATTTTATTCACAGTTGGAAAAACTGTTCTGAAACATGCGGACTGATTGCTTTCATTATGTTTAATTAGATTCTATCACACTTGTGAAGAGAAATGCAGCAGGATTTAATCTGCAAAAGTTCTAGGCCCTGAACTAACATGCGTTTGTAAACAGAAAAAAAAAAACAATATTGAAGTAGATATCCATCAATCCATCCAAGTATCCATCAATGTGTCAAGAAAAGTTTAATCTCTTGAGTTGCTGTATGGGGAAGGCCAAAGGAAAGGGTTAACATTTATTTTGGAATGTATGTTCATATAAGATACTTGAAGGCTCCATGTAGACCCATTGGGTTTGATTTACTTAAGGCAAAGAGGCTGTTCACTTTGCAAGGGAAGTTGCACTTTGCAGAAAATGTTCCCTTAGGTTAGTGAATGTGGTGTAATTCCACTTTGAAAAAAATGCCCAATGAAAGAAAAAAAAAAAGCAGAACTTTTTCTTGCACATGATTGGATGATGGAAGTCAGCAGACTCTCACCCTATTCACTAAGCTCTGGAGAAGAAGTCACGTGATGAAGACGACATGCAGAACTTCAGAATGGGTAAGAGCATCAGAGTGGGGAAGAAAAGGGATTTAAGTGACTTTGAACTTGGGATGGTTGTTGGTGTCAGAAGGCAGGGGTGGGGGGGGGTCTGAGTATTTAAAAAACTAAAAAAGATCAGGGATTTTAATGCACAACCACCTCTAGAGCTTATAGAGAATGCCTTGTTGAGGTCAGAGGAGAATGGGCAGACTGGTTTGAGATTATAGAAAGGCAACAATAACTCAAATAACCACTTTTTACAACCAGGGTATGCAGAATACAATCTCTGAATGCACAACACATCCAACCTTTAAGTAGATGGGCTACAGCAGCAAAAAGCCACATTGGGTGCCACTCCTGTCAGCTACAAACAGGAAACTGACTCTACAATTCGCACAGGCTCACACAGAATTGGACAATAGAAGATTGGAAAAAACATTGCTTGGTCTGATAAGTCCCGATTTGAGTTGCTACATTCAGATGGTAGGATCAGAATTTGACATAAACATGAAAGCATGGATCCATCCTGCCTTGTATCAATAGCTCATGCTGGTGGTGTAATGGTGTGGAGGATATTTTCTTGGCACACTTTGGGTCCCATGGTACCAATTGAGCATTGTTTAAATGCCACGGCCTACCTGAGTATTGTTGCTGACCATGTCTATCAATTTATGACTACAGTGTACCCATCTTCTGATGGCTCCTCCCAGCAGGATAATGCACCATGTCACAAAGCTCAAATTATCTCACCACTGGTTTCTTGAGAATCACTGTACACCAATAGCCTCCACACTCACCAGATCTCAATCCAATAGAGCACCTTTGGAATGTGGGGGAATGGGAGATTGGCAACTGGGTGATGCTATCATGTGAATATGGACCAACATTTCTGAGAAATGTTTCCAACACATTGTTGAATCTATGCCACCAAGACTTAAGACAGTTCTGAAGGCAAAAGTGGGTCTAACCCGGTACTAACAAGGTGTACCTAATGAGTGTATATTTAAAGTTAAAGTCCAGTGCGATCTCTGTTTTTTCCTATTGATTTGCTGCTATAACTTTTTACGACTTTTTAAAACCAACATGCCTCAAGCTACTCTGTCCAAGTCTATACTTTAAAGAAAGATAAATCGTATCTTGAAGAAATAGATGGTGAGACCTCCAGATCTCGCCCCTAGTTTATCATTCCTTTGCCATCAGAACCGTTTTTGTCACATTTTTTTTTGTACACATGCTAAAATTCTCATTTTAACATTATATAGTCTACATTTTCTGAAAGCAGAATGACTAAGCAGTATGAATAGGCGCTAAATATTAGTGCGAAACGCATCAACTGTGTGTACTATTTTTTCTGTGGCCTGTAGTGTTTTTATCCTGTTTTACCAATAAAAGGCAGCACAGATTTTTTTTGGAGTGCGGCTGTCCAAGATTTTTCTTTATTTTCTGCTACATGCATTGCCAGCACCCGTGGTTTCTGAGAGGAGGTAATCACTAAGCAGACCCACCTGCTCCTATCTGCTCTGCATTTTCTACTTGGCCCAGCAGCAGGGAAGGAGGAGGGGGGCAAACTTCCAGGAGATTAGGCCGAGGCTCGTCTCCAGAAGTTGGGCAGGGGACTTGTCAAGTGGACCTTGTTCCCCCCACCCCCTGAAAGGTCCCAAATGCCACTTTTGAGTGGAACTCCGCTTTAAAAAAATACATAAATGCATTTTAAATGCAACTAGTGTACAACAGCAGTCAGAGTGTGGAAGGGAGTGGCAGCATTTGGGGTCAATCAAGTATCTGCCATGTATCATGAACACACTGACAGTAGAAGAGAGCAAGGGAATGCTCTCATCAGACAATTTCTGCTCCTCCACTGTTCACAAACAGAATGGGGGAAGAAAGGTAAACTAGCTGTATTGCTAACTGCAACAGAAAAAAATAGTCAGGTCACCAGCCCAACTGAGCTGTATGGAAAAGTGGGGTAAATCTTAGGACTTAATGGACAGAAATTACAGGTGATACTCTAAGGCCTCGTACACACGATCAAATCTGTCCGCTGGAAATGGTCCGCTGGACCGTTTCAGCAGACAGATTCGATTGTGTGTACGGCCGAGCCGACGGATTTGGCCACCCGACAGATTTCAAAGCATGCTTTGAAATCTATCGGGTGGGAATCCGTCCGCCCGACATGTCTGCTGGTTAGTACACTTACCAGCAGACATGTCGTCCCGCACCGCCGCCGAATGAATTCGGCGCATGCGCAGAAGTGTTTTACTTCCTGGTGCGGTGACGTGGCGGCGTCAACGTCACTGCCACGTCACCGACACGTCAGCGCGCCGTCTGCTGGCGGGGATTTTGGTTTGCTCGTGTGTACACGCGAGCAAACCAAAATCCCAGCAGACAGATTTGTTCAAATCTGTCGGATGGACAGATTTGAACAAATCTGTCTGCTCGTGTGTACAAGGCCAAAAAATGTGAATACTGTGCAAAAGTTTATTTATTTCACTAATACAACTTAAAATGTGAAACTAATATATGAGATAGACTCATTACATGCAAAGCAAGATAGTTCAAGCCGTGATTTGTCATAATTGTGATGATTATGGCTTACAGCGCATGAAAACCCCAAATCCACAATCTCAGAAAATTAGAATAATACCCGCAATAAATAAAACAAGGATTGTACATAGAACAATATCGGACCTCTGAAAAGTATGAGCATGCATATGTACTCAGTATTTGGTTTGGGCCCCTTTTGCAGCAATTACTGCTTCAATGCAGCGTTGCATTGAAACCATCAGCCTGTGGCAGTGGTGAGGTGTTATGGAAGACCAGGATGCTTCAATAGTGGCCTTCAGCTCTTCTACATTGTTCGGTCTCATGTCTCTCATCTTTCTCTTGGCAATGCTCCATAGATTCTCTATGGGGTTCAGGTCAGGGGAGTTTGCTGGCCAATCAAGCGCAGTAATCCCACAGTCATTGAACCAGGTTTTGGTGCTGTAACGGTCACCACCGTTTACGACCTTCCATCAACCCAAGACAGCTTATCCGACACACCGACAAACCAGCAGACACGATCCATATCAATTCCCCAGAAAATGAGACTCACAGCTCTATCCTCTGGTTTCAAAATGAATGAATACTTTAATGGTACACTCTCAGGTTTTTTATACAGTTCAAGCACGAAAGGAACAAATAAACTCTCCACCCCCACCTCATCACACACTGGGGCTAATTACTAATTAGTATCCAGACATTTCGGCACTGGTCTATAATTAACATGGACTAATTACTACACATGAGAAGTCACATTCCTTTAGATAATGGCATTCAGTTGAGTTAATTACTAATTGTAACAGAATGCATTATCCAGACAGCCTGGCTCCGCATAGCTCAACAAGTTCCCCTAAACATAATTGACATGCTAATTCAATACACCTGAAGAGAGACATATGACCTTTAGAGTCAAAACACATCTATTATCAATGGGCTTTAAACAGTGTTATCACACAATGAAAGGTCTTTAAAAAGCCTGACTCACTTAGCATCTCAATAGCCTGGGCTAAGCATTGAAATAGTCATTCTTATTGACTGGTAGGGTCAGAATAAACCAACACTTGTAATATCTCAAGATATCCTGCAATACATGAATTATCAGTAATCTCATGTAATTGATTTCTCAGTCACTCTATGGCCCTATTGGACATAAAGTGACCCTAGACATAAGAGTCCTTGGTGACGCCGGCACAGGAGCACTCCGCATCCCTCAAAAGTCTCTGGGTGTCACGGGTCAACCCGTTACAGGTGCATTTGGCAGTGTGGGCAGGTGCCAAGTCCTGCTGGAAAATGAAATCAGCATCCCCATAGAGCTCATCTGCGGAAGGAGGCATGAAGTGCTCCAAAATCTCCTGGTAGACAGCTGCTATGACCCTGGTTTTGATAAAACACAGTGGACCAACACAGCAGATGACATGACTTCCCAAATCAACACAGACTGTGGAAACTTCACACTGGTCTTCAAGCATCCTGCAGTGTGTGCCTCTCCATTCTTCCTCCATACTCTGGCTCCTTGGTTTCCAAATGAGATGCAAAATTTGCTCTTATCAGAAAAGAGGACTTTGGACCACTGAGCAACAGACCAGGTCTGTTTTTCTTTAGCCTGGGTAAGACTGTTCTGACATTGTTTGTTGTTCAGGAGTGGCTTGACAAGAGGAATACGAAATTTGAAGCCCATGTCCAGGATCCGTCTGTGTGTGGTGGCTCTTGATGCACTGGCTCCAGCCTCAGTCCACTCCTTGTGAAAGTCCCCAACACTTTTGAATGGCCTTTTCCTGACAATCCTCTCCAGGCTGCAGTCATCCCTGCTGCTTGTGCACCTTTTTCTTCCACACTTTTTCCTTCCACATAACTTTCTATTAATGTGCTTTAATACAGCACTTTGGGAACATCCAACTTCTTTTGCAATTACCTTTTAAAGGCTTTCCCCCCTTTGGAGGGTGTCAATGATGGTTTTCTGCACAAGTGTCGGGTCAGCAGTCTTTCCCATGATCGTGATTCCTACTGAACCAGACTGAGAGACCATTTAAAGGCTCAGGAACCCTTTGCAGGTGTTATGGCTTAATTAGCTGATTAGAATGGGACACTTTGAGCCTAGAATATTGCACCTTTTCACAATATTCTAATTTTCTGAGATTGTGGATTTGGGGTTTTCATGAGCTGTAAGCCATAATCATCACAATTATAACAAATCACTGCTGGAATGATCTTGCTTTGCATGTAATGAGTCTATCTCATATATTAGTTTCACCTTTTAAGTTACATTAGTGAAATAAATTAACTTTTGAACAATATTCAAATTTTTCCAGTATCACCTGTATATCCTTTGATATTTGCCATAAATCTATCGTTTATTTTTTGCTGTGTAGCTCTTTGCCCAAAGTTTAGCTTTACATAAATATTTTTTAATTTTAAAATAATTCAGTGGGTGTGTAAAGACTTTCGTAAATTTTTAAACATTAGTGTTAGTTTCAATTGTTTTTGTATGTCATTTTCTCTTAAGAAGTCAGAGAGTAATTCAATGCATTATATGATTTGATGGTTTTGCACACAATGTAATAGTTTATTTTTTTACTGTGAACACTGGTGCTATGTAAAGGTATTATTGAATTAGTTATTGTGTGAACATTACTGTTTACAGAAATGTATTATATTATTTTTCTTATAAACATTAATTAGCAGTTAATTTATTATACATTCATTTGGTTCTTTAAGTAGAACATTAGTGTTTTTTCAGCTAACTATTGGTATGTACTGTACATAAAGTTGCATCCCATCCATGCTGTGCTTTCTTTCTCAGTAAAAGCCTATTCTCTGGACAGTGTACATCAGAGCCATCATTAAAGAATTAAATTGCAGAGTTTGCAACACAATGCACAGGGTAGATGGCTTTTCTTATACTTAATGTTCTCATGGAAATATTTTGGAAGGAATGCTAATCACATTAATATACATACAGATAGGTGATTTCTCTAGTTTATTCATAGGTACATAAATTATTAACATGAATATCTATCTCAGCTGGGGTGTAAACTATTTACTTATTTATTTCCCTTATGTCTACAGCGTTGACACATTATGCAGCATTTATCAAAGTACATAGATCTATTCACATCAATTTCTGCCCCCGAGGAGCTCAAAGTCCTACAGAGGTCCTTCAAGTATACACCACACACAGTTTAAATTGTTCTAATAGAAGTAAATAATAAATAATAATAAAGTATTCTAATGTTTCTATATACATGTGAAAAAGATTGGTTTAAAATACTTGTAAACTTTATTGGCACTAAAAGAGACACTTCACCTTCTTATTCCATCTTATGTATTTCCCCCCCAATACTGTGGGCTCATGGTACAGCATGCTCAATGATTAGGCCCAGTAGCGAACACAAAAACACGTCAGAGGGAGGCCATAGGTGGTGTGTGTTTTTGGCTGCAAATATCAAAAAGCTTTTGTGTGCAAGAAATCCGAGGTGAGAAACTTTATTACTTTTGTATGCAGAGAGTGCAGGGAGGTGACATAACCTAGAGCACCCACAGGTGGAAGGGCACAAGACGTAAAAGCGGGTCAAAGGATACCGTATATAGTCACATAGTTACATATTAGGTGGGGTTAAAAAAGACACAAGTCCATCAGGTCCAACCTCTGTGTGTGATTATATGTCAGTATTACATTGTATATGCCTGTATGTTGCGGTCGTTCAGGTGCCTATCTAATAGTTTTTGGAAACTATCAATGCTCCCGATGAGACCACCGCTTGTGGAAGAGAATTTCACATTCTTACCGCTCTTACAGTAAAGAACCCTCTACGCAGTTTAAGGTTAAACCTCTTTTCTTAATCTTATTGAGTGGCCACCCATCTTGTTACTCTCCCTTCTGCAAAAAAAATTAAATAATCTCTATTGTGGGGTCACCAGTATGGTATTTGTAAGTTGGAATCATATCCCCTCTCAAGCGTCTCTTCTCCAGAGAGAATAAGTTCAGTGCTCGTATCCTTTCTTCATAACTAATGTCCTCCAGTCCCTTTATTAGATTTGATGCCCTTCTTTGTACTTGCTCCATTTCCAGTACATCCTTCCTGAGGACTAGTACCCAGACAGCATACTCCAGGTGAGGCTGGACCAGAGTCTTGTAGAGTGGGAGAATTATCGCTTTATCTCTGGAGTTTATCCCCTTCTTAATGCATGCCAATATTCTGTTTACTTTGTTAGCAGCAGCTTAGCATTGCATGCCATTGCTGAGCCTATCATCTACTAGGACCCCCAGGTCCTTTTCCATCCTAGATTCTGCCAGAGGTTCACCCCCTAGTGAATAGATTGCATTCATATTTTTGCCACCCAAATGCATTATTTTACATTTTTCTACCATAAATCTAATTTTCCATGTAATTCCCCACCCCATTAACCTCCCTGGCGGTATGATTCTTTCAGATTTTAGGTGCTGAAAGCGGTACCATTATTTTGCATGGAAATTTGGCGTTTTATACTGTAGGCTTGTAAAAATTAGGAATAACTCACTTAAATCTGAGTCTAATAGGCATCCCGGGTATGACATTTTTTAAAAACAAAATTATAATATAATAAATAATTATAAATAATTATAACAAATAATAATCTAATTATAATAAAAATTATTCAATAATGTAATCAAATCAAATTCACTGAAATTTGCTCAGTTGCAGAATTGTCGCTGTCATTATTATTACATTTTTATGACGAATTTCCCCACAAATCGCTATCGCTCAATTCTGCAAGTGATTCTAATTTATTATCGCTGTTTTTTAGCTGCTCTAAAACCATTTTTGACATAAAGGGACACTTTTGGTTGCTATGGGCAATCTACAGTTTGCAGGGAGAAAGAACACTTTTTATTATGTAAAAGTGCATGTAGGACACATGGCAGACCCCTAGGGACAAGGGGGGGGTGTATTTTTTACATACAGTACTGTAATCTATAAGATTACAGTATACTGTATGTAATGTGTTTGTTTACATTTTTGAATATGGCCCCGTTCTCCGCCCCCGTGCGTTGTAACGTCGCAGGGAACAGAGCTCGGCGGCACACGGGACACTGTGTGAATCGAGCGAGCACCTGCTCGCTCACACAGCGTGGATGCATCGCTGGATCCACGGACAAGGTAAGTAAACCAATCCTGTGGATTCAGCGAGGCGAGCCCGAGTCTGACTCGAGGTTACTGATCGCAGCACAGAAATCTAACCCCGAGTCAGACTCGGGAATACTGCCAGGGGGGTTAATTTGTTCAGATCTTTTTGCAAGGTTTCCACATCCTGCGGAGCAGTAGTAGTATTGTCCGCAAATACAGAGATTGGAATGTTTACCCCATCCTCCAGGTCGTTTATGAACAAATTAAATAGGATTGGTCCCAGCACAGAACCCTGGGGGACCCCACTACCCACCCCTGACCATTTCGAGTACTCCCCATTTATCACCACCCTCTGAACTCGCTCTTGTAGCCAGTTTTCCATCCATGTACTCACCCTATGGTCCATGCCAACGGACCTTATATTGTACATTAAACGTTTATGGGGAACCGTGTCAAATGCTTTTGCAAAATCCAGATACACCACATCTACAGGCCTTCCTTTATCTAGATGGAAACTCACCTCCTCATAGAAGGTTAGTAGATTTGTTTGGGAAGAACGATTCTTCATGAATCTATGCTGATTACTATATAAATGTAGTATATTCCAGCTTCCAAATCTTTAGATAAGGCTTTATTTACTTTATTTTCACCTGGTGATACTGCCAGTAACACAATTCTTGTCTGAGCGTAACACTATTCACTCACTGCACTTTATCAACTGTCACCCTAGGACAGGATTACAGAATACCTACCCCTCTACTCTTCTCCAGAACATAGGTGGGAGTATCTTCTGTAGAACTGGGAACATTGTAACTGATGTATCATTAGAACAAGCGCTGGAGTTATAAGGGGGCAAAAGGGTAAATTGCCCCAGGCCCCCCTGCCAAAAGGGCTCCAGACTTCCTTTAATGTAATAATTATAACATGATTTTTATTATTAAAAAAAAAAGTATGTGTGGGTGTCAGGATACAGAACAGTTAAGCACAAATTCAAAGGCAAAGGAAGGGAATCAGACAAGTGTATTTTTCAGAACATAACATAACTGAAAATGACATTTCAATTCACGTTAAAATCCAACTTTTATATTTCAGTTTAAATGAGCCAAATACATTCCAGGTGTATAAAAACAAAATGTCAAGTGTCAAGTCTTGGGCTGAGCTCTCCAATCAGGAGGGAGCATACGTTTGCTGTTGGATCACTGCAGATGGACCACTGCTTCCACACAGACAGCAAGGGTTCTTCTTTCTAAAGAAAAACTATAAGGACCCATCATTTTGTGTTGCAGTGATATACAGCAATGCATGTTACATGCAATGTTATTCATTGTGAATGGCACCTCAAGGCACTAAAGAAGTAAAAAAAAAAAACATATGTATAGCAGCGTACCACAACAGATGACCACACAACATTGTGTTGCTTTAAAAATTCTGTGTCATGTCCAATTTATGTGGTGTATTTATTTAATATTTGTTAAAGCTTCAATTGAGCTTTAACCCCTTTCCACCTGGTCTATAATAAAATGATGGCTGGGTGGGAGCACTGTAGTTCTGGGAGGACATTACTTTATGTCCTCCTAAGAACGTGCCTCTCACAAAGCCGCAGGGCCTTGCAGTGGCGCGATCTGTTACTGCTGTGTCCACCAGATTCGGCCGATGACTGATCACCTCATCTGCCTGCTGTAATGTGATTGCTGTGACCAATCATAGCAGATCACAAGACAATTGTACACAATGGATGGCTTCCTTTAATGCTATCCATTGTGTACAATTGTGTTGCTAGCTGTGATTGGTCACAATGAACACATGGTACAGACTGGCCAATCTATACCATGTGATTAGCTTTCACCAATCACATCTAATCACAACAAAAGTAATTGAATGAACTAGGTTTATTCAGTAACAATGGTTGATTATATCAATGAAATTCATTGGTATTTACAATCATAATGTGTAAAAAAAAATAAAAAAATAGAAAATCCTAATCACTTCTTCAGAGTAGCACAGTGTTACTATGGTGAGGCCTCATACATACGACCATTTTCCTCGACAGAATCCATCAAAAAACGTGGTGGCAGAGCTTTTTTGCTGAGGAAAACGGTCGTGTGTATGCTTTTCATCGAGAAAACTGACGTGGAACTCAACGAGAAAAAAAAGAGAAGACTTTCTCTTTTTCCTCGTTGGGAGTCTCATTTTCCTCATCGTGTTTCTCGTCAGGCTGGTTTTCGACAGGAAACACGTTTGTGTGTATGCTTAGAAACCCGCACATGCTCAGAATAAAGTATGAGACGGGAGTGTAGCGTTTGTAATGGAGATAGCACATTCATCACGCTGTAACAGACTGAAAAGTGCAAATCGTCTCTCACCAAACTTTTACCTAACACGCAGTAACATGAGATTAGCAAAAGCAGCCCCAAGGGTTGTGCCAGTAGAATCGAACTTCCCCTGCCGTCGTATGTGTTGTACGTCACCGCGTTTGAGAACGAGGAGATTTGGTCTTGACAGTGTGTACGCAAAGACAGCTTGTCAAGTTTCTCAACAAGCCTAACAAGGAACTCGTCGAGGAAAACGATGTGGCTTTTACGACGAGTTCATCAGTCGTGTGTACGAGGCCTAACACTGTATTGCTCTGGTCACAGTATGTTAGGATTTTTTTTCTCTTTTTCCCAGCCAGCAAAATACAGTGATTGCTGCTAGTAGCTATAGCTGCCAGCAGTAATCACATGTAAAAAAATCAGACAGGCTGGTTGTACCCAAGTCAATCAATGGATTGACTTGGGTACAATCAGCCTGCCCATAGATAGATTTAATCTCGGCCAGTCCCCATTGAACCACCTAAATTTTGATCCATGAATGGCCAGCTTAACCACTTCAGCCCCGGACCATTTGCTGCCCAAAGACCAGAGCACCTTTTGTGATTCGGCACTGTTTCGCTTTAACTGACAATTGCGTGGTCATGCGACGTGGCTCTCAAACAAAATTGATGTCCTTTTTTTCCTACAAATAGAGCTTTCTTTTAGTGGTATTTGATCACCTCTGCGGTTTTTATTTTTTGCACTATAAACAAAAAAAGAGTGACAATTTTGAAAAAAAACTATATTTTTTACTTTTTGCTCTAACAAATATCCCCCAAAAATATATACAAAATCTTTTTTTTTTCCCTCAGTTTAGGCCGATACATATTCTTCTACATATTTTTGGTAAAAAAAAAAATCACAATAGGCATTTATTGATTGGTTTGCGCAAAAGTTATAGCATCTACAAAATAGGGGATAGTTTTATGGCATTTTTATTAAAAAAAATTGTTTTACTAGTAATGGCGGTGGTCAGCGATTTCTATCATGACTGCGACAATATGGCAGACACATCGGACACTTTTGATGCCATTTCGGGAGCATTGTCATTTATACAGCGATCAGTGCTATAAAAATGCACTGATTACTGTGTAAATGACACTGGAAGTGAAGGGGTTAACCAGTAGGGGGGCACTGAAGGGGAAGTGTGTCCTAGGGATGTGTTCCAACTGTAGGGGGGATGGACTATGTGTGACATGACACTGATCATGGCTCCTGATTAGAGGGAGCTGTGATCAGTGTCCTTGTCACTAAGGAGAATGAGGAAATGCTTGTTTACATCAGCATTTCCCCATTCTTCTTAAATCTGCGGGACTCGCGGTCACACTCACAGAGTGCTACTTCTTAACCACTTAAGACCCGGACCAAATTGCAGGTAAAGGACCTTGCCCCTTTTTGCGATTCGGCACTGCGTCGTTTTAACTGACAATTGCGCGGTTGTGCGACGTGGCTCCCAAACAAAAGTGGCATCCCCACAAATAGAGCTTTCTTTTGGTGGTATTTGATCACCTCTGCGGTTTTTATTTTTTGCAAAATGCAATATTTTTTACTTTTTGCTATAATACATATCCCCCAAAAATATATAAAAAAAAACATTTTTTTTCCTCAGTTTAGGCCGATACGTATTATTCTACCTATTTTTGGTCAAAAAAACGCAATAAGCGTTTATCGGTTGGTTTTCGCAAAATTTATAGCGTTTACAAAATAAGGGATAGTTTTATTGCATTTTTATTATTTTTTTTTTTTTTTACTACTAATAGCGTCGATCAGCGATTTTTTTCGTGACTGCGACATTATGACACTTCGGACAATTTTGACACATTTTTGGGACAATTGTCATTTTCACAGCAAAAAATGCATTTAAATTGCATTCTTTACTGTGGAAATGACAGTTGCAGTTTGGGAGTTAACCACAGGGGGCGCTGTGAATTTGAGTGTTCCCTATGTGTGTGTTTACAACTGTAGGGGGGTGTGGCTGTAGGTGTGATGTCATCGATCGCGTCCCCCTATTACAGGGATGACGCGATCGATGCTGCGGCCACAGAGAAGCACGGGGCAGCCGTGTTTACACACGGCTCTCCCCATTCTTCAGCTCCAGGGACGGATCGCCGCACTGCAGCAGCGATCGGGTCCGTGAGTCCCGCGGTGCCGGTCCTGGAGCTATGGACCAGGTCACGGGCGCGCGCCGCGGGCGTGCGCCCGTGACCCACGGCTGGGTACTAAAATCAACGTATATATATAAGTTGATGTGCCCAGCCGTGCCATTCTGCCGACGTAAATGTGCAGTAGGCGGTCCTTAAGTGGTTAAAGGCGATGTACCTGTACGCCCATATGCCCAGCCGAGCCATTGTGCCAACATATAATTATGTCATGTGCTGGTCGGCACAATGATGTCACCTGTGCCTCCAAGAAGAAGGTGAGCATTTTTTTAATTCTTTTTTTGTTTAATCTTTATTTTTAACGTTTTTTAATCACCGCTAATTTTTTGGGGTGCCAGGGAGCAGGCAGGTGTATGGACCTTCAATTTTTCATGGGATGTCCGGATTAAAGCTCTTATAATATTTTAATTTGGGTTTACTTTAACCACTTTGGCCCTGGAAGGTTTTGCTCCCTTCATGACCAGGCCATTTTTTTGCAATATGGCACAGCATTATTTTAACTGACAATTGCACGGTCATGCGACATTGTACCCAAATAAACTTAATGTCAAATAGAGCTTTCTTTTGGTGGTATTTGATCACCTCTGCAGTTTTCATTTTTTGCGCTAGAAACAAAAAAAGAGTGTAAATAAATAAAAAAATAAAAAACGAATTTCTTCATCAATTTAGGCCAATATAAATTCTGTTACATATTTTTGGTAAAAAAAATTCCCAATGTCAATAAACTATGGGATATTTTTATGGCACTTTAATTTTTTTTACTAGTAATGGCGGCGATCAGCGATTTTTGGTAGAACTGCGACATTGTGGCGGACAATTCAGACACCTAACTAACACTTTTGACACTTTTTTGGGGACCAGTGACATTATTACAGTAATCAGTTCTAAAAATATGCACTATTAATGTACTAATGACACTGGCAGGGAAGGGGTTAACCCCAGGGGCGATCAAAAGGTTAAAGGGTTAGTAAAGGAAAAAAAAAATACTTTAAAATACCAAACATGTTATACTTACCTCCACTGTGTAGTTTGTTTTGCACAGAGTGGCCCCGATCCACGTCTTCTGGGGTCCCTCGGCGGCTGTCTCTGGTCCTCCCGCAAGTACTGACCACAGTCATGCGAGAGAGCTCGCATTGTGGTGAGTAATTGTGGGCGTGCTCCCGTCATACAGCGAGCGGTCTTAGCCGCTCGCTGTATCACTCAGCCCCGCCCCTGGCCGCGCTGCTCTCACTCCATCCACTCTAGCCAATCAGCAGCCAGGCTGAGCGGCGAAGAGGATCTCGGGACCGCACGCGTCACTTTCGATGGGTCAGGTAAATATAACGGGGGCTGGGGGGGGGGGGGGGCTTTAGCATCAGATGTTTTTTCACCTTAATGCATAGATTGCATTAAGGTGAAAACATTTTTTACTTTACAACTCCTTTAAGTGTGTCCCTAGGAGGTGCTTGCTAACAGTGTGGGGGATAGACTGACTGGAGAAACACAGAGATCCGTGTTTTTGCTTAGCAGAAACACAATATCACAATATAACGGGGGCTGGGGGGGGGGCTTTAGCATCAGATGTTTTTTCACCTTAATGCATAGATTGCATTAAGGTGAAAACATTTTTTACTTTACAACTCCTTTAAGTGTGTCCCTAGGAGGTGCTTGCTAACAGTGTGGGGGATGGACTGACTGGAGAAACACAGAGATCAGTGTTTTTGCTTAGCAGAACACAATATCACTGTGTTCTCCCCTGTCAGAACGGCAATCTACCTTGTTTACATAGGTGGATTGCTGTTCTGACTCTCTGGGAAAATATTGGCTTCCCCTCTGGCCAATCAACTGTCCATTGCATTAAATGACATACAGGTCCCTGCCCTAGTATATCTGTGGTAGGCGGTCTTTAACCACTAGCCGACCAGCCGCCGCAGTTATGACGGCGGCAGAGTCGGCTCTCCACATGCGTGCGAGAGCCCGTGCCCCATCCCTACGTCGGGCCTATTGCATGGATCCTCCCATATAGGAGGGCGACCACCCCGTCCGAATGGAGAGAGGCCATAAAGCCACAAGGCGGCGGCGGGAAGGCCCGCCGCCCCCCCGTCTCGCCCCCGGAGATACGCCACCAGACAGCGCGGTGCCCGGCAGGCCTGCGATCAGCCTTGAGCAATGCGCGCTGCAATCTGGTTCGCGCGTCGGTGGCATCTTAGCTCTCCAGTGAACAGGAACACATAATCTGGCGGCATTAACCATATGTATCGCTACAGAATTGCGGTAAGAAATGTTTGAAAGATGAAGCTGTGCGATGAAAACTCCAAAAACACTTCATGTACAGCACTCGAAGGAATGTGCCTAGTCAGCATCGATCCGGCCGGGCAAACACCAAGTCTGATCTTATACCACCGTGTCATACCCAATGTATGCCCACACAGTGAAAGATAAACCAGTTAACTGATTCCCACTCCTTCGCCTGAATCGGTCTAGCCAGCCGGGTTTCCCCCTGTTCCGCCTGTATAGGAGCAAAGGGAGCTCTAAACAATGCATACAGGGTTGAAATCACACGTCTCTGAACTTAAGCATAGCGATTCAAGTGTCCGATTTCCGACCTTCCCTATCATTCAGAAAATGTCGCACTAAGTAAACAAACCTTCTTCATCTGCTCTTTCATGGATAGGAATCTATCTCCAGAGAAGAAGTGCCTGGCCAGAATCTCATCGTATGTCGTTTAAAGTACCAAATGAAGTCCGGATTACCTCTTCAATACAGTCCGTTGTGGATATCGCGAGTTTGTCACAGGCCTTCGTGAATGCCGAAAAGTAGCTCCTATCAGTGGATGAGCCAGGGCAGTAGGCCTCCAGTGTTTCCTGGAGATCCATGGAACTGGTGATTCTCTAAGTGAACCCAGCCTTTACAGTGGACTCGCCAGTGTTAGATGTGTCCGCCAATAATATCTTTGCAGGTCCGGGAGTCCAATACCTCCCCCTAATTTAGGCAAAACGCTAATTCTAGGTGCTCTAGATCGCCGCACATTACATAGTAAAAAAAAAATCGGAATCGTCTGCAGCTTATATAAAGGGAGAACCGTCATTTTCAGCCAAACCATGAAAACTACCCATTTCAGCAAGTTTGTTGTATGGCCTTCAGCTCAGATAAGAAATTTTTCTCGTAAAGGTCTGGCAGTTTACCTGGTATTTTGATCGCAAATAAGTGATATCATCGGTCTTCCAATTCTGGCAATACCGATGACGCAGGGATATATTCAGGGCATACGATTTGGAAAAGTTAATCTTTAGATGCGAGATATATCGGAACTGTTCAAACACTTGTAAAAGGTTAGGCAGGGACGTCAAACTGAGAGGAAAAGCAAGATGTCATTTGTATTCCTTATGATAAGCCCTGTTATATCAGGATGGGCCCGAATGCATTTATTATAGCAAAATGTAAAGAGAGGGCATATTGTGAATGGAGAAGGCCTCTGATTTTTACAAGCAAATAAAGTGCGCTCTCAATTTTTGTTTATAGCCGCAAAAAATGAAAAACCGCAGGCCACCCGATGATCAAAGGCCTACCGCGTCCAATGAAGAAAGAACCCTTCAGTTTCGTAGAGGAAAGCCAGTGATGCAAGGACGCCAATTTGAGGGTGTTGTCCCTGGGCCAGGGACCACTTGATCAAGACACGACCAGCCGCAATGTGGAAGGCTCAGTATTTTTGAGAAGCTTGACGCAGTTGAGGAGCGAGATCACAAAAAGGCCTGTAATTTGCTACGTCTGGGGATCTTTGCCCTCCTTAGGTATTACTGAGCTTCCAAAGGTGTTCGAATTGCAAGATCCGGGGCTAAAGTGGTTAAAGGCGATTGCTAAAAATAAATTTGTAGTCTTATTGGGCCGTCATGTTGGGCTCTTGCCTGGTTTGGTGGCTTTCATTGTCAACGGGGCCTTTTGCTGCATAGTTATTTGTCATTTTATATGTCCATGATGACCATTCAATGTTATATAATAATTTTAACTCTTGTATGAGTGCAAGTGTATAAGAAAAAGTTTGAAAATGATAGACCCTGCAGTTTCTCGTTACTGTAAATACACCCTTTGCTGCTGCTGATAACCAGGAACCCTGTGATCTTAGAGTGGAATACATAGCTTGAAAGAAATGCAATTTATTCCTTCATATAAGCAGCACTTTTTTAAATGTAGCCCTATGCTGACTTGTGCGCTATTGATTCTTGTAAATTTTAATGATAGGTTCAGTTTAAAGTAACCAAAGTTGTGTTGGATTGTACAGAGTTTACACAGTTGGTTCTCTTAATTGGGATTAAAACCAGGTCGCTAGTGCTACAAGACAACTGCATAAGAAACTCATCAAATTTATATATACACTGTCCAAAAAAATTAAAGGAACACTTTGAAAACACATCAGATCTCAATGGGGAAAAATATCATGCTGGATATCTATATATCTATACTGATATGGACTGGGTAATGTATTAGGAATGAAAGGATGGCACATCCTTTGATGTTAATGAAAATTGTCAACATACAGAGGGCTGAATTCAAACACACCCCGAAAATCAAAGTGAAAAAATTATGCCGCAAGCTTGTCGATTTTGCTGAAATTTCATTGCAGTAACTGAAAATGGTACTCGGTAGTTTGTATGGCCCCCAAGTGCGTGTATGCATGTCTGACAATGTCAGGGCATGCTCCTAATGAGACGACAGATGGTGTCCTGGGGGATTTCCTCCCAGATCTGATATATATATATATATATATATATATATATATATATATATCCAATTTTTTCAGACAAATCAATTGGTGTGTCATAGTGAAAATAGAGCTGTCTTTTGGTGGTATTTGATCACCTGTGCGGTTTTTATTTTTTGCGCTATGAACAAAAATAGAGCGACAATTTTGAAAAAAACACACAATATTTTTTAGTTTTTGCTATAATAAATATCGCATTTAACCACTTAACCCCCGGACCATATTGCTGCCCAATGACCAGAGCACTTTTTGTGATTCGGCACTGCGTCGCTTTAACTGACAATTGCGCAGTCGTGGGACGTGGCTCCCAAACAACATTGGCGTCCTTTTTTTCCCACAAATAGAGCTTTCTTTTGGTGGTATTTGATCATCTCTGCGGTTTTTATTTTTTGCGCTATAAACAAAAATAGAGCGACAATAATAAATATCCCCCAAAAATATATAAAAAAACATTTGTTTCCTTTTCCTTTAGGCTGATACGTATTTTTCTACATATTTTTCTTAAAAAAAAATCATAATAAGTGTTTATTGATTGGTTTGCGCAAAAGTTATAGCGTTTACAAAATAGGTGATAGTTTTATGGCATTTTTATTAATATTTTTTTTTACTAGTAATGGCGGCGATCAGCATTTTTTTTCAGTACTGCGACCTTATGGCGGGCACTTAAGACACTTTTGACACATTTTTGGGACCATTGGCATTTTTTTTGCGATCAGTGCTATAAAAATGCATTGGATTACTATAAAAATGCCATTGGCAGTGAAGGGGTTAACACTAGGGGGCAGGGAAGGGTGTTCCTGGGTGTGTTCTAACTGTATGGGGGGGGTGGCTTCACTAGGGGAAATCACTGATCTTCTGTTCATACATTTTATGAACAGAAGTTCAGCATTTCCCCCGCTGACAGGACCGGAAGCTTTGTGTTTACACACATAGCTCCCGGTCCCTGCTCTGTAACGAGCAATCGCGCGTGCCCAGCTGCGATCGTGCCTGCCGGGCACGTGCACGGGACTCGGGGACAAGTGCTATAAAAATGCACTGGTTACTGTATAAATGTGACAGCAGGGAAGGGGTTAACACTAGGGGGCATTAAGGGGTTAAATATGTACCCTGGGAGTGATTCTTACTGTGGGGAGAGGGACTGACTGGGGGAGGTGACTGATGCTGTGTCCCTATGTACAAGGGACACACCATTGGTCTCCTCTCCCTGACAGGACATGGAGCTCTGTGTTTACACACAGAGCTCCATGTCCCTGGCTCTGTGACTGCCGATCACGGGTGCCTGGAGGACATTACGGCTGCCAGGCACGTGCATCGGCACCCCCCAGTGGCGTGTGGCCGGAGGCCATATATAGACGGCCTCCCGGCAGATGAGAGCCACCTTGTGGCCGTATATAGTCAGCCGCAAGGTGGGAAGTGGTTAAAGAAAAAAAATATCTGCAAGATATTAGGAAAAGGCTTATTTTAAACAAATTAATGTAACATCGAACGGCACATGTGCGAGATGAGCAGTATGACATCATGCACTCCATCTCGAGCATTGGCAATAAGATATGGTAGATTAGTACAAGATCTTCCTGAGGACACTGATTATACTACCTTCCTAGGGGCATCAGTGAGTTAAGCGTTGTGTCATCAGTGTCTTCAGGGAAATAACAATGTGGACACAAGAAAAGTAAGTAAATAAAAAAACTTAGAATAAAAAAAAAGGTTGGCTTTAAAGGATGTACAGCTTTTTACACAGTTGATGCCCAGAGTTGGAATTTACCCAGGGGGTAATGACACAAAGCACCTGCGGGAAAACTTAATCAATTGTATTTTCATATAAAAAATTATTTAACACAAAATTAGAACACATTTAGTTATTTTACAAATAATAGTGCCTTTCTGGAAGTAAGTTTTCTTTCAAAGGAAATTCAGTGGTTCGTTGCTGCTTTCTGAAGCTTTTTTCAAACTATCATCGCACTTTCCTTGATTTTACAAGACAGGTCTTGGGTTTTCTGTATTGGCAATGTATGAGATGGCTCAATGGGATTAGATAACTTGATTTAAAAAGACATGAAGTGCTGGTGGTTGTAATGATAAAGAAAATGAATGTGGCAATAAGGCTAGTTCCATTTGCACTTGATCTGGACGACACCTCAGCACTTGTCACACCTCTGCCTTTCCACCACCCTCACTATTCAGCTTTCTTGCTCTTATTTGCAGGGCCTGTCACCAGAATCAAATCCGGACAATTTATTTCTTTGGTTTAAATGTCTCAGCACTGCCATGCTTATCTCTCACAAATTGCAATATGCAACACAGGAAACTAGAAAAGAACCTGAAGGATTGTTTCAACCCTTTGGAGATTTTTTTTTAAATACATTAGTTATAGAGGCATATCTGCATAGGGAAAGACAGGGGTGACATGAATTTGAGGAAGATTTGATCTGCCATGTCTGTGAGGAAGTTAAGAAGGAAGTTAAGAAGGGAGGAAGTTTAGAGAATGGTGTAGTCAAAACCTATACTGTAGAGTTAAGCCTAGTACACACCACTACTTTTTTTTCCGTTTAACCCAGCAGTTGGTCAGAGCCACTGTACTAACAATCTGATGTTAGTTCAGCAATCTCCCCTGCTGTTCTATTGTGTTCTGACAGGGGTAGAGCCCCCCCGCCATTTTCTGAGTGCGCTGATGGGGAGCCGCTTGGCTGCTGGTTTTCCAACATGCTGGATTTCCACATTAAAGTGATATCTAAATTACAGGCTACTTAAAGTGATATTAAAGGTTTGTGTTTTATTTTTTTTTAAATAACAAACATGTCATACTTAACTCCACTGTGCAGTTTCTTTTGCAGTGTGGCCCAGATCATCCTCTTCTGGGGTCCCACGGCGGCTTTTGCGGCTCCTCCCTGCATTAGATAACCCCCTCTGGGAAGCTCTCTTCCGTGGGTTTTACCTTGCGGGAGTGTTCCTGTGTCATACACTCGGCGTCCATAGACGCCAAGTATATGACTCGGCCCCACCCCTTGGTGGCTGCATCATTAAATTTGATTGACAGCAGCGGGAGCCAATGGCTGCGCTGCTATCAATTTATCCAATGAAGAGCTGAGAAGCCGTGAAGACAGCGACATGGGATTGCGCCCACGGAAATGCATTAAGGATAGGATGCATTAAGGTGAAAAAACGTGAGGGTTTACAACCCCCTTAAGTGGTTTGGATAATATGTCAGTAAGATCTCCCTGTCACAAGTCCTAAATCTGTTTCTGTGCACCTCAAAGTTTTGGGTGTTCCCTTATTGCAAGTTCCAGATCCTCCTGTTGCATTCTTCATAATATTAGATTTTTTTTTTAAATCAACAGTTTGGGAAGTCCACATCATTGCAACAGCAGATGATAAAGTGTTCTCAGAGTCTATACCGTTATTACATCAACGATAAAGGATTCAAGGATTAAACCATTAGGCTTCATTTCCACTGGCGTTTTTACAGCCACGTTTTTTACAGCTTAAAAACGCCTGTCCATGTTTATTTTAGAAATAACGCGTTTGTGCGCGTTTTTGCGCATTTATGCACGTTTTTGAGCGTTTTTTAATGACTGGCGTTTTTACAGCTCTATTGCTGGAGCTTCAGAACGCACTGGTCCCGCGTTTTTTTTGCAGCTTAGCCATCTACAGCTCAAAAACTTCATGGTGGGCATGAGGCCATAGACTAACATGGACAGGCGTTTTTAAGCTGCAAAAAACGCTCAGAAAAGTGGCCGTAAAAACGCCAGTGGAAATGAGCCCTTAAGGTCCATGTGTGGAGTAGATCAGCCAACATTTATGGATCATGGAGATATGCACAGCTGTCTCAGTTTATTCCGAGTCTTCCCCAACCTATCTATCCTTCTAAACAAATTGAACACTATCAAAGTAATTATGCAACAGAAGGACCCACCACAGCACTGAATTTTTACTTTTATTAAAGCCCTGGTGAGCTTTCAAAATCAGGTCTATCCAGATTATATGGGCTATTGGAAAGCAGATTTGAAAAATGTTGTATTTACAGATAAACAAAAAGATAAGGTATACAACTCTCTTATATGTCAGCCACTTTGCGCAGAATGGCGGAGGTAAATTTTGAACTTCCTACTCAATGTCATTTCACACCAGTAAATTTGCACGCAATGTTGACGTCAAATTCGCTCCTGTGCTGGAGAGATTGTGGAGATCGAGCAACACTTGGGCATATACAGGGCGCACTGACAACTCATGGGGCCCCCGGGCAATAGGAGATCATGCCCCCCGTATACCTGCCACGCTGCCCACATTACATACATTGGTCTCTACCCCCTTTAGCTGCAGAGGCAACAGCTGAGGATGTACACATGCTGCGGCAGGAATTATAGTCCATGTTGCTGTTGGTGGGTGATCGTGACCCAATCAAGTGAATAGGGCTACTCTACAAACATCCACCAACCATGTGTAATGCACGCAGTAGCAGCATGCTAGTGTGGGATCCAAGGGGTTAAAGCAGGTTATGCGATGAGGCAATACAACACCTCCTTATAGCCTGCTTGGTCACTGTACTGCACATGGCTGCAAAGCCTTTGCAGAGCAGCCCCATGTCAAGCATGACAGGGTGTATAATTTCTGATGAGGCTGCAATGCTGTATTCTGGCCTAGGCCAACAAGGCCCAGGCCTAAGGCAGCACTTTGCAGGGGGGCAGCATGGAAAGATTCCCCGCCGGCTTCAAGCTAAAAGGGTGTGCAGTGCGCATTTGGCTAGAGGTGCGGGGGCACCAATGACACTCGGAACGGTTCAGAAATATTCGGAATCGATCAGAAATACTCCATTCCCGTGTATTTCTGAACCTTTGCGAGATCAACCGAGCTGTTCCCAAAGCTCTCCGGTGCCACCCACCTCTGGCCACATGCGGTATTGCATGCAATAGAAGTCAATGCAGGAACAAATTATCTTTGTTTCCATTGACTTCTATGGGGAAACTCGCTTTGATATGCAAGTTCTTTGAATTACAAGCATTCTCCTGGAATGGATTATGCTCGTAATCCAAGGTTCCACTGTAAAGTTAACACTTTTTTTCATTTTTGGATAGAGTAAGGGAGGGTTATAGCCCCAGTCAGTTTATTTTTTACCATCCCTGACCCGTTGCAGAGATTTCCCTTCACTTCCTGCCCCATAACCAAACAGGAAGTTAGAGAAAACTGTTGTGGATCTCGACGAGAAAAAAGAGAACAAATTCTCTTTTTCCTCGCCGGGAGTCTCAATTTCCTTGTCATGTTTTTAGTCAGGGCTGGTTTACAACAAGTAAACACATTTGTGTGTATGCTTAGAAACCCGCCCATGCTCAAAATAAAGTATGAGACAGGAGCACACCTTCGGTAAAAGTAGTGTTCGTAATGGAGATAACACATTTGTCACGCTGTAACAGACTGAAAAGCGCGAATCGTCTCTTACCAAACTTTTACTTAACACGCAGTAACATGAGATTAGCAAAAGCAGCCCCAAGGGTGGCACCAATGGAATAGAACTTCCCCTTTATAGTGCCGTCATATGTGTTGTATGCCACTGCGTTTGAGAACGACGAGATTTTGTCTTGACAGTGTGTACGCAAAGAAAGCTTGTCAAGATTCTCGACAAGCTTGATAAGGAATTTGTCGAGGAAAACGATGCTTCATTTACGACGAGTTCCTCAGTCGTGTGTACGAGGCTTTACCCTTTAAAACTGAACTCCAGGTAGATAAAAAAAAAATACAAATGAACACAGCTTTGTATTTAGTAAAACATCATTAAATGTATTTTTAGATGCAGGCAACCTGATTTGTATCTGGTATCAATCAAATCTTTGTATCTTGGACCTCACTATGCAACAGAGCAAGGCTGGGAGAGGGAGTATCAGAACAAGGTGCCAATCTGCTGCAGTGTTCACGCGTCTAACAAGGAACACTTCACTGTCCATTTCCAGGCTCCAGGAGGGACAAGACCTATAAGTTTTACTTAAAGTGGAGTTCCACCTAAAAATGGAACTTCCGCTTTAAGGGAAGGTGACTCCCTGACATGCCACATTTGATATATCATTTTTGGGGGGCAGGAACCCTCTTTTTAGAGGGTTCCAGCTCCCACTTCCTCCCGGGGCACCGTGGCTCTGAAAATAAATTTACCTCCCCTCCCTCTTGGCAATCATCTGGGATATGTCACAGGTCCCAGATGATTGCTCGGCCAGTCACAGTTCGTACCCAGCTGTGAAGCCACAGCCGGGCACGAGTGAGTGGAGGGTGAGACGAGCAGGGGTTCGTTCCCCCGCATCACTGGACCCTGGGACAGGTAATTGTCAGATTATAAAAAGTCAGCAGCTGCAGTACTTGTAGCTGCTGACTTTTAATATTCTTTTTTTTAGTGGGAACTCCGCTTTAAAAAAAAATTCCAGTTATTTATATTTTTATATATTTCTTTTGGTTCAGTTTGGAAAAATTTAACTATGTGTATACCTTACCTGTGGGATCCCTCTAGAATCATTGAAATCACAGCAGTAGGCATTGCTACCCCAATGATTTCCACTAACTTCTGGGTCCTGTCCCAAGCAGCTACCTTGTTGCATTGGGAACACACAAGGTTGCCATTGAGAGCAAGCAAAGCGATCTCTGAATCACACCTATGCCAAGTTACTGACCTCCTGTGTTCACAATGCAGCATGACATTTCCTGAATATGAGACCTGGAAGAAAGTTATGATCACTGTAGTAGTAGTATTGTCTACTATAGTAATTTCCAGTTTATAGAAGGATCCTGCATGGTATGGTATATACAGTGAAACCTCGGATTGTGAGTAACGCGGTTAATGAGCCCTTCGCAATACGAGCACAGTATTTGAAAAAAAATCGTAACTCTGTTTGCGAGTGTTGCAGAATGATCACGATTTAGGCCAAAGCAGTGTGCAGTACCACGTTTGGCCAGAGGTGGGGGCGCTGGAGCCGAGCAGAGCTAAACTGTGCCGGAAATGCATAGAAAGTGCATGGAAAGGCCCAAGGACAGCTTGGCTGACCTTGGCAAACCTCGGGGACCTCGGGCCTTTCCGGCTGTTTCCGAAGCTCTCCGGCACCCCCCACCTCTGGCCGCTTGCGGTATTGCATGCCATTGTAAAGTCTAGCTAAATACGAAGAGAGATGGACTTTGAAGGCACGGGTAGGTAATGTAAAAAAAAATTAAGGTTTTTTTTTATTGTAAGAAATTATTAAAACGGTTATACATATAAAAATATAAAATCCGTAAGTGGCCCACACACAGGTTTCAATCACATTTCCAACAATATGTAAATGCATTACTAAGCCCAGTAAGGACAATGGTACAGTTTCCAAGAATGGTAGTCAGATAGGAAATATGGATATGGAGTGGTTGAACCACGGGTGAGTCCAAGTGCAAAAGAGCATTCCCTCTACATGTTACGTATAGAGATACTTCTTCAGAAGTAATCTATCAAATATATATGAACAAACAAAAGAATAATAAGTAAACATTATTTTGTATAATCACAGAAATAAAACATAATACTACAACGTGTTGCGGTATGATCCAATAGCCACATGGGGACACCCAACTGACACCCAGGGAGCAGAGAAGCAAAGCCCTTCATACATACACACGGCCGTTTTCCACGGCAAAAATCTCTACCACCAAGTTTCTCGATGGATTTTGTTGAGGAAAACGGTCGTGTGTACGAGGCCTTAGTAGTTGTGTGCGTGCGGTGAGCTTCCTGGGTCCACGGGTGTGGTCTGCTACTGAGAATCGGCAAGCTCCATCTATTTGTGTGTCCCGGCCGGAAATGCGTCACTCTGTATGCTCGGCAGTCAGCGGCCAGACCGGACGACGTCACTTTCGGCTGTAGTGACACATCGGAAATATGTATAAATATTTATATCTGGAATTCTTCTTTCATTGCAGCAGAGACAAATCTGGACTCCTGTGAACTGTGTAAACATCAGAACTGGAAATGTAAATTATCGCTATATAAAAATAATTGCACTCTGGAAACTAAGTCCCAGATTCACGTACATCTGCGCATTATTTGGACCGGCGTAGCGCACCGCCTTTACGTTAGACTTGCGCAATTTTGCCGCGTAATCACCCTATTCTCGTAGCTTTTGCGCAGGAAATTGCGCATACGTAACGTTTTTCCAGAGGCGTAAGGAGGAGTAATACAAATTGGGAAGGACGTGGGCGTGTTACATTGAAATGAGCCGTGACCCCATGCAAATGAAGGGCCGGCCGGCTCGCACATGCGCGCTTGAAGGAGACCATGGTCAGCTCCGCTATGCGCATGCTCACAACTCGGGAGCGGCGCAATCAGTGAAATTGGAAATGGACTAGGGCAACTTTGTGAACTACGCAGACAGCATAAATAGACAGACACAAATGCACTTCCTTTGCAAAAGTACATCCCTTTGTATCCCTCCCTCTACAGCAAGGTGCTTTTGTTTGTTTGTGACGTGTCTTTGAGATATTTGGGGACTGTTTTGCAGAGTGATTTTTGTCTTTTATGTGTTTTCTTTGTTGTTATTTTGTTTAAATTATATTTTTGCTGGGCATTTTTTTTTTTTTTGCTCGTCATTTATTTAATTTTTTTGGTTCTGTTTGTGTATGATTTTGGAATGTGGGGGTGATATTCCTGCGGGAAAAGGGGTGTCACCCTCATTTGTGGTGGAGAAGTGATCCCCAGGTCTGTATGAATGGTGTATGAATGTACAGTGACATAATTGGAGCCGTGGCGTGGCGTTGCAGCTCACAAGTCCTGCATGGTGGACTGGTGCCAATCCAATGTGATGACGATGTGGTGTGTGTGTGCTAGGGACCACAGTGGTGTGCATGCATGCATTCTCATTGTGCCATGATTAATGTGTGGGTGTTTAACGTGCAAAGATGCATAATGTGAGCTGGCATGAGATGGGGTCATGAGATGGGGTACCAGTGCATATGCAGAGTCACCTTGAAGGGAAAAGACAGGAGGATGTTAGTCATGCATGTGCCACTTGTGAGGTGTGCATCACGGGAGGGGATAGTCATGCCTGCCACCCATGTCACTCACCAACCAGCCAGCTGTCCCCATACATGTTCTGTTCGAAATCTGTGGGGATGGGGCTCTGATTGTATATGTAGCTGTCATGGGTGTCATGGGTGGTGCCATGTGTTGGGCTGCTGATGTCCTCCTGCAAGGTTGTGGTAATTCCAGGATGGCATGAGGGGTGAATCTGAAGATGCGAGACACCTCAGAATCACTCATGCCAAAGATGTCTATGCGTGTGTGATATATCAAGTGAAGAGTGAGGGGCTTGTATCAGATAAGAATATTGTATTAGATTAGATTAAATTGTAAATTTTATATAAGCAAATAAAAAATAAAAAAAAAACATCTCCCGTGCCCTCCTTAGTGCCATCCTCCGTGCCCTCCTCCTTCTTTGTTCATCTAAAGTCAGTAGTATAGCTATGTGCGACGATGCCCCTGGCATGTTGGCATACAGATTGTTGAGCAACACGTGTGACTGCTGAACTCCTCACTAACAGTGTTGCTTTATCTGACAAGTAGACTTTTTTTCTTTTTTTAGACCAGCTTTTATCAGCTCTAATTTTAGACAGGACATTTTGCTGTTGCGCACACTGCGTCGCCTGCGCTGCCCCAACGTTGTTTTGTGGATCCCCGTAAGTCCCTCATTAGCATATTTGACTAGCAAATCAATGGTTTGTCTATCGCACTTTTGCGCGGATGGATGCGCCAGTCTAACGAAATTACGCGGGACAAAAAAAAGACGATTTTTTGCGTATCTCATTCTGGGGATGCCGCGCAACGAAACGCACGCGCACATTTAGACTTACGCACGCGCATCTCCTGTTGCGCAGGCGTAATCGCTCTGTGAATCTGGGCCTAACAGATTATAGACCCTAGACTGGCAGTTTGTTTCAATGCACCATCATAGTCTTGGCATCTAGGCTATTTACATAAAACAGCCTCTACCTGTGAGTACTCATTGTCCTTTTGAGATATTCAGTAAATTAAATTATAGCTAACCTATAGCCAACAACTATATATATATATATATATATATATATATATATATAGTCATTTTCATCTCTACTTCATCTCTACTTCTACCTTTTGGATAATATCTGTGTGTCCTAACTGAAGGGCTTTGCTCCTCTGCTCCCTGGGTGTCAGTTGGGGGTCCTCATGTTGATCATACCGCAACAAGTTGTAGTATTATGTTTTATTTTTGTGATTATATTAAATAATGTTTACTTTTGTTTCTTTTGTTTGTTCATATATATTTGATAGATTGCTCCTTAAGAAGTGTATCTTTACATGTATCTCTACTTGTAACATGTAGAGTGAATCCTCTTTTGCACTTGGACCGTGGTTCAACCACTCCATATCCATATTTCCATCTGGCTACTATTCTTGTAAACTCTATGATTGTCCTTACTGGGCTTAGTAATATGTTTGTATATTGGGCCACTTAATAACATTGATACAGATTTTATATTTATATGTATAACCGTTTTAATAATTTCTTACAATAAAAAAAAAACTTAATTTTTTACATTACCTACCCGTGTGCCTTTAGAGTCCATGGGGCAGATCACAAAACAATCGCCTGTCTAACTGGTGTTAGACAGGAGTAATTTCAAATTTCCCGCGGCGTACCATTTGATTCTCACATTACGCCGGCTCGTGACGAGAGGCTTGTCTTCGTAAGCCTTCGGACACTGCCATTATTTGCGGCGGCTGGGAGGAGTGTCGTTTTAATGCCGGGATATGCTAATGTGTTTTTAGGATACACAAACGAGCGAGCGGCGCAGTTTTTCGTCTATTTTTTTAACTAAAGTTAGAGCAGCTTTTTGCTGCTCTACTTTACTAGCCCATTTAATTGCCGTCGTTCCCGCTTCGATTTATTTAATTTTTTTTTTTATTTACGTCTCGTCGGGATGGATGAAGTCGCTAATAAACAACGAATGCGTCAGACGTGATTTCGCGCAATGCACGGCGGGAAATTTGCGAACGGAGCATGCGCAGATTCGCCGCGGGAACGCGCCTTAATGTTTCACGCCCCCTACTCGTCTAATGGATTGCGACGGGAGAAATCACTACGCCGCCGTTTTACCGAGAAAATTACCTGAATTCCACGAGAGCAAGGTAAAAAACGGCGGCGTAGCGTTTTCTGCTACGACGATTATTTCTCTGTGAATCTGCCCCCATTCTCTAGCTAGACCATATACATTATCGTGACGTTGGCACACTGTTACAGTGTCACCCTGTGAGGATACACGTTAAACTCAACTCTTTTAATTGCATGTCATTGAAGTCAAGGCAGAACAAATTATTTTTAATGTGCAAACTCGCTTTGATTTGCGAGTACTTTGGATTACAAGCATTCTCCTGGAACTGATTATGTTGGTAATCCGAGATTCCACTGTAGTTGCTCCAAGCTGTATCCATCGGAAATATGTATAAATATTTATATCTGGAATTCTTCTTTTATTGCAGCAGAGACAAATCTGAACTCCTGTGAACTGTGTAAATATCAGAACTGGATGAACAGAAATTCATACCTTTGGCAGGTAAGAGCTCCCTTATGTGTACAATTTTATCATGTAAAGTGCAAAGGAAAAGATCAGCTACTGAAACATATATAGTTAGTTGTGTACATGCACATGTGTGTGTCAAGGCAGACAAGCTTGTTAATTCTTGAACTTCCTGGAACAAGAACACTTTGAGTCAGGTAGATGAGAGTATCTTTCACCTCAGTCACAATCCTGTAATTCACATAGCAGTTGCGCGTAAACTTGCGCCAAGTAACGATAATGCGCTGGCGTAACCCGCGCATGGAAGTGGGTGTGATCTTGTAAATGATGGGCGGACCCAGCGCAGAGGCTACGTTCAGCGCATCAACCACGGAGCATGCGCAGTTAACTCGCCCCCTTTGTGCGCACAATGTCGGCACCACTACGGGAAACGTCAGCGCAATCCTTCCGTTGGGCGTGTAAATGCGCCCGTAAAGCGCCATTCCGGCAAAAGTTTGCTCCCCTCCCCGAGTGATGTTACTTTTGTTCTGATTGCTCCCGTTCCCCGCAAACACACAGGAGAAAGCTCTTTAATGGCAGGAGCTAGTTCTCGGCTAAATTTCTTTACTGTAAAATTTGACACAATGGACAGAGGTCAGAGAGCTCTTACATCTCTTAATGGAGTAAAGATAAAGCAGGACACATTTAAAGCTGAGAAGTAAGTATATGCATGCAAATAAGCATGTTAATCACTGTGAGGGTGAGATTTGAAATTTCTAATCATAATAAAACCGAATGTAATTAGGTACGTTAACATTCAATAGGGAATAGCCTAAAGTAGAAACCCAGGCCCAGATTCATAAAGCAATTACGCCTGTCTAACTGGTGTTAGACAGGAGTAATTTCAAATTTTGCGCGCCGTATCACTAGTTTGAATCCTCAAACCATGATACGGCGGCTTCGGGCTTCGATCCGAGAGGCTTACGTCTTCGTAAGCCTTCGGATCTACGCTGCGATATTTTTGCAGCCGCTGGGAGGAGTTTGCGTCGTTTTCATGCGTTGAGATATGCAAATGTGTTTTTACGGCGATCCACGAAGATACGAGCGGTCTTCGCAATTGCTAACGTCTGTTTTTTTTTTTACGTACTGTTAGACCAGCTTTTTGCTGGTCTAACGGTGCGTAGCCCATGTTAAGTATGGCCGTCGTTCCCGCGTCGAATTTAAATGTTTTTTTTTTTTTTTTTTTGCGTAACTCGTTCGGGAATAGAAATGTCCGTAAACGACGCTACTCAAACAACGAATGACGTAACGACGTGATTTCGCGCAATGCACGGCGGGAAATTTGCGAACGGAGCATGTGCAGTTCGATCGCCGTGGGAACGCGCCTATTTTAAATCCTTCACGCCCCCTACTCGTCTAGATGGATTGCGACGGGAGAAATACACTACGCTGCCGTCGTTTACTGGACAAAATCTACCTGGATTCCACGTAGAGCCAGGTAAAAAACGGCGGCGTAGTGTATTTCTGATACGCTACGAGAATCCAATTCTCTCTGAATCTGGGCCCCAGGCTCTTAATAAACCTAAAACTGCTACTACCCCATTATAATGCATATAACTACCCTGTAAAAAGGAAGGTGCTTATACTTAACTATCCATCGCTCTGGTACGGTCAAGTGATCAGTAGGGATGAGCCGAACACCCCCGCGTTCGGTTCGCACCAGAACCGTCAAACAGACCGACCGTTCGCGCAAACATTTAGAACCCCATTGAAGTCTATGGGACTCGAACGTTCAAATTCAAAAACGATCATTTTAAAGACCAATATTCAAGTTATTTTTGGAAAACGTCTTTGAGAACCCGGGTCTTGCCCCAGGGAACATGTATCAATGGAAAAAAGTTAAAAAAACTGTCGTTTTTTCAGGAGCAGGACTCCTGAAAAAATATTGTTTTTAAAACTTTTTTTTCCATTGATACATGTTCCCTTGGGCAAGACCCAGGTTCTCAAAGACGTTTTCACAGGCAAACTATAAACACCCAGCAGGTACAATATTTAAAGGAATTTTTCATTTTCTTTTTTTTTTTAAGTTAAGCATCATTAAAATCACTGCTCCAGGAGCAGTGATTTTATTGATGCTTAAATAAAAAAATTAAAAAAATCCTTTAAATATTGTACCTGTGATAACGTCTTTAAATAGCACAATCACCTGCCTGACAGTAAATTAGGAAGAACTGATCTATCTAAGCTATACAGTGTATAAATATATGTACAACTCCTAGGGATGTATATATATCCTCTAAAACACTGTAAATTAGACTAAACTGACTAGCCTGCCTGCCTGCTCTATCTAGCTATCTAAAAAGACAATGGCCCAGATTCACAGAGCGATTACGCCTGCGCAACAGGAGATGCGCGTGCGTAAGTCGAAATGTGCGCGTGCGTTTCGTTGCGCGGCATCCCCAGAACGAGATACGCAAAAAAAAGTGCGCTGGACACACCATTGATTTGCTAGTCAAATCTGCTAATGAGGGACTTACGGGGATCCACAAAACAACGTTGGGGCAGCGCAGGCTACGCGGTGTGCGCAACAGCAAAATGTCCTGTCTAAAATTAGAGCTTATAAAAACTGCTCTAAAAAAAGAAAAAAAGTCTACTTGTTAGATAAAGCAACACTGTTAGTGAGGAGCTCAGCAGTCACACGTGTTGCTCAACAATCTGTATGCCAACATGCCAGGGGCATCGTCGCACATAGCTATACTACTGACTTTAGATGAACAAAGAAGGATGAGGGCACGGAGGATGGCACGGAGGAGGGCACAGGAGAGGATATACCGCACCCGCATAGACCTGTTTGGCATGAGTGATTCTGAGGTGTTTCGCATCTTCAGATTCACCCCTCATGTCATCCTGGAATTAACCACAACCTTGCAGGAGGACATCACCAGCCCAACACACCGCTCACATGCAGTGCAGCCACTGGTCAAGGTCATGGCAACACTCCATTTCCTTGCCAGTGGCTCTTTTCAGCGTACAAGTGGAGTGGTGGCTGGGATGTCACAGTCCTCCATGAGCAGATGTGTGCACCAGGTTGTCCCTGCAGGGACATGGCCAACCTAATCATCAAACCCACCACTGAGGACCTGCGGCTGAAGGCAATGACAGATTTCTACAGAATTGCCAGATTCCCATGCACTGTGGGGGCCATTGATTGCACACATGTGGCACTCCAGCCCCCCAGGAGACAGAGCACATGTACCGCAATCGGAAGCATTGGCATTCCATCAATGTACAGGTGATAGTCGATGCCCAAGGCCTCATATGGCACGTCCGTGCCAAACACCCAGGGTCCAGCCATGACAGCTACATATACAATCAATGCCACATCCGATTGGAATTCGATCAGAACGTGTATGGGGACACCTGGCTGGTTGGTGAGTGACATGGGTGGCAGGCATGACTATCCCCTCCCATGATGCACATCACAAGGGGCACATGCATGACTAACATCCTCCTGTCTTTTCCCTTACAGGTGACTCTGCATATCCACTGGGACCCCATCTCATGACTCCTATCCGGAACCCCCAAACCCCAGGAGAGGAAAGATACAATCAAGCACATGCCCAAACACGAGCAGTGGTGGAGCGCACCTTTGGCCTCCTAAAGTCACGTTTCCGATGCCTGGATAAGTCTGGGGGTACCCTCTTGTATTCCCCAAAATCCGTGTGCCAGATCATCGGTGCATGTTGCATCCTGCACAACTTTGCAGAAAGAAAGGGCCTGCAGATTGACCTACGTGATGACCTGACCCCTGAACCAGACAATCCCCCCCAACCGAGGCTACCCCGTCTTCTGAGGGAAGAGCAGCCAGGAGACAGCTCACATTGGGCATCTTTGCACGTTAAACATACACATTAATCATGGCACAATGAGAATGCATGCATGCACACCACTGTGGTCCCTAGCACACACACCCCACATCCACATCAAATTGGATTGGCACCAGTCCACCATGCTGGACTTGTGAGCAGCAACGCCACGCCAAGGCTCCAATTATGTCACTGAACATTCATACACCAATCACACGGACCTGGGGATCACTTCTCCCTGGTCCTGGGGAATCCTTCTCCACCAAAATAGAGGGTGACACCCCTTTTCCGGCAGGAATGTCACCCCCACATTCACACAGCATTCACAACACAAAAAAAAATGACCAGCAAAAGCAAAAAATTTCCAGCAAACAAAAAAAAAAAAAAAAAAAAAATTCAAAAAACCAAAAAAAAATATTTGACAAAAAAAAAAAATGGGGGAAAAACAAATTACTGCCCTCTGCGTGAGCCACGCCTGGGGCGCCCCCGGCCACGGCCACGACTTCTCAGGGGAGACTCATGGGGAAGGGGTAAAACCGGGGAAGGAGGATCAGCCCCTGATCTCTGCCCACCTGGTGGCCTGCCCTCCAAGGCCACGGCAATTCTGTCCAGGGCAGCACCAAGTGTTGCCGTGTTGGCCTGGATAGCCTGGGTAAGGGCCCTCACATCCTGCCCAACGCCTGCTGATGTCGTCTGCAGTTCGTTTAGGCAGGTTGTGAAAGCCCGGGAGTGGGAGTCCAGGTTCCCCAGCGTATCCTTGATGGAGGACAGGCTCTCCTCCATCCGCACCAATGTCTGGCTGACCTGTCCCAGATGGCGGGTCTGGAGGAACTGGTCCCTTCTCAGGGTGGCGGGCAGGAGATCGGCCAACCCCCTGGTGGTCTGGGGAGACATCCTACCTCCAGCTGATGCTTGTGGCCGGGGAGAAGGGGAGGCCCTTGTGAGGGGAGCCATGTTGGGGGAGGAGGGGGGGGGCTCCCCCTTAGGGAGGCCTGCCTGCTGCCAGCCAGAGGGGAGGAGTCCTCAAAACCCAAATGTCCAGTGCCTGACATGGACTCCTCCTCCTCATGATTCTCCTCCTCCTCATGATTGTCCTGCTCCTCATGATTGTCCTGCTCCTCATGATTGTCCTGCTCCTGTTGAACCTCCTCCACGGACTCCGGCCTTGTTGGGGGGGCCTCATTAGGCTGCTGTCCTGGGGTTGGTGCGGTCAGGCCAGATGGCCCTGCACCCTCCTGCACATCTGTGGATGACACAAAACATTCACAGGTTGGAGGATCCACACACTTGCCACATATTCCCTTTCACCCCCTCCCCCACACATGCTACACACCTGATATTTAAAAAAAAAACAACTTAGCTGGCACCACGGGCTCTGGACTTGAGTCAAAGCCGGGCAGGCCCTCAACTTCATGCCGATGAAAGGTCAGGGCCACCGCACGCTCCTCCGCTGTCAGGCTAATACGGCATGGTGGGCCCCCTCCTGTGCCCCTGGCATGGGCATGCATTCTGGCCAACTTCTTTTTGACCAGACGCCGGAGGTCATTGATTTTTTTGTCAATCCCAGACCTGGTCCGTGTCTCCCCCTGCCCCGCAGAATTCACCTGGTCAGTGATCCTATCCAAAATCTCCCTCCTCCTGGCCGGGGTGGTGTTGGCACTCTCTGGGCCGTGGAGGTAACGCCCATACTCGCTAATGGCCCGGGCAAGAATTTGTTTTTCCACAACTGTAAAATTCAGCTTTCGTTTTCTCTCAGTCATCCTTCCAAAAAAAAACAGTCCCAGTCAACAAAATTCACGCACACAAACAAGCACAACCAATCACAAAAAAACACACACACACAGAGAAAACTACTCACCAAGAAACAGTCCCCAAAAAAAAAAATATATATACAGCAGGAAAAGAAACAAACACAAATATATCAATCAAACAAACAGTCTCTCAAACACTTATCAAAAACCACTTTCAAAAATCTACTAACAAACACCTGATCACACAGAACACTAATCTGACAACTACAAAACACACCGCAACGAACAACAAGAACAAAAGCACTTGGTTAAATGGGAAGGGACAAAGGGATGTACTTTTGCAATGGAAGTGTGTTTGTGTCTGTCTATTTATGCTGTTTGCGTAGTTCACAACGTTGCCCTAGTCCATTTCCAATTTCACTGATTGCGCCGCTCCCGAGTTGTGAGCATGCGCACATCGGAGCTGACATGGTCTCGTTCAAGCGCGCATGCGCGAGCCGGCCGGCCCTTCATTTGCATGGGGTCACGGCTCATTTCAATGTAACACGCCCACGTCCTTCCCAATTTGTATTACTCCTCCTTACGCCTCTGAAAAAACGTTACGTATGCGCAATTTCCTGCGCAAAAGCTACGAGAATAGGGTGATTACGCGGCAAAATTGCGCAAGTCTAACGTAAAGGCGGTGCGCTACGCCGGTCTAATAATGCGCAGATGTACCTGAATCTGGGCCAATCTCTCTGTCTCTCTGACTGCTTTCATTAACCACTTGCTTACTTGGCACAGAAACCCCCTTCGTGCCCAGGTGAAATTTCAGCTTGCGGCACTGCGTCGCTTTAACTGACAATTGCGCGGTTGTGCGACGTGGCACCCAAACAAAATTGGCGTCCTTTTTTTCCCCACAAATAGAGCTTTCTTTTGGTGGTATTTGATCGCCCGTGCGGTTTTTATTTTTTGCGTTATAAACAAAAAAAGAGTGACAATTTAAAAATATATATATTTTTTACTTGTTGCTATAATAAATTTACCAATTTTTTTTAAAAAAAAAATATATTATTTTCTCAGTTAAGGCCGATATGTATTCTTCTACGTATTTTTGTAAAAAAAAAAAAAAAATATCACAATAAGTGACTGCTTTGTGCAAAAGTTATAGCACCTACAAAATAGGGGACAGAATTATGATTTTTTTTTTATATATTTTTTTTTACTAGTAATGGCGGCGATCTGCGATTTTTATTTTGTCTGCGATATTGCGGCGGACACATCGGACACTTTTGACACATTTTTGGCGCCATTCACATTTATACAGCGACCAGTGCTATAAATATGCACTAATTACTGAATAAATGTGACTGGCATTGAAGGGGTTAACACTAGGGGGTGAGGAAGGGGTTAAATTTATTGCCTGGGTGTGTTCTAACTGTGTGGGGGGAGGGGGGGTGACTGGGGGAGGTGATCGATGCTGTCTCCCTATGTACAAGAGAAACAGCATCTGTCACCTCTCCCTGACAGGACGTGGAGCTCTGTGTTTACACACAGAGCTCCATGTCCCTGCTCTGTCACCGACGATCACGTGTACCTGACGGACATCGCGGCCGCCGGGTACACGCATCGAATGCTCGGTGATGCGTCGGGACTGTTTTTCCCCGCCGCGCGCCACCCTGTGGTGCGCGGCGGGGAATTACAAGTAAATCACGTCCAAAGACGTGACCCCAGCGCCTCAGGTCCGCGCTGCTGACGTATTCTGTCAATAGCGCGGACCCGAAGAGGTTAACAAGCCGGAACACACTACACGAGGCCGCCCAGCAGGCAGCCTTATATAGTGTGGGGTGTGTGCTAAAGCCCTGAGCCATAATTGGCCAAAGCCACCCAGGCTTTGGCCAATTTTGGCTCTTCATTTTTTGCGCGCTGTGATTGGCCAAGCATGCGGGACATACAGCATGCTTGGCCAATCATCAGCGCTCAATGCAGCAGTGAATTTTGGGCCGTTTTGCGTCACTCGAATTTGGCGCGAATTACCGTTTTTGTTCGAATTTCGTCAAACGTACGAACAGACAATGTTCGAGTCGAACATACGTTCGTTTCGAACGCGAAGCTCATCCCTAGTGATCAGCTCCCAGTGGCAGCTTTAGGGAGGACAGCTGACAAAGGAGGTGGGTGGGAATCGTTTTAGGCTTAGTTAGAGCCTGGACTTCCATTTTAATTATGTTTATGTTCCAAGGAAAAAAGTTAAACGGTAACTTGGACATAAAGTATTATATTATTAAATATAATACACTTATTAAATAATTTTCTGATTTAGGGAAATCCATTTATACACTCGCTCACAAAGGATCAATGAACGTAGCAAGACAGTAAAATGGATACAAAATAATTAAGAAGTGGTATAGAACTCCAGCACGTTTACATAAATTCTCTTCTTCAATTCCAAATACATGTTGGAGATGTAAAGGAGCGGTAGGATCCATGATCCACATTTGGTGGGAGTGTGCCTTGCTCCAGCCAGTTTGGAGGGAGGTTCACTCCATAATTACACAGGTTACCACTTTCACGTTAGATTATAATCCTGCTCAATACCTCTTGCACCACACTACCCTTCCCAAGTGAACCTACCAGAGATCGTTGGCCATGCATATGGTCAATGCAGCCAGACTTTGCATTCCTACACACTGGCGATCAACAGATATCCCAACCACTAGAGAATGGTTGATCAGAGTTGCTAAGATAGAGGAGATGGAGGAATTGATACACACATCCCAGGATTGTATTCAGAAATTACCATTGACTTGGGCCTGTTGGACACACTTTAGGACTACAAACCACTATAAATCTTTCTTCCCAACTCAACGCTTAGCCACTTAGACTGCTCAGTGCTATTCTACCCTTGCCTTATGCTGACCGGGGGGGCCCGAGGCGAGTAGCGGTCCCTACTATTCTCTATTCTTTCTTGTTACGACTTTCCTTCACTTCTCCCCCACTTTTGCTATTTTCCTACATTCCAACCCCATTCTGTATGTTTCTCTTTTCTTATCCTCCCCTTCTCCCCCCCCCTTTTTTCACTCTTTCCTCTCCAACAGCAATGTATCTGACCTAATGTTAGCTAAGAACCCTGACAAGGGCTCCTAAGGCTTATAAGACCATAATAACAACGAGCTTGAGAACTCTTATATGACCACGGATAGACCTGCTGACATAGGTCTATGGGGGTCTTTGCAATTACCGGCAGGTATACTTGCTCTGACTTAGATTTCTATTCTAACTGGATTTATGTGTTGATAATCCATAAAATTCCCATATATTTTTTTTTACATCTCCACACTCCTAATGTCATACTCCCTATGATTTCTGTGGCCCTATTAAAATGTTTTTCTTACATTGGGAATGTTAAATATGTTAAATATGTTGTACTTGTAAACTTATTTTTTTTTCTTCTCAATAAAAACGTTTGTGAAATAAAATAAAAAAACTGTTAAATATCCTTCCTTATCAGCAGTTAGAGCAGTCTTGTGACTTTTATCAGTGTCTTGTTAAAGCTTTTAGGAGAAGCTGTCATCCCATGATTGTCCTATGAGGCTGCAAGACTCCTGACCTACTGTCTGGACAGTGCTGATTGGCCCTGTGATGATTACATCCCAAGGGAAAAAACAAACTCTCTAGCAATTCACACCAAACTGAGCATGTACAGCTTGTCCCCAATGCCCTGCTTTATCCGAAGATAGTTTGGGGACTGAGGAATAAGGGGAGGAACTGAGAAGATAGGATCAAGCAGCCTTTTTACACAATGCAGAGGATTAACCCCTTAGGTTTCACAGTAAGTATATACACACAAATTTTTAATATTGTATGTCTAGTAACACCTTAAGGCGGAGTCTCCAAACCATGACCCTCCAGTTGTATAGGAACGACAACTTCCATCATGCCTAGTCATGTCTGTGAATGTCAGAGTTTTACAATGCCTTTTGGGACATGTAGTTCTGCAACAGCTTGGGGGACTGTAGTTTAGCGATCCCTGACATAAGGGATTAAGAAATGTCATCTCTATGAAAATAAATTACTGACTGAATGACTAGACAGAGAAGAAGATCTTTCCTATAGATGATAGAACTTTTGATGTTAACTACTGTATGTTAGTTGATTATTATCACATATCAAACCCCTACAGAGACAGCATACCCTGTGTTCTGTATAGAAGACTAACAGGCACATGCCATACTTGTGTAATCTCTATGGAAGCTGCTAGGCACTGCTACTCTAGTAATCTCCACTAGCTTCTGGGTCCCATGTCAAGCAGCTACCTTGAATCTAGATGAAGCTACGTGACTCACGTTGCGAAACGCGTTGACGTCATTCGGTGTCGGACGCCGCTCAGACAAACCCCTGCTGGCGCGGTTTTTGAAGGAAAAGGTTGACGGAGGACAAATTTCTCAGCACAATAATATGAGAAGACCTGAGGACCGTATCCCCACATAGTGGGACCAGTGAATTGGCCGAACGAAATAGATGTACACCATACCATAGACGGACTTTTGGATCACACAAACGGCTTGATTATCCCCTGCACGTGTTGCCTAAAACAGCTGCGTTAAAGAAACAACAATTGCTGTCAGCAAAACACTTACTACGCAGAACACGGGGAATTAACTTCAGCCACCTACCTATAGATCTCCCTACTTGGAGCCTGGTAAGATCGTTCCAATTACCTTATCAACAGTCTATGCAATTGCTCACATCAAGAAGTTTGGGGGCCAATTAAAATGAATTATTTCTTTTCATTTGGTGATATGAATTTTCATATATGCTAATATGGTCTTCAGTGAAATTTAACACTCAACAGCTAAAATCCCTATATATATTGGACAATTACAGAATATTATTAAGGAATCTTGCTGTTGTTGAGGTTATACAAAGATACCTATCAATTTGGACTCAATGATAATCTAATAAGATATCTTATATATCCATCTTCGGAATTTAATAAGACTTGAGTTCATTCAAACTTGATGGACACTTTTTTTCATCTCACATACTGATTGGTGCTGCAACTCCCCTTCCCCCCCCTTGTTTTTTCCTTCTTCCTCCCCTTTTTTTCCTGCAGGGGTACCGCTACTGGTTATTCCCTATACTACAACCACATCTCTTTAGATAGCAACTTATACGGCATTTTCCGTCAGGAATTACCAGCAGCGGTAACCCACTCGGTGTCCGGATCACCTCAGTTATATGTTTTTTATGTTTGTCATTTGTTGGTGTCTTATGTATGTTGTTTTGTTGCACGAGATATGAACTTGGTTCATTAGTGCAGTACTGGCCGGCCACAACAAGCAGGGTCACATCTGGGTTTTTAACATACAACTTGTATTTAATATTTATCTGACTACAATATTCTGAAAACTTGTATATTTACATTTATATGAAATTAAAACTTTTTAATTTATTGTCCATCCCTGCCTTGGTAGCTCCTTTGTTGCCCATCGGGGATAACATTTCTTGGTCTCCCTATGGGTTAACATCCCCCTCTTTATATGCTTAGTTTTTAGCTACGGCGGTGACCCCCTCAAATAGGGGAGTGACAATTCAGAATTAAAATAAATTTTCGGAATAATTTAAATCATTAGAGGAGGTGTGTTCTTTCTTTCTTTTTTCATTCATACCTTGAATCTAACCTTAACAGTGGCGGCCCGTCCATAGGGGGTGCATGGGCGCCGCCCCCAAAGCTATTGGCAAAAAAAAAAGTCCCTTTAAATTTTTTTTTAAGTTCTTTAAGTTTACTCTGCTAGGGCGCCGGCCCCAGTGAACTATGGGAGCGTCATGTCACTGCAATCCCGTGATTGCGAGACGCTACATTTGCAGGGTTTTGTGTTGATCCGGGGCACAGAGCTAATGGCCCAAGCACTCTCATTGGTCAGACTTCTGCCTGTCTTTGTGTCTGACCATTAGCAATCGCTGTAGGACTTGGGAGGTGCTTTCCCCCCTGCAGCCGTTTTACTTTCACTTTCTGTTCTAGTGAAGTCGGGAAGACTGTAGCTGGAGGGACTATTTTTTATTTTTATTTCTGCTCCTATGTGGATTTACACTGGCTGCATTTGATGGACTAGGCAACCAGCAGAATAAGCCCTCCATCCATCTTCATGTGACAGCCAGCACCTGACTGAGATTTCCTCTTAATTCTTTTTTTTTTTATCCCTAGAATAGGTAGTGAAGTAGATCTTCTTAATGGGATCATAAACAGCAAAAAAAACTGAGTTTTAACTTTTCGCCAGCCTATCCAAAACAACAACAAAAGTTTTGACTTTATTTATACTTTAAGTTGCCAAAACACCAATTAAAATATGAAATTTTGGCAAACTTACAGGATGGAGAGAGGCCAGCTTGGGCATTTCCAGTGAAGTAATGTTCCTAGACACCAAAAGACAAGCTAGATTTTAAACAGCAGCATATAGTCTGCAGAACTGAAGCCTTTCAGATGAATGGGGCAATCTTTTATAATATTTATTTATTACAGGTTCTTCTATAGCGCTGTACATTCACATCAGTTCTTGACCTCAAGGAGCTAACAATCTAATGTCCACTCACATTCATGCATACACATACTAGGGCCAATTTAGACAGCAGCCAATTTTTACATCATGAAGCTTAATGCTCAGCATGGTTGAGAGAATTATAACTGGATATGCGATTTTCAAAATGCTTGGCAGCTTTGTGCAGGTTTTCAGCTGTGCATGTAGCTGTTTCTTTAGAGATGACCTTTTGTCTTTTGTTTAGATAACAGGTCCACTTGGATTTAAACTTATGCTAATAAACATTGTAAAAGTATACAAATTGGGAATGTAGAGATACTGCATTCATAAAAGTCTGCAGAGATCACATTATTACTCCAATTTGCATTAGGGAAGAATATTATGTCTGTCGCATACAAATGATGTTTTCTGGCATCTTAATACTTTGTTTATTTCCATTGTTATGGGTGGGTATAAAGTATTTATCACAGATAACATAATTTTAATGTCTTTGGCAACTAAGTACCAATATAATCTTTAATGATCTGGAAGTAAAAAAAAGAACGGCAGGGTGGTTATTGGAGGTGGTAAAGTGTTATGCTTTGGTGAGCTGTGTGCAATATATACAGGATATATATATAGATATATATAGATAAATGAATGAATGAATGAATGACTTGTATAGCGCAACGCATGCGAACTGAATCGCCTCTGGGCGCTTTTTCCAGCCAGTGTCTGCTTGGCTGGTGCGGTCATTTTTACCCCGTAGGATCTTGACACGCTAGGGACACACAGTCATACACACATATATACATGTATACTGGGCCAATTTGGACGAGATCCAATTTACCTACCCGCATGTCTTGGAGTGTGGGAGGAAACCGGAGTACCCGGAGGAAACCCACGCAGACACAGGGAGAACATGCAAACTCCAGGCAGATGGTGTCGTGGTGGGGTTTCGAACCAGCGACCCTTTTGCTGCCAGGCGAAAGTGCTACTCACTGCACCACTGTGCTGCCCTATATATATAGATAGATATATATCTATCTATATATATCCATATATTAAAGCTGGACTTCAGGAAGAAGACACAAATCTGTATCTTTATATTTTTAAACCTGTATAACTTTATAGTCACACTATATAATTACATTTATAGTTTTTTTATAGCTATGATTAAGCATCTATATTGATGTGAACCGCGTTAGACCGCATACACACAATAGAACATGTCCGCTGAAACTGGTCCGCCGACCAGTTTCAGCGGACATATCCGATCGTGTGTACGACCTAGCGGACAGGTTTTTCCAGCGGACAAATTTCAAAGCATGCTTTGAAATTTGTCCGCTGCAAACCTGTCCGTCGGACATGTCCGCTGGTGAGTACACCTAACCAGCGGACATAAATCTCCCGCATGCGTCGAATGGATTTGACGCATGTGTGGAAGTATTTTACTTCCTGGATTGGTGACGTGGCGGCGTCAACGTCACCGCGTTATCCGTCCGAGGGGATTTTGGTCCGATGGTGTGTACACGCCATCGGACCAAATATCCGAGGAGACATGTCCGCTGGAAACGGTTCCAGCGGACATGTCTCCTCGTCTGTACGCAGCCTTAGGGTGTCTGTACCTTCCATCACCATGATGTAACAGAGTTTGGATTTTGTACATTGTTTTGCCATGAATAAAAGGTGTTGTTCGGAGTATGGCCATTCAGCTGTTTTCTTCAATTTTCTACAAGATTGCAGAGCCTTCACCTGAAGTTGTGAGTGGAGACACCAACATGCTTGGAGCGGCATCACTACCTCACATTTTTTTTAGCTGCAAGCAATAAACTGTAAACCCCTGTAAACAGGATCGGATATCTGAAGTAATCTAATCCGATGGATTGTTTCGTTGGATATCCGATGATGTTAACATAACTTTCATCAGTCTTGCCTGCACACCATCAGATCGTGTCCAAGTGTGGTGATGCACAACACTACGATAAGCCAAAAAAATGAAGTTCAATGCTTCCAAGGATACGTTGATTCTAAACATGCATGGATTTTTGACCGATGGAGTTCCACACAGTCGATCGGATTTTTCTATTGTTTTTTTTTTATCCGTAGGAAAAATTTAAAACATGTTCTATTTTTTTACACCGATGAAAATAAAACTGATGGGGCCCACACATGATTTATCCGATGAAAACAGTCCATCGGTCGGTTTTCAGCAGACAAACCGATCATGTGTACAGGGTTTAAGTGTTTTCATTTTACCTGTTATGAGTATCTTGGAATTCTTTGTACAGCAGAGTTCAGAAAGGGAGAGGGAAGAGCAGCACAAGCAGCTATTCAGGTGTGTTGCAGTGCAAAGAACATGCAGTGCAAGAAAGCAGAGTAACAGAGAGATATGTCCATCAGTGAGCTTCTTCTCTTTTCACTGTTAAGTCGCATGGTGGGGGATGGGAGCAGACCTTTAAGTGAAACTGCAATGGACTGCTTCTTAGGTATGGAAAATATTCCATTGGTCTTACAAATACTGATTCTCGCAACTTTAAGGTACATGGGGAATGAACAATAACACACTTAAAGTAGAACAATAGACAACTTCTCTTCTGGTTCTGCTGGACTTTTTTTTCATGGCCAAAATTTGGGTTCTCCTCTTTTTTGGAGAACCGATAGAGCAACCCTTCACTTCTGAACAACGCACATTATCGTGCGGGGTGCCTCAGGATCTCCCTTATCGTTATAACCTATGTGCCGGTCAGAGACGACACGCAACTTTTCTTTCTCCAGTTCTATCCCATTGTGGAGATTTCCCTTCACTTCCTGTCCCGTAGCCAAACAGGAAATTAAGGGAATTCCTTGGTCACCAGAACTAGTGTCCCCATTGGAAAATGTCCCCTCTATTATTTTTCTGGGGACAACCCACATTGTGTGAGAAACTCATCAGGCACAAGGGGTGTACCCCTAGCGCTCACCTCCAAACCAACCTGGCCTTCCAAAGTGGGGAATATTATTATTAATACTGTATAATCTTTTCCAAAAATCGAATTACCTGTAAATGGTAAATAAGTTGATGTGACATATGATTTATCAATACATGTCACTATATACTAAAGATTTTTACCATAACAAAGAAAAAAGGAATTGTGCTTACATAATAGATATGATTCGGATCGTCTCTCTGACGTCAATCTATACTGACCATACTCTGAGCATCCCACAAGTGGACTCAGAGCCATATATTCAAGGGTTTCTTCAGTTATCCTGGTACAGCCAGGTACAGCCTTAAAGGGGTTGTAAAGGATCATTTTTTATTATACAAATAGGTTCCTTTAAGCTAGTGCATTGTTGGTTCACTTACCTTTTCCTTCGATTTCCCTTCTAAGGGCCAGATTCAGAAAGACTTGCGCTGGAGTATATTGATATGCGCCGCGTAACTGTAAAGATGCGCCGTTGTATCTATGCGGCCGTACCCACCAAACTAGATGCGATAGAAAATGGGCTTTTTCCGACCGGCCTAACTTTCCTTCGCCAGACTCGTAATCGTAAGCGCATATTTTCGCTTGGCGCATCCGTCGCGCCTATTGATTTCCCATTTAAATATGCAAATGAGGGAAATTTCCCGATTTGCGAACGGATTAGCACCAGACGTTGGCTACATGCGCCGCGCGTATGTCGTCAGTCTGTCGCAAAGTTATTACTACAAATAGCTGCTTTATCTTTACTCCTGACGGCCACAGGTCAGCAGGAGAGCAGCTACAGTAGCAGCGTTACCGACGAAAATAGCAAGCTGAGCACCCCCACTTGCAAGGACAACACCTCTGTGTGACAACATGGCAGGGGCAGCCGTGGTCCTAGCACTACTAATGGGTCCCCCCGGTACAGAGGAGGCGGGCACGTGAAAGGATATACCGCACGCGCATGAGCCTCTTTGGCATGGGTGATGAGGAGGTGTATCGCCTCTTCAGATTCAGCCCAGATGCAATCCTTGAACTAACCACAACCCTGCAGGATGACATCACCAGCAAGACACACCGCTCACAAGCAGTGCAGCCACTGGTGAAGGTACTGGCAACACTTAATTTCCTTGCAATTGGATCATTCCAGCGTACAAGTGGAGTGGTGGCTGGGGTGTCACAGTCCACCATGAGCAGATGTGTGCACCAGGTTATCCCTGCAATCCTCAGACGCATGTCCCACCACATCATCAGACCCACCACTGAGAACCTGCGGCTGAAGGCAATGACAGATTTCTACAGCATTGCCAGATTCCCACGCACTGTGGGGGCCATTGATTGCACACATGTGGCACTCCAGCCCCCCAGTGCCACAGAGCACATATACCGCAATCGGAAGCATTGGCATTCCATCAACGTACAGGTGATAGCCGATGCCCAACGCCTCATATGGCACGTCCGTGCCAAACACCCAGGATCCAGCCATGACAGCTACATCTACAATCAGAGCCCCATCCCAACGGAATTCGAACAGAACATGTATGGGGACAGCTGGCTGGTTGGTGAGTGACATGGGTGGCAGGCATGACTGTCCCCCCCCATGATGCTGACATCACAAGGGGCACATGCATGACTAACATCCTCCTGTCTTTTCCCTTACAGGTGACTCTGCATATGCACTGGGACCCCCATCTAATGACTCTCCGGAACCCCCAAACCAGAGGAGAGAGAAGATACAATGCGGCACATCAAAACTCGTGCAGTGGTGGAGCAAACATTTGGGCTCCTGAAGTCCCGTTTCCGCTGCCTGGATAAGTCTGGGGGGGCCCTATTGTATTCCCCTACCTTCGTGTGTCAGATCATCGGTGCATGTTGCATTCTGCACAACTTTGCCATGAGACATGGCCTGCAGATTGACATACGTGATGACCTGACCCCCCAACCAGACAGCCCCCACCTGCCAGAGGAGACCCATTCAGCTGATGGAAGAGCAGTCAGGAGGGTCCTCGCCGTAGGCATCTTTGGACAATAAACAAAAACATTGATCACACGGACAATGCACGCATGCACACCACTGATGTCCCTAGATCACACACACCACATCCACATCACATTGGATTAGCCCAAGTCCAACATGCAGGACTTGGGAGCAGCAACGCCGCATCAAGGTCCCCCAATGGTGTCGCTGTCCATTCATACACCATTCACACGTCATTCACACAGCCGTGGGGATAACTTCTCCCCAATGGCCGAGGGTGACACCCCTTACTGGCAGGAGTGCCACCCCCTCACATTCACACACCATTCACACTGTCCCCTGCACTACTGACCGTGTGCAGTTAAACTAAAAAAAAGCTCATAACCTGAGCAACATTAAAATAAAAAAAAAAAAAGCTCATAACCTGAGCAACATTAAAATAAAAAAAAGCTCATAACCTGAGCAACATTAAAATAAAAATAAAGCTCATAACCTGAGCAACATTAAAATAAAATAAAAAACTCATAACCTGAGCCGATAAAAAAAAAAAGCCCTCATCTGGGCTGACGGAGGCTCCTTCTGGTGGGCCCTCTCTGGCTCCTCAGCTGCCTGGAGGGAGTGGCTGGGGGTGGGGGGGCTTCTGGAGGTGGCTGATCCCCGGGTGGGCCACTCCTGGCAGGTGTGGCCTGCATGCCCTCCAAGGCCATGGCTATCCGGCCGAGGTAGGAATTTGTGTGGGCCTGAATCCTCAGCTGCCGGGTCACTTGGTAATGTTTTTCCCGCTGCCTCTGCCTCCCCTGGTCCCGGATGGCAGCAGTGTTGGCCTGGACGGCTGCAGTGAGATGCCGAAGATCAGCCTGCACCTCCCCCAGGCTGGTCACCACTGCAGCGCAGTTGCAGCTGACATCCTGTACTGCGTTGGACATCTGGGCCACGGAGCCCAGGCTGTCAGCTACCCGGTCCAGGTGCCCAGCAATCTCCCCCATCTGCTGGGTCTGCCTTACCTGGTTCCTTGCCATCTGGTCATGGACCACATCAGACACCCCCCTGGTCTTCCGGGTGGCCAGGAGCCAGGAGATGGTAGTCCCTGGGGGGATGGAGTCGCCCTTGAGGGGCTTCCTAGGATGGGGGAGGGGATTTGAGAGGGCCCTGCTCGGGGACAACAGGCTCCTCCTCAACCACCTCAGCAGGTGAGGTGTGGGCACTCCCCTCCATCTCGGTGTCTTCACCACCCAGGGGTTCAGGCTCAGGATGCCGTTGGGGGGATGGGGTGGACTGGCCGCCGACAGATGATGGCCCAGCTCCGTCTTCTGTGGATGACACAAAGCAGACACATGTTGGGTGGTCCCACACACTTGGCACATGTACCCTCCCCCCCACATGCAACACACCAAATAGGGGATAAAAAAACACTTACCTGTCCTGGAGCCTTCCTCCACGGAATCATATCCCGGTACCCCCTCCAACTGCTCCCTCTCCAGGCAGCGGGCGACCACCTCCTCCTCCGTGGTCAGGCTGACCGCACATGGGGGTCCACCACCCGTGCCCCTCTCATGCCTCCTGATGGTGGCCTCCGTGCCCCGGACTTTGCGCCTCAAATCATTGATTTTTTTGGCTATATCCGCAGCAGTCCGGTTGGAGTAGCCCAAAACATTGACCCTGCCAGCAATGCTCTCCAGGATGGCCTGCTTCCTGTCACGGCTGGTCTTCCGACTTTTCCTGCCATGGAGGAAGTCATTGTAGGTCTCCATAGCGGAGATCACTACAGACAGCTCCTGGGCGTTGAAGTTGAGGTTTCTCCTCTCTTTGCGGGGAACGGGAGCAGCCATCGCACAGCAAAAGTTACTTCCCTGGGGTGGGGGGAAACGGATATACTTTTGCGCCGGAAAGGCGCATCTGCGGCCGCTTTTATACGCGCAACAGAACACATTGCGCTGCCGTTTTCCATGAAGTGGTGCCGACGGAAGTTGTGAGCATGCACACAGGGGAGCGAGTGGAGCCCTCCCTCACTGCGCATGCTCCATGGATGATGCGCTGAATGTAAGTCTCTGCTCTGGGCTCCGCCCATCATTTACATATGATCACACCCACTTCCACTTGCATCGGGTTGCGCCAGCGCATTTTCGTTACTCCGTCGCAAAGTAACGAACAAGTGCTTGTTGAATACTGTACTTGACTCACTAGTTCTCGTCAGCGTAACGTATATGCGCTGCGCTACGCTGGATAAAATACGCGCGCATCTACCTGAATCTGGCCCTAAATGTTTTTTTCTTTGTTTTCTTTGTCTGAATTTCTCACTTCCTGTTCATCCTCAGTAAGGTGTTCAGTAAGCTCTTCTAAATGACTTTCCACCGCTCGGATGATGGTGGAAAGTTTACTGAGGAGAAACAGGAAGTGAGAAATTCAGACAAAGAAAAAAACATTTAGAGGGGAAATTGAAGGAAAAAGTAAGTGAAACAACAATCCACTAGCTTGAAGGAAGCAATTTAGAGAATAAATGATGAACCTTTACAACCCCTTTAAGTTGTTTAGTGCGATTAAATTAAGCTTTTTCTAAATGTGTTTTAAATGAAATAGACATGTATCTGTAATTTGTCTATATTTATCTACTAGATAAGAATATCCACGCATGTTTCTGAGGAAGCTGAAGGCGAAACATGTAGAACAGAAAGTGCACAATTTTTTGTATGGAAGAAATGTATCACTGTATACTCTTTTTCTTCTTTTTGTGAATATGTAATATTAAAATAATCTTTTAAAATATTACTGTTGTTGTTGAATACATGAATAGCACCCAGAAAGTCCAACATATCCCCTAAGGCCACGTACACACGATCAAATCTATCTGCTGAAAACGGTCTGACAGACCGTCTCAGCAGACAGATTCGCTCGTGTGTACGGGCGAGCAGGCGGATTTGGACAGCCGACAGATTTTAAAGCCTGCTTTAAAATCTGTCTGCTGGGAACCCGTCGGACCGATATGTTTGCTGGTTAGTACGCTAACCAGCAGACATATCTGCCCGCACATGCGTCGAATGGATTCGACGCATGCGCGGAAGTGTTTTACTTCCTGGTGCGGTGACGTGGCGGCGTCAGCGTCACCGCCACATCACTGCGCTGTCTGCCGGCGGGGATTTTGGTTTGATCGTGTGTACAGCGATTAAATCAAAACAGCCAGCCAGTCTGTCCTACCGATTTGAACAGATTTATTTGCTCATGTGTACGGGGCCTAACAGTTTTTTTTTCCACGTTTCTATTATAAGGGGATGTTGATGCGGATTAATTAAATTAAGGGAAATTGATCACTTTAAATTCTCTATATTAATAGGTGTGTGTTGAGTTATTTTGAGGGGACAGCAAATTTACACTGTTATACAAGCTGTACACTCACTACGTTACATTGTAGCAAAGTGTAATTTCTTCAGTGTTGTCACATGAAAAGATAAAAAAATTACAAAAATGTAAGGTGGTGTGCTCACTTCTGTGAGATACTTTATATGAGGTCTAACTATTTCTTATCTAGCTCCTCATCTGTGATTTCAATTGTTGGGCACTTTTTTATTCTGAGACCTCTGGGAATCCTTTTGGTGGCCAGGTATTCAGTCAGCATACACTTATCCCAGTAAGCTTTAATTTCCTTTACCATCAATCACTCAAGTTTATGAAATTGTAGTTTTAGGCCGCGTACACACAATCGGTCAAAACCGATGAAAACGGACTGAAGGTCCGTTTCATCGGTCCAAACCGATCGTGTGTGTGGGACCAATCGGTCAGTTATCCTTCGGTCAAAAAAAAGAGAACTTGCTTTAAAATTTAACCGATGGACGCCTGACCGATGGGTCAAAACCGATCGTTAGTATGCAAAAGCATCGGTTAAAAACCCGCACATGCTCAGAATCAAGTCAACGCTTGCTAGGAAGCATTGAACTTTGTTTTTTTTCAGCACGTCGTTGTGTGTTATGTCACCGCGTTCTGACACGATCGTTTTTTTAACCGATGGTGTGTAGGCACATCAGACCATCAGTCAGCTTCATCGGTTAACCAATGAAAACAGTCCTTCGAACCGTTCTCATTGGTTGGACTGATCGTGTGTACTCGGCCTTAGAGTTCCTGAGCCATCATCTGTGCTGGTCTGTAACTGTTGAGAAGCTTACAATCTGAGTGGATTTCCAATGAGAGATCGTAAAATTCTGCTGTACCTGTTCTCTGCACTACTGTATTTGATGCAGTCATATTATGTACAGTATATCTAAATAGCTCCAAGCAGGAATTTAAAGGTAAAGTATTCACCAAACAGTCCTTTATACTCACTGAGCAAGGTCTGGAATTAAACACACAATGCTAAGATGCTCCAGATGAGTTGTCAAAATACCTCCTGCTGCCAGCTTGATCCACTGGTGCTAAAGCAGCTTGTCTGTCAATGCAAGAGAAATGAATATATCCAGAGTATGCTGTACTTTCTTGAATCCTTTATTCAAACTTCATAGAGTCATAAAAAGCAAATGATAAATGTGTTTTTACGCTTTGGGCAGTGCTTGCTCACAACCATTTGTATTAGAATCTTATCGTCTTAAATGTACTGCTCATACAGATGAGACTAGTTGCACAATTAGAAGAACCCCTCCCCCACTCACCAGAGAGCACATTGTGGAGAGATACTGCCAATCTCACGCAACCTCATCCCCCTTAATCATACATCATACAATTGTCAACTTCCATTCAACATTATTTATCCTGGAGCTCGGACCCCACACAAATCTCTCATATCTGTTCCAAAAAAAAAAAAAACATATATGGAAACATTTAAATGACAATGTTCAGACAAGCACAGATATTTTGAGGTGGAGAATTACAGGAAACAGCAGAACTGCTGCTTTGACAACCCACGGCGGATATAAATCTCGCCATAGGGTAGCCGGCAGCACTCACTGTAAACAATCAAGCAAACAACAAAAAACACAATCTAAACCTAACAAGTTTGTGTGCCTAAAATCATTGATATATTATGCACCTTACCGAACTCTCAATTAAATTATTACCCAGAGAGTGAAATTGAGTGAGTGGGGGAGAGTTTCTGCTAACTGTGCAACTAGTCTTATCTGTATAAGCAGTACATATAAGACTATGAGATTCTAATACAAAAGATCGTGAAAAAGAGCTGTCTATAGCATGAAATGTTTTTACCATTTGCTGTTCTTGCACTGCCTGGGATATGTTATAACTCTATGAAGTTTGAATAAAGGATTCAAGGAAGTGCAGCAGATTCCAGATATATTCCTTTCACTTGCCTTGACAGGTAAGATGCTTTAGCACCCTTGGATCAAGCTGGCAGGAGGAGGTATTTTGACAACTCACCTGGAGCAGCTTGGAAGAGAAGGAAGGAGTGCCCCAGGAATTTCATGGGCCAAAGTTAGATACCAGAAAATAGAGTAAGAGAAGTATATAAAAAAAAGTGGTACATTTTTATTACAAAAAACGTACAAATACATACAATTGGTAGTTGATAACATACAATAGTGTACAGCTAAATTCTGAAGCACATAGTAGGTCTCAGAAGTGGGCAGCCAACCATAATACATGGATTCAGAGGTCCCGACATGTTTCAGAATATTAAAATTCCTTCTTCAGGGACTGATCACAGGTTATAAGGTTACCAATTAACAAGTTGTGACACAGATCCCAGTCCACTCCAAACAATATCAGCATCTCCCCTTCAGTTCCCTTGTATATGTAGTGGACTCTCACAATGGGTGAAGGTTTTTAAAGATGCTTGCAAGCCAAAACATAGCATGAAAGTCACAGCTATAGATTTAGGTAGGTTGCATAAAGGTATAGTTGGAGAAGCTATTGATATGGATGCCGGGTTGACGCATGGGAATTGGAGCCCACAAAGATCGGTGAGAATGGCAGGCGACCGATGGGCTGACAGTGTCTGTGAGAACACCTTTCCCTGTGGAGCGATATGCTGCACCTAGAGCGGCATAGAATTGTGTGTTTAATTCTGAAGATACCTCCAAAGGTAAAAGCACAGGAGGTCAAGAGCACTCTGGAAAGGTGACTCAAATATTTATCATCTCATCAAACTCTATCTCTGAACAAGGACCTTACAGTTTGGTTGAGTCACATAAATAATCATAACCCAGTGATTGTCCTTCAGCTTTAATATTTGAATCACCTTCATGGTAACAGGCAGCCCACTGAGCTTAGGGAAGACCTACAGAGCCTAGGAAACAGTAAACTCAGGTTAGTTACAGCCTAGCAACTAACACAACCAATTTAATTAAATTAGGGAGATAATAGCATAGGACAAAATCCCTTCACTCTCCCCCTTCTTAAAATGGCCTTTTCCTCATAGGCCAAAAAAAATTAAAAACACACTTGTCTCCAAGGGCTGGGTATCCCACAATGAAACTGGGTAGGAATGGATAAAATACAGTAAATAAAAAAAGTATGTGAAATTTCAAATGAAATAGAAAGGGTATAATCAATGGTGGTCACAATAAAGGCTGTCAGCAAGTGCAATCAGCCATGAAGTGACAGGTACTCTTACAGATCAACAGGGCCTAAAAAAAAGTAAAAAGTTGCCCAGGCTAATTACAGCCTAGCACCAAACATTGAATTACAGACAAAACCGCATTTGCTACAGTAAGTGTTTATAGAAAATAATAGAGGAAAAGGGGAATGGGCAGCATAAGAAATTACATCATAGAATGTGTGGCAGAAATGAATCAAACCACCTAACTAGGAATATTTTTGGAATGGCTTTAATTCTGGTCCTGTGCAGGTACCGTGGCATAATGCAAAAGTTCTGGCTGTGTAGTTTCTGTAGTCCAATAAGGCATTTTTCAATTCATAATTTTCCATGTTCTAATGAAGTCTGCGGTAAGCCCCTGTGCAGATCAATAAGCACCATGGGTCCCAAGGGCAAGTGGACATTAAAGCTGGTCATACATGAACCAAAATCTGGCCAGTTTGGCAGGGGCCGGACAAATTCTGATCTATGCATGGGCAGGGAAGTTGTACAGAAGTCAGTTTATAAATCGACTTCTATAAAACCGCCCTGACAGATTTTGCCCACTCGCTTAAGCCAAAGTGGCTGATCAGTATATAGTGACAACAGAGAAGTCTCCCCACTGTCATGCCCTGTACACACAATCGGACTTTCCGACAAGAAAACCGTGGATTTTTTTTACGAGTGAACGCGGTCACGTACAAAACTACGGTGAGCCAAGAATGAATGAATGAATGAATGAATGAATGAATGAAAACTTATATAGCGCGGCACATGCGAACTGAATCGCCTCTGGGCGAAAAATTAAGTTCAATGATTCCGAGCATGCGTCGAATTGATTCCGAGCATGCGTAGGATTTTTGTGTGTCGGAATTGCATACAGACGATTGGAATTTCCGACAAAAACTTTTGTTGTTGGAAAAAATAAGAACCAGTTCTCAAACATTTATTGTTGGAAATTCCGACAGCAAATGTCCGATGGAGCATACACACGGTCGGAATATCCAACCAAAAGCTCACATCGAACATTTGTTGTTGGAAATTCTGACTGTGTGTACGCAGCATTAGAATACAATAACTCAGTGGAGAGTATTGCCCCACCCACACTAAATGTATGTATGGGGAAATCAAGTCCGTTTTTTCAGCTCAACCTACCGGTTGAACAAAAAAAAAAAACTGATTCATGTGTGTGCTGCTTCAGTGATAGATGACCATTGATGGCCAGACAAAGGTGAAACTAAAATAATTCAGGGCCAGTGGTTTCATTTATAAAGACAATTAAACCCTCTTCATAAAAACTCTACCATAATAAAGCTTTTGGTGCTATTTTTTCGTGGAAGTAAAACTTACATTTTCATGTGATTCCCCCTGGTGTTTCAGATAAAGTATTACTTCATCCTGGATGGATGTCCATAGATTAGACTGACAACCTTCTCCCTGCAGGCAGACCCTTCTAGGCAATGTTGTCACTCTAAACCAGATGATTGGGGGGAACGTTTCTAAAACATTTTTTTTTCCACTGTAATAGAAATTGCACAGCAAGGATCTTATCTTACATGAAATTCCAATATCAAGTATCATTTTTGGGGTGTTAGGCTTAGATACAATTTAAGCATCAGTTTGAAGTTCAATGTTTGTAAGCAAACTACAGTGACCCACAAGAACCAATTTAAAATTCAGTTAACTGTAGTCAACATAAAATAAAAAGGTGAAATCATTTTTGAAATAGTAAAAAGGTTATATGACATATTTTTTCTACAAACAGTGTTTAAGTTCTTTAAGTAACCTGAACTTGTCGCCTTTTTTCAAAAGAATATCAAAGTGTAATTTGCCATTGTACCAATTTCACTCTTTTTGTAACTTGCCTGCATGACACATTTAATGAGAGCTGTATAAAATAGAGAAGGGGAATTGATTGTGTATAACGATAAATCTTTTGCAACCTCCTATCAGTCAGTAGGCGACATTATATGCATAAGATTGAGAATATTGTTACTTACAAAAGGAGGTCAGAGGGACATCTTCAACTTTTCATTGATTAAAAGTTTCTGAAAGACTTTGATTTATGATTTTGTTCTCTGGGTTTTATATGTCAGAGATCATTCCCAGAAAAGTTTTGCACTTTTTTATATTTAATATTACTTGAAATGTACAATAGACCTGTTATTTTAACTAGAACAATTTCCATGTTTCTTTGCCCTATGAATCATTTAACATGTCCTTTTCTAATGGTTTTCCTTGACATCTGTGATGCACAAATAGTATAAAACATGAGCAGTGCTCAAATTTAAGTTATAAAGTCCATGTAATTGGATGTAAAGATCCATCCATATAATCATATATATTAATTGTATAGAAACACAAATACAAGTTTATCCACGTGTTCCACGCTATATATATCCTAATTGTTTGGCCATCACCACACCTCGTGCATTCTCACCCCTATGGTAGTGAACTCACTGGTTGATAATAGGTATAAAGCCTTATACACACGATCGGTTTGTCTGATGAAAATGGAACGATGGACCGTTTTCATCGGATAAACCAATTGCATGTGGGCCCCATCGGTTTGTTTTCCATCGGTGAAAAAAAAGGAAATTTTCTAAAAATTTCCTTTGAATAAAAAAACGATAGGAAAAAACGATTGTCTGTGTGGAAATCCATCGATTCTCAGAATCAAGTCGACGCATTCTCGGAAGCATTGAACTTCATTTTTCTCAGCACATCGTAGTGTTTTACGTCACTATGGTCGGATTTTTGACCGATGGTGTGTAGGCAAGACTGATGAAAGTCAGCTTCATTGGATATCCGCCGAAAAAATCCATCGGATTAGATTCCAACAGATATCCGATCTTGTGTACAGTGCTTAAGCCTGTTTAATCATCCATTCATGGAGCAGCAAACACAGGTCCTTCCATCTATGGGGTTAATTTACTAAAACTGGAGAGTGCAAAATCTTGTGCAGTTGTGCATGGAAACCATCAGCTTCCAGTTTTTTTGGGGGGCAAAGCCTAATTGAAGAAACTGAAGTTAGAAGCTGATTGGCTACCAAGCACAGCTGCAACAGATTTTGCACTCTCCGGTTTTAGTAAATCAACCCATATATGTCACTCATGACAAAGAAATGCATATACATAGCATAATTCCGTAAAGTAAGAGTTATTAATTTAATCCCTGTCCCCCTCACAAGTATGGTTGCCACCTCATCCCTTTAAAACTGAACACATATTAATTACACAGGTTCTGTGGCTGATTAAGATGGTAATTAAACTCACTTGGTGCCTCATCTGCATTAAATTAGCCCCAGAACCTGTGTAATTCATATGTGTTCGAGTTTAAAGGGATGAGGTGGCAACCCTACTCACAAGTTGCACTCACAAGCCAAAAGAATTATAAAAGCATTTGAACATAGACAGTCATGTTACGATTGGTTACAATTTTAACCGCCAGATGTATCACTCACACAGCGGCATACCTGGGTCAAGCTGACTGCTGATCGACAGACTGGATGGCTGCGAGGTCGCCTCTGATGCGTTTCATCATCACTTCGTCAGAGGGCGTGGCCACACAGCACAGCGCATTCATTATATACATGTACGGGCGAGGGAATTTAACCCATCGTCCGTCAAACAGCACAATACATTCTAAACACTGGGAGCATATCAGAGGTGTATACGTACGTACAAGGAATTTAACCCATCAACCACCGCATAACAAAGTATATCATTATGGTTACGGAGGCATCTATGTTAACACATGTGCCATAACATGCATATTGACCCTCTACGTATTAAACCATGTGTTAATCTCACAAAATAGCATGTCAGCCTTTTTTGATGTCACAATGTAGAGTATAAGATTTCCTATCATCTGTGCCCAGTCTTGCCACACAGAGTTAATCCAGCGCTGAGTAATCCTCTTTTAATGTTCAGTGCAAATTAACTCTCTTTTTGCTTTCAGTGACAGGTTATTTACATATCTAGCTTGGACATGTTTATCATATGCTATGTTATGTTTATCATAACATGAGGTGATCCAAAGTTCATTGTATATTACCAGGATGTTATGATGATATGATAAACATGTCCAAGCTAGATATGTAAATACCTGTCACTCAAAGCAAGAAGAGAGAAAACAGACTTTTTATTTCGGCAGGTTTTTATCTGGAAGGCTGTTCATTTTCACTGAACATTAAGGGTCCTTTCACACGGGCGGACCGTTCGTCCGTTTATTACAATGGTAATGGTACCCTATGTGATGATGCATCCGTTAACGTCCGTAATGACCCGCCTCTGCAAAGAACCCTATTTTTCTTCCGTCTGAAGGATCGGATCGGATGAATACGGACACACGGTTCGTATTCATCTGATTCCCCATAGGGGAGAGCGGAGGAGAGACAGGGTGGTTCCTGCACAGTGTGCGGGGACCGCCCTGTCTGCTGACAGCTGAGCGGGGATCCCCGCTGAGCCGACAGACACACACGGAGCGTATCGAAAAACAGGTCCGCTCCGTGTGAAAGGAACCTTAAAGAGGATTACTCAGATCTGGATTAACTCTGTGTGGCAAGACTGGGCACAGATGATAAGAAATCTTATACTCTACATTGAAACATCAAAAAAAATTTTTGGGGGGTTTACATCCACTTTAATTACAGCTCTTTATTTTAAATCACTTTTTTGTGTCGTTTTTCAAAACGTCGTTTTTTGTGTGATAAAAAGTGATGGTGTGTGGGCAAAACGATGTTGAAAACGACGTTTTTAAAGCCGCGCATGCTCAGAAGCAAGTTATGAGACGGAGCTTCAATGGAAAAGAGTGCCGTCGAACGTGGTGTACGTCACCACGCTTTGCTAGAGCTTTGTAGAAAAACGATGGTGTGTACGCAACGTCGTTTTGGAAAATGAAGTTTGTAAAACGTCGTTTTTTTTCATGATTGAAAACGTTGTTTTTTTTTCATCGCAAAAAATGACCGAGTGTACGCGGCATTAGAGCGAGGATCATATTAGCACATTGCACTTCTCCCTATATCGATCAATTGTATTGTGTATGTTCATTTGATGACGATACCTCGATCAAATTAATTTAACTTTAGATACCTAAAATCTGCTATAGAATAAGTAGCATAAGTATCTCCACCCATAGCACTAGAAGTTATGCATGGACCAATAAAATAAAGTTTAAAAACACTTGTCGTCAATGATTAAATCTAGGGAATTATAAATGTATACATTTAAAATTGATATTAATGTTTTAACAGTCTCAAACTACTTTTATTAAAATTACAACATTAGAAGAGCCAGTATTCCAAAAAATAATAATAACATTATCAATGAATAATCTATCTAAATCACGCTGAGACTACCGGCCTCACCTTCGGTCCGGTTCTGGCGACTGAACCCTTTCTGGCTATCCGTCCTCTCGGACTTGGATGCTATCCAATCCGAGTGGGACCACTACTTTCGAACAAATATTGGCTCGGCTCCACTGTAGGCATGTGCAAAAGTGAAAAATTCGTTTCGTTTCGTTTCGTTTCAATTCGTCATTTAATAAATTTCGTTAAGTTAGGTTCGTTACTTTTGAATTCGTTTTCGGAATTCGTTCGTTTTCGACCGAATTTCGAAAAATACGGTCGAAATCGAAAATATTTCGACCTTTTTTCGAATTCGTTCGTTTTCGACCGAATTTCGAAAAAAACGGTCGAAATCAAAATATTTCAACCAGATTAGAAAACAAATAGTCTCTTTTCGAATAGAAATTTTTTCGAATTAAATTCGAATTTTTTTTTTTTTTTTTTTTTTTTTTTCGAATTCCGATCGAATTTAGTCCTCGGGTATTCGAGTCGGAATTCGAAAAAAAAAAAAAATTCGATTTCGAACCATTTTTTTTTTCGAAATTCGGTCGAAAATGAACGAATTCCGAAAACGGTCGAAATTTTTCGCTAATATAGCAATTCGGAAATTCGTATGCATCCGAATGTCCGAATAATGGAAAATTCGTCCGAATTTCGATTCGGAACTAAACGAAATGCACATGCCTACTCCACTGGGTCCTGTATGGGAGGCCTTTAAAATGCATGCCCAACTGATACTCTCCACGCGGATTAACAGACACAAAGCCACCTCTAAGCTACTGATCCGTCAGGCGGAGGATTGCTTAGACACGCTTGAGCAGACCTTCCAGACCAACCCGACTGCGACTAATGCATCTCAGCTACGACTGCAGACCAGACTTACAAACCAGCTACACCTTGAGAAGGCCAAACAGGGTATATTCTTCAGCAAACAACGCACATACGAACATGGTGAAAGGGCGGGCAGGCTCCTTGCCTACATGGCCCACCTCGATCACAAACCTCCGGCGGTGGTGTCCCTCCGGGCGGCGTCCGGGGATGTACTTACGGACCCCGATCTGGTGGCCGAGGAGTTTAGATCCTTTTTTTCTGGCCTCTACTCCTCCACTGCCAGATACTCACGCGACGAACTCTCCACTTTCCTGCGGGATCTCGCCTTCCCCACACTCTCCCCTCACCAGATCGCTCTGCTCGAAGCTCCCATTACCGCAAACTGCGTGGCAGATGCCATGGCACAGCTTCCCACGTCCAAAGCGCCGGGCTTAGACGGGCTCCCCCTCGAATTTTACAAACAATTCGGTGAGACCCTTGTCCCCAAGCTTAGCCAACTGTACAACCACATATATGACACAAACACCCTCCCAAAGTCCATGAGTGAAGCCCTTATTGTTTTAATCCCTAAGCCAGACAAGGACCCGATGCTCCCCGATTCCTACCGTCCCATCTCCCTAATCCAACTCGATAGCAAGATCCTAGCCAAAATCCTAGCTCTGCGCCTCAACAAAGTAATCCTTACACTAGTGCACCCCGACCAGACTGGATTCATGCCCAGCAAAAACACAGCCTTCAATCTTAGAAGACTGCACATGAACCTACAGGCCAGACATTCGGACATGGGCTCCAGGGTGGTGGTCAGTCTTGACGCCGCTAAAGCATTCGACTCTGTTGAGTGGTGCTACCTCTGGGAATGCCCCCGCAAATTTGGCTTTGGCCCAAACTTTATTAAATGGCTTCAACTCCTGTATCAGGCCCCCACAGCGCGCGTTCAGGTCAACGGTAGGATCTCGCCCCCTTTCCCACTCACTCGCGGCACTCGCCAGGGCTGCCCGTATCACCCTTATTGTACGCCCTCGCTGCTGAGCCCCTCGCCATGGCTCTCAGAAACCATGCGGGGGTCAGGGGCCTCCGATGCGGTCAGACGATTGAGAAAGTCAGTCTCTATGCGGATGACATGCTCCTCTAACCTCGCAGACGCCGGCCCCTCGCTCCAGGCAGCCCTCCAAACCATAACAGACTTTGGAGCATTCTCAGGGTTACAGATAAATTGGGCCAAATCTCACATACTCCCCTTAGACCTGGGCGCTCCCACTAGCGAACAAGCTGTGGGATCGCATTCTACATTCATCCCCTTGGTGTATGAAGTATCAGTAAGATATATCCATTTGGTTTCATACTTTGATACAACTCTGACTCCTTTCACTCCTCTCCATGTAGATTTAGGCATTTCTATGCCCCAAAACTTCAGACCTGAGGGGTCTCTGTTATGTTTACAGTGAAAGTGCATTGACACCCTATGATCCTTATAACCTACCTTAATATTATTAATGTGTTTGGATACTCTTTTTCCCACTGTGTGTTTTGTACGGCCTATATACAACAGGCTGCATTGCATATACCACATGAGCCGAGTTACATCCTTGATCTTGAACATTTTATCATTGGCCGTTGAGCAAAATTCAGTCATACCTCTTACATGTGTGTTCACCTGCCTGCACGATAAACACCTACGGCAGGTATAAAAAACAGCTCTATTCCAAAACATCAAGGGTTTTGTAGGAGGATCTAATATTTTACTTTCTTGTCACCAAATGAGGGTCCTTTCCGCCAAAAAAAAATGGATCCTTAGGTACTGCTTTCCTCAAAATTGTATCCATACCTAAAATTGGGCAATTCTTTCTAAAAATAGTTTCTACTTCTTTGTATTGTGAATATATATAAGTTTATATACCCTGGCAGAATGTATGATTTATTGGCCATTTTTCAGAGATGAATGATAACACAAAAACGTTTCTTTCACTCATGTTAGTGTTTTCCTGAAACCATTAATTATCAATCAACTGTATTTACTCTTTTTAAATCATAATGACAAAATAAACTACCTAAATGATCCCGATCAAAAGTTTACATACCCCAGTTCTTAATACAGTGTATTGCTGCTCGGCTCGGCTGTTACCGGAGGAGTGGGAGTGGACATCCCCCCTCCTGCCGCTTTCTGCTAGGGTGCCCCATCAGGGTTGCCAGCCTCAGTAAAACCAGGGACAGTATGTAAAAGTCTGTGTTTTTTTACATCTGTCCCTGAAATGTCCCTTACCAACTTCCTTTTTTTTTAAATCCCAAGATTATAGCTGCCCCGCCTCTCCAGTACCTTCTCAGTGTGTGTATGTATACTGTGTGTGTGTGTGTGTGTGTGTGTGTGTCTGTATGTGTATTCTGTGTGCATGTATATTGTTTGTCTGTGTGTGTATACTGTGTATGTATACTGTGTGTTTGTGTATACAGAGAAATAATAAGCTGCGCAATATGTGAATATATCCTAATTGGCTTGGTACTAGAGTGCAATCATTTTACAACACAATTCCATGTCAGAATACATGCAATATCCAATTTGAATCAAAAATACATCTTTCTTCTAAGCTGAATTAGCAGTTGCTGCACAAATGCACAATAAAGTCTAAGAAATTCCAATGGATAGTTAGAAAGTAAATGTTGTGAACAAACTAGGTGTTTAACAAAAAAAACTTAAATGAAATAAAAGAGTAAAGCCAGTAAGTTGATGTTGAAAGTCCTCCTAAGGTTTATTTAGTGACATCACACCACAGGACACCCGGGAACAGTGTTGTGTGATAGGAAAGAGATCCTCCACCTTCAAATCAACTGCCGCTTACCAGAAGTAAAGATCCCAACTAGAGATCTCTGTTTGCAGATGGCCTATGCCCCAGCCTGGGTCTCTGTATAACTGGATTTAATGTCTCCACTCCAGCAATATTTCCGTCCTCAGCCGCTCTCATAAGATCACATATGCTAATAACCAAATGGGGAAAAGAAGAGCCATCATAGCGTAACCCAAATTTTAATTAAAATTATTAAAATTACATTTACAGTGTTGAAGATATTTTCGCGTGTGAAACAGTATAGCCGGCCGGCTTACACAGCCATTTTTTTTCCGGAAATTTGCGTTGTAATTGTGGTGACGTCAGCACGCCGCTCCTCCCTGTGTGTATACAGTACTGTGTGGCTCCACAATTGGTTGCCTGGGGGCCCCATAATATCCTATTGCCTGAGGGCCCCATGAGTTGTCAGTCCACCCCTGCAGGAGACAGTCCTTTGTTAAAAAAAAATAATTCCAAAGATATAGTCCACTCTCAAAAGATCTGGGGAAAAAAACAGACACTAGGAAGGCGCCTGGCTAAAAAGCGTTCTCTTAGTGTGACAGCTCTTTTATAGCTAAGGGCGGGGGCACCCATCACATGAATCAACCCTCTCTGAATTGTTTTTTTTTTTATTTTGGTTCGGGGTTCCCCTTAATGATCATACCAGACCCAAGAAATTGGTCTAATTTTACTGTTTATTTTTTGTAAAATAATGAAAGTGTCTTTTTCCCCCAAAAATTGTGTTTGAAAGACCACTGAACAAATACTGAGTGACATAAAATATTGCAACAATCTCCATTTCATTCTCTAGATTCTCTGCTAATATAAATATATATATATATATATATATATATATATATATATATATATATATATAAAATGTTTGGGGGTTCTAAGTAATTTTCTAGCAAAAAATACAGATTTTTACTTGGGGGTTATTTACTAAAGGCAAATCCACTTTGCACTACAAGTGCACTGCAACTGCACTTAGGAAGTGCAGTTGATTTAGATCTGAGGGGTGTCATGCAAGGAAAATAAAAAACAGCATTTTAGCTTGCACATCATTGGATGATAAAATCAGCAGAGCTTCCCTTCATTTTAGATCTACCCCTCAGGTTTACAGCGGCTGCACTTCCAAGTGCACTTTCAGTGCAATTTCAAGCTCACTTGCAGTGCACTTGTAGTGCAAAGTGGATTTGGCTTTCATAAATAACACTCAAAATTTCAGAAATAGGCTTAGTCATAAAAGGGTTATAATTCTAAATAAACAATGCAAAAAAACAAAAACAAACATTTTCTAAGTATTTTTATATTTACATTTTGAAAATCTATAATATAATACGTATCAAAAAAGGAAATTAAAACTACCCCAGTAAAACACCCACACTGTGTGCTTTCTACTATCACACCCACCACTCAATAAAAGTTAAATCATTTCACAGCTCCCATCTCCAGTGTGGAAGAATGGTTCTATACTTCTAGAAAACAATTACGTTATATCTATTCCAGCTGATTCTTTCCAATTAAAGCATGATGCCACTTTTAGACAAATTACTTTTTATGGATGTCTCAGCAGCATTTAATAAAGAGGATGAATGAACATGAGAGTAGATGAGATGTCACAGTAATGATCTTTGTAAATAGTAGTGCCTCTTTCTAAAGGAGTTTTGATCTGAATCAGGTTTGGGACTTATAACTTTCCTGAGTTTCTTTTTTTTTAAGTTGAAAACAAAATAATTACACTGTCCGTAGGGTTAAGCGAACCCAAACTGTAAAGTTCGGGTTCGGTACGGACTTTGGGTTTTTCCCGAACCCGGACCCGGACCCGGACCCGAATAATTGATAAAAGTTCGGGTCCGGGTTCGGAGTTCGGGAAAAAAAATGCGCGGAGGTCCCCTCAAATTCAATAACCAGACCCTGTAGGTCTGGTATGGATATTAAGGGGAACCCCACCGTCAATTTAAAAAAAATGACGTGGGGTTCCCCCCAAATATCCATAACCAGACCCTTCAGGTCTGGTGTATAATTTAAAGGGAAACTCCACCTTAAATTTAAAAAAAAAATGGGGTGGAGTTCCCCCTAAAATCCACCCCAGACCCCTTATCCGAGCACGTTGACCTGGCCGGCCGCAGAAAAGAGGGGGGGACAGAGTGCGGCCCCCCTCTCCTGAACCGCACCAGGCCACATGCCCTCAACATTGGGAGGGTGCTTTGGGGTGCTTTGATGGGGACAAGGATCTCTTCCCCACAACCCTTTCCCGGTGGCTGTGAGGGTATGCGGGCAGGGGGCTTATCAGAATCTGGAAGACCCCTTTAACAAACTCTTTTCACTCTTTTCTGCGGCCGGCCAGGTCAACGTGCTCGGATAAGGGGTCTGGTGTGGATTTTAGGGGGAACTCCACGCCATTTTTTTTTTATTTGGGGTGGAGTTCTCCTTAAATTCCACACCAGACCCGAAGGGTCTGGTTATAGATATTTGTGGGGAACCTCACGTCATTTTTTTTTAAGGGTCTGATTATTGAATTTGTGGGGACCTCTGCGCATTTTTTTTTTTAAAAGTCTGTGTCCCATTGACTTCAATGGGGTTCGGAGTTTTTTTTTACAGTTCGGGTTCGGACCCGAACCCTAACATCCAGGTGTCCGCTCAACTCTAACTGTCAGGGCTTGATTTTTGCATTTTTGCCAATATAAAACATACTATACAAAGGTTAGCATTTCCAGACTGATGCATTTTCATCCACTGATTTCTATTACAGCCATTGATAAAGTCAATGGATAGAATGTGTCAGGTTAGAGATCCCGCATCTATAGTGTGTGTAAGAACAGTTTGAAATTTTTTTAGATTTGTTTTCATAAATAAACTACTTCACAAAATGAGGCCTACTTGGTTGTATTTCTCCTATTATAGGAGACACTTGGAAGTTGGCATAAGTAAGGAGTATATTAGCACATTATGAACTACTTGAGTGTGATCACACAGCTTAGGCAAGTTTGAATTTGTACAGTAGTCTGGTGGTGGAAAGTGGTCAGAATGGATGGCTTAGTTGATGTGTGTAATATCTAAATTATTAATGTGTTGCTCAGTCCATCAACTCATGAATGGAAACCTTAAACTTAGCCCTGAGTCCAGTGTTTATATTACAGCACTATGAATGTACAGCATATTGAGCACCTTATATACTGTATCTACATAAAACAAATAACCTACTAGCATGTTTCTGGATTCAAAAATGTCATCAACAGAGATGTACAAAGAGCTTGAGGGACTCCAGGACAGGTAAGTGTTCTATTATTAAAAGCCAGTATGTGTAGCTGCTGACTTTTATTTTTTTTGCCTAGAACACTGCTTTAAGTGCTAAAATTCTACTACTACGTTATGGTAGAGGCTTAAAGCAGCATACCACTATATCTGAGAACCACAAACTAAAAATGCTGTTTAATTTATTTTTAATATTCATAGCGAATTCACCCATCCTTCCATTTCTCTAGCTCTATGTTATAGCTTCAGCCATCTTGAGAAAAGGCATGATTTATTTAGCATTCACTTCCTGGGATCCATTCGCCCTTAGCATAGGCATACAGCCAGGAGGATGCGCTAAGCTGAAAAAAAACCTCCTCCTCTGCTCCATTAAAAGAAAACAAAATGCCCATTAAGACTCCTGGGATGTATGCCATTATGTAGGCCTGGGCCATAAACCAGGAAGCAGCTGAAGAAATAAAAAAGGTTAAAACAAGTAAATATAATACACTTTTCTTTTTTTGTTTACAAAGGTTTTTATTGAGGTATTTGCAAAAAAAAACATATATAAACAGTAGAGGTACAAAATCTGAAAGTCATCTGTCACATATAGTAGCAGACATAAACTGTTAAGGTATATAAGGAAGAGCATCTTTATACGTCCAGATACATAATGAACAGTTATTGAAAAATGGAAATATGAGTGAGGGTGGGTTCAGAGTGTTAAAGACCAGTAAGACCATTTGGCGTTAAAAATATGTAAGGTGTCATTAAGGGTGTGGCAGATCCTATCTGAGAGTTTTAGCATTTCCATTCTGTCTAAAACTTGCGACCATAATAAAGTATTAGATCTCCAATTAAGAGCAATCATCCATTGGATGGAGCTACATAGCGAATGAAACAGCCTGTTGCAGGGGGGAAGAACGTTTGGAATATTAGCATATAATAAACAGATCTGGGGGGTGAGAGTAAATTTGTGCTTAGAGGATCTTTCAAACCTGTTTGAAGCTTCCACCCAAATTTGGTCTAGGTGAGGGCAGCTCCAAAAGATATGAAGTAATGTACCTTCCACCTGGCAACCTCTAAAGCAGTTAGGGGGGATAATTGGATAGAAGGAGTGGATTCTGGAAGGAGTAAGGTACCAACGGGAGAACAATTTTAGTGGTGTCTCTCTGAAGGAGATTGCCCTATTACTCTTCCGAAGGTTCTCCGACATAGAATACCAGGTTTCCGGAGGAAGGTTAAGGTTTAAATCAGATTCCCATTGTAGCATAGGTTTTGATTTGTCAGGGGTAGAGAAGTCGTTAAGGGAGTGATATAGTTTAGAGACTATACCCTTGTCTCTAAAAGAGGAAAGGCATACTCTCTCAAATAGTGTGTTGATTGGTTGAGTGGAAAGAGAGAAGTGGGCAGAAAAGAAGGTTTTTATTTGTAAGTATCTCTCATGTTCTGTGGACGGGAAATTATTTACTTTTTGGAGGAAATCAAAGGGTTTGAATTTCCATTTATATTGAAGTGAGCCTAGTGTGGTATTATTAGAATGCAACCAGCAAGAAAATGAGGGTCTATCGGAGTATGCCGAAGCTAGTCTAGGGTCTCCCAGGAATGAGGTCAGTGGTGAGATAGGTGACGCTAACTGGTATGTATCTTTAATTTTGAGCCATAATTGAAATAAATTAGCTACTATTATGTTAAGTTTAATGAGATTTCGGTAGAGGACATAATTGGACCACAAAATCCCTTGAAGATGAAAAGGGGATATGGAAGAAGATTCAAATCTTTTCCATGGGATGTCGTGTGAGTAGGAAAACCACTGTGACATTTGGGAGAGTCTAGCAGCTAAAAAATATTTCCAAATGTTAGGGAGGCCTAGTCCACCCTTGGATTGGGGTCTATGCAATAAAGCATAGCTATATCTGGGTTTTTTATTTATCCAGATACATTTATTAATAAGTCTTTGGATGGAATCTAGTTTAGATTTGGAGATATTAATTGGGAGAGAACGGAAGTAATACAGGAGCTTCGGGATAATGTTCATTTTGATAGCACAGATTCTGCCAAGGAAGGATATGTGGTATGTGGACCAGGTGTTAAGGAGAGAGTTAATTTGAGAGAAAAGGGGGGTATAGTTGGCATGAAATAAATCTTTGTGGTTGGGAGTGATGTTGACACCTAGGTATTTAATGGAGCAAGAGTTCCAATTAAAGGGGAAGTTAAGTTGAAGCTGGTTAAGAGTATTTTGCGGGATGTTTATGGGTAAGGCCGAGCATTTATTTAAATTGATCTTGAGTCCTGAGATATCATGAAAATGATTTAGTTCTTTAAGAAGGACCGGGACAGAAGTAAGCGGGTTTGTGAGATAAAGTAGTGCATCATCAGCGTATAGGCTGATTTTGTATTCTGTAAGATCCTTATGGTATCCCCTGATATCAGTATTATTTCTTATGGCTTGAGCTAGTGGTTCAATGGCTAGGGCGAACAGGAGTGGGGATAGGGGACAGCCCTGTCTAGTTCCTCTACCCAAGAAAAAAAAATCTGAGTTGTACCCAGGAATTTTAATACGAGTTTGTGGGGCCTGGTATAAGGCATTAAAGCCTTGTAAGAATTTGCCTGTGATCCCAAACCTGGGTAAAAGATGGTTCAGGTAAGACCAGCTGACACTATCAAATGCCTTGTGTATATCAAGGCTAAGCAGGCATGTCTGACGTGTGTGGAGGTTGGCGTCTTGTATGATATTGGTTACTAGTCTGATGTTATCTGTGATCTGCCTGTTGGGGATGAAGCCTGACTGATCTATATGTATGAGGGGTGAAATGACCTTAGCAAGTCTGTCGGCAAGCATCCGACCGAATATCATGAGGTCATTGTTCAATACCGAAATCGGGCGGAAGTTCTGAGGGAGGGTATGATCCTTACCAGGTTTGGGGATAAGAGATAGGTTTGCTAATAACATTTCGTCAGGGAAATTGTTGCCTTCTAGAATGTAGTTAAATAATGTCCTTAGGTTGGGGGCTATTAATGTTGCAAATTTTTTGTAATATAATGATGTGTATCCATCAGGGCCGGGGGCGGTAGAGGATTTGAGAGATTTTATGATCTGAGTAATTTCATCAATTGTACAAGGAGAATTGAGGGAATCGGTTTGTTGTTGAGTTAGAGAGGGGAGAGTTAATGCTTCAAGCCAAGATTTAGAAATGGTGCTCGGCGCTTTTTTGGGGTCTGACATAAGTTCCTTGTAGAACGAGGTGAAGATTTTCAGTACCTCTTGTGGGTGAGTAACGAGATCTTCTTTATTGTCTCTGAGTTTGTATATATGGGTGGGCCTACAATCTTGGTTAAGCTTCCTAGCGAACATCGTTGAAGTAGTGTTGCTGTGTAGCATGAACTTGGCCTTGGAAAATCTAAGGGATTTCTCCGTATTGGCTGACAGTATAAGATCTAGAGCTTTGCGTTTTTCTTGGATCTGCTGGGTGATATTAGAGGATGTAGTATGTTGTAGTTTATTATATAGATGATGCAAGTCATTGGTAAGGCGTTTAATGTCAGCCTGTCTCTCTTTGTTTTTTGTCGCTGCTAAATTGATAATGTGACCTCTTAGAACCGCTTTGTGGGCAACCCACACCGAGGAGGGTGATGTGTCCTCATTAACATTTTCTGTGAAGTAATTGTATAAGTGTGCGGAGATAGTCGAGATGTTAGTCGGGTCGGTAAGGAGGGAGTCATTGAGACGCCAGTTATAGGGGGAGGGAGCAAGACCAATATATGAGGTTTCAAACATTACAATGTTGTGATCAGACCAGGGGCATGGGAGAATTTGTGCCTTAGTGGAGTTGGCCATCAGAATTGGGGTGCAGTATAGATAGTCCAACCTGGAGTAGCAATCGTGTGGGTGTGAATAGTGGGTGTATGCTTTAATGCCCGTGTTATGGGCTCTCCATGAGTCAATGAGCTGCAGCTTATTGATGAGGCGGTTAATGGTCTTGGAGAAGGATTTGGTGTGAGGGGAGGTTTTACTTCTGTCTAATATTGGATGAGAGGCTAGGTTAAAATCACCTCCAATCACCAAGTGAGGGGAATGATATTTATCAATGGATTCAAAGAATTTGGTGAAGAAGGAGGTATGTGAGTCATTTGGGGCGTAGACCGAGGCAATGGTGATGGCCCGATTATTAATGCTCCCTTTTAGAATAATATAACGACTGTCTGGGTCCTTAAAGATGTTGTGGATGTCAAAGATTAGAGAGTTACGGATAAGGATGGCGACCCCCCTAGTCTTATTAGTGAATGTGGTAAAATAGACTTGGTTGTATGATTTGTGAAAATACTTAGGGTGGTTGGATGAGACAAAATGTGTCTCTTGGAGCATGATAATATCAGCTCCCAGTCTCTTATATTGCTGGAATGCTTTCTTACGTTTGTTGGGGGAGTTGAAACCATTTGTGTTGTGGGAAATTATTTTAAGACCCATCATGAATGTTCAGTCGAGATATCAGCAGAACATACCACCATAAAATATCTAGAGTAGCAATAATGCAGGGGGGTATTATATTGGTGTAATTCAGAATGAAGTTTGTCAAAGAGGGGGAAGGGGATAGTGTTAGAGGTCCACTGCTGTGAAGAGTATACCATTTTTCTTTACCATTTCTAACAACAAACTGACATAGATTTAGAAAGTTGAAAATACCTTTAAAAGTGTAACGTAACAAAATATGACATTTGGTAATTGTTATGTATCTGCGGGCCCCGAGGGCCAAAAAGAATTTGTCAGCGGTTATGTTGGTATGAACCAACAACACTGAGACATGAGTAAATCTGTCAGAACAGAAATATAGAAAATAAAATAAAAGAGAAAATAAAGGACCAAAAAAAAGATCCTTATCCTGCTGCATGTTCATAGTGAACAACAGTGGCCCAGTAGCACTACAGAGCCTGCAAGCAGGAGTGGGGTCAATCCAACAACGGCGGATGTTCCCAGTCATTAGTGCAGTTAAAAGTATAATAACAAACATAATTAGAATGAGACAGGTTAGGAGCATGGTGATCATGTGAGACATAACCAAAGGATTATGTCTATATGGATCTCATATATGAGTAGTCAACAACAGCAGCATTTGAATACAATCTTATTAAAGCTCAAGTGCCTAAAAAGGATGATAAGGTGACGCAAGCGCAAAGTCTACATAGCTAGCAAATAGTGTGGGGTTACTCTAAGAGAAAAAAGACAATCAAAAAGAAAAACCCATAGAGAGAAAAAAAATAAGAATATTATCTGCCAGAATGTAATGAGAGGAGATGTGTTGCTTGCTTGAAGGAGTGAGATCTACATTTTCTTGTTCAGAAGAGGAAGCAGTCTTTCAGGGACCTGAGAAAACAGGCAGGGCATGAAGAATGTCAGGGGTGCATAAGGAATGTTAGACTGGTTGATTCTGGAAGGAATTGAATAGTCTCCTTTGGCCCCTCTGGTTACGTCTAGTGGAGGGAGTAGACCATATTGGTGAGGGTCTTGGAGTGGGAGGGGGGCGACCCTGAGGTTCCTGTGGTAGTAGGCCCAGCTTAATCAGGAGCTCTTTGCCCTCAATTATATTGAAGACCGTATAGGTAGAGCCATTGTGTGGGATAGTAAGCTTGAAGGGAAAACCCCAGCGATATCTTATTCTGGCAGCTTGTAATACAGAGGTAACCTCTTTCATCCTGCGTCTCCTGTCTAATGTGGCCGGTGATATGTCAGGGTAAATCTGGATTCTTCTTCCTTCATATGAGATGTTAGGGGTATTCCTGGATGCCCTCATAATCTCCTCTTTCACCAAGAAGTCTTTCATACACATAATGATATCTCTGGGGGGGTTGTCAGGAGTGGGTTTTGGGCGAAGGGCTCTGTGGATTCTGTCGCAGGTATATGCTGTTACAGGTTTGTCTGGGAGAAGGCTATGAAATATTTTTGACACAGCAGGCATTAATTCAGTAACCGTCTCTGGGACGCCGCGTATCCTAATATTTTGTCGGCGATTTCTGTTGTCTAAATCTTCGACTTGAGCCTGCATAAATGCAAAATTATCAGCAAGGTTCTCAAAGTCTCTCCTCAGATCGTTATGAGCAAGAGAAAGCTCATCATGTTTGGTTTCAAGAAAATCTGTGCGAGTGCCTATATTAGCAATCTCCTGTGAAAGAGCAGCAGTAGAGCTGTGTACTTCTTTCTCAATCTTTTCAACTAATTTGTTGAAGATAGTAGTTAGGCTTGCATCCAGATCTGCCTTTGATAGGGGGGGGTTGTACTCACGATTGTCCTGGATTTCGGGAGACTGTGAGGCTGGTTCCCCTTCTCTCCCTCCCCACACGAGGCCGCCGGCGCCATCTTGGGACGCTTTACTGCTTCTTTGCTCCATGTCCAGGAGAAAGTTGGTAAGGCTGTGTTTCGGCTGCTTGCTCCGTTTCTTTTTAGCGTATGGCATGCACGCTGTGTTCCCACGGGGGTGCTTATGCTTTTCGGCTCGATTTGAGGTGTGTAGCCCCGGGGATAGGCACTAAGAGGACCGGGTAGGACGGAGCTGCGCTCAGGCAAGTCCCATCAGCATCGCGCCGCGCATGCGCCCTTAATAATACACTTTTCTATCCATTTACTATTGCTATTGGAGTAGAATACATTGGGCTGCCCCAGAACATGCCCCCGGTAAAAGGAAGAAAAAAAGGACTATCTTGGTACCCAAGGATTAGGCAACGATTATATTTAAAATAACATTTTATTAAGAAAAATACATGATTAAAAAGAGATTGATACAAAGAGCAAATAGTATGATATACAGTTGAAGATTACAACCATACATGGTTCATACAAAAGATTTCAAAGAGTCGATGAACCCCAGAGATCATAGGAGGCACTGGAATGTAGAGTCCTCTATATGTTTCACAGCTAGAGCAGCTTCCTCAGCAGGAGTCAATCTTTATCATCTACAAAGTAAATAGTCAAACAGTCATAGGTGTTTTTAGAATATAATAGGCAAAGAAAACTGAACACTTGAGAAGATAAAACAACCATATACATAATATTAATCTGTAGTTTGGGGATCCATAAAATCATGCACTGCTTACCAATGGAAACGACTGGAACCACTGTCAAGATCTACATTCCACCGCCTCTTATGATCTCTGGGGTTCATCAAATCTTTGAAATCTTTGGTATGAATAATGCATGGTTGCAATCGTGAACTGTATATCATACTATTTGCTATTTGAATCAATCTATTTTTAATCATGTATTTTTCTTATTTTATTTTTTATCTTTTAATTATAACCATTGCTTAATCCTTGGGCACCAAGAAAAATAGATAAAGGTCTGGTGTCACCAGAGACATACCTCCATCCCTGCTTTTAGCGTCAAAAAAATAAAAATTTGACCTTGGGACTTTGAGTGAGGTGAGCACTATGGATCCAATAAAATAACAGGAGTAATTACAGTATATATTTAATTCAAGTAAAAAGCAGTACATACATTAATGTCATGAACATGAGCCAATTCATACAAAATACAAAAAATAGGTAAAATTATATTGCAAGTAACTGTCCATATTAAAAAACGCACAAGCATCAAGTGTATTCCGGACGCGTTTTGCAAAGCTTAGCTCGCTCTTCAGGGGTAGATGCTTGTGGTATACCGATGGACATAGCCAAAGACCAGCGCATGCAGTGAGTGTCCTGCCAGGGAGCCGAGAAGGCAGGGCCAAACAAAGTCCCAACCAGGGCCAAACGGAAGGAAGGCACAGCATGGATGGAATTTGTGTATCCCCAAGAGTCTCAATAGGTCCAAAAGGAGTATTGGCTCTGAGTGAAGAAAGTCTGGAGAGAATGGGTTCCAATAGGAGACCTGCATTAGTGTGTCTGACTTCAAGCTGATTTTTGGGAAGGGAGGTGTCTCTGAATAGTAGTTTTGAAATGTGGTCATCCAAAGCAATTTCCGATATCCTGTTTACTAATGGTGACAGCATAAGGATTATACATAGTTTATGTTGATTGAGAGAGTTTAGTTCCTCTTTAAATTAGAATACTAACAGATCAGGAAACAAAGGTGACTTCCAGGCATAATTCTGCAAAGATATCTGTATTTGTAATATATTCATTAGATAGAATACAGAATTGCATGATAATTAAAGAATGCCTTAACCCCTGCCTAAGCCAATTTTGGTGGGTTCTCTTTAAACGAATCCTTATGTATGCTTTGCTTCAGTCAAAGAAAATTAAATTGCAATTGTATTTAATGTGAACACAGAAGGAAAATAGAGCTGGGGGCAATACTTGTAGAGTTTGCAATATTTCTGTCTGAGTAGCAATAATTTTACAAACATCCCTACACATTACAGGGGCTTAATCTGTTCAATATGAATTAACTCTCCTTTTCTTAGTTTAATGTACTACAAGATTTAATTAATGAAATCTCAAGGAACACAGACTCCCATTATAGGTAAACAGTTTTGTAACATGCAAGTCTTATTGCCTTGGAGGCTACATGATGTGATCCGCATGACCTTGTGGTCAAATAAGAAAAACAATTCTCCTGTAAATATTATATTTTATAAAATAAGCAGATGTTCTATCTAGTAAAAAATTAAAGTGCTTGAAGTTGCTTGGATATTAAGCAAAATCATCACTTTTAGTGGATTTTAGTTATCCTACACAAAAAACGTACCCGGTGACTTGTTCCCTAGTGACAAGATTACTTTTATGGCACATCACTCTCTATGGGATTTCTGCTGGTCTGTGGATTTTTGCATGGTCTTTTCTGTCAAGCTATATAATAATATGGGATTATTTACCTTGTGATAAAATAGCGCAAGTGCGAAACACAGTAATAAACACAGGTCTCAGCTCTAATTTTCTGCCTTAATATTCAAATCTATGGGATGGCCAGATTGCAGGAGGAATTTATGTTACAGGATAACTATATTTTTACAGAAAGTATCATTATCCCTCCTGCATATTACCTGTAATTAGAATCCCAAATATGCAAATTGTGAATTTCTAGAAACTGGTACAGGTACAGCTTTAGGCATTCCCTCCGACTGGATGGGGTCCAGAAGACTCGTTTTTTCAGGCACTATGAGAATGTATTAATGAATGCAAAATACATTTTAACAACATCCTGCTTGGCCTACAACAAAATGACAGCGGCAGTGGTTTCATTGTTGTGACTGGATGTCATTTGACGTCTTACACAACATGGCTTTCGTGCGCACCCCCACGGTTTGGTGTGTCGCTCGGACACACCACATCTCTGACCACAGTAAAAAGCCTTTGACGTAGGCTCTTTACCATGTGATCAGCTGTGTCCGATCACAGCTGATCACAGTGTAAATAGGAAGTGACGGTTATCGGCGCTGACAGAGTGTGAGTAGAGGCGAGCCGATAAGTGTCTCTCCTGACGAGGGGGGGGGGGGTGGTCTCTGATGATAATCAGTGCAGCCCCATCAGCAATGCCTGCCAGTGCACACCAGTGATGCCCATCAGTGCTGCCTTTCAGTCCCCATTAGTGATGCCTGCCAATGCCTCCTCATCAATGCCATCTATCAGTGCCCATCAGTGCTGTCCATTAATGTCACCCATCAGTGCCCATCAGTACCATACATCAGTGCCATATATCAGTGCCCATCAGTGCCACCCATCAGTGCCATAAATCAGTGCCATATATCAGTGCCCATTAGTGCCACCTATCAGTGTACATCATTACTGCCTATCAGTGCCCATACGGGCTTCCCATAGGTGCCACCTATCAGTGCTGCCTATCAGTGCCAATCAGTTCTGCATAACAGTGCCTCCTATCAATGCCCATCCGTGCTGCATATTAGTGCCTCCTCTTCAGTGCCCATCAGTGCCATCTCATCGGCGCTGCCTCATCGGTGCTGCCCCATCGGTGCTCATCAGTGCCCGGCAGTGCAGCCTCATCAGCACACATCAATGAATAAAATAAAAAAAACTCAGTGGTGATTAAATATTGCCAAATGAAAGCTCTATCTGTCTCCAAAAAAAATGATAACAATTTTGTTTAGGTATAGCATTGCTTCACCATGCAAAAAAATGGCCTGCACAGGAAGGGTGTAAAAGTGCCCATTGTTGAAGTGGTTAACTGAACTTGACCACTTCAACTAAATTTTTTGCGATTCGGCACTGCATCGCTTTAACTGACAATTGCGCGGTCGTGCAACATGGCTCCCAAACAAAATTGACATCCTTTTCCCCCCCCCACAAATAGAGCTTTCTTTTGGTGGTATTTGATCACCTCTGTGGTTTTTATTTTTCTGCTATAAAATATATCCAATTAAAATAAAAATCTGATTTCTTCATCAGTTTAGGCAGTGTATTCTGCTACATGTTTTTGGTAAAAAAAAATCCAATAAGCGTATATTGATTGGTTAGCACAAAAGTTATAGCATCTACAAACTATTGGACAGATTTAGAGAGTTTTTTATATTTTTTTTACTAGTAAAGGTGTCGATCAGCCATTTTTTGTGGGACTGCAACATTGTGGTGGACAAACTTGACACTAAGTATCACTTTTTGGGGACCAGTGACACCAATACAGTGATCAGTGCTCGACAAAATGCACGTCACTGTACTAATGACACTGGCAGGGAAGGGGTTAACATCAGGGGCAATCAAATGGTTAATTGTGTCCCTAGGGGGGTGCTTTCTAATTGTGGGGGATGTGCTTCAACCACAATGCCTATAAGAAAAGAGTTGAATAAGGGATTGGTTTAACCGCTTAAGGACCTCTGTAATGCCTCTCACCAAATGATCGCCAGGTTCCCAGCGGACATCAGGTCTGCCAGACCCGCTGATTGTCTCCCGTTGTGTATAATCGCAGCGGGAACGGGTCTCCGGTGGTGCGAGTATGCCCCAGACCAGGAAGAAGAAATCACGTACATGTATGTGATTTAGCATTTTAGAACCCTTTCACACTGAGGGCGTTTTAAAGGCGCTATAGCGTTAAAAACAGCACCTCCAATCCACCCTTAAACAGCTACTCTTCACATTCCAGTGTGATAGCCCAAGGGCTTTCACACTGGAGCGGTGCGCTGGCAGAGCATCAGAAAAAGTCCTGCCAGCAGCTTCTTTGGAGCGCATTAGCAATGGTGAACTTAGCGCTGCTAATGCCCTCCTGCCCATTGAAATCAATGGGCAGCGCTGCCGTACTCCTGGCAATATACGCCACTGTAGCGGTGCATAGGGGGCGGTTTTAATCCTTTCTCAGCCACTAGCGGAGGGTTTAAAATGCCCCACTAGTGACTGAAATGCGTCGCAAATCCGACAGTAAAATAGCGGCGTTTTACCGCTATTTTACCGCTGACGCTATGTGCGGCACAGTGCGCCCTACAACAGTATATGTATGTGGGGTGGTCCTTATGTGGTTAAACCAATCCCTAATTCAACTCTTTTGTTATAGGCATTGTGGATCAAACGTATGTCCAAAATTCACAACGGGCCCTGAAATCTCAGCTCTTTCCCCATTACTTCTATTGCATCAGAATCTTGGCAGCTTGCCACACCCCTTATCTAACCACACAGAAGTTTCCAAGCTGTTAGAAACTATCTCTAATTTAGCATCTTTTTGCGATATTTCAGGATTTTTGAGAATGAACTACTTCACAGCACAGGCAGCTAGAAAGCTCAGGGATGGCTTGCATTAAAGCTTTTTTATTGCTTGTTAAGAAAATGTGAATATTTTGTTGTCCATAGTCTAGGCACAGATGCACTTTCATGCTACTCTTAGTTTTTAATTTAGCTTACCATGGCAGGCTTGCATTAACCATTTCCTCTCAACACAGTGCATTATTCATCCCAGTTTTTGTTTTGCCTGCATTATTCATTATGTTTTGTTGAAATGTTTTATATATTTGTTACTTAGGTTAAATTGCTAAGCAAAACATGAATATTAAGCCAGATATTGAACTTCTGAATTTCAAGAAGTGGCATAAGGTAAATAAATTTATGACTAATTAATTTAGTTTCAGAAACAAAAAATCCTTTAAGAGCAACAGATGGCACTTACCAGAAAATCTCCTTTGGATCGATGACAGTATTTCAGAACATAATGTTGTTTTTGACAATGGGTTATGATAACCATATTGCCAGGTCAACAAATGCTACCAATCAAAATAGTCCAGACACTAATTACGTTTTTTTTTCTGTGTTCTGAATTATTTATTATTTGCCTCGACTTAATTCATTAAACAGTCTGTGTTGTTTACTTAAATGGACTAAAAATATAGTCCTAAGGGAAAAATATAGTCACTATAAAATCCACCTTGAGAACTAGAGATACAATAGAAAATCAATTTTGGGTAGTTGGGAGATATGGGGAGATATGGGGAGCCTGTCTGGACTTTTAGGGAAGTGATACAAACACAATATACAAATACTAACCACCATTTTATTGTGGTCTGAGATATAGGATGATGCACCTCCATCCCCATAATCCAATGAGTCGAGGCGTGTGTCCCAATACTTTTGACAATATTGTGTATAAATATACAAAAATAGAAGAATTTAAAAAAAGCTGATTTAAAGAGTTACTAAAGGAAATGTTTTTGTTTAGCTAAAAAGCTTCCTTTACCCTAATGCAGTCCTGGTTTCATGTCCTCATTGTTCGTTTTTGCTGTAATCCTTCTCTGTTCTGCACACCTGCTTGTCTGTTTCCTTATGAAAAAAAGTACTAGGAGCTTCTCTCTGTGGTCTCTAATCAAGGAGGTGTGATTACTGTGTGTCTAAAACCCTTTTAGAACCAATCAGTTTCATTTTAAAAACAAACACTGCCCTGTATTGGCTCTGGGTCTCTGTACATTACACACGCATGAAACTAGATGAAAAATTAAACTGAAACTGCAGTTTGATTGATTTTTATCTATTTTTAATTATTTTTAAAAGAAATCAGTTAACTATTATGTCTCTATACTCTGTAAACCAGGGGTGTCAAACTGGCGGCCCTCCAGCTGTTCCCATCATGCCTCTGCCTGTGGGAGTCATGCTTGTAACTGTTAGCCTTGCAATGCCTCATGGGACTTGTAGTTTTGCAACAGCTGGAGGGCCGCCAGTTTGACACCCCTGCTGTAAACAGTAATTTCAGCAAAAAAAAAAAATGTTTCCTTTACAACTCCTTTAACTTTTTGTCAGTAGTAATATATAGTAGTTCTATAAATGTACAGGAACAGAACTATAATTCATTACAAATCTCACTGCATTTACTGAATTGTCATTCACTTCTTCAAGAGTGGATGCTGCTGATAGGGTGTCTATAAAATGAGATAGAAATCTTTTCATAATGTAAAAATATTTTATACAATAACAATAAATGCATCCTGCCAAGAGGGTGGATACTAATGACATGTTATTTGTATCTATGTTTATGATAATTCCAATAAAGATTTTTTACATATATTTCTTTGTTTTATGTTTGATGTACAAAAAAGTCCCAAGGGCATTAAAAGTTGTCTTTTTAGATAAGCCTCCAATTACTAAGCAGGAACAGCTGCATCTTCTATCGTCCCCATTTTATATCTGAGTGAATATCTCCAGAACTCAGTTAAGTGTGACCCACACATGGGTCTAAACCCTTTTTTTGCAGTTAATCTGTTTATTTAAGGTAATATGTTTCTATGGTGGGAAACATTAACAGCGCTGTATGAGTTAATTTGAGTAATCAAATATCCCAAAAAAACTCATAAAATCTGCTATGATTATCTAATAAAAAAAAAATCACATTAATATATCTTTTCAATGATTAATATAAATGATAATAGTTGTAATGTCCAGAAATAAATTAATAAACATTAGCAGCAATCAATATGTATATGACGTCTGATCTGTCTGAATCATTAACATAGTCTCTTCAAAACATCCATATGTTCCTAGTGAGGGGTTAATCTTGTCTGAATCACTCTGCACTTTGCAAGGGTGTCTCCCTTAAGACTTCTACTCACCAGATGGTAGTGGTGTATAATGCCTGTAGAACTCAAAGATAAGATCTCTTTCTCTGCTCAGATGTCCTCTTTTCCTCTTAATCTCCGCCAGAAATCCAAGAAAACATCACCCAAGTGATCAATTTTGGTTCATGGGAATATTTCATGAGTGGTCATTTAAGTGAAGAGAGAGGAGATGACTCCCTGTGTGTATGATGAACACTAATCGTGTAGCCACGCACTGACGCGTTTCGTGATTGGTGCTCACGTCTTCAGAGGGCAATCACGAAACGTGTCAGTGCATGGCTACACGATCAGCGTTCATCATACACACAGGGAGTCATCTGGACCCGGGACTTAGCAGTGTAAGCAGTGTAAGCCGAGCTGACAAGCACACTTATCCGCAGCCAAACCGCATACCAGTGCCTTTGATGTGCTGTCTTTTATCTCTCATACATTGTAAGCATATTCTAGTGTGGGGCATGTAACCTTTAATAAAAATAGTATTACACTATATTCCTCTCCTCTCTCTTCACTTCCATGACCACTCATGAAATATTCCCATGAACCAAAATTGATCACTTGGGTGATGTTTTCTTGGATTTCTGGCGGAGATTGGTTGGTTTGGCTGCGGATAAGTGTGCTTGTCAGCTCGGCTTACACTGCTAAGTCCCGGGTCCAGATGACTCCCTGTGTGTATGATGAACGCTGATCGTGTAGCCATGCACTGATGCGTTTCGTGATTGCCCTCTGAAGACGTGAGCACCAATCACGAAACGCGTCAGTGCGTGGCTACACGATCAGCGTTCATCATACACACAGGGAGTCATCTCCTCTCTCTTCACTTAAATGACCACTCATGAAATATTCCCATGAACCAAAATTGATCACTTGGGTGATGTTTTCTTGGATTTCTGGCGGAGATTAAGAGGACAAGAGGACATCTGAGCAGAGAAAGAGATCTTATCTTTGAGTTCTACAGGCATTATACCCCACTACCATCTGGTGAGTAGAACTCCTAAGGGAGACACCCTTGCAAAGAGCAGAGTGATTCAGACAAGATTAACCCCTCATTAGGAACATATGGATGTTTTGAAGAGACTATGTTAATGATTCAGACAGATCAGACGTCATATACATATGATTGCTGCTAATGTTTATTAATTTATTTCTGGACATTACTACTATTATCATTTATATTAATCATTGAAAAGATATATTAATGTGATTTTTTTTTATTAGATAATCATAGCAGATTTTATGAGTTTTTTTGGGATATTTGATTACTCAAATTAACTCATACAGCGCTGTTAATGTTTCCCACCATAGAAACATATTACCTCATATACATTTATTTATTATAATAGCTGCTTATCTGCACAAACCTTTTATATAGCGTATGCTTAACACCACCATAGAGCGCTAGGATCAGATCTGCCTAACAAACAGACACTGATATTTCCTTTTTAATATAATCTGTTTATTTATTACAACACTAATAAACAATAGTAACTACAGTGCAGCCTAAAGACCAAGGAGCCTAGCCACCAGGCATTGGAATTTTAAGTCAGTCCTGCCAGTGTTGGGGTCCCCCCTTTTCCCTAGGCTTTTCCAAACTCTTTGTCCCCCATGTTCCAGTTTCTCTACCAACTGAGACCATTAGACTGGTCTACAGCAGCCAGTACTACAAATATATCTCTTTAAATCGGGGGTTCCACGGGAAATGTTTTTTTTTTTTTTTTTTACCAGTGCATCTAAAGCTTTTAAAATTGTTAAGAATGTACTCACTTTTCTGAATTCTCTAGGCATCCACATTCAAATTCGGCCGTAAATAATTATTTATAAAAATCTGTGCTGTAAAGTTCCATCTTGCTTGTGGGCATTGTGAAGCCCACAAGCAAATACTTACAGGATTCGGTGAATGCTGCTCTATCCCGCGCATGGGCAGTGCAGTGTGTAATGGAAGATTTTACCTATTTGCCAATAATTAAAATGGCGGAATTAGATCCGCCCTCATCACGTGACCTGCTTCATGAGTCACGTGATGAGTAAAATCCCACGATATTTCGAGAATCAGCATTATGAATCGTCTCCTGGGAAGCCTGACACTGTGCTCCCAGGAGACATTGGGGCGCTGAGGAATGAAGTGACACGCCCACTCCCGTGACAGGGATACCCAGGAGTGCCTGCTATTTTCACCTGCTTAAAGGTATTGCAATGATTTTAAAAATTACGAATAGCAGACTGTATATGTACTTATTGTGCTGATCTAAATAAACTGAATTTTATATTGAGAAAATGCCTGTTTATCCTGCCAGAAATTTGATTTGCACCTAATAACCTGTAAATAGCAAACACTACTGTCTCCACTAAGCACTGTTGTCAGCCATGCCCAGTTCTTCCAAAGGGCCAAATACCACCGATGAACGCTTTCTGTAGTCCAGCATAGAAAAACTGGGCAACGCTGACAACACTTCTTGGGTTTTCAGTGCAGCAGGGACAGAGTTGTCACCTAATATTAATACACTTATACTAATACACTTGATATAAAAAATAAAAAAAAATCTATCTAGGTTGAATACTTATATGTATGTGTTGCGAGAGGTTAGTTTCAAGTGACATGCAGAGCATCTGGCATTAAAGTGGTTGTAAATCCACAAAAAAAAAACCCTGTAAGACAAAGGCATAATGAGCTAGTATTCATAGCATGCCAGCTCATTATGAAATACTTACCTTAGACCGAAGCCCTGCAGCGGTCCCGGAACACCGTTGAGGCAAATCAAATGTCTCCCGGAGTTATTTCCGGCTTATCACAGGCTCCAGCACTGTGATTGGCCAGAGCCGTGATGACGTGCGGGAGCTGCCGGTAATGAAATAGCAGCTGAAGAAACGGCACGAGTGAGCTGTTTCTTCAGTGCGCATGTGCCGATGACGTCGGCACTTGCTGATACAGTGAATATTTCCTAAATTGTGCAGGTTTAGAAGATATTCTCCAGAGCCCTAATAATACAGTAATCCAGCTATGCTAATTGTTTCCCTCCTTCTATAAGTAACACCTTATATACCTTATACTGAATTGTTAACAAAATGTAGGTTTTCTTTGGAAAAATATACACCGCAATCATTATTTAGCTTGCTCGATTTTTTTCTAGCTTGTCTCACTCCTTTTAAAAATGTAGCTATTATCTGGATTTATGTTCCCCTTTCTTAAGAAACATCTAATTGATATAATTTATAGCCAAGTTATATTTTATTTCAAAATCACTTAGTTGATTCACATAATCCCCCAACAGCATCCTTATGTTGAAAAGAAAGTATGTTGAAGTGGGTTTTCCACAGTCATGGTATTGTAATATAATTAATACAATCAAGTGTATCTTGTTGCTGAGAACTACACGTACCCTGTCTAAATCTTGTAAATCAATGGGGTGGATTAAAAAGAACAGACGGCATGCAGCAAGAGACACAATGAATGTCAGAAAGATTTGCAATAAGCGCAATTATACATTTCCCTGGGTGTAATACTAAATTAGGTGAGGAATAACAAAGATAGACTTGCGATTTGCATGGGGGCGAAATCAGTGATACATTTTAGTTTTTTTTTCCCCCCAATACTGTTCAATCTCAACAAATGAAATTTTGTTAAATAGAAGATTTGGTCAATTACTAATAAAATATACTTTGTAAGAAATATAATATTACATAGCAATTCGTTTTTGATTATATCCATGTTACTACTATTTTCTGTAACTTTTTCCCTATATAATTACTAACTTGTGACACAAGCCTGGACCTCTCTAACTTAGCACCTTCCCAACCCCAACCAATGCATGAAATAACATAGAAGTAATGAACTAAGACTGTCTATGATGTGCAGCTACATTGATGCACATATAGACCAAGCAAATAACACAAAAGTTTACTTTAAAAAACACTTCAACCCGGAAGGATTTGGCTGCCCAATGACCAGCCATTTTTTGCGATTCGGCACTAGGTCACTTTAACTAATAATTGCGACGTGTCTCCCAAACAAAATTGACGCCCTTTTTTTCCCCACAGAGCTTTCTTTTGGTGGTATTTGATCACCTCTGCTGTTTTTATTTTTTGCGCTATAATCAAAAAAAGAGCGTACATTTTGAAAAAAAAAACAATATTTTTTTACTTTTTGCTATAATAAATATCCCCCAAAAATGTATAAAACAACTAGTTTCTTTCTCAGTTTAAGCCGATACATATTCTTCTACTTATTTTTTTTGAAAAAAATTGCAATAAGTGTATATTGACTGGTTTGCGCAAAAGTTATAGCGTCTACAAAATAGGAGATAGATTTATGGCATTTTTATTAATATTTTAATGCTGCAATTGTTATCATGACAGCGACATTATGGTGGACACATCAGACACATTTGACTTATTTTGGAACCATTGCCATTTATACAGCGATCAGAGCTATAAAATGCACTGATTACTGTGTAAATGACACTGGCAGTGAAGGGGTTAAGCACTAAGGGCGAGGAAGGGGTTAAGTGTGTCCTAAGGAGTGATTCTAACTGTGAGGGGGCTGGGCTACTAGTGATACTATGACAGGGAGCAGTAGATCAGTGTCCTGTCACAAGGCAGAACAGGAAAATGCATTGTTTACACAGGTATCTTCTTGTTACATATACAGTACAGACCAAACGTTTGGACACACCTTCTCATTCCAAGAGTTGTCTTTATTTTATGACTATGAAAATTGTAGAGTCACACTGAAGGCATCAAAACTATGAATTAACACATGTGGAATTATATACATAACAAAAAAGAGTGAAACAACTGAAAATATATGTCATATTCTAGGTTCTTCAAAGTAGCCACCTTTTGCAGCAGACACATCTCTAGAACAACTGTTAAGAGAAGACTGTGTGAATCAGGGCGTTCATGGTAGAATATCTGCTAGGAAACCACTGCTAAAGAAAGGCAACAAGCAGAAGAGACTTGTTTGGGCTAAAGAACACAAGGAATGGACATTAGACCAGTGGAAATCTGTGCTTTGGTCTGATAAGTCCAAACTAGAGATCTTTGGTTCCAACCACTGTGCGACGCAGAAAAGGTGAACGGATGGACTCTACATGCCTGGTTCCCACCGTGAAGCACAGAGGAGGAGGTGTGATGGTGTGGGGGTGCTTTGTTGGTAAAACTGTTGGGGATTTATTCAAAATTGAAGGCATACTGAACCAGCATGGCTACCACAGCATCTTGCAGTGGCATGCTATTCCATCCGGTTTGCGTTTAGTTGGACCATCATTTATTTTTCAACAGGACAATAACCCCAAACACACCTCCAGGCTGTGTAAGGGCTATTTGACCAAGGAGAGTGATGTGGTGCTGCGCCAGATGACCTGGCCTCCACAGTCACCGGACCTGAACCCAATCGAGATGGTTTGGGGTGAGCTGGACCGCAGAGTGAAGGCAAAAGGGCCAACAAGTGCTAAGCATCTCAGGGAACTCCTTCAAGACTGTTGGAAGACCATTTCAGATGACTACCTCTTGAAGCTCATCAAGAGAATGCCAAGAGTGTGCAAAGCAGTAATCAAAGCAAAAGGTGGCTACTTTGAAGAACCTAGAATATGACATATTTTCAGTTGTTTCACACTTTTTTGTTATGTATATAATTCCACATGTGTTAATTCATAATTTTGATGCCTTCAGTGTGAATCTACAATTCATAGTTATGAAAATAAAGAAAAATCTTGGAATGAGAAGGTGTGTCCAAACTTTTGGTCTGTACTATATATATATATATATATATATATATATATATATATATATATATATACAACAAAAATAAACTACCCTTCCAGTAGGGCTCCTCCTGTTTGTCGTGGGTAAAAAGCACTTTTACTTACTTTTTATCTCTTGCTTTCTCTGATTTCTGGTAGGCCCTTGGCATCCGACCAGAATACAGAAGAAAAGATGCTTTGGGGGAACAGTTGCATAGAAAGAGAAGCCTGCAGGAATAAGCAAGCATTTAACGTGCAGTGTTCATGGAGGATCAAATTTAAAGAGCCAGTCAACCAAAAAAGTAATGATTAGGATTTAGATGGAGTTTGCTAGCCACTTCAGCCCAGGACCATTTGGCTGCCAAATTACCGGGCCACTTTTTGGGACTCGGCACTGCGTCACTTTAACTGAAAATTGCGCGGTCGTGCAACGTGGCTCCCAATCAAAATTGACGTACTTTTTTTTCCCACAAACAGAGCTTTCTTTTGGTAGTATTTGATCACCTCTTGTTTTTTATTTTTTGCGCTATAAACAAAAAGAAAAGAAAAGCAATATTTTGTACTTTTTGTTATAATAAATATCCCCATTTTTTTTTAAAAAAAAGCAATTTTTGCTCAGTTTAGCCCAATATGTATTCTTCTACATATTTTTGGTAAAAAAAAATTGCAATAAGCGTATATTTATTGGTTTGCACTAGGGCTGTTACTGATCAAAATTTTTGTGTTCGATTAATCATGTTTTTTTTTAATCGATTAATCGACTAATTTTGATTAATTATAACGCACATACAGATCCAACTACTTTTAGCTGATCTCCTTGCAGGCCGATTCCCAGTGCAGCTCCCAACCACTGGAAAAATGGATAGCAGGATACAAAAAACACAACGGCAGCACTCGATGGGAATAGTATTAAAACTTTTATAGTCTTCAAGTAGGTAACCAAATAAATATTGCACTGGAGATAAAATTGATGTAGCTACATAAACTGTAAAAATGGTGCGAGTAATACCAAACGGTAGCAAAAGCAGTCATGAAAACATGTAGCTAAGTATGATACTGGTATAAAAATGTGTACAATGATACCACTGCTGAATCTAGATGAGGAGAGGTTAACATCAGTCCGTCGCATGTAGATGTCCCGTGAAGGGAACTATCACAACTCCCAGTGAATGGCTGTAGAATGCCAGGTAGATAGAGGGAAGTGATAGAGGGAAGTGTAACGGCCCTTGCGTGTGGCAGATAGTAAGGTCCCGCCGGCATGTAGATATGAAGGCACAGCAAATGAGCACTTCAGATGGACACAGCAAGCCCCGCCGGTGTCCGTGAAGTTACCAGATCTCTGACGGAATTCCCTGAAGGCCCAGAAGCTGGCGGAGAGGCGAGTACCAAATCAAAAGAATTTTAATCGATCAAAAAGATTGTGATCGATCAAAAAAAATTAAAGATTAATCGATTAATTAAAAGTTAATTTGCACAGCCCTAGTTTGCACAAAAGTTATAGCGTCTACAAAATAGGGGATAGTTTTATGGCATTTTTATTATTATTTCTTTTTACTAGTAATGGTGGCGATCTGCGATTTTTATCATGACTGCGACTTTATGGCAGACACATTGGACACTTTTGACACATTTTTGGGACCATTGTAATTTTTGCAGCGATCAGTTCTATACCTGAAAAAAAAAAGAATTAATAAAAATGCAATAAAACATATTTGGTAGACGCTATACATTTTGCGAAAACCAATCAATAAACGCTTATTGCGTTTTTTTTTTACCAAAAAAATGTAGAAGAATACGTATTGGCCTAAACTGAGGGAAACAAAAAACATTTATATATTTTTTGGGGATATGTATTTTAGCAAAAAGTTAAAAAAAATATTGTTTTTTTCAAAATTGTCGCTCTATTTTTGTTTATAGCGCCAAAAATAAAAACCGCAGAGGTTGATCAAATACCACCAAAAGAAAGCTCTATTTGTGGGGAAAAAAGGGTGCCAATTTTGTTTGTCACAAATCGCAAAAAGTGGCTTGGTCTTTAAAGGATTCTTTTTTATTTTTTTTCAAATAACAAACATGTCATACTTACCTCCAATGTGCAGTTCGTTTTGCACAGAGTGCACCCCATCCATGTCTTCTGGGGTCCCTCGGCGGCTGTCTCGGTCCTCCCCGCAACTAGTTACCACAGTCATGCAAGAGCTCGCTTGGTGGTCACTAATTGCGTGTGCGCTCCCGTGATTCAGTGAGCGGCAATAGCCGCTAGCTGTATCACTCGGCCCCGCCCCTCGGCACGCCACGTCACTGGATGTGATTGACAGCAGCTCCAGCCAATGGCTGTGCTGCTCTCAATCGATCCACGCTAGCCAATCAGCGGCCAGGCTTTTGAGGGTTCAGGTAAGTAAAGTGGGGCTCGGGGGGGGGGGGGGGGCGGCAACATCAGATGTTTTTTCACCTTAACGCATAGATTGCATTAAGGTGAAAAAACATTTTTAAGTGGTTAAATGGCTTAGAAATACAGTATCTAATAAGTGCAAAGATACCCAATCATTTGTCTAAACCTTGTTAACTTTGTAACATTCAGTGTTCTCTGCCTCTTCTTAGTGTCATCAGTTAGTATGTGGGAGGGGCTTACAGTGCAGCCATGTGAAATCAACATTAAGGCCATGCTCTGGATCAAAAGACTCCTCCAAGAGAGGAGAGACTTGGATAGAAGAAGATCCTTGACTACCGCACTCCTTAAAACAATGTCTTTATTGTACAAATGAAATCTAAAAAACAACCAAAGCGATGCAGTCAAAATGAAGTGAACAACAGGAAAAAGGTGGCTGATATGTTTGACATTGTGTGATGCTTACTCGTGGCTAGTGAACAATGAGGAGAGACTTGTTGACTCTTTGTAATCCATAGCTTCTACACTGTTGACACATATGCACTATGGACACACTTCTGTTCACCTCTCCCCAGGTGTGAAGCATTTCTGAGCTGGTACCGCAGAGCTTGTAATGATCTCAACCAACCTAGTATTTCCTTCACCTCACTCCTAACGTTTCGTATTCGTTACGTCTTCGGAAGCGGATACACGCATACCGCAAATTGCCATGGTGACGCCCTCTATTTATACAGCCAGCTACGGTATGCGTGTATCCGCTTCCGAAGACGTAACGAATACGAAACGTGCGTAAAGCGGCCACAGGCACACCTACACGCACTTCCGGGATTACCAGCGAATTGTGTATGGAACGCACGCCGTTTGCACGCTGGTGTGATCAGCAAATCGGACATTTTTTTAGTGCTTGTGTATCTGCAGTGCCTATGCGCGTTTAGAACATAGGTTACTGTTAATTTGTTTTTAGATCTTTTCTTTTTATTTACTTTTTGTGCTTTATGCCATCTTGACTGCTTATTGTGCTGGAATCCTGGCCCAGCCTGGTGTCATGATTTTTATTTTATTTTAAACCTTTTGTATTTTTGCACTTGTGCCTATGTTTATGCTTGGCAGTGCCAATAAATTTATTTTTATACCGTTAACGTACCACACTATGAAAGCCTTTCTTCTTTTTTGCTTTGGAGGAATTTATTGAATCCCATACCACTAACTACTTATATCAAGGACATACATCAGGAATCCAGGTGGCTCATTCGGAATCTAGGAGAAGGAGCCACGACACGGTGGAGCATTCGTTTGACTGACACGCATTCTACCCCTGCAGGGGTGATTGCCTCTGGTGAGTGGGGACCCATAAGGGGGAGCACCGGACCCACTGCGATATTCACTTGATGTACCACCTATTCATATAGGTGCACCTTGACTGTCACACCACCTAAATTCACCTGCTTTATAATTTATGGACTATTTTATGTGAATCAACTCTGTGTTTAATTTGATCACTGTTTTTGCATTTAACTTTATGTGAATCAACTCATTGCATAATTTAGTCACTGTTGTGCACTTATTCAGCTCCTGCTAATTGTTAATTAGCCTGCTAATTGTACTATAGTACGACGTGGACTTGCCACTGCAAGAACACACACATTTTCTAATATTTTCCTTATTGGTGACACCAACACCATTGGTAGCACTTGGAAGCACCACCACTGCCACTCACTATAGGATATCTTCTTTTTTTAGTATATCACTTTAGGGAATGTTGTCCCATTAGAACTTACCTATCAATCCACTGGGTCAGTTAAACAACATATTAGTGACAGTGCCATCACCCCCACTACCTCTTTATTCTCTTTTTTTATAAACCCCCTTCGGGGAGTCATATTCAGGGGGGGCTGCAGTCACACACACTCGTCCTATTACCCTTTATTAGGCTATCCTAAGCGCAGCTTCTGTCCTCCTTTAATGCTACAGAAGGACACCCTGCAACAGCTCAAGGACTGAATGCCACTACGACACCCCTGCATCTAAGATCGATCGATCGCTCAGGGGAGGACCGCTAACTGTGTACAGGATTTGGTGAGGGGGCTTTCCCCAGGAACCTTGAAAGCTTTACATAGAATACCACATCCAAATATTGTTGACATATCTCCTATATTACTGATGAAGATAATAAAACGAAAATCTTTACCTCCAGGACATTACAGCAGTTGCTCTTAAAGGGGACAGGTATTGAGATCATTTCACTGGGTGTGTACTAGAAGAATCATAGGCCGGCCTGGGGTTCCCCTTTAGCCACAGCATCTCATACACACCAAAAGTTATTGGGGAGTCTATTTGATCTGTACATATTGTTACCTATTGCTTGTGTTGTTTGTATAGTGTTCCTGACTGTTTTCTTTAAACTGTTTCAACCAAGTCCTGGGTACTTACACAGGTCCTGGCTGACTAATGTTAACCTGAATTTTACTTTTCTTCAAGTAAACTACAAGAAGAACTGTGTTGTGTATTTCTGCTGAATTATTCCATTAATTACATTGCTAGGTGTGCCAGAGGGGCTGGGACATTTTGGTTGAAAGGCAGAGTAACGGACTGAACAAACAAAAGCAGCTCCCTCTGGGTTTTGCTACAATTGGAGGTAAATCCATAATTTGATAGCAATAATCCACAACGTGTAGTAAATCAATGACTGGCATAATTGCATATAAGTCTATACCCCTTGGAACCCTGACTGGTATCCCGACAGAGTAGTGCCTTACATCTTAGCAGTTCAGTCCTAAAAGAACTCTTGACCTGGCCAGCAGAGTTAACACTTTACCTTTACCTACCAAACCAGTACAGAAATACCTCAGTCAGCACCTGCTTACGAGTAGTTTTTACTACTATTGTGGACAACAAAACAGATAGTCCATATTTTATAGGGAATAGTAAAAGGAGGAGTGTTGTGTATTCCTACTACACTTCTTATCCTAGGGCGACAATGCTGCTCCTTACACAGATACAGTAATGTGAGCGTTGTAACCTCAGGACAGGAAGTGTTTTACACTTCTGGTGAAAATAAGGGGGGAAAAAGTATTGAAAAAATACATGAATGCAGCCACCACATCTTAAGGCTGGTAATACTGTACATTGCAAGATACACAGTTTTTTATTTTTTCATTATTGACTGAAAATACTAGTTGACTGAAGCGTGAAACAGAAAGTCAAGTTTTAAACGTATTCATTTACAAAATATCTATTTACCTTTTGCTTCCTTATATTTTATATACATTTTTTTACCAACAAGCCATTTAGACAGCAATATTCACCTATTCACAGGTCTGGGCTTTGTTAGTGAAGGCTCGCTAATTTGCAGCCCATGTTCCCAGTATGCAGCTGGATGTACAGAGAATGTATATATTTGGAGTTCCTATCATGAAACATGCCAGCACCATCTGTTTTGTTCACAGATTATAGTGTTCCAGGTGAGCTTTGTGCTAAATGAACCGTGCATTGCAAATTTACATATTGTTTTTTAATTCGGGCCGATTATTTGCCTGCATTCCATATTAGTCGCTTCACTAACCACAGATGTCAAACCCGCGGTAACTTTAGTTTGTTCAACTCTTTTTAATGTGTACTTTTGGAACATGTGCAGCAAACATTCAAGGTCGGTTCAGAGCTAGAGGATAAGTGCTTTTTCATATGAAAAGGAATACTAAAATGGAACAATGAAATCAGGATATTTGAACTTCATTCATTAACTAAGTAATTGTTTTTCCCATCCATTATAGATTAATTGGTGCATCTATTTTAAACTGCATATGGGTAAGAGTCGGTTCACACTGGGGCGACACGACTTCCAGCGCGACTTTCAGAGGCGACTCCGACACGACTTGAGCATGAACCACAGGGCGATCTGGGGAGAGTTACAACACGACTTGAAGTTGTCTCCTGGACAGGAGACATTCCAGTGGCCAATAAAACAACAATCAGCTCTGGGAGAGGGAGGGGGAGGGAGAGGTTTGCCTGAAAAATGTATGTTATCTTATCTGGAAAGTAGCTTCAGTTAAGACAGTGATCAGACTTGTAAGCGACTTCCATTGAAATCAATGGGTACAAATCACCTAGAAGTTGGATTGAAGTCGTACAGGAACCTCTTCTGAAGTCGGAGCGACTTGAGTAGTGTGTATTAACACCGCTCCAATTCACTTACATTGTTTTTCTCTACAGCGCAACTTGGGACGGCTTGAGGCGACCTCAAGTCGGATCCCAAGTCGCCCCAGTGTGAACTGACTCTTAGAGTTAAAGTGAAATTATAATAATTAAAAACAGCATTGATAGGTTTGTTTTCAAACATGTCCATCCTCTCCTCTCCTCTCGTTCCATTCTTTTCAGCCTCCCTGCCCCCATATTCAGACATGATGTCCACCCCTTCATGTCCTCCTCCCTTTTCTTGTCCTCTCTTCTACCTTTTTTTTATATCCAAGAAAAGCATGTTTATTAATCAAAAAGTTGACACATACAGTCCAAAGTATCACATTCTTATGCAATGAAACAGACACATACAGATCCATACAGCAAACAGTAGCATGAGTAAACAAAAATCAACACACTTAAAGGTCATATATACCGCATCCAGACCCCACAACACCCCCAGTCCCTCTAGCCCAGGAGTCTGTCCATGACTAGGTCAATCAGGGCTAGCCCCGGCGTTCCCAGCCACAGGTCCCACAGCCTTTTAAATTTTCCAGAGCATCCCCTATGTTGATATACAACCTTCTCCATCCTCAACACATCCTCTCTTCTACCTTGCATTCTCCCCTCTTCCACTTTCCTCTCTTTCACTCTCTTCTCCCTTTTCCACTCCTCCACATTTCTCTCTTTTCTCCTTCACTGTTCTCTATTCTACTCTCCTCTCCCTTTCCTATCCTTTATTTTCCTATTCACCCTCTTCTTTCCTCCCCTCCTTTCTCCCTCTTTCCCCATCATCTCTATTCTTCTCTCTCGCCCTGTCCTTATCAACATTATTTCCTCTAATTTCCTCTTCTGGCCCATTTCTATTCAAATTAAAGGGTTTGTAAAGATAAATGTTTTTTCACCTTAATGCATCCTATGCTCCTTACTTCCGAGCCTGGCCGTTGATCGGCTACACTGGATGGATTGAAAGCAGCGCAGCCATAGGCTTGTGCTGCTGTCAATCACATCCAATGACGTGGCACGCTGGGGGACAGGGCCGAGTGATACAGTGAGCGGCAATAGCCGCCGGCTGTATCACAGGAGCGCGCCTGCAGGAACTCAACACCATGCTCATCTATGCTGAATCAATCTGCCAGGAGAAAAATCTAGTGTAAAAAACAAACAAAAAACAAACACTTGTTTTGGAACATAATTACTCTTCCTGCCCACGCTATAGCTGAAGACAGCTACAGCGCAGGCTCACATTGCAGTGCGATCTGTGATTGATGTGTCCTTAGGACACCGCTGATCTCAGATCGGGGTAAAGGGCCAATAACAGCTGCCTTTTACCATGTGATCAGCTGTGTCCAATCACAGCTGATCACAATGTAAACACAAGTTGGTTATCGGCATTCCTTTCCTAGCATGAGGAAAGCAGAGCAGATAACCAGCTTTTGCCAGCAGGGCAGAGATTATCAGTGGAGTCCAAGTAATGCCTCTTAGTCCTGCCTATCAGTGCCCATCAGTGCTGCCAATCAGTACCCATGAGTGACTCCTCATCAGTGCCACCTATCAGAGCCCATCAGTGCCACCTACCAGTGCATATCAGTGCCCATCAGTGCCACCTATCAGTGCCCATCAGTGCCTCCTTATCAGTCCCCACCAGTGCCGCCTCATCAGTGCCCATTAGTGCAGCCTATTTGTGCCCCTCAGTGCCACCTCATCAGTGCCCATCAGTGAAGCCTATCAGTGCCCATCAGTGCAGCTTCGTCAGTGCACATTAGTGAATGAGAAAAATTACCTGTTTGCAGAATTTTATAACAAACTATGAAAAACGAATTTCAGTCTTTTATTGTTTGTTTAACAAAAAATAAGAAACCAAGGTGGGGTTAAACTCTTTAAAAAAAAAAACCTCTATTTGTGTGAAAAAAATATAAACATATCATATGGGTAGAGTGTAGCATGACCGCTCAATCGTAGAAAGGGGGTAAAAGTTCCCAGTAGGCAAGTGGTTAATGCAAGTTTATGGGCATATGGCATTAGGGGCTCGTGCATAATGGCTGGCTCAGCCTGTTCAGCAAAATTCTCTGCATAAAGTATTTCCTTCATTTGAGAACCTTAGATTTTTTGCATACACCCATACGCTGTACTGTTTTTTAACCACTTAAGCCCCGGATCATTTGTCTGGTTAAAGACCAGGCCACTTTTTGCGATTCGGCACTGCATCGCTTTAACTGACAATTGCACGTGCGACGTGGCTCCCAAACAAAATAACATCCTTTTTTCCCACAAATAGAGTTTCTTTTGGTGATATTTGATCACCTCTGCCGTTTTTATTTTTTGCGCTATAAACCAAGATAGAGCAACAATGTTTTTAAATAAACAATATTTTTTACATTTTGCTATAATAAATATCCACCAAAAAATATAAAAACACAATTTTTTTCCTCAGTTTATGTCGATACGTATTCTTCTACTGTACATATTTTTGGTAAAAAAATCGCAATAAGCATTTATTGATTGGTTTGTGCAAAAGTTATAGCTTCTACAAAATAGGGGATAGTTTTATGGCATTTTTATTAACCTCCCTGGCGGTCTTCCCGTGTGTGGCACGGGGTGAGATTTTCAAGCTACGATCGGTAACCCCGTGCCACACACGGACTTGCCTCGCTGGATGCAGAAAAAAGTTTACTTACCTTTTCTCTGCGATCCAGCGATGAATCCCCGCAGTACACGGCGGGCGGATGTCCGCCTGATGCTGTGTGTACCGCCGATTCCCTTCCCTGCGAGCGTCGCGACGTAGGTGGGGGAACGGCGCCAAATTTAAAAAAGTAAACAAACACTATACATACAGTACACTGTAATCTTATTGATTACAGTACTGTATGTAAAAAATACACACCCCCCATGTCCCTAGTGGTCTGCCCTGTACACTACATGTCCTTTTATATAATAAAAACTGTTCTTTCTCCCTGCAAACTGTAGATTGCCCATAGCAACCAAAAGTGTCCCTTTATGGCAAAAATTGTTTTAGAGCAGCTAAAAAACAGCGATAATAAATCAGAATCACTTGCAGAATTTAGCGATAGCGATTTATGGGGAAATTCGTCATAAAAAAAAAAAAAATAATGACAGCAAAAATTCTGCAACTGAGCAAATTTCAGTGATTTTGATTTGATTACATTATTGAATAATTTTTACTATAATTATATTATTATTTGTTATAATTTTTTATAATTATTTATTATATTATAATTTTTAATAAGAAAAAAAAATAAATCATACCCAGGATGCCTATTAGACTCTTGTTTGGATAGATTTCAGTGAGTTATTCCTAAGAATTACAAGCCTACAGTATTAAACGCCAAATTCCCTTGCAAATAATGGTACTGCTTTTAGCACCTAAAATCTGAAAGAATCATACCGCCAGGGAGGTTAATACTGTACTGTTTCTTTACTAGTAATGGCGGCGATCAGCGATTTTTATCCTGACTGCAACATTATGGCAGACACATCGGACACTTTTGACACCATTTTGGGACTAGCAATTGGTGCTATAAAAATGCACTGATTACTGTAAAAATTACACTGGCAGTAAAGGGGTTACCTGTAGAGGGCACTGAAGGAGTTAAGTGTGTCCTAGGGAGTGCTTGTAACTGTTAGGGGGCGTGGCTTGTCGTGATCGTTATTCCTGATGACAGAGAACACAATCAGGGACAGTGTTACCTAGGCAGAACGGGGAGATGTTGTATTTACACTAACATCTCCCCGTTCTTCAGCTCTGTGACCCAATCACGGGACACTGGCAGCGATCGTGTCCGCGGGTCCCATGGGCGTACTTACAGCAGAGTCGCAATCACACCGAGGTCGGCGTGTGTGCGACCACATGGCCTGCAAGTTAAAGGGGATGTACCTGTATTCCCATTTGCACAGCCGTGCCATTTTTTCGACGTACATCTTCGTGCGCCGGTTGGGAACCGGTTAATAGCACCACCGTATACCTATGTATAGTTGCGCCCAGCAATACAAGTCAATAATAAACTGCATGCTGCACCTGGGCTGCCAGGGGGAGAAAATACACCAGGAAGTATATATAACGGGTTTAGCCGACCTGTGTGCATGAGTACTTAGAAGCACATGGGCATAAACTCATTCTACTGGCTAAAATTATTTTATTCTAGCCACTAGAATGAAATTACGAGCAATTGCGCGTGTTACATATATATATGTGCGTAAATTATGCTAGTAAGCTCTTCTCTAAATGCAAGTTTTGGGGCGTTTTTTTTTCCGATGCCCCCGAATGATGATCTAAACACAACATTGTGCATCTTCACATTGACTGGAATTGAGCATCATTCAGAGGCATTAAAAAGTGAAATGCCTATAAAAGCAGCATTTTTTTATTTTTGTCCAAGAGCATGAGGTCTTAGAGTGATGGAACTATTCATTGAAAATCATCTTCCATCTTCATTGACAGAGGGAACCACTGTTTACAACTCGCTTCCCTTAGCAATTGCTGCTCTACGTGTATTAAAATAATTAGCAGGTGATTTTTTGGAAGCAAAGGGGAGGACAGACATAGCACAAAGTCTTACTGAAATGTATCTTTTCTTTTATATGCACTCTAGGAAACTATAATTAAGTGGAGTTTATCTCTAGGCAAGTGTGGTGTGGAATAATGTGCGCACCTGCTTGTACGTCTTCTGCTTTTATATGTATTGACCCAAATTGTATGCCCATGCACATTTTTCATCTTTGCTAAGATTTACAATATGATACATACAGTATTTCTAAGATTATCTTTCCAGTACTAAAACTATATGACTAGCAAAGAACAAAAAAAAATAATAATAATAATGCTTTTCTAATTCTGACTGCCCATGAAAGTCTACATGTGGAGCTCATGTTGCTCTAAGCTTTTGTAGATAATAATAATTTTGTTAAGAGGTTCCACCTCCTTTGTCACATATTATTATTTGGAAGTTTAACTAGAAAGTACAATTAGTGGAATCAAACTACCTGCTTTGCATGAAGAGTTGTTCATGGTCCACCACACGGACAAAAAGAAATGCTTGTTCTCCAGAAAGTCTTGTAAATTACCTTAAGAACTCTTATATGCACATAAACACTTAGGGCCAGATTCACGTACATTGGCGCATATATTGACTGGCGTAGCGCATCTCCTTTACATTACACCATCTCAATTTGGAGGCACAAGCACCGTATCTTCGTAGTATTTGCGCACAAATTTGCGCCGGTGTAACGTAATTTCCGAGGCGTAAGGCGGTGTAATTCAAATTGGGAAGGACGTGGGCGTGTTCCATTGAAATGAGCCGTGACCCCATGCAAATGAAGGGCCTGCCGGATTGCGCATGTGCACATGAAGCAGACCATGGTCAGCGCCTCTCTACGCATGCTCACAACTCGGCACGGCGCAATCAGTGATATTGAAACTAGGCCCGGTCAACTCAGTGAGCTACGCAGAGAGCTTAAATAGACAGAGACAAACGCCCTTCCTTTGCAAAAGTACATCCATTTGTATCCCTTCCTATACAGCAAGGTGCTTTTGTTCTGTTGTTTGTTAGCGTTTGTTGGTTTGTGACGTGTCTTTGAGATATTTGGTGACTGTTTTGGATATTGTTTTGGAGAGTGATTTTTGTCTTTTCTGTGTTTTCTTTGCTGTGTTTTTTTTTTTTTTTGCTGGTCTTTTTTTTTTTTTTTTTTTGCTGGGCAATTTTTTTTTTCTGTTTGTGAATGATTTTGGAATGTGGGGGTGACATTACTGCCGGAAAAGGGGTGTCACCCTCATTTGTGGTGGAGAAGGGTTCCCCAGGACCATGGAGAAGTGATCCCCAGGTCCGTGTGAATGGTGTATGAATGTACAGTGACATAATTGGAGCCGTGGCATGGCGTTGCTGCTCACAAGTCCTGCATGGTGGGCTTGTACTAATCCAATGTGATGAGGATGTGGTGTGTGTGATCTAGGGACCACAGTGGTGTGCATGCATGCATTCTCATTGTGCCATGTTTAATGTGTGTGTTTAACGTGCAAAGTTGCCTAATGTGAGCTGTCTCCTGGCTGCTCTTCCCTCAGAAGACGGGTTAGCCTCGGTTAGGGGGGGATTGTCTGGTTCGGGGGTCAGGTCATCACTTATGTCAATCTCCAGGCCCTTTCTCACTGCAAAGTTGTGCAGCATGCAACATGCACCGATGCTTTGGCATACAAAGTTTGGGGAATACAACAGGGTACCATGGGGGGTTCCGGATAGGAGTCATGAAATGGGGTCCCAGTGCATATGCAGAGTCACCTGGAAGGGAAAAGACAGGAGGATGTTAGTAGTGCATGTGCCCCTTGTGATTTCTGCATCATGGGGGGGCAGTCATGCCTGTCACCCATGTCACTCACCAACCAGCCATACATGTTCTGTTCGAATTCTGTTGGGATGGGGCTATGATTGTATATGTAGCTGTCATGGGTGTCATGGGTGGTGTCATGTGTTGGGCTGGTGATGTCCTCGTGCAGGGTTGTGGTTAATTCCAGGAGATGCCAAAGAGGTCTATGCGTGTGCGGTATATCCTCTCCCGTGCCCTCCTCCGTGCCCTCCTCCGTGCCCTCCTCCTTCTGCGCTCATCTAAAGTCAGTAGTATAGCTATGAGCAATGATGCCCCTGGCATGTTGGCATACAGATTGTTGTCCTGCAAGTGTGGCTGCTCAGATCGTCCCTAACAGTGTTGCTTTAGCTGACATGTAGACGGATTGTCTAATTTTAAACCTGCTTTTATATGGTCTAATTGTAGACAGGACGTGCAGCTGATGCGCACAGCGCGTAGCCTGCGCCGCACAAACTTACTTTTGTGGATCGTAACTCCCTCATTTGCATATTTGCCTAGCAAATCAATGGTGTGTCTAGCGCATTTTTTGCGCACTCGATGCGCCGGTCTATCGAAATTACGTCGTTCGTAAAAGTCTAGATGTCTTGCGTATATGGTTTTGGGGATACGGCGCATAGATATGCAGGCGCATATTTACAATTACGCCGCTCATCTCCTGAAACACCGGCTTAAGTGCTCTGTGAATCTGGCCCTTACTTTAAAGATAATGTATAATTTTGGTATATTTTTTTTAACAACTCCGCTACTGGCCTTTGCAGTGCAATGGCTGGTGGGAGTTCTTCCTTTTCTGAAAAGTCTTTTTTTTTTCTTTTCTTTCTGTGCTCTCCCATGCCCCACATGTGTGTGTATGTAGTAACTGTGGCCACTCTGTTATTGCACAATGCAGGTAATAGATCATTGGTTCAGAACCACTTGTATTGACCAATCACAGCTGTAAACAATATGATTCCACTTAACGATGAACAGTGCTGATCACAGAAAGAAAGTACAGAGGCTTTTATAGTGTCTCTGTACCTTGTGATCAAAGTGACCAGTCTATGAGCAGCCAGAGTGCTATTTACTAAAACTAGAGTGTGTTTCCAGTTTGCTAATCCCACCCATCTCCAATGTTCCCAGTTTGCTGATCACAACCATTGCCAGTGTTTCCAGTGTTACTGATCACAATCAGCACCAATATTTACATTTTATTTTGTGTCACATCTCATCCACATAGAGTTTATCAGGTTGTTGATTGTGGCTTGTGGAATGTTGGTACATTTCTTTCCAATGGTTGTGTAAAGTTGCTGGATATTGGCAGTAACTGGAACACGCTATCGTATATTCCGATGCAGAGCATCCCAAACATGCTAAATGGGTGTCATGTCCGGTGAGTATGCTGGCCATGCAAGAACTGGGATGTTTTCAGTTTCCAGGAATTGTGCACAGATCCTTGCAACATGGAGCTGTGCATTATCATGCTGCAACATGAGGTGATGGTCGTGGATGAATGGCACAACATCGGCATCTTGTCATGGTATCTCTGTGCATTCAAAATGCCATCAATTAAATGCACATGTGTTCGCTGTCCATAGCAGATGCTTGCCTATACCATAACCCCACCACCACCATGGGCTACTTGATCCACAACGTTGACACCAGAAAACCGCTCACCCACACAACACCAAACACGCTGTCTACCATCTGCCCTGTACAGTGAAAACCGGGATTCATCTGTGAGAAGAACACCTCTCAAAAGTGCCAGACACCATCAAATGTGAGCATTTGCCCACTCAAGTCGATTACGACGACGAACTGCAGATGAGCTTCCCTGAGATTGTTTCTGACAGTTTGTGCAGAAATTCTTTGGTTATGCAAACCGATTGTTGTAGCAGCTGTCCCGGTGGCTGGTCTCAGACGATCTTGGAAGTGAAGACGCTGGATGTGGAGGTCCTGGGCTGGTGTGTTACACGTGGTCTGCAGTTGTGAGGTCGGTTGGATGTACTGCCAAATTCTCTGAAAAAGCCTTTGGAGATGGCTTATGGTAGAGACATGAACATTCAATTCAAGGGCAACAGCTTTGGAGGACATTCCGGCAGTCAGCATGACAATTGCACACTCCCTCAAAACTTGCAACATCTGTGTCATTGTGCTGTGTGATAAAACTGCACATTTTAGAGTGACCTTTTATTGTGGCCAGCCTAAGGCATACCTGTGCAATAATCATGTCTATTCAGCATCTGGTTATGCCACACCTGTGAGGTGGATGGATTATCTCGGCAAAGGAGTAGTGCTCACTAACACAGATATAGACAGATTTGTGAACAATATGTGAGAGAAATAGGACTTTTGTGTACATAGAAAAAGTCTTAGCTCTTTAAATTCCACTCATGATAAATAGGGGAAAACACAAAAGTGTTGCGTTTATAATTTTGCTCAGTGTGTGTGTATATATAGATCTATATATATATATATATATATATATATATATATATATATATATATATATATATATATATATATATATATATCTATATCTATCTATATATATATATATATATATATAGATATATATATATATATATAAAAAAATATATATATATATATATAAAATATATATATATATATATATATATAGATCTATATATACAGGGCTCAAAATTTCAAGTCCTGAGCTACTAGCCAGGCCTCAAGGCGTACTCGCCACCAGTTGCCCCGCCCAACCCCTACCTCGCCCGCCCCCTAATCCCGCCCATAGGCACGCCCTCATAAATGATCTCATGAAATGACACTTAAATGTTTTATGGATAATTAAGTTATAAAAATAAATATTAACAACAACTTTATCCAAAAATGCAGCCTGCCCATGTCTACCAATGCGGCACATGTCCCCAGTGCAGCCACGTGTCCCCAATGCAGCCATGTGTCCCCAATGCAGCAAAGTGTCCTCATTGAAGCCAGTGCCCCATTGCAGCCAGTGTCCCCATTGCAGCCAGTGTCCCCAATGCAGCAAAATGTCCCCAATGCAGCCAGTGTCCCCAATGCAGCAAAATGTCCCCATTGCAGCCAGAGTCCCCATTGCAGCCAGTGTCCCCATTGCAGCCAGTGTCCCCAATGCAGCAAAATGTCCCCATTGCAGCCAGAGTCCCCATTGCAGGCAGAGTCCCCATTGCAGGCAGAGTCCCAATATTGCAGCCAGTCCCCATATTGCATCCTACCTGTGCTGGGTAAGAGAGAGGAGCCGGAGCCATAGCTGACGGTTTGTTCAAAGCGTGGGGAACATAACAGCTTTCAATTCAATAGCTGTGTTCCCTGCCGCGAGCCGCCATATACAGCCCCTCCCCCCTTGTCTGGGAAACTTTGATAGACAGGTCACCCGTCCAATGCTGGGATGGGTGATCTGTCTATCAAAGTGCCCGGACAAGGGGGAGGGGCTGTATATGACGGCGTGTGGCGAGGAACACAGCTATTGAATCGAAAGCTGTTATGTTCCCCGCGCTCTGAACAACCAGAGGGCGGCGAGAGCGGCGGCAGCGACAGCAGCGGCGACTCTCCTCTCCTTGCTCGCCCCCCTGCTCCCAGGCAGCCCTCAAAATTTACTCGCAAAATGCGAGCATGCGAGTGTAAATTTTGAGGGCTGATATATAGATAGATAGATAGATATAGATACCTATCTATCTATATACCCAAACATTTGTAGATGCTATCAGGCACCTTTCATACATGCGGACCGTTCATTTCATCAGTTCGAGTCACGTCAAAACAGATGAAGTATTCATCAGTTTTCCATCAGTTTCTTTACATCCCCTACCAATGCAAAAACGGATGAAAAACTGACCATTTGTCAGTTTACATCTGTTTTTTGTCTGAACCATTTCTTTAATGGAAGAAAAATAGAGCTTATATCAGTTTGAAAAAATAGATGATGACGGATGCAGATGTAAACTGATGTAAATGGATGATCATCCATTTACATCCATTTTCCCATTGAGATACATTGATGCCCATTTTTTTATCCGTAAATGGATGGATGAAAAACTAACAAATGGACAGCATGTGTGAAAGGGGCCTAACTTTCACTTAGACACTGTTTATTTACTAAATACATGTAAAAAAAATACATCCTGGTCTAAATTTATATAGAAAAAACATATATATGTACATATTTACCCCAAACTTCCATCATTTTTGTATTATATAGGTATTATACAGATATTAACTATTCTGTGTTCTATTTCCAAGTAACTGGAAGGAGGAACCACAACATGTATATTACTTGTTGAAGCTGCACTCAGTGTTCCAATTTAACCTGTTTACCTGTTGATTTTGTGTCCCCACTTGCTAGCTCATATGGACCCAAATGGATTTTAAATGACCAGGCAGTTCTGGGCTTTTCTATTAAAATTCCTGCCATGCTGTATACGCTAAGCATCATGAAAGCACACAATGTTAAATGTTCCTGTTTAATGAAGGTTTAAATAACTAATGAAAATTACAGGGAAGATATGAGTAAACATAAAAATTGAGGTCACTTTTACAAAAACCTTAGTGTTTCTCTTTAAGTTGGCCTTACAAGCAAGTGTACGTTATAAATTGAAAATATCATAATTTGGTGCTGCCCCTTCTTATCTCCTATTAGCACTGGCCCATGGCGGCCTTAGAGAAATACGTACATAGATCAAATAGCAATTTCCCAGCTACTGGAGCAAACTTAATAATGCTGTTGATGACTGGTATTAAAGTGAAATATTAGTTCAAGTAGTCTTTTCCAATAGTAACACTGATGGGATCTTTCTCTACACACCTTTCATAACCAATAACTGGATCTTCAACCAACTGCTTTTTATTACGTGGCAAAAAGGGGCATTTTTCCTTCGTGCACCATAATATGGTGGTCAGTGGGGGGCGAGTGTGGGCTGCCTGGGAGCAGCCCGGGTTGTATTGCCTTTGTCCCAGCGATCGTAGGGGAAGAGAAAGGAGAGAGGAGAGCCGCCGCTGCCTGGCTGATTAGAGCGCTGGGGAACATAACAGGTTTTATTACAATAGCCCCTCCCCCTTGTCCGGGCACTTTGATAAACAGATCACCGTTCAATCCTTCCAATCTGGGAACGATTTTCCAGGAATGATGAAAACCATGATAGATCGGAGTCTGCCACTCCAGCTACCTCTGTGAGGTGAGTTAACAACAGTTTGTGGTCTACTGTGTCAAAGGCAGCACTAAGGTCCAGCAGTGTCAGGAGAGAAGATTCTCCGTCGTCTGCTGCTGCTTCGAGAGCGTCATCCCAAATTTTGAGAAGTGCTGTTTCCATACCATGTCCTGGGCGGAAACCCGATTGTAGTGGGTCCAGCAGTTTGTGGGTGTCTAAATGTTGTTGTAGTTGTTGTACTACTCACTATTTATAAGACAATAACGAAGAAATATCATAAGGAAATCTTTATGGCGAAAAAAAATCATTTCGCCAACATCATCACCAAGGCCCTAAACCGCCCCCGCGAACTCTTCAAGCTGGTGTCACAGTCGATGAATCCAGCCTGCTTAGAGCCCTTCAATGCTGATTCATAAGAATTTTGCAACGAACTATCAGATTATTTCATTAATAAAATTGAAAGAATCCGGGTAAGCATTGAGCAAAATGGAATCTGCATGAATCCCGCCCCGAATCCCAACCCTGATACCATTATATACCCGCCTCAAGCATAGAAATTCATCTTAAAACCCATCTCCATCGCTGCCACAAAAAATATCATTCGGTCTCTGCACAACAGCACAGCACCCAATGACATCATTCCCACTAAACTGCTGAAAGAAAGTGCCGATATATTGGCACCAGCTATCACGCAGCTTATAAACCAATCATTCAAGGAGGGCATGGTGCCCTCCTTGTTGAAACAAGGTACCATAAAACCGATCCTGAAAAAACCAACCCTGGACCCGAAAGACCCAAACAATAGGAGACCCATAACGGGTCTAAATGTTTTCTCCACAATAATGGAGAAAGAAGTTGTACAACAGTTACAACAGCATTTAGAAACCCAAAAATTACTGGATACGTTTCAATCAGGCTTCCGGCCAGAGCACGGAACTGAAACGGCTCTGGTAAAAATATGGGATGATATTCTAGAGGCAGCAGATGAAGGAGAATCTTCTCTCCTGATCCTGTTGGACCTAAGTGCGGCCTTTGACACGGTAGACCACGGACTACTACCCGCTAGGCTAGCTGAAGTGGCCAAAGTCACGGAAGCGGATCTACCCTGGTTCTCTTCCTTCTTGGAAAACCGTTCACAAACAGTGAAATTGGGATCTTTCACGTCAGAAATGCGTACGGTATCATGCGGAGTCCCCCAGGGATCTCCTTTGTCACGGGTACTGTTCAATATCTATCTCCGTTCCCTCTTTGAGATTATCAACAACCCGAAGCTACTTTACCATTCCTACGCAGACGACACACAACTGTATCTCCGCGTTAGCAACGGAAAGGATCATTCGCTGGGATTAGAGAGATCCCTCACTCTTATAGATAACTGGATGACATCCAGTTATCTAAAACTCAATGGTTCGAAAACAGACCTTCTCCTGTTTCACGCAAGCAGGAAAAGTCTCCCCACCTCAACTTGGACCCCACCACCCATCCTGGGAAAAATTATCGCCCCGGGCACCAAAGTCAAAAGTCTCGGAGTCATTTTTGACTCCCACATGACAATGGATGCACAAATAGGGCCGGTAATCAGCGGATCCCATCATCTGCTGCGCCAGTTACGCAGACTCACCCCTTTTATTCCTAAAGAGGACATTGCAGTCGTAGTGGGAACAATCGTTAATTCCAGACTCGACTATGCAAATGCCCTCTATTTAGGACTTCCCAAATACCAAATCACTCATCTGCAAGTCCAAAATACGGCTGCTCGATTAGTGACTGGTAAAAAAATATGGGAGTCAGTCTCCCTTTCGCTGAGATCTCTTCACTGGCTGCCAGTGAAAGACAGAATCACTTTTAAGGCACTCTGCCTTACACATAAGTGTATTCAAGGAAATGCTCCCCAATATCTATGCGAAAAAATAGCTGACCTTAAGATAGACATACGCGCAGTTACCGCGCGCGTCACTGATATTGAAAGATCAGCTGCGCAACAGAACGCGGCGCTGCACCATGTAAACAGGAAGGTTGACACAAACACCATGCTCCTGAGGGATTTGCAACACCAGACAGAAGATTTGGAAAATAGAAGCAGGAGACACAATCTTAGGGTTCGTGGACTACCTGAATCAATAGATCATGACCAGCTTTCCCCTGCAATATTGGGCATTTTCAATGATCTGTTGGGACGTCTACCCCTGACTACAATTGGAATGGAACGTATGCATAGGGCCTTGAGACCCAGGGGTAATCCTACAGACCCCCCTAGGGATGTAATATGCCACATTAACGATTTTATGATTAAGGAAAACATCCTAAGGAATGCTAAACTTCTTTCCAATATTAGATTTGAGGGATTTACGATAATGATTTTCCAAGACCTGTCAAAAATTACTCTTCAAAACAGGCGTGACTTGAAACCCTTACTTGACACCTTAAGAAGTAACAACATTATTTATAAGTGGAAATTTCCATTTGGGTTACAAGCAACCAATCGGGGACACACTGCCATATTGAGAGTTCCTGAAGATCTGCATTCCTTCTGTAAAACTATGGACATACCGTATATGGAACTGCCTAACTGGTATGCAGAATTTCGCTCTAGAATTGCCACTAAAGACTCTGCTAAAGATGATGCCATGGAAACGGCCCCTCCAGAACCAGGAGGCGTCGCTCTCAATCCGGAGATGAACTTCCACAACCTTCTAATATGCCAGGCCCCAATCTCCTAGCAACAGGATCACCACGCTCCAGGAAACCCAGGAGGGAAAAATGAGTTTATTTTGCCACATAAGTTATACTGTGTTGCCACATGTTATTTTCTTTCACACTTATTCTCTACACACTGAGTGTTATCTTTAAGATTATACCTCAGCTCCACGGTTTGTTGTTTATCTAAAATGCCTCATATTGCCATTCTACCCTTGTTTTCTTTTCTCTCTTCTTTATACATATATGTGGCTTACAATTTCTCATTTGAGTTGGAGCAATCCTCCTCTTTGATCTTATAAGGTTCACGTTTATTATTTGCAAAAATGTTATGGTGTGTACACTTATGTGTTTACATTTTCTAGTAGGCCGTCTATGCAACAAGGTAAATAATTAGCATACCCACCTCAGTTGAGTCTTTCTCTGCTACTTTGTTTATTGTAAAAACGTTGCATCGCTGCAGCCTATTTAGAAAGTCTAGGTAATGCCCTTAGGTCTTAACTATAATACATGCTTGTCACTTGACACATCTCACTTGTTTATATGTATATGTCAGGATATATAATATTTTGGCTCCTCAATATTAGGAGTAGTAGAATTTTAATTGTATTGATTTACCTTATACTTTGCTACTACTCTCCTTTTCAGTTCGTTTGCGGCAGATGGCTGTTCGATTTTGCCTTTAGTACTTTGGTTTGGTTCACTCTAACCCCACACAAAGCTATTCTTATTTGGATTTCTCCAAGTAAGATATCACCTCCCTTGGTACCGTATATACTTTCTAAGTGGATTTATTGTTACAAAAGTTTTCCCTTTTTTACTTTACTAGAACACCGGTACCATATTTTGAGTTTTTCATACTCTCAAGCTAGTTTTTTCCCTTCTCCCTTTTTTCCTACTTTTCCCCTCACTGCGACATTGCCCCCCCCTCACCTCTATTGTGACTATGGCACTCACGAACGACACTAATGTAAACCCACAAAATGTGGTTAAACTTTACTCCCTCAATGTTAAGGGCCTCAATGTCCCTGAAAAAAGGTCGAAATTGATGATGATTTTAAAAAGATCAAATGCAGAAATAGTGTTTTTGCAAGAGACCCACTTCAAAACAAATAAATGCCCGACATTTACTGACAAAAAATTTCCCCTTATTTTCCACGCGACAAACCCAGTATCTAAAACCGGAGGAGTTTCTATACTTACAGTATTTCTAAACGGTGCCCTTTTCAATTGATCGATTCTAAATTGGATGACGATGGCAGATATATTTTTATTATGGGTTCCTTATTTAATAAGCCAATAACTCTGGCAAATATTTACGCTCCTAATAGATTACATGCCCAGTTCTTTGATAATACAATCCAAGCTTTGAAATCTTTTGTAGTTGGTTCACTAAAAATGGGGGGTGACTTTAACTTGGCCCTCAATCCCGTCTTGGATACCTCCTCTGCCTCCTCCAAAACTTCATTTAAGACCCTTATTGCAATCAAAAAATCTTTGTTAGATCTATCCATACACGACACCTGGCGCATACTAAATCCTTCCTCAAAAGATTACACTTTTTATTCTCCTCCTCATAATACCTATTCGAGAATAGATTATTTTTTTTGTCCCAGACTGATTTAAATCTTATAAAAAATGCTACAATAGAACCCATGCTTATTTCTGACCACAATCCAATTACTCTGAGTCTATCCTTTGCAGATAAACCTATCTCACCGAGATACTGGAGGCTCGATGACTCACTACTCAGCAGCTCTGACGATCTAAAACTTCTCAACTCAAAAATCTCTGATTATTTCTCAGACAATAATAATGGTGCTGTTCATCCTATGTTCGTTTGGCTTGCTCACAAATGCGTCATCAGGGGTGATCTTATATCATTGAGGGCACAGAGAAATAAGATGAGACGGATCCATATAGATGACCTGACTAAAAAAATTAACACCCTTGAACTATTGCATAAACATTCACTAGCATTAAGCACACGTGAGGAGCTTTCGAGGCTCAGATTGGAATTGTCCGAAGTACTGGATAAAAAGGTCAAGCGCAATTTTATTCTCTCTCGAAAGTTCTTCTACGAATTCGGAAACAAAACAGGTAGATTATTGGCTAATTCCTTACGCTCCACGTCAAAAAATTTCAATCTCAAATGACCAATGGTTTTCAGTGTTTCGCCGCCTCCATAAGGGTTCATTGCAGGAAAATAGCTATAAGGTTTACTCCAGATGGTATAAGACCCCTTACATTATCCACAAATACAGTCCAAATTCATCCCCCTTGTGTTGGCGCTGTAATACTGAAACGGGTACGCTTCTTCATATCTGGTGGGAATGCTGCCTCATCACTCCCTTCTGGAAAACTATCCACAATCTTATAACATCAATCACCAACTACACCCCAGACTTTTCAGCCGGACAATACCTGCTGCATCTATCTTCACTACCCAACTCTGTGTACAAAAACTCTATTATCATACATCTCATCAATGCGGTCAAATTGTGTATCCCCATTAAATGGTCCCAGACTTCCCCCCCTAAAATATCGGAATGGTTACGCAAGGTGGATCACATCGCCAATATGGAAGACCTGATTTCCCAATCTCACGACTCTTCGAAGGAGTTCCAAGATAAATGGGCGTGTTGGATTCATTTTACTAAATCTATAGAATACCAAACATTGATACTTACAACCCAGATTTACTATGTTGCCTACGTCACTTTCCTTATTGACTATAAGTTGTGATATTTGCAATGTCGTTTTGAGTTAAACTATACCATTTCATTACCAATACCTTCCCTCATCTTTTCCTTCTCCCCTTTTTAATTGATTTGATATAAGTTTAACATTCTCATGATATGTATACATGATGCTATTCTTCTGACATACACATCGTTATATGCTTCTGTCTACACTGAAGATGTCCTTTCCTTTAGTAATTAGAATAGGTTCAGTTAATGTTGACTATGTGATTATAATTGTCTTTTTAAAACCCAATAAACATATTTGAAATAAAGGAGATCGGAGATTTGCTGTCCAAGGACCGCGACTGTGGAATGCACTACCAACCACCATCCGACTGGAGTCCGACCACTTGGCCTTTAGGAGAATGATTAAAACTCATCTCTTCTGAAGGCAAAGCCTTCCTTTGTCCAAGGAATGGAAACAGCACCCAGAGGCGATTCAGTTCGCAAGCGTTGCGCTCTATAAGTTTTTCACTCACTCACTCACTACTGCTTTTTCCTTAACCTTGGAGAAGATTTTGAGGGAGGTTATAGGACTCCGGTTGTTTGGATCTTTTGGGTCTAGGTTAGGTTTTTTAGAAAGGGTTTAATTATGCCTTGTTTTAAGGAGGTCGGAACTAAGCCATCTTTAAATGATTGGTTTATAAGGTGAGTGATCGCCAGTGCCAAAATATCAGCACATTCCTTCACCAATTTTGTGGGAATGATGTCATTGGGAGATGTACTATCTCGGAGACTTCCGATAATTTTTTTTTTTTTTTTTTTTTATGTTTAAAGAGTTTTATTGAAATTTTTCACAATAACAATAAGAAAAATAGACAATGACATCCGATAGAACGGGGCCAAGATAGACCCCCATAACAGTACTGGAGCAATATGTGTCCAATCAGTAAGATAACAAAGTCTGCTAACATAACCAAACTATGGAGGTAGCATAGATTAAACTACCCTAGTGGACGTCAAGCCTGACCTTATACAGAAACATGTCAGGAGTTCAGACCCCACGACTCTCGGCTTCCCGAACGCCCCCACAGGGATCAAACTGCGTCCTGGGAGCCAAAGTCACAGAGTCCTCACTAAAGGTGTCCTATAGATCCCACCCCATAGGAGAACCATTCGTTGTACATGGCTGTGCAGGCAACCAACTTTGAAATGAGCATGAACAAACTCAACCAGCATGTAAGAATCACAAAACACCAAGAGAGGTGACAGAAGAGAGAAAGAGAGTGAAACGTGGGAAGGGGGAGAGAAAAGCATAGTAGATAAATGCTATCAGGAGTGGGGAGAGGCGATGTCGCTTCCAGGCTGAACCCCAGGTATAAGAGAAATATTGCAGAGGGTGGCCCACGGTTCCCATGTGGCAATAAATTTGTCAGGTTGGTCCGACCATTTGGCTACAATTTGCTCTTGAGACATAATCCATGAAACTTTCCTCTTAAACGCCAAGAAGGAGACAGAGGGCTTCTTCCAGGCCTTCGCTATAGTCATTTTGGCCCCTAGGAGGATAAATAATGAAAGGTTCTGGAAATGTTTGAGGAGGTCAGGGATGCTGTGGTTCAGGAGTGCTATATTAGCCTGTGGGGGCATTACTTTCCCTGTCAAGGAGCCCATAATTCGAAAGACCCTCTTCCAAAATGATCTGATGCGGGGGCATGCCCACCAGGTGTGGAACATGGAGCCCTCTAGTTCGCATCCCCTAAAGCAAAGGGGGGAGGTCCCTGGGAACATTTTTGCCAGCCTGGAAGGGACATAATACCACCTTAACATAATTTTCAAACTGGCTTCTATAAGACAGACGTTTAGAATACCTTTGTATGCCCGCTCTGCTGAGCGAAACCAAACCGCCGTGTTCCACGAGTCATCCAAGTCCTCCTCCCAGGCCCGAGCATATGACGGTTTATCCGTCCTGGATTTCAACACTGAATAAATCAAGGAGATACCGCCCCTCTGATCCACCATGTTAGAGCACCAAATTTCATAAGGAGTAACAGTTGGGGGTACTGATCTATCCTGCCGAATGGAATGTAGAAAGTGGGAAATTTGGGAGAATCTAAACCGTTCAGTGTCAGGCATGTCTAGTCTGTTCTTACAATGAGAAAGGGAGAGCGAACCCGCCGGCGTAAGAAAGTGCCCTATTCTGTAGAGGCCCCTGTCTGTCCACCACTTAAAGGCCTTGATATCCAGCCCAGGGGGGAAGTCAGTGTTATTAAAAATATGTGTCAGGGGCTTTAAAGGGGATATTAGGGTGCGTAGGGAAGACAGTTTGGAAAATAGGGCCACCGAGTGAGAAAGGGTGGGAGACAGTATGGCTGGCCTGTGTTTGGGGTTGCAATCCAGAAGAAAGTCGATTGTATGTAAGGGGGTAGCTTGTCATTCCATTGCAAGCCAATCTGGCTTCAGTCCCCTGGAGAAGACCGCCGACAATTGTGCCAATTGCGCTGCTTGGTAATATTCCCATAGGTCAGGAAGTCCCAAACCTCCTTGTGTTTTAAGGCGACAAAGTGTACCCGAGGGACATCTATAACCTTTTTTCCCCCACACGAAGCGTACAATGTCAGATTGGAACTTGCAGAGAAATTGTTTCCTTATTGGGATTGGGAGAGCGCGAAATAAGTACAGAAGACGCGGGAGAAGTGTCATTTTGACCGCATGTATGCGGCCCAACCAGGATAGACCACACTTAGCCCAACGTTCCAGATCACCTTTGCATCTAAGGACCATAGGGGGGTAGTTGGCCTTAAAGAGACCATGGACTTCCGGTGTTAGCTTAATACCTAGATACGGGATTTGCGAGGGAGCCCAGGAGAACGTAAAATTTGTGGAGAGTTGTTTGATTAGGTCAGGGGGAACAGAAACGTTCATAGCCAATGACTTGCTTAAGTTAACATGCAATCCAGAGATCCCACTGAAGTTCCGCAGAGTGTCCATAATGATTGGGGTGGTGATTAGAGGCGAGGTGATAAAGAGCAGGAGGTCATCCGCGTATAGTGCGCATTTGTGTTCCTGAGACCCGCAAGTCACCCCCTTGACGTCGGGATTTGTTCGTAGGGCTATTGCTAAAGTTTCGATGGCCACCGCAAAAAGAAGCGGGGAGAGAGGGCAACCCTGCCTGGTCCCCCTGCCAATAGAGAACGAGTCCGAGAATCTGCCCAGTAAGCGCACCGGTGCGGAGGGACTTGAGTAGAGTGAACTGATAAGGTTCAGGAATTTAGGGCCGAATCCCCACCTCCTCAGCACTCCAGTCAAGTACGCCCAATCTATAGAATCAAATGCCTTGTGAAGGTCAATGGAGAGCAGGAAACCTTTCTGTGGTGGCCCCCCGTCCCAGCCCGAGGCAAGTAGGGAGATCACGTCCACGGCTCGCCTGACCTGATCAGGCCCCTGTCGCCCCGGTATGAAGCCCACCTGATCTTTGTGAACATACGCTGCTATGAAACTGGACATTCTGTTCGCCAGAATTTTGGTCATAATTTTAATGTCATTATTAATCAGCGAAATCGGGCGATAATTGCATACCTCACTATGGTCCTTATCCGGTTTCGGAATTACCGAAATATAAGCAGAATTCAAGTCCGTCCCCAGGGTGGCTCCATCCCTGAGAAAGTTGAACAACCGTGCCAAGTGAGGGGCCAAACAGTCGCCAAATTTCTTGTAGTAACCAGTAGAGAAGCCATCTGGTCCTGGGGAGGAACCAAGTTTAAGGGCCTTAATGGTGTCCAAAACCTCCTCCTGAGTGAATGGACCCTCCAGGAGGTCCCTATGTTCCGCCGACAAGGATGGTAGGGGAATGTTCTCAAAAAATGTTTGTTGCGCCTTGTTGGGGACTGAGCGATCAGGTTTGTACAGGTCAGAATAGAAGTTCAGGAAGGTGTCCATAATCTTAGCTGGGTTCTGAATCAGATCCTCCGAGGGTGTGCGGATTTTAGGGAAGGCCAACGTGCGCTGTTTGGGACTCAGCTTTGTGGCCAAGCGAGAGCCTATCCTATCAGTTTGGGAGTAGAATTTGGCTCCGGTCCACCTAAGGTGTGGTTCAGCGGCTGTCGTCAGGGCGAGATTAAGGCGAGCCCGAGTTTCATCTAACCGGGCGAGAGATTCGGATGTGGGATGACGTTTATGGGTTTTAGACAGCATACGGAATTCTTCCGAGAGTTTGCGTGTATCAGCCCTATGCTCCGCCCTGAGTTTGGCGGCTAGCTGTATCATCTTCCCTCGAATGACCGACTTATGAGCCGCCCATACTGTGGAAGGGGAGACCTCGCTCGTCGCGTTAGTCGTGAAATAGTCCTTAATGTCTGCTTCCAGTAAGGAGCATTGTATCGGGTCGCTCAAAAGCGACTCTCTCAGACGCCAACGAGGCCGATTACCCATGCCTGTAGATCTCTGAGCTGTCACTGTGACCATGGAATGGTCCGAGAGGGGGGAGTCTATGATTCTAGAATGTCTTATAAGAGGAATCGTCGCCGGGTGAATAAAAATGTGGTCTATCCTAGCAAAGGAATTGTGGGGCGCAGAAAAATGTGTATAGTCTTTTGTTCTTGGGTTGGCTTCGCGCCATGCATCAATCAGACCCGCAGTATGAAGTAGATTAGCTATTTTAGAGCTCTGTTTAGATGGGCGCTTTGGTTTAGATTTACCATCTGCCAGCTTGTCAAGGGAGAAGTCAAAAGCTATGTTAGAATCTCCGCCCATATAAACCGTCCCCTTGAGGTGGGGCTGTAACTTGTTTAATAAGGAGTCAAAAAAGGGTCTCTGGCCCTTGTTGGGTGTGTAGTAGGAAACAAAGGTATATTACTCCCCGTCTATATGTCCGGAGACCAGGACATAGCGTCCCTGGGGGTCCACTATTGTTTCCAAATGAGAAAGGTTGATATGTCGGGCGAAACAAATAGCTACCCCTTTTGTTTTGTTATCTGCTGATGCTAGAAAAAATTGGGGGAAACGCTGATGAAGGAACGTTGGTCTGTAAGTGGATGGGAAGTGTGTCTCTTGCAATAGGAGGACGTCCGCGTGCATAGAGTGATAGAGTTGGAGGAGTTTCCTGTGTTTGACTGGGGAGTTGAGGCCCTGTGTGTTATGCGAGATAATTTTGAGAAGAGGGGGGGGAGAGTGTGTGTCAGTCATGGATCAGAGGAGAGGAATCTATACCAAGAAGACGTGGCCTACCTTGATCTTGTGAGGGAGTCTCTTTTCTGTGCACGGACCAACCGGGAGTCCTGATTCCAGGACCTGGGAGGACAGACCGAAAATCCTCGCGGGACCGCCAACCACTCCGATGAGCATGAGAGAAGGAGAGAGAGAAGGAAAGAGATGAATAAGAGGGAGACAAGAGAAAATATAACATTAGCCATGTCAAATTGGAACAAAAAAAAACATGCGAACAGTAACACAATTTGATCTTTTTCGGAGGGTCCCCAGACTCCTCCCCCACCCACCCGGGCGAGGCATCTAAGCCTACCCCTTCCTCCCAACCGATGGGGAGGCAGTGTCCCCCCATAGCAGGGAGGCTTAAAGTCGAACTGGCAGCCCCAAATGGGCTCCCAATCCTGTGGAGGCGCACTGAGTCCACCACAGGCCTGCCACCTTTGAGAAAAAAAAAAGGAGAAGCCATCACTTAGGGCCTACCATGGGCCCATGATACCCAGTAACCGAGCGCCCCAACTCCCGAAGGAGTGCTAAAAGAGAGTCGAAGTAGGTAGAGGGCTGGGGAAGAAAAAAGAGAAAGAAAAAAAAAAGAGACCCCCCGTGACCCTGAGCTACTGAGGTAACCCGTCACACAGGCCCCCCTCCCAGGGAATAACGAAGAACCGGGAAAGGAGTGTGAACCAGACATAGCCCTTGCAATCAGGGAGGCCGCCAGAGCGCTCCGGGCCCTCACCCCCCCCCTCAGCGCCGCACCGACTGACCCAATGTCATACAAGGAGCCCAGGCCCCCTGGGGGGGACAAACCATCCAATTTAAAGTCTGTTCATTAGCTAAATGTTCAGAAACGGGCCGTCAGTGGGAGCCAAAATAAAAGGAAAAAAGTAAGATAATAAAAAATAATTAATAAAACAAGGAGAGGGGGGACTCCCCAAAAACCACTGGTAAGGGACAGTCATTCAGGAGCACAGCCCTGTTCCGAAGGAGGAGCAGAGTACGTTGACCTTCAGGACTGCACATGTTCTTTGGAACGCTTATAGCTTTGCTTCAGCCAGGATTGTTGTAGTGGGCTTGCAGGCGAAGGCCTCTTCGTGGAAGCGGGAGCTCCTCTGTTGGTAAGGGAGGCCGGAGGATCCAAGGAGATCAGGCCCAACTGAATCAGGAGGCGCTCCCCTTCTGTAGGGGAGGAGAATCCGAAACTTTTATTCTTGTAGGAAAAGTTCAGGCGGAGTGGAAAGGACCATCTGTAAGTGATATCTTTGTCCATAAGGACCTGCAATAAGGGCTTGAGGGCACGCCGTTTTTGCACTGTATACGGAGAGAGATCAGCAAATATTTGAATCCTGTGTCCATTCAACATAAGGTTGTCTGCATATCTGGATTTTCTCATCACCTCCTCCTTAACCGAGTAGTAGTGTGGTTTAACTATAATGTCCCTTGGCAGGCCATCCGACCGGGGAGGTTGCAGTGCCCTATGCGCTCTGTCCAGCTCCAGGCGGTGTTCAGCAATGTCAGGGATAAGGTTTTTTTTTTTTTTCTTCCGTAAACAATTTTATTAAATGAGAATGAAACATCATAAAATACAGACATGGATCATACATAAGCATATAGTCATACAAGTGTACATGGACTATAAATTCAGCATAGAGTGATGTAGAGTCATTATATCTGATAAGATCCTAGTCCCCACAGCTGGGACTATTGAGTTTTAGTAGTATGGCAGAAAGCCAAATCCTAACCAAGAGTATGATCTAGGAAGAGAGTGGGGAGATGAAGAAGAGAAGAGAGGAAGAAAGGAAGGAAAAAGGAGGGAAGAGGGGGAAGAGGAGGAGGGAGAAGAATAGGAAGAAGAGGGGAAGAGGGGAAAAAAGGGGAAAAAGAAGAGAGAGAAAAAAAAAAAAAAAGAGAAAGGGGGGGGTGGGACGGAGGGGGTGCAGGGAAGGATATTCTCTACGGGGAATCGTCAGCATCGGCGATCCTCCGCCAGGCCTACTAAACCACACGGGCAAAGGGCTGTTAATTCAGTAGGGATGAGCCCATCTACTTTACTGTCTAAGGACCGTGGGCCAGGAAGCTTTGAGTAGTTTTGAAGTGGGTCCAGCATGCCCAAGTGTTTGTAAATGCCGTAACGCGCTCTTGGGAGATATGAATTAACTCTTCCATTTCTTCAATCTTAGAAATCCTGTTAAACCATTCCCCAATCGTCGGAGTGTGTGTAGAGCGCCAATGTACTGGGATGCAGAGTCTCGCCGCGTTTACCATATGCATGGCCAGGGACTTAAAATACTCATGTCTGGTCAAATGCGTGTGATGCAGGAGGTATTGCGCCGGGGAGTAATCTAGAGCATATGTAGTGACATGTGCAATAAGCTTGTGTACTTCCTTCCAGAATGGTTGAAGAGAGCCACAGTCCCACCATATGTGGAGCATGGTCCCCTTCTCCCTTCCACATCTCCAACACGTGTCTGGGACTGTTGGGGAGAATTTGTGCAGGAGAGCCGGGGTTCTATACCAGCGTGTTGCAATTTTATAGCAGGTTTCCTGAGTAGCAACATTAAGAGACCCCTTATGTATACAGTCATCGATACGGGTCCAATCTTCCTCAGTCAAGGGAACCCGAAGGTCAGATTCCCAGGCAACACGGGCTGGGTCTGGAGGACTGGGAGTGCTATCCGAAAGGATCTGATATATATTGGAGATCAGGTGTCTCTGTGGAGAGGACTGTACGCAAAGGTTTTCAAAGGGTGTTAGCTGTCTCGACCATATTTCGGATGATGGCTGCACGGAGAGGAAATGTCTCAGCTGTCTGTAAGACCAGAAGGGGAAAGAGTTGGACGGGGATTCAGATAACAAATCCTCGTAGGAGCGAGGGGATCCGCGGGAGTAGAAATGGCGTGCGTGAACTCGGTCATGAGGCCAATCGTGTAGCAGGAATGAGGAGGATAGACCTGGCAAAAAGTCCGGGTTACCTCTGAGTGGGGTTAAAGGCCCCGGAGCTGAGGAAAATGATGGAATTTTGAATGCACGCCCGGAAGCCTTGAGGGAGGGGTGGATGAGCGGATGGAGTTTAACTTCTGGGGGCCAGAGTCGAGCAGGTATCCAGGGGAGCGATTCAAGAGGGAGCTGCGTGAGCGACTTCTCCAGTATCACCCACCCCTTCCTGGTCTCATGGACGTTCCAGTCCACTATACGCATAAGGTGGCCCGCTAGATAATATTGGAAGAGATCCGGAAGGCCGATGCCTCCTCTGGTCTTCGGGCGGGTTAGCCTTGTGTACCTAATGCGAGGAGGTGAATTTTTCCAGATAAACGCTGACGCAGCTTTCTTATATGTTGCAAAGAAGAGGGGAGGCAAGCCAATTGGGATGCATTGCAAGAGGTACAGTAGGCGCGGTAGAATTATCATTTTCAAGAGGGCCGAGCGGCCGAACCAAGAGACATTAAGGGCCCCCCATTCCTTTAAATCCTGTTGGGCCTTTCTGAGGGCCACTAGAAAGTTATCATTATAGAGGTGGGCTAAATCAGCCGTAATTCGAATACCCAGGTACGTAATAGCCCTTTCATTCCACTGGAAGGGGAAGGAGGTTCGGCAGTCCTCCACGTCACGCCTCGGGAGTGATACATTCAATGCGTGGGATTTCGAATAATTGATCTTAAAATGGGATAATTTCCCAAAGAGTTCTATATCTAACAACAAATTTGGTAGGGAAATTCTCGGCAGGGTCAAGGAGAGGAGTATGTCGTCCGCGAAAGCGGCTACCTTATACTCCCTACCTCCCACCATCATGCCTTTGATATCGGGATTAGAACGGAGTTTGTTAAGGAAGGGTTCTAAGGTTAGAACAAAAATTAGGGGAGACAGGGGACAGCCCTGGCGGGTACCATTGCTTATGGGGAAGGCGTCCGACAGGTGACCGTTAACCCGCACACTCGCACTGGGGGTAGAATACAAAGCAGAAATATGCGCTAACATGCGCGGGTGAAGACCAATTGTTTTTAAGACTTCGCGCATGTAATCCCAGGCCACCCTGTCGAACGCCTTCTCCGCGTCAAGGGACAGGAAGAAGCCCCGCGTCTCGGAGACAGTGAGCCAATGGTGCAAGTTCAGTGCCCTGATAGTATTGTCCCTGGCCTCTCTTCCGGGGACAAAACCCACCTGATCCTGGGAGATCAGACCGGGTAAGAGTGGGGACAGCCTGTTAGCCAGGATCTTGGCGTATAGCTTGATATCCACATTGAGAAGTGATATCGGTCTGTAATTCTGGACTTGCGTAGCGTCTTTACCGTCTTTCGGTATAACCGTTACATGTGCCTCCAATAGACGACCCATTGGGGCAGACGGGGATGCTAGAGCGTTGAAGGCCGCAATCATTTTGGGTGATAAGGTAGTCAGGAAGGACTTGTAGTATTGGAGCGTGAACCCGTCAGGTCCTGGGCTCTTTCCTGGTTTCATTTGTTTCACCGCAGCTTGGAGTTCCTCCGCAGAGAGGGGCATGTCCAATTCCACTGAACGTGCCTCCGGAACTCGCCTAGGGCAGTACTGGGTCAGGAAGTTCCTAATTGCCTCCATCCTCCGTTCTTCCTGTACAGGATTCTGGTTAGAGGGTCTCAGATTGTAAAGTTTTGTGTAGTATCGTTCAAAACATTTTGCTATGTCTTCGTTTTTAGACAAGGCAGAACCGTGTTGATCACGGATTTGGTGGACCAAGTTGGAGGGTCTGGAGGTTCGTACCGCCTTCGCTAAAAGTCTCCCGCATTTATTACCCTGTTCATAAAACACTCTCTGACGAAGAACATAACATCGCCTGGCCCGCTTACCCAGTTCATCTAGGAGTAACGAGCGGGTGCGGGTAAGTTCCTGCAAAGAGCCTTGAGATAGAGAGGCTTTGTGCGAGGCCTCCAGTCTCCTGATCCTAGATGTTAGTTCCGCTATAGTCTCTTGGCGTATCTTCTTTAGTTTCGCCATCTGGGCCAGCAGTTCTCCTCGGACTACACATTTGTGTGCTTCCCATAAAGTAAGTGGGGACAAGTCTGGAGAAGCATTCTCCACAAAGTAGTTGCGTATCGTGGCTTCCAGTTGTGCAGAGAAGGCTGTATCCTTAAGTAAGGATGAGTTCAGTCGCCATGTCTTGGTCCTGGGGAGTGACTCAGGAAAGGCCAGGGTGACCGAGATGGGGTGGTGATCGGATAAGAACATTGGGTCTATGGTAGCTTGGGTAAGGGATAAGGTTTTTAATGAGCGATTTCACCGCCACTTGTACTTCCTTGTCAGATTCAGGCACCCCCCTTATCCTAAAATTATAGCGTCTCGATCTATTTTCGAGGTCGTCAATCTTTGCAAAAGCAGTTTCCAATCTCCTGCATCCTAGCAGAGTTTTGGTTGATTTGTGCTACAGCCTGATCAGCCTTCTGTTCAATATTGTCAATCCGCACCCCTAGCTGTTGTAAGTCTGCGTGAATGGATGATGTAATCTGCGCAGCGTTCAGTGCCAGGCTCTTAGATAACATCTGGGAGAAGGCAGTCATCATGGAGGGGAAATCTGTGGGAACAGGGGTTTCCCCATGTGCCTCAGTAACAGACAGCAGCATCCCTGTATGAGGGTCTGTCATGGGAGTAGTAGGGTAGCCTGCACTCATCCTGCCCAGCAAAGACTCCGTGGAGGCAGGAGAAGAACTTGGTGCCAGGGGGGATAGTCCATACCTGGGGATTGCGGCTGTAGCAGGTCCTGGTCAGCGATGGAGTCCTCTAAGTTGTCTGAAGCCTGCAGGCCTCGCGCCGCTGCCGCCATATTGGCATAGCTGAGGGGGCCGGGTGAGGCTGCCATCTGACCGGAGAGGTCCCTCCTGGCCAGCTGTGAGGACATCCGCGATGTCAGCGCGGCTTCCCCTGTACGACGGGTCCGGTTTGGAAGCCGGGGGGGGGGGGGCGCTCGGTCGGCTCCAGTGGACGAGATTAGGCCGCGGCGGAGCTCTAGAAGCCGGCGGCCATCTTGGGAGCTGCCGCGCATGCGCCGCCCCGATAATTTTTTTAAGCTGTATGTGGGATAGCCAGATCTGGCGGCGAGATCTGGCTATCCCACATACAGCCTCAATACAGCTCCCTACTTAGTACCTTCCGGCCCAGGATACCGATCGCATCTATCATGCATCTATCGTGCTACAGAGCGGGTCTCCACATTAGAGCGATACACAAGCAGTCCCAGTGCCGGGCGGGCACTATCTAAGTAAGAGGCCACTCGGCTGTATTTTTTCATTTGTATTTTTAACAAATGGTAATACACTATGGGATTCCCCCCTTTCTGTTTTCTTTGAGTTTATATTGGTACAATATACAACATTCCAGCTATGGTTCCAGTCATTGCCGCATAGTGACCAGGCACTCATCCTGCCCATCTTTTATGACCTACTTTTTTAAAGAGGTCCCATCATTGTGGTAAGCGCATTTGGTGTTCAGAGCACTTCAGGTGAAGTTATAATTAAGTGGTGAAGGTTATCAACACACCTGAGGATCAATTGCATGAATCCAATAACAACTTTTTCTGTCATCACTTCTGTTGTTCCAAATGCTAGAACTTATTTCCTAATATGGACTTATATATGGACTTTATTTAATATCTATTATAATATTGATCTATTCACTATTGCACTTTTTTGCCCGTAATTGGGGATTTCAATCACATTTTTATTGCATATATATATTGCGCTGTTTTTTTTTATATTTGTATATAATCACTTATCTAGATCACCTAAACTTTATTATTAGGGCATATTTGCCAACTAGCGCCCTCTTCCACCATTTACATACCAATATCACAGTTCACCACTATACCTTGAGGAGCAGCTTATCACTATTCAATTTATATTTTATATATTTTGTTTTCAAATTTTTTAACTGTAAATTTACAATTGCCGCGGAAAACACCCCACCTACCAAGATGGCCTACCGCTCCGGAGCTTTCCTAAGGCCGCGGCGGCGTTGCGCTCTGCGGATTCTTATTCTGTGCCGATCTGAACAGGTCGACCCGTTCGGATCGCTGATCGGTCAGGCAAACTGTGTATTCGTCGTATAAGACGCACCAACTTTTCCCCCCCAGTTTTGGGGAAGAAAAAGTGTGTCTTATATGGCGAAAAATACGGTATATCTGCGGTCTGCAGTAAAGCTTTGTTAATCCGTAAAAACTCATGGCAATATCAGCTGTGTGCAGCAGAGCAGGTCTTAAATGTGCCAACAGAATCCAAGCCCAAATGGGGATGTCTTCACAATCATGGCATGTCCCTATGCTTTCCCTACCTCTCCCTGCCTCTAGACACTGTCCCTGTCAGAAGAGTGACCCTCAAATAGGCCCTCTGGTCCTCTGATTAAGTCACGTGGCGTGACGCAATGCGTAAGGCCCGGATGTATGATTGCTAACCGGAAGTGACACTGATATCATCCATTACACATGCGGTTTTCACTTTAATGCTTGTTATCTTTGTTTTAATGTACAAGCCCATTTGGCTATTTGATAAATTCTTTATTTTAACAGTTTTACACTATGGGAGATTTTCTATTTATCTTTTAATTTACACATAGGGAGACTCATTGCCATTGGGGAACCCAGATACCTACACCATTACCAGCAACCCCTCTCCACGATATTAGGAGCACGGACAACATGTGGAGACTGTGTGCAGGCTTGGATATCCAAGATACCTTGAAGGCTATATACATTTTGGTGTGAGGTAAGCACTCTGTGAGCATTTAGTCCCCTTTCACACTTATACGACCTGTACCACGATTTTCGATGGCAAAATCGTATGACAAGTCATTCTCCATGATTTTCAATGACTACCATTCATACTGGCACAAGTTGTGCTGACTTCAAAGTAGTTCCTACACTTGCGTATGGTACTATGGCACTCCCTAATCTGTACATCTTTAGCACAGTCTGGCTCCCTCCTGTTGCTTCCTTCACTTTCTCAGCAGCAGTGAATCTCTAAGCTGTCAGCAGATGAGCCTCTAGTGTGACTCCCTCACTACTCTGCTTAGCAGCACAGTACCAAAAATACAGAACAACTGGAAATGTGCAGAAAAGGATGAGGACAGTATCTTACTGTACATAGCAATACCAGCAAAAGGGGCCAACATGAAGTAATCTATCAGGACTTAAAGGGGTTGTAAAGGTACATTTTTTTCCCCTAAATAGCTTCCTTTACCTTAGTTCAGTCCTCCTTCACTTACCTCATCCTTCGATTTTGCTTTTAAATGTCCTTATTTCTTCTGAGAAATCTTCACTTCCTGTTCTTCTGTCTGTAACTCCACACAGTAATGCAAGGCTTTCTCCCTGGTGTTGAGTGTCATGCTTGCCCCCTCCCTTGGACTACAGGAGAGTCAGGAAGCCCACTAACACACATCTCCTTTCTCTATCTGCAACGTAGAGAGCGTCATGACTCTCCTGTAGTCCAAGGGAGGCGAGCACGACACTCAACACCAGGAAGAAAGCCTTGCATTACTGTGTGGAGTTACAAACAGAAGAACAGGAAGTGAGGATTTCTCAGAAGAAATAAGGACATTTAAAAGCAAAATTGAAGGATGAGGTAAGTGAAGAAGGACTGCACTAAGTTAAAGGAAGCTATTTACGGAAAAAATATGTACCTTTACAACCCCTTTAATTTGACATAGTTACATAGTTGGTAATGTTAAATAAAGACTCCAGTTAATCAAATTCTACCTGTGCGGGTGTGTGTTTATGTTAATACCATTTTTCATATCCCTGTATATTGCGTTCTCCATCAAACAGTTATTTTCGGGATGGTATGTTGTTCCTCTCTGAAAGATCACCTGTGCAAATGTGCCACCTGTGCAAATGTGCCATCCGGGGAATGGGCGATGCGTTTGCACAGGTGATCTGTCAGAGAGGAACAACATACCATCCGGATACCAGTCTGGTATTTACGATTGCTTTACCTGATATAGAGCGGTGCACTGGTGAACCTAATTTATGTGCTTTCTGCTTATTAAACTGTTAAAACTCTATTACACTATCAAGTCTTTATTTCATACACTTACCAAGGTACCATACTGATGAGTCCAGGATTCCGGTGTAACTACAAGAGCACAAAGGTGGTTCATATGCGTGTTTTGACTGTGCTTAATTGCAAAGTCGCAAGCTCTGAGGTGAGCATTAAATAACTAAGGGGAGTGAGGAACACCACGGCATGTTCTGGATCACCTAGCAGTTTTGTAATCGCATGAACTTTATAATTGCATGAACTTTATTACACCTGGATAGACTCTTTTTGGATACCATACATGTGCACAGGAGCACTTCTTTGAACAACCTAGCAATGCAATATTGATAAACTATATAATACTGGATGCTATGCACATGCACATGCACAGGAGCACTTTTTTATGCATCAGTGGGTCACTGATAATCTATACAGGATCATAAAATTGGGAATTGCACTTCTTTGCACAGTAGCCCTTTATATTAATTATCATTATTGTTTATGCTTATATTCACATCTTTTATATATATATTTTTATATTTCATATATGTGTTTATTTATTGCACTATTGTTAGGAAAGACGTTTTTTTTTTTTCACTATTGGAGGTTTTTATATGTTTCTTCTTACACTGGTATAGAGTATGACTTTGGAAAGCACAGCGTATATATTTATTTATCCACATTTGTATGATATATGAGGCATGTTTGACGCTTGCAGCTGATTTTTGATAATTAAGGCAGTTTGGATTAGTGGAGGCTCACAAGACTCTTTATATTTTAGGTCTGCTAGCTCTACTTGCTGCATCTTGGCATTGCATGCTATTGCTGAACCTGTGATCTGCTAGGACAGATGTTCTCCCCCTAGCTAACAGCTTGCATTCATATTTTTAGCCCTAGAGTGCATTGTCCACCCCTTTGTAGGTTAAGCATTTATGGGAAACTGTATTTTGCTTTAGCAAAATCCAGATACACCTAATACACAGACTTTCATCTATCTAGATGACGGCTCACTTCCTTATAGAATGTTAACTGTCTGGCAAGAACGATCTTTCATAAATTCATGCCGATTGCTACTAATTGTACTGTTTTCACAAGCAGATTCTTGGCTATGGCCCCTTATCATCTCCTCCAATAGTTCACATGATATTGATGTTAAACTGACTGGAATGTAGTTTCCAGATAAATATATCCCTTTTTTAAATAATAATGGTACCATGTTGGTTTCTAGGCAACCAGCTGGTATCATTCCAGTCACTAAGAATTAGGAATAGCGTTCTGGCTATAACCTGGCTAAGTTATAATCTGGCTAAGTTCTTTAAAGACTCTGGGGTGTAAGCCATCCTGGTGATCTATTTAAGTTAATTTTTTAAGGTGTTTTTTGGACACTGGCTTCTGTTAGCCACATTGTGTTAATAACAATACAGTCTTGATTATTATACCACAGTTTTCTTTGTAAAAACTGAGAAGAATGCATTTAATATAGTTGCATTATCCTTGTCATTTGTAACCAACTTCACTCGATCATCCTTTATGGGGCCAATATGGTCTGACCTTGCTTTCTTACTATTAATATATTTAAGAAATGTGGGGATTTTTTTACTCTTCCTCCACTATGTGTCTCTTGTGGTCTATTTTAGCTGCCCTGGTTGCAGTCTTACATTTCTTATTGCATTCTTTGTAGTGTTGTAATTCTGACAATGACCCATTGGTCTTATATTTTTCAAAGACCATTTTTTTCCTCTTTGATATGCCTTTGTATGCTAAAGTTTAGTCACCCAGGTTTAAAGGAGTTGTAAAGAAAACATTTTTTTCACCTTAATGCAATCTTTGCATTAAGGTGAAAAAACATCGGATGCTGCTGCCCTCCCCCCCCCCCCCCCTGGGCCCCCGTTATACTTACCTGACCCCTCGAATGTCCCGCGCGGTCCCGATATCCTCTTCGCTGCTCAGCCTGGCCGCTGATTGGCTAGAGCGGATGGATTGAGAGCAGCGCAGCCATTGGCTGGCGCTGTTGTCAATCACATCCAGTGATGCGGCACACCGAGGGGCAGGGCCGAGTGATACAGTGAGCGGGGCCTAGTGATACAGTGAGCGCCCGCAATTACTGAATTACTGACCACCATGTGAGCTCTCGCATGACTGTGGCGAGTAATTGCAGGGAGGACCAGAGACAGCCGCCGAGGGACCCCAGAAGACGTGGATCGGGGCCACGCTGTGCAAAACGAACTGCACAGTGGAGGTAAGTATGACATGTTTGTTATTTTAAAGGTAAAAAAAATGTTCCTTTACAAACGCTTTAACCTTAGATCTTTTACATTTGTGGCCCTTTGGAGTACACTGGCTAATGCCATTATATAATATGTTCTTAATGCATACCCATGTTTGTTTAGTGTTATATCTTGTGGTATGGAGCTCAGTTTAGAAAAGCTGTCTCTTTTAAAATATTGTGTTCTTACACTGGCCACGTGCCTCCTTCTCCTATGATTTTTCATTAAATATAATCACTCTGTGATTGCTGTTTTCTAAGTTATCCCTAATTTCCACATCTGCAGTCTGTGCTATTTGCAATTAGTATGATTTTTAGTTGGGACATCCACCAATTGACACATGAAGTTGTCATGCAGGACAAGAATTTTAAGAAATTACAAGCCTTAAATGAGTGAGTAATTCTGTCTGCACAGTTGATATCTGAATAATTCTGCCCTATTATAAAAACATTGCCCTGCCTCACTACTATTCCTAACTGTGACAGTAAATCAGACTGCTCCTTCTTCAGGTTAGTGGGTCTGAAGGATACCACCATTATTTATTTCCTACTTGTTTCTTCTCTTTGAAGCTCAAGCAACAAAGATTTCACCTCCTCCCTTGACCCATTAGCAACGTCATCCCTCGTGTTCAATAGCAAATAATTTTTGACACACCTCTTCCTGCTTTCCTGTCCCTCCGATACAAGAAGCACCCCTGGAGAGTTGCAAGCCAGTCATGTGAGTTGTCAAGCTGGTAAAGTTCTTCTCTCCCCTCGACTAGACAAGCAATTAACCCTTGCATTGGGGCTGCAATTTTTAAGATAAATGTCAAGATTCCCAAAGTTGGGCTTCCAAAAAAAAAAAGTTTACTGTAGATATTGTAGGTGATGTTTTTATCCTCTCAACAAAATGGAGTTTTACTTTAACTTTCAACCAAAACCATTCTTCCACTTTATTGTCCTCTTGACAGTTTAAAAAAACAGCTCAGGCTTCAATACTGAACTTTGATCTATAGCTGTCCATTGCAGTACATTTTTTCTCCACAACATGTCCTAGAAGACTGATGATAACCTTTAAGTGCAGAGTGCCCTGTACTCACAGTAAAAATATACAGAGAGTGGTGAGTACTGCCTACAACTGGGAGAAGAATGAGAAGAAAGAAGACCCTGCATTTTACCTGACTGGTTTGAAGACATCTAAATTGGATAAGTATAATAAAAAAGGAAAATATTCATGCAGCAGGCCTTCTAGGTGGGGGGAGGTATACCCAGAGTGGGGCTTTTACTTTTAATAACACAATAGCCTGATTGTCAACCACCAATGTCAATTAGCCACAGTGTGGTAATTAACTAGTTAAAATATGAGTATAGGTGATGTATTGAAATCACTGATCATCCTCTCCACTTGTGCATAAAAATATGAATATGGTTTTTATTCCAAATCTCTACTAAAATATATAAAAAAATATTACAATATCTCACATAGCTAAATACTTAACCTAAAGGGACAGCAAAACAAATTTCAAAGGAGATTACTCTAAATAAAATTTGAATTATAATTCCAAAGTTGCTCATTTGTCTTAATTCACTCAAATCTCCAAATTCTAAAATGTTGTGCCCCAAAAAAGTCAAAATGTAGGTGCCACTCAGGTAGAGAGCTTAAGCCCAACTAGACCGCTATGAGTGCAGGCAGGGACAGGGAGCTTGTCCTGGCTCCAAGCTGCAGCAATGTCAAAGGAAAAGATCCATAAGCCACACATCATGAAGCAGATCCATGTGCATGAAGTGGGAAGAATGGAAGCCTCAGCCCAGACTCCAGCCAGACCATGCTCCCAATGCATTTCATCACCCAACAACACCACCGTGTTATGCGCATGATGATATCATCATGCAACAATGCTACTCAAAGCAGCAACACTATCCACAGCTTCTCCCAAGCTATTGCTCTCAGTTTTGCAACAAGCATCAACGTGACCACAAGATGTAATATGATTAGAGAGCACAAATACATAAAACAGAATATTTCATAACAGTAAATACTATTTTTTTGTAAATATAAATGCAAATTCTATTTTTAACATGTGATTAACCACTTAAGACCCGGACCTTTAGGCAGCTAAAGGACCTGGCCAGTTTTTGCGATTTGGCACTGCGTCGCTTTAACTGACAATTGCGTTTTTGCGACGTGGCTCCCAAACAAAATCGGCGTCCTTTTTTCCCACATATAGAGCTTTCTTTTGGTGGTATTTGATCATCTCTGCGGTTTTTATTTTTTGCCCTATAAACAAAAATAGAGCGACAATTTTGAAAAAAAATCAATATTTTGCTATAATAAATATCCCCCAAAAATATATAAAACATTTTTTTTAGGCCGATACGTATTCTTCTACCTATTTTGGTAAAAAAATCACAATAAGCGTTTATCGATTGGCTTGCGCAAAATGTATAGCGTTTACAAAATAGGGGATAGTTTTATTGCAATTTTATTATTTTTATTTTTTTTACTACTAATGGCGGCGATCAGCGCTTTTTTTTCGTGATTGCGACATTATGGTGGACACTTCGGACAATTTTGACACATTTTTGGGACCATTGTCATTTTCACAGCAAAACATGCATTAAAAATACATTGTTTACTGTGAAAATGACAATTGCATTTTGGGAGTTAACCACAAAGGGGCACTGAAGCGGTTAAGTGTGACTTCATCTCTGTTTCTAACTGTAGGGCGGTGTGGCTGTAGGTGTGATGTCATTGATTGTGTTTCCCTATAAAAGGGAACACACGATCAATCACGGCGCCACAGTGAAGAACTGGGAAGCTGTGTTTACACTCCAGCGGCAATCAGGTCCGTGGGTCCCGCGGCCGCGGTCACGGAGCTTCCGACTGGGTCGCGTGCACGTGCTGGCGGCGCACGACCCCATGGCTGGGCTTAAAGGGCAACGTACAGGTACGTGGATGTGCCCAGCCGTGCCATTCTGCCAACCTATATCGGCGTGAAGGGGTCCTTAAGTGGTTAAATAGCCTAAATATTATTTTCTCAAAAGCGAGTAATTTTTGCTTTCCATTACCTACAATCAATATTTAATATATATGAAAAAATCACAAACCATATTTACATATTTACAATAATGGATGGTATTCCAATATTTTCCTATTGTTGATGTGGGACTGTATTTTTCAATCATTCACAAAGGGCAGATAGGTGAGTTCTTCATTCACGCCACATGGGGATTTACAGTCTGAAAGAAATATCCACTTAATTTCTGCTTCAGTAGCATTTTATCCAAATTTGGGGCCTAATTGTATATTCTGTACAACTCAGAAACTCAAACACTCTGGTTTGCCATCATGTTTTGCCACAGTTTCTCTCTTTTAGTGCTACACCATTCACTTGCTTCTGAAATTTCCTTCATTATGATAAAGAATTCAAAGGGTAAGTTAAAAAATAAAAATAAAAAAATAAAAATGAATAGGAGTATTTAAAGGAGACTTTTACTTTGGACCTTTTAAACTCATAAAGTGTCCCAATTCCTGGCTATGAACAATACCTAATAAAAGCATGCAAATATATTTAGTAGTTTATAGACATGTGCAGACTGGAATATTTTTTTTCGTTTTTTCGTTTTCGTTTGGAAAATAAATGTATTTAGTTACTCCCGAAAATCGTTTTGATTTATTTTGTTTTTCGTTGGGGAATAGCTTTCGTCCGATAATCCAATAATACTTGGTTTCTGTCGAATGGTCAAAAGAATATTCGACAGAACGTACATTTCCGTTCGAATATTCCGCCTACAAGAATTCTAATGTTGTATGACTAGTAATAATGTTGAATCTATTCTCTATAATGTCAAATCTATTTTCTCATAAATCAAAATCTTTTCTCTGTTATGTCGAATCTATTATTTCTATAGTGTCGAATCTTTTCTCTATAATGTCGAATCTTTTCTCTATGATGTCGAATCTTTTCCCTATAATGTCGAATCTCTCTATATCGAATTTTTACCGCAACGAAAACGAAAATAAAGCATTTTTTATGTCGGATCTTTTGGTTTTCGTTTCTTACACTTTCGTTATCGTTTGTTAAAACGATAACGAAAAAAACAGATTTTCAGACGAAAATGCATTCTAACAAAAACTAATGCACATGTCTAGTAGTTTATCAAAGATGTAAAATGTGCAGTTTATATGCTACATATATTTATTACAAATGTCATTGTCAAGTGTATTGTTTGAAAATACAACTTAATGAGTACTTCTTGCACAGCATATGGTGTTTTCATATCAGGTGCTGACTCTGTATGTATTTCATTAGCCAAGAGACACGTTGTCACCTAGACAAACACAACTGTAAAAATCAAATCTATAACATCATTTTATATTTGAATGGAAAATGTAAAATGCTTTTGGGATTCAAAAATAATTGGTTTGAGCAACAATGCTGAAGTAAACAAGCATATGATATATATCTATAACGAAGAAGTGCATCAAAGACTTTATGCAAGACCTGTGCAAAGATGTTGTCAAGCTAAGCTGGATTCTGTCAACCCTGATCAAGTGCAATTGTGAATTAGTACAATTTAGCCCATGCCTTTCCCTTCCCATTATATTGCAGGAAACCTGCCTCTTTTGTTAACAACACTTTTTTTTTTTTAGAAATTCTTATTGCTATTATTGCAGATCTTGTGGTAATTATTTTCTTAGGCCGTGTTTGGAGAGAATGGCCAAGGTCATCCTTTTGATTAGCTGTAAAATGTAAAATGTGTGTTTATATCGGAAAAATAGTCTCTTCTATTTACACAAAATGTGATTAAAGGAGATGCTTGTTTGCCTCGACCAGCACTTTAACTAGATTGCAACCCTTCATTTTACAAGATCAGTGTAATTATAAAGCACTCAAGCAAATCTCGTAACATTGTGCTCATTTGTTAAAAGGCTGTGGAGGGAGTTGTTACTTAGTGCTAACCTATTATTAACAGAACATTCAGAGACTCTGTGTCTTCATTAGCTCAGCAGGCCCAAAGTTCAAATAAAGTTTCCATGAAGGAACAAAAGGATGGAGGTCATCCATCAACTTGTGGGCAGCAGTCAATGCAGAATCAATACTCAATCAATATTAAAGCATACTTTGGCCAAGTTTACCTTCCAGTTTAGCATTTTCATTTTGTTTCAGGTTTTTGGTTTTCACTTTTTATCAAGAAGTAATCAATAAACTAATTCACACTAATAGCATTTGCTTTTCTTTGGAAGTATTGGGTGAGACTTGTATAAGCAGGGCTGTTACTTGATGGAATTACTTTCCTCTTGGTTTATGTTTCACATTCATTAGCAGGAAATTGCGTTTTGTGTTATTTTGATCATTGCTGACAATCATCTATTAAACCAGTTGTAAGGTTAAAGCTGCCCTCTAGGCAAATAACTAAATACAAAGATGCAATACGTAAACTTCATGGTAGCTCTTTGGCCTGCCAAAGGAATGGCATTTCTGTCTATTGTGTACTGAGATTTACATTTACATTTACTGAGTTTTGCCACACAGCACAGCCCTGTCTGGCAGAAGAGGAGACATGCAGATGTACGCCGATTGGAGCGTAAACCGCAGGCTCTTTGAATTCCAGGACGGCGTTAGCATATGCTCAGATACAAGAGGGGAATCTTGTAAGTTTTTAATTGGCTGTGAAAGCAAGTTTTTAATTGAATAAACAGCATTACACTATGGATATCTTCTAGTTAAAATCCCTATGATATATATATGAGGATCCATCCCCACCTGCTGGAGAACGACAAGGACAAGCAGACCATCTATTGAAAAGACTACCTGATGAGCAACTGATCTTAACACAGGCTTTATATCCACCATTATCTGGACCCATCCCTACCTGCTAAAGAAATACTGTACAAGGACAAGCAGACCTTCAATTGAAAAGATTATGTAATTAGCCATTGCTCTTAATAGAGGTATAATATCCACCATTATCTGGTAAGTGTGGGCACATAAGGAGGGGAGCATGTCATGGCACAGCATGGCATAAGAATAAGCACTGGCACAAGGACTGCACAACAATATATGCAAATAACACACTTTTTGACTTTGTATACTTTTGGGTATTTTTTTTTATTTTTTTAGGCTTCATATAGTTTTTGGCATTTAAGATGTATTTGCATATATATGATTTTTTGGAAATAGTGTTGAGTACACATGTTATAAATTGATTTAAAGGTACCTACAGCTTATCCCACAGCAGCAGTCAATTATTCAATGTATCACTGATAAATAGTGTTGCTCACGAATATTCACATTGCGAATATTCGTAACGAATATTGCATATTCGAGTATTCGCAAATAAATCGAATATCGCATTGAATATTCGATATTGCGAATATTCGTATTTTTTCAAATTTATTTTTAAAACAGATCACATTCCTAGTGATCTCCATCGACGTCTAAAAGCATTGCTGGTATGATTAGAGACCCTGGGCCGAGTAGCTGAGGCGATCCTTTTATGTTGCCGAATATTCGCAATGCGAATATTCGTATTACGAATATTCGCAAATACTTTCTCTGCCCTTCTGTGTTTTGTGTATAAAAAAAAAAAAAAGAGTTAGTGTTTAGTGCATATTAGTTTATAATCCAGGAAATGATCTCCGTTTTCGCGTGTTGACAAGAATTTCGCAATCAATTTCGCATTCGCATTAGCGAAATTTCGCATTCGCATTAGCGAAATTTCGCAATATTGTTTTTTTGATAAAATATCACGAATATTCGATATTAACGAATATTTCACAAATATTCTTCTATATATTCGTGAAATATCGCGAAATCGAATATGGCGTATTCCGCTCAACACTACTGATAAACACAATTAACATGGTCGAATTTCGAAAAATAAAATCTTTTGAAAATCAGAAATGTTGTGCATTTTGTGATCCAATGCACCAAAATGATTTTGAAATTCAACCAACAAAGCTTTCAATTTTACCTCATATTGCTACAGAATTTTTTTTTTAATGGCTGGGAATATTCATTTTTTTCTGGGAATTTTCTTTTCTTGCACATTTCTTTTTTGATCACATTTCTCGCACAATTCTCCCATCATTGATTAGAACATTGTTTGTCTTTCAAAAAAATTCCAACATGCCCGATTACGTAAATTCGATGGGCACATGTAAATCGACTGTTGCTGCAGCCCACTAATGTTGCGAAATATGTACGAAAATTCTTAGATAAGATTTTCGGACCAAAATTATTTCAAAATTCGACCCATTCCTAATGCCGCGTACACACAATCACTTTATGTGATGAAAAAAAATGACGTTTTAAAAAACGTAAATTTCATTGACCGTGTGTAGGGGAAAACATCGTTTTATGTCTTGTAAAAAACGACAAAAAAAAATTTAAGCATGCTTCAATTTTATGTGTCGTTTTTTCAAAACGTCGTTTTTTGTTTCACAAAAAGTCACCGTGTGTAGCAAAAAACGTTGTTTAAAACAACGTTTTTCAACCCGCGCATGACCAGAAGCTAGTTATGAAGCGAGCTTCAATGGAAAAGAGTGGTGAACGTAACCTCGCTTTTTGTGAAAAAACAATGGTGTGTAGACAACATTGTCTTTGAAAAGTGAAGTTTCAAAAACGTTGTTTTTTACTTCACAGAAAACGTCGTTTTTTTTCATCACATAAAGTGATCGTGTGTACGCGGCATAAGCCTTGGTGTGGGGATCACAAACTTTTATGTGCACATGCAGATGTAATGGTGTATTCATGAAAACAGAGCTGCTTTAATAATTGTATTTTATATCTGCCTGAAGTTTAGCTTTAACAAACAACAGTACAGCAGATTTTTAATAAAGGCACAAACATTATGCTGCAAAGACTAATCATAATATGGACGGGGGACAAAGCTGATGTAAGGTATTCTGCTATTCTTTTTACTTTTTTACTTTTTCATGGAGGGTTTGATGACACTTTAACCATTTCAGACCCGCGCTATAGCCGAATGACGACTACAGCGCAGGTCTGAATACCCAACCTGCCGTCTTTTGACGGCCGCCCCTCTGGGCGTTCCCAGCGCACACGCTCCAGAGCGCGCTGCGGGGAAGCCCTGTGTTGGCCGTGTCCCTTGGACACAGCCAATCACAGATCGCGGCGAACGGCCAATCAGAGTGGCCGTTTGCAATGTGATCTGTGTGGCGAATGAGAGATGATCTCATAGATCATCTCTCATTGCCGTTTTACACAGAGACAGCATCCTGTCTCTGGAGAGGAGGAGACCGATCTGTGTTCCTTGTACATAGGGACACAGATCGGTCACCCCCCAGTCACCCCCCCTCCCCCCACAGTTAGGATACACATTTAATCCCTTCCTCACCCCCTAGTGTTAACCCCTTCAATGCCAGTCACATTTATACAGTAATTAGTGCATATTTATAGCACTGATCGCAGTATAAATGTGAATGGCGCCAAAAATGTGTCAAAAGTGTCCGATGTGTCTGCCACAACGTCGCAGTACCAATAAAAATCGCAGATCGCTGCCATTTCTAGTAAAAAAAAAAAATATTCTGTCCCCTATTTTGTAAGCGCTATAACTTTTGCGTAAACCAGACGCGTATTGCGATTTTTTTTTTTTACCAAAAATATGTAGAATAATACGTATCGCCCTAAACTGAGAAAAAAAAAAATTTGTTTTTTTTAATTGAGATATTTATTATAGCAACAAGTAAAAAATATTGTATTTTTTTTCAAAATTGTCGCTCTTTTTTGTTTATAGCGCAAAAAATAAAAACCGCACAGGCGATCAAATACCACCAAAAGAAAGCTCTACTTGTGGGTAAAAAAGGACGTCAATTTTGTTTGGGAGCTACAGTACGTCGCACGACCACGCATTTGTCAGTTAAATCGACACAGTGCCGGAAGCTGAAATTTCACCTGGGCAGGAGGGGGGTATATGTGCCCAGTAAGCAAGTGGTTAATCATTTCTCTAGTTTGCATTAAATCCCCATAAAACTGTAGTTCGCCCCCCCCCCCCAAAAAAAAACAAAACAAAAATGTTACGCAATTTTTTTTATAGTACAAATTATTGTTGAGATTAGGGATCAAGAAAATAAGTCTACGGTATGGAGCACTATGCATAGTCGAATAGTAAAGCCCTCAGCCCTAAAGATAGAATGACAGGTTATCCTTTGAAATGCATAGACATTTGATGCTGCTAAATAATACGATTTTATAATACACATGCACAGTAATTCTGAATAATGCAACTTGAATATAAAGAAGAAGTTATTAACCTCAAGGAAGAAACCCCCGAAGGACCAGAGCTTCAGACTGTAACTAATACTTGAATGTGCAGGTGAAAAAGTGGTTATACTAGATCATCTGACATGAAAGATATTATGTAAAGACTGTTATCTGGATTATAGTTTATAAGGTGAGATCGCACCGTATATATTGATACTCAATTTGTCTACCGAGGGGGTGTGTGTTTTTTTAACTAAGAGTGCTGTTAAAATACTTTATATATCTGGTATCTCTCCACTGACTGACCACTGAAATACAATGCTACATTATCAGATTTGTTTTCTTCTAACCAGATGGGAGTCATGTTGGATAGAGTGAAAATTATTATAATAAGGGGTATGAAGCAGCTAGGGAGTTTCCAATAAAACTCTAAATTAATCTTATCAACCAGTGTAATAACTTTTAAAGAGAAGAATGGCCTACAGCAGTATAGTTACCTTTTCTCTCCTATGACCCAGAATCAGATGAGAGCAGGTTAAAGCCCACTGTCAGCTGACATCACAGAGCCGCTCCAGGCTCTGTAAGTATCCCAGTCATAATAATATTGGAATCCATCCAGATGCCTGAATGGCAGCTGGCTTCGGCTCTCAGCATCCAGCTGAGAGCTGAGGCAAGCTGATCATGCCTCCTCTCCAGCTCAGTACTTTAGTGAGCACTGGATTGGCAGAATGGTGGTCCAAGCAGGCCGAGAACTAAGCAATCAATGGTCATGTGATTGTTCAGTTTTCAGACTTATGCCCTGTACACACGATCGGTCCATCCGATGAAAACGGACTGATGATCAGTTGTGCCTACACACCGTCGGTTAAAAAAACGATCGTGTCAGATCACGGTCACGTAAACAACGTACAGCGGCACTATAAAGGGGAAGTTTAAATCCAATGGCGCCACCCTTGGGGCTGCTTTAGCTGATTTTGTGTTAGTAAAAGATGATTTGCTCTTTTCTGTCTGTTACAGCGTCATGAATGTGCTATCTCCATAACGAACACAAGTTTTACCAGAACGAGCGCTCCCGTCCCCTAATTTAGTCTGAGCATGCGTGGATTTTTAACCAATGGACATGCCTATCGGTTAGTTAACCATCAGATAGTTTTAAACAAGTTCCTAGTTTTTTAACCGATGGATAAAAAAACGATGGGGCCCACACACGTTAGTCTGATGAAAACAGTCTTTCAGATTGTTTTCATCAGACAAACCGATCGTGTGTATAAGACCTCGTACACACGATAGGTTAAACAGAAGACAACGGTCTGATGGACCGTTTTCATCGGTCAAAACCAATCGTGTGTGGGCCCCATAGGTTATTTAACCATTGGTTAAAAAAAAGCCAACTTGCTTTAAATTTAACTGGTGGATTCCTAACCGATAGGTCAAAACCGATCGTTAGTAGGCACGACCATCAGTTAAAAATCCACGCATGCTCAGAATCAAGTCGACACATGCTTGGAAGCATTGAACTTAATTTTTTTCAGCACGTCGTTGTGTTTTACGTCACCACATTCTGACAGTTATTTAACCGATGGTGTGTGGGCGCGACGGACCATCAGTCAGCTTCATCGGTTAACCGATGACAACGGTCCTTCAGATCGTTCTCATCGGATGGACTGATTGTGTGTACGTGGCTTTAGAGATGGCAGCTGCATCATTAGACTGAGGCATGGAGGGGAGTTTGTATGTTTACTTTTTTATACAACTATTCATCACCTTTAAGAGCCCATTCACACTGGGGCAACACGACTTCTAGCACGACTTTGGGAGGCAACTTGGATACGACTTGAGTATGAATCAGCAGGCAACTTACAAGGCAACTTCAAGTTGCCTCCAGGAAAGTACAAGGCAACTTCAAGTCGCCTCCAGGACAGGAGGCTTTCCAGAGGCCAATCAAACAACAATTCAGCTCTGTGGGAGGGAGGGGAAGGGAGGGGTTTGCCTGAGAAATGTATGTTATCTTCCTGTATTGTTGCTTCAGCTAAGACAGTGATCCGGCTTCTGAGGCGACTTCTGAGGCGACTTCCATTGAAATCAATGGGTACAAGTTGCCTAGAAGTCACCTAGAAGTTGGATTGAAGTAGTACAGGAACCTTTTGTGCGGGGGAGCGTGCGCATTGGCTGGGAGCGATCCGGAGGGGGCGGACAAAATTGAATAGCCGTCCCCTCATCCCAGATCGCTCGGCCAGCCACGGGGATCGCCGCATGTACCGGGGAGGTCCCAATCGGACCCCCGACCCACGGCAAGGCAGGCACCTATATATACGTTGATGTGCCTGCCTGTGCCATTCTGCTGACGTAAATGTACATGCGGCGGTCCGCAAGCAGTTAAGACGGCTCCCATTCACTTCCATTCATTTTCTCGACCGCGATACTTGGGGCAACTTGGGGCGACTTGAAGTCGGGTGCCAGGTCGCCCTGGTGTAAACTGGCTCTAAACCCAACTCCACAACAAAACGTTTTGCTTTGGATAGAGTGGCAACGATTTTAAACCTATGCTGGATTGTGTTGCTGTCTGAGTCCTTCTTGGGGAAAGTTTTTCACTTCTTATACTAGTGAGAAGGCAATTTGTCTCAATTGTTAAAGAAGTCACTTTAACAGTAACGTGTCTTTGAACTGGTGGAACCACAACTTGTAATTGTAATGTGCATTATGTCAATAATTTCAAGCAATATTGGATTTTTTGCAGGGCTCAAGTCCTGCAGGAACGCGTGGGAACGGAGTTCCTGCACTTTTTTCACAGCAGGAACACAGTTCCCTTTCCATGACTAGAGCAACCGAGCCGCCTGAGCCAATCCTTCACTAAGTGGCGATGCCCAGCTCGAGTCTCTGTCAGGGGCAGGCGAACCTTAGTAATCCTTTATGTTACTGGCCGCTTCCTGTATATGGATTCATCAGGTAGTGTGCGGGTATTCTGCCACTTCCCCGATGCCGTCTCCTGGGTGCTTTTGTCATTGTTCCTAGGAGACATTGCGGAGTTATCGCGGGATTTAGAAAGACTGGGTGGCAAACCTAGCCACTTCTGGAACGCTGGACGTTACATGTCAAAAGGTTGTCTGTATTATATGCTATGCATTCTGCTGGGTCTTATGTGGGCATAGTAATTCAATTGCTGGCAGCCGTAAGCCACTAGCATTCAAGTACTTTGTTTTATGTTGCCCAATCGGTGTTCGGCAGTTTTAAACCGAACTCCCACAACACATGACCCCAGACCCCAGCTATCAACTGACTTTTCCCTCGTGCAGCAATGCCTGATGGGAGAATTATCCAAAAGGTTAAGTTCCCCATGTGGTCCTCACTGTATTACCCCTGCTAAATCTGTTTGGCTGTTTGGAAACCCCTTGCATGGGGAATTATATAAATATGGAAGCCTGTGAATAAAAAGTCAGTTGACTCTCAGGCCTCGTACACACGAGGCAATCTATTTGTTCAAATCGGTCGGACCGACCGATTTGAACAAATCTGTCTGATAGGATTTTGGTTTGCTCGCGTGTACACACGAGCAAACCAAAATCCCCGCCAGCAGACGGCGCGCTGACGTGTCGGTGACTTAGCGGTGACGTTGACGCCGCCACGTCACCGCACCAGGAAGTAAAACACTTCCGCGCATGTGCCGAATCCATTCGGCGGCGGTGCGGGACGACATGTCTGCTGGTAAGTGTAGTAACCAGCAGACATGTCGGGCGGACGGATTCCCACCCGATAGATTTCAAAGCATGCTTTGAAATCTGTCGGGTGGCCAAATCCGTCGGCTCGGCCGTACACACGATCGAATCTGTCTGCTGGGACGGTCTAGCAGACCGTTTCCAGCAGACAGATTTGATCGTGTGTACGAGGCCTCAGAGCTGTGTTTTGTCCAGGTTACTGGGGGGGATTTGGGACATTGCCTTACTTTTCAACGCTGACTGTGGATTTACCCTGGTTACCAGCAGAGATCGTGGAGTTTAATATTGTACAATTTGTCTCAATTGTTAAAGAAGTCACTTTAACAGTAACGTGTTTTTGAACTGGTGGAACCACAACTTGTAATTGTAATGTGCATTATGTCAATAATTTCAAGCAATATTGGATTATTTGCAGGGCTCAAGTCCTGCAGGAAAGTGTGGGAACGGAGTTCCTGCACTTTTTTCACAGCAGGAACTCAGTTCCCTTTGCAGGACTAGAGCAACCGAGCCGCCTGAGCCAATCCTTCACTAAGTGGCGATGCCCAGCTCGAGTCACTGTCAGGGGCAGGCGAACCTTAGTAATCCTTTATGTTACTGGCCGCTTGCTGTATATGGATTCATCATGTAGTGTGCGGGTATTCTGCCACTTCCTCGATGCCGCAATGTCTCTTGGGTGCTTTTGTCATTGTTTCTAGGAGACATTGCAGAGTTATCGCGGGATTTAGAAAGACTGCGTGAACTTTGGCTGTTTTTTCCAATTGAATTTTTGTTGTTTTTTATGTTTTGAATAAAGACATCGTTTTTTGAGGAGCACGGCGGTCCAGGATTTTTCTTTCATCCCATGGGATTTAGAAAGAACTTGCTTTGTCTACTGGAAACAATGACAAATGCTCCCAGGAGACATTGCGGCATCGAGGAAGTGACGGAATCCATATACAGGAAGCGGCCAGTAACATAAAGGATTACTAAGGTACAGTGGATCGGAAAAAAAACATGCAGTTTAGTAATTATGCATATGAGCGTAACATTTTTTATTTTTTTTGGCAGGGGAATGGATCTTGGGTGGGAGTTCCCACACTTTTTTCTCCAGGACTTGACCCCTGATTATTTGGAACGATTATTGTTCTCGCCAGACCAACCTGTTAATATTCTATGAGGAAGCAAGTTGTAGTCTGGATAAAGGAGGACACGTGGATATGGTGTATCTGGATTTTGTCAAAGCATTCAATAAAGTTTCCCATAAACACTTAATATACAAGTGAGAATTGTGTATGTACCTAAAAAAGAAAACTGCTTACAGCGGCGCATCCAGAGGGTGATGATAAATAGCATAATTTCTGAATGGTCTGGAGAGGGGTACCCCGAGGCTCAGTCCTGGGGCCAATTCTGTTTAATTTGTTGACAAATAAGAAGGCCAGTATGGTGGCCTGAGTTTATGGGAGGAGCCCGGAGGGTATTTAAGCAGCCCACTCACACATGCTCTTTGTCGGTTCAGTGTGCAGTACTACACGTCACTGGGCCGACTCTTCCCAGCTCACCTCATGTCCGTGAGTCTGCGCATTCAATCGCATTCGACATCGCAATCGCTTTGTGGCTTCTCCCTTCATGGTCTTCGCCGGCGGTTCCCGCTTACTGTCGCAGGTAGGATTCAAACCTTTTCGTATCTTGTGCAATCTTGCAATTCGTTATGCTTTCTATCCTGCACCCCTTTTGGAAAAAAAATAAAAATCTGCCTCTGAGTTATTGTTGCTCATGTTCCAACATCATTTGGCTCAGGCGTAGTACATTTGTAACTTCCTTCTGCCAAACATATGATTCATTTGTAAATCCATTTGGAGATTAGCATGTGTTTGTATGGGTTCTTTGGCAGATTGAGGTGGTAATTGGACTCACATGGTGCCTTGTCTGCACTTGATTAGCCTGGGGGGATGGGTGGTTGGTAGGTGTTCGGTTTCAAAGCAAGGGGTAGCATACACTCTACAACCAAATCGTATCAGATTCGTTCAATACTCCTTACTACAGATTCGTATCGAATTTGTTTCATGCATTTTTACAACCGTTTTGTATCAGATACATTGCATGCTTTCTACCGTTGTCATTCACTGTTCCCCCATGCCGTGTGTTTTTAGTTCCCGCAGCGGAACTTACGAATTGTTTGTTCACGGTTCTTCTCTCTCATTTATTTACCAAAGTTATTGCCTGTGCGTCATGCATGGCGCCACACCACACTCTTCGGATGTGTTGCACATCCACTCCAGTCCAAAGCAAACCCAGTCGCACGTTCACTGTCCCAGGTAGGATTTGTTAACTTGTTTGTCATGTCAAATTCGTGGCCACTCATGGTGTCACCCGTACCATATGTTTGGTTCCCGCAGTGGAGCTTACAAAGCATTGATACGCACTTCTCGTGTTCTATTTTCTACACCAAACCTCATTGTTTTGCCCCATGCAGGGCATCACACTACACCTTCCCGACATGTTTCACTCCAGCCACAGTCCGCCGCAAACTCACTTGCATGGCCCACTGTCGCAAGTAAGAATGTTATTACATTCTTTATGTCCTATCAATTTGCTACCATTCGTTGTCTCCCATATCGTTCATTAGTGGTCCCTACGGAACCACTATTCAAACAGGCGTTGTCCTTCTACCTTATACTGCTTGCTTAAGGTACAAACAAACCAGGTGTTTCTATCCTTTCTCAGTAACCCAATTCTTATTGATTGAGACCTTGCAACCATGCAAATCATCTCAGCAGCCTGACACCCTTGTTAAGACCCTTGCAACACATGACCTTTACAAAACGCAAAAAAAATAAATGAAAAAAAAACAAAAAACACACAAAAAAAAAAAAACGCAAAAAAAAAAATAAATAAACCTTTGCCACCACGCAATCTCAGCCCCTCGGCAACCTGACACCTGTTGAGACCATTGCAACCACGCAAAATCGTCTCAGCAGCCTGACACCCTTGTTGAGACCCTTGCAAACGCAATATCGTCTCAGCAGCCCCACACTGATTGAGATCCGTGCAACCACGCAAAATCATCTCAGCAGCCTGACACCCTTGTTAAGACCCTTGCAACACATGACCTTTACAAAACGCAAAATAAAATAAAAAATGAATAAATATAAAAACGCAAAAAAACAACAAAAATAAAAAAAACGCAAAAAAAATAAAAAAAACGCAAAAAAATAAAAACCTTTGCCACCACGCAATCTCAGCCCCTCAGCAACCTGACACCTGTTGAGACCGTTGCAACCACGCAAAATCGTCTCAGCAGCCTGACACCCTTGTTGAGACCCTTGCAAACGCAATATCGTCTCAGCAGCCCTCACACTCATTGACATCCTTGCAACCACTCGTATATCGTCTCAGCAGCCTGACACCCTTAAGACCCTTGCAACACATGACCTTTACAAAACGCAAAATAAAAAATATATATAAAAACGCAAAAAAAAAAAAAAACGTTGCCACCACGCAATCTCAGCCCCCCGGCAACCTGACACCTGTTGAGACTGCTGCAACGTCGCAAAATCGTCTCAGCAGCCTGACACCCTTGTTGAGACCCTTGCAAACGCAATACCGTCTCAACAGCCCCACACTCATCGAGACCCTTGAAACCACACAAAATCATCTCAGCAGCCTGACACCCTTGTTAAGACCCTTGCAATACAAGGCCCTTACAAAAACGCAAAAAAAAAAAAACATATATATTTATATATATATATATATAAAAAAACGCAAAAAAACGCAAAAAAAAAAATACTGTGCCACCATGCAATCTCGGCCCAGCAACCTGACACCTGTTGAGACCATTGCAACCACGCAAAATCGTCTCAGCAGCCCTACATTCATCAAGGCCCTTGCGACCACGCAAAACCGTCTCAGCAGCTTGACACCCTTGTTGAGACCCTTGCAAACGCAATACCATCTCAGCAGCCCCACATTCATCAAGGCCCTTGCAACCACGCAATACCGTCTCGGCAGCCTCACACCATTGTTGAGATCCTTGCAAACGCAATACCGTCTCAGCAGCCCCACATTCATCAAGGCCCTTGCAACCACGCAATACCGTCTCGGCAGCCTCACACCATTGTTGAGACCCTTGCAAACGCAATACCGTCTCAGCAGCCCCACATTCATCAAGGCCCTTGCAACCACGCAATACCGTCTCGGCAGCCTCACACCATTGTTGAGACCCTTGCAAACGCAATACCGTCTCAGCAGCCCCACACTCATCGAGAGCCTTGCAACCACGCAATACCGTCTCAAGCAACCTCCCACTCATCAAAGACCTTTGTGACTACGCAGTCTCACCCCAGCAACATGGCATTCATTGAGGCCCTTGCAGCCAGAAAAATGGGTGTTTTTCAGCCCCCCCTGATCTCTCCTCTATGTTATCTTATCAGTACGTCTACACAGGATCCCCAATCACTCCTCTATGTTATCTTATCAGTACATGTACACAGGATCATTTATAGTAATTTCTAGGCAGTTGAGTTCAGAAACCTTCTCGAAAAAAAAAAAATGGGTTCAGACGGATGTTCAAAGGCATTCGAAACGCCAATGCCTGTAACAGCTTGTAAACACAGCCAGATGTGGTAACTCATGTTTAACAGCGTTTCATTCACAGTCGTTTTCATAAAAAAAGAAAAAAGGGGGGAATATTGTCTCAGCAACTTGACACTCATTTGAGACCCTTGCAAAATGTCATCTCAGCTACCTCAAACTCGTCTACACCTTTGCAACCACACAATCTCGTCTCAGCAACCTAACGCCCGTTCAGACCTTTGCAGCTATACAAAGTCGTCTTAGCAAACTGACACTCATTTGACACCATTGCAAACGCAATATCGTCTCAGCAACCTGACACCCGTTCAGACCTGTGCAGCCATACATAGTCATCTCAGCAGCCCGACAATCACTTGAGACCATTGCAAACGCAACATCGTCTCAGCAACCCCTCACTTGTTGAGACCCGTGCAACCACACAAGGCCATCTCAAAACAAACCTCATAATCATCGAGACCTTTGCAACCATGCAATATCGTCTCAGCAAACCAGACTGAGACCCTTGCAACCACACAATATTGTCTGCAGCAGTATAAAACACTTTGCAGCACGCACCTACGTGCAAACCCAAATACAAACTAAACTTGCAAACACACCTCAGTGACAATCAGCCAAACAAACACACAGTGGCACCCAGTTGGCCATTCATCTTTAGTGGCACGCGGGCCACTCATCTTTTCCCTGTCTTTTTCCCTGCAGTTAGTTCAGGTTTTCAACCAGCACCAGCGAGTGCACGTTGGTCTGCGAGTGCACGTTGGTCTGCGAGTGCACGTTGGTCGGCGAGTGCACGTTGGTCGGCGAGTGCACGTTGGTCAGCGAGTGCACGTTGGTCAGCGAGTGCACGTTGGTCAGCGAGTGCACGTATATTGTCTTGTTGAGCACCTGTGTATTGTCTTGATTTTCTCACACCAATGCAAGATCCAGTCCAAGTTCTCAAACTAGACCAAGCATCAGTAGCAGACTTAGCTATGTGGGACAATTTCCCCACCTGATAGAACAGCATTTCAATCTTCATCCCGGCAGTGTCAGCCGAGCCACCACAGGCTTTTGCGTGCATTTTTCGTCCGCCGCTGGTTCTCCCAACCTTGGCCCCCAGAAATTCTCTTAAATGTCTGCTTTACCCAGTCTTCATCACGCTTTGTGCTGTACCCCATTGTGGCAGCTGCCCAGGTCTGGGGCCACACTTGAACTGGACAGACAGTGTTCTTCACCACAGACAATCAGGCCACAGCCGACTTCATCAATTAAGGTAGATCAAGCCTCTCCCCATCACGTCCTTCCTGCGCAGGCTCGCGCAGCTGTCACTTCATCACCAGTTTAATATCTTCTGTAGACATGTTCCAGGCAAATGCAAAATCGCAGCTAATGCTCTGTCCCATTACAACCTGTTTTTCCAGCAAGAGCCTGGAGCCGACCCAATAACCATCCCTGTCCCGCCCTGGTCATTGCTGACGATGGACTGAAGTAGCATCTCACCAACTCAACCCAGCTTATTAACCACTTCTTGGCACGCAACACACTGAAGGCCTATCGCACTGCTTGGAACACCAACTGCTAATTTTTGGCCACTTGCCTCGGAGCAGCAATAGGCAACGTTAGACACGTCCTAGCCTTCATATCGTATTGCCACACGCAGCTGACCCTTTCTCACAATACTATCATGCCATATCTAGATGGCGTCCAGCATTTCCTGTCCCTGCAGGACCCCAGTAAACTGTCAGTATTCTCGAGCCCATGCAGTCAAGTCCCTTCTACAGAGCATACAGGAGCACCAACCTGTAGTCAGTGGCGAGCGCCTACCTTTCAAGAGTGCCCTCTTTTTCCCCATTTAGGGCCTTGCCCAGCATAGTCATCCAAGCAGCCATCTACCAGGCCTTCTACGGTTCCCTACAACCTAGTGAATTTACAGTCAGTGGCTCCGGCAGTCAGACACTGCTCCGACGCCACCCGACTCGCTTTCGAACCCCTACACTCTCAGTCTGCAAACGCAACAAACCAGCCCCGGGGGTTGACATCAACCTGTTTCAGACTAACAATGCCTGACGCCCAGTGACGGTGCTCGACCGACTACTACTCCATCTACCCAGCCAATCTGATGGTAGCTTGTTGCTACCCTTTCTAAACCAGCTCCCTGAGTGGCAGACAGTTGTCAAGCATGTCAGAATCCTAAGCAACTTGGGCTTCAAATCCCAGTCGGTTCACTGGACATTCTTTCCGAATTAGAGCAGCCTCAACTGCCTCCCAACAGGGAGTACCAGACCACGTAATCGAGATACCAGGCTGCTGGGAAATCTCCTTGTTTTGCCACATACATCCCAAATCCTCAGGAAGGAATGGCACAAGCCTTTACCAAGCTGGCTCAATCAATACAAGAAATCAATATAAGCTATTTCCCTATCTGAGTCTTTTGCCCCCTTTTCTTGGCATACTGACCAGACCACCAAGGCACACTTCAGGTCTATTTATGTTGTAAGTCTTGTCGCGTGTTTATGTGATCCACATCACTCTCGGTCAGAGGGCCACGACCATAAATAAGAAGGCCAGTATGGTGGCCTGAGTTTATGGGAGGAGCCCGGAGGGTATTTAAGCAGCCCACTCACACATGCTTTTTGTCGGTTCAGTGTGCAGTACTACACGTCACTGGGCCGACTCTTCCCAGCTCACCTCATGTCCGTGAGTCTGCGCATTCAATCGCATTCGATGCCCTTCCCTTTTTCAGGGCACTTCTCAGCATATCCTTCTTCAACAACTTCAACAACTACCCATTACTTACTTTGGGTATGCCCCCTTTTCTTGGCATACTGACCAGACCACCAAGGCACACTTCAGGTCTATTTATGTTGTAAGTCTTGTCGCGTGTTTATGTGATCCACATCACTCTCGGTCAGAGGGCCACGACCATAAACTATATAGAGGTTGCTATAAATAGTTCTATTTTACTTGAATTTTATAAGTGTTCCACACACATGGCTAATGTGCAAGTCTACAGACCTGGAAAAATCAGTTTGTAAATAGATGGAAAACTGTCTAAAAGACTGTATTCAGGGTGTAATGGTTAATGATTTGTGCTCTGAATGGTCTAAGGATATTAGGGGTGTACCCCAAGATTTAGTGTTGTGACCTTTAATTTTTAATATTTTCATAAATTATATTGGGTCTGGGATTAAAAGTATAATTTCAGTCTTTGCAGATGACCAGAGGCGATTTGGTTTGCATGTGCCGCGCTATATAAGTTTTTCATTCATTTTCATTCATTCATTCACATCAAGCTTTGCAGTGGAAACACATCCTTACAGGATGTCTCCAATTTTTCAAGCCAATCTCAATGCACTGTTTAGGTTTAATTGAAAATATGGGGGGGGGGACACAGGTTCCCCAACCTAATCTCTTTCACGCATGTGCAGTGCGGGGGGTCAGACTCAGTGACATCACACACCGCCGTCCTGTGGCTTGTTTGCCCGATTGGGAACTATATAAGCTGATGCCTGCTTGTTGGTGCAGTGGATGCCTGTTCCAAGGGGGGACATTTCAATTACCATTTCCTTAGATGAGCCATGATGAAAACACAGCCCTCTTATAATCTACTATACTATTATTATTTTTGGATGGCATTCTATTATTATTGTTTATCCATATTGACTGCAATCCTATCCTTTCATCTTTCCATGAATCTATAGATCCTTATTGATGGCTTAGTGGCTGTGTCCATATACCATGTGTGGCCTACAGCCAGTTTCTTTTCTGGACCATAGATGTGGCTACTGTATTCCCTGAAGTACTTCTACAAGCCTTCCCCCCCGCCCCCGGCTCTGTATTAGTTTACTCTGCCATATCAGGTTAGTTTTTAATTTACATCTAGTAGCACTTGGACTTACATTGAACCACACACCTTCCCCCCTTTCCTTTTCCCTCACTCCCTTCCCTTTCCCCTCCCTCTTCTCACTCTGTACCCCCTTTTCCCAACCCCCCCTGTTTCCTGTTGTCCTATTGGTACTGAGATAGTCCATTCTTTTATCCCTGGAGAATTTGGGGAACTGTCTCTGCCCCCTATTTTTGAATCAGTTTGAATCAGGGTACATCCCCTTTTCTAAATTTTGTATTTTTCAATTTAAACATTGAGGCCTTCTTGTTTTTTAACAAATGAGGATAATGTTGATAAATGCAAAGTTATGCACTTGAGCTGGCCTTAATTGGGCCTTAAGGTAAATTCAGCTAAATGGCTTAAAGTGTATGGCCAAAACTTTTTTTTCTTTTAGTCTTGGAAATCTTGTTATAGAGAAATCGATTCCAATGATGTCTGTCTATTAGAGTATTTTCTCTTGATTTGAAGAGATTCCACCTAACTACCCGTTGTGCCTCTAGGGCAGGAAGTTAGATGAAATCTCCCCAAGGGAACAGGCACAAAAAAATAACTGGCAATAAGCATTTTCTACTTCTACTCTATTTGATATGAAAAGTTCTAGATACACTTAAAGCAGCTCACTTGTGCTGCTACCTACACCAATGACCTGTGCCATAACAAAGAAAATAATTTGACACTTTAGATTTTTTTGTCCCCTGCACTTCCTTCTACTGGCCACTTTGTCACTGCATGGCTCAGTAGTGACAAAAGGACTGTTGGTAGGGGACATAATGCTTAGGTATGGCATAAGGAGTTAACACTCTCCAAAATATCGGATCCAGCACCACAATGGCTCATGCAGCAGGGTGGGTAAGTAATCTATGTCTTCTTTGCAGGTGGGCATTTATTTTATTTATTTTTTACACTAAAAAGTGTATCTTAATCCAAAAACAAATAATATATTGCAGTTTATCATTCCTAAATGCACAAAATATACCTGAATATTAACATACATAACCACCAGAGATTGGAGTACATGTGCTCAGGGTGAATCTTCCTAGAATCTTCCTAGGTAGCGTCAGCAGAACATTGATGATTGTTGCTTATTGCGTACAGTAGCCCTTAAAACCCCATGCATGATGACTAAAGAACACAAATCTCACACAAAACTCTTTTTTGCTACAGTTCAGCCTAGAATACTGAACTCAGTCCAGGAACTGTCCCCTGAGCCTAAATTAAAATGACATCTTACAACATCTCACTCCATCTTCTAAAACTCAAGTGAGGAGGGCATGTCTAGTGCACATCTGAGGCATTACTATGAAATGAAGTGCGAGCTACGGGTTAGAAATACCATTTCATGCCCCAGAGAAACAGTTTGAAGATTCATTTAAGTCAGTGCTAGGCCAAGTGTTTGCAAAAATCAATCAAAGCACCAGGCAATTCAAAAGAAATGACATACCAGAGAAATGTGCTTATAGCATTGAAGACTCCTAATTGGCAACTTAAAGATCTGTACCTTGACACAAAAAATACTGTGCTTGCCAAATAACCTTGTCAGGATGTTATTTCCTGAAAAAAATAAAGGCTTTTTATCTGCTGCTACCCCTATGTTTCTACTTTTTTTTCCTAAATCAAACATTTAAGTTTAAATTGTTTGTTGTTGGTAAATCCATTTATTGCCCACAGTGTGTATTGAATAGTGAAGATACAATTGAATTCTGGGAATCATTATCAGGTTCAGTCTAGTGTTTGGAAATCTGTTGCAACACTGCGATTAACCACAGCCTTTTGTGTACCAAAGAGCCACTCCTTTTATGAGGGGTGGCACTGCAAAATATTATCTTCTCTCTTTTTTTTTTTTTTTTTTTAAGTGTATTTTTGTGCGTGTACTCGAGAGAGGAGCCGGACTGCAGGAGTTGGGAGTAGGCAGACCTCCCCCATAGGCAATCTGCCATCTTTCTCCATGCCCCCGGGTGGCAATGGTGGGTGTGAGGGGGTCCTCCCACACAGCCAGCCCTACCTGCTCCGCTTTGAAGCCCAACGGGGCAGAGGGACTCCCCTATGAGGGAGTGAGAGGATCTAGCCCGCTCAGCCAGCCCTGTTAGTCCTTCGCCTCTCTTTTTTAGAGACCGCGTGGCCAAAATGCGTGCATGTTAACCCAATTTCGAGTGCGTGTAAGTGTGGTGGTTTTGTGGGAGGGGGGTGGGCGTACTAAGCGCAGGCTTACCTTGCATAGCACACCCACCGGGATCCGGGCTGAGACCACCAAACTCAATTTATATGCAGCCAAAACCGGGATCCGAACCCTTAGCTGCAGAGGTGAATGGCTTATCAGCGCAGTGCCAATCGCGTTAAGCCACCGCAGATCCCTAAAATATTTTCTTCTCTTTTGATAGCACCGCTGCAAAGAGCAGACTGTGACAATGATGGGGAGAAGATCATGGCCATCTTAAGGTGGCTGTAAACCCTCACATATACCCAGTGAAGTGAATAGCCTCAGATGATACACAGAAATTAAACAAATCTCCCTACATACGTTTTACATGTATATCTGTTGTCTTCAGCTTTATATATTCTTTCGAAAGAGCACATCCTGTTAGAGATTTTCTCTTTCTGTTCAGCACTGGAGGTGAAGTCTGGCAAACAACCAAGGCAGCTGATTGAAAGAAAGCCCCCTCCCCCCTCCACACAGGCAGAGACTTGCAGAGCTGTGCTGTGAACAGACCAACTCTCTGCTAATCTATTTATAGCAACCTCCCTCTACGCAAATTTCAGGCTGGTTTTATCTCTGTTGATGGAGTACTTGTCAGAAGTTATCATGCTGATAACAGAGCAACGAAACAGCAGAAACAGTCCGGACTTTGGAGAGAGATAAGAAAACACTACAGAAATATGTTCCTAGGTCAAATCTCATGTATCAGGTTTTACATTCACTTTAAGACAGTGTAAGCCTAGGTAAAATAAACAAAACAAAAACATATACATTACATATATATCTGCAGTTCGCTTTGCTCACAATTAATCCCTTTAAAAACGCAAAAACAGTCAAATACTTCTTGGTCTGGTAAAAAATACAGTGAGCTCCTAACTTCCTTTTGTTGCCTGCCAATATTGGCTCTGCTGGACTGATTTCCCCAACATTGTTTTCACACTATAGTAGCTGTAAATTAAATTAACCTCTATCAAACTCCATGTTGTTAGATTAGGAATTGAAATAGACCAACCAACCTAAGTTGATTGTCTTTGTTGGGTGAGGAGTGGTGTCACTGAGATCAGAGGACACCATACATTTTTTTATTTCAGACATTTTGACAAATAAGTCATTATGCTCATAAAGTTAGGTTACATGCAGTTGCGGTGCATCCATAAGGGTGCACAGGCACCGCCCCCTCTCTCCAGCCACCCCCTCTATGACCAATAGATAGATTCATGCATTACATGAATCTATACATGGCCGCCGCTGCCATCCCTTATTCAGGCGCCTGTCCTCTTTTCGCACAACGACGCATGAATTACAGCTGCGGGGGGGGGGGGGGTGTTTTTAAAGCACCTGATTAGAGCCATAGGCCTTAATAGGCATCAAAAAAGGTGACCTGCAGACACATAGCTTGTCGCTTGCAGTTCACCCAGGTGTGTTAGAACAGTGAATTAATATTTTCTTTCCTAACACTGATCCACCTCTCAGCCAATCAGGTGCTCAAGTCTGTTACCCGTCACCTGATTGGCTGTGGTTGGACGCCTGACAGGAGGAGAGGACAGGAGGAGATACATGGAGGACACCGCTTGCCGCCGTCACCTGCTGTCCCACCGAGAAAGGGTAAGTGCCGGGCAGACGGCGAGCAGGCGGGGGGGTCACAGTGGCGGCATTCAATGGCACAGTGGCAGCATTTTATGGGCAGAGTGGCAGCATTCGATGGGCTAAGTGGCAGCATTTAGATGGGCAGAGTGGCAGCATTCGATGGGCACAGTGGCAGCATTCGATGGGCACAGTGGCAGCGTTTGATGGGCACAGTGGCAGAATTTGATGGGCACAGTGGCAGCATTTGATGGGCACAATGGCTGTGTTTGTTGGACACAGTAGCTGCATTTGATGGGCACAGTGGCTGCAATTGATGGGCACAGTGGCTGTGTTTGATGACACAGAGGCTGCGTTTGATGGTACAATGGCTGCAATTGATGATTTTTTTTTTCTGCATTTTTCAGTTTGCGCACTGGTTATATAGGAATTCTTTTTTTTCTTACATTTACCACATTTAATTCAATTGGATGCTAATGAGACGATTGCCAACAAGTGGTAAAATATGTCAAGAGATTAAAATAGAACTGTCATGGAAAATTAAAGCTGATGAATATGATATAAATGTATAGACCTAAGTTACTTCCATTAAAACCGCATGTCAAAATGATCAGTAGATCCAGAAATATGTAAAGCTAAAGAAACATGCAAAAAAAAAAAAAAACATGACATTGCCTTTTCCTGCCCCTTGTGGGATTTATGGCCACACTGAGGGATTAGGGAGAATCAGGAGGCAATTTTGGGATTTGCATGGAACCATTGGCTTGTGCATTTGTTTATCACATGCTCAGTCCAAATAGGTAAGCTTTACATTAAAGTCTACCTACCTACCTCTATCTTCTATTTCAACGTATTCATTTTTAAAATTAGAAATTTTCATAATACAAATATTTATTTTATCTTTTATTAAGACCAAACTATAAAGTCAACATAGGGCCAGATTCATGAAAGGTTACGCTGGCGGATCGAGTGATCCGCCAGCGTAACAGTGGCTTTGAGCCGGCGTTTCTGTTTTCTGTAACCAGAAAACAAGAAACGCCGGGTTGAAGTTCCGATGCGAGCAGCGTAACTGAGTTTCGCCATCGCATCGTTACTTCAACTTAAAAATGGCGCCGGGGGCGTTCCCGCCGATTTACGCTCAAAAAATATGTTAATGAGCGGAAATCGGCAATTCACGATCGAAATCCGGCGCGACGCAGTGACGTTACGACGTTTCCGGACGGGATACGCGGCGCATAGATATACCTACATGGGGCTGGAGTATCCTATGTTAGGTATAGGCGTCGTCATCGCGTCGGGAAAAAAAAAAAAAAACGTCGCTTGCGTAAAACGGTCATGAATGGGAATGTGACGTCATTGACGTTCATTCACAGATTTTGGAGCATGCGCACGGGGATGTTTTGACACTCGACGCATGCGCAGTACGTCGGCGGCGGGATCGCGCGTAGTTAGCATACTACACGCCCCGTACCCGCGACATTTGAATTCCGCCGGCTCATTTGCGATGCGCTGCCGCAACTTTAGTAGCAAGTGCTTCGTGAATGACAGCACTTGCTCCTAAAAATTCGGCAGCGCAACGCAAATCAGAAGCGTTACTCCAGAGCAAAGATGCTCTGGAATACGTGAATCTGGCCCATAATTTGTAATTACGTGGGCACAACTGGAAATAAACAAGAACTAATGATTATACAGGAGGATAAAAAAAATATAAATAAATGTCACACCCATTAAGACCAATTTAAGAAAAACAAACTCTTATATTTAAACTTAAACTTAATATGATCTTTTTTTTTCTTTTTTTTTTTAAGGCTTTTAAAGGCTTTTAGGACAAGTACATTTACACATAGATGAATGATGAGTGCTAACATATAATGTGCTTTAAACACTTGTAATAGGCTTACTTATTAAAGCCTGCTCCGCTTATAATTCAATTATGTTCCTCTGAGGCTGCATTCCAGCGAGGACCTCGGCCGTGTGTACGCTCTCGGCGAGCTTCCCGTCGGGAAGCCCGTCGAGCAGAAATAGAGAGCACGCTCTCTATTTGCTCGACGGCCCGCCTGGAAGAATGGCTGGTTGCCATTCCTGACGGGCGGGTCGCCGATTTCGACGGCTGGCAGGGAACCTCGACGGGCGGAACGATGTGTTCTGCCCGTCGAGGTTCCCTGCCGTGTGTACACGGCCTGATGCAGAGGTCTGCTAAAGTCAGCAAGTTTTCTCACATAGTTAAAATGGTACATTTTAGAAATGTTATTTATACCTTAGGAGCAGTGGCGTCGTTAAGGGGTGACTATTGAGACTAGAGCCCCGAATCTGGGGTCCATAGCCCGAGTCCAGGGTTGGCCCTATCGTGAGAGTGTGGTGGGCTGCCTGACAGTTCCACACAGCCGTGGGAATCTCACTGATTCTGCACCCAGTGCTTCAGTGACAGCCAGAGCCTGGAGATCAGGGTGAGAGCGAGTTTCCTCCCTTGCTCCACCCATATAAGTTGTAGAGGAACTTTCTTACACAAGCTCCTGAGCAGGGAAGGTGGCAGGTGAGTGCACACCAAGGAGGAGGGAAAAAGGGAAAACTCTGTACTACCCTAGCCTGTCCTCTGTATACCCCAGCCTGTCCTCTGTATACCTCAGCCTGTCCTCTGTATACCTCAGCCTGTCCACTGTATACCTCAGCCTGTCCTCTGTATACCTCAGCGTCTCCTCTGTATACCTCAGCCTGTCCTCTGTATACCCCAGCCTGTCCTCTGTATACCCTAGCCTGTCCTCTGTATACCCCAGCCTGTCCTCTGTATACCCCAGCCTGTCCTCTGTATACCCCAGCCTGTCCTCTGTATACCCCAGCCTGTCCTCTGTAGAAAATGGTAACCACAGGCTCCCTTTGCAGCAATACCATGGTCAGCCATTAATGTGGTCTTGGTGGGAAACTACGGGACATCATTCCAGCTCGCAGCATGCCTGATAGCTCCATATTGCCATCCAAGGGCATTGTCTCCACACTACAGTGGCGACTGATGCTCAAAATTTTTTGGGGGGTGCGAAAACAAACTGAAAAATTCAAAAAAAAAAATCAATTGCAGCCTCACTGTGCCATTAAACGCAGCCACTGTGCCATCAAATCCAGCCACTGTTCCCAGCAATTACTGCCACTGTGCCATCAAATGCAGCCAATGTGCCATCAAACGCAGCCACTGTGCCATCAAACCCTGCCACTGTGCCCATCAAACACCACTACTGTGCCCATAAATTGAAGCCACTGTGCCCATCAAATGCAGCCAATGTGCCCAACAATTGGAGCCAGTGTGCCCATCAACCGCTACCACTGTGCCATCAAATGCTCCCACTGTGCCCAATACAATGCTCCCACTATGCCATCAAATGCTCCCACTGTGCCCAGCAAATGCTGCCAGTGTGCCTGCCTGCCGTCTGCCCGGCACTCACCCTGTCTCGATGGGGCAGTGTGTGACGGTGGTGGGCGGCGAGTGGTATCCTCCATGCTTTTTGATGTCTTCTCCCATCTGCTCTTCCCGTCCTCTGGTATCATTGGACGCCTAATAGGCGTTCAATCGCAGCGACTGTCGTTTCAGCTAATCAGGTGATGGGTAACAGACTCAAGAACCTGAATGGCTGAGAGGCGGTTCAGTGTTGGAAAAGCGAATGGTCATTCACTTTCCTAACACAGTTGGGTGAACTGTGAACGCCAAGCATGGCACTCGCTGTTTACCTTTTTTGATGGCTATTAGAGCCTATGGCTCTCATCAAGTGATACCCTTCCACTGTAATTCAGGTGCGCAGGACCTGAAAATGGGCCAGGGGCCTGAATAGGGGGTGGCAGCAGCGGCCATAATTAGATTTATGCAATGCATGAATCTATCTATTGGTGACAGAGGGGGTGGCAGGAGAGAGAGGGGTTGTGCCCATGCGCCCTTATGGACGCACTGACACACTATTTACAAATGTTTGAATGACAGTCATGCAGCAGACTAGAGATTTCTTGGCAACAACACATTAGCAATGAAACACAAATACATTCAATTGCATTAGAACCTGCCAGAAGAACCTGTTATAACCATTTCGCCTCATAAGGATATAATATATAAAATCTCAGAATGTAGGCATTCCTTAAACCCTAAAGAACCATACACTGTGTGCTGAGCAGCTCTCTGCAGTCCTTGAAAAGTAACACACCGTTTGTTATGCTATTGCCCTACTGGTAATCTATGTAGCCAAGAACAGTCCTCATCTAGTTATGGATCTTTCTAGAGCAGCCATCAGCTCAACACAGCAGTCTAATATTGAACCCTATTATTTATATTGAACAGGAATTTGTACAAAAATTCTCAGTACATTTGATAGTTTTATGAATATCATTCAAAAGTATTTCAAAATGTTGCCTAACATTCGAATTTGAAATGAATGGACTTTACCAAACAAAAGCCACAGACAAATGTGTTTATCTGAGAACATTTTTCCACATGGGCTTAGTTACTGTACACTTGCTTCAGCTTCAAAACACATTAACGGCTAGTTTACACTTGCTTCAGAACAAGGCTTCGGAACATGCTTTGTTGAGCTCCAGGAGGCCCCTACTATCCCGGTCTTCCGCAGGTTACTGAAGAATTGGCTTTTCACGCAAGCCTTCCCTGCGTAGCTCATCTCTTCTATCCTTTCTGCCGCTCTGTGCTGCTTTTGGTTCCTGGGTCCTCTTTTCCCAGGAACTCTGCTATGCGCGTCAGGACCCTTTGGGGTAAGATCACGCGATATTAAGATTCCTCTCAACTCAACTCAACTCAACCCATAGAAGTCTATGGCAAAGCTCGCTTGAAGCCCCACGAAGTTCCACAAAAGCCTCATCAAAGCCCCACCAAAGCCTCATCAAAGCCCCATTAAAGCCTCATCGAAGTCCGACCAAAGACTCACCAAAGCCCCACTGAAGCCTCATCAAAGCCCCACCAAATCCCCACCGAAGCATCATTGAAACACAAGCAAAATCAAGGTGTAAACAGGACTGTCAACTAACCATTTTATTTAGTGACAGAAGCTTTAACTGGCGTTCAGAGAGCTTTAACAAAGTGTGCCTTGTTTTGAAGCAAGTGTAAACTATCCCATACTGTTTCTTCAAATTTTCTCATCACTAAGGTAAAAAACGAACACTGATATGATCCCACTAACAATTAGAAAAGCAAATAAACTCTCTTAAAACAAAGTTTAAATTTGACTAGTGTATAGCAAGCTTTAGTTTCACTCTCTGATGCTTGGATATCAAGTCTTTTTTATTGGAGTCTTAAAGCGGGGGTTCACCCTAAAAAAAAAATTCTAACATTACATCCAGCATACTAAGGACATTTACAGTATGCAGGTCTTTTTTTTTTCTCGCCGTCCATACTGTTATATTGTGATTTTCTCTGCCTGTTGAAACCGGAAGTGCGTTATTTTTACGTATCCAGGCGCTTCGACGTACGTTTCGTGATTAACACGTCGTCAGCCTCAGTTCCCAGGGCTCGTCATAGGCCAACCCCACCCATTCCAACTGCTAGACCTATTTCTATGGGTCCATTACGTATCTAGGCATGCTTCCTGGCGACGTGTTAATCACGAAACGTACGTCGAAGCGCCTGGATACGTAAAAATAACACACTTCCGGTCCCGCTGGTCCTCTGGCTTGGAACGCACGCCAGCTCCCTAGCGAGGAACCCTTATCCGGCTTGGACTACACGCCAGTTCCCCAGCGAGGAACTCCCATCATAGCCAATCCTGCCATGCTGACCAGCCTCAGTGCCGGGTCCTAGGCACTACTAAAGTAAGAGGCCATTTGGCTATGCTGTTTTATCTGTGACATATTTTAAATAAACTGTACTTCACTATGGTGGTTTCCCCTCTCCCTCCTTCATGAGAGTGTTTGATTCCGGGAAACATAGAGCTGCGCAGCTGAATCATTCAACTGGTTTAGTGACCAACTGCTGTATTTGACCTTTTCCAAACAATCAGGTCAACACCGTGCGGTAAGGAGCCATCCATTAGTGCACATTTGGGGGATCTTCTTGGTGGAGGTGGACACCTTTTACAATGAATTTTCAATAATTTGCATCTGAGAAAGATTAGCCTTGATTGGACTGTATCTAACACTCTTTGAATGGACTTGAGTTTATTTATTTATCTATTTTTTTTTTTTCAATCTATTTCTACTGTATTTTACTTTCAGTATGCTGCTGCTGCTCACTAAGTCTGCTATTGTTGGTTCAGACGGACCATTTATTAGATTTCACTTTATTGTTTATTCTCTTATTATTCATTATTAGCGCCCCCTCCATATACCATTACTGTTCAGTTCAGACCTTTGATGAGGTCTCTATCTTAGGGGAGCTGCTTATTTACTATAATTATATGTTGTTGTCACATTAATTTTTATTGGCGCGAGATACCACACCTTTTATATACAGGTTATGGGTAAGAAGGGACTTCAGCAATCGAAACGCCCTCCAACCAAATCAGTGCATACCACTGTAAAGCCTGAGTAGAACAGAAGGTTTTCACATGTCTCATTCTATAACTTATTCCAAAAATAACAGGAGTATGCCTCATTTCAGAACAATGGGAAGAGCTGTGCAAATCATTGCTTTATGCCCTATTAGCGAAATACAAATCCTAAACCGCTCATGTATAAGACAAATATAGCCTAATACTATGCATGCAGCTATTTTATTCTTTCTGGCCCTCATTGCCGCACAGTCAAAAAAACTGAAATAGCTGCATACAATGATTTGCATGGCTTTGCCCACTGTTCTGAAATTAGTAATGATCCTTTTATTTTTGGGATAGGTAATGGAATGAAACATTTGAAAACATATACAGTGTATATATATATATATATATATATATATATATATATATATATATATATATATATATATACATACATATATATATATATATATATATATATATATATATATATATATATATATACAGTTGTGCTCATAAGTTTACATACCCTGGCAGAATGTATTATTTATTGGCCATTTTTCTGAGAATATGAATGATAACACAAAAACGTTTCTTTCACTCATGGATAGTGTTTGGCTGAAGTCATTTATTATCAATCAACTGTGTTTACTCTTTTTAAATCATAATCACAAAAGAAACTACCCAAATGATCCTGATCAAAAGTTTACATACCCTGATGATTATGGTCTCATAACATGCACACAAGTTGACACAAATGTGTTTAAATGGCTATTAAAGGTAACCATCCTCACCTGTGATCTGTTTGCTTGTAATTAGTGTGTGTGTATAAAAGGTCAATGAGTTTCTGAACTCCTGACAGAACCTTGCATCTTTCATCCAGTGCTGCACTGACATTTCTGGATTCTGAGTCATGGGGAAAGCAAAAGAATTGTCAATAGATCTGCAGGAAAAGGTAGTTGAACTTTATAAAACAGGAAAGTGATATAAAAAGATATCCAAGGAATTGAAAATGCCAATCAGCAGTGTTTAAACTCTAATCAAGAAGTGGAAAATGACGGGTTCTGTTGAAACCAAACCATGGTCAGGTAGACCAACTAAAATTTCAGCTACAACTGACAGCAAAATTGTTCAGGATGCAAAGAAAAAGCTACAAATAACTTCAGGTGAAATACAGGACTCTCTGAAAACATGTGGTGAGACTGTTTCAAGATGCACAATAAGGAGGCACTTGAAGAAAGATGGGCTGCATGGTCGAGTCACCAGAAGAACGCCATTACTACAAAATGCTACAAAGTCTCCCACTTACAATACGCCAAACAGCACAGGGACAAGCCTCAAACCTTCTGGCACAAAGTCATTTGGAGTGATGAGACCAAAATTGAGCTTTTTGGCCACTACATTTGGAGGGAAGCCAACAAGGCCTATGATGAAAGGTACACCATTCCTGTCTAGGGGCACGTGTCAGGGGTGCCCCATTTCTCCGTTACTGTATGCCCTGGCGGTGGAGCCTCTGGCCATCGCTATTAGGGCACATCCTCACATTAAAGGCCTCCGCAGGGGCTCGGTGACCGAGGTCCTCAGTCTCTATGCGGATGACATGCTCCTCTATTTGGAGGACTCTGGTCCTTCTTTGGTGGCGCTTCGATGTAAGTTTCATGATTAACACGTCGTCAGCCTCAGTTCCCAGGGCTCGTCATAGGCCAACCCCACCCATTCCAACTGCTAGACCTATTTCTATGGGTCCATTACGTATCTAGGCATGCTTCCTGGCGACGTGTTAATCACGAAACGTACGTCGAAGCGACTGGATACGTAAAAATAACGCACTTCCGGTCCCGCTGGTCTGGTATGATTTATTGGCCATTTTTCTGAGAATATGAATGATAACACAAAAACGTTTCTTTCACTCATGGATAGTATTTGGCTGAAGTCATTTATTATCAACCAACTGTGAGCTATTAGGGCACATCCTCACATTAAAGGCCTCTGAAGGGGCTCGGTGACCGAGGTCCTCAGTCTCTATGCGGATGACATGCTCCTCTATTTGGAGGACTCTGGTCCTTCTTTGGCGGCGGCTCTGCAGTTGATAAGGCAGTTCAGAGAATATTCCGGCCTGCAGATCAACTGGTCCAAGTCTCAGATCCTTCAGCTGGATATGGCTGTCCCAACAGAGTCTCAGGCCACACTCCCTTTGGTCAGGGCGAGCCAGATCAGGTACCTGGGGGTGCTCTGCTCGAGAGCCCTTTCCGACTACATAGACCTGAATCTGGAGTCACTTTTTGCCCTTCTTAAAACTAAGACCCAAGTCTGGTCCCGTTTCCCCTTTGGAGTCATGGGACACATCAACCTGCTCTACTTATTCTGGCATGTCCCCCTCTACATTCCCCCCGAATCTTGAATTCCATGGAAGCTATCTTAAACACATTTGTATGGGGCTCCTCTCGACACAAACTCTCCTGGCAAACTCTGAAATGTCCTGTTCATTTGGGCGGCACTGCCCTCCCTGACCTTGCCCTTTATTATATTGCCTCTCAATTGTCCCATTTTTTTTACTACAATCAAACAGACAGAGACCGGTATTCTACCCTAGTATGCTCTCCCCGCACTGACCTGGTAACTCACCCATTTCAGATTCTCCTGCGTGGCACCAATGGGCACCTGGGCACCCGTAGCACTATGTTGTTCCATCACTGTAAGGTCTGGCAATTATCCACGAACATCACCAAGGCCCCAACTGTCCAAACCTACACACCCCTTTGGGACAACTCTCTACTGCCCGAATTGTTCACAGTCCCTGACCAACACTTCTGGAAGGCCAACGGTATACTGTTTCTTTCGCAGGTTCTGGATAATGGTGTAGTCAGGTCCTACCAGGCCATCAGGAATGAATTTGGCCTCTCCAACAGGGTGTTCTTCCGCTACCTCCAGCTTCGCCATGCCCTCAACTCCTAGTTTGCGAACTCCGTCCCCAGGCTTGAGTCGGTATTCGTGGTAGATGTGGCTCGCGGTCGTGACCCCAAGGGGCTGATCTCCTTTTTTTTACAACCATCTCATGCTGCCCGTGGCCACCTCACAGGCGTACCGACTGAGGTTGTCCAGCCAAGTTTAACAACACTTTTTAAACAGGTTTTTTTTTTCTCTCTGCTAATTAAGGGGAGAGTTTAATTGTGAACAGGCGAACAGGGGAGTGTTCAATTGTGAACAGGTGAGTAAAAAGTCTCTGTACAAACTCCTATAGGAGTTGGCTCCCAGCAGATGGTGGTGGCTCACATGTGGATTTTCTAAACAGAAGTGGATTTTTTAAACACAAGTGGAAGAGTTAAAAAACAGGAGTTGAAGACAGGAGTTAAGACAGGAGTCTTCTAAACTGTAAGTAACATCTTTTTTTTTTTTTCATATTTATGTTTATTATAATAAAATAAAGAGCATACAGAGTAATAAACGTAATACAATAAATGCATCAGGAAACATTGTGTTGACAATTATAGTAGTAAACAATAGATTACATTTCTTAACTAGATTTCCCCCTCTCCTCCCTCCCCCCCCCAATGTCCCAACTATATACCTGGTAAGTTTAACATGGGAGTGTAAACGTGTATAATCAGGAGGGATGGGAATCAGTAGAGGTAGCGACAACATTTTAGGGCTAAAATTCCCTGTTTACTAAGCAATCTATAAAACTTTTATTATAAGCTGAGATCATAAAACTAAAATATATGTAAGGAATAAATCATACCGAACCGTGGAGAGGATAGGTTTCCGGGGACATACCCTCCCCCCGACACCCCCACCGGGAGCAATCTGTGTCGAGGAGGGGGGGCAGCCCCCCCACCCAGCCCCCCCTTGATGACAAAAAAAATTGGATCCAAATGTTGTCCAGAGAAACATCTCTCAATCAACTCTTAACTTATAAACCTAAAAGGAGACAAGGAATTTAATACATACATCCAGTTAAACTAAATCAGCACTACCTGAGACCAGTGGAGAATATGATATGTAATGAATATCTCCTGTTCAAGAGAAAAAATAAGAATAAAGAAAAGAGAGGGGGAGAAGGAGGAAAGAGGAAGGAGAGGAAAGGGAAAGGGAGGGTGGGCCTACCTGCCATAGGATTACATCAGTCTGAGTCCAGAGCCAAAACTAAACTTACATGTTGTGGGAGATTCCCATGTAAATCAACCAAGGTTCCCAAATTTCAGTGAACTGGGTAGAGGTATCTAACATAGAGTTAATTCTTTTTTCCTGTTCCATAATCCATGTAACCTTTCTCTTCATGTGTAAAATGGAAACAGATGGTTTCTTCCATGCAGCCGCTAAAGTGATTTTGGCGCCAGTCAGTATAAATAGAATCAGCTGTCTAATGGCCTTGGAACTCTGTGGTATTAGACCATTCAATAAGGCTATTGCAGGAGATTGATGGAGGTTACAACCGGTAACTCTCCTGATAATCTGGAATACCCTGTTCCAGAATCCCCATATCCTAGGGCACTCCCACCAAGTATGGATCATGGTGCCTATTCCTTGACAACCTCTAAAGCATAGTGGTGAGGATGACGGATACATGGTGGCCAATTTGAATGGGACCAAGTACCATCTAGTGAAATTTTTTATATTAGCTTCAATGAGGGATGGACTCTTAAAACCCTTAAGAGATCTAGAGTAGTTTTTTTGCCAGTCCACCAAGTCCCAGTCCTCTTGAAGCTCTCTTTCCCAAGCTCGCATATGAGGTAATTTTATGTTATTTGATGCAAGAGATTTGTAGATGATAGAGATAATACCTTTCCTATTCTGAGCTTGTTCGCATTTGTGTTCATATGGGGTCAAAAGGCCAGAAATTGTTTTATCGTTCCAAAGTTTCTGAGCAAAGGTATGTATTTGGTGTAATCTGGATCTTTCAGAGGGGGGGGGGGGGGCAAAGGTTGTCTATAAGGAATTGCTCAGGAAGAGGACCTGTGTGTTGAAAGAAACGACCAATGCGGTACACCCCCCTATCAAGCCACCATTTGAAGGAGTCCACTTCCGTTTTGGGGCAGAAAGATGGGTCGAGAAAGATACTTGACAAAGGTTTGCCTCTAGAAATTAAGAGTGGATTGCTTTTAAGTGAATCCCATAATACCAATGCTTGTGATAGGGTGGGGGATAGTATAGGGGGTCTACTTTTAGGAGCGCGCCACATGAGTTCTTCGATTGTGGATAATGGGGAAGCCTGTTCTTCTATTTCTATCCAGTCCGGGCGATCATTTCCAAGGTAAACCTCCGATAATTGCGCTAACTGATTGATTGCGGATTGATAATACCATAACAAGTTTGGCACTCCTAGACCTCCCTGTTCAGGTAAGTTAAACAGACTACGAGAGGGAAGACGGGGTCCCTTTTTGTTCCAGATAAACTTGGTGATTTTACCTTGAAAGGATTTTAGATGGCTTTTTATTATCGGGATCGGAAGGGATCGAAAAAGATATAGAAGTTTCGGGAGGAGAGTCATCTTGGTAGAATTAATTCTGCCGATCCAGCCTATTTTCTGCGCTCCCCATTCGGTAAGGTCCTTCTCGAGTTTCCTATACATAGGAGGGTAATTGGCTAAGTATAAATTCTGGAAATTTGGGGTCAGGTTGATACCTAAATAGTTAGTAGACGTAGAGTCCCATTTGAAAATATATTTGTTTCTCAAGAGGGACACTGTGGGTTCTGAAAGAGAAATATTAAGGGCCCTAGATTTAGGCATGTTTACCGTGAGACCCGAGACTTTAGAGAACTCATCTAGCAGGGAGAAAATTTCCGGAAGGGAGGAGATGGGAGAGGTCACAAAGAGTAGCAAATCATCTGCGAATAATGCGCATTTGTGTTCTTTTTTATTACAATGAACTCCCCTGATATTTGCGTTATCTCGGATGGCTATGGCCAGAGATTCAATAACAATAGCGAATATCAGAGGAGATAGAGGGCAGCCCTGTCTTGTGCCTCTTTGGATATTTATAGATTCCGAGAATATGCCTTGTAACCGGATTTTAGCTTCAGGGGAGAAATAGAGAGCGGAGATGATTCCTAAAAATTTAGAACCAAACCCCCAACGATTCAAAACAGAAAACAAAAATGGCCAAGATACTGAATCAAAGGCTTTCTGGAGATCAAGTGAGAGAAGCATACCTCTTTGTCTAGTGCTTCCAGACCACCCCGAGTACATTAAAGAGATAAGATCAATAGCTCTCCTGATCTGGTCCGGGCCTTGTCTCCCTGTGATAAAACCTACTTGATCTTTGGATATGTATTGACCTAAGAAGGCAGACATCCTATTAGCTATTATTTTAGTAAGTATTTTTAGGTCGTTATTAATGAGGGATATTGGTCTATAGTTCTCTACTAGGCTATGATCTTTATCGGGTTTCGGTATCAACGAAATATAGGCCAAATTAAGTTGTTTATCTATAGGGGAGCCCTCAGTCAAATGATTGTAAAATCGTGCTAGGTAGGGTGATAGAATGATAGGAAATGTTTTGTAGTAAGACCCTGAGAATCCATCAGGGCCAGGAGCTGTGTTTAATTTTAAGTTTTTGATCACTGACATAACTTCCTCAGCTGAAATGGGTGCCTCCATCAACTCCTTGTGAACTTTTGTCAACCTGGGAAGATTCAGGCTGTTCAAATATTCACCTATTTTGTCCGAAGAAAAGTTACTATCCTTAGCGTAGAGCTTGGAATAGAAGTCATGGAAGGCCCCCATCGCCCGCCGAGGATTTAGGGTAAGGGTACCATCTGCCATTTTTATCTTAGGGATGGTTCTCGATTTAAATCTGGGAGATAGTTTGCGTGCTAGCATTGGACCTATTTTATCCTTTAAATGGTAGAACCTGGCACCTGTCCATTTTAGATCATTTTCTGATTTTGCTGTCAGAGCTACAGTGCCTGCCGCCGAGAATGTGTTTTCAGCACGCCAGCATCGCGCTGAATCTCGGCGACAGACTGCCGATATCTCGCACTCGCTGGAATAGTAAAAACACATTCCAGCGAGCACGTCATAGAAGCGACGGGGATCCGACGCGGATTCCCGCCAATTCTACACGTGGGCGGAGTTTGTTATGAATCCTGAAGGAGAAATCCCCGCCGGATTTTTAAAGAAAAATCCGGCATGGGTTCCCCCCTCAGGAGCATAACGGCCCTTAGGTCGGTTATGGGTTGTAAGGAGACCCCCTACGCCGAAAAAACGGCGTGGGGGTCCCCCCACAATCCATAACAGACCCGTATCCAAAGCACGCCGGCCGGCCGGTCAGGAAGGGAGTGGGGGCGAGCGAGCGCCCCCCCCCTTCCTGAGCCGTACCGGGCAGCATGCCCTCAACATGGGGGGGTCAGGTGCTCTGGGGCAGGGGGCGCACTGCGGCCCCCCACCCCAGAGCACCCTGTCCCCATGTTGATGAGGACAGGGCCCCTTCCCGACAACCCTGGCCGTTGGTTGTCGGGGTATGCGGGCGGGAGGCTTATCGGAATCTGGAAGCCCCCTTTAATAAGGGGGCCCCCAGATACCGGCCCCCCACCCTAAGTGAATGAGTATGGGGTACATTGTACCCCTACCCATTCACCTGCAAATACAACGTGTAAACACAAATAAAACACACAGGGTATTGAAATATTTTATTAGTTGGCCGCCGGGGGGGGGGTGTGTATGATCGCTTTTATAAAAGCGCCCCCCTCCGGCGGGCTTCTGTGGGGGGTGGGTGCCGCCGTCTGGTTCTCTTCCGCCGCCGGGGGGGGCGCTTTGATAAAAGCGCCCACCACCCGGCGGGCTTCTTTCGACGTCTTCGGCGGCGGGGGGGTCTTCTCCCACTCTCCGGGGTCTTCTCCCGCTCTCCGGGGGTCTTCTCCCACTCTCCGGGGTCTTCTCCCGCTCTCCGGGGGTCTTCTCCGCTTTTCGGGGGTCTTCTTCTTCTTCAGGACTCGCCGCCGCTATCTTCGTGTGTTAGCTCAATTACTAGCGGCGGCGGCCCCCTCTTCTGCGATGTCGGCGTCTTCTTCTTCTTCTTCTGCTGTCCAGATGTTGACGCGACGCTTCCTTCCGCTGTTATGCCGGGCGCGCGCCTTGCAGCGAAATATATAGGCCTGTCTTGTGACGTCGCAGTCCCATCATGCTCCGGTAGGTATCACGTGGGTAGGTAGCACGTGGTACCTACCGGAGCATGATGGGACTGCGACGTCACAAGACAGGCCTATATATTTCGCTGCGAGCCACGCGCCCGGCATAACAGCGGAAGGAAGCGTCGCGTCAACATCTGGACAGCAGAAGAAGAAGAAGAAGAAGACGCCGACGTCGCAGAAGAGGGGGCCGCCGCCGCTAGTAATTGAGCTAACACACGAAGATAGTGGCGGCGAGTCCTGAAGAAGAAGAAGACCCCCGGAGAGCGGAGAAGACCCCCGGAGAGCGGGAGAAGACCCCGGAGAGTGGGAGAAGACCCCCCCGCCGCCGAAGACGTCGAAAGAAGCCCGCCGGGTGGTGGGCGCTTTTATCAAAGCGCCCCCCCCGGCGGCGGAAGAGAACCAGACGGCGGCACCCACCCCCCACAGAAGCCCGCCGGAGGGCGGCGCTTTTATAAAAGTGATCATACACACCCCCCCCGGCGGCCAACTAATAAAATATTTCAATACCCTGTGTGTTTTATTTGTGTTTACACGTTGTATTTGCAGGTGAATGGGTAGGGGTACAATGTACCCCATACTCATTCACTTAGGGTGGGGGGCCGGTATCTGGGGGCCCCCTTATTAAAGGGGGCTTCCAGATTCCGATAAGCCTCCCGCCCGCATACCCCGACAACCAACGGCCAGGGTTGTCGGGAAGGGGCCCTATCCTCATCAACATGGGGACAGGGTGCTCTGGGGTGGGGGGCCGCAGTGCGCCCCCTGCCCCAGAGCACCTGACCCCCCCATGTTGAGGGCATGCTGCCCGGTACGGCTCAGGAAGGGGGGGGCGCTCGCTCGCCCCCACTCCCTTCCTGACCGGCCGGCCGGCGTGCTTTGGATACGGGTCTGTTATGGATTGTGGGGGGACCCCCACGCCGTTTTTTCGGCGTAGGGGGTCTCCTTACAACCCATAACCGACCTAAGGGCCCGTTATGCTCCTGAGGGGGGAACCCATGCCGGATTTTTCTTTAAAAATCCGGCGGGGATTTCTCCTTCAGGATTCATAACAAACTCCGCCCACGTGTAGAATTGGCGGGAATCCGCGTCGGATTCCCGTCGCTTCTATGACGGCTTTGTCTCCATCGCGGCAAGCCAGCTCGGCGCTGGCTCCCGCGATGGGGCTCGTAGGTGGTCAATCTCGCCGAGAAAGGGAGCGAGATTGACACAATATCCCAGTCACCTACTGTAGGTTTAAGGCCGATCTAGCAGCGTCAAGATCGTGGGTGGGAACACTGAGAGGGTCTAATTTATGTTTTCTACGTAACTCTGAGTAGGTCTCTTCCAATTTCTCTATGGTCAATTTCTTTTGTCTTCTAAGTTTGGCTGCAATTTGTATTATTTTTCCCCTAACTGTAGCTTTATGGGCAGCCCATAAGGTTTCGGGGGATATATCTTTAGTATCGTTAATTTCAAAATATTCCTTTATGGATTGTTCAATTTCTGCCATGAGAGTGGGATCTTTTAAGATCGACTGGTTAAGTGTCCAGTGAGACATTTTATGAGTTGTGTCCTCTTTTCTCAAGGTTACTAGAACCATGGAGTGGTCTGACCAAGGGACATCCTTTATAGTGGATTTAGAGGCTGCTGGGACATGATGGTTGGATATTAATATATGGTCTATGCGGGAGTACGATTTGTGAGGATTAGAATAGTGGGTGTAATCTTTAGTTTTCGGATTTAATTCTCTCCAAATATCGGTCAATCGGGATTGATGAAGCATGCGAGCTACTTGTGTGCTAATTTTGGTTGGCCTTATGAGTTTATTATTATTTGGTTTGGATTTATCTAAGCCCGAATCGAAAGCCAGGTTGGAGTCTCCTCCCATGATAATGATGCCCTCCATAAGAGGATGGAGGACCTCAAGCATCTGAGAGAAAGACTTCTTCTGTCCCCTATTGGGGGCGTAATAGGAGACAAACGTGTATAGCTTCTCGTCAAGAGTTCCTTTTACCAAAATAAATCTGCCTTCCGGGTCTCCATATTCCTTTAGTAAATTAAAATTACAAAATTTGGATAACAAGATAGCCACTCCTTTCGTCTTGTTTTCCGCGTTGGATAAATAGAATACTGGGAAGTGGGAGTGTAGGAATGAGGGGGAGTACCGCCTTGGGAAGTGTGTCTCCTGCAGGAGCACTATATCTACATGAAGCGCCTTGTATGCCTGGAGGGCTTTTTGTCTTTTAATAGGAGAGTTCAACCCCTGGGTGTTGTGTGTCACAACACGCAGGGGTTTAGTAGTGTTATTTGAGCCAGCCATGGGTCGTAAAGAGTGTTATGGACAGATCGTGTCTTGCAGACTGAGTCCATAGCTCAGAAGACACCTGTGATGGCAGGTAGGCCAGGAGGGAGGGTGGGAAGGTAAAGGGGGAAAAGAAGGGGAGAATAGATACATGGAAATAAAGGCAAAAATGGTAACAACAAATCAAGATGTGGTATTGCAAAAGGTCAAACCATGACCCAGATTGAAGGAAGGGAAGTTTGCTCCTTCCTTCAATCAAACAGAATTTATTAGAGTAGTCCATTTAGAGGACTAACTTCCTACTTGTCAGGGCGACAAAGTGTCGCTCCAAGAAGTAGGTTGAGGCTCAGGGCCTCACCGCCAGCTGTCAGCGACAATCAAAAAGTTCATGAATTACATTTTGAAAAACAAAGGGTTGATCCCCAAAAATAACAATTGAAGAGATAGTACCTTCCCCCCAAAAAAAAAAAAAAAAATGTTTTAATACCATAGGAAAAAATAAAAATTGTAGAACCATATGGGTAAGTAAATATTGAAAAACCACAAGAATAAATAAATAAATTATATAAGTGAGCCAGTAAATATTAACTCTTACTCTACCAGAAAACCTTATAAGTAATTTGATCAAGAATTGAGAAACAAATCATATTAAAAGAAGGCCTATTGGGGAAGAAAAAAAATAAATTAAAAAAATAAAAAAATAAAAAAAATAAAAAAAATACACAACAACTTATATGAATGGGGGATGGACACCACCGGAGCTAAGATTAAATCATTTCAGTTCATGTTTAGTAGAGTTATTTTAGACTTTCCTGTGTTTGACTCTATTCCAGGGATTTGAGGTTGGACTATTGGGTGTATTTCTTTTAGCTGAGGTTTGTTGCGGTGGTAAAGTGTCCATGGCTGGTTCATGTGAAATAATTTTCAGGTTTAGTAATAGTCTTTCACCTTCTTGAAAGTTGTGTACTATGTGGAGTCTGCCGTTATAGTTGAATTTTAAGGCGAATGGGAAGGCCCATTTGTATTTAATGTCTTTTTTCATGAGGGCAGAAAGTAGTGGTTTCATCGCTCTCCTCTTCTGAATGGTGTAGGGAGATATGTCTGAAAATATTTGAATCGTTGCACCTTGATATTGAAGGTTTTCTTGTTGTCGAGATTTTTTCATCACCTCGTCTTTGGTGGAGTAATAGTGAGGCTTTACTATCACATCTCTCGGTAAGCCGTCTTTTCTTGGTGGGCCTAGGGATCTATATGCTCTGTCTAATTCCATTTTGTGAATAGGCATGGATGGGATCAGGATTTTTATGATGTCCTGTATAGCTGAGTGTACATCTGTGATGGACTCAGGTAGCCCCCTGAGCCTGAAATTATCCCTCCTTGATCTGTTCTCCAAATCATCTATTCTGGCCTGGGCCGCCTCCAGTTGTTCTTGCAGGTGTTGTATGTGGTCAGTATTTTGTTCGATTCTAGAGACATTAAGATCCAGTTTCCGTTCTATGGATTCAATCCTGTTTCCAAGGCTTTGGAAGTCGGCCCTGATGTCCTTAGTGATTCTTTCAGCGTTCTGGGCGAGGCCCCTATCTAGCATTTCCGATATCCTGTTGAATAAGTCAGTAACATTGAAGGGGGCTTCAGGGGAGCCTTCAGTATTAGAATGGATGTAGATAGGGTTTTGAGAAGGGGCCTCAGAAGGGGTTAATTGACCTGACATTGTGGATATTATTCCTTCTTTAACAACAGACGAGTATAGCGCTGTATGTGATATAGAGTCTGATGAAGGGGGTGGTGAGATGGCTAACAGGTGAGATGAGATTTGTTTGACAGACATAGAATTTTCGGTAATTTCCAGCGTATGTGTCTGGAGTTTGGAGTCCATGTTTTTAAGAGATTCCTCGACGGCTAAAGTTTTAATAGTATTCTTGTTCTTCTTGTTTCGCTTTCCCTTCATGTGTTGAATGTGTAGCAGAATATTTGCACCCACATGAGTCAAAGCTACTGTAAGTAAATATTAGGGTCGGCAGATTTATTAAGTATCCTGAATCAACCATTGGGAGGAGCATGATATTTTAGTGCTCAGCTCATACCTGGGTACCAGGGCTTGTAGTCAAACTGTGAAAACTGACAAAATCTGTTATAGGTGGAGTCCCTGTTTAATATAATAAGTGGGTGTCATTACTGTAGATGGGGGGGGATCTAAGATCTTCAAATTTTTTTTGTCATCAGACACCCGACGGTGAGTGGTGGGTCTTCCCTAAGTCGCCACCTTAAGAAGTATCCCTGAAATGAATTATAGTAAGTGACTTGCGATTATTGCAGATTAAGTAAGATATTGTTGAATGAAAGTATTCCTCTTAAGATTGCAGCCTTAAAATTATGTGGTGTATATTTCTTCAGGTGGTAGACTTAATCTGAGAGGCTGTAATGTACTCTGACAGGGGGGGGGATTATGGACTGAGGGTCTTGAGGAGCGATGCTGAGGAAACCACTAGTTTCCTGTCTCTGTGTATTGTATCCACTCAGATTGAATTGCTGGGGAGGCATCAGACAAGGAATGAATCCTATTGTGTAAAGTCTATTGATGAAAGATAAAATATCAGATGATATTAATCATTTATGCTGTCACCTTAATCTAGCCAGGTGTGAGGGCTAGTCAGGGGTTCTCAGTGTGGAAGAGTGTCCTCTGTAAGTAACATCTTAAACTTCTTACAAGTAATTATATTGTAACTGGGAAATGTGTGCTAGAAGGGTTAAAGGTTTTGCTCAGTGCACAGTGTGCCACATGTATGCAAAATTGGTGCAACCGCTCCAGGATGGATACCGCTGTGACAGATGTGAGCAGGTTGCCCTTCTGGAAGCTCGCATTAGAGATCTGGAGGAGCAAGTTGCAACACTGGACAGAAAGGACAACCTTGAAAGGGGTCCTCTGCTCGCTGAGCAGGTGGTCAGTAGGGTTGATGTGGAGGGTGGAGGGGCAAGTCAGGATTATCAGATAGGAAGATGGGTTAATGTAGTTAGAGGGAGTGGAAGGGGCTTGCAGAAAAGGAAGGCCAATCCTGTATTTGTGCATCAAAACAAATTTGTCAAGTTGGGTGAAGATGTGGAGGTGGCAAACACAGAGGTGGCAGCCCTAGATGTTACTGCTACCCCTAACAGCCGGGAGAGCAACCCATCTAGTAGAAGTGATGAGGGGAGTGCAGGTAGGCCTAGACAGATGGTGGTAATAGGGGATTCTATAATCAGAAGGCCTGATAGAATAATTTGTTGCCAGGATCGCCTCAACCGAATGGTTTGCTGTCTACCTGGTGCCAGGGTTCGGCATGTGGTGGACGGGGTGGATAAATTACTGGGAGGGGCTGGGCATGACCCAGCTGTCTTGGTCCACGTTGGAACCAATGACAGTATACATGGAAGGTGTAGGCTCCTTAAGAATCAATTTAAAGAACTAGGCTGCAAGATGAAGGGAAGGACCTCCAAGGTGATATTCTCTGAAATATTGCCTGTGACATGCGCAACACAGGAAAGGCAGGGGAAGATTAGAGAGCTGAATGCATGGCTAAAGACCTGGTGTAGGAAGGAGGGATTTGGGTTTCTAGAGCACTGGGCTGACTTTTCATTGGGGTGCAACCTATATGCTAAAGATGGTTTGCACTTGAATGGAAGGGGGTCTGTTGTGCTGGGGGAGAGGTTTAGGGGAATGCTAGAGGAGTATTTAAACTAGACTTGAGGGGGAGGGTGAACTAGAATTATATCGGGCACACAGGTCAGTTAGGGGTCAGACATTAATGAAGAGTGGCATGGGGATAGATGGAGGTGGGGTCATGGCAGGTGACAAGAAAGTTCCCATGTTGCAAACAGCCATTAGAAATTATAGTGCCATATGCACTACAAAAAATTACATGAAATATATGAAAAACACCAGCGAAAAATGTAACAATACATTTAAGTGTTTGTTCACCAATGCCAGAAGCCTGCCAAGCAAAACAGGTGAGTTAGAAGCTCTGGTGCATGAGGAGAGCTATGATGTAATCAGTATTGCTGAAACTTGGCTTCAATCCTCACATGACTGGGCTATTAATATTTCTGGCTATGCTCTCTTTCGAAAGACAGGGTAAAAAGGAAAGGTGGAGGGGTCTGTCTCTATGTGAGAAGTGACCTCAAAGCAAGCGTGAAAGAGGACATGGTTGATGGAGAGTGTGATGAAGTTGAAGCATTATGGGTGAAACTGCATACAGATGTGCGTAGTTCAAAGTTAATCATTGGCGTTTGTTATAGACCACCCAATGTTAATGAGGAGGTGGAGACTCGGCTCCTTGCACAGATGGAAAGGGCTGCAAGGGCTGGGACAGTGATAATAATGGGGGATTTTAACTACCCAGAAATTGACTGGAATAATGGAATTTCTGGGACAGTGAAAGGACAAAAATTTAAAAACCTATTGCAGGACAATTTTATGGTCCAGTTTATTGAGGCCCCAACTAGGAATGATGCTCTGTTGGACCTGGTAATCTCAAACCATGCAGAGCTTATTACTAATGTTCAGATAAAGAAACACCTGGGTAGCAGTGATCATAACATGATTTCATTTAATGTTAACTATAAGCAAGAAATACATACAGGAAAGATAAAAACACTTAATTTCAAGAGAGCAAATTTTCAAAGGATGAGGGCTGCTCTCACAGAACAGAAATGGGAATTCTTCAAAAAGACTCTTTGGGACCTCACTGCAAAGTATATTCCCATGGGCAATACGTTTAAAAGGCTAAAGATAAAACCTATGTGGCTCACGGTCAAATTTAAAAAAGATATAAACAATAAGAAAATAGCTTTTAAAAAATATAAAAATGAAGGAACACTAGTGTCGTTTAAATGTTACAAAGAATATAATAGAATATGTAAAAAGGAAATCAGGGATGCAAAAATTCAAAATGAACGATAGATTGCAAAAGATAGTAGGACAAACCCCAAAAAAATCTTTAAATATATAAATAGTAAAAAGGTAAAGTCTGAGCATGTAGGCCCTTTACAAAATAATCTAGAGTGGGTGACAAAGAGAAGGCAAATGTATTAAATGCTTTCTTCAGCTCTGTATATACAATGGAGCATGGGGGAGCTCATGTCCATAATGGGGGTGGGAGTGACACAGCCCCAAATCCACAATGGCTCAAAAGTGATATGATCCAGAAATATTTAGACAGAATAAAGGTGGATAAAGCACCTGGACCAGATGGCATCCACCCACGGATCCTAAAAGAATTGAGTTCTGAAATTTCAAAGCCACTGTATCTAATATTTAGGGACTCATTAAAGGGGATGGTTCACCCAAAAAAAATATTAAAAGCCAGCAGCAACAAATACTGCAGCTGCTGACTTTTAATATTAGGACACTTACCTGTCCTGGAGTCCAGCGGCGTCCGCAGCAGAGGACGAGCGATCGCTCGTCTCCCTGCTGCTCCCCCCTCCATCCACGGTGAGGGAACCAGGAAGTGAAGCGCTCCGGCTTCACTGCCCGGTTCCCTACGGCGCATGCGCGAGTCGCGCTGTGCGCGGCGATTGGCTCCCGCTGTGTGCTGGGAGCCGAGAGTTCCCAGCACACAACGGGAAAAGCCCGTCTTTTGCCCGAGACTGTGGGCCGGAAGTGGGTGCAGATACCTGTCTTTAGACAGGTATCTGCACCCCCTCCCCCCTGAAAGGTGTCAAATGTAACGCCGGAGGGGGGGAGGGTTCCGATCAGCGGATCTTCACTTTAGGGTGGAGATCCGCTTTAATGATGGGAATAGTACCACTGGATTGGCATATAGCCAATGTGGTGCCTATATTTAAAAAGGGAACAAAGTCTTTACCAAGTAACTATAGACCTGTTAGTTTAACTTCTATAGTTGGGAAGATACTGGAACGTTTAATAAAAGACCACATGGATGAGTTCTTGCTGGAAACAAACTATTTAAGCAGCAGACAGCATGGATTCATGAAAGACAGAAGTTGTCAGACAAACCTGATTTCCTTTTATGAAGAGGTAAGTAAAACCCTGGACAGAGGCATGGTAGTGGACGTGGTATACATGGATTTTGCAAAAGCGTTTGATACAGTTCCCCACACACGGCTCATGTGTAAGGTAAGGTCTACAGGATTGGATATATCAGTTTGTAAATGGATAGAAAACTGTCTGAAAGACAGGATTCAGAGAGTTGTGGTAATGATTCTTACTCTGAATGGTCCAAGGTTATCAGCGGTGTACCCCAAGGTTCGGTGCTGGGTCCCTTACTTTTCAATATATTTATAAATGATATTGGGTCTGAGATCAAAAGTAAAATTTCTGTTTTTGCAGATGACACCAAGCTATGCAGTGGAATAACGTCCTTGCAGGATGTCTCCAATTTACAAGCCAACCTCAATGCTCTGTCTAAGTGGGCGACTAAGTGGCAGATGAGGTTTAATGTTGATAAATGTAAAGTTATGCACTTAGGGTCTAAGAATATGCATGCACCATACATGCTAGGGGGAGTACAACTGGGGGGGTCTGTAGTGGAGAAGGATCTGGGGGTTTTAGTTGATCATAAGCTCAATAATGGCATGCAATGCCAAGCTGCGGTTTCCAAAGCGAGCAAAGTCCTTTCTTGTATTAAGAGAGGTATGGACTCCAGAGATAGAGATATCATTTTGCCCCTGTACAAATCATTAGTAAGACCTCATCTGGAATATGCAGTCCAGTTTTGGGCACCAGTTCTCAAAAAGGATATCGGAGAACTGGAGAAAGTGCAGAGAAGGGCAACCAAACTGATAAGAGGCATGGAGGAGCTCAGCTATGAGGAAAGATTAGAAGAACTGAATTTATTCACTCTTGAGAAGAGGAAAATAAGGGGGGATATGATCAACATGTACAAATATATAAGAGGTCCATATAGTGAACTTGGTGTTGAGTTATTCACTTTAAGGTCAACACTGAGGACAAGATTTGACCTCCAAATATGGAAAGGTTTCTTCACAGTGATGCCCCGTACACACGATCACTTTATGTGATGAAAAAAAACGACGTTTTCTGTGAAGTAAAAAACGACGTTTTTGAAACTTCACTTTTCAAAGACGATGTTGCCTACACACCATCGTTTTTTCACAGAAAGCGAGGTCACGTTCACCACCCTTTTCCATTGAAGCTTGCTTCATAACTAGCTTCTGGGCATGCGCGGGTTGAAAAACGTTGTTTTAAACAACGTTTTTTGCTACACACGGTGACTTTTTGTGAAACAAAAAACAACGTTTTGAAAAACGACACATAAAATTGAAGCATGCTTCAATTTTTTTGTCGTTTTTTTACAAGACATAAAACGACGTTTTCCCCTACACATGGTCAATGAAATTGACGTTTTTAAAAACGTCATTTTTTTTCATCACATAAAGTGATCGTGTGTACACGGCATGAGAGCTGTGAAAATGTGGAACAGACTTCCTCCAGAGGTGGTTCTGGCCAGCTCAGTAGATTGCTTTAAGAGAGGCCTGGATTCTTTCCTAAATGCAGGTAATATAACTGAGTAATAAGATTTGTAGGTAAAGTTGATCCAGAGTAAATCCGATTGCCTCTCGGGGGATCAGGAAGGAATTTTTTCCCCTCCTGTAGCAAATTGGATCATCGCTCTGCTGGGGTTTTTTGCCTTCCTCTGAATCAACTGTGGGTATGGAGTTGGGTGTATGGGATTGTACTGTGTTTTATTTTGTTTGTTTGTTAATTTTTTTATGGTTGAACTGGATGGACTTGTGTCTTTTTTCAACCTAGCTAACTATGTAACTATGTAACTATGTAACAAAATTTGGGACAGATGGCTGGATGAGCCAGACACATGCTCAGCTGACTAACAAGCCCCTCTGGCGTGGGGTTCAGCCATCCATCATTGCCTTTCATCTGGAGCTTACCCTTGGTCTTGAGTACTGTTATGTATACCTCTTGAGCTGTTTATGCTTACTCGGATCAGAAAAATATGTGTTTTCCCTCCGCATAGGCTCAATCGGGTCCTGCAGTTGGGTTCTCGCGCATGTCTTAATCACTGAAATATTACATATGCATCATTTATCTGTAGGTCTTGTCAAATGTGATCTCCTGTTGTTTAGTGCCTGTTGCACTTGGAACTTGTGTATGTATCCTTTATTTTTATGCTCAATAAACTTTTTTGTGATCAAAAAAAAAAAAAAAGGTACACTATTCCTTCTGTGAAAGCTACAAAGCCACCGAAAATGTGGTCAAAATTGATAGCAAGATGAATGCAGTATGTTATCAAAAAATAGAACATTTGCAGGAAGCTATGCATGGGACGTACTTGGACATTCAGACATGACAATGATCCAAAACACAAGGCTAAGTCATTGGCTAAAGAAGAATAAAGTGTAGGTTCTGGAGTGGTCATCTCAGTCTCCTGACCAAACATGCAGTTCATGCAAGAATTTACAGGAACTGGAGGCTTTTTGCCAAGAGGAATAGGCAGCTTTACCATCTGAGAAGATAAAGAGCCTCATCCACAAATATCACAAAAGACTTCAAGCTGCCATTGATGTTAAAGGGGGCAATACACGGTATTAATAACTGGGGTATATACACTTTTGATCAGGGTCATTTGGAAAGTTTATGTTGCCATTATGACTTAAGAAGAGTAGACACAGTTGATTGATAATAAATGGCTTCAGCCAAACACGAACCATGAGTAAAATAAACATTTTTGTGTTATCATTTATATTCTCCAGAAAATGGCCAATAAATCCTGAATTCTGCCAGGGTATGTAAACTTATGAGCACAACTGTATATATATATATATATATATATATATATATATATATATATAGAATCTCGCAAAAATGAGTACACCCCTCACATTTTTGTAAATATTTTATTATATATTTTCATGTGATAACTCTCAAGAAATTACACTTTGCTACAATGTAAAGTAGTGAGTGTACAGCTTGTATAATAGCGTAAATTTGCTGTCCCCTCAAAATGACTTAACACACAGCCATTAATGTCTAAACCACTGGAAACAAAAGTGAGTACACCCCTAAGTGAAAATGTCCAAATTGGGCCCAATTAGCCATTTTCCTTCCCTGGTGACTCGTTAGTGTTACAAGGTTTCAGATGTGAATGAGGAGCAGGTGTGTTAGAGTTGGTGTTATCACTCATACTCTCTCATACTGGTCACCGGAAGGTCAACATGGCACCTTGTGCAAAGAACTCTCTGAGGAACTGAAAAAAAAATATTATGGCTCTACATAAAGATGGCCTAGACTATAAGAAGATTTTCAAGACCCTGAAACTGAACTGCAGCATGGTGGTCAAGACCATTCAGCATTTTAACAGTATACAGTGCCTTTAAAAAGTATTCATACCCCTTGAAATTTGTATATACCCCTTGATGGTTTTCAAAATGTTTTACAAATACATTTCTGAAAAGTGTGGCTTGCATTTGTAGAACCACCTTTCACCGCAATTACAGCTGCAGTATTTTTGGGGATGTCTCTACCAACTTTGCACATCTAGAGAGTGTCATTTTTGCCCATTCTTCTTTGCAAAATAGCTCAAGCTGTGTCAGATTGGATGGAGAGCTTCTGTGAACAACAATTTTCAAGTCTTGCCACAAATTCTTAATTAGATTTAGGTCTAGACTTTGACTGGGCCATTCTAACACATGGGTATGTATCTAAACCATTCCATTGTAGTGCTGGCAGTATGTTTAGGATCGTTGTCCTACTGAAAGGTGAACCTCTGCCCTAGTATCAAGTCTTTTGTAGATTCTAACAGGTTTTTTCTAAGATTGCTCTGCATTTGACTCCACTAATCTTCTCATCAACTCTGCATGTCACACTTTTCAGATATTTATGTAGCTGGGAGCTGGCTATCTTACCTACAGTATCAGAAGACACTCTGCAACATTGTAACAGTGAGGCTGTTACTCTCTAGTGCCAACTAACACTCTGTGTCATCACAGCCTGTGAGCCCAGTGATTACCACCAGGGAGCAAAGCATAAAGGGAATTGTAGTTCCAGAACTCAAGTTTCAAAGATTGAACTGTATGGAACTACAAGAGCCAGCAGGCTCTGGAGAAAAGGAATTAAAGACTCCATCTTGCTTTGTTGAGGGATTTTCAGACAACACGAGGCAAGTAAAGAGATTAGACCAAGGGTAGAAGGTCTGCTTCCTAGTTCAGTCCACTGCGTGATTGTAGACATCCACTGCCAGTCGGGACATCCAGCCTGAGAGAGGGGGATCCCAGGTGCACCTGTACCGACGGCGTGAATCGTTCCAGTGTGAGGTGAACAGTCAGGTCCTGTTCCAGGACATTCATTTGGGCCTTGGCCACAGGATTGGGTGAGAAGGGCTTTTGTCCGTTTCCGTGCAGGAAACAAGGACACTGCACACAGACAGAGTTAAATGGACACTGTATACAGACATCATTGATGTTAGTCATCTTGTTGACACTTGTGCCACAGCGATAAAGGATAAGGCCATCCATTCGCAGAGACACTGTATACAGACACCATTGTTCTTTCACCTTGCTAGGAAGATCCTGCATTCTTTATTTGATAATACGGGCCATTTGTGTTGTTTGACCCTGCTTTTTCAGAGTTTAAGTGCACCAACGAGAGGGGCTAGCTTAAGATACAAAGCCTCATCTTTCCTCAAAAGGACTAATGCTACTAGTGCCTCATGGGCCCACACACACATACTCAGGGCTCTGTATATGCAGTGGATGTGTGGGACAGTTTATCTGGGAAGCTAAGCCATTAAATAGTGAATCAAATACAGTGTTTGTCGTTGGGCTTGTGGTGTCAGGAGACAGAAGAGAGAGGTCTGACATAAAGAGAGTCAGTCTTCTGCTCTCCTCCTGCCTGGACTCACAGAGACAAATTTGAGTAGAGGTAACCAATCCAAATATAAAGTGTCATATTGTGATCTATTTGCCATTTAAGTGTGCCTCTACTCTTGGGGACATCCTCAGGTTTGGAATCCCTTGAAAGCAGCCTGAATATAGTATTGAGCTATATTGCTTTTAATCTCAGTGTCAGAAACCATGAATCAAACTGAGACAGAAGTACAGTTAAATCACACTAGTTTGATAATAATAAAAAAAAGGTAAACAAAGTAAACGCAGTTAAAACATAGCCAGAGTTCAGGAACCAGATTGGATACTCAGACAAGCCAACATGTCAGGGAGCCAGAGATCATTGTAGTAGAACAGCAAGCAGGATCTGGGGCCAGAAGGAATTTTAGCCAAGCAAGTCTTTAACAGGAACACAGGAGAGTGTCTCTAGAGATCTGACCAAGGCAAAGGCAGAGATCATCTGGACTGAAGTGCTTAAGTTGGCAGGACTAACAGGCAGGACTGTCAACAGGTGAGTCACTGTGGAGAGATAGAAGCTGGCAATTAGCTGACAGCTGAGTGGCAAGCTCAGAGAAGGAAAGGTGTGAATACTTTTTTAATGCACTGTATGTATGTATGTATGTATATATATATATACACATACAGTATACAGTATATGCAGACTCAATGGACAACTTGGTCTTTTTTTCTGCCACTACTATGTTTCTATGTTTTCAAGAGAGATAGACCACTCTGTATCATGCCCTTTAACAGACTTCTGGAGCACACCCAAGAGTCTGGCAGGTAGTGTAGTACAGAAAGTGTCTGACCACCATATTCTAGGAGAGGCCTTGTAAAATAGAAATACAGATACAGCAAGGCTGCTAGAGAATACATTCCTACACTCTGAACATTTGCTTTTTCATAGCTGTACATTAACCACTGCAATGATAGTGTACATTAAAAATGTAATGATTTTGATGTCACATTGGCATGTTACATTGGTGTGAATTAAGGCACACGAAGACAGATTTAAAAGTTATGGTCCTTCGTGATGTCTTTTTCATTACTTTTTTTTATTTGCACAGGGACACACTTACACACTATTTAGGAATTATTTTACAGGAGAATGTATTCCTGTCTAAATCTTGAGATTTAATAAAGGTCTTTGGAATAATCGGGCATTTGACTTTCAGGGGAGAAAAATATTTTTTCTGAATCTTTGGCTCATGGCAATAACCTTGCAATTGTTTGGATATGTTTTTTTTTTTATGGTTGTTGTATGTAACAGCATTTCATCTTCTGGTTTAAATGATTCCTTAACACAAGCTAGCTAGAGGTAGAACCTTTTAGGTATGTCACCATTGGACTTGAGGAAGGGTATATTGCAGATGTGTGGCCCAAATAAATTCTCCATTTGTACATTCTATATACTGGAATGGATCTGTACTTCAATGCTTGTTGGATGACATAGAACCTATCATTTCACCTACAGGGAGTGCAGAATTATTAGGCAAGTTGTATTTTTGAGGATTAATTTTATTATTGAACAACAACCATGTTCTCAATGAACCCAAAAAACTCATTAATATCAAAGCTGAATATTTTTGGAAGTAGTTTTTAGTGTGTTTTTAGTTTTAGCTATTTTAGGGGACATATCTGTGTGTGCAGGTGACTATTACTGTGCATAATTATTAGGCAACTTAACAAAAAACAAATATATACCCATTTCAATTATTTATTTTTACCAGTGAAACCAATATACCATCTCAACATTTACAAATATACATTTCTGACATTCAAAAACAAAACAAAAACAAATCAGTGACCAATATAGCCACCTTTCTTTGCAAGGACACTCATGCAGCCTGCCATCCATGGATTCTGTCAGTGTTTTGATCTGTTCACCATCAACATTGCGTGCAGCAGCAACCACAGCCTCCCAGACACTGTTCAGAGAGGTGTACTGTTTTCCCTCCTTGTAAATCTCACATTTGATGATGGACCACAGGTTCTCAATGGGGTTCAGATCAGGTGAACAAGGAGGCCATGTCATTTGTTTTTCTTCTTTTATACCCTTTCTTGCCAGCCACGCTGTGAAGTACTTGGACACGTGTGATGGAGCATTGTCCTGCATGAAAATTATGTTTTTCTTGAAGGATGCAGACTTCTTCCTGTACCACTGCTTGAAGAAGGTGTTTTCCAGAAACTGGCAGTAGGACTGGGAGTTGAGCTTGACTCCATCCTCAACCCGAAAAGGCCCCACAAGCTCATCTTTGATAATACCAGCCCAAACCAGTACTCCACCTCCACCTTGCTGGCGTCTGAGTCGGACTGGAGCTCTCTGTCCTTTACCAATCCAGCCACGGGCCCATCCATCTGGCCCATCAAGACTCACTCTCATTTCATCAGTCCATAAAACCTTAGAAAAATCAGTCTTGAGATATTTCTTGGCCCAGTCTTGATGTTTCAGCTTGTGTGTCTTGTTCAGTGGTGGTCGTCTTTCAGCCTTTCTTACCTTGGCCATGTCTCTGAGTATTGCACACCTTGTGCTTTTGGGCACTCCAGTGATGTTGCAGCTCTGAAATATGGCCAAACTGGTGGCAAGTGGCATCTTGGCAGCTGCACGCTTGACTTTTCTCAGTTCATGGGCAGTTATTTTGCGCCTTGGTTTTTCCACACGCTTCTTGCGACCCTGTTGACTATTTTGAATGAAACGCTTGATTGTTCGATGATCACGCTTCAGAAGCTTTGCAATTTTAAGAGTGCTGCATCCCTCTGCAAGATATCGCACTATTTTTGACTTTTCTGAGCCTGTCAAGTCCTTCTTTTAACCCATTTTGCCAAAGGAAAGGAAGTTGACCAATAATTATGCACACCTGATATAGGGTGTTGATGTCATTAGACCACACCCCTTCTTATTACAGAGATGCACATCACCTAATATGCTTAATTGGTAGTAGGCTTTCGAGCCTATACAGCTTGGAGTAAGACAACATGCATAAAGAGGATGATGTGGTCAAAATACTCATTTGCCTAATAATTCTGCACTCCCTGTATTGTGCAAACACAAATGTACAATTTATATATGAAGAGATATATATATATATACAGTTTATGGTTCTGCAAGGTAATGATAACATCAATGTGACTATATTATTACTAACTATATACAGTATAGTGTGAGTTTTTAGCATCACACAGTCATCATACAAAGGCAGGCACTCTCAAAAGGCAAGTATTTTCTCTCCAAGGCAAGGCACATATAAATGTCCAATGTCCAATGTTGATGTAAGCATGACTGTGTTACAAATTACAAATTACCTACGCCCAGCCAGACACACGTCCAACGTAAAATACGCTGGCTTGTGTTCCCTGGTGCAGACCTGAGCATGTCTGTCGCTGAGTTACACCTCCTTTATAGGGAATAACTTTACGCCGGACGTACAACTTACGTGCACCGCGCGTAGCCTGCATCAGGCAGACATAGGTTTGTGAATTGCTGTATTTACCTCATTTGCATGTTTGAATGGCTAATCAATGGGAGCGGCACCATGCACCCAGCCTAAATGTACGCCCACCCTACGCCGGCGTAAGCAAGTTACGTCGGCGGGGTGTAGCCTGGTTTTAGACATATCTCTGTTTGTGGGTCTGGCGCACAGATACGACGGCGCACATTTGCATTTACGTCGACGTAACTTGTTATACGTCGGCCTAAGTGCTCTGTGAATCCGGGCCTATAACTTTTGAACAAATCAATCAATACACCCTTTTTGCAATTTTTTACCAAAAATATGTAGAAGAATACATATCAGCCTAAACTGAGAAAGAAATATTTTTTTAATACATTTTCGGGGGCTATTTATTATAGCAAAAAGTAAAAAATATAGTTTTTTTTCCAAAATTTACTCTCTTTTTTTGTTTATAGCGCAAAAAATAAAAACCGCACAGGTGATCAAATACCACCAAAAGAAAGCTCCATTTGTGGGAAAAAAAAGGACGTCAATTTTGTTTGGGTGTAGAGTCGCACGACCACGCAATTGTCAGTTAAAGCGATGCAGTGCCGAATCTCAAAAAATGCTCTGGTCAGGAAGGGGGTAAATTCTTCCGGGGCTGAAGTGGTTAAAGGTCTTTTAAGCTGTCTTTGAACTAGAAAAAAACATGGAATGGAGTGATGACCAGGGAGCACTCCTTCCATCTTCCTAGACATGCTCAGAACAAAAATGTGCACAGTGTGTGACCAGCTTTAACCAATAGCTTTAATATTGTGTGTCACTAATTTGCAACAAGTATGAAGCTCAAGATATCTGATTTCACATGCATGATTGCATTTTTGTTCTGAACAAAAAATGCAAACATGTCACTTTTATGGAGTGAGCCCTATGTGGTTAGGGTCCATTCTCATTCTTTGGTCACTAGGAGCCATAAGTGAAAAAGTTAGTCTGATAGTAGCGAATCAAGTCAGTCTTTTGGACTCAAAAATCCACTCTTCTGCAATTTGCTTAAGCCTCTCATCTTAATCTAATCTCTCACCAAAATACTTTACATTTAAGTGTTTGTGAAGTCTTGGGAAACCCTTCAAAACTGTTAGCCACATTGACATGTAAAGCAGTCCTGCCATCTCCATACTTTTTATGTACATATTCTGTATGAATGCATGGATTACATTGGCTGCACTCAAGGGATTTTACTGAGCATTCTAATTAAATGTGAGCAATCTGTACACAAGTTATGTACTGTTGTTCATTTGCTCTTGTGAATCACTTCAGACAGATATAAAGTAACCCAAGGAATTGATCTTCAGGACCAGTATTGACTAATGAGCTTGTTTATCATACTGTATTTCTCTTAGACAAGTAGCCTATGTGTTATAAAATATAAATATAACCCTAATTATTCCATAGAAGCAGAAGCCAGACAGGAAAGAGTAAGCTCTGACTTATTGGCTAGCATTAATACATTCAGAGTGCACATGCACTGATGCAGAATATGTGAAAAAGCCTTTTCTCAGGCAGCAAATGCTACTTCAGTCTAAGGTTCTGTCTAATTTAATTGGCTGACCTTGGTAAATAAAATGTACAATTATGTATGGGCCACATTCAGGTAGGACAGCGGTTCTTTATTTTGGAGTAACGTAAGTCATTTACGTTACTCCGCCGAATCTTTTCGACACGATGACGACGGCCATACTTAACATAGGATACTCCACTAGGGGGCTGCTTTATCTTTACGCCACGTATCTCTTACGGAAACATCGGAAAGTCACTGCGTCGGGCCCGAATACGATCGTGAATTGCCGATTCTCGCTGATTAACATATTCTCGGCGTTAATCAGCGGGAACGCCCCCAGCGCCATTTTTAAAATTGCAGTTCCGATACGACGGCGAAATACAATTACGCCGCTCGTATAGGAACTCCAACCCGGTGTTTCTTGTTTTCTGCTTACTGAAAACAGAAACGCCAGCTCAAAGTGATAGTTAGGTTGGAGTATCACTGATACTCCAGAGTAACTCTACCTGAATCTGGCCCTATGTATTTAGAAATACTTGAAACTAAGAATAAACTCTAGCCAGTAGTTGATGAGTTTAGCTAATTTCTAATGACTATATCTGAAGCCTTGTACACATAATCAGTCCATCCGATGAGAGCGGTCTGAAGGACCATTGTCATAGGTTAACCGATGAAGCTGACTGATGGTCTGATGTGCCTACGCACCATCAGTTAAAAAAACGATCGTATCAGAAGTTCAATGCTTCCAAGCATGCATCGACTTGATTCTGAGCATGCGTAGATTTTTAATCGATGGTCGTGCATACTAACGATTAGACATGTGCATTCGTTTTCGTTGCATGCATTTCCGTCCGAAAATCTGGTATTTTCGTTATCGTTTTAACGAACGAAAACAAAAGCGCAAGAAATGAAAACCGAAAGATCCGACATAAAAAATGCTTTTTTTTCGTTTTCGTTCAGATCCGACGATTTTGGATGCTTTGTCGAATTTTCGTCATTCAATTCGACAAAGCATTGAAAATCGTCGTTTTCAGACAAAAACTTTCCCGACGAAAACGACATACATCAAAACGATTTTCGGGAGTAAATAAATACATTTATTTTCCAAACGAAAACGAAAAAATGAAACAAAATATTCCAGTCTGCACATGTCTACTAACAATCAGTTTTGACCTGTCGGTTACATTTTAAAGCAAGTTGGCTTTTTTTTTAACCGATGGTTAAATAACCTATGGGGCCACACACGATCGGTTTTGACCAATCGTATGTACGAGGCCTTAAACCTATCCTATCGTATGTACAAGGCCTTAAAGCTGTACTTTAGGCAAGCAGCTGAATGCATGAAACAAATGGTAAATATTTAACCACTGCAGGCTTTTTGTTATTTACACACACTTGTCAGACTGCAGAGCCAGATCCCAAAGACACCCCCTGATTGGCCCATGAAAGAGCCACAGTATTATTTGTCAGAAGTCTATCTCCCTGCATATTAAAGCAGAGTTTCACCCAAAAGTGGAACTTCCGCTCATCCTAACCCCCCCCCCCTCTGGTGCAATCAGCACCTTTCCAGGGGGGATGGGGAAACGGCCACAGTTGGTTGCCGGTTGGTTGAAAAAAGTAGCCAAAGTTAACACAAGGGAGGACTTGGTGGCCACGAAGAAGGGCCTTTGTGAGAAATTTCTAAAAAAATGGCTGTATTGGCACAAGTTTGTCTATTCTGGAGAGTATGCAGAGCTCCTTACTTAATGCCCGGGAGTGGGGACAACTTTGATGGCTCCCCTGGCCTGGATGGAACAACTGGCTGGTGCCCCCCTTTTTTTTCTCTCTCCCCTCCCCCTCCTCCTTCTTCTCTTCTCCTATTGCTCTTCTCTTTCTGTAAGGCCCTTTGGATAATTTCTGCTCTTTCTTTACTTTTGATAAAACAGTGATTACCGTCTACAATGTCGTGCAGAATACAGAGACTTCCTAGATCCTGAAGTCCAGTGTCTTTTCTTCAGTTATTTGATTACCTTTTACTACAATGTGGTGTTTGTGAATATGGTCTTGTTCTTGGAAGTGTTCGACTTTATACACACCAATGTTTCAGTTTCTGTATTACCGTATGCTTTATCTAAATAAAGAATAAAAAAATAAAAAAAACTGTCTTTATGTAATCCTTTTTTGGTCTGGAAAATATACTATTGAAAGCATTTTGTTATATCTGTTCAATAAATGTAAAACATACCAGCGTTTCCTAAGCAGTATTATCAAACCTTCCAGTTCTTATCTTGAATGATAATTAGTTCCTATGTTGTAGACATATACTCTATATACAGTAGATATATACAGTAGATATATATATATATATATATATATATATATATATATATATATATATACACACACACACACATATATATATATTTATATTTTTTACATATAATTTGTGCTGCCATATAAGAAGCTGATACTAAATCAATTTCATATACTTTATTTGCTCTATAAATAAATAAAAAAATACTTTAAAGTCTGAATACTTAATAGTGTTGCTCACGAATATTCGCATTGCGAATATTCGCTACGAATATTGCATATTCGAGTATTCGCGAATAACGCGAATATTCATATTTTTTCAAATTTATTTTTAAAACAGATCACATCCTAGTGATCTCCATCGACGTCTAAAAGCATTGCTGGTATGATTAGAGAGAGACCCTGGGTCAAGTAGCTGATGCGACTCTTTTATGTTGCCGAAAATTCGCATTGCGAATTGTCGGCAACATAAAAGAATCGCATCAGCTACTCGGCCCTTCTTTTGCATCAGAGCCAATCAGAATAACTCGAATATTCGGCAAAAGGAATATTGCGCGATATTCCTTTTGCCGAATATTCAAGTTATTCTGATTGGCTCTGATGCAAAAGAAGGGCGGAGAAGAAAATCGCGCAATATTCCTTTTGCCGAATATTCGAGTTATTCTGATTGGCTCTGATGCTGCATCAGGGCCAATCAGAATAACTCGAATATTCGGCAAAAGGAATATTGCGCGATTTTCTTCTCCGCCCTTCTTTTGCATGAGAGCCAATCAGAATAACTCGAATATTCGGCAAAAGGAATATCGCGCAATATTCCTTTTGCCGAATATTCGAGTTATTCTGATTGGCTCTGATGCAAAAGAAGGGCGGAGAAGAAAATCGCGCAATAGGAATATTGCGCGATTATCTTCTCCGCCCTTCTTTTGCCCCCTTATTCTCCTTTCTTTTAAGTAGAGTTAGTGTAGAGTTAGTGTTTAGTGCATATTAGTTTAGTAATACAGGAAATGATCTCCGTTTATGAGAATTTCACAATCATTTTCGCATTTTCGCAAAAACATTTTTGGATAAAATATCACGAATATTCGATATTAGCGAATATTTGCGAATATTCTTCTATATATTCGCGCAATATCGCGAAATCGAATATGGCGTATTCCGCTCAACACTACTAATTAATACATATCTGCATTAAAGTACAATTTCAGCCTTAAATCAAGCCCCAACCCCTAGTTACAAAACTCTCTTCCTCCCCTCCTGGATTATCTATTTCCTAATATCTTAATTCCTGTCATATGACACTTGTCCACCCCCCAGCAGTGGTGAGGTCCTATGTGCTGCCAAGAACTGAGCTCATGTAATGATGTAAGTCCAGTCCTCTGTGGCATTCTTCTTTGGGCAGCTTCATGATCCATCCCCATGCCTTTAACCTCCCTGACGGTCTTCCCGTGTGTGGCACGGGGTGAGATTTTAAAGCTACGATCGGTAACCCCGTGCCACACACGGACTTGCCTCGCTGGATGCAGAAAAAAGTTTACTTACCTTTTCTCTGCGATCCAGCGATGAGTCCCCGCAGTACACGGCGGGCGGATGTCCGCCTGATGCTGTGTGTTCCGCCGATTCCCTTCCCTGCGAGCGTCGCGACGTAGGGGGGGGAACGGCGCCAAATTTAAAAAAGTAAACAAACACTATACATACAGTACACTGTAATCTTATAGATTACAGTACTGTATGTAAAAAATACACACCCCCCATGTCCCTAGTGGTCTGCCCAGTGCCCTGCATGTTCTTTTATATAATAAAAACTGTTCTTTCTCCCTGCAAACTGTAGATTGCCCATAGCAACCAAAAGTGTCCCTTTATGGCAAAAATTGTTTTAGAGCAGCTAAAAAACAGCGATAATAAATCAGAATCACTTGCAGAATTTAGCGATAGCGATTTGTGGGGAAATTCGTCATAAAAAAAAAAAAAATAATGACAGCAAAAATTCTGCAACTGAGCAAATTTCAGTGATTTTGATTTGATTACATTATTGAATAATTTTTACTATAATTATATTATTATTTGTTATAATTTTTTATAATTATTTATTATATTATAATTTTTAATAAGAAAAAAAAAAATCATACCCAGGATGCCTATTAGACTCTTGTTTGGATAGATTTCAGTGAGTTATTCCTAAGAATTACAAGCCTACAGTATAAAACGCCAAATTCCCTTGCAAATAATGGTACCGCTTTTAGCACCTAAAATCTTAAAGAATCATACCGCCAGGGAGGTTAATACCCTGGGCTCCACCAAGTGAGTTTAATGACTATGTATCATCCAAACCAGAAGAATACCAGCACTAGACCACCGAGAAGGCATGGGGCAATGCTGAAGCAAGTAAGGGTAAGTACTGGTTGTCAGACTTTTTTTTAATACAGGAAGAAGGTGGGCTACTCAGAAAATAAAACTGCAAACAGGTATTAATGTGTGACTTTTATATTTGCCTGCAGTTTAAGCTTTAAATGCTTAGAGGGTTTGCCAGGGAATTGGGTCCATCAATGTGGAAAATGTCAAAGAAAGTGATGCCATTAGGGCCTAGTTGGCATAAACAGTTTAAGGAATGATGTAGCAGGGAGCAAAAATCAACCTTCCTAGCTGTGCCTACAGACCCAACATAATGGGGGCGATGTACTAAAACTGGTGCACACAGTATCTGGTGCAGCTCTGCATAGTAACCAATCAGCAAATCCAAAAAAATGCTCCCAAGGCTTTTAAGCAGCAAAATTTTGTACCAATAAAAACTTTTTTTAAATCAAACTAAGGGTCATACTGACTCTTAGTTTGATTTAAAAAAAGTTTTTATTGGTACAAAATAGCATAAAAAGTTTAACACCACTTAAAAAATAAATAAGCTCTGGTATGCATGATCTCCATACAAGAAAAATGTTCTAATTACACTGGCATATAATATACAGTTGTGCTCAAAATTTGTATATCCTGGCCGAAATTGTGAAATTTTGGAATTATTCTTGAAAATATGACTGATCGTGCCATAAAAACTGTCTTTTATTTAGGATAGTGATCACATTGAGCCATTTATTATCACATCGTTTTTTGGATCCTTTTAAAATCATAATGATAATAGAAATCACCCAAATGGCCCTGATAAAACGTTTACATGCCCTGGAATGTTTGGCCTTGGTACAGACACAGTAGGTGGCACACACAGGTTAAAATGGCATTTAAGGTTAATTTTCCATATGTGTGGCTTTTTAAAACACAATTAGTGTCTGTGTATAAATAGGCAATGAGTTTGTTAGCTCTCACATGGATGCACTAAGCAGGCTAGACACTGAGCCATGAGGAGGTAGAAAAGAACAGTCAAAAGACTTGCGTAACAAGGTAATGAACCCTTTTCAAAGATGGAAAAGGATATAAAAAGATATCCAAAGCCTCGAATATGCCAGTCAGTACTGTTTAATCATTTAATAAGAAGTGGAAAATGTGGGGGTCTCTTGATACCAAGCCAAGGTCAGGTAGATCAAAAGAGATTTCAGCCACAATAGTCACAGGAACTGTTTGGGATACAAAGAAAAACCCACAGGTAACCTCAGGAGAAATACAGGCTGCTCTGAAAAAGATGGTGTGGTTGTTTATAACCACTTCACATCCCGCTTATAGTCATACGACATCCGCAGAAAGGGTTTCCCATCCCGGGTGATCATGCATGTGCACCTGCCGCATCATGTCCACCGGGCAACCACGATCGCTCATGACAGAGCAGGAACAAGGATTTGTGTGTGTAAACACACAGATCCATGTCCTGTCAGGGGAGAGGAGACAGATCCTGTGTTCCAAATTTCCGACCGTCAAGAATGCGGTGACGTACAACACTACGACGAACCAAGAAAAATTAAGTTCAATGCTTCCGAGCATGCGTCGACTTGATTCCGAGCATGCATGGTTTTTAGTGCGTCGGAATTCCATATAGACGAGCAGATTTTCCGATAGGATTTTTTTCCGTCAGAAAAATAGAGAACATGGGCCAGATTCACAGAGCGATTACGCCGGCATTACAGGAGATGCGCGGTGTAAGTCTAAATTTGCGTATGCGTTTCGATGCGCCGCATCCCCAAAACGAGATACGCAAGAAATCTACTTTTTTTTGACTGGCGTAATTTCGATAGACCAGCGTATCCGTCCGCGCAAAACTGCGCTAGACACACCATTGATTTGCTATACAAATATGCAAATGAGGGAGTTTCGGGGATCCACAAAGGAACGTTGGTGCAGCGCAGGATACGCGCTGTGTGCAACAGCTGCACGTCCTGTCTAAAATTAGACCATAGAAAAGGTGGTATAAAATTAGACAATCCGTCTACATGTCAGCTAAAGCAACACTGTTAGTGAGGAGCTGAGCAGTCACACTTGCTGCACAACAAACTTATGCCAAGATGCCTGAGGCATCCTCGCTCATAGCTATACTAATGACTTTAAAGGAGCAAAGAAGGAGGAGGGCACGGAGGAGGGCACGGAGGAGGGCACGGGAGAGGATATACCGCACACGCATAGACCTTTTTGGCATGAGTGATTCTGAGGTGTATCGCATCTTCAGCCCTCATGCCATCCTGGAATTAACCATAACCCTGCAGGATGACATCACCAGCCCAACACAGCGCTCACATGCAGTGCAGCCACTGGTCAAGGTAATGGCAACACTCCATTTCCTTGCCAGTGGCTCTTTTCAAAGAACAAGTGGAGTGGTGGCTGGGATGTCACAATCCTCCATGAGCAGATGTGTGCACCAGGTTATCCCTGCAATTCTCAGACGCATGGCCAACCAAATCATCAAACCAACCACTGAGGACCTTCGGCTGAAGGCAATGACAGATTTCTACAGAATTGCCAGATTCCCACGCACCCATGTGGCACTCCAGCCCCCCCATGAGACAGAGCACATATACCGCAATCGGAAGCATTGGCATTCCATCAACGTACAGGTGATAGTCGATGCCCAAGGCCTCATATGGCACGTCCGTGCCAAACACCCCGGATCCAGCCATGACAGCTACATATACAATCAGAGCGCCATCCCAATGGAATTCGAACAGAACGTGTATGGGGACACCTGGCTGGTTGGTGAGTGACATGGGTGGCAGGCATGACTGCCCCCCCCCATGATGCACACATCACAAGGGGCACATGCATGACTAACATCCTCCTGTCTTTTCCCTTACAGGTGACTCTGCATATGCACTGGGACCCCATCTCATGACTCCTATCCGAACCCCCAAACCCCAGAAGAGGAAAGATACAATGAAGCCCACGCCCAAACACGTCCAGTGGTGGAACGCACCTTTGGCCTCCTGAAGTCACGTTTCCGATGCCTGGATAAGTCTGGGGGTACCCTGTTGTATTCCCCAAACTTTGTGTGCCAGATCATCGGTGCATGTTGCATGCTGCACAACTTCGCAGTGAGCAAGGGCCTGCAGATTGACATACGTGATGACCTGACCCCTGAACCAGACAACCCCCCCTAAGCGAGGCTACCCCGTCTTCTGAGGGAAGAGCAGCCAGGAGACAGCTCACATTAGGCATCTTTGCACGTTAAACACACACATTAATCATGGCACAATGAGAATGCATGCAGGCACACCACTGTGGTCCCTAGCACAGACACATCACATCCTCTTCAAATTGGATTAGCACAAGCCCACCATGCTGGACTTGTGAGCAGCAACGCCATGCCACGGCTCCAATTATGTCACTGTACATTCATACACCATTCACACGGACCTGGGGATCACTTCCCCCTGGTCCTGGGAAACCCTTCTCCACCACAAATGAGGGTGAGACCCCTTTTCCGGCAGGAATGTTTAACCCAACATTCCGAAATCATTCACAACACAAAAAAAAATAAAAAATTCCAGCAAAAAAAAAAAAATCATGAAAAAAAGTCCAGAAAAAAAAGGGGGAAACCAAATTAATGCCACTGGCGTGACCCACGCCTGGGGCGCCCACGGCCACGGCTTCTCAGGGGAGACTCATGGGGAGGGGGGGTAATCCGGGGAAGGAGGAGCAGCCCCTCATCTCTGCCCACCTGGCGGCCTGCCCTCCAAGGCCACGGCAATTCTGGTCAGGCCAGCACTTAGTGATGCCGTATTGGCCTGGATAGCCTGGGTGAGGGCCCTCACATCCTGCCCAACGTCTGTTGTAGTAGTCTGCAGTACGTTTAGGCAGTTTGTAAGAGCCAGGGAGTGGCAGCCCAGGTCCCCAAGCGTATCCTTTATGGAGGACAGGCTCTCCTCCATCCGCCCCAAAGTCTGGCTGACCTGTCCCAGATGGCGGGTCTGAAGGGCCTGGTCCCTTCTCAGATTGGCGGGCAGAATCCCAGCCACCCCCCTGGTCTTCTTTTTTTTTTTTTGAAATATGTTTTTATTAAGGAAGTTACATAACAGAGAAAACATAAAAAAAAACGGGACATAAAAGCATTTTCTGTGGAACATTGCTGTAGATTAACAGTGTATGTAGAGGTTCTCAGAGAGAACAAATAAGGGGGGAGGGTATAGGTTAAGTGGTCACGGGGTAGGTGAAATAGTAGTGCTTGCAAACAAAAAGGAACAACAAGAGAGGGGGGGGGGGTAGGGGAGGAGGGAGGGAGGGTAGGAGAGATGTCAATCCCGAGGGGGATCCTGGTATAGAAAAGACATTTTCTCAAAGTTCAACCATTCAGTAGAAGTGAAAGTATGCGACATAAAGGGATTCCATAAGTGATAGAAGCGGTTCTTGCTCCGTTCGTGGGTCAGGTCCGTGTTGAGCCTGTCCTTGTATAAGAGCTGCAACAGTTCCCTTTTAACTTGAGCAGTGGTTGGGCAGTCCGCTGATATCCACTTCTGGAGGATGGCTCTACGGGCTATCAAGAGGCATATCAGAGTCCAGTCCCTGCCCAGGGGGGTGGAGGGAGAGGACCAGGGGAGTAGTATGGGGTCCCAGTACCCAAATATAAGTAGTAACGGGTCCCTGGGTATGCGTAGCAGGGTGACATCGAAAATGTATTGGATGACTTGGTCCCAGAAACTGGCTATGAGGGAACAAGACCAGAACCTGTGAGCCAAGTTAGGTTTGGGTTGTTTACAGAGGGGGCATTCTGGGGTGGCATGGGCTCGGCTGAAGGGGATGTGGGCTCGGTGAACAATCTTAATCTGCGTCTCTCTCCATATTTCGTTAGGGATAAGTCTGTGGATGGTGGTGAGGCCATGCAGGAGCTTCTCCACCAGGTCAGGGTCAGGGAAGTCTTTCGACCAGTTGGCCGCCGAGGTTGAGGCCAGGGGGGGGATGTTGTGCTGGAGGAGGGGATGGTAAATGTCTGAGATTTTGTATGAGGCCCGGGAAATAAGGGTGTCGGTAAGGGAGCTCTGGAACCTTTTTCTGTCATCTCGACAGGCGTTTTTCAGGAAACTAATGCATTGAATATACTGGAATACATGTGACGAAGGGAGAGAAAATTTGTCTGCCAGGGCTCTAAAACCTAAGGGGCGGCCTGAAAGGGGGTCACATAAAGAATAAAAGGATTTGATACCCTTACCCTCCCAGTCGAGGTAGGGCTGGTTATCTAAGCCTGGTAGGAAGCTCGGGTTGCCCAGGATAGGGAGGTATCGTGAGATAGAGGAGGGGACATTGAGGGCCTTCCTGACCTCTCTCCAGGCGATGACTGTATCCCGGAGAAGGAGATTGTGTTGGAGGGGAGGGGGGGCAGATTTCCAATGGCAATGGAGAAGGGCCGTGAGCGAGAAGGGGCGGACCATCGCCGATTCGAGGGGGTAGTTCGAGCACCTGGAGGACTGGGTTATCCAATCCAAGCCTGTTCTCAATAGACATGCCAAGTTATATAGCCTGATGTTGGGAAGGGCAATGCCCCCCTCTCGCCTGGGAAGATGCAGCTTGGTAAATGCTATGCGCGCCCTCTTGCCACGCCAGAGGAACTTGGAAATGGCAGAGTTAATGGATTTAATGTCTTGTGGTTTGTGGCGCAAGAGTAAAGGGATGGTTTGTAGTGGGTACAGTAGGCGTGCAAAACTAACCATCTTGACAAGGTGGCATCTTCCAGTAGCGAGAGAGGCAGGTCCATCCAGTTGGTCAGTTCTTGGGATATTTTGGTGAGCAGGGGGGGGTAGTTGAGGTGGTATAGGGAGGAGGGTAGTTTGCCTATTTTTATCCCCAGGTAAGTGATATGTGACTTTGCAACGGCGAATAAGGAGTTTTGGGACCAGGAGGGGATAGATAGGGAGCCTATTGGGAGTATTTCGCTCTTGCTATAATTGATACGTAACCCTGAACATTGCCTGAATTCGTCAAAGGTGGTCTTGATAGTGGACATGTCGAGTGAGGGGCTGGATGTGAAGATAAGGACATCGTCTGCAAATAGTGACGTGCGAAGGTCGTGGCCTCCGACATGGATGCCATGTAGGGGGGCGATCTGGGTTAGGTGGCGGGAGAGGGGTTCAAGTGCTATGTTGAAAAGGAGCGGGGAGAGTGGACAGCCTTGCCTCGTGCCTTTGTGCAGCCTGAACTCCTCAGAGAGGAGGCCCGCCGCGACCACTCTCGCGGCAGGGGCAGTGTACATTGATTCTATGAGGTGCGTGAAGGGCCCGAGAAGCCCATTTTGGACATGACCATGGAGAGCCATTCGAAACTAACGTTATCGAAAGCCTTCTCCGCGTCTAGGGTGATGATGGCGTGGTCTCCTGCCGGGTCATTTTTTGCGTGTTCGAGAGCTAGCATCACCTTCCTGATATTCATGGTGGCCGTCCTACCCTTAACAAAGCCCGACTGTGCGGGGTGAATCAGGGAGGGTATAATGGATGCCAATCTAGTGGCTGCTATCTTGGAGAGGATTTTAACGTCAAGGTTAAGAAGCGAGATGGGCCTATAAGAGCCAGGTTCTAGGGGGTCCTTGCCCTTCTTCTCTAGGAGTTTTACTATGGCCTGATTGCCCGTTGGAAGATAGGACCCACCCGACCATATGTGTGTGTAGACGTTGTGGAGAGGGGGGACACAGTCGAGCTAAAGGACTTGTAAAATTCTCCGGTGAAGCCGTCTGGGCCTGGGGCTTTGGAGGGGGAAAGCTGTTTGATTACGGATTGGACCTCCAGGACAGAGATAGGGGCATTGAGGGCTTCGAGCTGGGTGGGGGTTACCTGGTCCAGGGAGATACGTCGTAGGAAATTGAGGGCTGTCGGTTTATCGATAGGGTCTGAGGCATACAGGAGGAGTAGAATTGGCGCATAGTATTATTGATACCTTTTGGGGTGTAGTGTATGGAACCCGACGGGTCCCTGAGGGACATGATATGCGTCGGGCGGTTGGGTCCTTTACTTAATCTGGAAAGGAGTCTACCTGCTTTGTTACCAAACTTGTGGAGGGAGGCGTCTAGATGCGCTTTTTGGGTACGTTCGAGGGTGGCTGCCCAGCTATCAAAGGCCTGCTTGGCAGCGAACCAGGCGTTACGGTTGCTGGGGGAGTCATCAGTATAGAGGACCCGCTGGGCCTGATGCAGTGTTGCGCTGGCCTGTTTGTAGCGTCTAAGGGTGTGTTTTTTTGAATGTGGCGGCGTAGGCGATTATGCAGCCCCTGAGGAACGCTTTGCCCGCTTCCCAGAAAAGGTTAGGGTTGTCAGCGTGTAACGCGTTATCCGATGCGTATCCCAACCAGGCTTTTTCTAGATGCTGGTGAAAATCGGAGTTATTGTGAAGATAGGAGGGGAACCGCCAGATTCTGGGGTTAGAGGCTAAGTCAGGGTCCTCAAGGGTGGTCGAGACCGGGCATGGTCCGAGATTGCGATGTCGTGTATGTCGGCTTCCGAGATCAGTGGGAGGAGAGAGTCAGAACAGAAAAGATAGTCCAGTCTCGTGAAGACTTTATGAGGGTGGGAATAAAATGAGAATTCTCTGTCAGCAGGGTGTTTTAGTCGCCATAGATCGTGGAGGTGCAGTGAATCGACCGTCGACGCCAATAATGTCTGGGTGAGAGGAGTCAGAGGAGGACGAGATTGTCTGGTAGAGGACCTGTCATCTATCGGGTGCATGATGGAATTGAAATCCCCGCCTATCAGGTGTGGGCAGGCTGGGTCTCTAAGCGCCCAGGAGGTGAGGTCGCTAAAGAAGGCACTTGTGGGGCTGTTAGGAGCATATACATTAGTGATGATTACCACCCTGGATCCCAGTTGAATACGGGCCGAGGTGAATCGCCCCTCGGAGTCCGAATCTGAGGACAGAATCTTGCAGGGAAGGTTTTTGTTAATAAGGATTATTACCCCAGCTTTCCGACCACTTGAGTCAGAACCGAGGACTGTGCCTACCCAGAGTTTCCGCAGCCGCGGGAAGTCGGGGGTGGACAGATGGGTTTCCTGAAGGAGGGCGATGTCGGTCTTGAGCCTTTTAAGGTGGCGCAGAACTTTCATCCTCTTATTGGGGGAGCGGAGCCCTTTGACATTCCAGGAGACTATTCTCATGTTGGGAAGACTAACAATGGGGTGTGAGCAGGACGTGGAGGCGAGGAGAATGGGAGCATGGAGCATTGTAGAAGTGGGGTGCAAGGACAGCAGGTGTTGTGGTGGTTTGCTGTGAGAGAGAGCGGGGGTGGTAACGGATCCCTAAAAATGGGCGGAGGGTTGAGAACCAGGGAGGGGGAGATGGGGGGAGGGTGATGGGGGCAAACAAGGTGAACAACAACATTTGGGAACTTCACTTTTTTCCGCATGGAGCCACTGAATAGGCCAGCTCCCAACGCAGGGCTCTCAATGCAGCACTTCACCCGCCGCGTCCGATGGGGGGGTGTAAGCAGCAGGAGCAATGCGTGAGGGGGGGGGAGGAGTTAGACAGGTTCCTTGCGGAAGAATGGAAAGGCCTACACATGATATATAAACGTATAGGATAACATAATATTAAGGCACAAGTGGAGCTAAGACAACTATTACCGATTGTGCAAGAGAACATAAAACAATGTGAAAACAAAACAGTGTGAAATAAAATGGCATTTAGGAGCATAAGAGAAAAGAAAAGGAGACAGACTGGCATAACAGCAAAATTGCATTAGGCCTACCGTGGTCCCCCGGGTGAAGGGGGAGGCACGCTAAAGGAGAGGGGCCCAGGAGTGGTCCTGGACGGTTAATGAGCAGCAGAACTGCATCGGGATGGTGTGACCGTCTAGAAGAAAAAAAAAGAGAAGGTCCAAGAAAAAAAAGTTCAAAAGGATGAGGTGAGTTGACGGTAGGATCCAGATGCCTTGAATCTTTTAGGAGAGTCCTTGCGTGGGCTTCCGTGTTCTAGGGCCCGGTTGGAAGGTGCCACTCTGGGAGACTGGTTGTGGTGGGGGCTAGAGCGGAGGGATCTCAGGAAGGCCTCAGCTTCGGATGGGTCATGGAAGGAGAGCTGATCTCCGTTGGGTGCTCTGAGTCGAAGCACGGCCGGGAAAGCCAGTGTAAACTTGATTTGCATTCGGTGGAGCTCCGTGCAGGTCTGCTGGAAAGCCTTCCTCCTCTTGGAGACGTCCACGGAGTAGTCCGCAAAGATCAGGATATTCATGCCGTCTATCTGGAGGGTCCTGGACTGCCTGAACTTCTGCAGGATGAGGGATTTTTCTGAATAGTTGAGATATTTGGCGATGACAGGGCGAGGTGACTTGCGATCAGAGTTGAAAAGGCCCATGCGGTGGGCGCGCTCAACAGTGCAGGGGCCCGGCAGGCCCAGGGTCTCGGGGATGCGTCTGGAGCAGAGATCTGAAATGCTTGAGGTTGCAGCGATTCAGGGACGCCAATAAAGCGCAGATTGCTCCTCCTGGATCTGTTCTCAAGGTCTCAGTTTGTCTAGTATATACTTGTTCGTCTTGTCTTGCGCATGTTCAAAGGATTGGGCCTGGTAAAGATCCTCTTCTATATGTCCGATGCGATTCTCAGCCTCATTCAGCCTGGATGCATGCTCCCCTAGTTGAGCCTGGATTTTCTGTATCCCTGCATTGATGGCTTTTTCCACCGAGGTCGCTATCATGGGGATAATAGAGCAGCCACGGCCTGGGCCATCAGCTCTATGTTGTGCATATCCCCCGCCTGTGGGGGAGGTGAGGGGATGTGAACAGTCTGAGGGGCTGGTGTTGCACTCACCTCCATTGCAGGTGTCGGATCCACGATCGGATCTACGATCGAATCCGTGTAGGCCAAAGCCGGGGCCTCGATTTGCGGCTGTCCCGTTCGCGCCGCAGCGGCGGCGTACGACCGCGCGCCGCTTTTTTCCAGGTATTTGTCCATCCTCGGGTGGAGGGGGGGGATGGCGGATGGTTAGCCCAGGGGTCGGCAGCGGGTTTGCTGGCTTTTATAGGCCGATTTGGGAGCCTGTGTGCGGGAGCTGAAGGAGTGCACAGCTACTCCATGCGGCGCCGGAACCGGAAGTGGCCCCCTGGTCTTCTGGGACGACTTTCTGCCTCCAGCTGATGCTTGTGGCCAGGGAGAAGGGGAGGCCCTTGGGAGGGGAGCCCTGTTGGGGGAGGAGTGGGAGGGGCTAGCCCTTATGGAGGGCTGGCTGCTGCCAGCCAGAGAGGAAGACTCCTCCAAAAACAGCAATCCACTGGTTGACATGACATCCTCCTCCTCCTCAAACTCCTCCTCCTCCGAGGACTCTGGCCTTGTCGGGGGGGGCCTCATCAGGCTGGTGTCCCGGGGATGGTGCAGTCAGGCCAGATGGCCCAGCACCCTCCTGCACATCTGTGGATGGCACAAAACATTCACAGGTTGGAGGATCCACACACTTGCCACATATTCCTTTCCCCCCCTCCCCCACACATGCTACACACCAGATAGGAAAAAAAAACCTTACCTGGCATCACGGCTTCATGACTGGAGTCATAGCCAGGCAGGCCCTCCACTTGTTGCCTATTAAAGGTCTGGGCCACCGCATGCTCCTCCACTGTCAGCCTAACAGGGCATGGTGGGCCCCCTCCATGGGCTGCATTTACCTGGTCAGTAATGTTCTGCAAAATCTCCTTCTTCCTGGCCGGGGTGGTGTTGGCACTCTCCGGGCCGTAGAGCAAACACCCATATTGGGTAAAGGCCCGGGCAAAATTTGTTTCTCCCCCAAAGAAAAATTGCTCTTCCGCTTCCTCTCAGTCATACTCATACAAAAACTCTCTCCCAAACAATCAGCAAAAATCACTCACAAAAACAAGCAGGAAAAATCAAGCAACAAAACAAACAAACAAACAAAATCTATCAAACAAAAAGTCTCACAAGCTGTCACCAAAAAACACTATCAAATATATTCTACAAAACACTAGATCAAACAGTCAACAAATATCACAAAGACAAGTCACAACGCAACAAACAACAGAACAAAAGCACCTTGCTGTATAGGAAGGGATACAAAGGGATGTACTTTTGCAAAGCAAGTGCGTTTGTGTCTGTCTATTTATGCTGTCTGCGTAGTTCACTAAGTTGCCCGGGTCCACTTCCAATTTCACTGATTGCGCCGTCTCCGAGTTGTGAGCATACGCACAGAGGTGCTGACCATGATCTGCTTCATGTGCGCATGCGCGAGCCGGCCGGCCCTTCATTTGCATGGGGTCACGGCTCATTTCAATGTAACACACCCACGTCCTTCCCAATTTGAATTACTCCGCCTTACGCCTCAGAATTAACGTTGCTCAGGCGCTAATTTCTGCGCAAATACTACGAGGATACGGTGATTGCGCCTCTACATTGCGCCGGTCTAACGTAAAGGAGGTGCGCTACGCTGGTCAAAAAATGCGCCAATGTACGCGAATCTGGCCCCATGTTCTCTATCTAAATCTGTTGGAATTTCTGATGGAAAAGGTCAAATGGGGAATACACACGATCGTAATATCCGATGAAAAGTTACCATTGGACTTTTACCATCGGAAAATCCGACCGTGTGTACGCGGCATAAGTAACCAATTATCAGAAAATTTATAAAATTAATTACGTCCCTTTGTTAAACGAGATTAAACTGGAATTAAAAAAAACAATAAATAAGCCCATCTCATGGTTTGGACGCATAAATATGCTAAAAATGATAATAATACCAAAAATACTCTATAAATTCCTGTTATTACCAATAGTGGTCCCCCAACAATTTCTAAGAATCTTGAACTCGTTATTAACAAACTATGTGTGGAAAAAAAAAAAGCACAGAATCTCACTTTCCATTTTAAAACAAGAAAAACAACAGGGGGGTGTAGCGGTCCCAGACATTAAAAATTATTACCAGGCGGAGGTTCTCTCAAGGGCAGTGGAGTGGGCTAGGGATAGAAAGTGCAAAAGATGGGTTCAAATCGAAAAAGCCCAAGCACAGACACAACTGGGTAACATCATCTGGATCCCCCCCCAACACAGAGCACTTGATTATAATACTTTTGATTTGACTCGAGACACTATAAGAATGTGGGATAGGGTACAGACACAATTAGGAAGTAAATATAACTCCCCACTTATGAAATTAAAGGAAAATTTGTATTTTTCACCAGGGGAAAAAAAAATAGGAGGTAATTGGATAAGAAACGGGGATGCACATTTAGCGGACATAATTAAAGACGGCGATATAATGCCCTATGAAGAACTAAGGATTAAAACTGATATTTGGAATCTAAACTGGTGGCATTATTCGCAGCTCAAGCATTTTGTCCGACACCTCCCCCGCCCTATACGGACGGAGGCGGAGTTGACATCACTGGAGAAGGTTTGTAAATCAACAAAATCTAAAGGCACGATCACAAAACTATATAGGATTCTTATAAAAATAGGAGCACGTAATGAAGCACCCTTTATAGAAAAATGGGAAAGGGAGCTGGGAATACTCAGAGGGACCCACACCTATCAGAGAATCATGCACTGGACGCACTCTTCTGCAATTGATATATGCACGGCCGAGACAAACTATAAATGTATCTCGGGCTGGTACACCACACCAAACAAAACCAGTAAGTACAAGGAGGGACAGTCTGCTAAGTGCTGGCGCGGGTGCCCAGATAAAGGTACAATGGCACATCTATGGTGGGCATGCCCGAAAATCCAAAAATACTGGGATACCATACTTAGCTTAATAAAAGAAATTATGGGCAAGGAGCTCAAGAAGGACCCCTGGGGGGTACTCTTCCATTGCGGTCATGAAAGTCCCAAAAGATATAAGCAATCTCTCCTCCCACATTTGCTGAATGCAGCAAAAAGACTTATTCCTATTAAGTGGCAAGGTGTGGGATTGGATGAACGCAGTGGAAGAAACACATAGGATGGAGAAGCTAAAAGTGACATATTTAGAAACAATGGGGGACACTATGGAAAAATGGGATAAGTGGATAGAGTATAAGAAAACCTGGAGTTACGCAGAGAAACTGAGGACCCGTTAGTCTACTGGGAAACTTAGTCTAAACCGAATTTATATATCAAGGTATGCCAGAAAAGGCTGATTATCCTAGCCATAAACCTTCTCTTTCTTTTTGTTTATCTTCTAATAAGATCTGCGATCTTTATTCCTTAAGATACTAGAGGAGCTTAGAAAGGAGAGGATATATGGTAAAGGGGCCCACTCCAATAAATGTCAGTCACTCAGCAGACTTGTCTGTCTTCACCATCATTTTGACATTTTTTTCTACTAGATAGATTTTATTCACCTCTCTATATGTTTAGGAGAAAAGCAAAGCTTTGTTCTACCTGACCTAGATAATAAATTGAATGTCGTGCAGTTATAATATTCAGCATCTGTATTTGTCAAATGAATATAATATTACTGGCTAATTTCCCCACAGTATGATCACTTTTCTGGTTATAATTGCATAATCTTGATTATGTCAAACTGAAGCCTTTTGGAAAAAAAAAATACTGCTTTCAATCTAGACAGCTCATTACAGTTCTCCCCACTATAATGAGAATCCTTAATGTCTCTGTGATACAGCCCATTACAACCTGCGAAGGGAACCACATGGGGAAAATTCATTTTGTCAAACAGCCACACACTGCTGTAACCTATTCTTTGGCGAGGATCGTGAAAAGCTCTCGTGTTAAATAATTTTTGGTGAATACATGGCTGGGATAATTACATAGAATTTTTACATTACGCTGGAGTTGATAATTAGCACCTTTTTAAATGAAGGAGATGAAGAGTGAGAAAACTGAAACATTATAAAAAATAAAAAATGAAATCAGTGTGTTTGGGTTTGTTAATGTCAGAGTAGCCAAGATATTAAAGTCTGTATTGAGAACTTTGAAGCCCAATTTCAGTCTGTGTGCTTCTTGAATAGACAGCCCTTTATTTTTGGTCCCTATTGGCTGTATTCTTTGCTTTTTGCGTTTTAATGTTCACCTTTTCTGATATCTTCAGGCCAGTCACATAATGCCACAGGGTCGTCTTCTTCTTTTTCTTCGCCTCTTTTCTGACCTGGGAGGTTCTCATTGGTGCAGAGAGCAGGGCTGAAGTGATGGCATCGTTCCCAGTCTCTGTGCCAATACAATGAAGGGAAAGGGCAATGACATCCTCCACTCACAGCATGTGATCAATCTTCCTTGTTGGGTAATATTCAAGTTATTTAACCGGGAAGATGGACATACTGTGGCATCTAGGGACAACTCCGGCTTGAAGGTGGGTATTACAGTCTAATTTTTGTCTGATTTTTGTCTGATTCTAGAGATCCCAGAAGTTGCAAAAAAAAAAAAGCAAGCTACCCATGAGAAGAAAACACATGTATTGTCCATATTAACATACAAAAAACATACAATAAGTGTATACAAGAAAAAAATACAAAATAAACTAACTTTTAAGTAAGTAGCAATGGAATCCATTGAGCAGCATGGCCAAGGGAGTGATCACTGTCAGCCATGCCGGTAGAGTGACCAAATGATATATCCCCACACATTAAAGGGGTTGTAAAGTTTCATTTTTTTATTTTCTAAATAGGTTCCTTTAAGTTAGTGCATTGTTGGTTCACTTACCTTTTCCTTCAATTTCCCTTCTAAATGTTTTTTTTCTTTTTCTGAATTTCTCACTTCCTGTTTCTCCTCAGTAAGCTTTCCACCATCATCCTAGCGGTGTTTAGTCAGTCAGAACAGCTTACTGAAGAGGAACAGGAAGTGAGAAATTCAGACAAAGAAAACAAAAAAACAAAAACATTTAGAAGGGAAATCGAAGGAAACGGTAAGTGAAGCAACAATGCACTAGCTTAAAGGAACCTATTTAGAAAATAAAAAACAAACCTTTACAACCCCTTTAAGGTGAGACTCCTGGTGGAGCTCATGTCACCAAATACAAGCAGTCTACTGGCCACACCTACCGCCCAACAGCACGTCTACTTAGGAAGGCAACATAAACCCTCTCCTGTGAAACCCCTGCTGTGCATGCGCCAAGTGGCAAAACACAGCCAAAATGGCAATAGTGACATCACATACATTTGCAACTGTGGCCATCTTGTAACCTGGCTTGTGTTCCAAGAGGCCAGAAGAGAAAGACCCGGATGCAAAGAAAAAACCCTCAATTCAAAACACAAGGGGGGTTCCCCAGACAGCAATCCTCCCCAATAGAAAATCTACCTCATACTCCCAAATCCAAAATAAATAAATAATGAAATGGTCATTTTGAGTGATGTCACAGGACATATCTTATCTTGCTGTGCTGTTTGCTGTCCATCTATATGTTGTAAGTAGTTGTATTTGTTTAACTTTGATATGGGGTCCTCTGTACACATGGATTTATCAATTGGTTCTTCTTTTACATCCATTCAATTTCATATTTAACCACTTAATAACCAGCCAGTGCAATTATACTCCGGCAAATTGGCTCCCCTGGGCGAATCGCCGTAACAGTACGTTGGTGGATTTAAAAGCTGTAGGGGATGTGCGTGGCACAACGCCAGAGCCTATGCGCGTGGCTGGCGGGCACGATGCACGCCGGCCACCGCAATCGCTCCTCAATGAGACAGAACAAAGAAAATATACAGATCTCCGTTTTGTCAGGGGAGAAAAGACAGATCTCCTGTACCTATTGTTTAGGAACAGCGATCAGTCTCCTCCCCCAGGCAGTCCTATTCTCCCACAGTTAGAAACACTCCCTAGGTAACACAGTTATCCCTTTGATCACTCCCTAATGTTAATCGCTTCCCTGCCAGTGACATTTATACAGTAATCAGTGGCTATTTTTAGCTCTGATCGCTGTATAAATGGCAATGGTCCCCAAAAAGTGTCAAAAGATATCCGATCTGTCTAATACAATGTCGCAGTCCCGCTAAAAATCACAGATCACCTCCATTACCAGTAAAAAATGATATACCATATTTGCCGGCGTATAAGATGACTGGGCGTATAAGACGACCCCCAATTTTTCCAGGAAATATTTTGGTTTTGGGATATACTTGCTGAGGGGTAGCAAGAACAACCGCTGACAGGAACAACAACTGACAGAAACAGGCTTTTTTTCAAATCTCACTGTGCCATTACATTACATGCCCCACTGTGCCAATACATTACATGCCCCACTGTGCCATTACATTACTTGCCCCCACTGTGCCATTACATTACTTGCCCCCACTGTGCCATCACTTGCTCCCCCTGTGCCGGCCAAGACGATCTTCCTACCTTATTTCTGGCTTCCAGGCTGCGGGCATCCATAAATCAAAAGCCGCGCTTCTCCTCAGACTGTTCCGCCTACACAAATTTTCCCAGCAGGGCCTCTGTTCAGTGTTCCGCCTATCACGGATGTCCTCTCTTCCGAGGATGATCGTGCCCGCAGCCTGACCGGAGTCAGATCCGGCGTGTAAGACGACCCCTGACTTTGGATGCATTTTTTTGCCTCCGAAAATGTTGTCTTATACGCCGGAAAATACGGTATGTATAATAAAAATATATAAGGGCCAAATCGCCAAAAAACAGTGATGCAGATACTAAAAGGTAATGATAATAATAATAATAACTTTGTGAAAATGTCATGGATAGGAAAGATTATTACATGACTGGAGCAGCTGCAGTGTAAATTGATTCAAACAATTGATAAACAACTGATAAATAATAAAGAATAAACCGTGCTAAATGCTACATACAACAAAGTTATTAATGAAACACTAAATTAAATTAAAAAAAAAAAAACACAAAAAACACACAAAAAAAACAACAATTGCTGGAAAAAGTCCCCAGTGAAAAAAGTGCTTGTGCTGTTGGAAGGTCTCATACACAGTGCTGTGACTTGAAATATGGATGAAAAATGCGGTGCTCCTTATGTGCTTAAATAGGGTGCCCCCCAGTAGATGTGCACTTACCCTTGGGATTGGACCAACTATTGCTAGTTAGGTCAAATGCGTTTGTGGGGCGACCCATGTAGGTATCCTCTGGACCGGTGGTTGGATATGGTAAATAATCCTCATGTGGATAGATATAATAGAAAAAGCCTCATTAAAAAACTTTATTCCAAAAGATTAAAAGAAGGTTTTCAACTCACATGTTAGAGTGCCTGATTTCCTGGCACCCGGAGTGAACAGCAGGTAAACATGTGATCAGTGAAAACTGCCCAATCAATACATGTAGCTGCTGTCGCGGTGAGGGCTCGATTTCCTGGTTTGGACGTCTAGGCGGAAGTGTGTTACGATCATGTGACTCAACCTCTATGCATTTCGGCCTATCAGATTGGCCGTCTTCAGGAAGTTGCAACTTCTTCCGATCCTTAAGTGGTTAAAGTGGTTGTAACCCTAAAAAGAAAAAAAAAAAGCTTCTGTTCATTTAAAATACCAGGTTGATCTTGCCTGTTTCTTTGTTCCCCCATGTGTTCTGACCGTGGTAATAATGGCTGCTGATCCATGATACTGTGGTCTGTTTACGTGCCTCCATCACCACGATCCCTCTTCCTCTCCCTGCCTGTCATTTTCTAGTCTGTGTGTGAAAGCCGATCTCCAAACCTGACCCACCCCTCCTCTCCCCTCTTGCTGTTATTTACTTGTGGCTGTAAAGTCATATATATATAAAAAAACGGCATCCTCTCTGTTGTAGCAGTGTGGTCACGTGACCTTTCTCTGCTGGCTGGCATACATTAGAGGGGAATCTCAGCCCCTCCCGCTGCTCTCCTTAGATCAAGGAAGGAAAGTGGAGGGAGGTCACGTGACTGCACAACGGTAGTGACGTTGCCGCATTCGGTCTATCCGACGGAATTCCCACGATGCACACAGGGCGCACAAGTGATGACGCAGTGTCTCTGTTTACCCTGTCACATCATCTCTGTTAGTTGCGCACCGGGTCATCACGTAGACGCAGACGTCCATGACGCCTGGAACACAGGCGTTCAAAAGGACGACAAGGATGGCAAATGGCGCCATTTCACCATCTCATCTTGAGAGCTGAAGGAGTAATATTTGCTGTGCAAATCGCTAATGCGGGGGGGGGGGGGTGGTGGAGACTTCCACATGCATGAAGCTGAAGGAGTTCCTATTTTGAAACTGCAGGCTGCTTGATAAATTGCTGTCTGGATCCCACTTTCTTGATACGTGGGTAAGTTGCCTTTGTATAATTTTTTCCAGCAATGTCTGGAGATCTTGCAACTTCAGCATTTTGAACAGTCTGTTTTTGTTTGTTTCATTTCTGGCACAGCATCCAATATACCACCAGTTTGTTTAAGAGCCATTTATTGGACCTAAGTATCCAGCTCTTCTATAGGAGACGGGGACGAGGATCCCACAGAGAAAATAGAGTGAGCCCCCACCACTGTCACCATGGGAAATTAATCATTTTGTTGACACTAAATGGAAACGCTTCTTTTTTTTATTTATTATAGACTGTGATACAACAATCTCCCTGATGAAGAATGTTTTGATGTAATAATTTGAAACGCGTTGGCTTATCCGCCTTTGCTGCCGCCAGTTGATCTGTTTTTTTTAAATTAATGACGGACAATGTCACTATATATAAAAAAGAGAGAGTGCAATCAGCGCAAAAATATAGAAGATCAAAATAATAAAATATACTAATAAGTGTAAGAATGAAAAATACTCAAAAAGTAGATTTCATATGGATGCAAGCTGAACACCAAAAAAGGACAATCACAAAATCCCTGAAGTAAATATATGAAGCAAAGCAGTGCAGCGCAAACCTAAGTTACATAATATTAAAATATGCTCATAACAGTGAACACATAAGTAGTTAATAACTGTGTGAAAATGAATAAAAAGAAAATCCAAAGTTGCAATGTGCAAACAAATTGAAAGAAAAAATCCTGTGATCAAGACAATCAGAGTATCTTCACCATGTGACTGGAAAACCAATGTTACAAATGTGATCCCTTCACCAGTGTAGATGGGTACTCTCACCTCACACAAAGACCCTTGTTTTACCAAAGGTCTAATAAGCTTAGATCAAATGGTAGGAAATCCAGATGGCTCAAAGCTGTATACTTTTCGGCTGTAAGACCCGGAGATAAGCGAGTATCCTCAGTGGCACCAACGGACCAGTATGCAAAGAAAAAAGCCCAAATCTAAGAGCTTCCATATAAAACCAGGTCTCTTTAATGAGTATAAAAATGTGCAGGGTACTCACATTTAAGTAGAAAATACAGGCATATAACACTATAACACAAACAGCTCGAATGAAGGTATGGGACATCAGCGAGTGACGTGGGATGGTTCCCGTAATGTCACTATATATACATATTTCTTAAAATTATATGTTTTTAAATATTCAAAACTTCCTATCATTGAATTTTCTAATAATGGAACTATCTATTTTGTGTACAATAAAAAAAAATTTTTTTTACTATTTATTTTGATTTTGTTGCCTAAAAAAATCCCATCATAGACTTCCAGACTTTCTAAGATCAGATCAGTTGTCGGTGGGTGTAAACAGATACATGTCCATTTACACCCACCCCTCCATAGAGGAGACTGGAGGGTCTCATTGGGTCTCATCTTGGTAAGCAGACTGGTTGGTTGAGCTGGTTTTGTCTTTCATGCATTTGCCCTTCCATGTGCCCCTTACTGTGAAGTTATAGGTGGGGACAGGGACCATCTCTTTGTTACTGGTGTAACACTGGACACCTTTGCTGCCATTGTGCTATGTGATGGGTGTCTAATGTGCCCCTGTGCCTTTAGGGAGGACTGAGGTACCTCCAGGCCCACCTATCCCTTATCTATCTATTAGAATGCATGTGCTTCCACTGAGGAGACACTCATAAATGTAGTTGTATTAGGACTTCCAGTAATACAGGGTGCGGTGAAGAGGCTTTGCAGCTTACGTATGTGTTTGCAAATGTGTGCAAAACCGCTGTTTTTAACGCAGACTGTTGGACAGGTTTATTCGGTTGGAAAGCAGACTGATTGGCAAGTTGAGTTGGGAATTTCCTCTAGTTGGGTCTCATCGGGTCCACCTGAAAAACTGACAGGTGGACCTGATTGTTCCGCAAGTGTGAAAAGGGCCTTAGAAGTTAAACGTCTTTGATTCACCAGGAATATATTTAGCTAATTTAAACCGAAAGTTCAACTGGATACTGGGATAAGCAAATATTGTCCAAATACAGGAGGTTTCTCCATTCTTGGTGAATCTTGGTGTATATTGTATATTACTTCCAGATCTGTGTAGTAATCCAGTGTAAAACAGTTCCTTTGTGCAGGAGCTTCCTGCAATAAAGACCGGTCACTGCTGCTCTCTCTCCTTGTTTAGTAGCAATTATGTTTAAACTCCTCCAATGGGGGTCAGTGGCATTCAAATATAACCCCCCTGCATTGGTGGTCAGTGGCAGTGAAATTTAACCCCCTCCATTGGTGGGCAGCAACATTGAAATGTAACTCACTTCACTGGTGGTCAGTGAGTACCTGCTCCTGTGTTGAATCCTCATTCCAGTATGAGGTCAGGCCAGGACTTCAGTTGCACTGTTAGGCGAAGAACACTCCACCAGATCAGTAGCATTGAGGTTGTTTTACTACAATTTCAGACACTGCGCTTAGACCCTGCCCTTAAGGGTCAGTATTTGGCACATTATAAATCCATTAAATCAATTAATCAATCAATGAAGAGTGCAAAATCTGGTGCAGCTGTGCATGGTATCCAATCAGCTTTTAACTTCAGCTTGTTCAATTAGGCCTTGACAATAAAACCTGGAAGCTGATTGGTTTCTTTTCAGAGCTTCACCAGATTTTTTACACTCTCCAGTTCTACTAAATCAATCCCAATGTGTCATGTGCTGGAACATAGAGACTGTTTTAGCACCTGTAACTCCACTGCTACACTGGCAATAAGCAGTACAGTACATTCTGCACAAAAAAAGCCCTGATGACCAGTGAAGCCCGAATTCTGATGAATTTACATAGAGAACATATTCTATTTTACTCCAATGGAATTCCATCGGAATTCCAATGTGAATTTTGTCGGACAAAGGTCCGATCGTGTATACAGGGCATAAGAGTGTTTGTATATCTAAAGCCATTTTTTTTTAAATCATTTTTGAGTATGAAATACTTAAAGTGTAAATAAAGACAACACTTTTTTGTTTTGAATAGCATGGGGAGGGATTAGAACCCCTGCCAGTTTATTGCTGATTTGCCTTATTGGGGAGATTCACCCCCTGTATTTGTCTTGTTTACCATTTTCATCAAAAGTAAAAAAGTAAAAGAAAATCTCAAATTTTGGGTCAACACCTGAACAGTAATGGAGGAGAAACTTTCCAATGAGAATACTAGTTCTGGTGACCCTCGTGTCACAGTGGGATTCTCTTATTTTGGAGGGATTTCCTCTTACTTCCTCTAATGGCTTTAGGACGGGAAGTGAAATTAAATCTCCCCATTGGACATAGATGGTTAAATGAAAAAAGAAAAAAAAAAGAAAAAGAAAAACTGACAGGTGTTATAACCTTCCCTTACTTTATCCAAAATGTAAAAAAAAAAGTTTTGTGTTTAGCTACACTTTAAAAATGCTTTTTTTTTTTTATCTGTGTCCCTTTACTTTCTCTCCTGAAGATGTAACAGGAAAATATGTAGAAAATGATAAAGATGTGTAAAAAAAAAAGGGAATTCACATACTGAATACTATAGTTATGGGTATTAAACCATACTTTTACTCAAATACAATATTTTCCCTGTTACAGGCCTTTAGCATATTGGCATTAGAAAAGAAAGGATAGACAGGTTCCACAACCATCATCCCTGTTACACGGTATTTGACCTTGCACACTAAGGCGGGTTGCCTAAGGCCAGGCTGTCACCTGCAGTTGTCAGTCCCAGTGGTAGCAGTACGTCAGGATGTAGCACAATGCTCTCTTCACGGTCACTTGGCTTAACCATAAGTGAAAATGATGCTGGAAGAAAAGAGGCTACTGATACACAGGACTATGAGACTTTCTTTGCATCATGCAAAATTATTTAACACTCTGTTGTATGCTAACCTGCATTCTTTTTTTCCTATAGAGGACAAATTTAGTTGTTTTTTATTTCTGCAATCTGTCAAATTTGTTATTTACAGTTCCATTAAACATGGTATGATGGAAAAGTAAGATACTGATTTGAAAAAGAAATAATTTATATCATGAAATATGCTTACCGTATTTATCGGCGTATAACGCACACTTTTTCCCCCTTAAAATCAGGGGAAAATTGTGGGTGCACGTTATACGCCAATCCGCGCTGTCTGAGAGCCGCCGCCGACATATACCGAGCGCAGTACACTCGGCTAGGCTCGACCATGCTTGGCTCTGCTCGCAGTCATGCCCTGTCCCGACTCCTAGCCTTTATGCGAGAGGAGCCGAGCCTAGCCGAGTGTACCCGAGTGTACTGCGCTCGGTATTTGACGGCGGCGGCGCTCAGAGACAGCGCTGGAGAAACGGGGAGGACTCCACCAAGGCCGCAGACGGACGCCGGAACAGACAAGGCCACTAGGCAAGACACCGACGAGGGGCATTCAAACTGTAAGTATTTCTTTCTTTCCTTAGAATTACCTTCTAGGTTTGGGGTGCGCGTTATACGCCGGTGCGTGCTTTACCCCGATAAATACGGTAATTAATTTGCCTCTTGTATCCAAAATGAAATATATCAACGTTAGAACGCATCTAAAACGTGCTATACCCTCCTTAACCTCCTTGGTGGTATTCCCTGACTCAGGGTAAGATTTCAATACCAAAAGCGATATCCTTGAGCCTGACTCGGGGCCGCCTCGCAGCATCCACAGGCACAAGTTACTTACCTTGTCCCTGGATCCTGCGATGCATCCCTGCTGTGTGAGCAAGCGGCGTCCTCGCTGGATTCACACAGTGCTTGTGTGCCGCCAATCTTCGTTCCCTGCAACGTTACGACGCACGGGGGCGGAGAACAGCACCAAGTTCAAAAAAGTAAATAAACACATCACATACAGTATACTGTAATCTTACAGATTACAGTACTGTATGTAAATAAATGTAAATAAATACACACCCCCTTTGTCCCTAGTGGTCTGCCCAGTGTTCTGCATGTACTTTATAAAACAAAAACTGTTCTTTCTGCCTGCAAACTGTAGATTGTCCATAGCAACCAAAAGTGTCCCTTTATGTCAAAAGTGATTTTAAAGCAGCTAGAAAACAGCGATAATAAATTATAATCACTTGCAGAATTGAGCGATAGCGATTTGTGGGGAAATTCGTCATAAAAAAATAAAAGTAATGACAGCGACAATTCTGCAACTGAGCAAATTTCAGTGTTTTTGATTTGATTACATTATTGAATAATTTTTATTATAATTACATTATTATTTGTTATAATTATTTATACTTATTTTTTAAAATTAATTTATGATTTTGTTTTTCAAACTTTATCATACCCGGGATGTCTACTAGACTCTTGTTTGGACAGATTTAAGTGAGTTATTCCTAAGAATTACAGGTCTACAATGTAAAACAACAAATTTTCATGCAAAATAATTGTACCGCTTTCAGCACCTAAAACCAGAAAGAATCATACCGCCAGGGAGGTTAATAGAATTTTCTTGAGTATAAAAACAAAGAGTTCCTACATTTAAAATATTTTTTTAAACATTCAAAGTTTATTGTGTCACACAAAATAGAACAATGTAAATCACAAATGTCAGAAATGTACAGCTGCTCGCAGAGCAATATTATTAGTAGAAACATAACAAGGCAAGCAGTACAATATACCTGAAAATACATAAACGGAGGGGAAAGAGAAAATGCCCCATGTTAATTGACGTCAAGCCAGGTACAAACAGCGTACTAAGCATAGAGGCCCGCCTTATATCTACAACAGCCTTCTATTGGCCGGTCTGAGCAGGCCATCTGCAGACCATACCGTTCATCAATAGCGCAGTAATGCATAATCACTAAATGGCCAATATAGGCTAATTCTCCAAGCAGCTTTCATTAAGTATCAGGATTTAAACCAGAAACAGAAAAGAGAAAGACATAGAAAAGATCTAGAGTAGAAAGACATGGTAACAGTCAATGTAGTATGCATGGGCCTACACCCAAAACACCTCTCACAAGAGTCCTAAATAGGCGCCTGTGTCAGGTTCTCCGAGTATGCAGAAGAATATCTAAACTCCACCCATGGTTGCCACATCTCCTTAGATTTTGTCCACCTGATCGGTCGACTGGGCCAGGGTTTCTTCCATGGCATAAATGTCCGAAATTTTCCTGAGCCACTCAGCAATGGATGGAACCCTCAGAGATTTCCAGTACAGAGGGACTAGGGATTTAGCTGCGTTCAGTAAATGTCTCGTCAGGGAGCTTTTATACCTCTTCAATGAGGTGTTTGTGACATGAAGTAAGCAAGAAGCCGCATCCAGGTCAATACTCGTATCAGTAATTGGTTTGGTCAACCGAATGACCTTATCCCAAAACGGTACAATGGATGGGAACTGCCACCAAATGTGAACTAGTGATCCCTTTCCGGTTCCACACCTCCAACATTCGTCTGGGATTTGAGGGTTCCATCCATGCATTTTAGTCGGGGTATTGTACCAGTGGGTCATGATTTTGTAAGCCGTTTCTTGCATTGCAGTACTTATTGAACATTTATGAATCATAATACATAATAATAGCGTACTTCCATTGTTTAGGGGTGATCTCAATACGCAGCTCCTTTGACCATCTCGCTCTGAGTGCCTCCATGCTCCTCGTTCTGCAGCCATAAGTAGGCCATAGAGTTAGATTTTACACAGCGTGAACCCTCAAGACAGATTGACTCCAAGGCTGTAAGGGGCCTACTGCATGCCTCCCTCCTAGAGCCCCCGCCTAGATAACTACGCAATTGAAAGTATGCCCAAAGGGGCAGCTGTGGGACATTCGCATCCCTCTTAAGAGTGGTCCAGTCCCTAAGTACCCCATCTTTGAAGCAACCTCTCGCCAGAAGAGACCGTGAGTCTACAGACGATCTGAAGTGCGGGTTATTCAGGCCCGATGCGAAACCTGGGTTATTCCTTAGAGGAGTTAGTGGACCTGGCTGTGAAGTAATTGCAGGGATCTTAGCAAGCTTGTGTATAACTTCCAAGGTGGTGCCCGTAACAGGGTGGGATTTCAGTTCTGGTGGGTAATCATTCCACAAAATCCATGGGGCGAACTGGAGGGGAAGCGGGCAGAGTTCCGCTTCCAGTGACACCCAGTCTTTCAGAGAGCCGTGGCAGTGCCAATCAATGACCCTGGTCAAATGAGTAGCCCTATAATATGACATAAAGTCAGGTAAGCCCATCCCCCCTCGGTCTTTAGGTTTCAGCATCAAAGAGTATTTGATTCTGGGTCTTTGCGAGTTCCATAGAAACTTCAGTAGTATAGATTTCAGTGAAGCGAAAAAGGCTCGCGGAATTCTAAGGGGCAGAGTATGGAAAAGATAGAGCAGACGGGGAAGAAGTACCATCTTAATGATGGCTGTACGTCCGAACCAGGAAAAACGCCCGGATCTCCATTTCTCCAGATCCACCTCCGCATTTTTAAGGAACTGGGGGAAGTTTCGTCTATATGTGTCTGCCAGGTTGGGTGTTAGCCAGACTCCCAGGTACTTTAAAGATCTAGTTTCCCACCTGAAGGAGGACGATGCCCTCACTTGGGACAAGACATTATCCGGCAACGAGACATTCAGGGCTTCAGACTTGGCATAGTTGATTTTGAGGTTAGAAACATAACCATATATAGCGAACTCCTTCAGCAAGACTGGCAGAGATGTCACAGGGTTGGTGAGAAAAAAGAGAAGGTCATCCGCGTAAGCGGCGACCTTATATTCATTGTTCAAAATCTTGAAGCCCCGAATGTCTGCAATATTCCTGACCATCCTAATGAAAGGTTCCAGAGATAGTATGAACAGAAGGGGAGATAACGAAAACCACTGCCTGGTGCCATTCGCAATCGAGACCTTCTCCGATAGGGAGCCATTTATCTTCAATTTAGCCGAGGGGCTTTGGTACAACGCCGAGATCCTGGCCATCATGTGGGGACCTAGACCCACCTTAGTGCATACGGCCAGCATGTAGTCCCACGCGGCATGATCGAAGGCCTTCTCTGCATCTGTGGACAGGAGCAGGCCCTCGATATTTCCGGCCCGAGCCGCCTGCGTTAGCAGTAAGGTTTTAATTACATTGTCCCGCGCTTCACGACCCGGCATGGACCCCACCTGATCTGGTCCGATCAAATCAGAGAGAACGGGACTCAGCCTGGACGCCAATACCTTTGCGTGTATCTTGGCGTCAAGATTTAAAAGCGATATGGGACGGTAGCTGGCACAGTCAGTGGGGTCCTTACCCTCCTTGTGTAGTACCGTGATGTGGGCTGAGAGAAAGTCTGGCGTGACCGTTCTAGGTTCGGACAGAGAGTCCAGAGCAGCTCTGAGGGGCCCCACTAGGGTCTGGGCGAAGGTTTTATAGTATATGGAGGTGAAGCCGTCAGGGCCCGGGCTCTTCCCTGGTTTAAGCTGCGCTATAGCGGTGGCTATTTCATCCTGTGTAATCGGGCCTTCTAGTAGAGCGATATCTGATTCGGAGATAGCGGGGAGGCCACTGTCTAACAGGTAGTCCCTAATTACCTGAGCCCTATCTCCCTCCTGTCCCTCCGGTCTATGTCCAGTCGGTAGGTTATACAGCTTCGTGTAAAATTTGTGGAAGTGTCCCGCAATCGCATCCGTAGTGACATCAAGCGTGCCATCGGCCCGACGAATTCCGTGAATGAAATTTTTGTTTGTTTGCTCTTTCAGAGCCCGGGCCAGGAACTTCCCAGCCTTATTGCCAGACTCGTAATAGATCCGTCGTCTAAAAAAAAGGAACCTCCGCGACCGCTCGTCAAAAAGCTGTTGCAGGTCTTTCCTTTTCTCTAGCAATTCCGCAGCTGACTGTACAGACAGGGACTGTTTATGAAGTGTCTCTAAAAATGTTATCCGATCCGCTAGATTGCTAATGGTTATATCTCTATCTCTCCTACGTCGAGCCCCCATTTTTATTAGTTCGCCACGTATCGTGCATTTGTGTGCCTCCCACACCACTAGGGGGTCAGCGTCGACCGTTGCATTTCTACGGAAAAATTCGCCCAGCGATACAGTCAATTCTGACCTGAGGTCAGGATCCGTCAGGAGAGAGGCATTTAGTCTCCAAGCAGGCGGTCTATGTGGAGTGGAGAGTTCCCCCAGGGAGAGCGAGATCGGGGCATGATCTGAGAAAGACCGTATGCCTATACGCGCCCCCGACACCTTCGTCAGATCCCTCTGGGATATAAAAAGATAGTCTATGCAAGAGTGTCGGTCGTGCGGGGGAGAATAAAAAGTGAAGTCCCGCCCATCTGGGTATAAAAACCTCCAAGCATCAATCAGTTGCAAGGATTGAAGCAATGTTTTGATGCGCCTGAGGGTCCTATAGGTAATGCAGGTCTTCCCATTTGATGTATCTGATAGCGGGTTGAGTGGTACATTGAAATCCCCCCCTAGAATCAGGCATCCAGAGGAGAAGCCCAACAGTTCTCGGACTATCTGCTGGCAGAAGGATACATGAGCCCTGTTGGGGAAATAGACATTAGCCAGGGTTACAGGTGCACTACCGTATAGGCCTTTTAAAAACACGTATCTACCCCCCGGGTCAATAACCTTTTCCTGGAGAACAAAGGGTGCGTGTTTGCTGATTAAGATAGATACCCCCCTAGCCTTGGAGTCATCACTCGTGGCATGGTATGCCTCCGTGTAACAGGAGTCCGTCATGCGGGGCACGTGGTGAGTTTTGAAGTGGGTCTCCTGAAGGAACACAAACTGGGGCTTACCTTTTTTGAGTTCTCGCAGGAGGGTGGAGCGCCACTCAGGGATGTTCAGTCCCTTCACATTGTGAGATACCATGAATGGGCTCCGCCCAAGATCCGTGTATGCCATGGTCAGAACTCAGAACGAGATGGGCCGAGTGCACCTATAGCAGAAGAGAATCACAAGACACAGACACCCGTTAATTAGGATCAAATAGACACAAGTATCAAGATCGACTGTACCAAGAGTAAGAAGGAGAGGCAGTAGTGCCAGTAAGAGAAATAGAGAGAGAAGGAAGGAGGGAGAAAGGGAGCACGAAGAGCCAGAGAGCAGAGAATGAAAATGAGAGTATTAGATTTCCCTGCCCGGATGGGGGGTGAAACCCACCTCTGGGCGGAATGAGTCAGTGCGTCCGCAATCACCCAGCGAATGCGGAGGCACTGGTTGGGGGGTAGAGGGAGGCAGTCAACAACGATGTAGACTGTCAGCTATACCAGTACATTCACAAAACTTGTATAATAAACTGTAAGTGTTATATATTTCAACTACAAAACACACACGGCCTGCTAACGTAACTTCGTCTATTACTAGACGTGTCTTCCCAGACCCCCCAAAAAAAGAAGAGAAATGGGAGGAAAAAAAGGTTAGAACAACACTGCACGTCCCATATAAACCACCACAATCCCCCCCTGCGCCAAGGATAGATTCACTCAATATATGGCAGCACTCTGTCCCCTATGGGGTCCCCCCCTGAGTCCTGTAGGTCATAACCCGATGCCCACTAGAGGTCTCGCCTCTCCTTGCCAAGTCCTAAAATCTTTGGTTCAGTCTCCATGCAGCATAGCCATAGACCTGGGGTTCAGAGTAGTGCATTAGTAGAACGCATATGTCAGTGCACCCATAGTGCCAAAGCAGGAGGAGCACCCTTCTGGCCACCAAGTGGGCAACGTAGGTTAGGCAGAGCTTCCATTCGGTCAGTATAACATACTAAACACAGACCAAAAACGTGGGAGGTGGGGGGGGGATCTGTGGGTAGACCGTCAGGAGTACCACATCAACAATAAGCAGTCAGTGAACCAAAAATAGTCAAAACAAAAACAGAGCAATTGCTAGAGGGCTAAGGCGTGAGGTGGTGTGGTGGGCCACAATCTCATAGGTGACAAACATGATCAGTCCTCCCCTCGCCCCCTCTTGGAGGAGTGTGGAGTGCCCGCTTTAGAGCTGCCCGGACGATGGGGTTTCTGCCTTTTTTGGGGACGTTTCTCTGGTGTGGAGAAGGGAGATCTGGTTGGTGAACCATCTGGCCGTGGGTCCCGGAACTCTGCATACCAGTCAGGGAGAGGAACATAATCCAGATCCAATGCAGCACAGAAATCTTGCAAGCCATCTGGGTCCCGCAAAGTGTGTTGGTGGCCACCAGATGTCACTGACAGGGCAAAGGGAAATTTCCAGGAGTATCTCAGATTACGTTCCCTCAGTTTGTCCAGCAGGGGGCGCAGGGCTCTCCGGTTCTTTAAAGTGATCTGTGAGAGGTCCTGGAACAGCATAATTGTGGCCCCATTAAACACAATGTGGTCGTTTCCCCTTGCTTTCCTCATTATCTCCTCCTTCAGGGGGAAGCTTTGTAGACAACAAACAATGTCCCGTTGAGGGGCAGAGTCAGGCCCCCTCGGCTTAAGTGCTCTATGAGCCCTGACAAATTCAATCGCGACATCCTCCTGCCTCTCTAACAAACTATTGAATACACGCTGCAGGGCAGGCATGATGTGGGCAGATTCTACAGTCTCAGGGATGCCCCTCACACAAATGTTCTTTCTCCTTCCCCTGTTATCCAAGTCTTCCAAATGTCTGTTTATTTCAATGAAGTGGTACAGTAGTTGTGCGTGGAGGAAGCCTTTTCTAGGCGATGTATGACCCTGTCCCTTTGCTTTCCAGCAGATTCGACCCCCGCCATGCGCTCATTCAGGGCCAAGAGGTTTGATTTAATGTCAGTGATAGCAGCGGAGAACGCAGACTTAATGTCTGTAGCTATCACTGGCATGTCAGCCAGCGTAAGGGGGTGGTTGGAGCGGATCGCCTCCCTACCTGTGCCCCCCGGGAGGGATTGTGAGTCCTCACTGAAATCCTCCTTGTGATGCTGCTCCAGCGCCATCTTGGCCTTCCCCATCGTGCTGCGGATCCCCGCCGATGGTTTAAACAGATCCGTGATGATCCGGGCCGACGCTGCGGGAGTTCCTCTCCTCGAGCGGGAGTGCGGGGTGCTGTAGGATCGTTTTCCTGGCACCAGAGAGCTGTGGGTCGGGGAAGGAGTCTGTTGCAGGCCGTGTGTGCTCCGGAGCTCTCCTACTGAGCGACCATGTCCGCTGCGCGCCAAGCCATGCCCCCTTAAAATATTATTTGTGTCACTTCTCATTGAAATGTTTCTACATACCAAGAAGTCATAGGTTGCATGTAACATTACCTGGAATGGCAGGAGTATTTAGTATAGCAGCAACTGGGGGTGTAAACATCAGCTGGGAGGTGACACACTAACCCATCCTTTCTAAACCTTCTGATTTCCAGAAATAGTTTTCAGATATTGAGGAACCCCTGTAAAAACCAATTTATTGGAGGTCAGTGGGAAATATTTCCACTTTATAGTCAGGGGCGGACTGGGCCAGGTGGAAAAGTGGGTATTTCCCCCCAGGCCGCTTACATTATCGCTAAAACGGCCGCGGCGCTGGCTGTTTGTAATTTTTTTTGCTAGGACTCGGCCGCGGTGGCCCCCGATTGCCTGGCTGCTGCACTGCATTGTGGGGGTTGTAGTTCGGCCGCGGTGGCCACCGATTGCTTGGCTGGCTGGCTGCTGCTGATGCACAGGCTGTGCTGCATCGTGGGAGTTGTAGTCAGGGCCGGTACAAGGCAGGGGCAGAGGGGTCCGTCACATGCCCTGGGCGCTACCATTTTGTGTAGGGGGGGCGCAGCCGCAGGTGAAGTTCTGCCATGGCCGCCAGTAAAGTGACCTGTGTGTCATAGCCAGCGTGTCGACTGCCGTGTGCGCTCGCCACTCCTGCATCCGGGTCCGTCACTCACCTCCCGCCCCTGCTCCCTTCCCTGTTTGCTTACTCCCCCTACAGAGGAGTCTTAGTCTCTCCCTGCCAGCGGCGTGACGTCACTCAACTCACGGCCGGAGGCGAGGGGGAGATGGAGGACTCCGATGGCTGCCCAGGGAGCTGTGTCGGCGCTGGCTGTGATGTTACTCACAGCCTGGGAGCTAGAGAGGAGGAGCCGCCGAGGAGGATGAGGAGCCTGCCTGGCTCTAGCTGGAACCTGAGTCTTTGCTGAAAAACGGACAACTGAACTGTAAAGTAAGCAGATAATAAAATAGCTAGTTGGGGGGGGGGCTCTTTTTTTTGTTGTTTTAAATGAGCCATGCAACCTATCAAACGCAGCCACTGTGCCCATCAAACGCAGCCACTGTGCCTATCAAATGCAGCCACTGTGCTCATCAAACGCAGCCACTGTGCCCATCAAACGCAGCCACTGTGCCAACACATGCAGCCACTGTGCCAAACGCAGCCACTGTGCCCATCGCACACAGAAACCGCATTCTTGCCTTTCAAAAGAACCGCGGTTCTTTTGAAAGGAGTGTCTGTACACTCAGGCGGCAAGAGATTCTTGCCAAGAATCTCATCAGGAAAAACTAGGGTTTTTGCCTGACTAGATTCTGGCCCGTGTCTACAGGGCTTTACAGTTGACTCTGTCAAGTATCATTGGATTTGGCACTTTGCAGGAACCAACAAACTGGTGGTGAATCAGCCACATTAAAAAAAAAAAAAAACAACATAGCAAACTCCGATAAAACCCTAGGGTTCCATGGAACCCTGGTTGTGAATAGCTACACTAATCACTCATAAAGGCAAATTATGTTAAATCCTGTTGCCAACCTGAAACCTGAAGGCTGCATGCAGCCTTTTGGCCCTAGTTGTGCTTTCCTTGAACTGTAAAGGGGGTTATAGCAGTGATCTCTACTAGTCTCCTGTAACAAATCTCCAGTCTCCCTCTGTCTTCTGCAGCAAGCTTCCAGTCTCCAACCAGAACATGCCCCAGTGTGTCTGCAGTTTCTAACAGTCTTTTCTGGCAATTCCATACAATGAACATTATGCTTGGTCCTTTGGTAATGTCAGGGGCAGCATATGATGAAAATTAGACTTCCTGCATATTTTATGTTCACTTGTAGAGTTATTCTAGCTATAGACATCTGTGAATTTAGATGTGCATGTACAATTTGAAAATGTTACTATGTCTTTCAGATATGATTTGAAATCAAACTCTAGTCCAGGAGTCTCCATACCTATTTAAAAAGTGGGAGTAACAAAATGCCCCAGCAACAGAGGTCAAGGAAAATAAAAAGATGTCCCTACATAGGTGGTCAATGGGAGTAATAAATGTATAAATGTGAAAGAACCTGGGCTGAATGTGTTAATTTAAACAGTAAGGCAAGACACTAAGGGGGTTATTTATGAAAGGCAAATCCACTTTGCACTACAAGTGCAAAGTGCATTTGAAATTGCACTTGGAAGTGCAGTCGCTGTAGATCCGAGGGGGACATGCAAGGAAAATAAAAAACAGCATTTTTGCTTGCACATTATTGGATGATAAAATCAGCAGAGCTTCCCCTCATTTCAGATCTACCCCTCAGATTTACAGCGACTGCACTTCCAAGTGCACTTTCAGTGCAATTTCAAGTGTACTTTGCACTTGTACTATAAAGTGGATTTGCCTTTCATAAATAACCCCCTAAATATCTAAATACAAAATGGATCTACAGAGAGACAAATGGTAGGTGCATGTTTTCCCTTTAAAGTAGTGAGATGTGATCAGAATATTAAAACAAACATATTTGTGTTAATAAACATATCCACAATTGAAATAAATACAAAGCACAAAAAAAAACAGAAAGTGCATATCCCTTTAAAAGTGAAAAGAGAAATACATAGGGGAATCTTAAAATATTCTGTATTATAATAAGGATATAATGTACCAAAATCTCACAGAGGTGCTTGCTTCAGTGTGTAACAACAACCAATGTGTCCAAATTCCTTACCACATACAATAGATCTCCAATTTATAAGAAATCATCGGAGCTTGGGAAATGGGCAACACCACAGCCTGCACTCTGCATGGATCAATTGGCAACATCAGGCAAGGATCAATGCAGCCATCAGGCATGATGACTTCACTGGTCAGGCTCAATCCTACAAGTTTTGTCATGGTATGGACTTGATCAGGGGAAGAGCAGCTCTCATCCCCTCATTAGGGGATGTTCCAATTGCCAATGGCCAGTGGTAGTTAAACATGTCCCTGTGTCAGTGGTCAACCAAACTAATAAAATCCTGTCAGTGGTCAGTGGTAGTAAAACAAGCCCCATTTGTCATTGTTCAGTAGGTATAGCAAATGCCTCTATGTCATTGGTCAGTGGTAGTAAAACATGTCCCTGTATCACTGGTCAGTGAATGTAATAAAAGACAATCTCCCTGTATTGTGTTGTCAGTAATATTAGACCCCCCCCCCCAGAACTGGTGTTAGTAAAGAAAAGTTAAGTTAAGGATTTTTTTGTGTTTGTTTTTATAATTTTGGGTAATGTAGGGAAGTATTAAAACCCCTGTCAAGTGTTTATTGTTGTCTGCATCCCCACTAGAGATTGGCCTCTTCTGTTCGTCTTGGTGACCGTTATCACCAAAACAGAAAGTGTTATCAAAATGTTTTAGAATTATTAAAAGGTAAACGTAAAAATTCTGATGGAGAAACTGGTTTTGATGGCAACTTTCTAGGAAGGAAATTTCCCTCACTTTGTAATGATTTTCTGTTATTTCCTTTTGCATCTTTGGCACGGGAAATAAATAGAAAATATAACAGGACAAGGGAAAGTAAAAAATTACATTGATGAGGGTTTTGACCTTATGCTATCAAAAAATCTCACTTTACTTTAATTGGTTCCTCATCAGTCAAATTTAGAAGTAACAGATATAATTAAAGTAAAGCATGCAAAATATAAACAAGCTTCCAAAAACAGTGGAAACAACCACTAATTATATGTAATTCACACTAATTTGATTCTTCATAAAAAAAATTTTTTTGTGAAAAATGCAATTCCATAGCTGATGAGAGGAGAAAGGTGATTTATAACACTTACAGTTTAGACCATCTGTGACTGTTGTATGGAAGAAAAAATAAAGAGAGAAGAACGTTTTGGCTTCCCTAGGACGTTAAAACACCTTTAACACATTAAATGGAAAACCAATTTATATTTTGTTATGTTTATCACTAAAGTAAGACTGTGATTGGTACTTGCAGGGAAAAGCTGTTACCTAAAGTTGTTTACTTAAAGCAGAGTTCCACTCAAAAGTGGAACTTCCACTTATCAGTCTCCTCCCCCCCTCCGGTGCCACATTTGGCACCTTTCGAGGGAGAGGGGTACCTGTTTTCGACAGGTATCTGTCCCCACTTCTGGGAGACAGAGCCTCGGCCCCTTCCCTTGGAAGTTTGGCCCCCTCCTCCTTCCTCCACCGCAGGACCAATTAGAAAGCGCAGCATGCTTCGCGCATGAACAGTAGGGAACCGGCTGTGAAGCTAAAAGGCTTCACTGCCGGGTTCATTTACCAGGAAAAGCCATGGCTGCACCCAACAGCCCTTCCGAAGATCGGATGGGGTGCCAACATCACGGGCTCCCTGGACAGGTAAGTGTCCATATATAAAAATTCAGCAGCTGCAGTATTTGTAGCTGCTGACTTTTAATACTTTGTGGGGGGGCTGGACCTCCTTTTTAACTTTCCATCTTCCTAGCAGCCCATACTTACCTTCCCCTCAGGCCCCCATAGGCCCATTTATTCACCAGGAGTAAAGAGGTAAAGCTCCATGGAAGCCTTTTGGAACTTTCACAGTGTTGAGGACTCTATCCTCTTCCCCCAGATGACAGAACTGGGTTTATAGTGCAGCCAGTTACATGCTCATTCATACCTGGAAGTACTGGGTATTTCTCTTTGCTTTCTGCAACCAAATGGAGCAGTAGGGGTGTGGTGAGTATGTGCTGCTGGGAATGTGAGACAGTGGTTTTGCACTTGTATGGACAAAGTACAGTTTGACTTTTAATTTTTTTTTGCAAGCTAAAATGAATAACATTAAATAGTCCCTAAAACATATAAATAGCTCCCCAATTGTTTCAGAAATCATTGCAAACACTTGCCTCATATCCTCCAGCTCATGTTGTGGCCGTATCCATCATATGTATGGGCATGTGAAGCCCAGTTCCCTTTTCTTCTTGGTTTTAGGGGGAGGTGCATGTTGGGTGATTTTTAGGCACAGTAATTCCCAGAGACTCCTGGGAATCGAGTGTCATAATTTCCCAGGAAGCAATGGGGTCTTAGGACAGAAAGTTGAACCACCTAGGACCAGTAATAGCCAGATGAAAGTGAGTACATTTTTTTTTCCTGGCCAGTCCTCCCATCAGCACATCATGGGTTAATCCCCTCCTCCGGTCTACCAGTACCACCTTCTTCTAGCTAATAAGTAGGGGGCCCCTCCTCCCCAGTCCTTGTTCCTGTTTTTTGGTCGGACAATCAGACCACCTAAGACCCTTCCAGACAAAACAAACTACGAATGGTAGTCGAGCTACAGGGGGAAGTTCGGGTCTAATGCCACAGAGACCCAGGAAGACACAGCAGGCCACCCGGCCAGCCCAGCCAGACTACAAGAGAGTGTATGACGCCAGGTCATACAGGCCAGGACGGGAATATACAAGACCCTACTGGAAGAATCCACAAAATTCTTCCTTGTGGAAAGTAAAGTCTAGAGCGGCACAGACCGCAAAAAAACCCGAAAGATCTTTTTGACGGGGGAACCGCCCATTCCCCCAGGTGGGCGGCAGGTTAAGGTCCTTCTGGGGAGTATGGGTGGAAGGAGTCAAGGACCAGTGGGTCCGCAAGACGGTCAAATACGGTTACAGAATATCCTTTCAGAAGAAACCACCCAATACGGTGGTCCACACAGAATGGCTGACAAACCAGAGGAAACGGAACTGCTTACAAGAATATCTGGACAGCTTACAGCAAAAGAATGCAATTTTGCCGGTACCCCTGTCCCAACAAGGAAAAGGGGTATACTCTCCAATCTTTTTAGTTCCCAAAGCATCGGGGGATCTCAGACCAGTTCTGAACCTGAGGTTTCTAAACCACTTCATAGAACCCAAGACGTTCAAGATGGAATCTGTATTTACAATTATCTCTGTGTTGCAACCAGGAGACTGGCTGATATCAGTCGATCTAATGGATGCATATTTGCACGTCCCAATCAACGAGAGCCACCAAAGATACCTAAGATTCTTGGTAGGGGAAGAGCACTTCCAGTTCAGGTGTCTGCCGGTCGGCATCAGCACAGCTCCGCAAGTGTTTTCCAAAATCCTGCTAGCCGTGATTGCCGTCATTCGCCTGAGAGGCATAAAAATATTTCACTACCTAGACGACATTTTGGTAGTAGCACGTTCGAGCGGAGAACTGGCGTCTCAACGCGAGACGGTCCTAGAAATTCTATCAAGATTTGGCTGGATCATCAACAGGCAAAAGAACCAATTGATTCCCTCACAACAGATGGAATATCTGGGACTGATTTTCAATACAAACAGAGGCCTTGTCCTCCTACCCGAACGGAAGAAGGCAGAATTGGTAGCCTGCGTCACCAGTGTGATGAAGGCAACGTCGCTAACGGCAAGAGATTGTATGACCCTACTCGGGATGTTTACTGCAGCTAGCCCAACCATTCCTTGGGCAAGGTTCCATACAAGAGCCTTCTAGGCAACCTTCTTGAACCAATGGGACGGTACCTCTCTTCACCAGAGGATTCGCATACCAGGCCGGATTCGACAGAACCTAGCTTGGTGGAAGTTATTAGAGAACCTGTCGCGGGGCATGCCCCTCAGCCCCGGGACTGGGTTCTGATAACTTCGGATGCCAGTCTCCGGGGCTGGGGTGCTCACTGCCTCGGCAGGCAGGTGCAGGGAGTTTGGAGCAAGACGGAGTCCCGACACTCCAACCTCTTGGAGCTGCAGGCCACATACCTGGCTTTGCGGGCCTTCGAGAAGCTAGTACAGGGAGCTCGAGTCAAACTAATGTTAGACAACAAGACGGCAGTGCAGTGGCATATATAGTCAGACAGGGCGGAACCAAGAGCTTGACACTTCTGCAGATAGCAACCAAAATATTTGTGTGGGCCGAAGCACATCTGGAAGCCCTAACAGCAGCCTACATTCTGGGCAGCCAGAATTCCAATGCAGATCATCTGAGTCGGGAGTTCCCCGACAAGAACGAGTGGGCCTTAAACAAGAAGTTCCTAGAACCAATCTTTTCCGAGTGGGGGACACCCTCAGTGGTTCTAATGGTGACCCAAGTCAATACAAAGGCACCCCAATTTGTGTCCAGGTTCCGTTGCAACAAAGCCTTGACCCAAGATGCCTTCTCCATTCCATGGGACTTTCCCCTAGTTTACATCTTCCCGCCGGTGGCCAGGAAAACAGAAAATTGTTATTCTTACCTACGGTAATTTTCCTTTCCTGGCCTGTCCTGACGTCAGCACAGCCTTTCCCTCCCTATAGTCTGTCGTCCACCAAATTAGTGGAACAAGGACTGGGGAGGAGGGGCCCCCTATTTATTAGCTAGAAGAAGGTGGTACTGGTAGACCAGAGGAGGGGATTAACCCATGATGTGCTGACGTGAGGACAGGCCAGGAAAGGAAAATTACCGTAGGTAAGAATAACAATTTTCCGTTTTTTTTTACATAAAAGTCAAGCTGTTAATAGAAAGTACATTTTTAGGGTGGAACTTCACTTTAAATACATGTTTTTCTGTTGTTGTTCGAGTACTCCAATTAGCCTCACGTCCTGCCTTTCAATCTGATATCACTTTGTCTACATTTTTCATATAGATTGCATACTAAAACCTTTAAATGGATTAAATAAATTAAACGTTACTACTACATTGGATTTAATAAGGGACCAGGAAAGAATTAGTTGCGTTAGCTAACAAGCATGGACCGTTTGGCAGAGCAGTTTTTATAGTAAAAGAGTAAATTGTGCATTATTAATAATGTAAAATCTTTAGAATCTTTTTGTACAAGTTTTGTATGTTAAATAAGTAAACCAAAGTTAGAGACTCAGGGGCAGATTCACAAAGACGTAATATTCCGCTGCGTAATCGAAATACGGTACGCTGCCGTATTTCACCAGACTCTACACCGAATTCAGGTAGTTTTTTTGCGCGTACGCTATTGTGTCGTATTTTTTTTCCGCCGCGCAATCGAAATACGATTAGGGGGCGTGAAGCATTTAAATTAAGCGCGTCCCCGCGACGACTGCGCATGCTCTGTTCAGGAATTTCCCGCCGTGCATTGCGCGAAATCACGTCGTGACGTCATTCGTTGTTTGAGTACGGCGTTTACTTCCTATTCCGGACGTTACGTTAAAAATAATAAAAGACATCGAAAACGTTGAAATTCGACGCGGAACGACGGCCATACTTAACATGGGCTGTCTAATATTAGACCAGCAAAAAGCAGTATAGTGAAACGGAAAAAAAAGATGACTAAAGGTGCCGTAAGAGATTGCGTTGAAAGTGCGAAATTTTGTGGATTGCAGGCAAAAGCTCATTAGCATACCTGACGGCGAAAAACAACAGGAAGTCCGCCCAGTGGCCGCAATTTTCTGGCAGCGTAGATGAAGGCGTTAACACGTAATACAGTCGAAATGAAGCCGCAGGTGTCTTTTCATGGTTTGAGGATTTCGACTAGCGTAAAAACGCCCGTAAGTCGAAATTACTCCAGTCTAACAACATTTACACAGGCGTAATCGCTTTGTGAATCTAGGCCTCAAGTTCTAATATGCAATAAAAGTATCACTCAGAAGCCTCCAGAACGGATTTCTCAACCAGGGTATGTTTACATGGAACCCTAGGGTTCATCCAGAGGTTGTTAGGGGTTCCTTGAGCAATGAACAATTTCTGCCTCTCAGATATGTTCCCACTGACAACACTGATCTTTTTAGCTATCTGTAAGGGGGTAATGCATCCCAATGACCACAAATGTAAGGAGCATTCATGTCACAGACCATCACACTAATGTATCATAAGTTATAGATATAGTCATTTTTAGGGGTTCCCAAAGACCAGAAAGTTATTTCAAAGGTTCCTCTGTGTTGAAAAGGTTGAGAAAGGCCGCTCCAGAATTATCCATGCAAATTACAATTTGATTCTGGCTGCTGTTTCCTTTGGCATTGACTTTTAGAAGCCTATGATCTAGGACAGAGCAAGGAGGGCAAAGGAAAAAGCAGCTTGAAAAATAAGTGTTATTTTACAATTTCCCTCACGCCCCAGCATCCCCTTTAAAAAGTTCTGAATGCCTGGGGGAGCCTTGCGGAAGGAAAAATTGACCAATCATGATATCACTGTGACTGGCTGTCACGTGATCGGGAGCCAGTCCTGGCAGCTACTGATCATTAGGGAGGAACAAGGGCTTTAGCCTAGGTTCACATTGGAGCAATTTGTCATGCGATTTGAGAGATCAAATTGCATGACAAACGTCAGGTTTTAGCTGAGGACTTGGAAAGATGGCGGCCATGGCACCGGTTGTAGTATCAAGTCGAATGATGGGCACCATAAACAAGTTGTACTATGGTCTCTCTGGATTTAATAAACTAGGCCTAATGCGTAATGACATTTTGTATCAAACGATGACGTAAAGGAGGCCATTAAGCGATTGCCACCCAAAATATATGATGACAGAGTGTTCTGCCTCAAAAGAGCTCTGAATTTTGATTTGAAAAAGAGCATCTTGCCCAAGGAACAATGGACGAAATATAAAAAAGGATGTCCACTACCTGGAGCCATACCTAAAATAAGTGATTCGGAAAGGAAAGAGAAGGAAGAATGGAACAAGACACAAGACGACATTCTTTGCCAGACATTTTGTTGTATTTATGTAAAAATTTTTGGCATTCACCAATCTTCTGGATCAATTATTGAGCTGACTTACTGATCTCTATTTCTAGAGCCGACCAACAATAAATGTTTCAAATTATATATAAAAAAAAAATTGTATGAGAAGTCACAGCTCCCAGTTGGTGCTGGCATACATGTGATTTTCTTGTGAGCAGGTGAGTATAAAATCTCTGTCAAGCTCCCATAAGGAGCTGGCTTCCAGTTAATGGTGCTGGCATACATGTGATTTTCTAAACAGAAGTGTGATTTTTAAACACAAGTGGGAAGAGTTAAAGAACAGGAGTTTGCTTTTAACGGTTTCTGCTTGCAAGTGTCAATTGTTTCTGACACTATTTAAGCAGGTGTTTATTTCTCTCTGCTAAGGGGAGTGTTTAATTGTGATCAGGTGAACAGGTAATTTTTTTTTTCTCTGCTAATCAAGGGGAGTGTTTTATTGTGAGCAGGTGAGTATAAAATCTCTGTCAAGCTCCCATAAGGAGCTGGCTCCCAGTTAATGGTGCTGGCATACATGTGATTTTCTAAACAGAAGTGTGATTTTTAAACACAAGTGGGAAGAGTTAAACAACAGGAGTTGAAAACAGGAGTTAAGACAGGAGTCTTCTAAACTGTAAGTAACATCTTAAACTTCCTACAAGTAATTATATTGTAACTGGGATATGTGTGCTAGCAGGGTTGAAGGTTTTGCTCAGTGCACAGTGTGTCACATGTATGCAAAATTGGTGCAACAGCTCCAGGATGGATACCGCTGTGACAGATGTGAGCAGGTTGCCCTTCTGAAAGCTCGCATTAGAGATCTGGAGGAGCAAGTTGCAACACTGGGCAGAAAGGACAACCTTGAAAGGGGTCCTCTGCTTGCTGAGCAGGTGGTCAGTAGGGTTGATGTGGAGGGTGGAGGGGCAAGTCAAGATTATCAGATAGGAAGATGGGTTAATGTAGTTAGAGGGAGTGGAAGGGGCTTGCAGACAAGGAAGGCCAATCCTGTATTTGTGCATCAAAACAAATTTGCCAAGTTGGGTGAAGATGTGGAGGTGGCTAACACAGAGGTGGCAGCACTAGATGTTACTGCTACCCCTAACAGCCGGGAGAGCAACCCATCTAGTAGAAGTGGTGAGGGGAGTGCAGGTAGGCCTAGACAGTTGGTGGTAATAGGGGATTCTATAATCAGAAGGACTGATAGAATAATTTGTCGCCAGGATCGCCTCAACCAAATGGTTTGCTGTCTCCCTGGTGCCAGGGTTCGGCATGTGGTGGACCGGGTGGATAAATTACTGGGAGGGGCTGGGAATGACCCAGCTGTCTTGGTCCATGTTGGAACCAATGACAGTATACATGGAAGGTGGAGGCTCCTTAAGAATCAATTTAAAGAACTAGGCTGCAAGATGAAGGGAAGGACCTCCAAGGTGATATTCTCTGAAATATTGCCTGTGCCATGCGCAACACAGGAAAGGCAGGGGGAGATTAGAGAGCTGAATGCATGGCTAAAGACCTGGTGTAGGAAGGAGGGATTTGGGTTTCTAGAGCACTGGGATGACTTTTCATTGGGGTGCAATCTATATGCTAAAGATGGTTTGCACTTGAATGGAAGGGGGTCTGCTGTGCTGGGGGAGAGGTTTAGGGGAATGCTGGAGAAGTATTTAAACTAGACTTGAGGGGGAGGGTGAACTAGAATTACATCGGGCACACAGGTCAGTTAGGGGTCAGACATTAATGGAGAGTGGAATGGGGATAGATGGAGGTGGGGTTATGGCAGGTGACAAGAAAGTTCCCATGTTGCAAACAGCCATTGGAAATTATAGTGCCATTTGCACTACTAAAAATGATATGAAAAACACCAGCGAAAAATGTAACAATACATTTAAGTGTTTGTTCACCAATGCCAGAAGCCTTCCAAGCAAAACAGGTGAGTTGGAAGCTCTGGTGCATGAGGAGAGCTATGATGTAATCGGTATTGCTGAAACTTGGCTTCAATCCTCACATGACTGGGCTATCAATATTCCTGGCTATGCTCTCTTTTGGAAAGACAGGGTAAAAAGGAAAGGTGGAGGTGTCTGTCTCTATGTGAGAAGTGACCTCAAAGAAAGCATGAAAGAGGACCTGGTTGATGGAGAGTGTGATGAAGTTGAAGCATTATGGGTGGAACTGCATACAGATTTGCGTAGTTCAAAGTTAATCATTGGAGTTTGTTATAGACCACCCAATGTTAATGAGGAGGTGGAGACTCGGCTCCTTGCACAGATGGAAAGGGCAGCAAGGGCTGGGATGGTGATAATAATGGGGGATTTTAACTACCCAGAAATTGACTGGAATAATGGAATTTCTGGGACAGTTAAAGGACAAAAATTTAAAAACCTATTGCAGGACAATTTTATGGTTCAGTTTATTGAGGCCCCAACTAGGAATGATGCTCTGTTGGACTTGGTAATCTCAAACCATGCAGAGCTTATTACTAATGTTCAGATAAAGGAACACCTGGGTAGCAGTGATCATAACATGATTTCATTTAATATTAACTATAAGCAAGAAATACATACAGGAAAGATAAAAACACTTAATTTCAAGAGAGCAAATTTTCAAAGCATGAGGACTGCTCTCCAGGGCTTGGACTGGGAGGGAATATTGGCACAGATGAACACAGAACAGAAATGGGAATTCTTCAAAAATACTCTTTGGAACCTCACTGCAAAGTATATTCCCATGGGCAATAAGTTTAAAAGGCTAAAGATAAAACCTATGTGGCTCACGGTCAAAGTTAAAAAAGCTATAAACAATAAGAAAATAGCTTTTAAAAAATATAAAAATGAAGGAACACTAGTGTCGTTTAAATGTTACAAAGAATATAATAGAATATGTAAAAAGGAAATCAAGGATGCAAAAATTCAAAATGAACGACAGATTGCAAAAGATAGTAGGACAAACCCCAAAAAATTCTTTAAATATATTAATAGTAAAAAGGTCAAGTCTGAGCATGTAGGCCCTTTACAAAATAATCTAGAGTGAGTGACTGAGGACATAGAGAAGGCAAATTTATTAAATGCTTTCTTCAGCTCTGTGTATACAATGGAGTATGGGGGAGCTCATGTCCATAATGGGGGTGGGAGTGACACAGCCCCAAATCCACAATGGCTCAAAAGTGATATGGTCCAGAAATATTAAGACAGAATAAAGGTGGATAAAGCACCTGGACCAGATGGCATCCACCCACGGATCCTAAAAGAATTGAGCTCTGAAATTTCAAAGCCACTGTATCTAATATTTAGGGACTCATAAATGACAGGTATAGTACCACTGGATTGGCATAGAGCCAATGTGGTGCCTATATTTAAAAAGGGAACAAAGTCTTTACCAAGTAACTATAGACCTGTTAGTTTAACTTCTATAGTTGGGAAGATACTGGAACGTTTAATAAAAGACCACATGGATGAGTTTTTGCTGGAAACAAACTATTTAAGCAGCAGACAGCATGGATTCATGAAAGACAGAAGTTGTCAGACAAACCTGATTTCTTTTTATGAAGAGGTAAGTAAAACCCTGGACAGAGGTGTAGCAGTGGACGTGGTATACTTGGATTTTGCAAAAGCGTTCGATACAGTTCCCCACACACGGCTCATGTGTAAGGTAAGGTCTACAGGATTAGATATATCAGTTTGTAAATGGATAGAAAACTGGCTGAAAGACAGAATTCAGAGAGTTGTGGTTAATGATTCATTACTCTGAATGGTCCAAGGTTATCAGCGGTGTACCCCAAGGTTCAGTGTTGGGTCCCTTACTTTTCAATATATTTATAAATGATATTGGGTCTGAGATCCAAAGTAACATTTCTGTTTTTGCAGATGACACCAAGCTATGCAGCGGAATAACGTCCTTACAGGATGTCTCCAATTTACAAGCCGACCTCAATGCTCTGTCTAATTGGGCGACTAAGTGGCAGATGAGGTTTAATGTTGATAAATGTAAAGTTATGCACTTGGGGGCTAAGAATATGCATGCATCATACATGCTAGGGGGAGTTCAACTGGGGGGATCTGTAGTGGGGAAGGATCTGGGGGTTTTAGTTGATTATAAGCTCAATAATGGCATGCAATGCCAAGCTGCGGTTTCCAAAGCGAGCAAAGTCCTTTCTTGTATTAAGAGAGGTATGGACTCCAGAGAGAGAGATATAATTTTGCCCCTGTACAAATCATTAGTAAGACCTCATCTGGAATATGCAGTCCAGTTTTGGGCACCAGTTCTCAAAAAGGATATCGGAGAACTGGAGAAAGTGCAGAGAAGGGCAACTAAACTGATAAGAGGCATGGAGGAGCTCAGCTATGAGGAAAGATTAGAAAAACTGAATTGATTCACTCTTGAGAAGAGGAGAATAAGGGGGGATATGATCAACATGTACAAATATATAAGAGGTCCATATAGTGAACTTGGTTTTGCGTTATTCACTTTAAGGTCAACGCTGAGGACAAGGGGGCACTCTTTACGTCTGGAGGAAAAGAGATTTCACCTACAAATACGGAAAGGTTTCTTCACAGTAAGAGCTGTGAAACTGTGGAACAGACTCCCTCCAGAGGTGGTTCTGGCCAGCTCAGTAGATTGCTTTAAGAAGGGCCTGGATTCTTTCCTAAATACACATAATATAACCGAGTACTAAGTTCTGTAGGTAAAGTTGATCTGGGGTAAATCCGATTGCCTCTTGGGGGATCAGGAAGGAATTTTTTCCCCTCCGGTAGCAAATTGGATCATCGCTCTGCTGTTTTTTTTTGCCTTCCTCTGGATCAACTGTGGGTATGGAGTTGGGTGTATGGGATGTACATGTACCACCATACAATTATATTCAGTATTTCCACCATCCCCCCTGCAACAAAAACATCAAATCCAGTGACAACACACTGGACTAGATGTCAGAAGAAGCTCCACTCGGAACTCTTCAAAACGACTTTAAGGAAAAAATAGAAACAACTCAGCCGCATCAAACGGCCGTTGAAACATTGGAAGCCATAAACTTGGCCATGCTACAGTCAGCCGACTTGGTAGCGCCGAAACGACGAACCCGCATTCGGAAAAACAACCGCAGCTGGTTTAACAACCAGCTGTCGTTACTGAAGCAAGAACGCAGAAGGGCTGAATCTGCCTGGAAAAGATGTTCTTCAGAGCTAAACCTATCCATCTACAAGGCGACTACAAGAAAATACCACAAAGGAATTTTCCAAGCTAAGAAAAAGTATTTTTCGGAGGCTATCAACGGCGCCCAAAACCGCCCCCGCAAACTCTTCAAGATGGTCACCCAGACCATGAAACCAGGATGCATTGAAGCCCCCAGTTCGGACACACAAGAATTTTGCAATGAACTATCGGATTACTTCATTAATAAAATCGAGGTAATCCGTGAAAGTATTCAACAAAGCAATTCTCCCCTCAACCCCCCCTGCAGCCTCTCACACAGCACCCATAGAATTCTCCTATATCAGGTAAGTTTACCCTGGAACCCATCTCCATCGAGACCACTAAGGCGGCGTACACACCATCGGACATATCCGATGAAAACGGTCCGCGGACCATTTCCATCGGATATGTCCGATCGGGAGTTTGATCCGATGGCGTGTACACACCATCGGATCAAATTCCCCGCCGCCGGACGGCGCGGTGACGTAGTGGTGACGCGGCGGTGACGTTGACGCCGCCGCGTCACCGCCACGTCACCGCACCAGGAAGTAAAACACTTCCGCGCATGCGCCGAATCCATTCGGCAGCGGCGCGGCGGTGGTGGGAGCCGACATGTCTGGCGGACAGATTCCCACCGGATAGATTTCAAAGCATGCTTTGAAATCTGTCGGGTGGAGAAATCTGTCCGCTAGCCCATACACACGAGTGGAGATGTCTGCTGAAACGGTCCATCGGACCGTTTTCAGCGGACATATCCCCTCGTGTGTACGCGGCCTAAGAATGTCATTGGCGCTTTGCGTAATGGCACAGCGCCAAATTACATTATCCCCACAAAACTGCTGAAGGAATGCGCCTACATCCTGGCTCCTCCCATCACGCAGCTTATCAACCAGTCTTTCTTGGAGGGCATAGTGCCCTCACAGTTGAAAGAGGGTATAATCCAACCCATCATGAAGAAACCCTCCCTGGACCCCAAGGACCCACTCCACCGCCGTCCCATAACAAGTTTCAACGTACTCTCAAAGATAATGGAAAAAGTAGTGGTACAACAGCTACAACAGCATCTAGATACCTACAAGCTACTTGACCCATTGCAATCAGGCTTCCGTCCCGGACACGGGACGGAAACAGCATTGCTGAAAGTATGGGACGATGTTCTCAAGGCCGCAGACGAAGGAGAATCTTGTCTTCTAGTTCTGTTGGACCTAAGTGCCGCTTTCGACACTGTAGACCACAATCTGTTACTGACTCGGCTTGCTGAAGTAGCCAGAGTCGCAGAAGGCGATTTATCTTGGTTCTCCTCTTTTCTGGAAAACCGATCGCAAACAGTGAAGTTAGGACCTTTTACGTCTGAAAAACGCACAGTAACATGCGGAGTCCCTCAAGGATCGCCTCTGTCACCAGTGCTGTTTAACATATATCTTCGTCCTCTCTTTGAGATTACCAGCAGCCAAAAACTGCTCTACCACTCATATGCAGATGACACGCAACTGTATTTCCGCATCTGCAACAGTCAGGATCACCACCTCAATCTAGAGACATGTCTCTCTTTGATAGAGGACTGGATGACAAAGAGTTATCTTAAACTCAATGGAGCGAAAACAGAACTTCTCCTGTTTCACGCCAAGCGCAGGAATCAACTTTCAACAGCGTGGACCCCCCCGCCTATTCTGGGCAAGCTCATCACCCCTAGCGCCAAAGTCAAAAGCCTAGGGGTCATTTTTGACTCCTTTATGACAATGGACGCACAAATAGGGTCAGTAGTCAGCGGATCTCACCATCTACTGCGCCTACTACGCAGACTCACTCCGTTCATCCCTAAAGATGATTTAGCGGTCGTGGTGGGAGCAATTGTAAACTCCAGGCTGGATTAGGCAAATGCCCTTTACCTCGGCCTCCCCAAGTACCAAATCGCTCATCTGCAAGTCGTTCAGAATACGGCCGCCAGACTTGTGACTGGGAAAAAACCCTGGGAATCCATCTCACCATCACTGAGAGCCCTTCATTGGCTGCCAGTCAAAGACAGAATTGCTTTTAAAGCTCTCTGTCTTACGCATAGATGTGTCCATGGGAATGCCCCCCTTTATTTATGCGAAATAATAAAAGCGCATAATCCCAATCGCGTTTTGCGATCCACGAATCGGAACCTGCTCCAGGTTCCGAAAGCCAACTTCAAGTCCAAAGGAGAAAGAAGATTCGCGATCCAAGGTCCCAGACTATGGAACGCTTTACCAACCAGCATTCGGTTGGAGGAGAACCACCTATCATTTAGGAAAAAGGTCAAGACTTTTCTCTTTTGATATCAAAGGAGACAGGAACAACAAGCGCCCAAAGGCGATTCAGTTCGCATGTGCCGCGCTATACAAGTTTTCATTCATTCATTCATTCATTACTGTGTTTTATTTTGTTTGTTTATTTTTATTTTTTTATGGTTGAACTGGATGGACTTGTGTCTTTTTTCAACCTGACTAACTATGTAGCAGCCTATTGGCGGCAATGGCACTGTTCCAATTCTGTGCGACACTGATTTTGCTGTGTCGCACCTGTTTGCAAGAGTAGTTCCTGCACTACTTTTGCCGATTTCAGGTGCGACTTTAATAGACATCTGTGTATGAAGCCACACAGATGTCTATCACGTAGCACCTGAAATCACGCTGACCTTGCTACTTTGAAATCGCGCGACTTCAAAAGAAGTCGCGCGAAATCAAAGTAGCATCAATGTAAACCAGGGCATAAGCACAGAAACATCAGCTTCCCATTAACACATACTGTATGTGCTGTGTGTGGGCATTAAAGCCCACCTTTTTGCTGCCACACAAATGTGTTTTGTGGGCAGCAAGAGGTTAAAGGGGAATTAACCCTTACATTTTTACCAACAATGTAGTCTAACAAAAACAAACTTTTTTTTCCTCCATCTTCAACTATGGTTTCCAGATGGCAGCAAAACATCTGGGTCGTGTTTTAGTTTGCAGTTTAGTTTTCCATTAATTTGCCTTGAAAAACCAAGTCTTTGAATCGTTATATCTTCGAGTCCAGCGGGGTGGGTGTTACAAAACCTAAGCTGGCTCAATGTGTCCTCAGTGACCGGGCGCCATCTGCTAATCTTACTCCAAACACTGAAATTAAAAGATGCCATGCTGTGCCTAACCATTTCTGATCAGTTGTTTGGCTCTGTTCGCTTATCACAGCTCTAAATGTAGAGGCATACTGAATGCTTTTAAATTTGTCAATTTACTGTGCTCTACTCTGAGAAGAAACATAAAATAATGTATGGCTTACAACAAGACAAAGCTGACTTTTCAAAGTTTAATGGTGCGCGTTTTCTATGCTGTCTAAACTGTAAGTTCTTAGTAGGTTTTTAAACTGAGTGGGATGGCCCAGCAGCTTGAGTATTTTAAAAAAAGTGCACATTTTAAATTATTGTTGTAAAAGTTTTCATAAAAGTATTTTTTTAATGTGGTTGTTACAGCTTACATTTTTCAGCTCATATTTTCTGCATTTGTGATATTAAATCGATATAGATTAGCAGACCATCCTGCTAGTAGCTTTAAAGGGGTTGTAAAGAAAAACATTTTTTTTTTCATAATAAGCATCCTTTACCGGCAGACATTCCTCTTTTCACTTCCTCATTGTTAGTTTTTGCTCAGAAGTTGCTCTATTTCTTCTCTGTTCTGTTCATTTCCTGCTTGTCTGATTGTTACTCACCACCGTGAAGGGAGGCTTTACTGCTGTGTTCAATGACGTGCTCGCCCCCTCCTGGAAACTACTTCTGTGCAGCAGGACACTCTCTGCATGTTAGAGACTTCAAGGAGGTGTGAATTACTGGGCATGCCCCAATGCATACTGGGAAATTAAGTTCTTACATGAACAAGCGCCGCAAACCAGGAAGTGAATGAGAGAACAGAAACTAGAACGCAGTAGGTGATATAGATGAAGGAATTTAATAGGTATTTACTCGTTTTTTTTAACAGAATCATTACACTATTCTGTCTGTCTACCTTGCAGACATTAATTTTAGGCAAAACATTTTTTTCCTTTTCCTTTACAACTCCTTTAGGTACAGTGCTGTGAAAAAGTATTTGCCCCCTTCCTGATTTGTTTTGCATATTTGTCACACTTAAATGATTCAGATCAAAAAAAAAAAAAAGAAAGAAATTACATTTACCATTGACAAAAAACAGGGTCCAGGAGCTCCCTGCATAGGCAACTTCCTCAGATGACAACAGGATGTCGTGTTGAAACCCCCCAGTAATAAACAATTGAGGGGGGGACATCTGTGGATGATACAGTAGGTGCCGCCGATTTTGTGTCAATCTCGCCTCTGCTAGAGGTGAGATTGACCACACGTGAACCCTGTCGTGGGAGCCAGTGCTGAGCTATGTTGCTCCTCCCGTTCGTGGCCCCCAATGCTCAGCATCTTGCGGGGGCAGCGAGCACAAGAAGCACAACCTCCAGCAGCAATATCCAGCCCGATCCCATTGCGCTGGATATACAAAATCGGAGGCACCTACTGTACAACACTCTAAAAAAATTATTTTGTTAAACAAGGGCAAAAAATATAAAATTTGCCCCTATTCAAGATGACCGCCACAATCTCAGGTCAAACAGTGCAAGCGTGGCACTAGAACCTAAGCGGCCCGCTCGACTCAGCCCCGGCCCACCGAGCCGACTCCTAAAATCCGTGAACGCGCAGAACAGGCAGGAAGACGCAGAGGGACTCAGAAAAGCCGGCGCGAGGTGTGCGCCTCCCACTATAGTAACCAGGAATGAAGAAACAATATCTCAAGGAGGGAAAGGCAGTGGGGGAGGAAGAAAGCAAAAAAGAGAGAGAAGAACGCAAAGAAAGGAAAGGAAAGTGAGAGGTAAATATAAGGCACTTTTGGAAACTTTCGATGTGCAGCCGTTTCTTCTTTTTCTCAAGTTTTTACAGAGGCGGGCCGGGGCTAGCACTCCTATTTGGTTCCAATCAAGGTATTGCACACATTTGGAGCAGTGGATTTCTCTTCTTTTGATTTAGGCTTGAGCAAATGCCTGTAAAACAGTGAAAAAAATACTGCGCGAGTCTGATATAAACCAAAAAATTGATTGGCAAAGAAATAAAGTGAGTGCTGCTGCAGCAAAAATGTCAGATAAACAAATGTAAAGCAATATATATGGTATGCTGCGCTGCTGGAAATTAATACATCAATAATACATGATGAAAAATACACATTGAGTGCAAAAATAGATAAATAAATATATGGAGAACCAACACCAGGTGATCCTGTGTATGTTAATAAAACATAGGAAAACAAACTCAAATAAATGACAAAGTTCATCAAGTGTTAATAATTGACTCCAGAAAAAGTCCCAACTTCAGTGAATTGAGTAAAATATCCCAGATGAGGATTGTGATTCCATAGGACAGAAGAAAGCCTTCACCTCCACCTCTTATTATGAATCTGCTTACCAGATAGAAAGTAAACACGAGCGTCAACACCACATCAGGCTGGGTTGTTTAAGCAGGTATCGTAAAAGTACCGTTTGAGTAAATTTTAATAAGAAAAATTTATTTGCACTTACAAGTGTCGAATCTTTAGGAGCATAAAAAGATTGTGAGAGCCGGCCGGCTTATTATTTTTATGCTCCTAAAGATTCGACACTTGTAAGTGCAAGTGAATTTTTCTTATTAAAATTTACTCAAACGGTACTACTCTATGTTGGCATCCCTTTCCTTTCATTTATGGGCTATACATTGGGAGTTATTGCTTTCTGAGATACAGCCGTTCTGAGACTGAAATTGGACATCCACCTGGATACCTGCTTAAACAACCCAGCCTGATGTGGTGTTGACGCTCGTGTTTACTTTCTATCTGGTAAGCAGATTCATAATAAGAGGTGGAGGTGAAGGCTTTCTTCTGTCCTATGGAATCACAATCCTCATCTGGGATATTTTACTCAATTCACTGAAGTTGGGACTTGATGAACTTTGTCATTTATTTGAGTTTGTTTTCCTATGTTTTATTAACATACACAGGATCACCTGGTGTTGGTTCTCCATATATTTATTTATCTATTTTTGCACTCAATGTGTATTTTTCATCATGTATTATTGATGTATTAATTTCCAGCAGCGCAGCATACCATATATATTGAGCAAATGCCTATCCATATATTTTTTGAATATCAGCTGGTCTCTGCTGGCTTTACTCATATTGCCTAGTATAAACTATTTGTTTTTGTTTGTTTTTTGGGGAGGGGGGGGGCTGTGTCTGAGAACATAGTAATTCTTGATTAGGCTATAGCTGCTGGCAATAATTGCTTTCTAAAAATCCACATTGCCTAATATAAACAATTTTTTTCGTTCAACCCAGCCTGTCAGACAGGCTGGTGTACACATGGGCCGAATGCCGGACAGCTTTTGTTGAACCGTCTGATACCGGCCAATATTCGACCCATGTGTATAAGGCTTAAAGGGGTTGTAAATGTAAAAAATGTTTTCCCTAAATAGCTTCCTTTACCTTAGTGCAGTCCTCCTTCACTTACCTCATCCTTCTATTTTGCTTTTAAATGTCCTTATTTCTTCTGAGAAATCCTCACTTCCTGTTCTTCTGTCTGTAACTACACACAGTAATGCAAGGCTTTCTCCCTGGTGTGGAGTGTCGTGCTCACCCCCTCCCTTGGACTTCAGGAGAGTCAGGATGCCCACTAACACACAGCTCCTTTCTCTATCTGAAATGTAGAGAGCGTCCTGACTCCCCCTTAGTCAAGGGAGGAGGTGAGAACGACACTCCACACCAGGGAGAAAGCCTTGCATTACTGTGTGGAGTTACAGACAGAAGAACAGGAAGTGAGGATTTCTCAGAAGAAATAAGGACATTTAAAAGCAAAATGGAAGGATGAGGGCCGCATAGGCGTGCGCACAGGGTGTACCAGGTGTGCCCAGGCACACCCTATTCACCCTGTGCAGCACAGATTCCCCCTACAGCCCTGGCTCCCAACTTTCCCCCCGCAGCACTGCCAGCTTCCCTTCTCTCCTATTGGCTGTTGCTGCTGGGATGTTTTAGACGTGAGGAAGGGGCCAGTAAATATGTAATTTACCGGCCCCTTCCTTTTCTGAATGAACATTGTGAGTGATCGGTAGTGTGTGTTTGAGCTTTGGGGTGCACACCTATAGGATGAGGTAAGTGATGGTAAAGGAAGCTATTTAGTAAAAAATATTGTACCTTTACAACCCCTTTAAGTTTTTTTTTCAGTTCTTCAGTTCTACCAGTTCTAGCATATCTAGAAGTGCCTTTGCTGGTTGTATGCAGATTTGGACTGGCAATAGTCTACATATTAAAGTTTTATACATTTCTAATATCAAATTTTCCATGCTGGTGCATAAACTTCTTTTAATGCATATTTGTGAATGTTATTAGCATTTTTTTCACAAATAGTTACATTTTGTTTTTTTTGTTTACTAGTCATTAAAAATGTATTTTAGACATAGTAATTACAGTATAAATAAGAGAAAGAGTTTCATTCTGTGGGGCTGTGGCCAAAACTTACTGCTCAGTCCTGCGGCTGCAATAGAGCTGCTGGAGTCTTCTATTCATTAATGTGCATATATTGTGGGTGAAATTAACATCAATGGCCAGGACACTGCCATCAGGATAAAATATTAAAATCATATTCAGGCAAAGCGTAAGTATAGCAATTCAAGCATAGCGAGATAAAGCATTAGTTTCTATGAATTTTCATGTGTCTGTAAACAAACAGAAAACAAATTGTGACTAAGAAAGTTGCACTAAAGTGGCAAACCCTAATAGCAACTTTGAAAATTATAAGTCTTTGTCAATACTTTTTAATCTGTTGGTTTCATTGAAATAATCTTTGTGGTCCTGCCAGGAAGGTCCTTGTTTAAGCATTTCCTGTATGAAGTGTACAAGCTCTGTCTATTTCTCCCAGTTGCTCCCAGCCATTGCTGGAGCACATGTGGACAGATAGGGGGGGGGGGGTTACTAAAACTGGTGCACATAGAATCTGGTGTAGCTGTGCATAGTAACCAATCAGCTTCTAACTTCAGCTTGTTCAATTAGGCTTTGACAATAATCATTTCAAACCCACATTTCATTGCGAGTTCGGGGGGAGATTTGACAGACATCTGTGCATGTTATGTAATGTTATGTAATGCACAATTGTCTATTGAAATAACCCCTGAAGTCTCCAAAAGTAGTGCAGAAACTACTTTTGGAATCATGTGGAGCTGCAAAGTCGGCGTTGCACAGATTCGGATAGTGCCATTGCCGGCAATAGGCTGCGATTTGGCATGCAATTTGACATGTCAATTGTCCCAATGTGAACAGGGGCTGAAACCTAGGAGCTGATTGGTCACTTTGCACAGCTGCACACATTTTTTTGTGCAACCGTTTTAGTAAATCCTCCCTTTAACCCACTTGCTGACCAGCTGCCGTTGTTATACGGTGGCAGGTCGGCACAATCCCACGAACCGTCGTAGGTGTACATCGGTCCCTTTAAGCGGGATAGCAGGCGCGTGCGTGCCCACTGCATCATGGGGGTGTCAATGCTCGCTACCGGCAGTAACGATGACCGCCGGGACGTGTGTGTGTAAACACACAAATCCCTGTTCTGTTCTGTGAGGAAAGACAGATTGTAGGTTCCTAATAGCTAGGAACCACGATCTGTCATTTCCTCTAGGTCAGTCCCATCCCCCTACAGTTAGAAACACACTAGGGCAGTGCTCCTCAACCTTTTTATCACCACGGACCGGTAAACGTTTGATAATTTTTCCGTGGCCCGCTTGTTTTGATTCAATAATTTTAATTTCATTGTATTTAAACATGCCTTCAAAATACATACTAATAATGCTTTTTTTGTTCGAGTTTGGGTGTTTATTGTTCTTTTATTATTATTATAAATAATAAATGTATTTTTTTTAAGGTTAATTATTATTTATGTATTATTACATATTATTATTATTCATTTATTTTACTTATTTATAATGATTATTAGTTGTGCATTTATTTTACATTTACAGGAACTTTAAAGCGGGTGTTCACCCTATAGAAAGATTCTAACATTACATCCAGCCCAGTTCTGCTAATTAATACAATTACACTGACCTTTTTTTTTTTACTGCCGTAGATAGCGTTTTTCCGAAGGATTCACCGCGGCTTCCGGGTAGGGAATCCCGCAGGAGTGGGCATTCCTATTGACATGCCAATTGATTGACATGCTAAACGACGGCGCATACAGCTTGCCGAAAGAAGCTCGGCTCGGCTCTATTTGGCGCTTGCGCACCGGCGTTCGGCTTCTTTCGGGAAGTCGTGATGCGCTGTATGCACCGTCGTTTAGCATGTCAATCAAAAGGTCAGTGTAATTGTATTAGCAGAACTGGGCTGGATGTACCGGTCCGCGGCCCAGGGGTTGGGGAACACTGCACTAGGGAGCACAATTAAGCCCTTGTTTGCCCCCTAGTGTTAACTCCTTCCCTGCCAGTGAAATTTTTACAGTAATCAATGCATTTTTATAGCACTGATTGCTGTATAAATGCCAATGGTCCCAAAACGGTGTCAACAGTGTCCAATGTGTCCGCCATTATGTCGCAGTCATGATAAAAATCACAGATCGCCGCCATTACTAGTAAAAAAAATAATGATAATAAAAATGCCATAAATCTATCCCCTATTTTGTAGACACTAAGGGCCAGATTCAGGTACAATTGCCCTGGCGCAGAGTATCAGAGATACACTACACCGCCGTATTTTACCTGGCTCTAAGATGAATTCTGGTAGATTTCGGTCCGTAAGGTACGGCGGCGTAGTGTATTTCTCGTGGCGGAATAGAAATACGCGATAAGGGGGCGTGAAGCATTTAAATTAGGTGCGTCCCCGCGGTGATCGAACTGCGCATGCTCCGTTCAGAAATTTCCCGCCGTGCATTGCGCGAAATGACGTCGTTACGTCAGATTTTTTTGGAGTAGCGTCGTTTACGTACATTCCTATTCCCGGACGACTTACACAAAAACAAAAACAAAATTGAAATTCGACGCGGGAACGACGGCCATACTTAACATGGGCTGTCTAACTATAGACCAGATTTTTGCTTCCCTAACTTTACGCAGCAAAAAGATGACTACAGATGCCGTAAGAGAATGCGATGGACGATCGTAACTTCGTGGATCACCGGAAAAAGCTAATTTGCCTACCCCGACGCTGAAAACGACGCGGACTCCACCCAGCGGGCGGAAAAAGATTGCAGAGTAGATCCGACAGCGTACGAAGACGTAAGCCTGCCGGATCGAAGCCCGAAGCCGCCGTTTCATGGTTTGAGGATTCAAACTAATGATATGACGCGGGTAATTTGAAATTACTCCGGTCTAACAGGAGATAGACCGGAGTAATGGCTCTGTGAATCTGGCCCTATTACTTTTGCGCAAACCAATGAATATACGCGTATTGCGATTTTTATTACCAAAAATATGTAGAAGAATACATATTGGCCTAAACTGAGAAAAAAATTGCTTTTAAAAAAAAAATGTGAAAATTTATTATAGCAAAAAGTACAAAATGATTTTTTTTTAATTGACGCTCTTTTTTTATAGCGCAAAAAAAATGCAGTGATGATCAAATACCATCAAAAGAAAGCTTTATTTGGGTAGAGCGTCGCCCCACTGTGCAATTGTCAGTTAAAGCGACACTGTGCCATATTGCAAAAAATGGCCCGGTCATTGGGCAGCCAATTATTCTGGAGCTAAAGTGGTTAAAGTGTCTGCAAACAGGCTACAGGAGATCCGGAGCACTAAACAAAGCACAACATGAATGAAGAAAATTTAAAAATTAGTATTTTACTAAAAAATAAGAGGCACGTGTTTATGGATATCCAGGATTCAAAATGTGACCAATGTCAATGTAATCCACCAAGCAAACTGATACACTAACCCCCAGAACTGAATTTGTCAGTTTTGAGAAATATTATGTTTTTACCCATGAAAGTGGTCTAGTCATGTTTTAGCCTAGTGATACAATTACATATAATGACATATTTATGGAATAATGTTGATGTAATTACATGATTTACCGTATAATAATGTACACTGTACTACTTCATTGTATGGTTAATTACATATGTAATTGATTGCAATGATTGACAAATGATAAGGAATACTGCCTTGCCTGCTGTCAGTAATTTAAAAGTGATTGTAAAGTCTGTTTTAAAAAATATAAATCAAAAACATGTTATACTTACCTGCCATATGCAGGTGTTGTGTAAATGGGAATACTGGACTTTATAGGCAAATATAAAAGTAATTTAAAATGTTAATAGTTCACATAAAAATCACAACGTATACAGACAATAATATATGATAAAAAAATACATAGGACTCAAAGTGGTTCCCATGGAGGATATTATAGCATATACTTCCTGTGTGGCGAGACTGGAAATACCAAAAATATGCCCACACTGATATATATATGTTCCTCTGAGATTGGTTTCCACATGTCTCCTTTAATTTAAAAAAACTCTGCTCTACATGTTTCGTGACCTAAACCGTAACTTCTTCAGGAGCTTGAATATTTCTAGTTAAATTCAAGCTCCTGAAAAAGTAAGGGTTCAGGTTGCGAAACATGTAGAGCAGAATTTTTTAAATTCAAGAGGACATGTGAAAACAAATCTGAGAAGAACATATATATCAGTGTGTAGGGATGAGCCAAACACCCCCGTGTTTGGTTCGCACCAGAACCTGCGAACACACCAAATGTTCGTGTGAACTTTAGAACCCTGTTAAAGTCAATGGGACTCGAACGTTTGAAAGTGCTGATTTTAAAGGCTAAAATTGAAAGTTATTGTCCTAAAAAGTGTTTGGGGACCTGGGTCCTGCCACAGGGGACATGTATCAATGCAAAAAAAGTATTAAAAACGGTTGTTTTTTTGGGAGCAGTGAATTTAATAATGCTTAAAATGAAACAATAAACGTGAAATATTCCTTTAAATTTCTTACCTGGGGGGGGTATAAAGTATGCCTGTTAAGTAGCGCATGTTTCCTGTGAGGCCCTTGTCCCCATGTTTATGGAGACAAGGGCCTCAACCCACAACCTTTGCCCGGTGGACCCCCAGATCCTGGCACCCCTTATGTGAATTGGTAATGGGTACATTGTACCCCTACAATTTCACCAAAAAAGTGTAAACATTTTTAAAAAAAGACAAGAGACAGCCAGGGACAAGTCCTTTATTAAAAAAATAAAAAAATAAGAATGTCCAGCAATGTCATCACCCTTCCTTCCTTCCCCCCCCTTTTCCCTCCCCTTTGTCTTCCCTTGTTAGGCCTACCTTCTCTCCTCTCCCCACCCCAACCGCCCCTTCCCTCTCTCTCTCTACCCCAGGAGATGACCATGTCCTGACTAGGCCAATAGGACTATGGAGCATGTGGTGGGTGGGGTTGGGGGACAATGATGTACTGATATATACTGACCTTCGGATTAGCACTTTGGTCTTTTACTTTTTTCTATGTTTGTACTTCTGATGTGGGAATGGGGGTGCCCGCTGCGGCCTCTGGGGCGACACCGGCCGTGGCAGTGGGGTGGTTCGGATGGCATCCCTAAGGTAATATCATACAAATGCAACATATGCCAAGGGCTAGATGCTGTTTCTCTGTGGTAGGCGCGAGATTGGTTCATTCTGCTGAAGTGTCTGACTACTGGCATATCAATGTGGGATTTAACCTGTTCGACTGTCCCCGCAGGGACATTTTTGTGATGTATTGTAAAATGTTTTTTCCTTCAATTAAGTTGATGTTGAGAGTGTTGTAGCTCACTGTTTCTTCTCGGACAGTATAGCTTCTGAGTCTCAGGGATTCCTGGTCCCTCCTCCCTTGGGGCCACAGAGAGGCCAGATTTAGAGGAGGCTTGCGGGCCCCTAAGTCAGGGGACATACTCCTGAAGGGCGGGCTGGAACGAGGCTATATATAATATGCCGTATCTCACGCCGAGTAGTTCTTCCTGGTTTTGGAGATGCGGGACAAAATCACAAAGTAAAATGTCAGTTACGGCACTGCTTAAGGATAGGCCTTGGGGAGCTAGCATGCTGATGGAAGGAGAGGGTCGTGGGAAACCCAGTGCTTTAGGGAGTGGGTGTCCTTGTGACCCAACCTCTTCACTTTAGTATCTGCCAGAGAGATCCTTCTATAAATAACACAGTTATCTTATGGTCTGGGGGAGCTGGACGGCGGGGTAGGTAGGAAACCTCGGGTGTAGACACACGTCCCCACCTCGAGAGAGGCTGGTACCTCCCTTGTTCTGTCCGGTATAATACTGGGTTTTCCTGTTTTTGGATTACCTTGTTTTCTTTAGGTGACTAAGCGGGACTTAGGTTGCCTCCGGTACCGTCCATAGAAACCCTGTAATAGGGGTTTCCTTTAAGTCTTGGGTAGGTACTCCGGTTGAAGTCCTTGATACTCTTGGCACAAGATACAGATAGTCTCTGTATCTCCCACTATCCGTGAGTCCTGCCCACATTCTTCTCTTGACTTTTCCCCTCCTTTTATACTCCTTTCCTACTTCCTTCTCCCCCCTTTTTTTTCCTCTTACCCCTTCCCTGCCTACTGCCTTCTATGTCCTTCTACGATAAAAAACGATAGGTGTTGTTTCACTTTTAAATACACATGGCTTCCGTAATGCAATCCTCAGCTCCTCTGTCGCTTAAGGTTTTCTCAGTTAATGCCAAAGGGCCTTAATCTCCCTGAGAAACGTTCCAGTTTCCTTGCAGAAGCACATAGACAAAGAGCTCAAATCGTCCCTTTTCAAGAGATGCATTTTAAATCAGACTCCATCCAACGTCTCACCAACAAGAGATACACTGAGGTTTTCCATTCAACATGTGCTGGCTCTAAGACAAAAGGGGTGGTGATCCTGCTCGCAAAAACACTTTTAATCCACCTGACTGACAAGATGGTTGACCCAGACGGTAGATTTCTCTTTCTCAAGGGACTCTGGAAAGACAGACCGATGACGCTTGCAAATATATATTGCCCTAACTCCAAACAGGTTTCTTTCTTAAAGGAGACGCTCTTGAAACTTACCTCATTCAGATCGGGTCTCTTAGTTCTTGGGGGGATTTTAACATGGCCCTAGACCCACTTCTCGATACCTCTACGGGGACTTCGTCCCTTTCTTTTTCAGCTGTACGGCAAGCGAAATTAAGCTTGGCCTCTCTGGCCCTCCATGATACTTGGCGCACTTTGAATCCCAGAGGACGGGATTACACATTCTTCTCATCACCGCACCAAGCTACTCGAGGTTGGACTATATCTTTCTTTCCCAAAACGACCTCTCGTACCTACATGATGCAACAATTGAAAACATGGTCTTATCCGACCATCATCCAGTTACACTGACTTTGCGGTTTCCACGGAGGGAATCATACACAAAGGTATGGAGACTGGATGCTTCCTTGCTTATGGACGCTGCAGAGGTGATCAAATACCACCAAAAGAAAGCTCTATTTGTGGGGGAAAAAGGATGTCAATTTTGTTTGGGAGCCACGTCGCACGACTGCGCAATTATCAGTTAAAGCGACGCAGTGCCAGAAGCTGAAATTTCACCTGGTCAGGAAGGGGGTACACGTGCCCAGTAAGCAAGTGGTTAATGTGGACACAAGGTCACAGGTGTGAGCTGATAAGAGGTACAGACACATTTTTAAAAACTTGTCAGCTGTTTTTAATCTTGACCTTTATGTAGCAAATAAAGATTTCCACGGGATTCTGGAGTTGCTGGCTACATCTTTTCTTAGACCGACAAAATATCTGCAAAACAGATTACTGCTCAAATTTTCTGAATTTCCATGCCTGTTTTTACTTGCCATTATACAATAATATCAAATTCTACAACTTCTGAAGGTTGCAGCAGAAGTACTATAACCCCTTTCAACTGGTAAAAAAAAAAAAAAGAAAAAACTTCAAGACTAATACAGTTACAGGGAACTTTCTATTTACATCTCTTTTCTATTAAAATGAACCTCAGCTAGGCTATGGACATTTAGGTATTTTCATATTCCTAGCAATAAGTAAATGCACTTTAAATAAACCCTCACTGACCTCAGTAACTAAAAGCACCATAGTGCAATGCATACTTAAAATGTACAACACAAGCACTTAAAGTGGACTTAAACCCTTACATATACCCTGTGAAGTGAACAGTGTTGCTCATCTTACTATAAAAAAGTAATTAGTTACAGTTACAAATTACTTCTCCAAAAAAGTAATTGCGTTAGTGACTCGGTTACTACATTGAAAAAGTAATTAGTTACTCAGCAAAGTAACTGAATTTTTTTTTAATATTAGACGGGCGCTTGCCAGGGAGCAGTGAGTTAATACTCAAGACAAAAGAATGCCAGATCCTTGAGAGAAGAAAACCGGAAACAAATGGTGATCTCGTGTATATCCCAGCCTAGGTGCATCCGTCCCACCATGTATGTGCAGCTAATAGGACTTAAAACCCTTATCCATCTGCTACATATTACATCCAAATTATAAGCTGGATTAAAATGTATGTTCATAATATACATTCCCTTGACGTTTACAGAGTCTATAATTTAAAATCTTATATTAGGCTTTATTAGAATTTTCTATAGTTTATTGTTTATTATTTTATTTATCTTATATAAGCTTTATTAGATGCAAGGGATCTGGAATGGGGATGTCAGATTTTTCTTTGTTGTCTGATGAAGAGATAAAATCACTGACCAAAAATAACCTGCTGATTATTGGTCTGTATAGAGGTGTCCTGCACTTACCATGTTGACCACTAGATGTCGCTGTGTGCACTGTGTTGTATAGGAAAAGTTTATTCTGTGGAACATTTTGTTACAGCCATGTGTTCCACGGATCATTGCTCAGTTTGCGCACACAGTGTGTGTGATCGATGTGAGTTGTTCCCCGGTGATAGGTCAGTGTGAGGCGGGTGGGGCTCATTGTATCCAGGGCTCCTTGCGATTGGGAGTTTTCAGACCGCTGTGACAGGCCATCACAGCGGTCACATGATTCTAAAGCGGAGTTCCACCCATATTTATGTTCACAGCGCTGGCAGAATCAATTACTCTGCTGCCTTCTAGTGGCGGTAGATGTAATTGCGGTAATGCCGCCCAAGTAATGGGAACTTCAGGGGTCAGGAAGGAATTTTTTTCCCCTACCGCAGCATATTGGCTCAGCGTGGTGAGGGTTTTTTTGCCTTCCTCTGGACCAAGCACTGGATCTGAGGATTCAGTTATCCTTGTGAATCCACCCCACCCCCCCCCCGCCCTTGATTCCACGGCGGACATGGTTAATCGGCAATACTCGGCGGAGATCATTTGGGATCTGGGTCGATTTGCCGCCATTCTGCCGGCCGCCACCAAAAAAGCCCTAAGAAATCTGCGACTTTTGAGGATCGATCGACGATCGACTGCCAGAAATCGCAGCCATTTACCCCAGCCCAAGCACATATCATGTGCATTGATCAACACTAGATCGGCAGTAAAACACCGATTAGAAATCCACGATTTCTTATTACAACATGACTTAGACTGCCTCTTTATTACAGAGAGCTGGCTCACAGCCGACTGTAACTCCATTCTAGGAGAATTGGTGCCAGAAAACTACCGTATTATAACGGAAAACAGAATAGGGCAAAGAGGAGGAGGACTGGCGGTGATCCATAAGACGCGTCTTGCGATCACAAAACCAAGCCTCCAAAATCCTCTTCCATTTATGGAAACCCTTACTCTTCAACTGCAAGTAAATGGCCAGGAGACCGTCCGGATTCTACTCTGCTATAGGCCACCCGGCCCCAAGTCGCAGCTGCTCCCATCTTTGACGGACTTTGCCTCCACCTATACCCTGAACAGCAAACACCTTTTGCTGCTCGGGGATTTCAACCTCTGGGCCAACTCCCCGCAAGACCCCATTGCCGACGCCTGCATCGACCACTTGGAAGGATTAGGGCTTCAGCAACTAGTATGTGGGCCCACACATGCTTCAGGTCACACGCTCGATCTTATTTTCAGACAAGATCTGGAAATAAAAATATTGGATAATGAACCATTGCCATGGACAGATCACCATGCAATAAAGTTCATTATTTCTGAATTCCCCCCCCTAACAAAAACATCAAATCCAGTGACAACACACTGGACCAGATGTCAGAAGAAGCTCCACTCGGAACTCTTCAAAGCCACGTTAGGGGAAAAATTAAACACAATTCAACCGCACCAAACAGCGGAAGAAACTCTGGAGGCCATAAACACAGCACTATTGCAGTCAGCTGACTTGATAGCGCCGAAACGAAAGACTCTGATCAGGAAAAATAACTCTGGCTGGTTCAACAACCAGCTGGCGCTACTGAAGCAAGAGCGCAGAAGGGCAGAAGCAGCCTGGAAAAGAAGCTCTTCAGATGAGAACCTCTCGATCTACAAGGCAAAAACCAGAAAATACTACAAGCAAATCTTCGAAGCCAAGAAAAACTATTTTTCTGAGGCTATCAACGGTGCCCTAAATCGACCCCGCGAACTCTTCAAGCTGGTCACTCAGACCATGAATCCACGATGTCTGGAAGCCCCCAACTTGGATACACAAGAATTTTGCGATGAGTTGTCGGATTGCTTTATTAACAAAATTGAGGCTATCCGGCAAAGCATTCAGCAGAACAATTGCTCTCCCAGCCCCCCCCGTAGTCATTTACACAGCACCGGCAGCAATTCACCACAGTTAGGTGAGTTCACGCTGGAATCCATCTCTATTCAGACCACTAAAAATATCATCGGCACTCTGCGCAACAGCACTGCGCCAAATGATATTATCCCCACCAAACTGCTCAAGGAATGCGCCGATATCCTGGCACCTCCTGTCACGCAGCTTATCAACCAATCCTTCAGGGAGGGCATAATGCCCTCCCAGCTGAAGGAGGGTTTCATTCAACCCATCTTGAAGAAAGCCACCCTGGATCCCAAGGATCCACTCAACTGGCGCCCCATAACAGGCCTAAATGTTCTCTCCAAGGTAATGGAGAAAGCTGTGGTACAGCAGCTGCAACTGCATCTAGATACCCACAACTTACTCGACCCACTTCAATCAGGATTCCGTCCCGGTCACGGGACGGAAACAGCATTGCTTAAGATATGGGACGACGTTCTCGAGGCCGCAGACGAAGGAGAATCTTCTCTTCTGGTTTTGCTGGACCTAAGCGCAGCCTTTGACACAGTTGATCACAAGCTGCTATTGACGCGGCTGGCTAAAATAGCCAAAGTCGCAGATCTATCCTGGTTCTCCTCTTTTTTGGAAAACCGTTCGCAAATAGTGAAGCTAGGACCCTTCACTTCTGAACAACGCACATTATCGTGCGGGGTCCCTCAAGGATCTCCCCTGTCGCCGATGTTATTCAACATCTATGTGCGTCCTCTTTTCGAAATCATCAGCAGCCAAAAACTGCTATATCACTCATATGCAGACGACACGCAACTGTACTTCCGCATTTGCAATAAAAAGGATCACCACCTCAATCTAGAGACATGCCTCTCTTTGATAGAGGACTGGATGACAAAGAGTTATCTCAAACTCAACGGAGCGAAAACAGAACTCCTTCTGTTTCACGCCAAGCGTAGGAATCAATCGTCAACAACCTGGATCCCCCCGCCCATTCTGGGCAAAATCATCACCCCTAGCGCCAAAGTCAAAAGTCTTGGGGTCATCTTTGACTCCGACATGACAATGAACGCACAAATAGGGGCAGTAGTCAGCGGATCTCACCATCTGCTGCGCCTACTACGCAGACTCACGCCTTTTATTCCCAAGAAAGACATAGCGGTCGTGGTGGGAGCAATTGTAAACTCCAGACTGGACTATGCAAATGCCCTTTACCTCGGACTCCCCAAGTACCAAATCGCTCGTCTTCAAGTCGTTCAAAATACGGCCGCCAGACTTGTGACTGGGAAAAAACCCTGGGAATCGATCTCATCTTCACTGAGATCCCTTCACTGGCTACCAGTTAAAGACAGAATCACCTTTAAAGCTCTCTGTCTAGCGCATAGATGTATCCATGGGAATGCTCCCCATTATCTATGCGAAAAATTAAAAATTCACAATCCCAATCGTATTCTACGATCCACCAATCAAAATCGGCTGCAGATACCGAAAGCCAGATACAAGTCCAAAGGAGACAGGAGATTCGCTGTCCAAGGTCCCAGACTATGGAACGCCTTACCAGCCTGCATTCGGCTGGAGGAGAACTACTTAGTCTTTAGGAGAAAGATTAAGACTCATCTCTTTTGATCTCAAGAGAGACAGGAACAACAAGCGCCCAGAGGCGATTTACTTCGCATGTGCTGCGCTATATAAGTTCCCATTCATTCATTCATTCATTCATTCATTCATTCATTCATACCGTGAGGGGAAGAGTAATCAGGTAGATAACTTGTTACCCTCAAAAGGGGCTGCGTTAGGTAACTGTGTTTATTGTAACTCTGTTACTTACAACACTGGAAGTGAATAGCCTCAGATGATACACAGGGATAAAACAAATCCCCCTACATATGTTTTACATGCATATCTGCTGTCTTTCCCTTTCAATAATGTTTAGAATTATTATCTTGTGTTACATATATTCTATTCCTGTTCCAGACTGGGAGTGGAATCTTGGCAAACAGCCAATACAGTTGATTGGAAGAAAGGCACACACCCCACCCCACATAGGCAAAGACTCTCAGAGCTGTTCTGTGAATCAGGCAGCTCTGTGCTAATCTATTTATAGCAACCTCCCATGGCACAAATTGCAGGCTGCTTTTATCTCCTGTGTCTGAGAACTTGTCAGAAGTTATCATTCTGATAACAGTGGTACAGAGCAGGAGAAGGCCACGGGACTCAGTGCTTTGGAGAGAGATAAGAAAACACTGCAGATATATGTGCCCAGCTCAAATTTAATGAATCTGGGTTACATCCACTTTATGTTGTTCATGTTGTTGTCTCAAAAGCTCAGCCAGGACTGGTTTTAGAATAGGTTCAAACATGTCCAATGTAAATTTACCCTCAGTTTTCACAGAAAATTTTCAAAACAGCTGTTCAGCGGTTCAGCTGCGGACTAGGTGTGGTTCAGAAGTACTTTTTTGGAGATGGCAGCCCCTGGTGACTTTAACAATAGCTGGTTGTTAAGGAACAGGCCGGGAATCCGACCACCATGTTCTTAACAATCCTCTATTAAAAAAGCATTGCCAGCAGTAAAAAAAAATTGAAACACAAAAACATCTGTTGGGTCTGGTATGGCTTTTAAGGGTAACCCCACATCAACATTTCAAAATAAATGGTGTGGGCCCCCCAAATGCATACATTGTACAATGCACCCCTACTCACATGGGGGGCAGGATCTGGGGCCCCCTTGTTAAAGGGGCCTTTCAAATTCTGATAAGCCCTTGTCTGCAAACCCCCACAACCACTGGCTGCCATGGTTGTGGGGAAGAGGCCCTTGTCCACATCAACATGGTGACAAGATGCCCTCCCTGCCCTAAAACACCCCCCACATGCTGAGTGCATGTGGTGTGGTATGGTTCAGAGGGGGGGGGCACTCACCTGTTCCTCTTTTTTCTGACATGCCTGGCTGCATGCTCAGATAAGGGTCTGTTATGGCTTTTGGGGGGGGACCCTATGCCATTTAAAAAAAAAAGATTTTCCCAAGTGCCTGGTGAAGAATATGAAATGTAGGGAATACCAAAATATGGAATATACAGCATGACATATGAGGGAGATTGTAATATGAAAAGTACAGCATAACATATGAGGCAATGTGGAATAGAGAGGCATCTACTCTATGTGCATGGGTGCTTTAAAAAGACACTAAACAATATCCTTTCTCTCGGAAAATTATATAGTAGTTATATAAATTTTTCTGCTTTAAAAAGTATATTACTATATGTTGTCAAGCTGGAGAACATTTAGCCGCTGTTGTAAGACATGGTCCTTTCATGATCATTTCTAATCAAAACAAGATTACAATTATTACTTACATCTTGTAATTTCCTACATCAATGGCCTGTTCCATTTGGCAATTAATCATTTTATCAGGCTATTGTTACAGTAAGGTCAAACTGACATCGAGGAACATTATTGTAAATGTTGTTTGTTAACTGTGCTGAATTTGAAAGTTCGAAATGAATGTTTGGCATCTGGCAGCGGGAATAATTTCCTTAACAATTAGCTATTTGTATGATTTTGCAAGGTTTTTCATTTATGCAATATCATAAGTTCATTTTGCGTAAATTGAAATTTAAACTTTAGGGTTCTGCTGTTTGAAAGAAATGATCATTATAATACGTGTTTAATAATTATTATTTGTAATCATTGCTCTCTCTGGGCAGAGCTGTTACCATCTGTCTGCAATAATCACAACGCTATTATCTAAGTAGGATTTGTTTAAATATGAGAAAATGACTTTAGTATGAGAGAAATTAAAACTAATTAAAGTACTGTAGGCTCAGAAAACCCCAAAAACATTACAGTGATACTAAACATCCATTATATACTGAACTTGATTACCTTATATAGGTGAGGCTTGATGAAGAACGTTGCTAAGTACTGTCTGATATTTACCAGCTATGGGCCAGATTCACGTATTCCAGAGCATCTTTGCTCTGGAGTAACGCTTCTGATTTGCGTTGCGCTGCCGAAATTTTAGGAGCAAGTGCTGTCATTCACGAAGCACTTGCTCCTAAAGTTGCGGCGGCGCATCACAAATGAGCCGGCGGAATTCAAATGTCGCGGGTACGGGGCGTGTAGTATGCTAACTACGCGCGATCCCGCCGCCAACGTACTGCGCATGCGTCGAGTGTCAAAACATCCCCGTGCGCATGCTCCAAAATCTGTGAATGAACGTCAATGACGTCACATTCCCATTCATGACCGTTTTACGCAAGCGACGTTTTTTTTTTTTTTTCCGACGCGATGACGACGCCTATACCTAACATAGGATACTCCAACCCCATGTAGGTATATCTATGCGCCGCGTATCCCGTCCGGAAACGTCGTATCGTCATTGCGTCGCGCCGGATTTCGATCGTGAATTGCCGATTTCCGCTCATTAACATATTTTTTGAGCGGAAATCGGCGGGAACGCCCCCGGCGCCATTTTTAAGTTGAAGTAACGATGCGATGGCGAAACTCAGTTACGCTGCTCGCATCGGAACTTCAACCCGGCGTTTCTTGTTTTCTGGTTACAGAAAACAGAAACGCCGGCTCAAAGCCACAGTTAGGCTGGCGGATCACTCGATCCGCCAGCGTAACCTTTCCTGAATCTGGCCCTAAAAGTGTAAGTCCGCTTTAGATTAGAGTAGAGAATAGCTGAGACCTTTGTAATTTGTTTTCCATCAGTGAAATTTCCTCCTATCATTTCCAGAGACACTACAGGAAGTAAGGCCTTGTACACACGGCCAGAATCTCGCCAGGAAAAAAACGTTGTTTTTCCCGACAAGATTCTTGGCAAGAATCTCTTGCCGCCCGAGTGTACACACAGACATTTCAAAAGGCAAGAACTCAGTGACGTCATCGCGTACGACGAGCATTCACTCGTCACATTCGATGCCGTCGCCACCATATTGCTTCACCTTACCTATGCCGTGGAAGCTACCGCTCATGCGTCAAAGTCATTTCGAGCATGCGCAGGGTTTCCACGGCGACAGGTAAGTATACACACTCTCGGGTTTCTCATCGGAAAACAGGCCAACATTAATCCCGACGAGAAAATAGAGCGCAGGATCTTTATTTTTCTCGTCAAGATTCTGGCCAGATTTCCCGACGAGAAACCTGAAAGCCTCATACACACACTCGGTTTACTCGGCAAGAAAGCTCTGCCAGCAGTTTTCTTGCTGGTTCTTGCCGAGAAAACCAAGCTAGTGTACGAGGCTTAAGACAAAATCTTTCCAACATGAGTGAGTGGATTGTCAACTGAACAGGTGTACCCCCTGGAAGATTTATGTTCACCTATTGTTCTCATGATCATCCTAAAAAGTGTAATTGTCCATCATCTTCTGTACTGCAATCTGTGGAGGCATACACATCTATAAAAAAAAAAGACAGTTCCAACACTTATCCACTCTATCCAAAACATATTACTGTCAGTACTGGATCCCTCTAGGACCCAGCACACTCACCTGACACTGATTGGCCAGCTCTCTTTTAAAACACCTGTGTTTTCACCCAATCAGTGCTCGTGATAGAGTTACTCTGCTTGCCTTGTGAGATCCAGCCTGACCTGTTTATCTGTAAACCTTGTGTATGACCCGGCTTGTTTGACCCTGCTTGTTGCTTCCGATTTGGTACCTTTCGAACTCTGATTATTCGTGTATGACCCGGCTTGCCTAGACCACATCCATTGCAGTGGTGCACTACTAGCACCAGCAACACCACCAACATCCACACCTGCGGTGAACTACAAGTTCCAGCTTTCCTGCTCATCAAAACACCTACTTCAGCAGTGAACTACAAGTGCCAGCTGTCCCGCTCATCTCAACCCTGCATCCGTGGTGAACTACAAGTCCCAGCGCTGACCTGCTTCTCAAGACCTGCTCATGGTATGTGCTCTTGTTATTGAACTATAGGCATATTAGCACACCTGAACTGTTGTCTGCTGCTAGCCTGATATGAAACCTGACATTATCACGAGCCATACATAAAAAGGGAAAACCCATCATGGATTCTGAGCAGGCTCAGATGTTTGCACAAGAACTTTGCCGTTTATCCCATCAAGTTCAGCAAATGGCCACAGAGCTCACCAAGGTGCAATCCCCTACTACAACTGTTACAAAAACTTTATCTGAACCAAAAATTCCTTTGCCTGACCGTTTTTCTGGCGACCGTAAGGGATTCTGCAACTTTAAAAAACAGCTGCAAATTATATTTCAAATTAAGGCCATCCTCTTCTGGCTCTGAAACTCAGAGAGTTCAGATCATTATCTCTCTGCTACAGGGTGACCCCCAGGCTTGGGCCTTTAACCTTGAACCAAACCATCCAGCCCTGCTAACTGTAGATGCCTTCTTTGAAGCCCTTGGATTGCTGTACGATGATCCAGATCGTATGGCTACTGCAGAATCAACCCTGCGTAACTTAAAGCAAGGAACCACCACAGCTGAAATGTACTGCTCAGAGTTTCGCAGGTGGGCCCCAGAATCTGGCTGGAATGATGCAGCTCTCCGCAGCCAGTTCAGAATAGGTCTTTCAGATGCAATTAAGGATGCTCTGGTCAACTTCTCCTATCCACCCTCACTGGAGGAAGCTATGTGTCTAGCTATTAGAATTGATCGCCGTCAGCGAGAGAGGGGGCGAGAAAAAAATATGGCTGTGGCAAACTGTATACCTCCCTTACCACCTGACCATCCAACCTCCAGTGCCAGTTCAGTGGAAGAACCTATGCAGCTAGGCTCCACCCGGCTATCTGCCCAGGAACACACACGCCGGCGTAATATGGGACTTTGCCTGTATTGTGGCCTCAGGGGTCACATGCTCCGTTCGTGCCCTACACGTCCGGGAAACTCCCGGACGTAGGCGATTATGGGGAGGTCACCTTAGGTCTGCTTTCATCTCCCCAGGGGGACAGTCGTATACTTCTACCCAGTGTTATTCACTTTGGGACAGGGACTTATGAACTGCTGGCCTTGGTAGATTCTGGAGCTGCTGAGAATTTTATTGATAAGACTTTGATTACCTCCTTGTCCCTGGAAACTCATATGCTAGATTGCCCAGTCCGCCTAATTTCTGTGGATAACCGGCCTCTCTCACAAGACCTTGTGCTTCAGTCCACCAATCCCTTCCAGTTACAAATGGGGGCCCTGCACTGGGAGAAGATTTCATGTCTTGTCATTGACTCTCCATCCACTCCTTTGATCCTAGGCCTTCCTTGGCTTCAGAAGCACAATCCTGTAATTGACTGGCGAACAGGAAATATTCTGGCTTGGTCCAATCAGTGTAAAGAAAGTTGCATCCAGCACCCTGTTCGACTTGCTGCTTGTCAAGTGGGAATGGAACAGATTCCGCTTTGTTATAAGGACTTTCAGGATGTGTTTTCTAAAGGGAGTGCTGACACCTTACCACCTCATCGCAGTTATGACTGTCCCATTGACCTTTTGCCTGACACTACACCTCCGCGAGGGAGAGTCTTTCCATTTTCCGAACCAGAGAACCTTGCTTTGCAAGAATACATCCAGGAAAACCTAGCTAAAAGTTTCATCCTTCCCTCTACTTCTCCCGCAGGCGCAGGTTGCTTCTTTGTCCCAAAGAAGGACGGGGGTCTAAGACTTTGTGTTGACTACAGAGGTCTAAATAAAATAACCGTTCCCAATCGGTACCCTCTCCCTCTCATCACAGAGTTGTTCTCCCAAATCCAGGGAGCAAAGATTTTCTCCAAACTAGACCTAAGGGGAGCCTATAATCTAGTGCGCATCCGTGAAGGAGATGAGTGGAAGACAGCCTTTAACACCAAGGATGGCCACTACGAATGTCTTGTCATGCCTTTTGGTCTCAGGAATGCACCAGCTGTCTTTCAAAACTTTATGAATGACATTTTCCGTGACCTGTTGGGTCGCTTTATGCTTGTATACTTGGATGATATTTTGATATATTCTCCCAATCTTGAAACGCATCAGAGGCACGTCCGCTCAGTGTTGGCCCGATTAAAGGCTCATTCCCTTTTTGTTAAGCCTGAAAAATGTTCATTTCATGTCAAACAAGTACCTTTTCTGGGCTACCTAATCTCTGACACAGGCCTAACCATGGATCCAGCCAAGATTCAGGCCATTCTAGACTGGGCATCACCTTCAGACCTGAAAGCAGTTCAGCGCTTCCTGGGCTTTGCAAATTTCTATCGGAAATTCATTAGGAATTTTGCCACCATTGCACATCCCATCACCTCTCTCACCAGGAAGTCTCAGTCTAAGTTTAAATGGACTACTGAAGCCCAGACAGCCTTCACTCAGTTGAAGAAAGCCTTTACCTCTGCACCAATTCTACGCCATCCTGTTCCTGAGCTGCCTTTTATTGTGGAGGTAGATGCATCCGAAGTAGGGGTGGGGGCGCTTCTGTCACAAAAGGACCCTGTAACTGCTGCCATCCACCCCTGTGCCTTCCTGTCCCGTAAATATTCCCCAGCAGAGCGCAACTATGATATAGGCAACAGAGAACTGTTAGCCATAAAGCTAGCTTTGGAGGAATGGAGACATTGGCTGGAGGGAGCTCGCTATCCATTCATAGTTCTGACTGACCACAAAAACCTTGAATACATCCGTTCTGCTAAAAGACTGAACTCACGTCAGGCCAGGTGGTCATTGTTCTTCTCCAGATTTGACTTCACAACTTCTTATTTACCAGGGCCAAAAAATGTTAAGGCCGATGCCTCGCGTGGTAGTTGGGTATGAGGAAGCTATGTACATACAGCTGGGTACATAGCTTCCTCATACCCAACTACCACGCGCTTTTACACACATGTGATCACGTGTGCCAGATCTTCTCCAGAGTACTGGCATTTACATTTTTTATTTCTGCTTTTATTGTTTTATCATTTTTCAGCCTAATAAAGGCTTACCTTTTTTAAAACAAACTACACCATGTGGAGTTTTTCTTTTGTTTTGGATGTATACAAGTGTCACTCCATCTGAAGTCTTGGAACTACTCTCCATCTTGGACCCTAAGATTCCTGCGAAAGATCCACAACCTGTTGAATCATCACTCCCTAGAGCTGTCCATCTGAGGAGCTCTTACACGCTCATTTGACACATTGCTCCTGGCATATGTGTCCAACATTTGTGGTAAGAGTACCCATCTTTTCTTATACATCTGTTTGGTTAACCTGTATGTCCATCTGTGCTGACCACGGGCACCATCAGACTCTCCAGTAACACAGGAGCGGTGGATAAGAGTGTTCCATATGAAGACTTGCCTGCTTTGACTTGAAGGACTTGTTTTGTTATTTACACTTCACTGTTTGTATATAGGGTTTCACCACCCTGTATATATCTTCTTGTTCTTGTTTTTGGACTACACCATCATAGTGTTACCCATGTAAATGAGACTGGTCCATATTGCTTCATGCAATCTCATGCCCACTAGCGCTGCACTTATTTTTTCTTTCATTGTTTACTCACAGGGTGTTTCACTGTTAGTGCTGGCTGCTTCTTTTCTCTTCACATTTCAGCAGCGCAACTTTATTTTGTTTTGTTTGTTCTACCAAAATTCATCGGGCCCTATGAGATTTCGGTGATTGTTAATCCTGTGTCCTATAGATTAAAACTCCCCCCGTCCATGCGCATTCCTAATGTCTTCCATGTTTCTTTAATGAAACCTGTTCACTCTAGTCTCCAAGTAAATGAACCAGAACCTGTAGATGTGTCGGATAGCCAGGAATATGAAGTGGCATATATTCTTGACTCCAGACGAGTACGCAATTCCTTACAATATCTAGTTCATTGGAAAGGTTTTGGCCCAGAGGATCGATCCTGGATCCCAGCTCGCGATCTCCATGCTGATCGCCTTAAGAAGAAGTTCCATCTTCGATATCCAAGTAAGCCTGGGGGTGCAGGAGCAACCCCTCGAGAAGGGGGGGGTACTGTCAGTACTGGATCCCTCTAGGACCCAGCGCACTCACCTGACACAGCCTTGGCTGGGAAACACTGATTGGCCAGCTCTCCTTTAAAACACCTGTGTTTTCACCCAATCAGTGCTCGTGAAAGAGTTACTCTGCTTGCCTTGTGAGATCCAGCCTGACCTGTTTATCTGTAAACCTTGTGTATGACCCGGCTTGTTTGACCCTGCTTGTTGCTTCCGATTTGGTACCTTTCGAACTCTGATTATTCGTGTATGACCCGGCTTGCCTAGACCACATCCATTGCAGTGGTGCACTACTAGCACCAGCAACACCACCAACATCCACACCTGCGGTGAACTACAAGTTCCAGCTTTCCTGCTCATCAAAACACCTACTTCAGCAGTGAACTACAAGTGCCAGCTGTCCCGCTCATCTCAACCCTGCATCCGTGGTGAACTACAAGTCCCAGCGCTGACCTGCTTCTCAAGACCTGCTCATGGTATGTGCTCTTGTTATTGAACTATAGGCATATTAGCACACCTGAACTGTTGTCTGTTGCTAGCCTGATATGAAACCTGACAATTACTTACATTTCTGGATATAGTGAGGAAGAATTAGAACCCCTGTCAGACTTATACTGCTAATCAGAACTTTGTTGAAACAATTTTTTCTCACTTCTGTTTAGCTATATCATATTCAATTAGATAATAGGAACACAGTTGAACACTTGTTCTGGTGCTTTTAAGGAGACCAGAAGACAAGATCTGCAGTGATGAGAAGACCCACCAGCCGTTACCCAACCAACCTGGAATGCAGTCTTAGATATCTGGCACTGTGCCTGTGAGATAGTCATGAGACATAGATACTTTGCTTGTCACAAGGATTTGGCAGTATACTCAAGAAGCTATGGGCAGCTGCAGTTAAACTATTAGAACATAGAAATACTTGCATAATAACTACTACCATCTCTTTTGAGCTGGTGGTAGTACCATAGACAGGACATGCAGCTAAGACCAACTCCATATTCAATTATTTATCCTTCTAGGATCTATTTTCAACAACCCCAGAGTTAGGAAGTGACATACATGATTGTATATTACAGTGTGATACTGGCAGCTGACAGTAGAGGGCAGCAAATTCTTACATCTGTTTTCTGGTTCCTAATTTACCTCAAAATCGGTGGGGAGCATGAATTTTGCTGATTGCAGAGCTATTGATCTGACATTAAAGAGGGCATGTTGGATCGCTGAAAGGAGACCACTGCTTCCCCACAGAGAACAAGGGTCCCCCTTTGCATCGGCTGGCAGGGGATAGACTTTTCTAATCAGGCTGTGAACACTTAAGAAAAAAGCAGCAGTAAGACATTAAACCCTTTTTGTTTTGGTGCACCTGGGATGTATGTTAAAGCCAAGGAAATGTGATCAGTTATGACACCAGCCATTTGATAGTTTGACAGTTTAGTTGAGGACACAGGTAAATGTAAGAGTTAAGGCACCCATACACGGTTCAAATTTCAAAAGAATTTTCTTTCGTAAATCGTATGAAAGAATTTTCGTTCGTACTTCGCACCGTTAGTGGGCTGCAGCAACAGCCGATTTTCGTGCGGCAAACAAATTTGAGAAATCCGACATGTTGGAAATTTTGGGAAAAACAAACGATTTTCTGATCAATAATGGGAGAATCGCGCGAGAAATGTAATAGAAAAAAATGTGTTTGTGCAAGAAAAGAATATTCCCGGAGAGAAACGAATATTCCCGGAGAGAAACTAATATTCCCGGCAACATGAAGGTTTTGTCGGCCTAATTTCGAAAATCAATGGTGGCATCATCGGATCACAAAAAAACAAACTTTCTGATTTTGAAAAGAAAATTTGTTCGAAATTCCACCTTGTATGGCCTGCTTTAGCAATGTTTTTTGAAACTGTAAATTGATGGGTTTAGTTCTGCTTTATGATTTACTGCTGTTCAGGAGCCCTGGGCTTCAGCAAAATGGCAGACTCCAGCAAAAAGAAACATGAGTAATGTTGGAGGCAATTTACAACACAAACTAATTTTGGTATCATAAGTATTGTGGAATGTAAATTGATGAGTTTGGTTTTAGGATTCACTGCTGTTCAGGGGCTCTGGGCTTCAAAAAAATGGCAGCTTCCAGCAAGAAGAAACAGGTGCAATGCCGGGAGCAATTTACAGCACACACTAATTTTGGTAGTATAATTATTAATCTGTAACGTATGCTCCTTGCTAAAGAACATTATTTTTTTATCAAGTTGTAATGGGTAAAGTTCTGCTTTAACACACTGACATTCTTAATGCATGTATTGCATTGAAATGTCTGGTTGGCAGGGAAGAACACTGTGTCCCACAATATACAGGTGATAGGGTCAAGCTAACTTAACAAAGATGGCAGATGTCTTAGAAAGCACAAGTAATTATTTAGTGAGACTACAGAAAATTTCACTTTGATTTTGGTAGGCTTTTTTCTTGGTCAGACCAATGCTGTCTAAATAGAAGAGATGTTTGCTATATTGGTGTCTTAAAGTAAAAGTTTTCTTTGAATAAATGTCTATTAAGGAAACCCTTTGAATATACTGCATCATTATTGCTTTCGATATATTGCCAATTAAAAAAAATCTAACAACTTATGGAGGCTGTAAGTCCATATGTATAGATCACACAATGCATAACAAATATAGGGGTATAGGAAGATAGTTGTGGGTGCTCCATACTTAGGCCTCATGCACACAGGACATTTATTTTAACTCTCCTAGAAGCCAGCAGAGTTTCTGCAGAAAAAAAATGCCTCATGCTTGTAAAAGTGTCTAAAGCTTTTAGGAGCTTTTACAGGCATCAAGTTCTTGATTGTAATTAATTTCATTGGCCAGAATAGATTATTTATTCTGGCTATTTAAATGAATTAATGCTCAAGCGCTAAATGTAAAGCCGCGTACAAACGATCAAACTTATCCGATGAAAACGGTCCGACGGACCATTTTCATCGGATATGTCTGCTGGGCTGTTTTGGTCTGATGGTTGTACACACGGTCCGACGGACCGTTTCAGCAGACAAATTCGATTGTGTGTACGGGCGAGCAGGCGGGTTTTTCCAGCAGACAAATTTTAAAGCATTCTTTAAAATCTGTCTGCTGGGAACCCGTCCGTCCGACATGTCTGCTGGTTAGTACACTAACCAGCGGACATATCTGCCCGCACATGCGTCGAATGGATTTGACGCATGCGTGGACGTATTTTACTTCCTGGCTGTCTGCTGGTGGGGATTTTGGTTTGATTGTGTGTATGCGATCAAACCAAAATAGCCCAGCAGACAAATCCGATCAAAACGGTCTTGTACACGATCAAACCAAAATAGCCCAGCAGACAAATCCGATCAAAACGGTCTGTCAGACCGAATTGATCGGATTTATTTGGTCGTGTGTACGCGGCCTTAGAGTATGATTGCTTTGCCCTTGGATGGAAATCAACATCCTTAGTATATAAAGTGCCACATCCTGAATGGTTGTATGGGGGATAAGAAAAAAAGAAAAAAAAAATGACTTTGTAGGCACTAATTAGGAATGTATAAAAGATATCATTTTTAATCCTTAGAAAAATACAGTACTAAACAAGATGCAAGACGCATCTGAGTAAAACAGAATACAAATTGTTCAAAATGATGAGAGAATAAAGAACCAGATAGAAAGACCACAGGTATTGATGGTTATTGTCACTGTCACTAATAAGGACTAGTCTGGCCTGGGTCGACACTTGTTCAATTCTTCACATACATAGACAAAGTTCCAGGAGTTGCTCTACTAGTTTCACGGAACTTGGCGGCTTCTTCGGGAGCTTAGGAACTATAACAAAGAAAATATAAAATAATAAACTGATATAGTGATATTGATAACATATGCTGGACCACACATTCCAAGGTTGAAGACCTTAATAAGCATGGAACAGTTACTTAAGATATACTCACCAATTTAATGGTGTCTTGGTAGAGTGTTTAGGCGGTGTCGCATGCCCCATAGGTGGATGGCCCCTGCCCTACTGCACCCGGCCGGGTCAGTATAGATGGAACAAGCTCAAAGCCAAGGACCATTGAAGCCTGGTGGTGGTTCAGTTAATGGCTTCAAGGGAATAGCTACTTGGCTTGTATGGGGGAGTGAGTCTCCCTCTGGGGGTGTACAACTGCGCCAACACTCGTATGTATGTAAATTATTATGTGCAAAAATGGAGCCTCGCCGTAGCAAGGTTCTGAAAAAGAAACAAAAATAGACAATAATAACAAATATATTAGTACAGCAGAATAATATAAACAAATATTTCACTAGACTGTTGTTGACCACGAGATACATTGTTTTTTTTAAATACACAGTTGATCTCAAGAAATTGAATTTTTTTTAAAATGTTGGCAATTCTTTTTACCATACCCAAACGAGGAGATCTCCCCGTTATTCTTTGAATTCATATGTAATATATTTTTAGCTAAGGATTTAATCAGAGCTAAAAGAAAATTACAGATTTTTTTTTATATATCAAATGTTACTGTTCATTTTTTTTTTATATTGTTTTGAAAGGATATACTGAGATTGGAATTTGGTAACAGAGAGCATTTTAATTCCAATTGGGGTCAAAATGTCCCAAATTTTTCAGGGCCCTGATGGAAGCAGATGTGTAATAACACATATATGCACACCCACATACTTGTGTGCCTATATGTGCATGCACATCTAAGGATGCCCTGGAGGGGGCTGGTGCATACGACCAAGACAAAAGGGAATATATGCATCTCGATATAATCCATTCATAAGAATGGCTTATACGAAAGAACTTAATTTATGCCTGGCGGGCGTGTGGCTCCCAGGTATTTGATACAGAAAGTTTCCTTCTGAAGGATACGTTTATCCCAGTTGCTCCCTCTTGGGTCTTGAGGTATAACCTCAAGAACAATAAATTTGACCAATGACGTGTCAAACTTGTGATATAGTCCCAAATGTCGACTCACTGGTGTAATCATTTTTGCGTATTGTGAATAGTAAAGATGATCATAAATACGGTGTTTGAGTTGTCTTATGGTTTTGCCGACATAGAATAATCCACATCGGCAGGTCATAAGATACACAACTCCCTCTGTGATACATGAGGCATGAAAAAGGGGTCGGAATAATTCGCCATTTGGTAACTGAAAATCTGCACCTGATTGTACCCATGGGCAATATGAACATTGTCCACAAATGGTTATGCCCCGGGTGGGCCCACTTTTGTCACTTTGTGGTTTGTATTCACTTGCGGTGAGTTTGTTTTCGATAGAGAAGCATTTACGAAACACAATTTCGGGTTTTTCTCTTACATATTTACCTAAGGTTGGGTCCTCACTTAGGAGATACCAATGTCGCTCTAAACATTCTCTAAGCAGGCCATGCTGTGCAGCATACTTAGTGATAAATTTAGTCGTTTGTAGATGATCATCGACTTTAGGTTGTGAGCAGTGTTGTAAGTAACAGAGTTACAATAAACGCAGTTACCTAACGCAGCCCCTTTTGAGGGTAACGAGTAATCTACCTGATTACTCTTCCCCTCACGGTAACACAGTTCCCATTACTTGGGCGCCATTACTGCAATTACATCTACCGCCACTAGATGGCAGCAGAGTAATTGCTTCTGCCGGCGCTGTGAACATAAATATGGGTGGAACTCCGCTTTAGAATCATGTGACCGCTGTGATGGCCTGTCACAGTGGTCTGAAAACTCCCAATCGCAAGGAGCCCTGGATACAATGAGCCGCATCCGCCTCACACTGACTTATCACCAGGGAACAACTCACATCGATCACACACACTGTGTGCGCAACCTGATCAATGATCCGGAGAAAAACACATGGCCGGAACAAAATGTTCCACAGAACAAACGTTCCCTATACAACACAGTGTACACAGCGACATCTAGTGGTCAACATGGTAAGTGCAGGACACCTATACAGACCAATGATCAGCAGGTTATTTTTGGTCAGTGATTTCATCTCTTCATCAGACAACAAAGAAAAATCTGACATCCCCATTCCAGATCCCTTGCATCTAATAAAGCTTATATAAGATAAATAAAATAATAAACAATAAACTATAGAAAACTCTAATAAAGCCCAATATAAGATTTTAAATTACAGACTCTGTAAACGTCAAGGGAATGTATATTATAAACATACATGTTAATCCAGCTTATAATTTGGATGTAATATGTAGCAGATGGATAAGAGTTTAAAGTCCTATTAGCTGCACATACATGGTGGGACGGATATACACGAGATCACCATTTGTTTCCGGTTTTCTTCTCTCAAGGATCTGGCATTCTTTTGTCTTGGAGTATTACCTCACTGCTTCCTGGCAAGTGCCCGTCATCTGCTTCTCAACAAAGCATTGTAGAATATTAAAAAAAAATTCAGTTACTTTGCTGAGTAACTAATTACTTTTTCAATGTAGTAACTGAGTCACTAACACAATTACTTTTTCAGAGAAGTAATTTGTAACTGTAACTAATTACTTTCTTAAAGTAAGATGAGCAACACTGGTTGTGAGTACTGTAAAGACATTCTATCTCTTTGATGGGCTTTGTTATAGGCTTTCCTTAGAAGACTTTTACTGTAGCCACGTTGTAAAAGTCGAGTGCGAAGTTCATTGGCTTGGTTTTGAAAGTCTACATCATATGTACAATTTCTGCTCAAACGGATGTTTTGCGCATATGGAATACTGTGAACCAATGATATGGGGTGTGCACTGTCAGCGTGAAAAAGTGTGTTGCCTGCTGTTTTTTTGTGGTATAGTTTGGTGCTGATATTATCATTACCATCTCTGTAGACAAGAACGTCCAAAAAGGGAATTGAGTTAGACTGCCAATTGTATGTAAATTTCAGATTGAAATTGTTGATGTTAAGCTGAGATAGACATTTGTTTAATAATGATGGAGTTCCTGTCCAGATGACAAAGATATCATCTATATATCTGTACCAGCATAGGGTCTGGCACAGATATTTTTGGTAATGTTCATTGCCAAAAATGTCACGCTCCCACCCCCCCAGGTACAAGTTTGCGTACGCCGGTGCACAACATGTATTTCAAGTGGGAATCTTCAGCGCTAGCCAAAGTGAAACTATATGGTGAGGGGTGACTAGTGTAGGGGTGTGAATGTTTGAAAGTGCTGCTCAAATCTGGGTGAGTACAAATCACTATAGTGGTTAAAAAGTAAAAAGGATGTGCGCAAAATCAATAGCACAGGGAAAGCTAAATGATGAAAAGTGCCTAAAGTAAATCAAAATGATGATGTGACAGTGTAAACCATAAATAAGTACGTGAACAAAACACAAAAACAGTAATGATGATAATCAATGATGGTGAAAAGTGCAACTCTGCAACAAGTCATTGGGACGTTGTTTACATATTCAGAGGGACTTCTCCTAAAGGGACTTCCTGATGCCCAACATGGGTGGTGGATGTGTTTTGTTTTTGTGATTCCCTAGTGAGAATCATCGTGGGCATAGTCTGGTGTATGCTGGCACCTGAAGGGCCTGCCGCGCCTCCTTCTGCACCACGAGATGCCACTGTACTGCTAGTATTGGTTAGGGAGGTTTGTGGGGAGTTTTGTGTGTGTAGTTGTTGAATTGCTTGTGCTGCAATTGGGCCCATATAGGCGTATTGTGAGAGATCATAAATTGGTGCTCTCCCTTCACCCTTACCATGACCGCCGTGCACAGGTGCCTTTGAGGGTGTAACGTTTCCAGAATTGGTTGGCTTTTTTTTTTAGTTGGTGTAGTAGGGTGCCCGCCACCATAACCCCGCTTACGTGATCTGTTTGGTGCGTGTGTTGAACCAGTGGATTGTGTCCGATGTACCTGCGAAACGGAAGAAGAGATTCACTTTCACCTTCTGAAGCAGTGTTATTCCTTCGTCTATTTTGGGGTCTAGAAGTTTGACCTCGACCCCACCCTCTAATGCAGGGATCCTCAAACTACGGCCCTCCAGATGTTGTAGAACTACACATCCCATGAGGCATTGTAACACACTGACATTCACAGACATGACTAGGCATTATGGGAATTGTAGTTCCTGAACAACTGGAGGGCCGTAGTTTGAAGACCCATGCTCTAATGGGTTGATCCCTCTTATATGCATATCCCTCCATGAATGTCATTTTATCCTTTTAATATTTGGCTTGTTTCTTGGAAATTTTTATTTAGCTTATCTAGAAACACTTTAGCTCCTGGCTTTTTTCTCCAAATTTTTGCATGTGTTTTAATGGATTCATATTTATTATGCAAAAGGGCTAGTTCTTGGTCCAACATAGCTGTATCTAGGGAATATTGGGACAGGAGCAATTGCATGCAGTCCTGGCTGCATTTGTTAAGGACTTCTTCCAATGAGGATTTTAAATCCTGTGATGTATGTTTAATTGTTGGAAATAGTTGGATTCTTAAGCTAATAGGGCTGATGTTTTGACTGATATAGTGCTTAAAGTATTCCATATGCCAATGGAAGTTGGATTTTCTCTTGAGCAGTTGTTTGAGTTTGTCAAAATAGATCTTAAGATCATCAGTTTCCCTATTAGAACCATTGTATGAGGTCTGGAATTTATTCATTCGGCCAGGCTACACCTACAAAGTCAATTTTTTGGGGTTTGAAAAAAACTGACTCAGAGTGATTTAGACCAAAAAACAAGGAGGAGAAATAAACTTATTTCAAAATTGGGTAAAGGGGAATAGGAGGGAAAAAAAGAAAACAAAGAATAGGGTTGATTTTGTTTGTTTATTTTCCAATAATTGCCAAAAAAGTAAAAAATACTATATGTAACGTGATATATATTTATTAATATGTCAATATAATGCACATGTTATAGGTAATGAGGGCTGGCCACTATATGTGGACAATTTGGTGCTTCCATCTTCAATAATGTTAGAGTCTGATTGCTTTGCCCTTGGATGGCAATCAACATCCTTAGTATGTAAAGGGCCACATCCTGAATGGTTGTATAGGGGATAAGACCCAAGAGGGTCTAAAATGAAGTTCTTTCGTATAAGCCATTCTTATGAATGGATTATATCGAGATGCATATATTCCCTTTTGTCTTGGTCGTATGCACCAGCCAGCTCCAGGGCATCCTTAGATGTGCATGCACATATAGGCACACAAGTATGTGGGTGTGCATATATGTGTTATTACACATCTGCTTCCATCAGGGCCCCAAAAACTTTTGGGACATTTTGACCTCAATTGGAATTAAAATGCTCTCCGTTACCAAATTCCAATCTCAGTATATCCTTTCAAAACAAAATCAAAAATCATTTACCAGTAACATTTCATATATAAAAAAAATTCTGTCATTTTCTTTTGCTTTTAGCTCTGATTAAATCCTTAGCTAAAAATATATTTCATATGAATTCAAAGCATAACGGGGAGATCTCCTCGTTTGGGTATGGTAAAAAGAATTGCCAACATTTTTTAAAAAATTCAATTTTTTGAGATCAACTGTGTATTTTAACCACTTAAGACCCGGATACATATGCTGCTAAATGACCCAAGGTGTTTTTACAATTCGGCGCTGTGTCGCTTTAACAGACAATTGCGCGGTCGTGCGACGTGGCTCCCAAACAAAATTTCCATCTTTTTCTTCCCACAAATAGAGCTTTCTTTTGGTGGTATTTCATCGCCTCTGCGATTTTTATTTTTTCAGTGACACTGTGACAGGGGGTGGGGGGGGGGGGTTGATCACAAGGGGTTAATGTGCCTATGTGTGTGTGTGTGTCAGTGTTGTGTTGGTGCACACTTACTGTGGATGTCTTCTCTCATCAGCAGCGGTGGGAAACACCGCTGCGATGAGAGATGACATAATTTCCTCCTCCTGTGTAAACACAGGAGGAGGAAGTGACACGAAGGGGGAGCACTCCCATTGGCTGGGAGCGATCGCGGGGGGCCAAAAATACGGACATCCGCCCGCTCGTCGGCAATCGCTCCCAGAGCCAGGGGGACCACCGCACGCTGCGGAGGGGGTCCCGATCGGACCCCCGAACCGCACAAAGGCGAGGACGTAAATATACGCCCTTGTGCCTGTACGAGCCATGTTGTGGACGTACATAGGCGTGCGGCGGTCCTTAAGTGGTTAAAAACAATGTATCTCGTGGTCAACTACAGTCTAGTGAAATATTTGTTTATATTATTCTGCTGTACTAATATATTTGTTATTATTGTCTATTTTTGTTTCTTTTTCAGAACCTTGCTACGGCGAGGCTCCATTTTTGCACATAATAATTTATATACAGGCATACCCCGCTTTAAGTACACTCACTTTACATACACTCGTGAGTAAGGACATACCCACGAGTGTATGTAAAGTGCCTTACAAGTACTGTACAGACATTTTGCAGCCGCAGTAAAAGGAGCTGAAGCTCCGAGAGCATAGCTCACCCTGTTTCAGAGTGCCCCTAACACACCCACTACAGCCCCTGTGACCTCAACTACAACTCCCAACACCCCCACTACGGCCCCTGACCCCCCACTACACCCTAGAAGTGAAAAAAGGTATTGTTTCACTTTAAGTACATTTTCATTTTACATACATGCTCTGGTCCCATTGTGTACTTAAAAGTGGGGTATGCCTGTACATACAAGTGTTGGTGCAGTTGTACACCCCCAGAGGGAGCCTCACCACCCCATACAAGCCCCGAAGCTATTCCCTTGAAGCCGGATGGTCAGTGTGTACAAGTGGCCACCCAAGCCATTGGTTGCATGGTTCTCCTCCTTCTCCTCTCATGGAGTCAGGTGGTGGCCCTCCACCAATGGCACCAGGACTTATACCACTCTAGTCCCATGCACTTCCGCCCATCCAGCGCCCGGGAGCTTTTCCTCAGTCTCCGGGAAAAAAAACATCCGGTTCGCGTGACGTCAGGCGCAAGTTTGGCACGCCTGTGAACGGGGTACAAATCTAAGCATTGCGAGTGTGCACTCTCCAGCTGACTTGGAGAGAGCCACATCGCCTATAGTGGCCTTGGTGTATCCGTCCTGTGCATCCTAATTAGGTGAGCCAATTCCGTTTCTTACCATGCCCTTATTCATTTTCCATCTGCCTCCCAAAGCTAATCTGATTCCCCATTACCAATCTGTCTAACAGATCTATTGGAGCCACCACTCCACATCAAGGACTGCTGCAGTTTATAGCCTGTGTAACGGTGTGCCTTCAAAATCAATGAAATAAGGTAACGGCCATTCATGCTGAAATGCCTCTGCTGATTACTAGACTTGAGTTCTCTATATATATGCTGTGACGGTATGTGAGGTGCGATACATGACAATAGGTACGTTTTACCTCGCATTCGTTCCATTATGAGGGACTGAACTGGAATCCGGTCCGGGTTTTACAGCCTCTGGGGCTGGCTAGGGTTCCGATCCGGATATTTGGGTCCACTGGAGTCCACAATCAGCTGGACTTCAAATGACCAGGAAGAGAGAACAACAGGTGTGTGGTTTGGAGACTCAGGAGGGAGCCTGAGTGTGAGGAGCTCTATGGAAAAATAACTGCAAGAAAAGGTTTGCTTTGTTGTTTTTTTTGTGGGTGGTGGGGGGGATTTAATTTACTGTTTTGTTTATTTTTGACCTGCAAACCATTTATAAATAAAATCTGGCATCCGCCAGACTTAAAGAAAGTGCCTGCTTGCAGGGGCGGACTGACAACCCATGGGGCCCCTGGGCAATAGAAGATTATGGGGCCCCTGAGTTTACAGATGGCCACCACGCCAGGAGGCAGTGCAGAGGCAGGGCAGCTAAAATCTTAGGATTTTCACATCAAAAGCATGTCGGTTTAAGACATAGCAGGGACAGATGTAAAAAAAAAAGATTTTTACATACTGTCCCTGGTTTTATTGAGCCTTGCAACCCTGATGGGGCCCCCTAGTGGCATGGGGCCCTCGGGCAGTGCCCGAAAGTCCCAATGGTCAGTCCGCCCCTGCCTGCTTGCGGACTGTGATTCGGAAAAGGTGATCCCCACGAGCTAATCTCCCACACGTGGTGGATTCAGCAGGCACTTTTCTGAAGATGGAAGAAATGTTAAAGGCCCTGCTACAGACCAATGCAGCCCAGCGGGAAACCAACCGCCAAGTCGCAGAGGCCGCTGCAGCACAACAGGAGATGTACCGCCAAGTCGCAGAGGCCGCTGCAGCACAACAGGAGATGTACCGCCAAGTTGCAGATGCCGCTGCAGCACAACAGGCTGCCCAGCAGGAGATGAAATGACAGTTCGCCGAAGCTCTGATGGAACTGAAAAAAGTGTCCGCACCTCCTGTGTCAGCGGAACCAAAGATAGTTCGTGCCTCCTACCACCTGCAAAAGATGACACCGGCGGATGATGTTGAGGCGTACATGATGACTTTCGAGAGAGTCGCTGTCCGCAAAGGATGGACAAAAGAGCAGTGGGCGGGAATATTGGCCCCATTCCTAACAGGAGAACCCCAAAAGGCCTATTTTGACCTAGAACCAGATAAGGCCCAGGACTATGAGACTCTAAAGACAGAGATACTCGCACGCTTGGGTGTCACCATGGCAGTCCGGGCTCAGCGCGTGCATCAGTGGTCCTATTCCAGCAACAAGCCACCCCGGTCACAAATGTTTGACCTGGTCCACCTCACCAGGAAGTGGTTGCAGCCAGACACCCTGACCAGCCCTCAGATTGTGGAGCGTGTGGTAATGGACCGATACCTGCGTGCGCTCCCTGCTGCCCTGAGAAAGTGGGTCGGATCAGGGGGACCACTGCAGCCCAAATGGTGGACCTAGTGGAGAGGTACAGTGCTACCGAGGACTTGGTAAACCCACCTACGCCCCACTTCGGTGTGTCTAGGGGTGCAAGATCTCCCAGCGGGTTCGGGTAAGACTGTTCCGGGGTTCAAAAGCTTGGGGAAAGACTGTTACAGCAGATGAGACTGTGGGTCCTAGATCTGGAGACTGGCCACAGAAGCCAGGAAGGTCTTTGGGACCGTTAAGAGGACTGGGGGTGGGGCAAATACAGTGTTTTCATTGCCATGCATTAGGCCATATTGCTGCAGACTGCCCTCTAAATGATGAACCTATGCAATGTGATTATGCTGATAGGAAAAGACACATTTCTCTGTTTGCACAGGTCGCATGTGTTGCGCTAGATCAGAGTCGCCTTGAAAAACAGATGTGCGTTATTTCAGTGGATGGCAAGCCTCTCACAGCACTACTAGACTCTGGTAGTGTGGTGACCCTAGTCAGGAGTGCTTGTGTAGACCCCACAAAACTACACCCCAGGAGTATTGGGGTAATTTGCATACATGGGGACACTCGGGACTACCAGACAGCGGTGGTTGAGGTTGATACCCCCTGGTGCAGTGTAACACATTCAGTGGGGGTGGTACCCTCACTGCTCCATGAAGCTTTAGTGGGGAGAGATTTTCCCCATTTTTGGAAGTTATAGGAGAGTAAAGGGAGGCTCGTAGATAGAGTTCCCCCTGCTGGGGAAACACGGGAACTCTCACCAGACCCGTTTTTCCAAAGGGAAAGGCATGATGTTGGTGGGATCGAGGAAGCGGGAGATCCTCTTCCTTTCCATGCCATGGCTGGGGAACCGGAGGACTTGGAAGCTAGCACCCAGCCTGAGGGTAACGAACAGGAAATCCCATCTGACCCTGACATGGAGAGTAGCCAAAATGTTGTACCCGACTTGGAGGTCAGGAGAGAGGATTTCTGTACCGAGCAGCTGCGAGAGCCCACCCTCATGAGAGCCAGGAAAAATGTTAGGATGTTGGATGGGGAACCGGTGGATCCTAATTGGGTGGTGTCCTTCCCTATATGGCAATTAAAAAACAATTTGTTATATCGAGTGGTAAAACATGGAGAGGAAGAGGTAGAACAGCTACTGGTTCCCAAACCCTTTCGCAAGGTGGTGTTAGACCTTGCTTATGGTCATGTAATGGGGGGAGTACTGCGAATCGTGCCCCGAGTGCTAAATGTCAGCACCGTCGCCCCATTTTCGCAGCCCCCCTGTCCCTCTACCAATAATCGAGGTCCTCTTTGAAAGGATTGGCATGGTCCTGGTGGGGCCGGTGGTGAAATCTGCCCGAGGTCACCAGCATATTCTGGTGATCCTGGACTATGCGACTCGCTATCCTGAGGCCATACCTTTGCGTAACACCTCCGCTAAGGCTTTGCCAAGGAATTGGTACAGGTGTTTAGTCGAGTAGGGATCCCAAAAGAGATCTTGACCAATCAGCTCACCCCTTTTATGTCTAGGGTTACCAAGGAATTGTGTAGATTGTACAAAATCTCCCATCTCCGTACTTCTGTCTACCACCCCCAGACATCTGGTCTGGTCGAAAGGTTTAATATAACATTGAAGAGTATGCTAAAAAAGGTGGTCGACAAAGATGGGAGAAATTGGGATTTTTTGCTACCATATCTCATGTTTGCCATACGAGAAGTTCCACAGGCATCCACAGGCTATTTCCCCTTTGAGCTCTTGTATGGTAGGCATCTCAGGGGCCTGCTAGATGTTGCCAAAAAAACGTGGGAAGGAGAGGTCACCCCATATAGGAGCATCATAGAGCATGTCTCTTTGATGCAGGATCGAATCGTAGCTGTCCTGCCACTGGTACGGGAACATATGGAGCTAGCCCAGGAGGCCCAGAGGAGGGTCTATAACCGGGGTGCCAAGGTCTGCACTTTCAGCCCGGGGGACAGAGTGTTGGTACTGGTTCCCATGGTAGAAAGTAAGTTTCCAAGTGGCAGGGTCCCTTCGAGGTTGTTGAAAGGGTGGGGGGGGGGGGTAAACTACAAAGTCTACCAGCCAGGGAAAAGGAAACCACATCAAATTTACCATGTAAATTACTGCCCACGTCCTGCCTCCAACAGACCAGATACCCATGACACCTGACGTCCCTAGTGACGGAACCAGGGGTTCGGGTAAATGTAAAACCATATAGAATTCCAGAGGCCCGGCGAGAGGCAGTTGCGGAGGAAATAAAAAATATGTTGGAGTTGGATGTGATCGAAGAGTCCCACAGTGAGTGGTCAAGTCCCATAGTGCTGGTCCCAAAACCTGATGGCAGTATCAGGTTTTGTAATGACTTTAAAAAACTTAACAGTATGTCCAAGTTTGAGCATGCGCATCGGCATTTACCAATCAGCTGTGCACATACAGGGCTTTAATGAGGAAAGCTGCTGGGTCTGTATTACTTTAGATGTGATTTCCTATTGAAAGTATCTTACCAAAAATGAAGATTGTGTTGCAAGTAATAACACACAGGGCCAGATTCACGTATTCCAGAGCATCTTTGCTCTGGAGTAACGCTTCTGATTTGCGTTGCGCTGCCGAAATTTTAGGAGCAAGTGCTGTCATTCACGAAGCACTTGCTCCTAAAGTTGCGGCAGCGCATCACAAATGAGCCGGCGGAATTCAAATGTAGCGGGTACGGGGCGTGTAGTATGCTAACGTACTGCGCATGCGTCGAGCGTCAAAACATCCCCGTGCGCATGCTCCAAAATCTGTGAATGAACGTCAATGACGTCACATTCCCATTCATGACCGTTTTACGCAAGCGACGTTTTTTTTTTTTTTTCCGACGCGATGACGACGCCTATACCTAACATAGGATACTCCAACCCCATGTAGGTATATCTATGCGCCGCGTATCCCGTCCGGAAACGTCGTATCGTCATTGCGTCGCGCCGGATTTCGATCGTGAATTGCCGATTTCCGCTCATTAACATATTTTTTGAGCGTAAATCGGCGGGAACGCCCCCGGCGCCATTTTTACGTTGAAGTAACGATGCGATGGCGAAACTCAGTTACGCTGCTCGCATCGGAACTTCAACCCGGCGTTTCTTGTTTTCTGGTTACAGAAAACAGAAACGCCGGCTCAAAGCCACAGTTAGGCTGGCGGATCACTCGATCCGCCAGCGTAACCTTTCCTGAATCTGGCCCACAGAGTTTCCAAGCTCAACTTACCAACCAATCAGCAACTAACCAAATTCACCTGTCAAACAGTGCGTTAAAACAGGGGTTTAGTTGCACGCATTTGCAAATACATGCGTACATTTTAGAGTTAGGGTCTGCAGAACACAGGGAGCCTTGACGGGGCCTGCAACTTACGCATGTATTTGCAAATGCGTGCAACTAAACCCCTTTTTTTAACGCATTGTTACACAGGTGAATTCGGTATGTTACTGATTGGTTGGTAAGTTGAGCTTGGAAACTCTGGCCCAGATTCACGTACATCTGCGCATTATTGGACCTGCGTAGCGCACCGCCTTTACGTTAGACTTGCGCACTTTTGCCGCGTAATCACCCTATTCTCGTAGCTTTTGCGCAGGAAATTGCGCATACGTAACGTTTTTCCAGAGGCGTAAGGAGGAGTAATACAAATTGGGAAGGACGTGGGCGTGTTACATTGAAATGAGCCGTGACCCCATGCAAATGAAGGGCCGGCCGGCTCGCGCATGCGCGCTTGAACGAGACCATGTCAGCTCCGATGTGCGCATGCTCACAACTCGGGAGCGGCGCAATCAGTGAAATTGGAAATGGACTAGGGCAACGTTGTGAACTAGGCAGACAGCATAAATAGACACACACAAACGCACTTCCTTTGCAAAAGTACATCCCTTTGTCCCTTCCCATTTAACAAAGTGCTTTTGTTCTTGTTGTTCGTTGCGGTGTGTTTTGTAGTTGTCAGATTAGTGTTCTGTGTGATCAAGTGGTTGTTAGTAGATTTTTGAAAGTGGTTTTTGATAAGTGTTTGAGAGACTGTTTGTTTGATTGATATATTTCTTTTTGTTTTTTTTTCTGCTGTATTTTTGTTTTGTTTTTTGGGGACTGTTTCTTGCTGAGTCGTTTTCTCTCTGTGTGTTTTTTTTTGTGATTGGTTGGGCTTATTTGTGTGCGTGAATTTTGTTGACTGGGACTGATTTTTTTTGGAAGGATGAGTGAGAGAAAACGCAAGCTGAATTTTACAGTTGTGGAAAAACAGATTCTTGCCCGGGCCATTAGCGAGTATGGGCGTTACCTCCACGGCCCAGAGAGTGCCAACACCACCCCGGCCAGGAGGAGGGAGATATTGGATAGGATCACTGACCAGGTGAATTCAGCGGGGCAGGGGGAGACACAGACCAGGTCTGGGATTGACAAAAAAATCAATGACCTCCGGCGTCTGGTCAAAAAGAAGTTGGCCAGAATGCATGCCCATGCCAGGGGCACAGGAGGGGGCCCACCATGCCGTATTAGCCTGACAGCGGAGGAGCGTGCGGTGGCCCTGACCTTTCATCCGCATGAAGTTGAGGGCCTGCCCGGCTTTGACTCAAGTCCGGAGCCTGTGGTGCCAGGTAAGTTTTCTTTTTTTAATATCAGGTGTGTAGCATGTGTGGGGGAGGGGGTGAAAGGGAATATGTGGCAAGTGTGTGGATCCTCCAACCTGTGAATGTTTTGTGTCATCCACAGATGTGCAGGAGGGTGCAGGGCCATCTGGCCTGACCGCACCAACCCCAGGACAGCAGCCTAATGAGGCCCCCCCAACAAGGCCGGAGTCCGCGGAGGAGGTTCAACAGGAGCAGGACAATCATGAGGAGAAGGACAATCATGAGGAGGAGGAGAATCATGAGGAGGAGGAGTCCATGTCAGGCACTGGACGTTTGGGTTTTGAGGACTCCTCCCCTCTGGCTGCCAGCAGGCAGGCCTCCCTAAGGGGGAGCCCCCCCCTCCTCCCCCAACATGGCTCCCCTCACAAGGGCCTCCCCTTCTCCCCGGCCACAAGCATCAGCTGGAGGCAGGATGTCATCCCAGACCACCAGGGGGTTGGCCGATCTGCCCGCCACCCTGAGAAGGGACCAGTTCCTCCAGACCCGCCATCTGGGACAGGTCAGCCAGACATTGGTGCGGATGGAGGAGAGCCTGTCCTCCATCAAGGATACGCTGGGGAACCTGGACTCCCACTCCCGGGCTTTCACAACCTGCCTAAATGAACTGCAGACGACATCAGCAGGCGTTGGGCAGGATGTGAGGGCCCTTACCCTGGCTATCCAGGCCAACACGGCAACAGTTGGTGCTGCCCTGGACAGAATTGCCGTGGCCTTGGAGGGCAGGCCACCAGGTGGGCAGAGATCTGGGGCTGATCCTCCTTCCCCGGTTTTACCCCTTCCCCATGAGTCTCCCCTGAGAAGCCGGGGCCGTGGCCGGGGGCGCCCCAGGCGTGGCTCACGCAGAGGGCAGTAATTTGTTTTTCCCCCAACTTTTTTTTTTCAAATATTTTTTTTTTTTTTTTGCTGGGAATTTTTTGATTTTGCAGGTCATTTTTTTTTTTTGGGTTGTGAATGCTGTGTGAATATGGGGGTGACATTCCTGCCGGAAAAGGGGTGTCACCCTCTATTTTGGTGGAGAAGGGTTCCCCAGGACCAGGGAGAAGTGATCCCCAGGTCCGTGTGAATGGTGTATGAATGTACAGTGACATAATTGGAGCCTTGGCGTGGCGTTGCTGCTCACAAGTCCTGCATGGTGGACTGGTGCCAATCCAATTTGATGTGGATGTGGGGTGTGTGTGCTAGGGACCACAGTGTTGTGCATGCATGCATTCTCATTGTGCCATGATTAATGTGTATGTTTAACGTGCAAAGATGCCCAATGTGAGCTGTCTCCTGGCTGCTCTTCCCTCAGAAGACGGGGTAACCTCGGTTACGGGGGGATTGTCTGGTTCAGGGGTCAGGTCATCACGTAGGTCAATCTGCAGGCCCTTTCTTTCTGCAAAGTTGTGCAGCATGCAACATGCACCGATGATCTGGCACACAAAGTTTGGGGAGTACAAGAGGGTACCCCCAGACTTATCCAGGCATCGGAAACGTGACTTTAGGATGCCAAAGGTGCGCTCCACCACTGCACGGGTTTGGGCATGTGCTTGATTGTATCTTTCCTCTCCTGGGGTTTGGGGGTTCCGGATAGGAGTCATGAGATGGGGTCCCAGTGGATATGCAGAGTCACCTCTAAGGGAAAAGACAGGAGGATGTTAGTCATGCATGTGCCCCTTGTGATGTGCATCATGGGAGGGGATAGTCATGCCTGACTCCCATGTCACTCACCAACCAGCCAGGTGTCCCCATACACGTTCTGATCGAATTCCAATCGGATGTGGCATTGATTGTATATGTAGCTGTCATGGCTGGACCCTGGGTGTTTGGCACGGACGTGCCATATGAGGCCTTGGGCATCGACTATCACCTGTACATTGATGGAATGCCAATGCTTCCGATTGCGGTACATGTGCTCTGTCTCCTGGGGGGGCTGGAGTGCCACATGTGTGCAATCAATGGCCCCCACAGTGCGTGGGAATCTGGCAATTCTGTAGAAATCTGTCATTGCCTTCAGCCGCAGCTCCTCAGTGGTGGGTTTGATGATTTGGTTGGCCATGCGTCTGGGTATTGCAGGGACAACCTGGTGCACACATCTGCTCATGGAGGACTGTGACATCCCAGCCACCACTCCACTTGTTCTTTGAAAAGAGCCACTGGCAAGGAAATGGAGTGTTGCCAGGACCTTGACCAGTGGCTGCACTGCATGTGAGCGGTGTGTTGGGCTGGTGATGTCACCCTGCAGGGTTGTGGTTTATTCCACGATGACATGAGGGGTGAATCTGAAGATGCGATACACCTCGGAATCACTCATGCCAAACAGGTCTATACGGGTGCGGTATATCCTCTCCCGTGCCATCCTCCGTGCCATCCTCCGTGCCCTCCTCCTTCTTTGTTCATCTAAAGTCAGTAGTATAGCTATGCGCGACGATGCCCCTGGCATGTTGGCATACAGATTGTTGAGCAACACGTGTGACTGCTGAGCTGCTCACTAACAGTGTTGCTTTATCTAACAAGTAGACTTTTTTTCTTTTTTTAGACCAGCTTTTATCAGCTCTAATTTTAGACAGGACATTTTGCTGTTGAGCACACTGCGTCGCCTGCGCTGCCCCAACGTTGTTTTGTGGATCCCCGTAAGTCCCTCATTAGCATATTTGACTAGCAAATCAATGGTGTGTCTATCGCACTTTTGCGCGGACGGATGCGCCAGTCTAACGATTTTTTGCGTATCTCGTTCTGGGGATGCCGCGCAACGAAACGCACGCGCACATTTAGACTTACGCACGCGCATCTCCTGTTGCGCAGGCATAATCGCTCTGTGAATCTGGGCCTCTGTGTTTTTTTACATGTGTTCGCCCCTTCCAGTGCTCCTTGCTGTGAAGACCAGTCATAGGTAGGGGCAGTGACTGTTTTTGTTATTTTTTTAATTGCTGTCATTGTGGTCAGGCAACGCACTAGCACCTTTGGTGCCATTGTGCAATATGCTGGGTGTTTAGTGTGTTCCTGCTCCTTTAACCACTTAACCCCCGGACCATATTGCTGGTCAAAGACCAGAGCACTTTTTGTGATTCGGCACTGCGTCACTTTAACTGACAATTGCACGGTCGTGCGATGTGGCTCCCAAACAAAATTGGTGTCCTTTTTTTCCCACAAATAGAGCTTTCTTTTGGTGGTATTTGATCATCTCTGCGGTTTTTATTTTTTGCGCTATAAACAAAAATAGAGCGACTATTTTGAAAAAAATGCAATATTTTTTACATTTTGCTATAATAAATATCCCCAAAAGAGATATAAAAAAAATATGTTTTCCTCAGTTTAGGCCGATACATATTCTTCTACATATTTTTCGTAAAACAAAAATTCGCAATTAGCGTTTATTGATTGGTTTGCGCAAAATTTATAGCGTTTACAAAAAAAGGGGTAGTTTTATGGCATTTTTATTAATATTTTTTTTTTACTAGTAATGGCGCCGATCAGCGTTTTTTTTCGGTACTGCGATATTATGGCGGACACATCGGACACTTTTGACACATTTTTGGGACCATTGGCATTTTTATAGCGATCAATGCTATAAAAATGCATTGGATTACGATAAAAATGCCATTGGCAGTGAAGGGGTTAACACTAGGGGGCAGGGAAGGGGTCAAGTGTGTTCCTGCTTGTGTTCTAACTGTATGGGGGGGGTGGACTCACTAGGGGAAATCACTGATCTTCTGTTCATACATTGTATGAACAGAATATCAGCGTTTCCCCCGCTGACAGGAACGAGTGCTATGTGTTTACACACATACCTCCCGTTCCCCGCTCTGTAACAAACGAGCGCGCATGCCCAACAGCCGCTAAAGGTAGGACGTAGAGCTACGTGCTCTCGCCCAGCAGTGCCACCGTCCCACCATATAACTGCGGTGGGCGGTCGGCAAGCAGTTAAGGAGGGGTGTGCTCCCTCCAGTCATCTGCCCTTCATCTATCCATCAGCATACATGTTCTTCCACTGAGGAGACTCTTCAAATTTTAGAGTTAGGACTGCAGTACACAGGGAGGCTTGATGGGGTATGCAGCTTATGCATGTATTTGCAAATGCGTGCAACTAAACCCCTATTTTTAACGCACTGTTAGACAGGTGAATTTGGTTGGTAAGTTGAGCTCGGAAACTGTGTTTTTTACATGCTCCTTGCTGTGAAGACCAGTTATCGGTAGGGGTAGTGACTGTTGTTTTTTGTATTGTTGCAGGTAATGCCTGAAATATGACTTTTATCTAAGACCCCTTTCACATTGAGGCAGATTTTTGAGGTGTTGTAGCGCCTGTAAAGCGCTGGAAAACTGCCTCTCATGCCTCCCCAGTGTGAAAGCCTGAGTGTGGGACTTAAAAAGCCACACGAACAGCATCTTTGGGGCAGTGTGGGAGTGCTGTATACAGCACTCTTACACCACCCCTGCGCATTAAAATGAAAGGGCAGTGCCTGTAAAGCGCTTTAGAAACACTGGAACACGGGCAGTTTTAACCCTTTCTTCGGACACTAACGGGGGTTAAAAGCACCCCCTATTGGCCGAAAAGATCCACTAAATCTAGCAGCACTTTACTGCTGACAAAGCCGCCTCCCCAGTGTGAAAGCAGCCTTCCTGTAGACTGCTAGGGAAATCAGTGAGCCAATCACACACGTAGGAAATTACATATCTAAGGGGCGTTCTGTACACATTCTGTGTACACAACACCTCCAGTTATCCATATTGCATTGCATTTTCAGAAAATTGGAGAGCTGCAAATTGAAAAGGAAAGGTAACTTTCAATTACAATATGACTTATGTCACAATTGCGCTTTATTGTTTTTTCTTTTTTTGCTATTTTATTTGCTATTTTTGTTGTGGCAAGGTGAGCGGGAAGTGGGATTGGGTACCTGTGAAAACCTGTAAATGGTGCCAAATGTGACATCAGAGGGGAAGAGGTGACAGACAAGCTGAACCTCCCCTTTTGGGTGGAGCTTCACTTTAACCACTATAGCTCTGGAAGGTTTTACCCCCCTTAATGACCAGGCCATTTTTTGCAATACGACACTGAGTTGTTTTAACTGCCAATTGTGCAGTCGTGCGATGCTGTAACCAAATACAATGTATGTCCTTTCTTTCCCACAAATAGATCTTTCTTTTGTTGGTATTTGATCATCTCTGTTTTGTTTTTTTTGACAGATCAGCGGTTTGCCTCGTTTACATAGGCACACCACTGCTTTGTCTCTCCAGAGAACAATCGGCGGGTCGTGGTGGGCATCAAGACTGCTGGACCCGCTGATTGGCTCCTGTTGTGTCCAATCACAATGGGAGGGGCACCCTCCACACTGTGTGCACAAAATCATGTACAGGTACATGATTTTGTGCAGCCGGGCAGCTTTGCCGCAGTATATATGCTGTCCAGAAGCGGTTAAACAAAGACAAAGGGCCCTGTTAAACATTAACACCTGATCAAAGGGAAATGCCACATGGCTCACAAGGCAATGAATAGTAAACATGGATTCCACCATGATCATCATAAACTGGATTCTCAGAAAAGTAGGCGCTGGCAAATTTCTCATCTGCTACGTCAAAACGCTCTTTAGCCTTTTACCAAGTAAATCCCAAGAGTTGCATTATAATTGAGACAGAACATCCCATAAAATATTCAGAAGCCATCCTCTAATATTATATATAACACACCATTGAAGCAATTTCATAAAATACGGTTTACATTACACATTTCTGAGTTTAACTTGCTTGAGAATTGATAGGCCTACTTTTTGCTCAATAATTTACAAAATGATGCTTTCGATAACCATTCGTTTTAAACTCATTACTTAGCGGAGAGAGAGAGACAGCCTCAAAAAGTAAATGAGGGCTGTAACAATGAAGGCTTGTACAAGTAACTTATAGCTCTTTTATGAAAATAAATGTCTCCATCTGTCTTCTTGATTTTCAGACTTGGGCAGATGCCCAACAATTCACTAGGAGATGTAATTTGTAAAGAGGCAAGGAACAGATTTTTTAATTTCGCACACTATTTGGTTTTTTTTTCCTCTCTCTTTTAATGGCTGTTGAATTATTCTAATCAATGAGCTCCCACTAAATCATCACACTTTATCCACCTGCAGATTACATCTATTAGTGGGCATCTTTCAGCTATACAATTAAAAAAAATAGCATTGTTTCTAGCAAAATTAATTTGTTCCTCTTTTTTCCTTAATTTAAAAAAAAGAAATAAATAATCCAAATGAATATCCACTATATTGTTGTTGTCTGGGCACAAAAACTCTCTCCACAAATTATACAGATCATCAAGAAATATTCCCCCTAATGCCGCGTACACGCGATCAGGCTTTTGCCCGGCCAAATCACATCGGAATTCCATCGGAAAAAAATAGAACATGTTCTCTATCTAATCTCTGATGGAATTCATTGGAATTTTCGATGAAAAAACTCAGATGGGGGCTACACACGATTGGAAAATCCGATGGAAAATGTCCATCTGACTTTTTCCATCGAAAATTCAAATCGTGTGAAGGGGCATTAGAGATACCCCAAAATACATCTAAAACATTTATGGTGAAGGATACATTCAAACACATGTGCCAGTAAGATGGTAACAAAAAATCATAAAAGGCAAACTGACTTTTTATTGCTATGTTACTGACATAGGATGTGTTATAACGTAAGGAACATTGGAAAGCCAATGAAAAAGGTATACCTTTTGATTCGCTATTCATTCAGGGCAGTGCTTTTTCTTCATACTAATCGAAAAATAATGATTAACAGATTTTCAGGTCATATTGTTAAAACGTAGGTGTTGGTTATAAGATGTGTATGACTGAAGGTTATCAAAAGTATTACACCACATATTCTTTAATATATAAACACATGCTAATCGATCCTGCTCTACGAAGGTGACCTTTCTGCACTTAGGACCAAAGACAATTTCATGGACATTAAAGAGGAGTTCCACCCTAAAAAATGACTTTTTTTTAATCCACTCCTCACCCCCTTACATGCCACATTTGGCATGTAATTTTTTGGGGGGGGGGTGGGGGCTTCAGTAGGAGTGGGACTTCCTGTCCCACTTCCTGCTTCCGCCAAGGGGCTGGTTAGGCGATTAAGCCTTAATCGCCTACACCAGCCCCTCCCTGTAGGCGATCACATGGGACACTGTCAGGTCCCATGCAATCGCCTCTCCAATCAGCGGCGAGCCGCGCGCGCATGCGCAGTGCGGCTCGCGCATGCGCAGTGGGTGCCCGGCCGTGAAGCCGAAGGCTGTCACGGCTGGGTGCCCACAGTCGAGATGGAGACGCCGGCTGGGGAGGGGGGAGAGGAGCGGAGCCCCGCTCGGCGCGTCGCTGGAGCGCAGGAGCAGGTAAGTGAGTGTTTATTAAAAGCCAGCAGCTACACTTTTTGTAGCTGCTGACTTTTAATAAACACAATTTTGGCTGGAACACCCCTTTAATCTCTTTTACCAAAGACGTCAATTATATTTTAATAATCTTTATACTTACCTGTCAGGTGATGGTTTTCATTGGAAAGTGTAACAACTTTGCAGTTTGAGGATATTTATGTTTATTTTAAAAACTACATGAAAGAGCTGAGATAAAATAGTCAGTAAATACACAATTTTTGAACAATTAATTAAACTTTTTAGGTGCACTGCAGCCTAAAGGGAGAATTTTTCATGTCTGTTTTTAACATTTATATATTTTTGCTTTGGTCTTATTTTGTTTTAAAAAAAAAAATATTATTTTTGTGTATATGTTATTCTAGATATTTAAAGCATTACACTTTTGTTAAGAAAAAAAAACATTCCCCCCTGGGTAATATATAAGTACATTGCAAGACTTTTACCAAACCTTGTTGCAAATTCCTACCTGTTGTTATTCTAATGAAATCCCCCAGGGTTTCTCTGTGCCCATGTGGGAAAGTGAATCTAATGGGAGTGGTTTCATAATTATCAATCAGCTGTGCACCTGCAGGGCACTAATGAGGAAAGATGCTGGGTCTTCCCCCCTTTAGACGTGATTTCCTATTGGGCGTATCTTACCAAAAATTACATTATTGTTGCAGGTGATTTCTGAAATCTGACTTGTATCTTAGTGCAGACTTCTGGGAAAATTGGTGAGCCAATCACACAAGCAGAAAATTATGTTTCTGGGGGGCGTTCTTTACACAATCTGTGTACAGAACACCCCCAGGTAGCCATATTACAGGTAGAAAATTACAGCCGCTGCAGATTGAAATGGAAAGGTAATTTTTAAAAACATTCAATTACAGTATGATTTGTTTTGCAATTGTATACCTTATATTATTTTTTCATTATTTTCTATTTTTCCCCACGGAGTTACACTTTAAGTTATATGTCACATACCTGGTCCGAGGCTGGATCGCTGAGAGGGCTTCCCTTGCAGCTGAGTGCAGAGCTCCCCTGAAGGTGGTAACAGGGAATGCTAGGCCCAGAGAAGCAGGGGTCGACAGCTACAATAGACTGAGGTGTATAAGTGATGGACACTGGATGATGGCCAGACAAGAAGGATGTGCTGGCCAGTAGATTAGATGCGCCAGGTGATGCTGGTTGGTGGGAAGAGCTGGGAGTTAGGTCAGGAGTCAAGCCGTTAGTCAAACACAGGTAATCAGCCAGGATCAGTGGCATGAAGTAGAATCAGGAACAAGTTGGGGTCGTAGACTGGAACTCAGGCAGCAGCGGAGTCAGGAGGGTAAGCCAAGGTTATACACTGCATTAGCAGGCAGAAGCATAGTCGGTAGAATATGCCAAGGGTCAGGGGCCAGGACTTGAGACAAGACAGGTCAAGTAGACTAGCTGGGTCAGTAACAGGGAATCCAATATCAGTAGAAGCAAAACACAGGAACACACGGGAGCTGAAGATAATCCAGCAACTAGAAGATCACGGTGGTGACTTTAAATAGGCCACAGGGTGTATCAAGGTTCACAGCCATTTGCAGCTGCATGTGCATTTGCATTAGTGAATGCTTAGATCCACACAATCTGTGATTCCGTTGTGCATTAGCAGATGTGACAGTTCTTCCGCAAACTGTTTTCTGACAAGTTATCTTTTGGGATATCTTTATGTGACCACTATTCCTTGAAAATGTGCATACAACTGGTACAAATTGCTCCTTGTCAACTCCTTTCATGGTATTGTCCACATAACTCTTTTTAACCACTTAAGCCCCGGACCATTTTGCTGGTTAAAGGCCATGCCACTTTTTGCGATTCGGCACTGCGTCGCTTTAACTGACAATTGCGCAGTCGTGCGACGTGGCCCAAACAAAATTGACGGCCTTTTTTTCCGCTATAAACAAAAATAGAGCGTCAATGAAAAAAACAACAATATTTTTTACTTTTTGCTATAATAAATATCCCCAAAAAATATATAACAAATATATTTTTTTCCTCAGTTTAGGCCGATACATATTCTTCTACATATTTTTGGTAAAAAAATCGCAATAAGCGTTTATTGATTGGTTTTCCCAAAAGTTATAGCGTCTACAAAATAGGGTATAGTTTTATGACATTTTTATTAATATTTTTTTTTTACTATTAATGGTGGCGATCAGCAATTTTTATCGTTACTGCAACATTATGGCGGACACATCGGACACTTTTGATGCCATTTTGGGACCATTGTCATTGAAACAGCGATCGGTGCTATAAGAATGCACTGATTACTGTAAAAATGACACTGGCAGTCAAGGGGTTAACCACTAGAGGCCGCTGAATGGGTTAACCACTAGGGGGCGCTGAAGGGGTTAAGTGTGTCCTAGGGAGTGCTTCTAACTGTAGGGGGGATGGGCTGTGTGTGACACAACACTGATCACCACTCTCGATTACAGGGAGCTGTGACCAGTGTCCTGTCACTAGGAAGAATGGGAAAATGCTTGTTTACATCAGCATTTCTCTGTTCTTTCTCTCTGTGAGACGATCGCAGGTATCCCCATGGACATCGAGTCCACGAGACCCGCGGTCGGACTCACGGAGCTTGCAGGGTGTGCCCCCACAATGCTGCATCTTAAAGGGGATGTATATATATGTCGATCTGCCCACAGGAGCCATTGTGTCAATGTATATATGCGTGACCCGGTCATTAATGGGTTAAAGTGGTTCTAAAGGCTTTTTTACCTTCACACATTCTATGCACAAAGGTAAAAAACCTTCTCTGTGCAGTGGCTCAATCACAACTAGTGAGCCAATAAGGAGAGAGAGGGGGCGGGGGTGGGGTTGACCCAGGCTCTGTGTGTGGACAAACAGAGCAGTGTTTTAGGATGGAGCCTGCTTGAGTGCCCCCATAGAGAGCTGCTTGCTCTGGGGGCACTCAGCAGTGGGCAGGGGCCAGGAGCGCTGGTGGGGGACCTGTGAAGATCCAGGCTGTTCTGTGCAAAAACACTACACAGAGCAGGTGAGTAGAACATGTTTCTTATTTTAAAAAAAAATGGAACCTTTAATATTACAATACTAAGGACTCGTACACACGAGGCAATCTATCTTTTCAAATTGGTCGGACCGACCGATTTGAACAGATCTGTCTGTTTGGATTTTGGTTTGCTCGCGTGTACACACGAGAAAACCAAAATTCCCACCAGCAGACAGCGCGCTGACGTGTCGGTGACGTGGCGGTGACGTTGACGTTAACCCCTTCAGCGCCCCCTAGTAGTTAACTCCCAAACTGCAAATGTAACTTTCACAGTAAACAATGCATTTATATAGCATTTTTTGCTGTGAAAATGACAATTGTACCAAAAATTTGTAAAAATTGTCCGATGTGTCTGCCATAATGTCGCGGTCACTAAAAAAATCACTGATTGCCGCCATTAGTAGTAATTTTTTTTTAATAAATAATAATACAAATGCAATAAAACTATCCCCTATTTTGTAAACACTATAAATTTTGCGCAAACCAATCGATAAACGCTTATTGCGATTTTTTTTTACCAAAAATAGGTAGAAGAATACGTATCGGCCTAAACTGAGGCAAAAAATTTTTTTTTTTATATATTTTTGGGGATATTTATTATAGCAAAAAGAAAAAAATAGATTTTTTTTCAAAATTGTCGCTCTATTTTTGTTTATACAGTAGTGCAAAAAATAAAAACCGCAGAGGTGATCAAATACCACCAAAAGAAAGCTCTATTTTGTGGGAAAACAAGGACGCCAATTTTGTTTGGGAGCCATGTCGCACGACCGTGCAATTATCAACTTAAGCCTGTGAACTGTGTTGAATTCAAGAACTGCTATATTAAATCCGACAACGAGATTGACGAGAATAAGCTTGTTGACGATATCGAAGAAGGTGCTCTCCAATTAGAGAGTGCCTTGGACGATTTTGAATCTAGGCTCAAAAAATCACTGAACGAAGTGGCGCCCTTTCAGGTGGCTAACAACCGACCGAGATTACAGAAATCCCAACCGTGGTATTCATCTAGTCTCCTCCCTCTCAAAAAAAAGAGACAGCTCTTGGAGCGAAAATGGCTAAAATCTCAATGTAATCTGGACAAACAAGCCTACCGCATACATTGCAGAGGTTATGCCAAGGCAGTAAAAACGCTAAAAAGAACATATTATAATACCAAAATTAGCGTTGCCCCTAATCAAACGGGAGAACTGTTTGCCATAGTCCGGGAGATTTTTGAGCCAAAAAGACTCCACTCCAAGATTATGGCATCCCCACAACTGTGTAATGATATCCACCAGTCTTTCATTTCAAAAGTGGAGAAAATCCGTGCTCGATCCTCCTTAGCACCCCCCTGTGCAACACCAAAAGCCAAAACCACCCCGGAAAAACTACAGAATTTTCGCCTAGTGTCAGAGGAGGAAATCAGAGCTATCATCTCAAAACTGAAACCAACCAGTTATCCTGATGACCCCTGCCCTGCCTGGTTCATTCAGAAGCATGTAGACACTCTGGTTACCGACATCTGCAGAGTAATCAATTTGTCCCTCCGCCTGGGTATAGTGCCTTCTAGATTCAAGAGAGCAATCATACTCCCATTATTGAAAAAAGCGTGCCTGGACCCCACGATTGTCAGTCGGGATTTCGACCCGGTCGCGGTACGGAGATGTCTGCCCTAGATATGAGGGAACGTCTGCTGGGTGTCTGCGACGTGGGGGGGTCCGCAGCCTTGGTGCTGCTGGACCTCTCTGCGGCGTTTGACACCATTAACCATTCTATCCTTCTCTTTAGAATGCAATCCTTATTTGGCTGTGAGGATGCAGTGTTAAATTGGATTAGATCCTTTTTGTCAGAAAGAACGCACTCCTTAAAAATGGCGTCGTACCGCTCAAACACCCTGTCATTGACCTGCGGGGTACCTCAGGGCTCTGCCCTCTCTCCCCTATTCTTTAACTGCTATATGCGCCCACTTGCCGACCTCATTACCAGCTATGGTCTAGGCTGCCAGATCTATGCGGATGACACACAGATCTTGGCAGACCTTGCAAGTGGACCTAATATGCCTGAACAGCTGAATAAGGGACTATCTAACATCCAACAATGGATGGACACAAACAGGCTAGGCCTTAACGCCGACAAAACGGAGCTATTGCTGATCGGCCCACAGGCCAACTCTACCTTTTTACCTGCCTGGCCATCCTTGTTTGGCTCTGCCCCAATTCCAGCTAAGCAGGTTAAAAATCTGGGTATAATTTTTGATGCTGAACTAAGTTTCATACCTCACGCAAAATATTGCATAAAATCCGCCAACTACCATCTGCAATTATTACGGAAAATTAAGAATCTTTTCACTCAGTACAACCGTATGATCTTAGTTCATGGACTTATCCACTCTAGGTTGGATTGTTCTAACATTTTCTTCCTAGGGCTCCCACAGAAGTGGATAAAACGATTGCAGATTACACAGAACCATGCTGCAAGATTAGTTACAAACTGCCCAAGGCGGAATCACATCTCCCCGGTACTAAAGAACTTACACTGGCTCCCGATAGTAAAACGGGTTGAGTTCAAGGCACTCTGTTTGGTGTTTCGGGCCTATTGGCAACTAGGTCCGATGTATTTATCAAATATGACAGAACATTACTGTTCACCCAGAGAGCTTCGTTCGACTGACGCTCTGTTAGCAATTATTAAATCTAGCCAATTAGCTTCGAAAGGTGGCCGCCGGCTCCAAACACTGGGGAATTTTCTGTGGAACCAGCTCCCTCATCAGCTCCGAGCATCCACCTCCTTGATGGCCTTCCGTAAGGGCTTGAAGACACTTTTGTTTTCACAAGCCCATATTTTTTTTTTTTTTTTTTTTTAGCTTGTTGGTAAGCGCTTAGACGCGAGTATCACAACTTGCATTTGGCGCTCTATAAGTATTTAATCCAATCCAATCAGTTAAAGCGACGCAGTGCCGAATCGCAAAAACTGGCCAGGTCGTTTACCTGCATTTTGGTCCGGGTATTAAGTGGTTAAAATGATGATGTGTGGGCTTTTTTCCAGGTTCTGAAAAACGACAACATTTCTTTTCGAACATGCTGCATTTTTTAACAACGTTTTAAATTATGTCGTATTTCGGGTTGTAAAAAATTATTGTGTGTGGGCTAAAACGACGTTAAAAACCTGCACATGCTCAGAAGCAAGTTATGAGACGGGAGCGCTCGTTCTGGTAAAACTACCATTCGTAATGGAGTAAGCACATTCATCACGCTGTAACAGACTGAAACGCGCGAATCGTCTTTTACTAACAGCTAAAGCAGCCCAAACGGTGGCGCCATCCGAATGAAACTTCCCCTTTATAGTGCCGTCGTATGTGTTGTACGTCACCGCACTTTGCTAGAGCATTTTTCTAAAACTATGGTGTATGGGCAACACCGTTTTAATAATGAAGTTGGAAAAACTTTGTTTTTTTCTACATGCCGAAAAAAAAAAAGTTTTTTTTTTCATGCCGAAAAAATGATCGTGTGTACGTGGCATTAGAACCTATATGCATGCTGTTTACTCTGCTTTCTAATCTGTTACGTCTATGTTTTGTCTTCTCTTCTCAATAAACTCTCAAAACATCCACCATGAGCAGATGTTGTTAATTTCCTTGTCATGGGAAATCTCATCATTTGGCCTCACAGATAGCAAACAAATAATTGACAGATGCTCAAACCCACTCTAATCACAGCTAAAAAAAAAATGGTAATGGGTTTGAAAAAGAAAAAAAAATATTTAAATGAGATGTACAAAAAAAGAAAGTTTATATATATATATATATATATATATATATATATATATATATATATATATATATATATATATATATATATATATATATATATATATATATATATATATATATATATATATATATATATATAGTATATAAAATGTCCAAAACCTCCACCAAATACATACACTGAAAGCTGTAAGTAACAACTGGTTAATTATTCACGTTATGTGACTTAATCCACCACAGGAGAGGAAACTTAAACAAGTTTCTTTCAACTTTCGAGCAGTAAAACAAATTTAATTTCAAAGCTGTCTACTGCATTAAAGTAATTATGCCGGCGAGTAATAAAAATAAATTAAATGATGATCTTCATAGAGAGGAAAACTGTCTCTTATGAAAATAACATATTCAGCTATCACCTGGTAAATCTGTTGTTTTTTGTCAAGGCAGGCATGTTTAGTAAAGGATCCAAAAAATAAGTACCCCAAGAACCGCCCCATTATTCAGCATCTGATCATTTAGTATATATTTTTGATCCAGCACACTTCCTGTCGTTACATTTGATTACTTTGGATAGAATTGTGTATTACAGTTGGTGCTGTTAAGGGCATTATTGTCAAGTATGTAATTAACAGTCTGCCTTTGTCTGGCTCAGATGGTAGATGGAAGTTTTCTCAAAAGTTTATTAGTTCATAATTTCTAAACATATGACAGTTTCATAAACAAAACACAGCTTTATTAAGCACCTCATTTTTAAAGCCTCACATAAAGCACACCGAGCAGTGATTTATTTTTGAAGAGTTTAATGTTTCACTCATCTTTTTTTTCTCATTTTAATTGGAAAATATATTGTGCATAGGCAATGTTAAAGCATAGCTAAACTCAAAAACAACAATATCATATGTTGTAGCCTAACAATACACCTTAGATACTTACTGTACATGCAGCCAGTGACATCACTGGTGCACGTGTTTTGAAGGAACGGCCACCTGTGCCGTGACCAGCGGCTCCCGAGCGCATACTCAGGAGTGACGTCTTTTTGGCTCTGGCCAGTCAGAGTCGAAGTCCGCGAACCTGGAAGAAAGACAAGTGAGCGCTGAAGTTGCTTCCATATCTGACATTTTGGCACGGGAGGGCTTCATTTTAAGGTAAGTTTAACATAATATGCTAGTATGCTAAGCATACTAGCACATTTTGCCTGTATCTTGCAGGGCAATAAAAATAAAAATAAGGATTTCTCTCAAGAACAACAAAAACAAACGTAACATTTTACCTAGTAACTGATAAGTGAGTCCATGTGCTTCAATGCGTTTCTCTAATTCATTTCCCCAGAACACACAAAAGGGTGACACAGGATAAAAAAGGCTTCACTATATAAATATAAATAGAAAAATATACAACATATTTCAACATTTCTGTTTGTTACATCTGTATAATGCCATACATTGTAGATACATCAACTACGTAACAATTAGCTTGAATACAATTGGCCATGGTAGACCGAACTTTGTACAAGATGTAAATACGTGTTTTTAATTGTGTTCATTAATGTGGAAATATCCACTTTTATGTATAATAAAATATGGATTTTTAATACTTTGTTGTGGTCCAATTTGCCTATAAAGTTTGATCCAAGGGATTGAATTTTGTTTTCAAATTAGTGTGTACGGATGTGGCAATGATGTGATTTCAGTACATATAAATATATATATATTACAATTATTAACAATGTATAACACAATACTTTAAAGAGTAACTCCACTCTTTTTTTTAAAAAAACAATACCCTCTGGGTGATCTGTGTACCATGTATAGATTTTAACAAACTTTTTAACAGAGTCCTGTCTGTTTCACTTCTTAAGAAAAAGCTGTATGTCCTTGGAATGCCGATTCCAAGGACATACATGTGAGGGTCAATATAATGTACTAATGCGCTTTGAGAGTTCTAATGAGGAAAGTTGCTTGACCTCCAGAAGATTTATAACCCTTCATAACCAGGTCACTTTTTGAGATGCAGCACTTCATTACTTATGGGTGCTGCTTTTACTAGGAGAAGAGATGGATTTGGGTCCCTGCTTTGCCTCCCACCACGTCTGACTGGAACTCTGCCTGGTTTACATAGGCAGAGCTTTATTCTAAGTCCCTGCCAAACGATCGGCTGGCGGCGGATATTAACTGTCCAGCACCCACAGATCGGCTTCTGCTGTGAATATTCACTCCTGTGTCTGTGCCCCAAGGGGTGTGCGATTCTGAGAGGACGTCATAGCAGTGCTGTAGCCATCATTCGGCTTTGGCGCAGTGGTTGAGTGGTTAAATTGCATGCTTAGCAGAGCAAAATGGGGTAAATATAAGATGTGCGTTGATAGGGTTAACATAGGGTGAGATTTACTAAAACTGGAGCTCTCAGAATCTGCTGCAGCTGTGCATGGTAGCCAATTAGCTTCTAACTACAGTTTGTTTAATTAAGCTTTGGCAATAAAACCTGGAAGCTGGTTTCTTTTCTATGCAGAGTTGTACCAGATTTTGCGTTCTCCAGTTTTAGTAAATAACACCCATAGACTTTAAGGAAATGCAGATGCGTTTTTTCCACTGTGTTGATGTTGGGTTTTGTTAGTAGCCATTGCAATCCTGTTTCTGAAGATGCTTGTTGCTGGTCTGTCATGCTGATTCCCTGACTAATATACCTTTCTAAGTCACTGACCCAGCATAAGCATACAGATCTGGAGTTTGGATTTGCTACATGCTGGCTCAGAAAGTATGCCACCCAAATAGCATTTTATGATAGTAAACACTTGCTGTTTTATATTTTTCTTAAAGCGGAGCTCCACCCGAATTGCAACATAATCTCAATATTACAGTTGCTCCTAAATATTGCCCAAACGGATATTTTTTTAATAATAAATGTACAGTACCAGATATAATATAGCTCCTTCCGGTCTGCAGCCTTCGGGTTTTTCTCCGGCATTTCCTCATTTCCTGCACAGCGCAGTGTGTTCTGGGAGCTTGAGTCATAGCTCCCTTGTGATCGCGCGATTCACTTGTAGTCCGTTGTTTCTATTAAGCTGTATTGGTCTATGAGGCTGGGTTAACATCAGGGGCGGTAACGCCTGCCGTTGTCACAGCAAGAGAGACGCAACAGAGACGCTGACGCCGCTGCTCGCCGACGCGAGCGCGCAACCAGGAAGTCCCTGCTCGTGGAATTATAATGCCCACACTTAAAATGGCAACGGCGGACCGAAGGGAATATAAGTGTTTATTCCAGACAGAAACAGAGTGGCGTGGACATTGGACACGAGAAACGTGAGTTTTTTGAAGCCTTGCTATTGGCTATTTAACTCCCCCCCCCCAAAAAAAAACGTATTTGCATGGGAGATCCGCTTTAAGTAATATTTTACAAAAATAAGTTCTTAAAGCGGAAAGTAATATTTTACAAAAATAAGTTCTTAAAGTGGAAAGTTCTTTCAGTACTTGGAAAAGTGTACATGTCCTGTTTTACAAAAGCATACAACAAAACCAATTTATTTGGTCAACATACGGCAAAGGTAAAGAATCTTCCACAGCGATATTTGTTGAGAAATCATATCAATATTAACTTGCACAAACAACATATGAAAGGTAGGTAGAGGGGAATTGGAAGGGAGGGAAAAGGGTCTAGTACAGTAGTACCTTTGCATGGGTCATGGAGGTGAGATGTAAAAAATCTATGGATCTCAGATTTGATCTGTGAATTGTTCAAAATAGTACAATGGCAAACAGATATTTGTTGGAGCCGAGCGTGTTTTCAGCACGACGGCATCGCGCTGAATCTCGGCGACATGGTGCCGACATCTCGCACTCGCTGGAATAGGAAAAGCACATTCCAGCGAACGCGTCATAGAAGCGACGGGGATCCGGAGCATGATGGGACTGTGACGTCGTAGGAGTCCTATATAAATCGGTGTGAGCCGTGTACCCGGCATTGCAGCGGGAGGAAGCGCCGCGTTAACATCTGAAGAAAAGAAGAAACGAAGACAGCGAAAGGTGGCAAAGAAGAGCGGGAGAAGAACTGAGGAGCGCAGAGACAACAGCAGAGAGCAGAGAAGATGGAAGAAGACCCCCGAGAGTGGAGAAGACCCCCCGGAGAGCGAAGAAGACCCCAGAGCTGACAAATAAAATATTTTAAAACCCTGTGTTGTGTTTTTTTTTATTCATACTTTGCCTCCAGGTGAATGGGTAAGGGTACGATGTACCCCATACTTATTCACCTAGGGTGGGGGGCTGGTATCTGGGCGCCCCCTGCCCCAGAGTACCCAACCCCCCCATGTTGAGGGCATGCAGCCTGGTACGGCTCAGGAGGGGGAGGGGGCGCTCGCTCACCCCCACACTCCTTTCCTGAACCGGCCAGGCGGCGTGCTTGGATACGGGTCTGGTATGGATTGTGGGGGAACCCATGCCGGATCTTTATTTAAAATTTGGCGTGGAGTTCCCCCTCATGATTCATACCAAACGCTGTGGCTAAAATTGAAAGGAATCCAAGTCGGATCCCCGTCGCTTCTATGACGGCTTTCTCCCATCGCGGAAAGCTGGCTCGTAGGTGGTCAATCTCGCGGAGAAAGGGAGCGAGATTGACACAATTTCGTGATCACCCACTGTATACTGAAAAGTGTCCAGAGTAGAGAGGAACCTAAATATAGATATTTCCTTGCTATCTTTAATTCCGGACACTACAAAATGTATTAAGAAAGATATTTTTCACCATATGACAACAGCAGCCAGAACAATAATAGCTTGTAACTGGAGAAATTATAAAAATCTAAATATAGTAATGTGGATATGTGAAATTAACTTAATATAATATATGGAAAGACAGATAAGAGAAGAAGGATATATAAATAGTTAAATGCCAGTAATATGGGATGAATTTTCGGCTAGCAGAAGGAATAAAACAATATACAGGCATACCCCACTTGTAAGTACACAATTGTGTTTATTTACTAAAGCTGGAAAGCGCAAAATAAGGCTCACTTCTGCACAGAAACCAATGAGCTTCCAGGTTTTTTTACCAGGCTTAATTGAACAAGCTGGAGTTAGAAGCTCATTGGTTTCTATGCAGAAATGAGCCTGATATTGCGATTTCCAGGTTTAGTAAATAAACCCTATTGTGTACTTAAAAGCAGGGTATGCCTGTATATAGGGAAATTTAGGAGAAAACATTTAGGGGACAGGCAATATGGTTGGAAGATGATAGAGAAGTGAGGGGGAAGAGGGGAGGGGGGCTTTGTTTTCTCTTGTTTTTCTGTTATTGTGATGAGTATATGGGGAGAATAGAGGTAATGGGAGTGGATGAATGTTGAAGGGTATGAATATTGAAGGGTAGTGTGTTTTAATGATAAAGTAATTTGTACTCATCAAGACTCGGTATATTGAATAATTTATGTGAACAATGTATAATGCAATTAAATCTTGAATATATGTAAAAGTTGTATATTTGAGGAAAAAGATTAATAAAAATAAATTGAAAACAAAATGGTACAATGATACAACATTCACCATGGTCCAATTAGGTTTGTTCTTTACTAAGCTCAAGGGGGGCACTGACTCCGCACAAGTTTAAGCCCTGGACCTATGATAAAATATGTAACACTAGGTGCAAGTGGAAATAATCAAGATTCTGAAAAACGCACTACTAGGGGGTGGCAGACAGAAATAAAGGAAAAAAAGGAAAAGAAAACGCAAAGTAAAATGTTATTAGTATCAACACCAGGAAACACACAGATATAACCCCAAGAAGAAGAAATAGAGGTTGAACTGGAGGAGGAGACGGACAGAGTAGGAGGAAGGGCGCAACAACTCACAGATATGCTCCCAACAAAATGTGATATGGAAGTCATGTTTGCAGCCTTAGAAAAACACTGAAAAGTTTAGAATCCTCATTAAAAAAAGAAATCGCCATAATACACAATGATGTGGGACACTTACTTACCAGGGTGGAAAAAATAGAAAATAGAGTAGACACACACACAAATATAATAAAAGACCTAAAAGGAGAAATAAAATCGCTTAGAATAGAACAGAGGGAACAAGCCTATAAAAGAGAAGACCAAGAAAATAAGAACAAGAGAAGAAATTTGAGAATCAGAGGCCTTCCCGAGCACCCCCAGAAAGAGAACCTGGAGGGAATTATGGCGAAAATATTTATTCCATTACTGGGCACTCAAGAAGCAAAAGACCTAAAAATAGAAGATGTCTTTAGAATAAAAAGACCTCAAAGAATATCGGCAGAGAGCCCCAGAGATATAATTATGAGATTAGAAAGTTTGGAAGAAAAAAATCAAATCTGGAGAAGTTTGAAGGGGAAACCCCCTCTGGAGTTTGAAGGAAAGTCATTAGAAATATATCCTGACTTATCACAGGACACATTAAAGAGAAGATGGACATTAAAACCCCTGATAAAAACATAACAAGAACATGAGATTCAATATAACTGGGGGTTCCCTGCATCTTTAGTAGGGAGAAAGAACGGTCAAGCAGTAAAGCTCAGATTCATAGAAGAAACACAGAAGTTCTGTGAGAAACTCAATATACCTGTACCGGAAGCATTAAAGGGGAGACAGGAACCAGAGTTACAAGATGATGAGACTTGGCATCTGGTGCCGAGAAGGAAGTAACCTCAACAAGGAAGCGGGGGGCTTGGGGACACGGGGACTTAGGATGAGAAGAGAAAGCAAGAAGAAATATTTAGAAAGGGGCTGGGGAATGGGATCTTATGGGGGGCTCTTGAGTCGACGCAATCAGGGTAGACTGCGCCAGACAGTACGCCACCTCAGCGCCCACAAAAGGGCAGGTCAAGGAGAGGGAGTAGATACCTGCCAGACCATGGGTCTAGAACACCCTTGCAAAGGGCATAGGGAGGGGAGGGGGAGGGGGGAGGAGGGGGAAGTTCAAGAGGGAGGGCAGGAGGGTGGGAGGGAAAGTGGGAACATGGGAAAAGAGGGAGAGTGGTTTGTTTCAAAAGAAAGAATAAAAAAGGGAACATTTGATAGTTGTGAAATTACCTTTTGGAGAGGCGGAGCGTGCCCCTGCCACCAAAAACAGGCGTGGGCTCGCCTCGCCTCGACATGGATGGGCACAGGGAAAATAACTCTAAATGCCTTGTGGAAAAAAAAGCAATTAACAAGAAATGGGTACAATTAATTTTATAACATATAATGTCAGGGGATTAAACTCCCCTCAAAAGCGACATATGGTAATGCGAGAACTAGAGAAGAAAGGTTCTGAAATAATATTTTTACAAGAAACACATCTGGCATTAGAGAACAATATTAGGCTATACTCAAAACGATTCCCTATGTGGTTCTACAGCGACACCCCTACAAAAGGGGCAAAAGGGGTGGCAATTGGCTTTGGGAAAAATATGGATTTTAAGATAGAGGAGAGAAAAACCGATCCAAATGGCAGATTTCTGATATTAATAGGAACTATCTCTAATATAAGATATACATTGGTTAACATATATGGCCCGAATAAACACCCTAAGAAGTATTTTTTTTTAAATCTTAAAAGAACTTGATGAAGTAAAAAAAGGCAAATTAATACTGGCAGGAGATCTAAAATTTTATATGGATAATAAATTAGATTCCACATCCAGGAGGACGAATATAGAAACAAAAGAAACAAGGAGATTAAAAAAAAAAAACTTTTTGAATACCAATTGGTGGATATTTGGAGGATTCAGCATCCCAATAAAAAAGACTACTCCTATTATTCAGTGGTACATAAGATGTACTCCAGATTGGATTACATTTTGATCGAACATAGCTTATTAGAGGAAGCCCTGGACTCAAATATAGAAATCGCCACACTATCAGACCATGCGCCAGTGACAATGAAATTTAAGACCTACAGGGAAACAAGAGAAAAAGGAGTCTGGAGAATAAACAAAGACATCTTATAGGAGCCAGAAACAGAGAAGATAATTGAAACAGAAATAGAAAAGTATTTCCGGACAAATGACACGCCAGACATAAGTAAGGCAACTATATGGGAAGCACACAAGGCCGGGATAAGGGGACAACTAATAGCCATAGGTGCCAGAAAAAAGAAAGAAAGGGAGAATAATATCAAAAAGACTCTGAAAGAAATATATGAATTAGAACAAAGACACAAAAAAGATCTAAAAACCGGAAACACAGTGTGCTTTAACGATTAAAAGAGAGACCTTGAAAGATCAACTGGAACAAGAGACAAGGAAAGAGTTCTTTAGGATGAAAAAGGAGCGTTATATAGGAGGGAACAAGCCAGGAAAAGTCCTCGCAAAAATGTTGAAACATAAAAAGGCATTAAATTATATAGAAAAGATCAAGAATATAGGAGGCGAAACAGTGAACGGAACGGATGATATTGCGGATGCATTTCACACCTATTATAGTACACTCTACGCAATAGGCAAGGATAATCTATATAAGGATGAGGAAAAGAGACGGGAGAAAATACAAGATTACTTAAACAACGCAAACCTCCCAAAGCTACAAAAAGAATGTTTGGCAGCTCTAGAAACAGAGATCACACAAGATGAAATTATAAGAGCACTTAAAGAAACGCCAAATGGGAAAAGTCCGGGACCTGATGGATTTACCATTAAATACTACAAAAAAATTCAAAAATTGTTGGTCCCGAGAATATGCGAATACTTTAACCAAATAGGAGAAGATATAGAAATGCGACCCGAATCTTTGCTGGCACATATCACCGTAATACCAAAACCCGAAAAAGACAAGACAATATGCTCCAACTACAGACCAATCGCATTACTAAATACAGATACCAAACTGTATGCAAAAATCCTCGCTACAAGACTCAAAGATCTAATGCCAGACTGGATCAACGCAGACCAAACTGGTTTTGTACCAGGACGAGAAGGTCAGGACAATACCCTAAAAACTATACTACTAATGCAAAAAAATGAGGCAGTAAAAACCCCAGTCCTACTGCTCTCAATTGACGCGGAGAAAGCGTTTGATAGGGTGGACTGGGGTTTTATGATAGAAACCCTTCAACATCTGGGAATAGGGTCAAAATTTAGACACTGGGTGCAAAATTGATATAATAGACCAACGGCAATGGTGAAGGTTAACGGTAAAGTCTCCGCCCCTTTGAAATGTTTAATGGCACTAGACAAGGTTGTCCCCTTTCCCCACTGCTATATATATTAGCATTAGAACCTTTTTTGGCAACCCTTGGAAACAACTCTAGAATAGAAGGAGCAAAAATAGGTGTAGAAGAACATAAAGTAGCAGCATATGCCGATGACATTTTAATGTACATAACAAATCCAACTACAACCTTGCTAGAGATCGCTAAAGAAATAAAAAACTACAGAGAATTAACTAACTTTAAAATAAATCCCAGAAAAACAGAAATTTTGAATATTGGTGTGGGAAAAAAGGAAGAGGCAGCACTGCAAAAACAACATACATACACATGGGTAAAGGAGCTGAGTTATTTGAGGATCAAGCTGACACCCACAATAGAGGGTTTGTTTTTCGCTAACTTTATTCCCTTACTAAACGAGGTGAAAACAGATTTAAAAAGAAACACTACTAGAGCCCTCTCATGGATCGGAAGAATTAACGCTTTCAAGATGATGAACCTCCCAAAAATAACATATAAATTCCAGACGTTGCCCATAAAAATTCCCCAAAGTTTCTTCAAGATAATGAAATCATTGATGATAAAATATATCTGGAATAATAAAACCCTGAGGATAAACTTTAAAACACTCACAAGAAGCAAAAAAAGCGGTGGATTAGCAGCACCAGACATAGAGAGATATTATAAATCCACAATAATAGCACGGATAGTAGAATGGGGAAATAAACACAAAGAAAAAGAAAAAAAATGGGTTCGAGTAGAAAATAGTATAAGTAATACAGCACTACAAAAAAATATATGGATACCTCGCAAATATAGAGATTTAGGGAGAAACACCCATGGAATAACCACAAACGCTTTTCGAATATGGGACACACTGCATAAACAGAACAAATGGAGTTACAATTCACCGTTAATACCACTCACGAGCACAAATTTTTTTTTGCCGGGAAAAAAAATGGGAACAGCACAAATAAAAGATATTACAGAAAAGGGAAAGATTAAATCACTCCAGAAGATAAAAGAAGAACTTAGATCGAACATTAACCAATGGGAATATCTACAACTGCAGCATTTGGTAAAATCAGTGCCCACACCAATAAGAGAGGGAGAGAATCTTACTCAACTCGAAAAATTATGTAACACAAAAACACCAATAAAACATGTAACATCAAAAATGTATCAAATTCTGACAGAAATAGAGACACAAGGCCAATCGGAGTACATAAAAAAATGGGAACGGGAAATAAATAAAGAATTTGAAGATTAACAACTCGGAAGAATTATAGCATCAGTGCACAACACTGCAACAGATATGAACACCATCGAGATGAATTACAAGTGCATCACTAGATGGCATAAGATGCCGGAAACTATGAACAAGCTCAACAAGGACAATTCCCCGTTATGTTGGAGAGCATGTGGCCATATAGGATCAACCCTGCACATCTGGTGGAGCTGTCCTAAAATAACAGAATACTGGAGGGAAATTCAAGAAATTTCCAAGGAAATAATCCAAGAAGAGCTAGACAATAATATTTACACATGCCTGTTCCATGACATAAAAGGTCTCAAGAATAGAAGGCAAGAAACCCTGCTCCCGCAATTAATAAACGCCGCTAAAGGACTAATTCCAAAAAATTGGCTAAATATAAATAAGCCAGACATAAAAGAGTGGTTTTCGCGAATTGAAAATTATAATAGACTGGAATACCTAAGCAGCAGTGATAACAGCCAACTTGAAAAACACAATAGAAAATGGAAGCAATGGGAGAAATATAAGGGGACGCAAGAATACACAATGAAAATGTTTGAATAAATCAGAACGTAGAAACAAACCACATAACGGGGAGGGGGGAAGAGGGAAAGGGTTGGGTGGAGGGGAGGGTAGATATAGAGAAGATCGGTCGGAGAGTAGGAAAGAGAGAATAAAAGGGAGGAAGGGCAGAACAATAAGGGTATGTTATTAATAATAATAAATAGAGGAAAATGCATAATGAGTAATTATACATAACATTTAAAAAAAAAAAGAAAGAAATAATAAAACAAAAATTTAAAAGAAATAAACAAAATAGAATTTCACAAATGATGCATTACCGAAGTGGAGATAACGGTTCCTCTCTACTTGTGAAAACACGAGTGACTCTCTGGAAATGGTAAAGTCTGATGTGAAAAAAAAAAAAGGGGGGCACTGACTTTTGTCAGTTCCTAGCTACAGCTACTCTAGCAGAAAAAAAATACATGACAATAATTTTCTTGATCCCCTTGGGATATTGGAGGGACTAAACCCCAGCATTTTTTTTAATTAATTAAAGTTGCAGTAGATGAGGGCATATACCTTAGTCCAAAGCCTCTGAACTTTTGAGCACAGATACTGTATGCAAAACAAAAATGTTTTGAAATATATCAATAGTAAATAGGTTATAAAAGAACAGAAAGACCCTGTAACAGATGTTGTTACAGATGAAAGCTGGTCACAATTAACAAGAAAATTGCAGATGTGTTACAGTTCCTTGAAAAAGTATTCATACCCCTTGAAATTTTCCACATTTTGTCATGTTGCAACCAAAAACGTAAATGTTTTTTATTGGGAATTTCTGTGATAGACCAACACAAAGTGGCACATAATTGTGAAGTTGAAGTTTTCAAAGTTTTCTTTATGAATGTGAAAAGTGTGACATGCATTTGTATTCAGCCCTCCTGAGTTAATACTTTGTAGAACCACCTTTCGCTGCAATTACAGCTGCAAGTCGTTTTGGGTATATCTCTACCAGCTTTGCACATCTAGAAAGTGACATTTTTGGCCATTCTTCTTTGCAAAATAGCTCAAGCTCTGTCAGATTGAATGGAGAGCGTCTGTGAACAGCAATTTTCAAGTCTTGCCACAGATCCATAATTGGATTTAGGTCTTGACTAGTGTTGCTCACGAATATTCGTATTGCGAATATTCGGCTCGAATATGGCATATTCGAGTATTCGCGATATATTCCGAATTTCGCGGTGAATATTCGCTATTTCGATTATTCATATTTTTTCAATTTCTTTTTAAGAACAGATCACATTCTAGAGATCCCCATCGACGTCTAAAAGCATTGCTGGTATAATTAGAGACCTTGGGCCGAGTAGCTGCAGCGATCATTTTATATTGCCGAAAAATCGCAATGCGATTATTCGGCAATAGCGATATCGCGCGATTATTTTCGAGAAATTCGCAATATTGTTTTTAGCTAAAATAACACATATATTCGATTTCAGAGTGTTACTGTCGAAATTCCGCAATCAATTTCTCATTCGCATTTTTGCGAAATTACGATAAAATATCAAGAATATTCTGAGCTAATCAGAGTGCTCCTTCCGCATTTGCCGAATATTCGCATTTATTTTGTATTGTAATATATCACGAATATTCTGAGCCAATCAGAGTGCTCCATTCCACATTTCTCGAAATTTCGCAATTATTTTGTATTATAAAATATCACGAATATTCTGAGCCAATCAGAGTGCTCCATTCCGCATTTCTCGAAATTTCGCAATTATTTTGTATTATAAAATATCACGAATATTCTGAGCCAATCAGAGTGTTCCATTCCGCATTTCTCGAAATTTCGCAATTATTTTGTATTATAAAATATCACGAATATTCTGAGCCAATCAGAGTGCTCCTTCCGCATTTGCCGAATATTCGCAATTATTTTGTATTGTAATATATCACGAATATTCTGAGCCAATCAGAGTGCTCCATTCCGCATTTCTCGAAATTTCGCAATTATTTTGTATTATAAAATATCACGAATATTCTGAGCCAATCAGAGTGCTCCTTCCGCATTTGCCGAATATTCGCAATTATTTTGTATTGTAATATATCACGAATATTCTGAGCCAATCAGAGTGCTCCATTCCGCATTTCTCGAAATTTCGCAATTATTTTGTATTATAAAATATCACAAATATTCTGAGCCATTCAGAGTGCTCCTTCCGCATTTCTCGAAATTTCATTCGCATTTGCAATTCGCATTCGCATTCGCAATAGCGAAATTTCGCAATCATTTCATTTACAAAAAATATCGCGAATATTCGCATTTACCGAATATATCTCGAATATTCGACTATATATTCGAGATATATCGCGAAATCGAATATGGCATATTCTGCTCAACACTAGTCTTGACTTTAAATGGGCCTTTCAAACACATAAATATGCTTTGATCTATTCTAAACCATTTCTTTAAATTTTTCTTTATTATTTTGATCGTACCAAGTGACATACAGATGGAAAACCGTTCCTCTAACCGAGGAGCAGTGGAGGAACATTATATATATATATATATATTTTAACAATGAAGTGAAGGAAAAACCAAAAATAAAAAGGGGGCACCCCCACGAGTCCTGATCGTATCTTAAACAAAAATAAAAGGAAAACGGTAATAGAAGAAAGGAGGCACATCCCAGCACCTCCCCTCCCCTACCTCCCCTCTCGCTGGTCCCCATCTAGACCTCTAGTGACTCACGACTCCGTGGGTACACTTCCCTTCACCCCCTCACGCCGGCAAGTCCCCTCCTCCCCCCGGGGGATCACTGTGCCCCTCATAGGGATGGGGAGGCGAACCGGCCCCTCAAATGTCCTCTATGCCCTAGCTTGCTACGCCAACTCCCTCCCCTCCCCCCCACCCCCCCACAAGATTGACAAAGAAGAAAGAAGGAAGAGAAAAAAAAAAAAAACACACCGACCCGTCTCTCTCACTCATCCCCCCCCCCCCCGTCCCATCCCTGAATCCGGTCCCTCCTTATTATGCATCCAGCAGAGCCCTCCCTTGTTCTGAGTATCTAAACTCGTTCCACTCAGCCCACGTTTCAGTATATACTTTACGTTTCTGTCTGGAGGTCCATACAAGGTCCTCCATTCTGTTCAAATCTTCTACTCTATTGAGCCACATCTTTACCGTTGGCGGTTGTTTATGTTTCCACATCCCTGGGATGCAGGCACGGGCAGCATTTAAAAGGTGATTAACCATGGAACTCCTGTATCTCTTTACCGTTAGCTCCGAGTCCTGTAATAGATAAAAGGGCCATTTATCTGGTAGTTTATCTTTACTAAATTTCTGCACTATACCCTGAACCTCCGTCCAAAAGTTCAGAATTCCAGGGCATAGCCAAAATATATGTAACAAGGTTCCTTCTTCCTTACCACACCTCCAGCATCTATCCGAGGTGTCCTTTTTAATACTACCGGGGGAAGGATACCATTGAGATAGAATCTTGTAATTCATCTCTTGTGTTTTCGCACAGATTGACGATTCAAATATATTCCGGAGTATTTTACTCTTTTGTTCTTCTGTAAAGGGTCTTCCCAGTTCCATCTCCCACCTGTTAAAAAAGGGAAGCTGAGAGTCCTCCGTCGGTGTGTTCAGTAGTTCACTGATTCTTGAAAGGGTGTGCCGAAGCACTCCCTTACCACTACAGTACCCCTCAAATCTTGTAAGTTTACGTTCGTAACTTCTGGGGGGTTTTAGATTGTCCAAGAAATGCCGCAATTGTAATGCTCTCCAAGTATCCAATCTATAAGGGAGCCCACCCTCTACCATTTCCCGCATACTATGCCATAGGCCCTCCCTCAAAAAGTGAGAGGCTTGTATTAAACCCTGGTCTATTAGTCTATCAAAGGACCCCTTCTTCAGACCTGGTGTAAATTGTGGGTTCCCCAAAATTGGATAGAGTGGTGAGTCCAAAGTGGATAATACCCCTTTCCTAAATAGCCCATAGGCCACTTTCAATGTTGGGCCTATCAGTGGATGTTTCTTAGTGAGTATCGGCAGGTCTCTATAGCACCACGCAGCCAGATGGAGTATACTACTACATTGGGCCTGCTCCAAGCCCGGCCATATTTTCTCCCCGCCATGTCTTCCCCAGTCTACCAGTCGGATTAACATAGCCGCCTGGTAGTATCTGAGGATATCTGGGGCTGATACGCCTCCCTCTCGTTTTGATAAACATAATGTATAGTTCTTAATTCTTGGACTTTTGTTGCCCCAAATGAAATTTTTAAAGAGAGTTTGCATCTGTCTAAAAAAAGATTTTGGTATAGCGATTGGGAGCGTTTGGAAGAGGTACAGAAATTTCGGTAATATATTCATTTTAATAATGTTAATTCGTCCAAACCACGAATGAAACCCCTTCCTCCAACCATCCAGGAGGACCCGCGTTTTCATCAATATTGGCATAAAATTAAGTCTAAAAACCTGTGTCAGGTCCGCCGGGATGAAGGTGCCCAGATAAGAAAGAAATTTATCAGACCATTTAAATCTATGCTTTGCTTTCAGGAAGCGCATCTCTCCCCTCGAGATCCCCACCCCCATTGCTTCAGACTTATCGTAATTTATTTTAAAATTTGATAAGTCTCCATATACCTTCAGTTCCTGTACCAAATTGGGGAGCGATTCTACTGGGTTCACTAAAGAATACATCATATCGTCCGCGTAGGCAGAGATCTTATATTCGGAACCTCCAACAAACAATCCTTTGATATCTGGATTCAATCGAATCCTGCTTAGTAACGGTTCCACTGAGAGAGCAAACAAGAGAGGGGATAGGGGGCATCCCTGCCTTGTCCCATTTGAAAGTTTAAAGGAGGGTGACAAAATTCCGTTCACTCTAACTTGTGCTGTTGGGTGAGTATAATTACTTCTGATCCATTGTAACATCTTATTGCCGAACCCCATGTATTCCAGGACCTTGAACATGAATTGCCAATTTATCCGATCAAAAGCTTTCTCAGCATCTGTACTGAGGAAAACACATGGGGTTCCGCCGGAGCCGGCCAAATGGACCAGGTTCAGAATCTTAATCGTATTGTCCCTGGCTTCACGCATTTGCACAAATCCTACCTGGTCTCTGTGGATAAGTCCAGGTATGTGTTGCTGTATGCGTATTGCCAGAATTTTGGCAAAGAGCTTCAGATCCTCATTCAGTAATGATATAGGTCTGTAGCTTCCACATTGAGAGGGGTCTTTGCCTTCCTTTGGTATTACCGCTATTGCTGCTTTTAGGGTTTCAGAATGAAAAGAGCATGAGTCACCTAATTCATTGAACATTCTAATCATAAAGGGGCCTAATTCTGGGAGAAAAAGTCTATAATAAAGTATGGTAAACCCATCTACTCCTGGTGCTTTCCCTCTTTTCCCCTTTTTCACTGCCTCCTGCAATTCTTCTAAGGTAATGGGTCTTTCCATATCTTGGCTCATCTCTGATGTTAATGTTGAAATACCTGAGGATTCTATATACTTTCCCAGTGTCTCATGCTGTTGTTGGCTTGTTTGTATATTATATAGGGTACTTTAATAATCGCTAAATGTCCGTGCAATCTCTTTAGGTAATACATGTTCCTCACCTCTCGACCCCTTAATCATTGGAATATAGGTTTTTGCTTGTTGCTCTCTCAGTGAATTTGCCAAATGTTTCCCACATTTATTTCCGAATTCGTAATTCTGCCTTCTGCCATTCTGTATCGCTCTTTTTGCTCTATGAAAGAGTAGTTCATTAATTTGTCTACGTAACGTCATGAGTTCTCTCTCTACCTTAGGGTTAGGGTTCTGTTTGTGCCGACTTTCTAAATTTCTAATTTCCGACATGAGAGTTGTTATTCTCTGTTCCCTATTCCTTTTGATTCTTGCCCCATGTTTCATCAAGACACCCCTAATCACCGCTTTATGGGCCTCCCATATCACCCCCAGGTTACATTCTGGGGTATCATTTATCTGAAAGTACCATGTTAACTCCTTCCGAATTTCTTCCAAAACGTCCTCGTCCTGTAGCAGACTCTCGTTCAGTCTCCAGGTACTTGGTCCAGAGGATCTAGGATCCCCTATTTTATATTCTAAAAGAATTGGGGCGTGGTCGGTCCAGGTTATTTCCCCAATTCCAACTTCTATAACTGCGTGAAGCTGATTGTGGGGTATAAAGTAATAATCGATACGTGAGTATATCTTGTGCGGTACTGAGTAGAAGGAGTAGTCTCGCTCTCCTGGATGCATCAATCTCCATGTATCTATTAGGGTCCCTTGTTGTAACATCTGCCGGATCCGCTTCCGGACACCCCCCGTAACTGATGAGGTACCGGATGAGGTGTCCATCGTAGGATCCAGGGGAACATTTAGGTCTCCTCCCATTATCAGCTGGCCTTTCTGGAAACCTGTCAGTCTGTCGAAAAGTTCTCTCAGGAACCGGTCTTGGTGTACATTGGGGGCATAAAAAGTAACAAATGTAAATGTCACTCCTCCTATAGTCCCCTTTACCGCTAAATACTGCCCCTCTGTGTCTACCAGGGAATCTTTTAGAGACCACGGTATATTAGCTGATATCATTATTGAAACTCCCCCCTTTTTCGCTACCGGGTTTGTCGCATGGTATACAATCGGGAAGTACTTGCTTTGGAGAAAAGGGAGCCCCCCCTTTCTAAAATGAGTTTCCTGTATCAGAGCTACATTTCTTCCTCTTTTTTTCAGGTCCTCCAATAAGATACGTCTCTTTTCCGGGATGTTTAATCCCTTAACATTAATTGAGTTCGCTGATAGACACTCCATTTCCAGTTGCCCCCCGAGTCTCCGGAGAGGGGGAGGCAAGAGGGAAGGGAGGGGAGGTAGAGGAGAGAGAAGGCAAAAAACAAAGCAAACAGGAACGAAGAAACAAACAAAGAAAAAAAAAAAAAGGAGAAGAAAAAAAAAAAAAAAACCCTCCCACCCACTGACCCCTAATCTAAACCGGCACCCTAAGGGAGAGAGGGAAGGAGATCGTTGTCCTCCTCCCTTCCTAGGGTGTCGCAAAGCACAAGCTTTGATCACTCACAAACCCACCCCTCTGAGTGATAGCCTAATGAGGGTTAGGGTCACACGCATCTCCCAGTGAGGGATCCCCCGTCCCCTCCACATGCATCTTTTCTCTCCATATATATGCCATGAGTCCGCTCTGAGGTAAATTAGAAATCGGATACCCCACAGTCCACCTTTCATACAGGCCTTTCCCTGGCCTCTCTTTGTCGGCATAATTGGTATGGCAAAAAAAAAAAAACCTTGGGTTTGGATATACATACATACATATACATCCCCCTTCCCCTAACAAAATATAAAACCTCTCCATATCATTTATTCCATCCATTTAGACATATTATAATGTTATTGTGATTATCATATTCTGTCTCATTTGTTCCATCCATTTAATCATATTATGATACCTGGACACAGTGCTCTCTCCTCCCCCCATCCCCCCTAAAAAAAAACCAGCAAAAAACTCAGAAAAACGGCAAACCCACCGAGTCCTTCCCTCTGTCCCCCCTCCCATCCCAACCCATAGGGAATTGGTTCCCTTCACTCAAACCTGTCTCAAACTTCCCCCCTATTAACCCTTATGTACATTCCCTAAACCCCCAAAAAAAAAAATCAAAAAGAAAAAAAATGTGGAAATTGTGAGAAGAAACCCAGCACTGGGTTATTATAAAAAAAAAGTATGTGCCCTCCAATGATCATTCCCCTTTTATGTGTCCGTGTGGGCTATGAAGCCCATGAAATGCGTTGAATATTGTGCCCATTTTGACTAACCCCTCCCCCTCTATGTGTCCGTAAGAGCCTGTGGGTAAAGAGAGTGGGCCAAGCCCCCCCACCCACAGCCAATCAAACCGTCAACCCATCCGTGCCCCCCCCCCCATCCCTACCCTCAAAACCCTAACTGCTGTGTATACACAGACTGATGCCCATCTGTGGGCCCCTCACGCTCCCTTATCTAGCCCCCCTCCCTAACCCCCCTCTATCCTCCCCTCTCAATCTCCCCTTCCAATCAGCACTGCTCCAGGTAATGTCTCAGTGTCTAATAATACCCTCCTAAATACTCTTTTGCCCATCCATAACCCTTACCCCCTGTGGAGGGAACTGTACGGATAGGCAAACCAAGCCAAACAGAACCTCCTATCTGATCTTGTAATGTAGGATGAGCCAAAAAAAAGAAAAAAAGGAAAACTGATCCCTCTCAATAACCTTAAAACTACCCATTGACAGTAACCATTCTCCTCAAGCTGACCCTTAAGGGAAGAGAAAAAGATAATAATAATTTTGAAGAGGAGAAAAAAAAAAAAAAGTCACATTTTCTTAACTTCCAAAAGTCTGGGGTTTAGCTGGAGCCAGTCCTGGACTGGAAAAGGTTCTGTTTCCAAAAATAAAAAAAGGTCAGGGAGATCCATTTTAGAGCGTAGCCAGAATGAGAGTGGGCCTTTCTTTATAAGAACAGATATGGGGAACCTCCAACTATAAGTCCCGCCCCAGGCCCTCACTCGTTCCAGTATAGGACGGAGCAATGCTCTGCGATGCAGGGTAGCCCCTGACAAATCTGGTAGTATCTTGAGCTGTGTCCCTTCAAACTCTATCACACCCATTTGCCACGCTTTCCGTAGGATTGCCTCCCTGTGTGAATAGTAATGTAGCCGACAGATCACGTCCCGGGGACGGCCACCGTCTCTTGGTTTGGGGCCCAAAGCCCTATGTATTCTATCCATTTCGTAATTTAACATACTAGTGTCCATCATAACACTTTGAAGGATATTTTTAATTGTAACTTGTAGGTCTTCTTGCCCCTCCGGTTCTGGGAGGCCGCGTATGCGTATATTGTTGCGGCGTCCCCGGTCTTGGAGGTCTTCAACCTGTAATTGCAGAGATATCGCAATATCTAGCTGGTTATGGTGGGCTTTCTCAATCCTCTCCACCCGTTGCTCCAATGCCTTTAACCCGGTTTCCCCTTCTCCCATTCGGACTTCCAGGCCCTGAATTTCGGATCTCACCATCTCTAGATCCCTGGAGTGCGCTTCTTCTACTTTGGAAATTAAGTCGGCTATATCCGACCTTGTAGGGAGCGCTTGTATTAGAACTTTCAGGGTCTCCATCTCGCTTTTAAAATCTTCCCGTAGGGGTGGGGGGGCAGTAGATCCTGCCAAGATGTTGGACATACGCGGGCTCTGCGGGGTGGTTTGTAAAACCTCCACGTCTGCTCGGACTGCCATACAGGATTGAGATAATTTACCCAGACTATATTCTGTCTCCAAGACCGGTCCCAGCAGCCCCCTTTTACCTTCCGGGAGCCGACCCACTACCTGCAAAGCCGGAAAATATCTTGTTATTCCCGTTTGCTCGGTAGGTCTGGTTACAGGTATCTGAGATATCTGCGCTGCTGCGGCAGTTGCGGCTGCTTTACGTGAGGTACGACTCTCTCTTAATCTCATAGGTTGCATACCTCACATCTCTCATGCAACCTGTACCTATTTAACCGATATAGTCTAGATTATTAAGGCTTACTTCAGAGTGTCAGTCAGTTTCAGCCCCTAAAATTGAACAGTTCATAGACTCTCTCGCGCTGATCTTCTAAGGTAAATCAGCACACTACAGTCTCTATTAAATTACAGGTACTATTGCACTTGCTGTATTTGCTGTATTTGCTGTATTTGCTGCATTTACTGATCTTTTCACTGACCTCTCGTGTTAAACAGTATAAAGCAGTATAAAGCAATATAAAGCAATATGATGGGAAAGAATGCTTACTGCTTTAAATAACAGCAAAACAGTTCTTACTCTAGGCAGCATTAGGCAGTGGAGAGAGAAAACAAGGTACTTGCAGCCTTGAACGATGGCAGGGCAGTTCTTACGTAGTCCACCCGAGATCTCTCAGGGCTTCCTTCTGTCAATAGGCGGTGGGTAGAGGATCTCTCTGTCTGCTGTGTGTGTCCACGTTGTCGGCGTTTCAGCGTTTTTCCTGATTGGGTCACTGCAGTTCCCTGCTCTGATCCCGCCCGTCTCCAACACAGCTATGCGCCGATAGGTGAGTGCAGCCACCACGTGTGTTCAGCTCAGGCTCAGGCTCGACTCGTTCCCGGTCCCTGGTCCCGATGTAGCGAAAAGCAAGTCCAGGAGCCCCCACAGACACCTCACCGCTCCGTTACTCTGCCTATCGCGCTCCCCCCGCCATAAACCACCGGATCCTCGCTGTGGGTACCGCTGCAGATACAGTTCTCAGAGCGGACGGCAAGCGCAATCAGTCCCGCATATGGAGGTAAGACGGGAGCTCACCAACACACTCCCTCACACGGCCATGCGTGGCCACACCCTCGCCACACTTTTTGAATACCAATTGGTGGATATTTGGAGGATTCAGCATCCCAATAAAAAAGACTACTCCTATTATTCAGTGGTACATAAGATGTACTCCAGATTGGATTACATTTTTTTTTTTTTTCAAAAAGTTTTTATTAGGATTTTACAGAGGACAAAATGAACATACAGCAAAAACATGGGCAATGAATGCGTATAAACAAGGGATGGGGGGGAGAGGGTGAGGGCTGGGGAGGGAAGGCGAGAAGGAGAGAGAGGAAAGGGGGAGGGAAGAGAAAAGAAGATATAAAGGGGAAAACAGGGAGCGGGGGGGGGGAGGAGTGAAGAGGGAAAGAGGCTTGGAGCCTGCAGTGCAATTATAGAGGAAAGGGGGACAGAGTGCCTGACCAACATATAAACGAATGATGAGATACAACAATGATCCCGATGCCCCCAGCTAGGAGGGGCATTGGGAGGACAAGTACCTTACTAGGACATGAACTGGTCAGATCCAGGAGAGGTGGGTACATGTAAGGTATGTATTATATAGGAACAACATAACACAATTACAGCAGGGAAGTTCAAAAAGGAAAAAAAAAAAACAAGGGAAAAGAAAAATAGCAGATATAGTGTAGCCCCGCGATAAGGGGGACAGTGTTCAAGTTCTGCATGAGGGGGGTGGGGCACCGAGGGGTTGCAGAGGTTTCGCTGGTGGGGGGGGGGGAGTGGACAGTGTTCCAGTCGCCGACAGTGGTTATGGATAAGTGGTGGCCAAAGCGGAGGGTGGTGACGGTACTCCCCCCAAGGGCGGGGGAGGAGGGGACTTGTAGTATGTGAAAGAAGATTGTTCAAAGGTGGCTATGTCCTCCTGAGACAGCCTTGAGTCCATGAAGGGTCGCCAGATTGAGAAGAAGCGGGATTGTGCAGTGTCTCGTGTGAAGTCTGTAGTGGCTCTTTCTCTGTAGAGGAGGAGGAGAAGGTCCCGTTGAAGCTGGGTGACAGACGGGGGGTGTGGGGAGATCCAGCTTCTCAGGATCACCCTGCGTGCAGCAAGGAAGCAGAGTAAAGGCCAATCCTTACACGGCCGTGGAGCGGCTGGGGGGGCGGAAGCGGTGGAGACATCTGAGACATCCTGCTGGGATCTCTGGAGTAGGAGAGGGTCCCAGTATCCGAAAATGAGGAGGAGTGGATCTTTAGGCAGTTTCAGTAGGGTGACTTTAAAGATGTAGGCAAGGGTTTGGTCCCAGAAGGCTGAAATAAAAGAACATGACCAGAAGCGGTGGGCCAGGGAGGGCTTCGGGTGAAGGCACAGTGGGCACCTGGCACCGCTGGGGTCTTGCGATGAGTGAAGAAAGGGGATATGGGCCCGGTGGAGGATCTTTAGTTGGCTTTCTCTCCATATTTCATTGGGGGTGAGACGCATAACTGTGTTGAAGCCTTGGAGCAATTTGTGGATCAAATCATCGTCAGGGAAGTCCTTGCCCCAGTTGGACGCGGATGTGTCAGCCAGGTGTATCGAGGATCCGGTGAGCAGGGGTTTGTATAAGTCAGAGATTGAATATGAACCATCTGAGAGCAGCCGATCCACGAAAGAGGGGGAGAAGCGCCTACATGGGTCGTTGCATGATGAGCGTAGGTAGGTGGCGCATTGCCAGTAGTGGAAGATATCCGTTTTGGGCAGCTTAAAGGTTTCCGCCGTGGTGGCAAAGGGTAAAGGTCGCCCAGTTGAGATGTCGCATAGAGAGGCAAATAGTGTGAGTCCCTTTTCCTGCCAACTTTGGAAGGGTTTGTGATCCAGACCCGCGGGGAAGTTGGGGTTTCCTTGGATGGGGAGATGTCGTGACACAAAGGGGGATAGCCCGAGGAGTTTCCTGGTTTCCCTCCAGGCGATGACCGTGTCCCTGAGTAACAGGTTGTGCTGGAGTTTGGGGGTAATTGACTTCCATTTACAGTGCAGAAGGGCCGCCAGAGAGAGGGGGTGTACCATGTCAGATTCCAGTGAGTAGTTCGAGTATCTTGAGGCTTGAGATATCCAGTCTAAACTAAATCTTAACAGACATGCTAAATTGTAGAGCCTAACATTGGGGAGACTAGCGCCGCCCTCGCGTCTGGGGAGAAAGAGTTTCTTCATAGCTATGCGTGGCCTTTTGCCGTGCCAGATGAATTTAGATATAGCCGATTCAATGAGTTTAACATCTTTATGGCGTACGAGAAGTGGGATAGTCTGCAGTGGATATAACAGTCTGGCAAAGCTGACCATTTTGACTAGGTGGCATCTCCCCAGGAGCGAGAGCGGTAGATCTGACCAGTTCAACAATTCTTGGGATAGTTTAGCAATCAGAGGGGGGTAGTTTAGGTGATATAGAGATGAGGGAAGTTTGCCTATTTTTATGCCAAGGTAAGTGATGTGGGACGTGGCTATGGTAAAAATTGAATGTTGGGACCAGGGCGGTTTGGGATGGATGCCAAGAGGGAGAATTTCGCTTTTGGAATAATTTATTCGGAGGCCCGAGCAGAGTCTGAAGTCATCAAAAATTGACTTGATGGTGAGCATGTCAGAGGAGGGGTCCGCTGAGAAGATGAGGACGTCATCTGCAAAAAGTGAGGAGCGGAGTTCGTGTGTGCCGCTTTTGATGCCGTGGAGGGGTGCTACTTGGATGAGATGTCTGGAGAGGGGTTCAAGGGCTAAATTAAAAAGGAGTGGGGAAAGGGGGCAGCCCTGTCGCGTCCCCTTGTGGAGCCGGAACTCTCCTGAGAGCATCCCGGCCGCCACCAGGGTCGCCGAGGGGGTTTTGTACATGGCGTTGATGAGGTGACAGAAGGGGCCGGAGAAACCCATTTTGGCCATGGACAGAGAAAGCCACTCGAAACTCACATTATCAAAAGCTTTCTCCGCGTCCAGGGTGATGATGGCGAAGTCGCCCTCAGGGTGATGTTTGGCGTGCTCCAAGGCCAGCATGACTTTACGAATATTTAAAGTGGCTGTCCTACCCTTCACGAAGCCCGATTGCGCCGGGTGTATCAAGGAGGGGATAATGTCTGCGAGTCTGTTTGCAACGATTTTTGAAAGGATCTTTACATCCAGGTTTAGTAGGGATATTGGTCTGTATGAGCCTGGCTCGAGGGGGTCCTTTCCTTTTTTGGAGAGTAGTTTGATAATGGCCCGGTTTCCCGAGGGGAGGTAGGGGCCGCCGGCCCACATGCCGCTATACACCTTATGGAGGGTGGGTTCTACGATGTTTTGCAGGGTCTTGTAGAATTCGCTTGTGAAACCGTCGGGGCCTGGGGCCTTGGAAGGTGTGAGTTTGCGTATGGTGTCTGAGATTTCGGTAATGGAGATAGGGGCGTTGAGGGATTCTAGTTGAGAGGGGGTAATTTTGGGGATCACCAGGTTTTCCAAGAAGGCGGCGGCTACAGATTTGTCAATGGGGTCTGGTGCGTATAGGGTCGAGTAGAATTGAAGCATCGTTTTGTTTATGGCCGGAGGTGTGGTGTGAATGGAGCCTTTGGGGTCTCTCAGGGCCGTGATATGGGTGGGATTAGATGGGCCCTTACTTAGCCTAGCGAGCAACTTGCCCGCTTTGTTCCCGAATCTGTGAAGGGTGGCGTCTAGGTTCGCTCTTTTAACTGTTTCTATAGTGTCTGCCCAGGTGTCAAAGGATCTTTTTGCTGCGTGCCATTCGTCCCTGTTTTCGGGGGAGTCAGTTACATAAAGAGCCCTTTGGGCTAGGTGCAACCGGGAGCTGGCCAGTTTGTATTGTGATAGGGCGTTTCTCTTGAAGGAAGTGGCGTAAGATATGATCTGACCCCTGAGGAAAGCCTTACCGGCGTCCCAGAAGAGGTTTGGATCGTCCATGTGGAGGGCATTAGACGAGGAGTATTCGGCCCAGGCGTTTTCTATGAAACATTGAAAGTCAAAGTGATTGTTGAGGTAAGAGGGGAAGCGCCATAGTTTCGGGTGGGGGGGGAGGTCTAGGTTGTCTAGTGAGACTGAGATCGGGGCGTGGTCTGACACGGCAATGTCGAGTATGTCGGAGGCGGAGACTAAGGGAATTAGGTCGTCTGAGGCGAAAAGGTAGTCAATTCTAGTAAAGATTGCATGGGGGTTGGAGTAGAAGGTAAATTCTCTGTCGGCAGGATGGGCTAACCGCCATAGGTCCCGCAGTCGGAGTGAGTCCATTGTGGAGGCAAACAGAGAAGGGTTGGGGGGGGCAAGGGCTAGGTTGGTCCGTTTAGGGGAAGATCTGTCATCTATCTGGTGTAGGGTATCGTTGAAGTCGCCTCCCACCAGGTGGGGGAGATGAGAGTGTTGCAGTAGCCATGTGGACAATTCACAATAAAAGTCCTTCCCCGGGGAGTTAGGAGCGTAGACGTTTGTAAGGACAAGTTCCTTGGAGCCTATCTTAACATGGGCGGATAATAATCTACCCTGGGTGTCTGATTTTACCGCAAGGACCGAGCATGGGAGGTTTTTATGAATCAGTAGGAGGACACCGGCCTTCCGGCCGACGGCCTCAGAGCCTAGGACCGTACCCACCCAGAGTTTTTTCATGAGGGGGAAGTCAGAAGTAGGGAGGTGGGTTTCCTGCAGTAGAGCGATATCTGCTTTTAGCCTTTTCAGGTGTCTGAGGATTTTCATTCTTTTGTTTGGGGACCGGAGTCCCTTTACATTCCATGAGACAACTTTCATGTTATCGGTTCGGGAAAGGGGGTCTGAGAAGGATTTTTAGGATGGGTATCGCGCGAGGCAGCTCCGATGATGACCAACTGAGGCGGGGGATATGGGCGACGTGGGGCACTTGCAAAGGGGAAAGCACAGGGGGGGAATGGGCAGGTGCCTGGGGGAGTGTGTGGGGTAGGGGTGATGGTAGGGGGAGGAAGGAGGGCGAGAAGAAGAGAGGGGGGTAACAAGAGCAACAAAACCAAACTTGTGAACTTCGCTTTTTTCCGCATGAAGTCGCTGTACGGGGCGGCTCCCCTGTCACGACCTGGGTGACATGGGGCCCGGAAGCCCAGAGCAAGGCACAGGGCATCATGCGGTTGGCTAGTGCATACCCGGGTATGCCGGGTATGTCTAAGTGGACCGTACAGTGAGGCCAGGAGGCACTAACAGTGAGACCAGTAGTAAAACAGTAGTCTAACAATACAACAGGTATTATAGAGCAGAGAGAGGGAGGGATATAACATAACACATTTTAGTAGGGGGTAGCAGGATTCATAACAACGTGGTCTATCTAGTAGAGGCATCAAAAGTAAGCATGGAACATGGTAAAGGTTATGGCATAACAGAGGTCAAACAAAGGTGGATAATATGATAAATCAAACCGATCGTATTCCTAAGCATGGAAGGAGAAAATGCAAGGTGAACATCAGAAGGGGGAAGGGGGTGAGAGAGCAATGCTCAAGAGCCTGACCTGGCTGGAAGGTGTAGAGGGTTAGAGCATAGCAGGGGCCCCGGGGCAGCAGGTGCCCGAACGGATCGTGATCTGGAGGGGCCCATCAGTGTGAGACACAAGAATTGGAGTAGAGGGCAGAGACATGTGAGTGTTCACATAGCAGGAAGCGTTCATCTTGTGGCGGCCAGGTTCGGGTCGACGCCCGAGTGCCTGAAGCGCTTCGGGGAGTCCTTCCTTGGGCTTCTTTGATCCAGGGAGCGGTTAAGTGGAGGGGCTTTGGAGGGGGTCTGGGGATGCGGCTGCGCATGCCTTGATCTCAGGAAAGCTTCGACCTCCGAGGGATCCTGGAAGGTCAGCTGGTCTCCGTTAGGGGCCTTGAGGCGTAGTATGGCTGGGAAGGCCAGTGTAAACTTTATTTGTTGCTTAAAGAGCTCCGAGCATATCGGTTGAAAAGCCTTTCTTTTCTTTGACACCTCGGCCGAGTAATCAGCAAATACTAGGACTTTTATACCGTCGATTTGGAGCTGGCGAGCTTGACGGAATGTATGCAGTATGAGAGACTTGTCTGCATAGTTTAGGTATTTGGCTATGATCGGGCGTGGGGATTTGCGGTCTGAATTGAAGGCCCCCATGCGGTGCGCGCGTTCTACCATGCATGGGCCTGGGAGGCCCAGTGCTTCAGGGATGCGGTGGGAGCAAAAGTCAGCCAATGCAGAGGACTGGAGCGATTCGGGGTCCCCCACAAACCTAAGGTTGCTCCTCCTGGACCTATTCTCCAAATCATCCAGTTTCTGGAGAATGTACTGGTTGGTCTTATCTTGAGCATGTTCCAGGGCTTGGGTCTGATAGAGGTCTTCCTCAGCGTGAGATAGGCGGTGCTCTATGTCAGTGAGCCTAGTGCCATGTTCCCCTAGTTGGGCCTTGAACTGCGCCATCCCGGCGTTCACGGCCTTCTCCACTGAGGCTGTGATCATGGGGGTCAATAGGGCGGCTACTGCTAGAGCGATCCGCTCTGTGGTGTCATCCCCAGTGTCCTGTGTCAAGGATGCGTGTGGAGAAGGAGGGGGGGATGTGTTGCCGCTTACCTCCATCTCGGCCGGCTGTTGTGATGTCCGCGGAGCGGTGTAGGCCGAGACCGGGGCCTCGATTTGCGGCTGGGCCGGCGCTGGTTGCGCCGTCTGGGCCGAGGTGGAGCGGGCGCCTGTCTTTTAAAGGAACCGGTCCATGGTGGTGTGAGGACGTGTCCAGAGATGGATGGCTGCTCGTGGGGCTTCTCGGGCCGAATTGAAGGCAGATTTGGGGTCGTGGTGCGGGAGCTGCAGTGAAGAGCAGCTACTCCATGCGGCGCCGGAACCGGAAGTGTGGATTACATTTTGATCGAACATAGCTTATTAGAGGAAGCCCTGGACTCAAATATAGAAATCGCCACACTATCAGACCATGCGCCAGTGACAATGAAATTTAAGACCTACAGGGAAACAAGAGAAAAAGGAGTCTGGAGAATAAACAAAGACATCTTATAGGAGCCAGAAACAGAGAAGATAATTGAAACAGAAATAGAAAAGTATTTCCGGACAAATGACACGCCAGACATAAGTAAGGCAACTATATGGGAAGCACACAAGGCCGTGATAAGGGGACAACTAATAGCCATAGGTGCCAGAAAAAAGAAAGAAAGGGAGAATAATATCAAAAAGACTCTGAAAGAAATATATGAATTAGAACAAAGACACAAAAAAGATCTGAAACCGGAAACACAGTGTGCTTTAACGATTAAAAGAGAGACCTTGAAAGATCAACTGGAACAAGAGACAAGGAAAGAGTTCTTTAGGATGAAAAAGGAGCGTTATATAGGAGGGAACAAGCCAGGAAAAGTCCTTTGCAAAAATGTTGAAACATAAAAAGGCATTAAATTATATAGAAAAGATCAAGAATATAGGAGGCGAAACAGTGAACGGAACGGATGATATTGCGGATGCATTTCACACCTATTATAGTACACTCTACGCAATAGGCAAGGATAATCTATATAAGGATGAGGAAAAGAGACGGGAGAAAATACAAGATTACTTAAACAACGCAAACCTCCCAAAGCTACAAAAAGAACGTTTGGCAGCTCTAGAAACAGAGATCACACAAGATGAAATTATAAGAGCACTTAAAGAAACGCCAAATGGGAAAAGTCCGGGACCTGATGGATTTACCATTAAATACTACAAAAAAATTCAAAAATTGTTGGTCCCGAGAATATGCGAATACTTTAACCAAATAGGAGAAGATATAGAAATGCGACCCGAATCTTTGCTGGCACATATCACCGTAATACCAAAACCCGAAAAAGACAAGACAATATGCTCCAACTACAGACCAATCGCATTACTAAATACAGATACCAAACTGTATGCAAAAATCCTTGCTACAAGACTCAAAGATCTAATGCCAGACTGGATCAACGCAGACCAAACTGGTTTTGTACCAGGACGAAAAGGTCAGGACAATACCCTAAAAACTATACTACTAATGCAAAAAAATGAGGCAGTAAAAACCCCAGTCCTACTGCTCTCAATTGACGCGGAGAAAGCGTTTGATAGGGTGGACTGGGGTTTTATGATAGAAACCCTTCAACATCTGGGAATAGGGTCAAAATTTAGACACTGGGTGCAAAATTGATATAATAGACCAACGGCAATGATGAAGGTTAACGGTAAAGTCTCCGCCCCTTTGAAATGTTTAATGGCACTAGACAAGGTTGTCCCCTTTCCCCACTGCTATATATATTAGCATTAGAACCTTTTTTGGCAACCCTTGGAAACAACTCTAGAATAGAAGGAGCAAAAATAGGTGTAGAAGAACATAAAGTAGCAGCATATGCCGATGACATTTTAATGTACATAACAAATCCAACTACAACCTTGCTAGAGATCGCTAAAGAAATAAAAAACTACAGAGAATTAACTAACTTTAAAATAAATCCCAGAAAAACAGAAATTTTGAATATTGGTGTGGGAAAAAAGGAAGAGGCAGCACTGCAAAAACAACATACATACACATGGGTAAAGGAGCTGAGTTATTTGAGGATCAAGCTGACACCCACAATAGAGGGTTTGTTTTTCGCTAACTTTATTCCCTTACTAAACGAGGTGAAAACAGATTTAAAAAGAAACACTACTAGAGCCCTCTCATGGATCGGAAGAATTAACGCTTTCAAGATGATGAACCTCCCAAAAATAACATATAAATTCCAGACGTTGCCCATAAAAATTCCCCAAAGTTTCTTCAAGATAATGAAATCATTGATGATAAAATATATCTGGAATAATAAAACCCTGAGGATAAACTTTAAAACACTCACAAGAAGCAAAAAAAGCGGTGGATTAGCAGCACCAGACATAGAGAGATATTATAAATCCACAATAATAGCACGGATAGTAGAATGGGGAAATAAACACAAAGAAAAAGAAAAAAATGGGTTCGAGTAGAAAATAGTATAAGTAATACAGCACTACAAAAAAATATATGGATACCTCGCAAATATAGAGATTTAGGGAGAAACACCCATGGAATAACCACAAACGCTTTTCGAATATGGGACACACTGCATAAACAGAACAAATGGAGTTACAATTCACTGTTAATACCACTCACGAGCACAAATTTTTTTTTGCCGGGAAAAAAAATGGGAACAGCACAAATAAAAGATATTACAGAAAAGGGAAAGATTAAATCACTCCAGAAGATAAAAGAAGAACTTAGATCGAACATTAACCAATGGGAATATCTACAACTGCAGCATTTGGTAAAATCAGTGCCCACACCAATAAGAGAGGGAGAGAATCTTACTCAACTCGAAAAATTATGTAACACAAAAACACCAATAAAACATGTAACATCAAAAATGTATCAAATTCTGACAGAAATAGAGACACAAGGCCAATCGGAGTACATAAAAAAATGGGAACGGGAAATAAATAAAGAATTTGAAGATCAACAACTCGGAAGAATTATAGCATCAGTGCACAACACTGCAACAGATATGAACACCATCGAGATGAATTACAAGTGCATCACTAGATGGCATAAGATGCCGGAAACTATGAACAAGCTCAACAAGGACAATTCCCCGTTATGTTGGAGAGCATGTGGCCATATAGGATCAACCCTGCACATCTGGTGGAGCTGTCCTAAAATAACAGAATACTGGAGGGAAATTCAAGAAATTTCCAAGGAAATAATCCAAGAAGAGCTAGACAATAATATTTACACATGCCTGTTCCATGACATAAAAGGTCTCAAGAATAGAAGGCAAGAAACCCTGCTCCCGCAATTAATAAACGCCGCTAAAGGACTAATTCCAAAAAATTGGCTAAATATAAATAAGCCAGACATAAAAGAGTGGTTTTCGCGAATTGAAAATTATAATAGACTGGAATACCTAAGCAGCAGTGATAACAGCCAACTTGAAAAACACAATAGAAAATGGAAGCAATGGGAGAAATATAAGGGGACGCAAGAATACACAATGAAAATGTTTGAATAAATCAGAACGTAGAAACAAACCACATAACGGGGAGGGGGGAAGAGGGAAAGGGTTGGGTGGAGGGGAGGGTAGATATAGAGAAGATCGGTCGGAGAGTAGGAAAGAGAGAATAAAAGGGAGGAAGGGCAGAACGATAAGGGTATGTTATTAATAATAATAAATAGAGGAAAATGCATAATGAGTAATTATACATAACATTTAAAAAAAAAAAGAAAGAAATAATAAAACAAAAATTAAAAAGAAATAAACAAAATAGAATTTCACAAATGATGCATTACCGAAGTGGAGATAACGGTTCCTCTCTACTTGTGAAAACACAAGTGACTCTCTGGAAATGGTAAAGTCTGATGTGAAAAAAAAAAAGGGGGGGCACTGACTTTTGTCAGTTCCTAGCTACAGCTACTCTAGCAGAAAAAAAATACATGACAATAATTTTCTTCATCCCCTTGGGATATTGGAGGGACTAAACCCCAGCATTTTTTTTAATTAATTAAAGTTGCAGTAGATGAGGGCATATACCTTAGTCCAAAGCCTCTGAACTTTTGAGCACAGATACTGTATGCAAAACAAAAATGTTTTGAAATATATCAATAGTAAATAGGTTATAAAAGAACAGAAAGACCCTGTAACAGATGTTGTTACAGATGAAAGCTGGTCACAATTAACAAGAAAATTGCAGATGTGTTACAGTTCCTTGAAAAAGTATTCATACCCCTTGAAATTTTCCACATTTTGTCATGTTGCAACCAAAAACGTAAATGTTTTTTATTGAGAATTTCTGTGATAGACCAACACAAAGTGGCACATAATTGTGAAGTTGAAGTTTTCAAAGTTTTCTTTATGAATGTGAAAAGTGTGACATGCATTTGTATTCAGCCCTCCTGAGTTAATACTTTGTAGAACCACCTTTCGCTGCAATTACAGCTGCAAGTCGTTTTGGGTATATCTCTACCAGCTTTGCACATCTAGAAAGTGACATTTTTGGCCATTCTTCTTTGCAAAATAGCTCAAGCTCTGTCAGATTGAATGGAGAGCGTCTGTGAACAGCAATTTTCAAGTCTTGCCACAGATCCATAATTGGATTTAGGTTTTGACTAGTGTTGCTCACGAATATTCGTATTGCGAATATTCGGCTCGAATATGGCATATTCGAGTATTCGCGATATATTCCGAATTTCGCGGTGAATATTCGCTATTTCGATTATTCATATTTTTTCAATTTTTTTTTAGAACAGATCACATTCTAGAGATCCCCATCGACGTCTAAAAGCATTGCTGGTATAATTAGAGACCTTGGGCCGAGTAGCTGCAGCGATCATTTTATATTGCCGAAAAATCGGAAAAATTCGGCAATAGCGATATCGCGCGATTATTTTCGAGAAATTCGCAATATTGTTTTTAGCTAAAATAACACATATATTCGATTTCAGAGTGTTACTGTCGAAATTCCGCAATCAATTTCTCATTCGCATTTTTGCGAAATTACGATAAAATATCAAGAATATTCTGAGCTAATCAGAGTGCTCCTTCCGCATTTGCCGAATATTCGCATTTATTTTGTATTGTAATATATCACGAATATTCTGAGCCAATCAGAGTGCTCCATTCCGCATTTCTCGAAATTTCGCAATTATTTTGTATTATAAAATATCACGAATATTCTGAGCCAATCAGAGTGCTCCATTCCGCATTTCTCGAAATTTCGCAATTATTTTGTATTATAAAATATCACGAATATTCTGAGCCAATCAGAGTGTTCCATTCCGCATTTCTCGAAATTTCGCAATTATTTTGTATTATAAAATATCACGAATATTCTGAGCCAATCAGAGTGCTCCATTCCGCATTTCTCGAAATTTCGCAATTATTTTGTATTATAAAATATCACGAATATTCTGAGCCAATCAGAGTGCTCCTTCCGCATTTGCCGAATATTCGCAATTATTTTGTATTGTAATATATCACGAATATTCTGAGCCAATCAGAGTGCTCCATTCCGCATTTCTCGAAATTTCGCAATTATTTTGTATTATAAAATATCACGAATATTCTGAGCCAATCAGAGTGCTCCTTCCGCATTTGCCGAATATTCGCAATTATTTTGTATTGTAATATATCACGAATATTCTGAGCCAATCAGAGTGCTCCATTCCGCATTTCTCGAAATTTCGCAATTATTTTGTATTATAAAATATCACAAATATTCTGAGCCAATCAGAGTGCTCCTTCCGCATTTCTCGAAATTTCATTTGCATTTGCAATTCGCATTCGCATTCGCAATAGCGAAATTTCGCAATCATTTCATTTACAAAAAATATCGCGAATATTCGCATTTACCGAATATATCTCGAATATTCGACTATATATTCGAGATATATCGCGAAATCGAATATGGCATATTCTGCTCAACACTAGTCTTGACTTTAAATGGGCCTTTCAAACACATAAATATGCTTTGATCTATTCTAAACCATTTCATTGTAGCTCTGACTGTATGCTTAGGGTCAGTGTCCTGCTGGATGGTGAACCTCCGCTTCAGTCTCAAGTCTTTTGCAGACTCTAAAGCCGCGTACACACGATCGGTCCAACCCGATGAGAATGGTCCGACGGACCATTTTCATCGGTTCACAGACTGATGGTTTGATGGTCTGATGGTGCGTACACACCATCAGTTCAAAAACCGATCGTGTCAGTACGCAGTGACGTAAAACACAACGACGTGCTGAAAAAAAAAAGAAGTTCAATGCTTCCAAGCATGCGTCGACTTGATTCTGAGCATGCGCAGGTTTTTGGACCGATGCTTTTGTGTACTAACCATCAGTTTGAACCGATGGTCAGGCGTCCAACGGTCTGATTTTAAAGCAAGTTTTAAAACTTTGGTCCGACGGACAACGGACTGATGGGCCGTACATATGGTCGGTTTGGACTGATGAAACTGGACTTCGGTTTGGAACGATCGTGTGTACACGGCCTAACAGGCTTTCTATTAGGATTGTCCTGTATTGGCTCCATCCACCTTCCCATCAATTCTGACCAGCTTCCCTGTCCCTGCTGAAGAAAATAATCCCAACAACATGATGCTGCCACCACCATGTTTCACGGTGGGGATGGTGTGTTCAGGGTGATGTGCAGTGTTAATATTCCGCCACACATATAATTTTGTTACATTTTGGTCTCATCTGACCAAAGCATCTTCTTCCACATGTTTACTGTGTCCCCCACATGGCTTCTCACAAATTGTAAACAAGACTTCTTATGTCTTTCTTTAAAGCATAACTCCACTTTTCTTGAGAATTTTTTTTCCTCTGGGTGATATATGTACATTGCAAGGATTATAACCACCTTTGTTGCAGATTCCTACCTTTTGTTATCCTGAAGAAATCCATGTGTGTTTGTCTGTGCCTCTGTTCTGAGTGGGTCTGTTGGGAGTGGTTTCATAATTATCAGTCAGCTGTGCACCTGCAGGGCACTAATGAGGAAAGCTGCTTGGCCTGCATCCCTTTAGACATGCTCCTATTGAAAATATCTTACCATAAAATGAAATTTTTGTTGCAGGGGATGCCTGAAATCTGACTTGTATCCTAGGTAGACTTCTTGGAAGATTGGTGAGCCAAACACACAAGCAGGAAATTATGTTTCTGGGGAGTGGTCAGTACACATTCTGTGTACTCCGTGTAGCCATATTGCATTGCACTTATAAAAAATTACAGCAGCTGCAGATTAAAAAGGAAAGGTCATTTTTAAAAACATTCAATTACAATATGACTTTTATCGCAATTATACACACTATATTATTTTTTTCTTTAGTTGCAATTTTTTTTGCCCAGTGGAGTTACCCTTTAACCACTTAAGGACCGCCTCCTGCACATTTACATCGGCAGAATGACCCGGTCTGAAGCTCCATGACCACACCCGCTGGACCCGCGGACCCGCGGACCTGATTGCCGCCGGTGTCCCGTGATTAGTCACAGGAGTTGAAGAACGGGGAGAGGTGTGTGTAAACACACCTTCCCCGTTCTTCACTGTGGCAGTGACAATGGCCTACAGCCACAACCCTCTACATTAATAATCACTCCCTTAGGACACACTTAACCCCTTAGCGCCACCTAGTGGTTAACCCCTTCACTGCCGTTGTCATTTTCACAGTAACCAGTGCATTTTTATAGCACTTTTCGCTGTGAAAATTACAATCCCAAAAATGTGTCCAATGTGTCTGATATGTCCGCCATAATGTTGCAGTCATGAAAAAAATCGCTGATTGCCGCCATTAGTAGTAAAAAAATAAATATTAATAAAAATGCCATAAAACTATCCCCTATTTTGTAAACGCTATAAATTTTGCGCAAACCAATCGATAAGCGCTTATTGCGATTTTTTTTACCAATAATAGGTAGAAGAATACGTATCGGCCTAAACTAAGGAAAAACATTTTTTTTATATATATATCTTTTTTGGGGATATTTGGTATAACAAAAAGTAAAAAATATTGATATTTTTGTTAATAGCGCAAAAATAAAAACCGTAGAGGTGATCAAATACCACCAAAAGAAAGCTCTATTTGTGGGAAAAAAGGATGCTAATTTTGTTCGGGTACAGCATGGTATGACCGCGCAATTGTCAGTTAAAGCGATGCAGTGCCAGATAGCAAAAAATGGCCTTTTCATTAACCCCCCTGCCGGTAAACACGAGCGCGACTCGGGTTGGATTTTTTAGGTAAATAGCGATATCCACGAGTCGCGCTCGGGGTCAATATGCAGAGCCTGCAGCGCGCGCTGGCTTACCTTGGATCCAGGCGGGGTACTGTACTTACCTTGTCCCTGGATCCAGCGATGCATCCCCGCTGTGTGAGCGAGTGGCGTCCTCCATTCGACTCACACAGTGCCCGCGCGCCGCCGATCTCCGTTTCCTGCGACGTAACGGCGCACGGGGGCGGAGACCGGCGGCAAATTCAAAAATGTAAACAAACACATTACATACAGAATACTGTAATCTTATAGATTACAGTACTGTATGTAAAAAATACACACCCCCCTGTCCCTAGTGGTCTGCCCAGTGCCCTGCATGTTCTTTTACATAATAAAAACATTTTTTTTCTCCCTGCAAACTGTAGATTGTCCATAGCAACCAAAAGTGTCCCTTTATGTCAAAAGTGATTTTAGAGCAGCTAGAAAACAGCGATAATAAATTATAATCACTTGCAGAATTGAGCGTTAGCGATTTGTGGGAAAATTCGTCATAAAAAAATAAAAGTAATGACAGCGACAATTCTGCAACTGAGCAAATTTCAGTGATTTTGATTTGATTACATTAGTGAATAATTTTTATTATAATTACATTATTATTTGTTATAATTATTTATAGTTATTTATTATATTATAATTTTATGATTTTGTGTTTCAAACTTTATCATACCCGGGATGTCTACTAGACTCTGGTTTGGACAAATTTAAGCGAGTTATTCCTAAAAATTGCAGGCCTACAGTATAAAACGCAGAATTTCCATGCAAAATAATTGTACCGCTTTTGGTACGTAATTCCAGACAGAATCATACCGCCAGGGAGGTTAAGGGGGCAAATCTTCTGGGGCTTAAGTGGTTAATAAACTGCAGAAAAATACCATCTAACTAATAAATTATTCTTCCAGTACTTGCAGTTGTGGCATGCTTTTCAGAGTCAAACAGCAACCTTCCCATTAAAATATAATCCCTCCACAATTTTAACTTTGGCAGGATCTAGAAGGAATTCCAAACAGGGACTTATTAGAGACATATTCCTCCCACAAACAACGACTAGTACTAGTACTCAGGGTGATTGTCTTGGGTGATGGCATATGGATTTGGAGAATATTAGTAATGAGGAATGGGAACAAGCTCTAAAATGTAACCAGAGTTTCCCTATCCCCTTCAAAGTGTTGAACCCAGTTATTTATCATTCACAGATCTCACTATACTCCTCAATAACTACACACTTGGGGTAAAGCAGCTACACCAAACTGTCCAAGATGTACTGCCGAAGCAGGCACACTTATACATATGTTGTGGCGTTGACCTAAACTACATCGGTATTGGGAGTATATATTAGATACTTTAAAGACTGTATGTTCTACAAATATTCCCTCTGATTGAAAAATAGCCTTGTTAGAGATTATATCAGAAGATATCTTCCCACCTAAAATGCATATGATGTGGTTGCAGTCTAAGGCCCGGATTCACAAAGAGTTACGCCGTAAGTTTAAATTTGCACCGGCGCATCTTTGCGCCGATTCACAAAGCAAGATACGGCGAAAAACATGGCTTCAGTCGTCCAGCGTAACTTGCCTACACCGGCGTATCGTGGGCGCATAGTTACGCTTAACGCATTTGGCGTTCCCATGTAAAATATGCAAATGAGCAAGATACGCCCATTCACAAATGTAGATGCGCCCGGCCGGTTCATATACACGCTTTGCGTAAGGCTTACATCCGGCGTAAAGTTACCCCTGCTTATATGAGGCGCAGCTAATGCTATGGTATGAGCCAGGGAACGACGCCGTCAAATTTGACGTTGTTTACGCCGTTTACGTAGTACGTAAATAGGGCTGGGCGTAGGTTACACATCGTAAACATTGTGCGCCGACGTCACTTAGGCATTCTATCTGAACATGCACACTGGGATACGTCCACGGACGGCGCATGTGCCGTTCGTTCGGCCCATAATTTGCATGGGGTCACGGATCATTATACTAAAACACGCCCACTGCCTAGCTACTTTGAATTACGCGGACTTACGCCGGCCCATTTACGCTAGGCCGCCGTAACTTAGGGAGCAAGTGCTTTGTGAATACAGCACTTGCCTCTCTAAGTTGCGGCGGTGTAGCGTAAATAAGATAAGCTACGCCCGCACAAAGATACGCCAGTGCGGGCGTAGCCAGAAAACTCATATTGCAGAAATGAATTTCAAACTTCCCACCAACAATTACTCAATGGTCCGAAGCTATTAATTGTAATTTAAGAAGTGAAGAATTGACATATAAACATAGGAAATGCCCCCAATTTTTTTTTTCGAAAGATTTGGTCACGATGGTTAGACTCTAAACTGTTTGCATGAATAAGATGAGTTTACCGATGAGTTGACTGAAAGTTAGTAGAGTGATAGATCCTGGATATGAGATAGAAATACATATAAGCTGTTAAGAAGTAATTATTAACCCCCGTCTGCCCAGTAGGATTTACCCTAGCTGACCAGGCCACTTTTTGTGATACGGCACTGCGCCATTTTTTTTTTATTCATCTTTTATTGGTCACACAGTATAGAGCTGGTCATGGCACTGCGCCATTCTAACGGACAATTGAGCGGTCGTGCAACGTTGTACCCAAACAAAATTGATGTCCCTTTTTTCCCACAAATAGAGATTTCTTTTGGTGGTATTTTATCATATTATATGTATAAATCCTATGCAAATTTTGCAAAATGGTCTTAATTGTTATAATAATGGCTGAAAACCATTGATCCCTAACTCAAGCATACTGCAAAAGTTCTGGCTACCAACTCTATTGGGCCTATTTTGTAGCATTTAATAGGACTTTGTGGAATGAGAATCATGATACATTTCCAAAAAAACAGAACCAAATGATTAGATTATATACATTCATTAACAAATTACATTATTTAGAAATGGCATGTTTTATGCCGTTATACAGATTCCATTTGTCTGGGAGTATTTAAATACCACCTTAGGTACTCATTAATGGTTTTCTATGTAAATGACTCAAGACAGATGCAATTCAGCACTTTCCCAAGTCACTGTACGTTTTTAAAGACTCAGATGGATTCCTTCTGACATGTAGTTAGAATCTGTCGTAGTTAGTAAAGAAAGAATTCTACCTGCGGAACTTTGCAAGCAGAATTTTGTGTCTTCAGGCATTTTGGTCAGGGCTGCATGTTCTTTTTTTACAAAGGGACGTGGGAAAAATATTAAAGGATTCTGACAGCATGCTGTACCAGCTATCACTGTGCTTGCTGTTTTGTTCTTAGCTATTAGTCCAGTGTATAAGCATTTATTTAGCTGAATATGCTTTATTCACGCTCTTTCCTATAATCAGCAATCCCATGTTTGGGCTCAAAAACAAAGTCACAAATAAGAAATGACATTGTGTGTAACATAACAAAAATTTACAGACCAATGCAAAAAATGCAAATGCAGAGGACGATTTAAAGGCAGGAAACTCTTTTGTCACAGAATAATATCCATATATATTAAAATAGCATAAAACAGATAGGAATACAAAGCAAGGCACAAGAAAAAAGAAAAGAAAAACAGTTCCCCCAATATTTTTCCCTCTTCTCTCATGCCCAGTGCTTTATAAATAACAGTGAACCCTGCTCTGCCCCCAGGACACCCCCCGGCATCTGACATCATCCATTGGGTTGCTCCTGACCAGGAAGTGCTCTGAGCTACATATGCCTATCCGGCCAGTGGCAGTGCTGCACATTCCCTGGACTGGATGATTTTGCTTCAGGGTTCCTTGAATGTCCTAATTTCTTATGCTTTACATGCCTCCACAAACTGAAAGAAAGTTTACCGGAGTCTACTTCTGCCATACCAGATAATGACTAGTTTATTGGACTCGTGGTTCTGTATCCTAATGTTTTTTTTTTTTTTATCTCTGCAATAAGGAGGTTACACATATTGAATAGAATATTAATTTAAAAATGACATAAGACCACAAAAACATTTATACAGAAATGTTGGCTTACTGAAAAGTAAAGCCGTGTACACACGATCAGTCCATCCATGGCCTTCAGCTCATCTGCATTGTTGGGTCTGGTGTCTCTCATCTTCTTCTTGTCAATACCCCACACAATCTTTATGGGGTTTAGATCAGAAGAGTTTTCTGGTCAATCAAGCACAGTGATACCATGATCATTAAACCAGGTATTGGTACATTTGGTAGTGTGGGCAAGTGTCAAGTCCTTCTGGAAAATGAAATCAGCATCTCCATAAAGCCAGTCAGCAGAGAGAAGCATGAAGTGTTTCCTGCTAGAGGACTGTGCTGACTTTGGACTTGAAAAAACACAGTGGACCAACACCAGCAGATGACATGGCATTGATACAGTAATTCATGCAAAGGATCCCCGACCAAGTATTGAGTGCATACTATACTGTACATGGACATACCCTTTAGTAAGCCAACACTTCTGTTTTAAAAAAAATCCTTTTTTGTATTGGTCTTATTCAATATTCAAATTTTATGAGATACAGAATTTGGAGTTTTCATTAGCTGTAAGTCATAATAATCAAAATTAAAATAAAGAAATGCTTTAAATACATCACTTTGTGTGTAACACATCTATATAAAATATATGAGTTTCATTTATTTTTTTATTGAATTTCTGAAATATAACTTTTTGATGATATTCCAATTTTATAGATGCACCTGTACTACTTGGGTCATAAAGAAATGTGTTTATGTCTGTAAAAAAAGCACAAAGCCACACTTTCTGAACATTGTTAAGCACAGGATCCTCCTTTTTTAGAAAAAAATAAAAATACAAAATTAACCACTTAAGACCCGGACCAATACGCTGGTAAATGACCCAAGGTGTTTTTGCGATTCGGCACTGCGTCGTTTTAACAGACAATTGCGCGGTCGTGCGACGTGACTCCCAAACAAAATGTGCGTGCTTTTCTTCCCACAAATAGAGCTTTCTTTTGGTGGTATTTGATCACCTCTGCGATTTTTATTTTTTGCGCTATATACAAAAATAGAGCGACATTTTTGAAAAAAAACACTATTTTTTACTTTTTGTTAAAAAAAATCAAATAAACTAAATTTTAGTCAAACATTTAGGCCAAAATTTATTTAGCCACATGTCTTTAGTAAAAAAAAATTGCGGGAACAGCGACACTAATACAGCGATCAGAAAAATGATTGCTTAGTGACGCTGGCAATAGGGAGTGAAAGGGTTAACTAGGGCGGTGATCAGGGGGTTAAAATTTTATTAGGGGGGGTGGGGGGGCTATCCTGAACCTAACACTAACTGATTTTACACTGCCTGTCACACTGACACTAAATGCAGTGATTAGATCACTGCATTCAGTGACACTGTGACAGGGGAGGTGGGGGGGCAGATCGCAAGGGGTTAAGTATGCCTATGTGTGTGTGTGTCAGTGTAATGTTGGTGCACACTTACTGTGAGGTGTTTCTCCCATCGCAGCGGTTGGAAATACCGCTGCGATGGGAGATTACATCACTTCCCCCTTCCTGTGTTTACACAGGAGGAGGAAGTGACACAAAGGGGGAGCGCGCGCATTGGCTGGGAGCGATCGCGGGGGGGCGGGTAAACACGGACATCCGCCCGCTCGTCCCGGATCGCTCCCGGAGCCAGGGGGACCCCCGCACGCCGCGGAGGGGGTCCCGATGGGACCCCCGAACCGCACGAAGGCGGGGACGTAAATTTACGCCTTTGTGCCTGTACGAGCCATGTTGTGGCCGTATATGTGCGTGCGGGGGTCCTTAAGTGGTTACAGCTGGAGCAGATTGGATTAGAAGGCTGACAGTCCTCATGGAATCAGAAAAATGGGTGGCCACATACAAAGATCAGTACAATAGTTTTTAATGGGCTACATATCTTTACTATAGTGCCTCTCTAAAACTCAGGACCCCCAACTGTAAATTACATCTTATCCTCATCAAACATAGGGACCACACACACACACACACACATTTCTTGAGTGGTATGACACAATTTTCACTGCAGCCATAATTATCAACCTCTTAGGCCGCGTACACACGATCAAATCTATCTGCTGGAAACGGTCTGACAGACCGTTTCAGCAGACAGATTTGATCGTGTCTACGGGCAAACAGACGGATTTGGCCAGCCGACAGATTTTAAAGCATGCTTTAAAATCTGTTGGCTGGGAACCCGTCGGACCGACATGTCTGCTGGTTAGTACACTAACCAGCAGACATATCTGCTCGCACATGCGTCAAATGGATTTGACGCATGCGCGGAAGTGTTTTACTTCCTGGTGCAGTGACGTGGCGGCGTCAACGTCACCGCTACATCACCACCACATCAGCGAGCTGTCTGCCAGCTGGGAACCCGTCGGACCGACATGTCTGCTGGTTAGTACGCTAACCAGCAGACATATCTGCTCGCACATGCGTCAAATGGATTTGACACATGCGCGGAAGTGTTTTACTTCCTGGTGCGGTGACGTGGCGGCGTCAAGGTCACCGATACGTCACCACCACGTCAGCGAGTTGTCTGCCGGCGGGGATTTTGGTTTGATCGTGTGTACACGATCAAACCAATACATCCCAGCAGACAGATCTGTTCAAATCGGTCTGTCCGACCGATTTGATCCGATGTATTTGCTTGTGTGTACGGGGCCTTAGAGAGAAGACATTAGGTCTCTCATTCTTCACCTACCGTTAGATTTTCACCTCAATGTAAATGTACTGTATATGACATTAAATACACCATATTGAGAAGATTGAAGAAGTCACACTAAGGAGGTTTTCATGTAATGTCTTTATACAAAAATTCACAATGAATATGTGTGTTATTCTAACATTTTAAGATTGGTAACCATCCCTGATCTTAAATAAAGATTATGCAATTAAAGCCACAAATAGGGATGAGCAAATTCAAACAAAACAGGTCATTCGCGCCAAATTCGAGTGACGCGTCATGGCCCATAATTCACTGCGGCATTGCGCGCTGATGATTGGCCAAGCATGTACTATGACCCGCATGCTTGGCCAATCACAGTGCGCAAAAAACGGAGAGCAATAATTGGCCAAAGCCAGGGTGGCTTTGGCCAAATATGGCTCAGGGCTTTAGAACACGCCCCACACTATAAAAGGCCGCCTGCTGGGCGGCCTCGTGTAGTGTGTTGCGGCAGTGTTAACAAAAAGATCAGTCCTAGAGAGAGAGAGAGACAGTCTCTTTTTTACTAGATAGATAGATAGATAGATAGAGCAGGCAGGCTAGTCAGTTTAGTTAAATTGACAGCGTGTAGAGGATATATATACATCCCAGGAGTTGTACATATATTTATACACTGTATAGTTTAGCTAGATCAGCTATTCCTATTTGTTAGGCAGTTGATTGTGCTAGCTGCAGTCTTCTAACGCGTTGTATTGCCCATGTGCTGTATAGTTTGTACCTAAACGTACTTGGTGTTGACTGCACTTGTGCTGTACAGTTTACACCTAAACGTACCAGGTGTACTGCACTTGTGCTGTATAGTTTGCACCTAAACCTACTTGGTGTATACTGCACTTATGCCATATAGTTTGCACCTAAACGTACCTGGTGTTTACTGCACTTGTGCTGTATAGTTTGCACCTAAACCTACTTGGTGTTTACTGCACTTGTGCTGTATAGTTTGCACCTAAACCTACTTGGTGTATACTGCACTTGTGCTGTATAATTTGCACCCAAACGTACCAGGTGTTTACTGCACTTGTGCTGTATAGTTTGCACCTAAACCTACTTGGTGTATACTGCACTTGTGCTGTATAATTTGCACCCAAACGTACCAGGTGTTTACTGCACTTGTGCCGTATAGTTTGCACCTAAACCTACTTGGTGTATACTGCAAGTGTGCTCATTAGTTTGCACATAAAGCTACTGGGTGTGTACTCCACGTGTCCTCTGCAGTTTGCACCTAAAGCTACGATGTGTGTTTACTGATTTTGTCCTCTGCAGGCCATTATAATGTCTGGAAGGACAACAAAGAGAGGTAGAGAATCACAAGGGTAAGCAGGCTCTGCATCTAGAGGCAACAGTGCTGGTGGTGGACACGGTGCATCCCCTTCAGCACGTGACCGTTGCACACGCTTGTCCTTCTTTTCGTGAGCTGGCCTTGTTGAGCCTCAACATGCAGACAAATTGGTAGAGTGGATGACCAAGCCATCCTCATCCTCCTCATCCTCTCTCACCCAGGCTGCCCTTGTCCCACCATGTCCTCCTGAGGTGTCCCCCGAACTGTTTCAACACAGCGTTGGGTACATCCTGCCTGAAGATGCGCAACATTTTGAAGGCTCCGATGATGGAATACAGATAGAGGAAGGCAGTAATGTGAGCCCAGAGAGAGGGAGTGCCCGAGAGGGACAGAAATCTGGCAGTCATGTTCCCCCAGCTGCAGCATACTGCCAGGTTTTCGACAGTGACGAGGAGGGAGGGGATGATGAGGTCACTGACTCTACATGGGTGCCTGATAAGAGAGGGGAGGAGGAGGAGGAAGAGGAGGAGGAGGAGGAGGAGGAGGCACAGGCACATCTCGAAAGAGGCAGGATGCCCTCCAGGGTACAGCTTAAGGGCAGCACACCAACTGCATTACATTTCAGAGCTACGCCTGTGCAGGGCGCTGCTGTGTCTCAGCGTTACTGCAAAAGTTCTTTGGTGTGGGCCTTTTTTGAGACATGTGCATCAGATCGCACCATTGCTATTTGCAACATATGTCTCAAGCGTATCTCGCGTGGCCAAAACATCACCCGCTTGGGCACCAAATGCTTGACCAGCAATAATTTGACCTGCCATGCAGTTCGTTGGCAAGCATACCTGAAAGACCCACACCAAAGAATAAAGCGGACCACCCCTTGCCCCTCATCAGCTGGGATCTCCAACCCCACTATACCCTCAGTCCTCTCTGAAGCCTGCACTGATAGGACTGAAGGTGTAGAATTAGGTGTGTCACAACCTAGTAGTGCATGCGTGCAATCTACTATCGGTACACCCATGTCAGATTGTACCAGCCAAATTTCCCTGCCCCAGCTGCTGCAGCGTCGTAAGAAGTACTCTCCCAGCCATCCACATGCCCAGCGGTTGAATGCTAGCTTAGTGAAATTGCTAGCACTTCAACTGCTGCCTTTTCAGTTGGTAGATTCTCCCTCCTTCTGTGAGTTTGTGGAATGTGCGGTACCTTAGTGGCAAGTTCCCAAACGCCACTTTTTCTCACGGAAGTCGATTCCGGCTCTCTACCGCCATGTGGAAGGCAATGTCCATGCCTCTCTGGACAGGGCAGTCAGTGGTAAGGTGCAAATTACCGCTGACTCATGGTCCAGCAGGCATGGACGAGGACGTTACCTCTTTTTCACGGCGCATTGGGTGACTCTGCTGGCAGCTGGGAAGGACACAGGGCAAGGTACAGAAGTTTTGGAGGTTGTTCCGCCACCACAGCTCCAAAACACCACTACTGGTTGTGACACACCTCTCTCCTCCACCCCCTCCTCTTCTTCCTCTGTGGCCTCTTCCTGTGCTGATGTGTTCGCAGAACCAGCCGTGCTCTGTAGGCATACGAGGGGCTACGCAGGAATGCAGGCAAAGAGATGCCATGCGGTGCTAGAGCTGGTGTGCTTGGGAGACAGGAGCCACACTGGGGCCGAGGTTCTGTCAGCTCTGCAGGGGCAGGCTCAGAGGTGGTTGACGCCATGCCAGCTTAAGCCTGGAATGGTGGTTAGCGACAATGGCACCAACCTCCTCTCTGCCCTGCGACAGGGAAAACTGACCCACGTGCCCTGTTTTTCTCATGTCCTGAATTTGGGGGTGCAGCGGTTCTTGGGCAGGTACACGGGCTTACAGGATGTCCTGAAGCAGGCCAGGAAAGTCTGTGTGCATTTACGAAGGTCATATAATGCCAGTGCTCGGCTGACAGACCTCCAAAGGGAATACAACCTGCCCAAGAACCGCCTAATCTGTGACATGCCCACCAGATGGAACTCTACATTGACCATGCTGCAGCGGCTGCACACGCAGCAGAGGGCCATCAATGAGTACCTGTACCAATATGGCAGTAGAACTGGGTCAGGGGAGCTTGTTTTTTTCCCCACGCCAGTGGGCCTTGATCAGGGATGTCCTGTCACCATTTGAGGATGCCACGAGGATGGTGAGCAGTGACAGTGCATGCATCAGTGAGACTGTCCCTCTTATTCACATGCTGGAGCACACGCTGCGTGGAATAATGGACAGGGCCCTAGAGGCAGAACAGAGGGAGGAAAAGGAGGACTTCCTAACCTCTCAAGGCCCTCTTTATCCAGACAGTGGTTCTTTTTGCCCGCCTAGCACACAGGAAAAGGACGAGGAGGAGAAGGAGGATGATTGTATCATCAGCATGGAGGTGTAGCCTAGCACTCAGCATCAGCACCAGCAGTCTTCAAGGGATCATTTACAGTCCCAAGATACCCATGGACTTTTACATGGCTGGGATGAGGTGGCTGCAGATCCTGTCGTCCTCAGTGACCCAGAGGACTGTGCCCCAAATGCCTTAGTAAACTTACGCCTCATGACCTCCCTTATCCAGTAAAGCCTGCGTAAGGAGACAACAGGAAGTGAGAGGAAATCTACCCCATGGAAGGGAAATTCTCTTCTGTAAAAGGTGTCTCCTGTCCACTGATGCTTTATCACCAATCCTTGTTTCACTAAAAAAAATATAAAACAAATTTAAAAAATCATTTGTCATTGGGACAGAAAGTGAGGTGCAATCTTCTGAACAGATGCACACAGACAGCAAAACAAATGTTACAGGGGTGATAATAACCTCCCTTCTGTTTTCAGAAAAGCTTAAAAAAAGATTTTATGGCTGAAGCTACACTAAATAAGTACCAGTTGAAAATTACAAACAGATTCTACTTAACAACAAACCTACAGTTCCTGTCTTGTTTGCACCGTCTGTATACTGCTGTGCAAAGTACAGTATATAGAGCCAAAGGGGCTTATAATGACCTGGGGGGAGTGGTGGCGGGGAAACCCATGCCATTTTTTTCAGTGATTTTTATCCATATTGCAGGGACCAAACATTACATTAAAGGCACAAGCAGTCTTAAATTACTTTTTTCTTATAGTAGTCTAATTTTGTGCAGGGACAGTTGTAAACACGTGCCACTAATATAGACACCCAGCAGGTACGATATTTTAAGGAATTTTTCTTTTTTTTTTCACTTTAAGCATCATTAAAATTGCTACTCCAGAAAAAACGCCCGTTTTTAAAACTTTTTTTTCCATTAATACATGTTCCCTGGGGCAAGATCAGGGTCCCCAAACCCGTTTTCTGACAATAACTTGTATATTGGGCTTTAAAATGATGACTTTTGAATTCGAACGTTCGAGTCCCATAGACGTCAATGGGGTTTGATACGTTCGCACGAACATGAGGTCCGTTCGAAGGTTCTGGTGCGAACCGAACAAGGGGGTGTTCGGCTCAACCCTAGCCACAAACTAAGATTAAGATTACAAAAACAAATCTAACCAGAATTAAACAAACTATATACATGTTCAAGTGACACAGAAAAATCAAGCAATATGCAAAAGGTTATGCAAACAAATGCTAATTTAGTTTAATAAGAAAATGAATAGAGGTTTGTACATTTTCCTTTCATTATCCACCTTGATTTTCTTTTTTTAATTTCTAGCCAAGTAAATATTCATATTACATATGTGGTATTTGTTCAAGGCTGCAGAAACTCTTTTTACAATGTTTTTCAGTTTATCACTACCAATTTTTGTAAAAAGGTTATCTACAGAGCTCAATAGCTTCAGCTGAATTTTACAAACACAAGTGTTTGTTCTCCTCTCAGATAGTTTCATATATGGTTTCAGTTGGATATTTTGTATTTTATAAAGCTTTTGCTGTGCTTTCCATTTAGTCCTCTAGGGATCCTTTCATTGTGGATGAACCATGTATACAATATTCTTTTTTTTTTTTTATAAAACAAGAAGAAACTGTAATCAAGGTACAGTAATAGGAAGTGAATGGAAATCTATCTTAGGGAACCTCAGATTGCTTTCCTCAGAAGTCCTAACCTTTTCGAACTCTAGCTAAATCAAGAAAAAAGTTTTTTGGCTTGACATAGACTTAAATATGAAGAAAACCCTAATGGGTTTTACTCCCCCCTCCCCCATTGCTTTCACCTGCAAAGTAATAGCATAATGGGCTACTATGCATTGTGGGAGTCGTCAGTCACGGCAATTACTAGTGAAGAAACGGCACGGAGGAGCAAGCGTATATGGTAAATATCTCATAAACCATGCAGGTTTAGGAGATCTTTACAATACCTACAGTACAGGTAAGCCTTAATATAGGCTATAACTAGGTTTACAATCACTTTAAAGGAAACCAAAGGGTTTGGTTATAGCTGCATGATGATTAATTAATCTTCATGAGTGGCTTGTTTTGAACTCTCATATTACCAATAGCAATAGGGAGTACAATTTATGAGCTTTCTTTGGCATTGTGTCAAAAATAAAATATTTTTTACAAAATTCTGCTATTTTAGTCAACAGCATTGAATTTAATTGAGAAGGTGAAATAAAAAGTGGTGCAATAGGCTTTAAAGCAGAATTTTCACCCTAACAGGGAAGTTTTGCATTATGCCTTCCTCCCTTCCTCTTCCTTTTTGGAAAGGAGGGAGTAAGTACCTGGATTTGACAGGTACCCGCTCCCACTTATAGCTGGATCACCGCAGCGATCAAGTGGCAGTTCTCCTACCTCCCTTCCGCAACCTTCTGGGACACATCACCGGTCCCAGAAGGCTTTGGAACCATTCACAAAGCCCCTAGCCGTTGGAAACCGACAGTACACATGCCAGGGTTGGGGAACTAAAGACCAGCGCAGAACTGGTTTAGGTGAGGACAGTACTAAACTCTTGGACAGGTAAATGTCCTTTATTTAAAATACTGTAGCTGCTGACTTTAATTTTTTTTTACAAACAGGGCAGAGAACTGATTTAAGTGGCCCCTGGAAGGGATGGAAATGCTTTCTGATGGTCCTGGACCAAAAAACAAACCACTCATTAGCTTCATAATTTACATTTTTCACAGAACAGTATATTAAAAATATAAAAACAAAAATAAGAACACTACACTTCTAATTATACAAGGAAAGTGGGAAATATGAAGGACATTATATATAAAATAATAAATATTATAAAATAACCCTCTAAATAAAAACAAAAAATGCCAAACGAATTTGACATAAGCAGCTCAATGAGCGAAAATTAAAAATTCCATGAAATTGACAATTTTGCAGCAATATCACTTCCTCCCTAATCACCAAGATAACTCCAACAGGTCTCTTAGAAAACAAATAAAACCTTATAAGCTATCATACACCGTTAAAATATCCTTAGTTGGAATTGTGATCTGATTATAAAGACTAAAAATAATTTGTTATGGGGATAAGCACAGAGGTATACAGGCCCACGCTTCTCATATAATAATATTCCTCAAGCATCTTGGTAACTATGGAAAATCGAATACACAGAAGAGCCTCTAATTTTAGAGATTCCTGAATGCCCATTATCCTCACTACTTTTATGTGACCAATTTTAAGATCATTGATTTTTGCTTCAAAGTCTTGTGTTTTGTTTTCCAGTAGCTGAAACCCCTTGAAGTGTAACAAGGACATTGTGTTATAATAATAATCTTATTTTCTTCCAAGTCTCGACCATGTAATAAGACATGCAAAGATAATGATTCTCCCCTGATTTAATTTATGTAATAACATTTTTAACCCTTTCTCAGCCAGATGGAGGTATTACTCACAATCCCGGTGGCTGTAGCCACCAGGATTGTGTGTGAAACGGACAGGCAGACTCCTGCCTCTCAGGTAAGAGCATTCAGGTAGCTTCACTGCCGCCGATCGCTCACACACACCCCGGTACCGGTGCCCCACCCCACCCCCGCCGTGGCACCCAGCCATGCTTACCTGGCTCTGCTTGCCCGTCGGAAAGTGCCGGTGGGTAGAGGGGGGAAGGAGAAGAGTGGACCCACATCCCCTCTCCTCTCCTTCTTCTTGTGACCCAGAAAGCGACATCTCTGGCGTCACTTAAGGGTCAAGCTCTTGGTGTCCCCCTCACTCCCACATATATGCACAAACATAAACGCATGTGTCGGGGCGACCTATGCGTGATAACGTTGATGGCAATACACATGTTACATATCGCCACGCACGCAGGAGTGAGAGCAATAATATTATCACAAGATCTCCTCCATGACCCTAAACTGATACCTATAGGGGGCTTTTGAAGCATTGCCTATAGAAAATATAGGGCACTGAATTTTATCGACATTTCAAAGGGTGCAACCTCATCTTTTATATTTTAACACATTTGGATAATTATATATAAGTGCTACTGTTTATGTTATAAAAATGGTGCTTATGTATTTGGTATGTGAAATTAGCAGGTGTTATTCCCCCCCCCTTTTTTTTTTCCTTCAGGACCAATCCTAACAAATAACCAATATGGCTGTCAACACCACCTCACTGAAGGGCCTTAACTCCTCCTTTAAATGCCATTTCCTTTGGAAAGAAGCCCTTAGACTTAATTCAGACACACAGGGCCAGATTCTCAGCAGCGCTACGACGGGGTATCTCAGATACCCCGTCGTATCGCAGTTTTTTTCCCCGTGTATCTATGCGTGTGATTCCTAGGTGAAGATCCGACAAGTGTAAAACAATTACACTGACGGATCGTAGATGTAATCACATCGGCGGCCGCTAGGTGGCCTGTACGTTGTTTTCTCATTTGCCTATGCAAATGAGGCTAATACGCCGACTCCCGAACGCTTTTACGCCGCCCCGTCGTAGTTTACGCTTGTTTTCGTACGCGTAAGGTTACCCCTGCTAATATGTGGAGTAACCTTACGAAGTGCCGTCGGATGCCATGTTAAGTATGGCCTCGGGACCGCATCGTGTTGTGCGTCGTTTACGTCGTTTGCGTACGACGATTCTCAATGGGGCTGGTGTACGCTACGATTACGTCGTTTTCATTGAGAAAATGTGACGTCCTTTGGAGCATGCGCACTGGGATTTCGTCGCGGCCGGCGCATGCGCAGTTCAATAGGCACGGGGGCGCGCTTAATTTAAATACAAGCCGCCCCCTTCGATTTACGCGGGGATATGCCGGGCCATTTATGCTACGCCGCCGCAAACTATGGAGCAAGTGCTTTGGGAATAAAGCACTTGCTCTAGTACGATGCGGCGGCGTAGTGTAAATGGCTAACGCTACACCGCCAGAATTCTATGAGAATCTGGCCCACAGTGTATTTGTGCGCAAGAAATTCACTTCACCTCTCACAATTCCACATCTTGTTCCCACAAATAATTTCCACACATTTTTGCCAATTTCCCTAAGAAAAAATCTGGTGCTCCACAGTAGCGTTCCAATTACCTTACTCTGAGACTGACCCCTATGGCAAATATATTATCCTACAATCGCATTATGACTATTGTCAATGTGTACGCCCCTAATACCCACCAAGTTCAATTTTTACAAAACTGTGATAGGAAAACTAGAACCTTTCCGACAAAACACTTTAGTCAGTTAGTAGATCCAGCTCTAGACTCCTCTAATCCATCCCATCGACTATCCTCTATCTTCTCTACTCCAAACTGAAGATTTATTTGATCCATGGAGGTACCTACATAATACAAAAAGAGAATACACCTACTTTTTGCATACACAAAAATCCTATTCCAGGATAGACAAGTTGCTGGTTGATAAGCACACCCTCCAAGCAATATAAGATGCCAAAATTTACATTATCACATGGTCTGACCATACTCCAATCTTACTTACTTACCCGCCTCAACCCAAACACTCAGACACAATGTGGAGGCTTAACACTTGCCTCATTTACCGCCCTCATCTCCAAAAACATGTTGCATCAGAGATTGAAAACTACTTCCTACAAAATGTCAACTCTGTGTCCGATCCCACAGTCTGTTGGAAAGCACATTACATAAGGCATGTCTTAGGCCTTGTACACACAATGTAATTTATCCGGTCGGAAACATCCGACGGATATTTCCCAGCGGACAAGGCAAATTTGTCCGTTGGTCTGATGAGCGTACACACCATCGGACAGAAATCCCAGCGGACCAGAATGTGGGCACGTAAACCACGTACGACGTCACTATAAAGGGGAATGCCAAAGCCTACGGCGCCACCCTCTGTTCCACTTTTGCTAGTTCCGTGTTAGTGAAGGTTTGGTTAGAGCTGATTCGTGATTTTCAGTCTCCGCGCTTAACAGGTCGTATTTTCCGGTTCAGTGTGTGCTTGTGGGCTCGTATTTGTCCTTCAGTGTCGCCGTGCGCGGCGTTTCTGCTTTGCAGTACCGTCCTGTGCGGTCGTATCTGTTTGACGTGCGATCTTTGCAGGTATTGCTGGATTTGGGGGTGCTTTCTGTTTGAGTGTGTTCTTGACTGACCAGCCGGCCGGTTTGAAGCCATGATGGAGCAGCAGCGCAACTTTTCACGAGTTCGTGCTGTTTATGTGTTTTGTTCTGGAGTCTGTGTGCATTCCAGTGATTTGGACAGGAACAGTAGGAGGAGGAGTTCCTGGGCCAAGAATCGGTTGCGCCAGCGTAACCGATTCTCTCATATGTCTCTGCTTAGGGAGATCCGGGAGAATAATCCTGATGACTTCAGGAACTTTCTCCGTATGACGGACCCCGTTTTCCACCGTCTGCTGGATCTCCTGTCCCCCTATATCACGAGGCAGGACACTGTGATGCGCCAAGCCATTCCGGCTGAGCAGAGGCTTATTGCCATGTTGCGGTACCTGGCGACTAGGAGGAGCCTGCAGGACCTCAAGTTCTCAACAGGCATCTCTCCCCAGGCGCTTGGGGTCATCATACCGGAAACGTGTTATGCCATCATACAAGTGATGCAGGAGGAGTTTATTACGGTAAGTTTCCTCCTTTAACATCACAATCTGTGTCTTTAATAATGTATGCCAATTTTAGAAACTTTTTTTGTTGGTTTTCCTAATTGCCATGATTGTAATATGCTGTGTGCAGAATGTTCCCTTTTCTCCCCATGCATGTTGTTAAGCTTTCCAGGTTAATTTTGTTTGGCCTACCTGCATATTTTTACCTTCATCACTACTAACCTATCCAGCATCATCTCCTAGGGACAAACACACCTTTTTTTTGGTCCTGCTCCATTGTAGTTCAACTCCCCCCCCCCCCTAAAAAAGTTTATTGCCCCATCAGCGGGATGTGTAGTCTGATAATAATTGGCTCTGGATTTGTTGCCCTAAATACTCACTACACACTAATATTTAGAAATGTTAATACTGTGATGTTGCAGAATGATGTTTTTTTTACTAGTGTTTGCAATGTTTTTTATGTGCCAAAGTACTAATGTTTTGTCCCCACAGTTTCCCTCCACGCCACAGGAATGGCAGACTGTGGCTGCCCACTTTGCCCAGCGGTGTGATTTTCCTAACTGCGGAGGGGCAATTGATGGGAAGCACGTCCGCATAGTGCCGCCACCTCTTTCGGGGTCGTACTATTATAACTACAAAGGTTTTCATAGTATCGTGTTGATGGCGGTGGTGTCGGCAGACTACGAATTTTTGTATGTGGACGTGGGGAAGAATGGCCGGCTGTCTGATGGGGGAGTGTTCGTGCGGACCGAATTTTACAGACGTCTACAAACTGGTGGTCTTGAACTGCCACCGGATGAAGACAATGTGGAAGGACTTCCGTTTGTTTTTTTAGCGGACGAGGCTTTCGGGCTTGGACCTCACCTCATGCGGCCTTTTCCCCAGAGGACCCTCACCCCGGAGAGGAGGGTCTTCAATTTCCGGCTGGCCAGGGCCCGGAGGGTAGTCGAGAATGCCTTTGGGATACTCGCCAGCCAGTTCCGCCTGTTCCAGACAGCGATACATCTGGCGGAATATAAATGTAACTCTGTTATTTTGGCCTGCTGCATATTGCATAATTTTTTACGCAGGCATTCCCAGACGTACCTACCCAACATCGGTGCTGAGGCAGGACTACCCTCAGATAGCATTCCTGGGCTGGACACTGGTTTCGCTGGCTCGGTCACCGAATCTGCTTGTGATGTACGCGACAAATATGTTGAGTACTTTATGGGTCGGGGGGCCATAGCTATGCCAGATTAATATTTCTTTCTAATTCGGCCCCCAAAAGAAAGAAATATTATAAAGAACTAATAAATAATTTGACCATTGGACTTTATTCAGTTGTTTGTCATTATTGCTTTTTCTCTTTTGATCTGTCTTCCAGGTTCTGAAACTAGTGCACTTCTTGTGCACAATTTACTTAGCAGGTTTTAGTAAATACACACAATTGCACATTCTAGTCACTCTTCTACAAACTGGGTATTGAGCCTACAAATAAGAAGCCACTGCTTTTTGTGTTTTTTTTGTTGAAAAAAATATTTTTTTATTTGGTGTTTTTCCAAAAATCTTTAGGCTTTTCGTACAGAAATGTGTTTAGAAGGGATTTTTGTCTTCAACAAAATTTTTTGGGTTTTGACAAACATATGTAACAATGGAACTTACAAAGTTCAACCTTTTATTTAGCATACCAAACACAGACGACATGGTCTAATGTCACCCCGGAATCCGCCAAAATTTGAGGATGCACACATGCTGTGTGTGTGATGTGCCAAATGGTGTATTCTCGCCTGAGATCCCATGCCAAATGTTCACATGTGCTATCTGCCATCATTGGTGATCAATGTATGTGGTTTGTGGGTGCAACCCCTTTCTCTCACCTACTTGATAAGCGAGGAAGGGGTTGCACCCACAAAGCACAGACAATCGATGTACTGTGATGGCAGATATCACATGTGAACACACACTGGGGTTTATTTACTAAACAGTGCAAACTCAGGCTTATTCCTGCATATAATTGCAAATTGAGCTTATTCAATTCAGCGTTTGCATCTAAACATGGAAGCTGATTGGTTTATATGCCAAGTGAGGCTGCTTTTGCACGTTATAGCTTTAATAAATAAACCCAAGTGTGTGTGTGTGTGCATCCTCAAATTTTGGCGTATTTTAAAGTAAAAATATACAACATCTTTGAGAGTGGGGTGGTTGGGGGTGAGGGCAGGGGGGTGGGGCAGGGGGGGGGGGCAGATGGGGGGGATAGTCTTCTATATACGTCCCAAAATATCTAGCATGTTTTTGTAGTTTTGGTCCATCACCACCATCCTTTCCCTCATATTGGCCAGCTCCGTGCTGCACTCCATTATCTGCTGTATTAGGATTTGTGCACTTGCACGAGAAAAAATAGGAACAACAGATGTGCTAATCCCATCTTCATCCCCTAAAAATTACAACAAAAAAAAAGTTCAACATCTTCTACAACTTCTCCTTCTTCTTCAACTTCTCCTTCCTCCACCAATCCGCCTAATTTCACCAATCCGCCTAATTCCACCAATCCGCCTTCCTCCACCAATCCGCCTTCCTCCTCTCTCCCTTCCTCCTCTCCTTCTTCCTCCTCTCCTTCTTCATCATCCTCATCCTCCACATTTTTTTTGGCCGTTTTGGAGACAGTGTGGGCCTCCCTGACTCCTCATAGCGCTGTCCTCTTCTTTCCCCTAAAAACCAACAAAAAAAAGGAAACTCATCAGCAACCAGATATTTTTGGAGGGCCTAATTTGCAAACATTGCTTAGAAGTGGCGTTACAATTGTAGTTTTGGGCTTATTCCAGCAAAAAGCATATTTTTTTGGTGGTAGATGACTTGTCCCAAGCTGTGATATAATGAGCCTTTTTGGTGAAGTGACACACATGGCTGGCCTCCTGAATAAGTAGTTTTTGGAGTCCCTTCACCAAAAGTACAAATTAGTATTTTATGGGGGGAGACACAGGTTCTCAAAATTACAGATGTGAAAACAGCTGCTTATTAGGTTATCTCATCAATGTGTGAATGAATGAATCCTGTTTGCCTTTTAAAATCAACTTCGTTTGCACAAACAAATCATATTTTCCTCATTGTTTCTCTAAACGATGTTTTTCGCCAAATAGCCACGTCCAGGTGTGATGTTCCCGGACCCGCGGATTTTGGAGAAACTAGGTGATGGAACGATGTTGCCTACGATCGTGGCAAGTCATCGGATTTATTAGACAAACATTACTAAGTTTACAATGCAGGGGTTCAAAAATACAAGCAGGCCAACGAGGCACATGGCGAAATAGACATGGCAAAACATTTGAAAAAACAATAGGCACTCCAAAGACATTTTAAAGTACTTACTTTTTTCTATGATTTTCAGGATTTTGCAATACTGCTTTGGCTCGCGCAGTTTTAAGTCGGACCAGCATTTCCGGAGCTGCTCTTTTGACCTGGTGACCCCAAAAATCTCAAAAAGTTTCATCGCCGCCTTATCCATAATTTTGGACTTCCTCCGGTTAGGGGTGCTGTATGGCCCATGCTCACCATCATAGTCCTTCCGTCGCAGTATGGACACCATCTCCACCATCTCTTGTAGAGACATGTTTGTGGCCTTGTATCGTTTTGGCCTGGATCTGGACGTTCCGGCCTCTGTCCCTTCCAGATCCTGATCAGAGGCTAATGTGTGCTCGTGTGACATCGCCATATTTTCCAATCTACATTGCATAGGGGCGTGGAAAACAGGAATTGGTACGTCATGGGCGGAGACGAGGGCGGCGCTTCTTGATTGCGTGGGGATATAATGGAAACGACGTGATTATGTAGGTTACGCGGAGATTACTCGAGCGGAAACGAGGAGAGAGAGAGACAAAGGTAAATGAAAACATCGGATCAGAGGCCTAGAATTTGAACAGCCATGGGGGGATGGGGCTTTTCAATGTTGTTTGCACCCTTTTAGTGCTACTGGTATTTAGGCATTTTGGGGCACACCATAAAATTTAGAGAGCCAAGTGCTTGTACACATCACTTCATCAAGATATATGTAGAGAATGCTCTATCCTCTTTATTTGGATTTTAGAGTATGCAGTCAGATCATGCAAGTATTGTTGTGTGTTGGTTGTACAGAGATAAGTAGTTAGTGTTTTCTGCCATCAATGCTGAGGGGCATGATAGCTACCCACAGGGCCGCCATCAGGGGGGTACAGGCATTACACCTGTATAAGGGGCCCGGGGGTCCCCAGGGGCCCGGATGGGAACCACCCAAAAAAAAAATATATTACTAAATATTGTATTTTTTAGTAATTTTTTTAGAGGTCCGTAGGTCCCCAGGGCCCCGGATTGCTACCCTTTTTTACATATATTTTCCTTTATTGCTTATTTTTGAAAAGGGCCCCCCCACTTCTCAATTCGCGGCAGCAGCCCCCCCCCCCCCCGCTTCTCTATTTCATCATGCGGCAGCACCCCCCCCCCCAGTTCACTGCTCCAGGGGGCCAATGCCTGAAGCTGTGTAAGGGGCCCCAAAATTCATGATGGCGGCCCTGGCTAAACATGAACTAGTGCCTTGATTTAGTACTAGCATTAATATTCATGGTGGATGTGTTCTTATCTACATGCTACATGCTACAACTTCAACAAATGGCTCTGCATGACACCTTTTTTGGGGGCTACAACAATGCGGCAGAGCTGGCCAGCTATGTAGCAGCAGAAGACACTGTGTTTGTATACTGTAGTCGCTCTAAAATGAATGAATGTGCACATATTTTGAGAATCTCAAAGCTGAGCCTTTTTTACGTTGTGCTTTGTGTTTGTTTGTCTTTTTCGATTATAGATATTACTATTGAAAGAATTTTTAGGAGGTGAAAGCTGGTCAAGATGGATTTGCTGAAAGGGAAGGAGGCAACAATGCAGCTAATAACCCGCTATCGGGATATGCCCCTTCTTTGGGACACCAAGCACCCAGAATATTTAGATACCCAGAAGAGAGCGGCAGCACTTGATGAGATTGCTACATACCTGCACACTTGGGTGCCAAGTTGCACAGGCGACATGGTGAAGGATAAATTTAGTAACCTCAGGAGAAGCTACAGAAATGTGTATTAAAAACGAAAATATCAGAAATCAGGATCAGCAGCAGCTAAGAAAAAGGAACCCGAACTCTGGTACTACAAAGAGCTCAGTTTTTTGAACGATGAACTGGATGGCAGGCCTTCAGATTCAACACTACCTTCCAGCCTTCCTCCCAGCGGAACTTCCCCGGATCCCAGGAGCCCTGCAGAATCTGAAGTGGGGCTGGCTGACATGGAGCCAGATCTGGCCATCTTCGATGAGGTATAGTATTTTCCAACATATTTTGGTGCTGCTATTTATTTTGAATTAGTGAGTTGATCTGGTAAACAAAAAAAAAACCTTGGGAAGAGAAACCAAAGTTGTGGGCCTACAAATAGGTGTCAGGGATGCCAAATGCAGGGGTCAGAAGGACAGTCTGTTTAATTCAAATTAATACTAACTAAAACAGTCTAGAGAAAGAAAATGTGTGTGATTGATTGTGCAAAATATTACAACATGTACCTTTTTTATACACAGGAAGAAGAGACCAGCCAGGAGGTGACAGCTCCTGCGGCCCATGTCAGCCAGGCAGAAGGGGGGAGTGACAGCCAGGAGGAGGCGGGGCCAAGTGAGGTGCAGCAGGTCCCCAGGCCCAGGCTGAGCACCATCAGCCAAGTTCCTCCCCTCCAGATGAGGCCACCAGCTGCAAGGAGGCGCAGGAGTGTGGTGCACGACGAAAGCCTGGGGGTTATACGGGAGGCTGCAGAAATCATGAGGGCCCCCCTCAACCCAACATAATGCTATAGTGCATTTGTGGTCAATGAGCTCAACCAAGGGGGGGAGGAGCAAAAAAGCCTGGCCAAGGACCTGATTAATCAGGTCCTGGCCAAGATGAAAATGGACGAGCTGAGCAGGGACACTGTGCTGTGTGACCCGGCCTGGCCTGCTCCCCATTAGTGTTGCTCACGAATATTCGTATTGCGAATATTCGGCTCGAATATGGCATATTCGAGTATTCGCGATATATTCCGAATTTCGCGGTGAATATTCGATATTTCGAATATTCGTATTTTTTCAATTTTTTTTTAGAACAGATCACATCCTAGAGATCCCCATCAACGTCTAAAAGCATTGCTGGTATGATTAGAGACCTTGGGCCGAGTAGCTGCAGCGATCATTTTATATTGCCGAAAAATCGCAATGCGATTATTCGGCAATAGCGATATCGCGCGATTATTTTCGAGAAATTCGCAATATTGTTTTTAGCTAAAATAACACATATATTCGATTTCAGAGTGTTACTGTCGAAATTCCGCAATCAATTTCTCATTCGCATTTTTGCGAAATTACGATAAAATATCAAGAATATTCTGAGCCAATCATAGTGCTCCTTCCGCATTTGCCGAATATTCGCAATTATTTTGTATTGTAATATATCACGAATATTCTGAGCCAATCAGAGTGCTCCATTCCGCATTTCTCAAAATTTCGCAATTATTTTGTATTAAAAAATATCACGAATATTCTGAGCCAATCAGAGTGCTCCATTCCGCATTTCTCGAAATTTCGCAATTATTTTGTATTATAAAATATCACGAATATTCTGAGCCAATCAGAGTGCTCCTTCCGCATTTGCCGAATATTCGCAATTATTTTGTATTGTAATATATCACGAATATTCTGAGCCAATCAGAGTGCTCCTTCCGCATTTGCCGAATATTCGCAATTATTTTGTATTGTAATATATCACGAATATTCTGAGCCAATCAGAGTGCTCCATTCCGCATTTCTCGAAATTTCGCAATTATTTTGTATTATAAAATATCACGAATATTGTGAGCCAATCATAGTGCTCCTTCCGCATTTCTCGAAATGTCATTCGCATTCGCAATTCACATTCGCATTCGCATTCGCATTCGCAATAGCGAAATTTCGCAATCATTTCATTTCCAAAAAATATCGCGAATATTCGCATTTAATGAATATATCTCGAATATTCGACTATATATTCGAGATATATCGCAAAATCGAATATGGCATATTCTGCTCAACACTACTCCCCATCATCATCATCCTCCTCCTGCTGCCACATCACCCCCACCTGCAAGGGTCCATGGACAGACCCGTGGAAGTTTCGCTGGAAGGAAGTCTGGAAAGAAGTCGAGAAGATGATTCCCTGCCATCCAGTTGATTGTCCAAAAAACTGAGCTTGTTGGAGTAGCACAGCTTGGGTTCCTTTGTTCATGTGCTGCTGATTCTGATTTTTGATATTGACTCCTGAGGTTACTAAATTTATCCTTCATCATGTTGTAATTCCAAAGTATGCATGTATGTTGCAATCTCATCAAGTGCTGCCGTTCTGGTGATTTATAATTTATTTTTTGTCCGGAAATAAATGGCTTTTGTAGTTACTTTCAAACCTTGTCTAATGTGTTTTATACTGTGGTGAGTAAGCATCAGACATTTGTAAAATAAAATGTGGCATTTGCAAAGGACACAAACTCCTTGGGGGGGGGGGGGACCTTTTGTGGTCGAACTTGGTAAACCCAAAAGAAGCCTGAAAGTTTTTCAACCCCCCCCCCCCCAAAAAAAGGAAAAAAATAAAGGATGAAAAAACAAAATGACATAAGTTGGGAAAATAAAAGGGAATTTTAACAACAAACAAACAAACATGATGAAACAACAAAAATAACATAATTTGGAAATATTCCTAAACCGTAAAATACAACTAAAAAAAAAAAAGCACACCAAAAAAATAAATATGATACCCTCAACATTAAGTCAAAATAGACATAATAAAAATGTGGAGAACGGAAACAAATGTGGGGACATCTGGCTAGCAAACAGTGTCAAATAGAAAAAACACTAACGAAAATGCAAGCTTTCAGTATGTGACATCGGGACAAAATTGCATCAGCAAGAGAACGGGTTTCGTCTAGCAAGAGAACAAAGAACAAAAAAACGCTAGAAACGGGACACTATATAGAGAGTTTAGGTGACGAATGTGCCAGGTCCCAAACAAACGCGTGTTTTACCTGAAAGAGTGCTCCCGTCCCATCGTTTTGACTGAGCATGCGCGGGTTTTTGGTCCGATGCTTTTCTGTACTCACGAGCGGACATATCCGACGGACATGTGTCCGGCGGAAATATTTCAAAGCATGCTTTGGAATTTGTCCGCAGGAGAAAACCGGCCAAAACGGTCCGTTTGCCTATACAGACGAGCGGATTTTTCGGATGAAATGGTCCGTCGGACCAGTTTCAGCGGATTTATTCCCTCGTGTGTACAAGGCCTTAGAGGCATTCTCATTAAATTAGGGTCTCACAAAAAAAGAAAACGCAATACTACCACATATAAATTACTGGACCAAATATGCTCTCTCGAAACTGCACACAAGACCCAGCCTTCCTCACTTCTAGAAATTGAACTCCGCAATATCAGACGAACACTGAGCGAACACTAAGCAAACTTTGACCTACCCCTAAAAAAAATTAAACTACACTTTTAAGCTCAACACAACAAACCAGGGGCAGGTTTTGCGAAACAACTTAAACGACACTTAGTGCAAACTAAATTCTTACCTCCCCCACTCGCACCCGCCTTATCAACCCCAAGGACATAGCCAACCAATTTAGCCAGTTTAACGCCAACTTATAAAACCTTACCTCTACAGGGAAAGTCCCTCCCCCAACACCAACAGACATTGCACAGTTCTTGGACCATCTTCTCCTACCATGACTAACCCAGGAACAATTACACACCATCTCTGGTCCTTTCCTGCTGCCAGAACTAAAACAAGCTATAGCCTCACTCCCGCTTACAAGGCCCCTGGGCCTAAAGGCTTCAGCAATGAATATTACAAAAAACTTTCCAAACTCCTGACCCCTCATCTCTTTAATCCTTCAATCATATTGTCTCAACTGGCTCCATTCCCCCAGAAGCGTTTGAAGCCAACATCACCACAATCCCAAAACCTGGGAAAACCATCTGATGACCCAGCCAGCTATAGACCCATCTCATTACTAAACAAAGACACAAAACTATATGCCAAACTTTTTAGCCACATGCACCACACTAACAAAGATGTATCTCTTGCCCCGTATACTATACGTATTTTTCACTATGCCTATTACCATGTTGCAGTTGCATCTGAACAAGCTACAAGCCATATTGACCTCCTTTATATGGAATAGGAAATATCTCAGAATTCTTCTCTATGCTCCCCAATATCTACTGGACTCAAAACAATTGGAGATCTGTACCAACACTCCTCACTCCTCTCCAACAACTACAAACAACTCACTAAACATATTTTTCTGACACCTTCTGAAATTTTACAACACAGAAAAACCCCATCTCAGAGGTACTGTATTTCCTATATCTATAAGCTTATTACCCGATGTGTACTACACTGGGTATCTGTAAAAAAAAAAATCTCAATGATTGGTACCTCATGCCCTCTAAACTAGCGAAAATATACCCTTCTACATTGAGTTCCTGCTGAAGAAATTGTGGATATTCTGTAACACCCCTACATATTTGGTGGACTTGCCCAGAACTAAATACTTTCTGGTCTACCATCATGAGACTTATATCCTCTATTTTCTCAACCTCCACCTCTTTATCCCCTCAGATGGTCCTCCTGGGTTTAGACATTGACCCATGGCCAACAGCTGCCCACACCACCCTGTCCCACATCTTTATTGCCACACGTTTAGCTATTACCAGAGACTGGACATCTCCAAACCCCCTTCCATCACAGAAGTGTTTCTGTCATTAAACAACTACTGTCTCATGAAGCTTATTTATGCCAGGACCCACAAGCAAGTTCCAGAATTCCTTATAAAGTTGAACCACTGGCTAATGCACCCCAAATGTTCACCCTTGCCCTGATTCACACATTAATTGGCTTAACCCCAGCACCCCATGGGACTAACTGCTCTAGTACTATCATTACTAAGTGTGTACTCATCAGAGCTTTTTTTCTCAGAAAATAGGTGCAGGAACTCAACCACGACCCCGTTCAGATTTCACAAACAGTAGAAGGGTCTTAAAGGGCCATTAAATACCAGAATTTCACTACATACAGCGTGCAGAGTTCAGGGGGGTTACACACAGAGTGCAGAGCTGTCACTTGTAAACACAGAAACCAGACTTCTGTGTTTACATGTGATTGTGGTGAGCAGGCATCAAAGGGTCTGGGCCAAAGGTGGTGGAACTGAGTTCCCCCAAGTTCCCCCAGAAAAAAAGCCCTGGTACTCATACATTTTCTAGACAACACACTACTATACAACTGTTAAGCTAATATCTTGTTGCTGAAATTATCAACCTACCTTACTATATTTGTTTGTACCACAATACCTGTATTTATTACAAGATACACTGCTGCATCGCTAAAATATTTAAAAAAATTAAACAAAAAATCAATGGGCACACCAAAACATCCTCATAATCAGAAGTGGCACAAATTATTATGATTTACAGTAACGCAAAGATATAAATGGACCCTCAATGATTTGTCAATGTATACACAATGGCCCGGATTCACAAAGCACTTACGCCGACGTATCTCCAGATTCGCCGCGTAAGTACAAATATGCGCCGTCGTATCTGTGCGCCAAACCCACAAACTTAGATACACCTAAAAACAGACTTCATCCCACAGAAGTAACTTGCCTACGGCGGCGTAGAGTAGGCGCATATTTACGCTGGACGCATGTGGCGCTCCCATTGATTTTCGATTCAAATATGCAAATGAGGGAGATACGCCGATTCACGAACGTACTTGCGCCTGGCACATGATTTACGTGGTTTGCGTAAGTTTTACGTTTGGCGTAACGTTTTTCCCCATAGATGAGGCGCAACCCATGCAAAGGTATGGACCAGGGAACACAAGCCTACGTATTTTACGTTGGACATCTGTGAATATGGGCTGACGTGGGTCTGGCTGGGCCAGTGGCGTCACTAGGGTTGGTGTCACCCGGTGCGGTATAACATGGTGTCACCCCCCCCCCCAATAATTTGTTCCCCCCTAATAACACTGCATATATTGGCAACAGTAGTGCCGTTAATAGCTATCAATCGACTAGCAATTTTGAATAACAAAATCATATGAAAATAATAGAATTCAAAGCTTAAACTGTTAAAGAACTGTATTTATTTTAACTGTGCCATCAAACGCAGCCACTGTGCCCAGCAATTGTCACCACTATGCCATGCCATCAAACGCAGCCACTGTGCTATCCCAAACGCAGCCACTGTGCCATCAATTGTTACATCTGTGCCATCAATTGTCACCACTGTGCCCAGCAATTGTCACCACTTTTCCATGCCATCAAATGTAGCCACTGTGCCATCAATTGTCGCCACTGTGCCATCAATTGTCGCCACTGTGCCATCAATTGTCACCATAGTGCCATGCCATCAAACGCAGCCACTGTGCCATCAATTGTCGCCACTGTGCCCATTGTCACCATTGTGCATCAACTGTCACCACTGTGCCATGCCAAACACAGCCACTGTGCCATCAATTGTCACCACTTTGCCCAGCAAATGTCACCACTATTCCATGCCATCAATTGTCACCACTGTGCCATCAATTGTCGCCACTGTGCCCATCAATTGTCACCACTGTGACCATCAATTGTCGCAACTGTGCCATGCCATCAAATGCAGCCACTGTGCCCATCAATTGTCACCACTGTGCCCATCAATTGTTGCCACTGTGCCCATCAATTGTTACCACTGTGCCCATCAATTGTCGCCACTGTGTCCATCAATTGTCACCACTTTGCCATGCCATCAAATGCAGCCACTGTGCCCATCAATTGTCACCACTGTGCCCATCAATTGTCGCCACTGTGCCCATCAATTGTCACCACTGTGCCCATCAATTGTCACCACTGTGCCATGCCATCAAACGCAGCCACTGTGCCATCAATTGTCACCACTGTGCCTTTTTAAGACCCGTCCTGTCATTTTCATGGGATGAGGACAGAGGGACGCAGTGGGATGAGCACAGGGGGGTATGAGCACAGGGGGACAGGGTGGGATGAGGACAGGGGTGGGTGGTAGAAGACCGACAGGGAGGATGGAGATGGGAGGATGGAGATGACAGGGGTGGGTGGTAGAAGACTGACAGGGAGGATGGAGATGACAGGGGTGGGTGGTAGAAGACTGACGGGGAGGATGGAGATGACAGGGGTGGTTGGTAGAAGACTGACGGGGAGGATGGAGATGACAGGGGTGGGTGGTAGAAGACCGACAGGGAGGATGGAGATGGGAGAATGGAGATGACAGGGGTGGGTGGTAGAAGACTGACGGGGAGGATGGAGATGACAGGGGTGGGTGGTAGAAGACTGACGGGGAGGATGGAGATGACAGGGGTGGGTGGTAGAAGACTGACGGGGAGGATGGAGATGACAGGGGTGGGTGGTAGACGACCGACAGGGAGGATGGAGATGGGAGGATGGAGATGACAGGGGTGGGTGGTAGAAGACTGACGGGGAGGATGGAGATGACAGGGGTGGGTGGTAGAAGACTGACGGGGAGGATGGAGACGACAGGCGGTGATAAAATGTATGACAGGAGACAGTAGGTGGCATCATAGCATTAGGGCCGGGTGTGAGGTCATCACAGCCAGCTGCTAGCAGGGATGTGACATCACGGGTTGCTGTCAGTGTCGGGCATGTACAGTACCTTGAGGCTGGCTCTCCGATAATCGCTCCTCTCCTCTGGCAGATCTTTCACACTACGGCCATCCAGGAAATTAAGGAGCTGCTCCGCAGCGGCGGCGGCCATTATCCTCGCTCTGCCTCTGCACATGGCACTTGGTAGGAGATTCGCAGAGTGCGGGAGAAGAGGAGGAGCCGGGGGAGGGGAGCACATGGATCCACGTAACTGACCTAGTAACAACTGTTGAATGAATGATTGGAGGTTGCGTCAAGCTCCCAGCGCCTCCTCTTCCTCCACAGTGCTGTGTGGCTGCCGCTGCAAGGACTACTACTGTCACAAATTAAGTTAGGGAACCAGTGGCCATGGTAGCGCTGGCCCTGAGTGCAGGGGGAGTGGAGCGGGCGGATCAAAATTGCGGGTGGGCGGCAACTTTCCGCCCCTCTAAAAGTGCCGCCTGGTACCATCGGGTCCCATGATAGGGCCGGCCCTGCTCCTCCCGCACGGAGAGCCGCACAGCTGAATCCTAAAGTTCAGTGCAACTGTACGTTTTGGGACTGAACTCCAGGATTCAGCTGTGTGGCTCTCCGTGTGGGAGGATGGGTGTTCGTGGGGGGGGGGTGCTTTTTCATCTCTGCATGTCAGCAAAAAAAAAAATGTTTCTTTTTTTTTTTTAAATCAGGATGGTGTCACCCCTCTAAGGGTGTCACCCGGGTGCGGACCGCACCCCCCGCACCCCCCTAGCAATGCCTCTGGGCTGGGCATAGGTTACGTTCATGGCGTACACAGTGATCCGGCGTATCTAAGGCAGTTGTTCCGACGTGGTTGTGCGCATGCGCACGGGGATACGTCCATGTCCCGACACATGTGCAGTTCATTTTAAGTTTAAGTCATTTTCAAAATTGACCCTCTCTATAGTATTAGCCTCCCATCCTCCACACATTAGGAAAATAGAGTATGGGCGTTATCTGTTTATATATATATTTATATATATATTCGTTTTTCCATTTTCCTTCCGTCTGTTCATTTTACTACAGGCTTACTAATGTTATGCTTGATTGTCATCTCTAAGGCCGCGTACACACGGGATTTTCGTCCGGCGGTGTGTACACACCATCGGATCAAAATCCCTGCTGGCAGACAGCGCTGTGACGTGGCGGTGACGTTGACGCCGCCACGTCACCGAACCAGGAAGAAAAATACTTCCATGCATGCGTCGAATCCATTTGACGCATGTGCGGGAAGATATGTCCGCTGGTGAGTGTACTAACCAGCGGACATATCCGACGGACATGTCTCCGGTGGACAAATATTAAAGCATGTTTTAAAATTTGTCCGCTGGCCAAATATGTCCGCTAGCACGTACACACGATCGCAGATGTCTGCTAAAACGGTCTGACGGACCAGTTTCAGCGGACAAATTCGATTGTGTATACGCGGCCTTATAGTACCGCCAGACCCAGCCTGCAACTAGCCCACATTATTACGGGACTCCAATAAAGAGTTCCTCCCACGATCGTCATTTTTGACTTCCTGTTAACATTTTATTTTGGCTAAATTCCTGTTAACATTTTTTCACCTTTATTTGCATATCCCATCTTGAATTAACTTACAGATTGGCCTTGGTTAAAATTCTCACATTAACATATGGTCCCGCTCCTAATATATACATACCTGAGCTGAGCCTCTTACGTCACATGTTCTTTTTTCACATTGACATCCCTTCCAGTATGCGAGCGGCTGTGAGGTGTGGAACGCAAACGGAACTCCACATGCTATTCAGCGCGTTCCCCTCACCGCTCATACGGAGGACTTGACGAGGACCTTTGACACTTGTTTTTAGTGATATTAATATATCATTTTATTTTAACATTATCTACTCTTGCTTGCAAGCAAGGAGTTTGATACAAATCTTTTAATAAATCAGTACAAAGTTTTTTTTCGTACTACTCTATTGGATCTCCTCTTTTTTTCTCATACACACCACATCTCCCATGGCTCGTGCACCACGCTGAGGAATATCACCTGTCACAGCCCTGCCGCTATCTCAAAGCTCTACACCCCCTTGTGGGGACAACTATCTGGTGAGTGGGGACCCAGACGTGGAAACTACGGATGTTGAATATTTGAAAAGCTAACTACCAGGTATAGCAGCTGCCTTCTACGCCTATATAAATCATCACCTTCATGATTGTACCACTAGCAAGCAAATTCTGATGATGATAGGACTCATGGTTGTTTACACTTGACCCACAGTATCACCTATCCCCTTTTGGGGTACATGTTTATGAATGTGATTTATCCACTTTTTTTTCAGTATTGTATTTATTTCTAGCACTTGCACTTTACCATTACTATTTATATTTTTTATATTTTTGGTATCACGCTTCAGTATTGGATTCCATATGCAATTGTGGAATACTGATCTACGTAGCACTCGTTGCACTTTACCGGTTAGTGGCCACCTGGCCTGATTATATATCTTTATTCCTAGCACTTAGTGCACTCAATCTATTTTTATTATTTCCACAGGAGTTTACAGGATCCCTTGCACCTTAAGTGGTACTTACCTTCTTATCCACATACACACCAATTGCATTAGCAATTATCCAACCACTATTTAAAGGGTCACTAAAGGAAAAAAAATGTTTTGCTGAAATGACTGTTTACAGGGTATAGAGACATAAAAGTTAACTGATTCCTTTTCAAAATGATTAAAAATAGATAAAAAGCAATCATATAATGTGCCTGCAGGTTAGTTTCACTTTTGAACTGGCTTCATGTTTCTGCAAAGTAGAAATAGACACACAGAACAAAAACAAACAAATCCAGGGCAGTGTTTTGTTTTTAAAATGAATCTGATTGGTTCTGGGAAGTTTTAGACACACAGTAATGACAGCTCAGACCACCGTGAGAAAGCTCCCAGCACTGTGGTTATAAGGAAACAGACAAGCAGGAAGTGTGGAGAATAGAGCTGATTATACTGTAACCTACCAGTATTTAACTTGGTGTTTTAAAATTAAGTTAAGAGCTTCCAAAAACATATATAGCATCCTAAGCCTACATTTCTATTAGATGCACACTATCTCTGAAAATGAATACAATTTTGGATCAGTCTTTTAACTGCAAATACAATAACTGTTTGGAATGTTCTGAAGAGCTGATTATATAAATAAGCCAGTACTGCAAAACAATCCCATGCTATGAATGCAATTAGGTTTCCCAGCACACTAGTTAATTATCTCTTGAGGCTCAATGATGAACAGCTTTGCCTGGTTGGTGTCCAGTTCACACAATCATAAAATGTAGCCTGATGATTATGAGGTGTCCAAAATCCTGCAGTCTCACCGCAGAAGTATCTGTCACTGCAGGTAAAAGGAAACAAAAAAACAACTTAAACTGACACAATACAGTTACACAATGCTGTGAAGATAATGAGGTCCCTTAAAGGACAGCCATGAACTTGTAGTAAATCCCTAATTTTGCCTATATTTGCATGCATGAATTGTTTTGATCCATTGAAGCACTTTTAGGAATTGCAAACAGTTATACAAATAGAAAAGTTTGTTTCTTCCTTTTCACCTCATTTCCCTAATGTAAATTACGGGAAATTCAAAAGACCAGAAGTCTAAATTACATTTGTTTACTTTAAAAAAGATTGTATGAAAATAAATGACTTAAAGTGGAGGTTCACCTAAAAAAATAAAAATTATCATTGCATTTAGGCTATTTAGTAGAATGAGAATCGGCGTTTGTTTTTCTATATAGATGATCAACGCGGCTTCCGGGTATGGTCGTCGGGGCTGGGCGTTCCTAATTGATTGACAGGCATCCCGACCGACGCATACAGCGCGTCACGAGTAGCCGAAAGAAGCCAAACGTCGTTTTTTTTTTAAAAACAAACCCGATTCTCATTCTACTAAATAGCCTAAATGCAATTATAAAACATTTTTTTTAGGTGAACCTCCACTTTAATACATAGTACAGTTCATACTTATTGCTGTATCACAATAATAGTAATGTCGCAAACCAAAAATTTTGCGTTCGCGAACGGCAAACGCATAATTCCGCAAATGTTCGCGAACGGGCGAACCGCCATAGACTTCAATGGGCAGGCGAATTTTAAAACCCACAGGGACTCTTTCTGGCCACAATAGTGATGGAAAAGTTGTTTCAAGGAGACTAACACCTGGACTGTGGCATGCCAGAGGGGGATCCATAGCAAAACTCCCATGGAAAATTACGTAGTTGTCGCAGAGTCCGTTTTTAAACCTTAAAGGGCATAAATCACCTAACATTCCTAAATTGTTTAGAATAACATGCTTTAAAACATCAGGTATGATGTTGTATCGATCAGGTAGTGTAAGGGTTAGGGTTAGGGTTACAGATAGGGTTAGGGTTACAGACTGTAACCCTAACCCTAACACTAACCCTGTCTGTAACCCTAACCCTATCTGTAACCCTAACACTATCTGTAACCCTAACCCTGTCTGTAACCCTAACCCTAGCCCTATCTGTAACCCTAACCCTATCTGTAACCCTAACCCTGTCTGTAACCCTAACCCTAACTGTAACCCTACAGGGTTAGTGTTACAGATAGGGTTAAGGTTAGGGTTACAGCCAGGGTTAGGGTTAGGGTTACAGATAGGGTTACAGACAGGGTTAGGGTTAGGGTTACAGACAGGGTTAGTGTTAGGGTTACAGACAGGGTTAGGGTTAGGGTTCACAGTGACACACCAAACTCTGACAGACCAAACTCCCCATTTAACGGACCGCAAACAACCGCAAACAGTCCATTTTCACAACCGCAAACTCCCCATTTACACAAGGTTGGATACCAAGCTAGCCATGTCCCGTTCCTTGTCCCCACTGACGTAATTGAATGTCTCTTCCTCCACCCAGCCACATATTACACCAAGGGTCCCTGAAAGGTGACAACAAGCCCCCTGGGACGCCTGCTGTGGTTGGTCTTCCACCTCCTCAAAGCCACCTTCCTCCTCTGACTCCTCTTCTTCAGACTCCTCTCTCTGCGTTGCCCCATTACATTACACAGCCCCCTGCACCTCTGGACCCCTTTATATTACACAGCACCCTCCACCACTGGACCCCTTTACATTACACAGTACCCTGCACCTCTGGACCCCTTTACATTACACAGCACTGCACCTCTGGACCCCTTTACACTACACAGCACAGCACCACTGAACCCCTTTATATTACACAGCACCCTGCACCTCTGGGCCCCTTTACATTACACAGCACCCTGCACCACTGGGCCCCTTACATTACACAGCACCCTGCACCTCTGGGCCCCTTTTTATTGCACAGCACCCTGCACCACTGGACCCCTTTATATTACACAGGACCCTGCACCTCTGGGCCCCTTTACATTATACAGCACCCTGCATCTCTGGACCCCTTTACACTACACAGCCCCCTGCGCCACTGGGTCCCTTACATTACACAGCCCCTTGCACCTCTGGACCCCTTTACATTGAACAGTACCCTGCACCTCTGGACCCCTTTACATTACACTGCACCTCTGGACCCCTTTACATTACACAGAACTGCACCACTGGACCCATTTATATTACACAGCACCCTGCACCTCTGGGCCTCTTTACATTACACAGCACCCTGCACCACTGGACCCCTTTACATTACACAGCACATTGCACCACTGGGCCCCTTACATTACACAGCACCCCACAGCCCTGGACCCCTTTACATAGCACCCTGCATCACTGGACCCCTTTACATTACACAGCACCCTGCACCTCTGGGACACTTTCCATTACACAGCCCCCTGCACCTCTGGACCCCTTTACATTGAACAGCCCCCCATAGCTCCAGACACCTGTTTGTTACACAGACACCCCCTAACAGTACTGCACCTCCTGCATTTTTTTTTAAATGTAATCTACTGTGACACCAGATATGAGTGGTGGCACTGGGCAAGTGGGCACAGTAAACGCTGTGAGCCTGAGACACGCTGGCAGACAACTAACTACTATTCTGTATTGCAGTGAATTTTTTTTAAATGTTATCTACTGTGCCAACAAAATATACATGAGATGTGGCACTGGACAAGTGGGCACAGTGTACACTGTGAGCCTGAGACACACACATGCTGCCTGACAGGCAACTGCAATTAGATTACAGAGAAAAAAAAGCAGACTGATGTACTAGCCCTATACAGGCTGTCACCTGTCAGTATATTAGGAAGAGCGGATCTAGTCTAGCTAAACTCAATACAGTGTATAAATATATATACAAAACCTGGGATGCATATATATCCTCCACACACTGTAACTCTAACTGACTAGCCTGCCTGCCTGCCTGCCTGCTCTATCTAACTCAAAAAAATTACACTCTCTCTCTCTCTCTCTCTCTGTCTCTCTCTCTCTGTAAACCACGCAAAACACATTAGATTACAGAGAAAAAAAAGCAGACTGATGGACTAGCCCCAAAATGGACTGTTTGTGGTTCTGTCAGGACGGATGAGTCTTTCAGGACTGGAGTGGACACTGAATACACAGGCCTAGCTATCGATTTCCCTATTAAATCAGCAGCAGCTACACTGTCCCTCCTCCTTCTAAGACTGCAGCTTCAGAATGAATCTAAAATGGATGCTGTCCAGGAGGTGGGAAGGTCAAGGAGGGAGGGTATGCTGCTGATTGGCTGGGATGTGTCTGCTGACTGTAAGGTACAGGGTCAAAGTTTGCTCAACGATGATGAATAGGGGGGCAGATCGAACATCGCATATGTTCGCCCACGGCGGCGAACAAGCGATGTTTGCCGGGAACTGTTCGCCGGCGAACCGTTCTGTACATCTCTACACGGTAATTTGAGGCTACAGTATAATGGTCTTTGGTTATATATGTTAAATGTTATATGTTAACACAACAGAATTCCCAGCGTTGTGAGGTTATAAAAATATTATCTTGCTAAAAGTGCAAAAAAAAATTATATGAACAATAGAAATTTCAGTGATAATGCTAGTCATATATCACTGCTGCCACCTTCTTATTTCATAAAATCAATACTTTATAGTACCGGTGCTAGTTAAATTTAGAGGGAGATCAGAGTGTAGTTAACCACTTCCTTACTGGGCATGTATACCCCCTTCCTGACCAGGTGAAATTTCAGCTTGCGGCACTGCATCGCTTTAACTGACAATTGCGCGGTCGTGCGATATGGCTCCCAAACAAAATTGGCGTCCTTTTTTCCCCACAAATAGAGCTTTCTTTTGGTGGTATTTGGTCACCTCTGCCGTTTTTATTTTTTGCACTATAAACAAAAAAGGACGACAATTTTGAAAAAAAATACAATATTTTTTACTTGTTGCTATAAAAAATAGTCCAATTTATTTTTTTAGGCTGATACGTATTCTTCTACATATTTTTGGTAAAAAAAAAAAAAATCGCAATTAACGACTGGTTTGCGCAAAAGTTATAGCGCCTACAAAATAGGGGACAGAATTATTATTTTTTATTATAATTTTTTTTACTAGTAATGTCGGCGATCTGCGATTTTTATTGCGGCTGTGACATCATGGTGGACACATCGGACACTTTTGACACATTTTTGGCACCATTCACATTTATACTGCAATCAGTGCTATAAATATGCACTAATTACTGTATAAATGTGACTGGCAGGGAAGGGGTTAACACTAGGGGGTGAGGAAGGGGTTAATGTGTATCCTGCATTGTGTTCTAACTGTGGGGGGAGGGGGGGGTGACTGGGGGGTGACCGATCTGTGTCCCTATGTACAAGAGACACAGATCGGTCTCCTCTCTCCAGTGACAGGACGCTGTCATTGTGAAAGCCGGCAATGAGAAATGATCTCATATGTTTACACATGAGATCATCTCTCATTCACCGCACAGATTGCATTGCAAATGGCCACTCTGATTAGCCGTTCGCGGCGATCTGTGATTGACTGTGTCCAAGGGACACGGCCAGTACAGAAGTTCCCCGCTGCGCACTCTGGAGCGCGCGCTGGGAACAAAGAAATGGGCTGCCGTGAAAACACGGCGGCCCGGAGAATTAGAGCCACCCTGTGGCCGCATATAGTCGTACGGCTGTAGGGAAATGGTTAAACGCTGATCCAAATTGTTATGTGCAAAACAGGGTCTCTGTCTCAGCTTGGCTGTACTGCAGGTTCATTCTGTTGTACTGGGGTGTTCTTCCAACCCCGTTGCTGTAGGTGGCAGCAATGGAGTCAAGGTTTGGGTGCTCTTTCCCAGCAGCCAATCAGAAGGGTTTGACCTTGCTGTGCATGCTGGGAGGAGTATTTATGGGGCAGACGCCATTGGTTATGGGTCTTCTTCATGTGTGGCACCCACCTTTAGGGTGACCACATCACGGCGACCCGGCGTTATAGCCTACCTGGCTGGGGCATGCATGCCATACGATGTTCCTGGTTCCGGGACCATGTTGGCCCGGAACATCTGAACAGCGACAGGGACCCAGCGAGGGACTGGGTTCCCACCTTTGAGAATCCCAAGCTGTATTTGCTGTTCGGTGGGTAGTCCTTCTGAGGAGCGCCATTGAGAGGCTGGCGGTCCAAAAGGGTCTCGACAAACCACCGGGGATCAAGGTAGCCGGACATTGAGGGATTGAACACCTGTCAGTCGGTACCTGAGCGACAAGTTGAAGGAGATCCAGGCATAACTCATTTAAGGACGATCATCTCCGTAACCACAAATCAGAGAGGGCCTGTGGCAGAGGTATCTCTCTGACGTTCACCAAGGAGGGTCTGTGGCAGAGACTTTTCCTCAAGTTCAAGTTCACCAAGGAGGGTCTGTGGCAGGGACTTTATCCTACAAATGTTCGAGTGATACTCCGGCTGCCACGTCAGTGAGAGCGGCCTGTCCAGGTACGCTAAACCCGCTCACATAGGAGTGGCACAGAGAAGTGTTACACTTGGGAGGAGCAGGACTGTTTCCCTACCATCACACCTGAATCTGCTGCTCTCTTCTCTTCTTTTTTTTTTACAAATCTCTTTATTAAATTGTTTTCATTTCCATACAAAAAAAAAGGAAACAGTAAACATACATATATATACCATATTCCTACCATTCTAACATTCCTTCCATATCTTCATCCATCTAACACATCCCTCTTACATTCCTTCCCTTCCTTTCTTGGTGCATTTACCCTTCCCCTGTGTCCTATTTATCCTGAAGCTGTCATAGGATTTTCTATCCAGCTTGCCTGAACGCTCTTAAATTTCTCCCTCTGTCCTCTATTACTGTATCTCTCTCTGTATAGTGGTAAGCAGTTATTGACTAGATTTTTCCAATGTGCCACTGAGGGGGCCTCTTCCTTTTTCCAATTTAGGACTATCGTCTTTCTAGCATAGTACATTAATAGTGCCACCTGAATTCTCCTTCCCATCGGGACAATCTTCTTCCTTACTAATCCCAATAGACATATCTCTGCCTCCTGTTCCAGAACTATTGATGTTACTATAGAAATTATTCTTAGAACATCCCTCCAGAATACCACAATCTTTGGACATCGCCAAAATATATACATAAAATCTCCTGAAATGTCTGCACATCTCCAACAATTCGGAGGGTTAGACTGTGAGATCTTATTTAATTTATATGGTGTATAGTGACTCCTATATATTATCTTGTATTGTATTAGTTTATCTCAAAGTGAAACCAGTGACTGTAGTGGGAACCCAAACACTTCTTACCAATTTTCCCCCTCCAAGTTTGGGACATCTCTTCTCCACTGTTCACTTAATTTATTTGTATCGAATGGTGTATTTTTTACTAAGTGCTTATATAGGATTGAGGTTGTCCCTTTTCCATTTTTCACCATTTTTTCGAGACCTACTTCCATTATTTGCAGGGTTCCCCCTGAAAACTGGGCCGCTAGTGCATGGGTAAGTTGCCTATATCTAAAGATGTAACTCTGTGGGATATTCCATGACTCTCTCATCTCCTCAAATGTGGAGAATCTTTCTCCCTGTAATATTTGCGATATCTATTTTACCCCATATTTAGTCCATGCCCCTGGATCCTGTATGGGTCCAGGTGCGGCAGTTCAGGGTTCCTCCATATTGGGGTATTTGGGGATAGATTCGTTTATGACCATCCCTCTTTTACCATAGCAGCTTTCCATATTTTAACGGTTGTTTTCATTAGAGGAGTCAACTCTCGCCTAGATTTTAGCCCTCTATACAATAGACCCTGCAGTGCCTCTACTGATTGAACCATTGTTGCTTCTAACATAGTTGCGGAATCGAACCCATCCGGATTCAACCATCTCGCAACCGTCACCAACTGCGTGGCTATATAATATTTGTGAAAATCTGGGAAGTCCAACCCCCCTGTTCTGCCGGTCTCATAAGTGTATTTATTTTAATTCTTACTGTTTTATTTGCCCATATAAATGATGAGAGCATTCCATGCAGCTGCACAAATAATCTCTTGGGTAACCACTGTGGAGAGTTCCTGAATAGATACAGGAACCTGGGAAGAACCTTCATCTTTATCAGATGTATACGCCCTAATAAGGACAGTGGTAACGATACCCATATGTTCAGCTTCCTCCCAAGTTCCTGTATCACAGGATCCAAATTTAGTGTCCGGAAATCTTCAACTTGCCTAGATATTACTATTCCGAGATATTTAAATTGGCTCACCCATTTCAATGGCATTGTTGGGGCTGCAGTATCCTGTGCTCCCTGATCAATAGGATTTTTTTTTTTTTTTTTAGGGGCCGGAGGCCACCAGGGCCCCAGATGGAAACCCCCTCTTTTTTTATTTATTTTTTATTAAAAAAATATATTTTTTAGTATATTTTTATTTTATTTTTTATTAAAAAGGGCCAATTTATTTTATTTTATTTTTTTAGAGGTCGGGAGGTCCACAGGGGCCTGGAGGCCCCCAGGCCCCCGGATGGCAACCCCCCTTTTTTTATTTATTTTTTATAAAAAAAAAAATGTAAAAAAAAATTTTTTTTTCATTAAAGAGCCATTTTTTTTAGGGGTCCGGAGGTGCCCAGGGGCCCAGAGGACACTAGGGCCCCAGATGGCAACAACTCCTTTTTTATTTTTTTTATATAAAAAATATATTTTTATAAAATATATATTTTTTGAATATATGTTTCTTTTATTTTTTATTAAAGGGACAATTTGTTTTCTTTTATTTTTTTTTAGAGGTCCGGAGGTCCACAGGGCCCCAGATGACAACCCCCTTCTTTTTTTTTATTTTATATATATCTGTCCCCAGATGGCAACCACCCTTTTTAAAAAATATATATATATATATATTTTTTCTCTCTTTTTTTCCTTTCTATTAAAGGGCACAGAGGTCCCCAGGGCCCCGGATGGCTACCCCCCTTTTTTATATATATTTTTCTTCTTTTTGTAAAGGCCCCCCCCTCCGCTTCTCAATTCGTTCGTGGCAGCAGCCCCCCCGCTTCTCAATTTCATGCGGCAGCACCCCCCCCGCTTCTCTTCTCCAGGGGGCCCATGCCTGAAGCTGTGTAAGGGGCCCCAAAATTCCTGATGTCGGCCCTGCTCCCTCCAGAGATGGACCCGCATCTCTCAAAAATAGTAGCATATCGTCTGCATACAGGGCTACCCTCTCCTCCAGCCCCCCTACTCGAAGTCCTTGGATATTTGGAGAGGTCCTGAGGGCTTCTGCTACCGGCTCTATTGCCATTGCAAAGAGTGCAGGAGAGAGGGGGCAGCCTTGCCTCGTACCTCTATACAACCTAAAAAATGATGACAGTTTTCCTCCCCATTTTACGGCTGACATAGGTCTCTCATATATTGTTTGTATTCACTTAATGAACACCAGTGGAAAACCCATCCTCCTAAGTATCTCCCATAAGAAGGGCCATTCAATTGTATCGAAGGCCTTCTCTATATCTAGAGAGGCCACTGTCCTGGATCCTTCCTGTAGATTGTGAGTGTGTATATTTGTATATAGCCTACGTAGGTTAACATCTGTTGTTCTCTGAGGCATAAATCCTGTCTGATCTGAGTCTATGATGTTTTTGAGCAGGGGTTGTATTCTTAGGGTTAATATCTTTGTTAATATTTTCAGCTCTATGTTTAGTAGCGCATTTGGTCTATATGAAGAACATAATTTTGGATCTTTCATTTCTTTATGAATTAATATTATAAGTGCTTCTCTCATAGAATCTGGAAGTGTCCCTTTCGCTAATCCATTTGTAAATACTTCTGCCAATTTAGGGGCTATTATGGCTCCATATTTTTTGTACACTTCCCCCGGAATTCCGTCAGGGCCTGGTGCCTTTTCTCCCGGAAATGTACGTATAACCTCCATAACCTCCTCGATGGTAATGGGTCATACCAATGTCCTCCTCTCCTCATCCGACAACCACCCAAGAGCTATCCGGTCTAAAAGACCCGTCATGGCTTCTGGGCAGAAGTCGGAGGGGAGAGAGGAGGTGTACAATAAACTGTAATATTCTCTAAAGGCCTCTAATATCTCCTCCGGTTCTTTTACTTTTGCTCTATTTACTGTCTGAATTTCTGATATGTTCGTGGCTTGATACTCCTGTTGTGCTAACCTCACCAGAAATCTGCCACTTTTATCTCCTTGCTCAAAAAAATTCTGTCTATTTTTGTATAGTTCCAGCCTTGTGATTTCCTCCATATGGAGGTGTAGATCCCTTTGTGCGGCCATCATTAAGTCAAAATTCCTATCACTAGAGTCCTGACCATATTCTTTCTTCTGAAATTCTATCTGACTTTGTAACTTTGTATTTTGGCCTTCTGTTTTTTTTTAACCACTGAAATACTTGAAATATACTGTCCCCGCAGGTACGCTTTAAACGCATCCCACACAATATCCACCAACGTTGATCCTACGTTATTCTCCCAATATTCCATTATTATAGCTGTAATTTTTTCCTCTATTTCTGGGCATACAACCCATTGTGGAGTCAGTCTCCATATGGATGCATTTCTCCGCGTAGGGATACGTATTGCCAGACATAGAGGAGAGTGGTCTAAAAGGCCACTCGGTAGATATGTTGCATCCTCAATGTCTGACAACATCGTAGTGTCTGCAAATGCTAGGTCAATCCTCTAAGCTGTTTTGTACTAAGTAGAGAAACATGAGTACACTCTTTTTCCGGGGTTCTTCCATCTCCAAATCTCTGTTACCCCCATCTCCTGAGCCCAGTATACGCGAATACTGTTTAGGAGGTTTTGGTCTATCCAATTCTTGAGATAGGATTGAGTTGAAATCTCCAATACACAGCAGCTTCGCCGGATGGTGTTGAATAATTATCTCATTCAAAATTCCTACTGAGAAAGGAGGAGGGATATATACTGCCACTATAATATACCTTTGTTGTCCTATCATATATAACAAAATAACATATTTTCCGTTTGTATCTATGTATGCCTTTTCTATTACTCCAGGAAAGGATTTATTTACCAAGATTGATACCCCCCTAGAATACGATGAATATGTTGAGTGATATGTTTCCCGTATCCATGCCTTTTTTAAAAGACATTAAATGTGTCTCTTGCAAAATAATCAGTTGTGCAGTATATTTTCTTATATATTGGAACATTACAGCTCGTTTGAACTTTGAGTTCAATCCTCGTACATTCCAAGAGAGAACACTATAGCCATTACCGTTCTTTTTTTCTTTTTACCTGCCATTATACCTGAAGTATGGGAGGAATAGGCACCTCCGTTTTGGAGCTGTCTCCATAGGGCACAGGGCGTTCAATTTACACCATTTACCATCGCATACGTACTTCTTCCTCCTACTCACTTCCTTATTGTACTACTCCATCCATCCTTGGATGAGAGTGGAGAGGGAATTCTCCTAATCCATTTTCCCCCGACCATAGCATCTATCCTATGCTCAGTACCCTTCATAACCCATTGTGTGGTGGGCTTTTACCCAAAAACTATTGAGAAGAAGGAAAAAAAAAGAGGATTTCCTTCCCCCTCTCTTTCTCTTAGAAACGCCATACTTAACATTGCTTCCTTATCTAACATCTCCCCGGAAAAAAAAAACGAGGGGGGGAGGCTGCTGTACACATCCCACCCATTATTATTAGCATTACTTCTTATTCCTTCCTATTTCCTATAATACAGTGATTTAATGCAATATATCACACACCTTGCTCTTATGAAGTCCTAAAGGAAGGGAGAAAAGGAATTTTCCTCTCTACCTTCTTTCGATAAGTGTATAAACCAATTATAAAGTTAACATAATAATTTATATAAAAATTCAGTGCTCTGTGCATTATGCCTTTTTATATACTACTAACTACCTGATAATATTCCTTCCCCTTTATCTTAATATTACCTACTTATATCATATTTTCACTCATTACATATAGTGACACCACCAGAGTATAACTACACATTTCTCATCTCATATACAGTAAAAAAAAAAAAATATATATATATATATATATATATATATATAATACCTACTACTGCCCTGTGTATATTCTATACCTTATACCTATACCTTATACAAATATGCCATTATTCCATCAAGAGAAAAATTGTCCAGTACTTGTTATATTACCCCATTATGGGGTCCCAAAAAGAAGGAAAAAAAAGGGAAGAACCGTCCCCACTCTCTTCCCTTAATAATGCATAAACATAATACAATATTCCTGTGTTTAATACACCTTATGCAATCTGACACCCACCCTCCCCTCAAAAAAAAAAATCGAAATGGGGAAGTTTGTCCAGAAAGCCATATTTTATCTAGTTTCTAGCCACTCCCCAGCCGCTATTGCAGTTTCAAAAAATCTTGTATGTGTCCCATAGATCACCCTTAATTTGCTAGGGTATAGCAAGCTAAACTTAATCCCCTTCTCTCTTAGTCCTTTGCGAACATCTGTATATGATCTTCTTTGCTGCTGTATCTCTGGGGGGTAGTCCAGAAAAAAAAGTAGTCTGGCATTTTCATATTGTATGTCCCCCCTCATCCTAACTTCCGATAAGATACGATCTCTAACTCTCTACAGTTTAGGATCCGCATCAAAAATGGAGGAGGTGGTGCTACGGGTTTAGGAGAGCGGGGGGAGTTCCTATGCGCCCTCTCTATTGCAAAAGTTGCTGATGCATCTATCAGACCTAAGGTTGTTATTATCAACTTTTCTGCAAACTCCACTGCATTAGCTCCTTCCACCCGCTCTGGTAGCCCTATAATCCTGATGTTATTTCTTCTTAGCCGGCTTTCTGTGTCCATTGTTCTGTCCTGTAATATACTGATTTGTTTTTTTCAACATATGCCATTCTCTTTTTTCCGTTTTTAAATCCTCTTCTACCCTTAAAATGCGAGACTCCATTTCTGCAAATTTTTGCTGGATTTTATCAAATTCATGTTTTATTACACCGATATCCACGGCCAAAGCATCGATTTTTTTTGTAAGAGATTCATTGCTTACTTGGATAGCGTCCAAAATATCCTTGCCAGATGGCATTCCCTCAACCTCTAACTTCTTTGCCACATTCTGTTTATCTGTTGAGGTTCCTACTTGTGGAGATTTTATTATTGCTTTCCCTGTTGTTTTCCCCACTATTGCTGTAGGGGAAGAACAGGGGGTGGCTGTTTGTGGTTTTGCGCGGGTCTTGCTAGGAGCCATCTCTGCCATATAGCAAAAAAAAAATCCCTTCTTAGGGCAACTTAAAACTTCACGTAATTTACTCACATAGAATGTTCACATGAATGCTCTTGTTGTATTTTTCACTCCAGTGAAACCCCCGTACCCCTAATATTTATTCAGCAAGGAAGGACACAAAATATGTATTACAGTCTATTGGAGTAAGCAATTAGCAAAGCCAAAACCTACTTTCTTGCTGTCTTCCTTCTTTTTTCCTCGCTGGAACAGTGCTCAAAAAAAGATCATAAGAGCCACAAAACAGGGGTACCGGGGATGCTGAAATTCCATTTTCAATAACAGGTCTCAGTGCTTCACAAGTTTAGACCTAGAGGATCTCATCCGAAGGTATGCAGCTTAGAAGAGTGCTCAGAAAAAGAGCCACAGAACAGGGGCGCTGGGGATGCCGAAATTCTGTTTTCAGTAGCAGAGCTATGCAAAAGTGTAGATAAGGTGTAGATACACCATATCTCATAGAAGAGAGACAAGGCTGGAGTCCAACTACTGCTCTCCTCCCTGCTCAACAGCTGCTGCCCACCAGAGATTCTTCACTGCTCATTGCAGCCTTTGTAGGCCATCTGATCCAGGACTAAGGACTGTCGGTGGGGGAGATAGAGGTTAGTAGCTCACACATGGAGGATCATGGAGGATCTCGGTAGCCGCAGTAGAGCCCGCCCACACACACTCACATGCTCACTCCGTCATCACTTCCTGTGATCCTCTCTTCTCTTCTTTAACTTTACTTTCCTCACCACAAGTTTTATTGTTTTTACCCAGCTGTGTAATAAAGAGCACAGCAAAGAACACCTGTTGCAGACATTCCTTTACTTCTACCTTATGCAATACGCATAATTCACCCCTAGAAATTCGGAGGAGTCATGAGGTAAATGTGCCACCCAAACAACCAGCATCTCTTTTGGGGGTAATGCTACACGTGGGGGCTGTTACCTCAAAATACCCAAATTCAGACGTTTAATCTGCCATTAATTCAAGGAATTGTCGTGTGTTCAATTCTGACAGATGAGGAAGGAGTTAATTTCGCCATTGAAGTTGGGTGCACATGCGACGAGGCCCGTGCGCCTACCACGTATGAGAAAGAAAATAACTCAGGTGGGAAGATTCACCCACCTCTGCGTGAGACACAGACTGAGTTTGGCACCAAAGGACAGAGTGATTGCCCGCCCACAAGAGAAGGTCCTGTGAACATGTATGTGCCATCAACGCCATTTGGAAAGCTACGACCCCCATGTCTGTGCCAGTGATCAACGCAATGTCTGCTACCACCAGAGTCCCCCCTGACAGATACCGTAATTTGAATGTGGACCCAGGGGAAGTTCGTCCTATTTTTCAGCGGTAGCGTGGAGGCCCTCGGACTGTCCTGCCCCCACTGTTTGGAGCTGGCTGTCCGTATTTTGCCCTTTGCCAGGTGCAAGAAATGCCGGAGTTACTTATTCCAAGTGCAACCACTGACTGAACCTCTTCGGGAGTACAGGGTGGAATGGATTTCTGGGACAGTGACCGCGGAGGAGGAGGCCCCATGGCCGGAGCGCTCTTCAACTGCTGTGTTTGCTGATCTGGAGACCGTGACCGTCTTGTTCACATTGACTCTGCCATTGGCTGTTAACCCAACCGTATCACCGGAGGTAAGCGATGCGGATGCTGACGAGTGTATGCCTGTGGTGGAAGCGGATGCTGTAATGGAGACAGCGCTGACCAATGTGGTCTCTGTGTGGCACGCTATCGCTAAAATGGGCAAAGGGCCCCCACGGCTGTGGTCAAGGCCTGCCTGTGCGCAAGAATGACAAGGTCAGTACCTTTGCTGGAGAGTGTACATGCTTGCCTGCTGAGGAGTATGACACATCTGACTTGGACTCTTTATCTGATGATGGGGATAATAAATGGTTCGAACCAGAGTTTCCCGAGTCACACTGGGGTCAAAACACCCAAGCCAACAACCCCCGTAGGCGCAAGAAACACTCCAGGGATGCCGCACCATCTGCGGGTATCCCACAGCTAACATGGAAAGTTGGAGTGCCAAGCACCAGTGTCATTAACCCCATGCCTGCTCTTCTGCCTGTACTAAAGAGAGCTTCTGACGCTATCGTCCTACAAGGACTTGGAAACCCCCGTACCCTGCCGAAACTGACCCGCCTGCAAAGCATCTTTATGAGAAAGGTAGCAATGGATAATGGGTGGGAATATCCCTATGTGCCTTCAGCTTTTATTTCTGTGATTGAACAAAAGAGAGAGGATTGGTACCAGGACGCAATTTGGGAATGATTGAATGTGCCCAGAGCTGCCCGTGACACAGACTATATACCTTCATTCATTTGAGCCATCGATTTGATCATTGCTTGAGAGACTGCAGCGTGGGTCGGTATATTTTCAGCGACAGAGTGGTTGTTAAATGTCCAGGGAAAGTGGATCAAGTTTTCTCTGTTACCACCACAAATCAGGGAGGGGACATTATCACTCTGCCGGATCCAAGGTTCTACAAGTAGGTCCAATGCCTGCATTGTCACCTTTGTTTGCTGCTTTAAGGAAACTACGGACAGAAACAATTGCCCCTTTTTTAGTTTTGTCTTCATTTCAACAGATCCACATTTTGTTGTTTGTGCAGAACTTTAGGGGGTTTGATAAGTTAGTGAGAATAAGGTCTTGCCGGCTTCTTTACAACAGAAAATAATCACTCTAAACGACCCATAGACTGTCTTACACTGGTAGTACCAGCGCACTGACCACTAGGGGCAGTGTTCTGCTACCTCTACCAGCGCAGAAAGACTCTTGTATATACAGTATATTCATGTTCTTAACCCTTTCACAGAGAAAAAAAAAACGAGCATAAATATGATAATTGGTGTATATGTCTCAGCACTTGTTGGACATGTCTCTTTGGGAGGAAAGGAGATTTCACCTTCTGACCAGAGGGTGCAGTCTCAGTTCAAACCTCAGTGACTGTATATGTATAGTTATTTGAATGTGTCTCTCTGGGAGGAAAGGGGGCTTCACCTTAGTTGGCGGAGGTGCAGCTTCAGTTCACCCTTCAGGGACTAGAAATGTATATTTGTACATGGTTCTTTTCCAAATTTTAGGTATCAGGTGGATGACCAGCTATCAAAAACTGTCGGAGAAGTCAGAAGAGTAAATACTCACTGCGGAGAATTGTATATATAAGTGCATACATGGTAATGTTTATAATGTTGTAATCTATTGTCGTGTCTTTTACTATCCCTTTTATAGTGTAATGCAGATTCAGGGCAGGTATTCAGGAGTAAATACCCTCTTGTTGAGACACTGAGGACAGTGTCTTTTCAGGTGGGAGGAATGTGGCAAGGTAATTCCTTTCTATTTGCATAATCTGTTGTAGTGCAACAAGATATTGTGTTTCCCCACAAGCTACTGGGGTTCACAACTCCCATATTGCCAGGTGTGTCAAGGGAGGGTTTTGAGCCACTTTAAGGGGTTAATCACAGAGCGTAGACCCAAAACAACCAGCAGCTCCTCCGGGGGTAGTGCTACACATCCAAATGCAAAGTGTTCACTCCATAGCAGTGCCGTGATACAAATTATGTAAAAGTGCAAGGAAAATTATATAAAAAAAAAAAGCAAAACAAAGCGCTTAGACGCGAGTATCACAACTTGCATTTGGCGCTCTATAAGTATTTAATCCAATTCAATCCAATCCAATCCAAAGCAGTTTTTTATATATAAAGTGCACCATAGAAAGTGTAGAAAATAATGCTCCAAATCTGCTCTAAAATACTGGAAAAAAGAAAGAAAGAAGAGCTGCAACACAGTTACAGTCTATTCAATCCGAGAGCTGAGATTACCATATAAACAATAAATACAAAAACAAAATGTGAGAAAAATATAAATCGTGCTACCTCTAAACCATGTAAACAAGTATTTAAATCACAAAACATTCAAAATACACATACGTGATATATGATGGTATATATAAATCACTAATATACCAAAAAAGGAGGTTGATTGCCACTAGAGGGCACTATGTAGCACTCTCAAACCCCTTTATTATCAGTGAAACAGCGATAATATTAACCACTTCCCGTCCGGCCAATAGCAGATTTACGGTCGGGAAGTGGTTATGAAATCGTGACTGGACGTTCTCAAACGTCCTGCACGATTTCATGCCATGCGCGGCGATCGCTGATGCAGGGTGTCAGTCTGACATCCTGCATCACCTATCTCGGTAACGAGTCTCCGGCGGAGGCTCGCTACCACGTGATCAGCCGTGTCCAATCATGGCTGATCATGATGTAAACAGGAAGAGCCGTAGATGGCTCTTCCTCACTCGCGTCTGACAGACGCGAGTAGAGGAGAGCCGATCGGCGGCTCTCCTGACAGGGGGGTTCGCGCTGATTGTTTATCAGCGCAGCCCCCCTCGTATGCCCACACTAGACCACCAGGGATGCCCACACTAGACCACCAGGGATGCCCACACTGGCAGGGCAAAAAAAAACCCAGAAAAAAACAGGATTTTAAAAATACAGGTAAAAAAAAGAAAGATGCCAGTCAGTGCCCACACATAGGCACTGACTGGCAACATATACATCAGTGTCACCCCACAAAGTCCATCAGTGCCACCCCAAAGTGTCCTTCAGTGCCACCCCTCCGTTCCAATCCATGCCCAGTGCCCACCTATCAGTGCCCATTTGTGCCACCCATAAGTACCCATCAGTGCCACCCATGAGTGCCATTCTGTGCCGCCTATGAGTTCCCAGTGCTGCCCATGAGTGCCCATCAGTGCCACCTATGAGTGCCCATCAGTGCCACCTATGAGTGCCCATCAGTGCCGCATACCAGCGCCACCTATCAGTGCCCATCAGTGCCACCTCATCGGTGCCCATCAGTACTACCTCATCAGTGCCCATCAGTGCCGCCATATAAGTGCCCGTAATTGAAAGAGAAAACATACTTATTTACAAAAAAATTAACAGAAAAAAATATGTATTTTTTTTCTACATTTTCAGTCTTTTATTAGTTGTTGCGCAAAAAATAAAAACCGCAGAGGTGATCAAATGCCACCAAAAGAAAGCTCTATTTGTGGGGAAAAAAGGACGCCAATTTTGTTTGGGTACAGTGTAGCATGACCGCGCAATTGTCATTCAAAGTGCTGAAAGCTGAAAATTGGCTTGGGCAGGAAGGTACGTAAGTGCCTGGTATGGAAGTGGTTAATAATAAACATCAAAAAAGATTAAATCAAAATTATGCATTTAAATCCATCTTCTTAGAATTTTTTTTTCAAAAATAAATAAAATATTATAGCAAATAAAGTCCATAAATGTTTAACACATGAAATGCCAAACACCAGTGCTCTGTGCCAAATTCCAAAATCAGTTGAAAACATGTCCAAAGAAAAAGTGATGTATCCTCCACCAAACTATGGATTGGCTCTTTACCAAATCGTGTGTAAACACGGCTTCCCCGTTCTTCACTGTGGCGGCAGCATCGATTGTGTCATCCCTTCTATAGGGGAACACAATCGATGATGTCACACCTACAGCCACACCCCCCTACAGTTGTAAACACACTTCAGGTCACACATAACCCCATCAGCGCCCCCTGTTGTTAACTCCCAAAGTGCAACTGTCATTTTCACAGTAAACAATGCATTTTACATGCATTTTTTGCTGTGAAAATGACAATGGTCCCAAAAATTTGTCAAAATTGTCCGAAGTGTCCGCCATAATGTCGCAGTCATGAAAAAAAATCGCTGATCGCCGCCATTAGTAGTAACATTTTTTTTTATAAAAATGCCATAAAACTATCCCCTATTTTGTAAACGCTATACATTTTGCGCAAACCAACCGATAAATGCTTATTGCGATTTTTTTACTAAAAATAGGTAGAAATATTTTGTTTCGTAATTTCTTTTTCGTCCGAAAAATGTATTTATTTAGTTACTCACGAAATTCGTTTTTATATATTTTGTTTTTCGTAAAAAAATGCATTCGTCCGAAAAACCAAATTAAGGTAGAATCTGTCATTGAAGGCTTATGGTGTCTGTCGAATGTTCTAAGAAAAAAAAAAAAAGATTCGACAGAATCTTTAAAAATAAAAATAAAAATTTGACTCTTCATGTCTCTCAATGTCGAATCTTTATGTCTCTCTATGTCGAATCTTAATCTCTCTCTATGTCGAATCTGTCATTGAAGGCTTATGGTGTCTGTCGCATGTTCTAAGAAAAAAAAAAGATTCGATAGAATCTTAAAAAAAAATAAAAAATTTGACTCTTCATGTCTCTCAATGTCGAATCTTCATGTCTCTCTATGTCAAATATTTTCTCTTTATGTAGAATAATCTTGGAGTAATAGAGTTATGCCGCGTACACACGATCACTTTTTGCGATGAAATAAAACGACAATTTCAATCATGAAAAAAAACAAAGTTTTTCAAACTTCATTTTCCAAAACGACGTTGCGTACACAGCATCGTTTTTCTACAAAACTCTAGCAAAGCGGGGTGACGTACACCACGTTCGACGGCACTCTTTTCCATTGAAGCTCCGTCTCATAACTTGCTTCTGAGCATGCGTGGGTTTAAAAACGTAGTTTTCAACATCGTTTTGCCCACACACCATCACTTTTTATGACACAAAAAACAACGTTTTGAAAAACGACACAAAAAATTCAAGCATGTTGGAATTTTTTTTGGTCGTTTTTTTTAAGACAAAAAACAACGTTTTGCCCACACACGATAAAATTTTAAACAGCCAGAACAATCAAAATTAGTATTTTACTTAAACAATTAAGTCGTTTACATAAAAATATTTAGTATATCATTACTTTTTTAGTATTATATCTCTACAACATTGGGCACCTGGTTTGGCTTCATGTTTGTGGCTTCTGCCCCTGCTCCCTGAGCCTATCTCTCCTGCAGGCCCCTCCTTGCCTTGGTGTGTGTGGGGCACAAGTGCGACCTCTCGTAGGCCTGGAGTCTGTCCGTTGATCTGCAACCTGTCTGTTTTCCATTCCGCCCACGCCCTACTTGGGCCGCTTGGGGTGCTGGCTATAGCCACGGAGTCTGTGGTTGGTTCTGCATTAAACACATGGGGAGGTCTCTACCCCAGCCGTTAATTGGTAATAATACTTCAATATAAAGACTATACATACTGTAGATGTCCCATTGTTGATAGGTCTTTTGTTTCCATAACAATTTCACCTACACAATTGTTTTATTTCAGAGCATCTCTTCCTTTCCCCCTGAAGATGACCTCCACTGCTAAGGTCAAAACGTGTTGAGTTTCTAATTTATTATAGGATGTTAATGCTATGTCATTGTATATGTACCCTTACGGCTGTATTTTTATGTATATGCTTTACTTTACAAATTTGGAGTTCATGTTTTGAACCCAACACATGCTTTCCCAGTGGTAAATCTTTTCTAAATAAAATTATGTTTTTGATATAACAATAACTGTATTATTCTTTGCTGAAACACAAGGCCCCCTGGGGTACTCTTTCCTTTTCAATTGGTTGATATTAACCAGCGGCGGAAATAGGAAGCCTGTGTCTCCCATCTTAAATTGAAAACACTTCCAGGGAGAAAATTATTATTAATCAGAGATAGGAGAGGGCTTAGACACTATCTTACCCAATATGCAAATATAAACATTTGGCACAAATGCTTACAAATAATTATACAACAATAGGAAATAATTATATAGAAATTCCAAAATTACCGGTAAATGTATAAGATTCTTAATATGCAAAATTGCTCTAAAATAGCAGGTTTCATGAATTGTCCAAAAATTCTTTACATTCGAGTTTACATTTAACCCATATGGAGCGTAACTTTTTAAAAGATAAATCCATTTGGTTTAATTTTAGACATTTCTCTGACTTTTAGACTGCCTCTCCAATGAGAGGTACAACTTTATATGCCTATGAAAATCATTTCAGTTGGATCCCTATTATGTACTAAATCATAGTGTCTGGAGATGCTATGTTTTTTGTAGCCCCTTACAAATATTGGCTATATGCTCATTGAGTCTGACGTTCAATGCTCGGGTGGTATGCCCAACATATTGTAACCCACACAAGTATATATACTATGGGCCAGATTTAGGTAGAGTTAGGCTGGAGTATCAGTGATATGCCAGCATAACTCTCACTTTGAGCTGGCGTTTCTGTTTTCTGTAAGCAGAAAAGAAGAAACGCCGGGTTGGAGTTCCTATACGAGCGCCGTAATTAACGGCGTTCCCGCTGATTAACGCCGAGAATATGTTAATCAGCGAGAGACGGAAATTCACGATCGTACGCGTGCCCGACGCAGTGACTTTCCGACGTTTCCGTAAGCGATACGCGGCGTAAAGAAAAACATGCCCCCCTAGGTGGAGTATCCTATGTTAAGTATGGCCATCGTCATCACGTCAAATTTAAAAATGTTAGCGTTGTTTGCGTAAAACGTCCGTGAATGGGGATTGACGTCATTGACGTTCACTGCCAGAATTTGGAGCATGCGCACTGACAGTCGACGCATGCGCAGTACGTTCGCCGCGGGATCGCGCCTAGTTTAAATAATACACGCCCCCTACCCGCCCAATTTGAATTCCGCTACGCCGCCGCAACTTTAGGAGCAATTACTATGTGAATAACAGTACTTGCTCCTAAAGATTCGGCGGAGTAACGTAAATGACTTACGTTACTCCGAAATAAAGAACCGCTGTCCTACCTGAATCTGGCCCTATGTTTGTAGTCCTACAGGTAATAAATGATTTATTGTACATTTTTGAAGTGACTTTGGAAGAAAAATCTGTCATCTTTCTTTTTTTGCAACCATTGAGGTTGCAAACTTGATAACCCCTACATTTGTAATATCCAGTAAGGTTACGGAATAGGGGAGACCTAGAGAGAGGGTCTAAAATGTTGTGTACGACAGGGCTCGACAAAAGCCAGGCGCCAGGTTGCAATTGCGACAAGAAATTGTGACCTGGCACCCGTGCCCACCGCTAACCGAGGCCGCAAAGCTGTGGCCTCAATAACCGGGCGTCGCTGGCCCGCCGTGATCACGTGGCGGGGGAGGTGGGGGCGCACGGAGGCACAGGATCCTGTCGGGCCCACGACAGCCGGTAATTTAGGCCGCGGCTTTGCAGCCTTTTGAAGGCCCAAGCTTGCTTCTGTGACCTGGCGCCATCTGGTGGTGGCCGTTGGCATTACAAGCAAAACAGCAGTTCTAATGTGTGTTTTTTTTTTACTGTTTTCACTGCCATCTACTTCCCTCTAGTTAGAACCCCCAAACATTATGTGTATTTTTTATTCTAACACCATAGAGAATAAAATGGTGGTCATTGCAATACTTTCTGTCACACCGTATTTGCGCAGCAGTCTTACAAGCGCACTTTTTTGGGAAAAAAATACACTTTTTTTAATTAAAAAAAAAGACAACAGTAAAGTTATCCCAATTTTTTTTTTATATTGTGAAAGATAATGTTACGCTGAGTAAATTGATAGCCAACATGTCACGCTTCAAAATTGTGTCCGCTCGTGGAATGCCGACAAACTTTTACCCTTTAAAATCTCCATAGGCGACGTTTACAAAATTCTACAGGTTGCATGTTTTGAGTTACAGAGGAGGTCTAGAGCTATTGCTCTCGCTCTAAAGATCGCGGTGATACCTCACAAGTGTGGTTTGAATACCGTTTACATATGCGGGGCGCTACTCACGCATGTGTTTGCTTCTGCACACAAGCTTGGCGGGACGGGGCGCATTTTCTGGCTCCTAACTTTTTTAGCTGGCTCCTAGATTCCAAGCAAATTTGTCAAACCCTGGTGTACGACCTTATATTTCAATGATATAACACCACTAAAAATAACCTGCTGTTTAGGCGGAAGGATGGGCCCTACAATTCTGTCAATCGGTAAGATATGCCAGTGTTTCCCCAAAATGCGCTTGACAACCATATGCTGAGTGGAAAAAGAGGTGATTAGGGAGAAGCTAGCAAAGTTGCTATTTTCTCTTGTATTGTCATTCACCCTATCCCTCAGTAGTGGTTCTCTCTACATGGTCCTAGCCTGGTTAAGTGTGGTCTCTAATGCAACAGTCATAATTCTCAAGGAATACACTTTTAATATCCCAGTTTCACTATCAAAGTCCTCAAGGGTAGTACAGTTCTGTCTGAATCGAACATAATGGTGAATCCTTATCAAGAAGAATGACACTGCAGACATTCTAAGTTCATGGGGGGTAATGCCTTATAGTGACACAATATCAACTGTCAACAACCACCATCCCTACTGAAAAGCACATTCAGGTAAATGACAGATTTAGTATCCTTAACATATGAGAGCATTTTTTCACAAATGGCTGCAATAACGTATCAATATATTTGCCCACCCGGGACGAACACAGGGTCAATGCCACTGACTATCGGACGGCGTGGGGGGCAAATGGGAATTTTATGGCATTAGTAGATAGTAGATAATCCTTGGAGATGAAGGAACCAACAATTAAAATTCCTTTTTATTTATAATGCCTCTGTTGATCAGCTTCACCATCTCATTCTTATAGGAACATACAGGATCCCTCCTCAATGGGACATATGTTTCATGATCACCCAGTATATTCTTCCTTTCTGTCACATAATCTTCTTTGTCCAACACAACAATGCCCCCTCTTTTGTCCACCGGCCTAACTATCATACTCGTACGATCACACAGATGTTGCAGCCCCCTTTCCAAGTGATCCTGCATTTTGATGTTTCTCACTTTAACCTTATCCAGGTCTCTGAGAACCAACAAGAAAAATGGTGCTCAAAGAGTCACCATAAGGCCATACTTTAGAGGCATGGAAAACAATGGAGAAGTAGAACAAATATAAATGTTATTGAAAAAAGTACATGGTATAGTCAAAATTGTTCAAAATTGATAAAAATCATATAACATTTGTACAGTGAGCCCTTGTGCATAAACACGTTCCACCATTAGGCTTCTTCAGGATACGATCAAGGTTCAAATAAATACCAAAAAGAGAGAACGAGTCACTTACTGTCTTATAGTGGACTTGGCCTCGTTTGCAACTATTCAATGGCCAGAGCATTTCACACCAGCAATATCCAATATATGGGGAATTCCGAAAGGACTGCAGAGAAATAATCAGCAAACGGCTAATTCTACTCGACACCACGATTAGAAGGTTACTGAGCAGGGGCATGTAGATGTCTCAAATGACCACATCCCAAAAGGATCCAAGATAGGAAGGAGAACAGCCAGCATGGAACTTCTAAATGCTGATGGGGTATTGTACATCCCAACTGCATACTATGCCTATAAGGGAAATATATCGATGGTCAGACAAACGGGTATGCCCCTGGGAGACAGCCTGTTGCTGTGCACGGAAACGCCTCCCCACTGATCATCCTTGACTATCCTTTGTGTCCTCCTCTGGTCTCCCTCCGTGTGTTCCGCCGATCCCCTCTGTCCCATATCTATCAGGATTGTCCCAGATCTATCCTTTTCTAAATGTACAGAGTCAGTGATCACTGGCTCTATCCATTTACAACTGAGCATCATAAACTGTGTTTACGATGCATCAGTTTATGAATGAACAGGAGTTCATTCATATTTAGTGCAGCTAAGGCTGCTGAGAAAGGGACTGGGGAATCTGTGTCCTCAGTCCCTTTCCGTGCTTCAAAGGGGAGTTGTCTGTTTAAACCTCTGATATCTCATTAAATATACAGTCCATGCCCCATCAGTGCTCAACAGTGCCACCTATCAGTGCCTAACAGTGCTGCATATTAGTGCCACTGTCCAATCACATTAAAAAAAGTATCAGTAATCGGTATTGGCGAGTACTTAAAAAAAAGTATTACTACTTGTACTCAGGCTTTAAAAAGTTGCATCGGTGCAACCCTAGTTGCAAGTATTCTGTGGACTCTGTTCTGTGCTGGGACCCAATGAATGCATCTCTCTGGATGAACCAAGTTGCTGTGGGAAAAATACATTTATTGGATAGAGGAGTTTTGTATTCCATACAACAGCTAGGGTAACTCTTGCCTCAGCAACAATAATTATAATAATAATTATCACTCCTTGTCTGTTTATACTGTATATGACAACATGCATTTGCGTTCACATGTGACTACTGTGGACCCTCCATTAAATGTGATTGACTGTGTAATGTAAAGTGACTCCGGGATGTATGTCCTAGTGATGAGATTGTTATGCATTTTGCTGAATTCCAAGAAAGAAAATGAAAGAAAGAAAGAATGTATATTGTACACGTTTATAGACATGTAGTATACCAATGTTTAGCTATACATGAGCCTTTTGAGAGGGAATTAGAACAAAGAAAACTTACATTATAGTCATACATTTGTACAGCAATAGTTACTGTATGTACATAAGAGTGACATTAAAAAGTTTGATTTCTGTGCCTTTTGTCTTTAGTTGTCTGTCATGCTGGAAACTGTTTTATCAGTCTGGCTCTTGATGTCAAGCAAATGGGTTAGAGAGCTGATGCCTGGAGCTTATCTTTAGATGAAGCCATCTGTAGCCAAGCATCCTTCGACTTCTATGTGCTGGAAATGTTGATCTTATATTGTATCATTTACACACGTACTCAGATACTTATTTCATCTATTATAGTTACTAATACAAGTCAACTGCCTCCACCTGGGAATGCTATTCATACTTGCTTCTGCATTGCTAATACCCCTAATACTTGTTGGCTAGGTCATGGGGTACAATGTTTTTAAAGTTGTTCTAAAGGTAACGTTTTTTTTTACCCTAATGCATTTTATATATTACGGTTAAATAACCTTATGCAAACAGCCCCCCCCCCCCCCCTTATACTTGCCTGAGCCCAATTTTGATCCAGCGATGTGTACAAATGAAGAAGCTCTCCTGGAAGCAGTGGAAGCCATTGGCTCCTGGTCTTATACTTATCTGAGCCCGATCTTGATCCAGTGATGTGTACTAGAGCAGCAACTCTCCTAGCGCTCTCTCTATTTTTACTGGGCAGAGAGATAAAACTATACTTACCTAAGCCCAATCTCGATCCAGCGATGTGCACTAAAGCAGCAGCTCTCCTGGCTCTCTGTCTCTCCTTATTGTGCAGAGAGGCAGCAGTGGAAGCCATTGGCGAAGGGCAGCTCAAGAGCGAGCATGTAGTAGTGCTCCCATAGAAAGCGACTTGCTATGGGGGCACTCTGCAGGGCGGAGGAGCCATGAGTGCAGGCAAGGGACCCGAAAAGAGTAGGATTAGGGCTACACTGTGCAAAACCATTACACAGCAGGTAAGTATAACATGTTTGTTATTATTATTATGGTGACAGAGTGAGGCCCTTCCATTGTGTAAATAGTTGTAAAAAGGACACAGGGTTTGCCGGTATACAGAGTGTGGGACTCCAGTGTATCAATTATGAGTGCAGTGTTTTTACTGCTTTCTCTGGATTGTGATTTACTTGAATTGGGACTTGGAGTTTGGAGATTTCAAAGTGCATTGGGAAAAATCTCCAACCCAGTGTCCAGGTGTCAGAGACCGGTTCGTAGAAGATTTTCACATAGGAATTCTCCATTGGCACTCAGAAATGTGCATGCGCGGAAGAACGAGATTGCAATGCATGACAGATTCTGGTGCCATTAGTTACTGGATGATCTTCAGCTTCCCCTGTGAGTTCATGTGTTCCTGTTCTTGATATTATTGCATTTCCTGTTACCAACCTGGCTTGCCTCGACCAGTCTTGTCTGCATTCCTGGCTTTGTCCCTTGGCTTGTTCCTGTGACTTTGCTTCTGCCTGCTGATCTGTATTTGACCCCCTGGCTTGCTCTTCTGACTCTGCTTCTTCCTGATTACCAGTGTATGACCACGGCTCATTTCTGACTCTGCTTGCTGCCTTTTAGCTGAATGACCTTCTGTGCATGACTTCTGGCCTGGCTCCTGACCCTGCTCCTGGCTCTCCCAGCTGCCAAATCTCACCTGGTACTCTTGAGGGATTCCTGCCCAGCAGTGCATCCTGCTCCTCAGCAGCCCTCCAGCGGACATTCCATCAGCCTCTTGCAGCTGACAACCCCTGCTTCTCTAAACATAGCACTCCCAGTTACCACCTTCAGGATCACTCCTCTTCACTTAGACGCAAGGGAAGCCCTCTTAGCACTTTGGCCTCTGACCAGGTACGTGATGTCAGGCTTTGTTGAAGACCAGCAAGTTGTGTGTCCAGGTACACACAGTCCTTATAATAAAGTCTTGGGAATAGCTCAGGGCTCCAGCCAGGAGGGACGTGTGCTCCCATTTGAAGATCGGTATGTGTGATCCTGCCTGGAGACAGAAGTTCTCTACTCAAGGGACTGCACTCCATGTTGGAGAGATTCGAGCTGGAATAACTAGAGTCCAGGGGACGGAGGTAATATGTAAGTCTCAGAGGAATGAAAGAGCTTGGGGCATCAGGAGAATCCCTATTGAGAGAACAGGAATGGGTTCATGCAGCAGGGAGCTGTGACTATCGGCTGAATGAGCCGGGACAGAGTTCAGAGAGCCAGGAGAGCTGGTAAGAAGGTCATAGACAGTGGTTCTTAACCCTGTCCTTAACTACCCCCAACAGGTCATGTTTTGGGAATTTCTCCTATGCTGCGTACACACGGTCAGAATTCCCTACAACAAATGTTCGATTTGAGCTTTTGGTCGGATATTTCGACCATGTGTAGGTTCCATTGTACAAATGTTTGAGAGCTCGTTCTTCATTTTTCCGACAACAAAAGTTCTTGTCGGAAATTCTGATAGTCTGTATGCAATTCCGTTTAGAATTTTTGACAACATTTGTGTGACCGTGTGTATGCAAGACAAGTTTGAGCGAACAATCCGTTGGAAAAAAAATCCATGGTTTTGTTGTCGGAATGTCCGATCGTGTGTACGCGGCATTGGATAAAATAGCTGTCCAAAATACCAAGCTATTGACTCTGATTGCACCTGTGCAAAATAAAGGAAAACATGCAAACATGGCAAGTTGGGGGTACTTGAGTGTAGGGTTGAAAAGGGTTGAGAACCACTGGCCTAGGAGACCAGCAACAAGAGCAGTGGCGCTGCTGAAGAGGGAGCCAGATGACTGCATTTTCTGTTAACTGCTTTGCTCTGTGAAACTGAAATCCATGCGTGGGAAAACCATGGGTAAAGAATTTTACTTTGACTTCTGTTTTATTAATAAAAGTGGGCTGGCAAGCCCTAAAAATCACAATCCAGACTAATGTGGGCTCAGAAAATACGCATCTACCACTGAGCTAAACAATCTCAAAATTCACAATATATATAGCATATGCCCTATTCTACTCTTCACTGCTTAACAACATTAGAAAACATATAAAAAAGATATTTCTCCTCCTGTTAACTATTTGCCATTTTGTTTCCAATATAGCTTGTAAACCATTGACAGGAAAGCAAGGAATTTAGTTCATATTGTATTCTAGCCAGAGAACAAATCATAAATGTTGGGCTGCACTTATATTGTACATTGCATAAATCAGCAACATGATTTTCTGCTGTTGTTTCATTCCAGAACATTTGTTGGCTGGACATTTTAAGTACATTTCAGCCCTGGCTAGAACAGAGCAGAGTTTGCATTTATCAGATATTCATGTTCTAAGCAGATGGTTCAATAAAGCAATTTTAGTTTGTGGACAGGACTCAAATTATACCATGTACAAAATAACTCCCATTCTGTTTACACTCGGAATGAGTGTGAAGAACAGATGAATGCATAAAAGGATAGAGAGACATTCATCAAAACTAACAGACAGACTGAATAGACAAATGGATAGATAGAGAAAGATATACTGTAGATATAGATAGATTAGATAGATAGATAGATAGATAGATAGATAGATAGATAGATAGATAGATAGATAGATAGATAGATAGATAGATAGATAGATAGATAGATAGAACATAAAAACATACACAAGCAATAACCTGCATATTTTTAAGGTGAAACATAATTAAACATAATTGAAACAGATGCAGCTGTAAAGCTGTAATTCTTTTTCACAGCTTACAACTTTAGTAAATACCCACGTCACTGTTAGTCAGGTCAGGGAAATGGAGTGGTCTGTTCATATTAGCATACCTTTATTAATACACATTGTGCATTACATTTACATGTTCCTTTACTTGCAATCTTTATATGTTAGGCCCCTTTCACATGAGCGGACGAATGGTCCGCTAATTAAAAGTCAGTTTACGGACTTGTAATGTGTCCCTATGGGAGCGGATCCGTTAGCGGATGATGCATCCGCTAACGTCCGCCTACGATCCGCGTCCGTCTGGATCCGTTTTGCGGACGGAAGAAAACCCTATTTTTTTTCCGTCCGGTGGATCGGATCGGATGCAAACGGATAGACGGTCCGTTTCCATCCGATTCCCCATAGGGGATAGCGGAGGAGAGACAGGGCGGTCCCTGCACAGTGTGCGGGGACCGCCCTGTCCGCCGACAGCTGAGCGGGACCCCCCGCTGAGCCGACGGACACACACGGAGCGGACCGAAAAACGGACCGCTCCGTGTGTAAGGACCCTTAAAGGTTTTAAATTTTAAACAAAATTGTCGTAGACAACATCAAGGTATCCAGATGTTTAATCAAGTAATACAAAAGTGTAGTGCAGAAAAGGTAACATAGGAGCATCCTAGAGAGTAACAATAGGTGAAAGAGAAAAAAATAACTCAGTACAATCTGTGAGTGTAAGGATATACATGTAGACATACACATAGCGGATCCAGAAGATCACATCATATAAGTGCCAAAAGTCAAGGATTTGTATTAATAAGAAATTTGCCCTGTGACTCATACTGGTGCACCCATTGTTGCCATACTTTTTATTTTAAAGTAAACCTGTGTGCATGGTATAGGCATGAGCTAATGAGCTCTAAGATAAATCCTCATTAATCTCTGTACTGTGGACAAATTTATCCTCAAAGTTTATAAAAAATGCACTGAAATTGTCTGCTTTTTTTATCTCAGCAATTCAGTACCTGCTGCCCCCCCCCACACACACACACACAGCAGTTACTCAACAGTTCATCTCACTATGTTGTTCCATCCTGGCATTGACTAAGCTCGTCATGCACCCCCCCTATCCCCCAGCAGTTACCCAGCCACTCAGCTCACCTTGCTCTCTTTTCCCAGCAGTTACTCAGCCACTCAGCTCACCCTGCTCTCTTTTCCCAGCAGTTACTCAGCCACTCAGCTCATCTTGCTCTCTTTTCCCAGCAGTTACTCAGCCACTCAGCTCACCCTGCTCTCTTCTCTCAGCAGTTATTCAGCTTCTGAGCTCATCCTGCTCTCATTTCCCAGAGTTACTCAGCCACTCAGCTCACCCTGCTCTTATCTCACAGCAGTTATTCAGCCACTCAGCTCACAATGCTCTCTTTTCTCAGCAGTTACTCAGCTCACCCTGCTCTTATCTCTCAGTAGTTACTCAGCCACTCCGCTCACCCAGCTCTCTTCTCTCAGCAGTTACTCAGCCACTCAGCTCACCCTACTCTCTATTTCCAGCAGTTACTGAGCCACTCAGCTCACCCTGCTCTCTTTTCCCAGCAGTTACTCAGCCACTCGGCTCACCCTGCTCTCTTCTCTTAGCAGTTACTCGGCCACTCAGCTCACCCTGCTCTCTTTTCTCAGCAGTTACTCAGCCATTCAGCTCACCCTGCTCTCTTTTCCCAGCAGTTACTTGGCCACTCAGCTCACCCTACTCTCTTCTCTCAACTGTTTTTTTAGCTTCTGATCTCACCCTGCTCTCATTTCCCAGTAGTTACTCAGCCACTCAGCTCACCCTGCTCTTATTTCACAGCAGTTATTCAGCTTCTGAGCTCACCCTGCTCTCATTTCCCAGTAGTTACTTAGCCATTTAGCTCACCCTGCTCTTATCTCACAGCAGTTATTCAGCCACTCAGCTCACCATGCTCTCTTCTCTCAGCAGTTACTCAGCTCACCCTGCTCTTATCTCTCAGTAGTTACTCAGCTACTCTGCTCACCCTGCTCTCTTTTCTCAGCAGTTACTCAGCCACTCTGCTCACCCTGCTCTCTTTCCCCAGCAGTTACTCAGTCACTCAGCTCACAATGCTCTCTTCTCTTAGCAAAATGTGTAGCGCTTCAGTCAAAAAACATATAAATTAAGTGCTCAAAATGATATAAACACAGAAGTGTAATGCATAGAGGATCCAATGAAGGAATTAGTATATTAAATATATCGAGTAAAAAAAGTCCATGTAAGTATAATTAAATAACTTAAAGTCCATGAAAACATGAATCGCCACGTGAAGGAATTGTAACAACTGTAGTTTCTTAATCCAAGTGTAGATAATCACCACCACCAATGAAGATGAATGGAGGCTTACCAGAACTGGTGGACTTAAAATGACATACGTCACAAAAAGTCAAAATGGGCTTATAATAACCAATCTAGGTACATAGGATTGATGTATGTAGTCCTCTATGGCACTTGCTAGAAGCTGGATGAAATCAATCCATACATGTCAATATGATATAGAACCTTAGGTCCGTTTCGCTCCACAGTTAGAAGATCAGAGAAGGCAAGGGAAGAAAAATGGCCACATAGTGTAATCCGATAAAAGTAAATTTATTAAAAAAGTAGCAAATACACTCACATGTATCCTGTACAAAATGTGCATGAAATATTGTTGAGGCAGCAATGATGTGTAACTGAACACGAAACGTGTCGGGTCGTCTCCGTTGCTGCCCCAACAATATTTAATGCGCATTTTGTACAGGATCAGATCACATTTATGACCAATTTGTACAGAAATCCATATCATTCCAAAAGGGTTTACATACTTTGTCTTGCAACTGTGTATATATATATTGTGACAAAGTCGCAAGAAATAGCGGTAATGCAATGCAGCAAAGTCGCTGATCTTAAGCAATAAATACGGCTTTATTGCACTCAAAATAAATAATACAAAACAAAATGGCCTACTCCAATTTAGGAGGCTAACTGACAGTAGTGTCCCTCACTACACTGTACTGGAGGGGCTATTCCAGCCTCCAGTATAAAACAAACAGAATAACAGTCCAAATAAACAAATTTGTGACAGACCTTGTTCCTTCAATGCAGACAGTTTCCAACCTGTCCGTCCAGCTCAGCATACCTCTCACACTGAGCTCTCACTTCCCACTTCCTTACCAGGTGAGTGTTAATTAATAGGGGAAGAGAGGAGGTTTTACCTGTTGGCCAGGCTTAACCCCTTCCAGGGCAGGGAACGCTGACTTTTCCAGTCTCTCACTGGTGTACATACAATTGTGTACCCTGTCACACATCCTCCTCCCCAGCTTAACACTTGGGTGGGAAGCGGCCACCTCTACAAACCCATGCACTCGGGACAGAGCATCTGCATTACTGTGGAGGAGACCTGCCCTATGTCGTACCACAAAAGTAAAGGGCTGTAGGGACAGAAACCACCTCGTGACCCGAGCGTTCTTGTCCCTGTTGGTGTGCATCCACTTTAACGGAGCATGGTCTGTGACGAGGGTAAACCGCCTGACCAACAAATAGTAGCGGAGTGTTTCTACTGCCCACTTGATTGCCAAACACTCTTTTTCCACTGTGGCATAGCGCTGTTCTCGAGGTAACAACTTCCGACTCAAATACAGCACAGGGTGTTCCTCACCATCCACATATTGGGACAAAACTGCACCCAGACCCACCTCTGAGGCATCAGTCTGGAGAAAGAACTCCTTTCTAAAGTCAGGAGCCACAAGCACAGGTTGGGCACAAAGCGCTGCCCGCAGACCAGCAAAGGCTTCCTCAGCCTCGCTGTTCCACTTTACAGTGTCTGGACTTCTGGCTTTAATAAGGTCAGTGAGCGGAGCAGCCCTCGTAGCAAAGTGAGGAATAAACCTCCGATAGTAGCCTACAATCCCCAAGAAAGCTCTGACTTGTTTTTTCCTCAATGGTCTGGGCCAGCTCTGTATAGCTCCTATCTTGTTCATTTGTGGTTTAACAAGTCCTCTGCCAACCAGGTAACCCAAATATCTAGCCTCTGCTAGACCCAAGGCACATTTAGAGGGGTTAGCTGTCAGACCCGCTCTTCTAAGAGTGTCCAAGACTGCCTGTACTTTATCCAGATGGCTTTCCCAGTCCAGGCTATGAATGATCACATCATCCAAGTATGCGGCTGCATACTCAGTGTGGGGCCTGAGCAACTTATCCATTAGCCTTTGAAAAGTGGCTGGAGCCCCATGGAGGCCAAAAGGCATGATCCTGTACTGGAATAGGCCATCAGGAGTGGCAAAGGCTGTCTTTTCTCGGGCGTGCTTTGTCAATGGGATCTGCCAATAACCCTTTGTCAGATCCAACATGGTGAAGAACCTATCTTTGGCTAATCGCTCTACTAGTTCATCCACCCTAGGCATGGGGTAGGCGTCAAACTTAGACACCTCGTTTAACTTCCTGAAGTCATTACAAAACCTAATGGACCCATCAGGTTTGGGCACTAGAACAATGGGGCTGCACCACTGGCTATGAGACTCCTCTATCACTCCAAGCTCAAGCATTTTCCTGATTTCAGCCCTTACAGCTTCCCTCTTGGCTTCCGGAATGCGGTAAGACTTCACTCTTACGACAACCCCTGGTTCTGTAATAATGTCATGGGTAATCTCTCGGGTTTGTCCAGGGTTGGGGTAGAAAACATCGTTATTCCTCTCAACCAAGCCTCTAGCTTCTTTTATTTGCTCAGGTGTCAGCTCTGGAGATATTGTCACCGAAGGACTAGGTGCCTGTGGACCAGGTGTGGTGTCCCCCACTGCGGCCATGCAGTCCTCTCTAGTCCTCCATGGCTTAAGAAGGTTTATGTGGAACACGGCCTCCTTCTTCCGGCGTCCCGGCTGACTAACTTTATAATTTACTGGGCTCACTTTTTCCAACACCTCATAGGGTCCCTGCCACTGTGCTAGAAGTTTGCTTTCTGCGGTGGGTACTAGAACCATTACTCTGTCCCCTCTTTCAAACTGTCTCACTAGGGCCCTCTGGTCATAGTAGGACTTCTGCCTACTCTGCGCCTGCTCCATATGCTGGCGAACAAGAGGGGCAATCTGAGCCATACGCACCCGCATATCTTCAACATACTGGAGGACATTGGTCTCCGTTACCCCCTGTTCTTCCCAGGTTTCCTTTAGGATATCCAGTATACCCCTGGGATGCCTACCATATAAAAGCTCAAACGGGGAAAAGCCCGTAGAACTTTGGGGAATCTCTCTAACTGCAAACAACAGGTAAGGAAGTAACAAGTCCCAATCCTTCCCATCCCTGCTAACGACCTTTCTCAACATCCCCTTTAGGGTCCGGTTAAACCTTTCTACCAACCCATCTGTCTGGGGGTGATATACTGACGTTCTCAGAGTCTGTACATTAAATAGCTGACATAGCTCTTTCATAATACGGGAGACAAACGGTGTCCCCTGATCCGTGAGCAATGTCCTGGGGATCCCCACCCGTGTAAACATCTGAACCAACTCCTTTGCAATACTTTTAGCATTCGCCTTACGTAGTGGAATGGCCTCCGGGTATCTGGTGGCATATTCGACGATGACAAGGATGTACTGGTGCCCCCGAGCTGTTTTCTCTAAGGGACCCACTAGGTCCATGCCAATCCTCTCAAATGGAACGTCAACTATGGGGAGAGGTATTAGTGGGGCTCTCAACTTCGGTCTGGGAGATGCCAGCTGGCATTCCGGGCAAGAAGCACAATACCTTTTAATCCCCTCATATATCCCAGGCCAGAAAAACCTCCTGAGCACCCGTTCTTGGGTTTTCTCCACCCCTAAGTGTCCCCCCAGCAGATGAGAGTGAGAGTAATCCAGGATTTTTCGGGTGTATGATGAAGGCACAACCAGTTGTTCAAGCTCTTGTCCCTCATCGGAGGTTACTCTGTAAAGAAGATCGTTTTTAAGGATAAAATAGGGATAAGCCTTTCCTGTTACCCCTTCCACTGGTACCCCATTAACCTCTACAACATTACTCCTGGCTTCCTGCAACAGGGGATCATCTGTCTGGTCACGGCCAAAGCCACTTCCCGAGATATCCAGGATATCTGTATCCCCCTCATCGCCTTCACTGGTAGCCTCTGGGGCGGGTTCTGGTTGACCAACCTCTGGCTCATCTTCTGTCTGTCGTGGGGCCCCGCCTCTCCTGGACTGCTCCCCACGCTGATTTAACAGGACTTCCTGGACAGCTCTATTAAATCTTAACTTGCTCTCCCTGCGTTCCCGTCTTGTTTTACCTCTTTTTGGATTAGAGATATACAAGTCAGGATGAGCAAAGGGAAATACTTCATGGACCCCTGTATTTCTCTGCTCCACTTCAGGTTCCCTTTGTTCTCCCATCACAGGGGGCTGTAACAGGGTGTGGAAATTAGGGAAATTCCTTCCTATTATCAAAGGATATGGTAGACAAGGAACTACCACTGCTACGATCCTTACCAAACTGCCCTGTACTGACACTTCTATGTTGGCAGTAGGATACCGCACAGTACACCCATCGATACACAATACCCCCATGGTTCTATGCTTCTGAATCCAACAAGGTTTTACCAATTTACTGGCTACCAAAGTCAGGGCACTGCCAGAGTCCACCAGGGCCACTGTCTCTTGTTTGTCCAGCAGGACAGGTACTCGGAAGGTATGTCCCCCTTCTACCAGGCCTGCTAAACAAATGAGCCCACAAAAGTCAGAGGAATCTTCCCCTAGTCCACACTGCATTGGCTCAGGAAGATTGGGGCATCTCGCCCTGACATGTCCTTTGGCGCCACACTCAAAACAAGTTATGGAGTTTCTCCAAGGGTGGTCCTCTTTCCCAGGGTTTTGACTTCTAAAGTCTGTTTTGGAGAAACGGGCTCCGGATCCGAAGTCTGCTTCCACTCCACTCCTCCGGTCTCCTGGTCTCTGTATTTTCCCGATCGTCCTAGAGAGAGATCGATCCAAATTTTTGGTAGACAGGTACCGCTCCACTTGTGCGACCATACTATCACAGTCCAGGGGATTTCCCTGAGTGACCCACTCCCGGAGGCCATTTGGAAGCTCTCTCATGTAACGGTCCAGTACAAGTGCTTCTATAATCTGTGCAGGGGTTTGAGTCTCTGGTTTGAGCCACTTCCGAGTCAGATGAATTAAATCGAACATCTGGGATCTTGGCGCTTTTCCTTCTTTAAACCTCCAGTTGTAGAAACGCTGGGCCCTCACTGTGGAAGTCACCCCTAAGCGAGCCAGGATCTCTCCTTTCAGTTTGGGATAGTCTGCAGCAGCCACCTCATCCAGATCAAAATAGGCTTTCTGTGCTTCTCCCAGGAGGAAGGGTGCAATGATTCCAGCCCACTGTTCTGGGGCCCAGCCTTCTCGAGTGGCGGTCCGTTCGAACGCCAGTAAGTAAGTCTCCACATCATCATCCGGGGTCATTTTCTGCAAACAGCTGCTTGCACGTATTTGGCTTACTCCCTTGCTGGTGGGTTAGAAGACCCTTGGGTAGTCATCTGATCCAGGGTTGCTTTGAGAACAGCATGGTCTGACTTTTGTGCTTCAGTCAAAGCTTCAATCTTCAAAGTCAGGAGCCTGTTGGTCTTCTGTTGTACTGCAGCTGCGGCAGCTGCCTGTCTACTAATCTCTTGCTGCGCTACAGCTGCGGCAGCTGCCTGTCTACTAATCTCTTGTTGTGCTGCAGCAGCTTGTCTGTCTACTTGTCTATTAGTCTCTTGCTGCACAGAGACAGCGTGTAACAGGGCTTTCATAATATCTTCCATTTTCTGGGTCCTGTACCTTTAAGGCCACTATAACTGTAAATTTGACCGGTACAACAGCGAATATCCCACTTCTGACACCACTTGTGACAAAGTCGCAAGAAATAGCGGTAATGCAATGCAGCAAAGTCGCTAATCTTAAGCAATAAATACGGCTTTATTGCACTCAAAATAAATAATACAAAACAAAATGGCCTACTCCAATTTAGGAGGCTAACTGACAGTAGTGTCCCTCACTACACTGTACTGGAGGGGCTATTCCAGCCTCCAGTATAAAACAAACAGAATAACAGTCCAAATAAACAAATTTGTGACAGACCTTGTTCCTTCAATGCAGACAGTTTCCAACCTGTCCGTCCAGCTCAGCATACCTCTCAGGCCGCGTACACACGGCAGAGAACCTCGACGGGCAGAACACATCGTTCCGCCCGTCGAGGTTCTCTGCCGGCCGTCGAAATCGGTGACCCGCCCGTCGGGAATGGCAACCAGACATTCATCCAGGCGGGCCGTCGAGCAAAAAGAGAGCGTGCTCTCTTTTCGCTCGACGGGATTCCCGACGGGCGGGGCGAGCGCTCCGTGTACACACGGCCGAGGTCCTCGCTGGAATGCAGCTTCCAGCGAGGTTCTCGCTGGTTTCCAGCGAGAACCTCGGTCGTGTGTACGCCGCCTCACACTGAGCTCTCACTTCCCACTTCCTTACCAGGTGAGTGTTAATTAATAGGGGAAGAGAGGAGGTTTTACCTGTTGGCCAGGCTTAACCCCTTCCAGGGCAGGGAACGCTGACTTTTCCAGTCTCTCACTGGTGTACATACAATTGTGTACCCTGTCACAATATATATATATATATATATATATATATATATATATATATATATATATATATATATATATATATATATATTGTAAGAGGTTAGCTCGGTAGCGGGGGTGTGTGACCCCCTGAAACATCTCAGGGTCATCATCTGCAGTCATCTTCTGCAATAAGTGTCTTACCCGAAAAGTCGGTATGTTACTGGCCTGACTCCCAGCCTCGGTCTGCTGTCTCTGAAGCTGTTTCACGATGGCCTTCATTTGCTGCTGGTGTCCCTGTTCCAAGCCTGCAATGCTCTCTCTGTGAGCTGCAAGGCTCTCTTGGTGAGCCTGTTGTTGAGCTGCAATGCTCTCTTGGTAAACCTGTTGTTGAGCTGCCATGCTCTCTTGGTAATGTGCAAGGCTCTCTTGGTGAGCCTGTTGTTGAGCTGCGTGGCTCCGCTGCAAACCTGCATTTGTCTGCTGTTGATTTGCATTTGCTATAGCCACCTCCATTTTGGGTTTACTTTAACTGCACACGGCACTCCACCATGTGTAAGGGGTTAGCTCGCTAGCGGGGGTGTGTGACCCCCTGGATGGGTTCAATACACACTGAACTATACAGAGACGCAGCTGAAGACGGTTGAAAACAAAGAGTTTGGTTTATTCTTCCATATTACTGGAAACAAGTGCAAGCATCCAAACAGCATAAACAAAACAAAACATAAAATAAACCCTGGCCACTTGGGGCGTCTACCTTCACCACACAGGAACCTATCTATGGAGTCTGGCACAGCCTACTGCTGGGCAGACACTGCTGGTCATACAGCAGAGAAACAATAGTCTTTTTGATTTTTATCACACAGAAAAATCAACAACCACCTCACCTCTTCAGAAGTCTTTCTCACTGCTCCCCTTAACTCAAAAAGCCTCAGGATGCAGCAATTAGTAGTCATCCTCTGGATGACTTATATAGGCCTTAATTGCCTCATTCTGAACAGCTGAAGTTTTGCAACGCCCTAAACCTTTCTGGCTATTTCTGCAGCTGACACCTGATAGTAATTGGTGAATTGTCTAAACAAGGCAGAAATGTATCTCCCGTCTGTGACAACACCCACAGATTTACCTGACTTCCTGTCACAATATACACACACACACACACACTATATTACCAAAAGTATTGGGATACCTGCCTATACACACGCATAAACTTTAATGGCATCCTAGTCTTAGTCCATAGTGTTCAATATTGAGTTGGCCCACCCTTTGCAGCTTTACCAGCTTTAACTCTTCTGGGAAGGCTGTCCAAGAGCTTAGGAGTGTGTCTAATGGAATTCATCCCAAAGATGTTCTATGTGGTTGAGGTCAGGAGTCTGGGAAGGCCAGTCACATTCCTCCACCCCAAACTCGCTCATCCATATCTTTATGGACCTTGCTTTGTGCACTGGTCCAAATAATTTGGTGGAGGGGAGATCATGGTTTGGTTGTTTTTCATGGGATAGGCCTTGGCCCCTTAGTTCCAGTAAAGGGGACTCTTAAGGTATCAGCTTACCAAGACATTTTGGACAATTTCATGCTTCCAACTTTGTTGGAACAGTTTGGGGATGGTCCCTTTCTGTTCCAATATGACTGCACACCAGCACACAAAGTAAGGTCCATAAGAACTTGGATGAGCGAGTTTGGTGTGGAGGAACTTGACTGGCCTGCACAAAGTCCTAACCTCAATCCAAAAGAACACCTTTGGGATGAATTATAGCGGAGACTGTGAGTCAGGCCTTCTCGTCCACATCAGTGTCTGACCTCACAAATGCAATTCTGGAATAATGGTCAAACATTCCCATAGACACACTCCTAAACTTGGGGACAGAGTTGAAGCTGTTATAGCTGCGATGGGTGGGCCAACTCAATATTGAACCCTACGGACTAAGACTAGAACGCTATTAAAGTTCATGTGCCTGTAAAGGCAGGTGTCCCAATACTTGGTAATATAGTATATATATATATATATATATATATATATGGTCTATACCGTATATATATATATATATATATATATATATATATAGATATTGTATCTATATGTATATATATATTGTAAGGGTGGGACCCTTTGCTGTGTGAGAAATGGCTGTTTTACGCCAAATTCTGGAGAGAAAGACACATTAATTAAGTCTAATCTGACCAGCATTCTGGGCCCCACCCTACAGACAGGAGGTCTGTTCCTGAGAGCCAGATGCGCTGTGTGCGACTGTTGATTTTTGCCAGATAGAGGAATGATGGAAACCCCCCTGCGAGGGCTGCTTTTGTATCTGTGAACTTTGATGTTTTTAAATAAAAGTGGGCTACCAGGCCCTTAAACACTCAGTTCTAGACTGGCGTGCTCACTGAAAAACGCACCTACCATTGGAGTCTGATTCCCCAATCCTACTATATATATATATATATATATATATATATATATATATATATATACACTGTAGATAAATATAGATATATACATACCATAGTTTGTGGACATACCATAGTTTGTAGCAGGATACATTTTAGCCTAAGTTCATGAACAACAATATTTATTTACGAAATGTTATAACAGAAATGAAGAAAAACATGTTTTTTTTTTTTTCCATGTATTTAGCAAAAAATTAAAAACACTGTGGTGATTAAATACCACCGAAAAAGAAAGCTCTAGTTGTGTGAACAAAATAATAAAAATTCAATTGCATGTGTTGCATGACTAGGCAATTGCCATTCAAAGTGAGATGCCGCGTACACACGATCACTTTATGTGATGAAAAAAAATGACGTTTTTAAAAACGTCAATTTCATTGACCGTCGTTTTATGTGTTGTAAAAAACGACAAAAAAAATTGAAGCATGCTTCAATTTTATGTGTCGTTTTTCAAAACGTCGTTTTTTGTTTCACAAAAAGTCACCGTGTGTAGCAAAAAACGTTGTTTTTCAACCCGCGCATGCCCAGAAGCTAGTTATGAAGCGAGCTTCAATGGAAAAGAGTGGTGAACGTAACTTCGCTTTTTGTGAAAAAACGATGGTGTGTATGCAACATCATCTTTGAAAAGTGAAGTTTCAAAAACGTAGTTTTTTTTCCTCACATAAAGTGATTCCTGAAAATGAGCTTGGGCAGGAAGGGGATACAAGTTCCCAGTATTGAAGTGGTTTAGGGCCTCTCAAGGCCAGCTTTGGTCTGGTGTTGATGGAATCAGTTTGACATCAGTTTGAGAAACTTAATTTGGCATCCATTGAGAGGTGCAGTTGACAACCTTCTTATATGCATTTAACCCAGTGGTTCTCAACCTGGGTCGGGACCCCCATGGGGGACAAATGACGACTTGCTAGGGGTCACCAAATCCTGGGTTGTTCCTGAAGCCCGTACCACTCTCCCAGTCTTTTCGTGGCTGCCCAGCAAGGCTGTCCCTGGAGCCTGTTGAAGTCCACCTGGGCTGTCCCTGGAGCCTATGGAAGCCCACCTGGGCTGTCCCTGGAGCCTGTGGAAGCCCACCTGGGCTGTCCCTGGAGCCTGTGGAAGCCCAGCTGGGCTGTTCCTGGAGCCCATAGCCACCCACTCAGCCACTTCCAGCCACCTATTCAGTTCATGACATGGGTGGGGGGCAGAGACTAGAGGTAGTGTTGCTCACGAATATTCGCATTGCGAATATTCGCTACGAATATTGCATATTCGAGTATTCGCGAATAACACGAATATCGCGGCGAATATTCGCTATTTCGAATATTCGAATTTTTTCTATTTTTTTTTTTAGAACAGATCACATCCTAGAGATCCCCATCGACGTCTAAAAGCATTGCTGGTATGATTAGAGACCTTGGGCCCAGTAGCTGCAGCGCTCATTTTATATTGCCGAAAAATCGCAATGCGATTATTCGGCAATAGCGATATCGCGCGATTATTTTATATTGTAATATATCACGAATATTCTGAGCCAATCAGAGTGCTCCATTCCGCATTTCTCGAATATTCGCAATTATTTTATATTGTAATATATCACAAATATTCTGAGCCAATCAGAGTGCTCCATTCCGCATTTCTCGAATATTCGCAATTTTTTTTATATTGTAATATATCACAAATATTCTGAGCCAATCAGAGTGCTCCATTCCGCATTTCTCGAATATTCGCAATTATTTTATATTGTAATATATCACGAATATTCTGAGCCAATCAGAGTGCTCCATTCCGCATTTCTCGAATATTCGCAATTATTTTATATTGTAATATATCACGAATATTCTGAGCCAATCAGAGTGCTCCTTCCGCATTTCTCGAATATTCGCAATTATTGTGTATTGTAATATATCACGAATATTCTGAGCCAATCAGAGTGCTCCTTCCGCATTTGCCGAATATTCGCAATTATTGTGTATTGTAATATATCACGAATATTCTGAGCCAATCAGAGTGCTCCTTCCGCATTTCTCGAATATTCGCAATTATTTTGTATTGTAAAATATCACGAATATTCTGAGCCAATCAGAGTGCTCCATTCCGCATTTCTCGAAATTTCACATTCGCATTCGCAATAGCGAAAATTCGCAATAATTTCATTTCCAAAAAATATCACGAATATTCGTATTTAGCGAATATATCTCGAATATTCGACTATATATTCGAGATATATCGCGAAATCGAATATGGCATATTCTGCTCAACACTAACTAGAGGTCAGCTGACTGGTGAGGAATGTGATGTTGGAGGGGCTGGAGGAGACCCCATCTTCTGATTTCGGCATTGTTGTCACTGCTGCGAGACACCACAGAGATACAGAAAAAAAGGGGGGGGCAAAGAAAAAGGGAGAGAAAAATTCAAAGAAAAAGCTAGAATGATGTCTAGAGAGAGGGATGGGGAAAAAATAAACAAGAAATTAGGATAGAGAGAGAAAAAAGGGAAAGAAAGGAGAACAAAGAGAGAGAGTGGTACATCCTAAAATGTACCATAAGTGGTTTTAATACTGTACGAGTGGAAAGGACTCAGGGAGCACTAAATGTCCTTGGGTTAGGGGCGCAAATTATGTGTCTTGCCCTGGGTGCTGACAACCCACGCTACGAAAATTATTTTACTGTTAGGGGTCCCCACAACCTGGAAAATTTTATTAAGGGGTCACGGCACTAGAGGGTTGAGAACCGTTTATTTAACGGGATTCAAAATGGTTTTGCATGTCCCAGATAGATTTGAATGAGTATGCAAAACTCATAGGATGTGGGCAAATGACAGGGAGACATCATAAAATTATCATGTACGGTGGAACCTCGGATTACGAGCATAATCCGTTCCAGGAGAATGCTCGTAATCCAAAGTACTCGCATATCAAAGCTAGTTTCCCCTTTGAAGTCAATGGAAACGTAAATAATTTGTTCCACATTGACTTCAACGGGATGTAATACCGCATGCGTCCAGAGGCGACATTCGGCTCTGCTCCGCTCCGGCGCCCCCCCCCCCCCCAGGCCAAAAGTGGTACTGAACAAGGCTTTGGCCTGAATCATGCTCGTTTTGTGAGACAACACTCGCAAACCGAGTCACGATTTTCTAAAAATACAGTGCTTTTATTGCGAAACGCTCGTTAGCCACGTTACTCGCAATCCAAGGTTCCACTGTATTATGATATATCCAGATATTTAAAACGCTTTACAACTAGATCTTTCATTGATTAAAAAAATAAAATAAATCATGCATTGTCCTAAATAATTACTGAAATCTGATTGGGTGTTGAAACTTTGGTGACTATATAAGTAAGTTCAATGGCAAATCTCCCCCCTCCTCCCACATACTTAGAATGATCGTTTAAGCAATGCTTCTCATCAACTGAAGCTGGGTAAAGCCGCACAACGTAAATCATATCAAGATGTACTTTCATTTTTATTTGACATGTTAATAAACATTTATGTCTAAACACATTAAGTTGTTTAGAATTCTTGTATCCAATTACTCCAACGATTATGTCCCATCACAGCTCTTAATGCAGTTATGTTTTCTGTGATCTCATTTACTGGTGGCAGGCTATGAATTATAAGAGTTATCTCTGAAATCTTCCTTCCTACGACCCAACCTGCTAATGTAATGTACTTTTAAAGCACCATTTTCTGTGATTTGTATGACAATTATATTTTGTGATACATAACTGTATGAAGTATGTACATCTTCTGTAGTATTTTATGTAACCATAACTGCATACCAATCACTTTAAATAAGGAAGAACTATTGGGTATGTATCTTTGTGTTTTAAAGGGCAGTAGATTATAACCTTCCTTGTACTAATCCTTCCTTTGCTATGTGATCTTTGACACTATTGAGCTTTGTATGCAAGTAATACAATACATAGGGAATATATTTCTCTCAAAGTCCAAAGTAATGGTTTGTACATGTTTTATTCAGTCTGGCTGTATAAACAAAAAAAGAATTTTAAGTGTGTTTGATTAAAACTGTAGGAATCGGCCCTGTTCTTACACAGGGTGCAGCTGTCCAGATATCCATTGGTCTTATACTCCTCCTGTATAGTACTCCAATCAGCAACAGCCGTGCTCCCTGCACAGCATTGTTGGTTGGAGCAGTGGTTTTGCTCTCACAGGGCAGATTCTTACATTTCTAATCATACAGACTTATTTAAAAAATGTATATTCTTTACTTGTTATGCAGCTTGACTTCATAACAAATATCAAAACAAAAAGTCCAATAGAATTTTTAAGTATCGGAATGGCCAGGGGGGGGGGGACTGGAAAAAGCATTTGACCCATTGTGGCCTCTAGCATACGGCCCATCGGAGCAGTGGGGGACGCCAGAGCGTTGAAGGTATCCATCATCCTGGGAGACAGAATGTTTAGAAAGGACTTATAATATTGTAATGTGAAACCGTCGGGTCCCGGGCTCTTTCCTGGCTTCATTTGTTTTACAGTGGTATGGAGCTCCTCAACAGAAAGGGGACATTCTAATTCCAGCGCCTGACTCTCCCGGATTTGTTTCGGGCAATTTTGGGATAAAAAATCTCTAATCATCTCAACTCTAGTGTTGAGCAGAATATGCCATATTCGATTTCGCGATATATCTCGAATATATAGTCGAATATTCGAGATATATTCGCTAAATACGAATATTCGTGATATTTTTTGGAAATGAAATGATTGCGAATTTTCGCTATTGCGAATGCGAATTGCGAATGCGAATGCGAAATTTCGAGAAATGCGGAATGGAGCACTCTGATTGGCTCAGAATATTCGTGATATATTACAATACAAAATAATTGCGAATATTCGAGAAATGCGGAAGGAGCACTCTGATTGGCTCAGAATATTCGTGATATTTTATAATACAAAATAATTGCGAATATTCGAGAAATGCGGAATGGAGCACTCTGATTTGCTCAGAATATTCGTGATATATTACAATACAAAATAATTGCGAATATTCGAGAAATGCGGAAGGAGCACTCTGATTGGCTCAGAATATTCGTGATATTTTATAATACAAAATAATTGCGAATATTCGAGAAATGCGGAATGGAGCACTCTGATTGGCTGAGAATATTCGTGATATATTACAATACAAAATAATTGCGAATATTCGAGAAATGCGGAATGGAGCACTCTGATTGGCTCAGAATATTCGTGATATATTACAATACAAAATAATTGCGAATATTCGGCAAATGCGGAAGGAGCACTCTGATTGGCTCAGAATATTCGTGATATATTACAATACAAAATAATTGCGAATATTCGGCAAATGCGGAAGGAGCACTCTGATTGGCTCAGAATATTCTTGATATATTACAATACAAAATAATTGCGAATATTCGAGAAATGCGGAATGGAGCACTCTGATTGGCTCAGAATATTCTTGATATTTTATCGTAATTTCGCAAAAATGCGAATGAGAAATTTATTGCGGAATTTCGACAGTAACACTCTGAAATCGAATATATGTGTTATTTTAGCTAAAAACAATATTGCGAATTTCTCGAAAATAATCGCGCGATATCGCTATTGCCGAATAATCGCATTGCGATTTATCGGCAATATAAATTGATCGCTGCAGCTACTCGGCCCAAGGTCTCTAATCATACCAGCAATGCTTTTAGACGTCGATGGGGATCTCTAGGATGTGATCTGTTCTAAAAAAAAAAATTGAAAAAATACGAATATTCGAAATAGCGAATATTCACCGCGAAATTCGGAATATATCGCGAATACTCGAATATGCCATATTCGAGCCGAATATTCGCAATACGAATATTCGTGAGCAACACTACTCAACTCCTATTGTTTTGGGTCGAGTTTTGGCCTGAGGGGTCCAAATTGTACAGTGTTTTGTAGTATTGTTCAAAGCATCCTGCTATGTCCTCGTTTTTGGACAAGATTACCCCTCGGTGGTCCCGGACGGACCTGGTGGATCATGTTGGAGGGCCTGGAGGCCCGTACTACTCTTGCCAGAAGTCTCCTGCATTTATTACCCTGCTCGTAGAAGATTTTCTGGTGTAGTACATAGCGTCATCTTGACCGTTTCCCTAATTCCTCCAGAAGAAGGGATCGAGTGTGGTAAAGCTCCTGTAAGGAGCTTCTCGATAGGGATGCCTTATGGGAGGCTTCCAGTTGCCTAATCCTGTTCGTCAGGTTCACTATCACCTCCTGGCTTTGTTCTTTAACGCTCGCCGCTCGTTCAATAAGCTCTCCCCGAATCACACACTTGTGGGCTTCCCACAAAGTGAGGTGAGATATGTTTGGTGAGGCATTATCGAAAAAAATTGTTTCGGAGTACCGATTCTAGATGTGCAACAAATGTTGTGTCTTTAAGTAAGGACAAATTCAGCCGCCAGGTTTTAGTTCTGGCAGGCGACTCCGGGAAGGCCAGCGTAACCGAGATGGGGTGGTGGTCAGACAGGACCAGTGGGTCTATTGTTACTCAAGAAAGAAAGGTCAGATCGGATTGAGAAAGAAAAAAATAATCAATGTGCAAATACTTTTGGAACGGGGATGAGTAGAAGGTGTAATCTTTGGTAGAAGGAAACAGGGAACGCCATGTATCATGCAGTTTAAGAGACTGAAGTTGCAACTTAATTTGTGTTCCAATATTTTTTATTGAGTTTCAGAAAGGGAATACAGTAGAAGGACAGGCATAACCCGTCCGCATACTTAAAATCAAGGTACAGGAACAAATGCAAGTCATTGAGGGCACAACAGTATAATCAACATAAAACATCCACCTGGGTCCAAGGAAGAAAAAAGGGCTAAGTCAGGACCATCGCAGGGCCTCTCAGCTGAGAGTCCACCAAGCCTCGGGGACCCGTCCCTCATAGACAAACAAACAACAGAGGAGAAAATGTACATTGAAAACAAACCAAAAAAATGAATAAAAAAACGGGGGAGAAAAAGTAAGAAAAAGACTAGAAGAGAGAAGGGGAGAAAGAAAGGAGGAGGGGAGCACTCCAATCGGAAGGGGAATCTCTCCAATAACAATCTAAGTCTTCATGTGGTCGTGAGGTAATCGATCCAAGGATCCCAAACTCTATGAAACCCCTCAACCTTGTCCGCTAGGATAGCAGATAACCTCTCGTTCACCATTATCCAAGACAATTTGTTCTTCAACAAGTAAAAAGGAATAGTGGGGGACCTCCAGGACTTCGCTATAGAAATCCTGGCCGCCACAAATATGTTAGCTATCAGCTTTTTCGTACATTTCGGTGCTCCATCGACTGGACGTCCCAACAATGCATTCAGAGGCGACTTACGGAGGTTGACATGGGTCAATGAATATATGAAATTATACGTGCGTATCCAAAATCGCCTCACCTTCGGACACAACCACCAGATGTGGTACATAGTACCATCCGCAGTACAACCTCTAAAGCACCGCGGGGATGCCCCAGGGACGAAGGTTGCCACTCGCACAGGAACCATATACCACCTCAGCAACACCTTATAGTTCGCCTCTATCAAAGAGGTGTTGATAAAGGACTTAGAGGCACTTTGTGACAATATACTCCACTCAGCAAGATCCAAAGATTCACCAGTATCCTGTTCCCATTTCAACATATAGTCTAACTTTTGGGGGCTGGAGAATAGAAGACTGTAGATCTATGGCCCACATGTTTGTCAAAGGTCCTACAAAGATGCTCCATGGCAGTACGAGCAGTAATGTCAGAAGCACGACTCAGAGAAGTAAAAAAAATGGGCAAATTGAATGTAATGAAAAAGCTCAGAGTTTGGGAGGTTATATTTCTCTTGCAGGACCAATTTTGACAAGGCTCCCCTATGATCACAAAAGTCCACTATCCTTAACAGCCCCTTATTGGTCCACCAGGAAAAGTCTTGGGGACGAAGACCCGGGGTAAACAGAGGGTTATGGAACATTGGCACCAGAGGCGTATGCAGAGATTTAAAATTATGTTTGAGCGCTAGGCTATCCCACAAGCTAAGAGAGAACGATAGAGACGAACACAATATGGGCGGTCTATCTTTCCCCTTGAGCCACAGTAAATGGGAGATCTCTCTATCCGGGCATAGGGAGGATTCTAATTCCATCCAGAGCGGCCGGGGTTGGGCTGAATGGAAACGGGTCAGATGAGCCAATTGGGCTGCATGATAGTACCTAAGAAGGTCGGGCACACCCAACCCCTCTCCCAATTTTTTTTTTTACTTACATTTTTTTATTGTTGTTTTAAAACCATATTACAATCCAACAAGCAAGTGTACAAACATTTTGCATACAGTATGTAAAAAAGAGAAACAAAGTGATTCAAAACTAATTTAGGATTTCATATAACCGATTAAAGACCACTAAATCTTGTTGGATATGTAGTGGCTATGTATGTTGCCCTCCCCCCTCTCCCTCCCACCTTTCCCCCTGCCGTTTGAGAGCATGCAACCTCAATGTTAGCTAGCGCGAGTAAGTCACAAGTCATACCATTTCTTGTCGGGGAAGCAGTCGGGGCCGGCCAAGGGGCGCCAGCTAGCGAAAAAGCTACCGCCGAGGTCACAACTGAAGTTGTCCTTAGTAGTCGGAGTCTCAAAGGGCCTGGCGTGTATAGCTTTGTGTAGCGCTAAGTAGAATACCCAGCGCTCTACTGCCAAAGGCCCCATAATTTGACACATTTAGACAGTTTCCCCTGCTTAGTGAAGTGAACTCTTTCATTTGAAATTGTTTGTTTCATAGCCACTGTCCAGTGTTCTATGGTCGGGGGAACCTGTGCCTGCCATTTTTGGGCAATTACCTTACGAGCCTGGAATAGGCTCCTTAGTATGGCCTCGAGTGTTCCCTGCAATACCCAGCTGTTATCTATGCATCCCAAGAGGCATACCCTGGCTGTTGGATCAAGTAGAGATCCATATGTCTCATTGATCCATTTTATAACTCCCACCCAGTAGCTATATAATTTTGGACACTTCCAAACCATATGTAATAAATCCCCTTTGTTATTACATCGGGGACAGTGGTTGTCTTGTCTCCAACCTAGCTTGAACATTTTATGGGGGGTATGGTAGACCCTATAAAGAAGAAATAGGTGGGACAGTCTTTGGGCCGGGGCTATGGACACCAAGGTGCCTTGTTGGAGAATCCTAGCCCACTGTTGTGGAGATATTGATCCCAGGTCATGCTCCCATGCCTCTCTACTCTTGCACGGACCTGCTTTACTTAATTCCCTGGCGCCCAGGCAACTATACATCCCCGATATCAAGCCCTTAGCTGCTGTTGCCCCAGTTACAGCAAGCAAAGCAAGAATCTTAGCCCACTCGACCGTCTGAGAGCCGAATTGTGTCTGTATAGCATGGCGAATCTGTAGGAATTTAGGAGTGTACAATGTACACCTGTTCACCCTGGGTCTCTTGTTGTCCCATATAAAATTCAACAGATTAGCCTGGAACCTCTTTAGGTCCGCACTCACTATAGAAATTGGGAGAGTTCTGAATAGATACAACACCTTAGGTAAAATATTTATTTTAACCGAATACAGCCTACCGAACCATGACGGAGGATTTTTTGACCACCTTCGAAGATCATCCAATAACTTTCGGAACATGGGGGGTAATTCTTCTTATAAAGCGTGGATAGGGTCGGAGTCAGGGAGATGCCCAGGTAAGGCAGAGCATCCTCCTGCCAGTTGAAGGAGAAAGACTGTTGAAGGGCTCGAACCATGTGAGGTGGTAGGGAAATATTAAGGGCCTGAGACTTGATGATTCACAGATAGTCCAGTAAATGATGCAAATTTTCCTAAAACCAAGTTCACATGAGGCAAAGAGGTGACCTGGGAAGAGAGGAGCAATAAGATGTCATCCGCAAACATTGCGCATTTATGCTCGCGGCCCCCACATTTAACTCCCAGTATGTCTGGATGCGTTCTAATCTTAATGGTGAGGGGTTCCAAGGCCATAATGAATAGCAGAGGAGATAGAGGGCAACCCTGACGGGTACCTCTACCTATTGATATATTTGGGGAACGATAGCCTTTAATCAAGAGATTCGCAGTAGGGGCATCATATACTGAACGAAGCGTCGTCAAAAAGTTTAACCCAAATCCATAACGTTTAAGTATAAAAAAAAAAGGAAATCCCAAGACAAGGAATCAAAAGCCTTACATAAGTCCAATGAGAGTAGCAAGGCTCCCCGCTTCCCTCCCCGTCCCAGCCAGAATTCAGGGCCGATATTACGTCTATAACCTGTCTAGTCTGATCCGATGCTTGCCTATTAGGCACAAACCCCACCTGATCTGGGTGAATGTATTTAGACAAAAACGAATTCATAAGCGTGGCCAGTACCTTTGTTAACAATTTGAGATCTACATTTATTAACGATATAGGGCGGTAGTTCCCACAGTCCCCGAGATCTTTATTGGGTTTGGGAATGACATGTATAAAGGCCCTATTTTCATGTGGTGGAAGAGGAGAACCCCCTCGTAATGCATTGAAAAAGGCACAAATATGTGGAGTCAATATTTCGGCGTACTTGAGGTAATAATGACCCGTGAATCCATCTGGGCCCGGCACTTTCGATGGAGTCAAGGTTTTGATGGCAGAGGCAATTTCATTCGGCGTAAACTCCGCCTCCATTATTTTCGCATGGTCTGCAGACAACATGGGGAGGGGCAGGTCTCGCAAGAAGTCCTCCGCCTCAGCCACATCAAAGGTCCCCGGGGATGTATATAATGTGGAGTAAAACATGGAGAATTCTCTAAGGATGGATTGTGGATTCTGGGTGGTTAACCGCAGTTTAGGGAGAGCAGGGCTAAAAGGCCTAGGAGTCAGCTTTCTGGTGGCCAGCCCATAGCATTCCCGGAGAGACCTCCGGGGAGGAATTATCCCAAAAGTAGTGCTGAATAGCCCTCTCCACCTCCTTTTCGAGGACAGGGTTATTCAACAAAGACTCGTTTAATCGACACGGCGACGGGCCTGATTTAGACCAAAGGTCTGTCAACACCATTTGAACCGAAGAGTGATCTGACCACGCCACAGGGGATATCTTAGCCGACGAGACACACAGATGTAGAGGAGAAAGCGTAAACAGATGGTCTATACACGAGTACGTTTTGTGGACATGGGAATAATACGTAAAATCCCTAGTGGTAGGATGGGAGTCCCTCCAGACGTCGATCAAATCATAGCTGTGAAGGAGACGCGCCATAGCACTACTCCTTTAAGGCATATGTTTCAGCACTGCTCTCCCAGGGTTAGATTTATCAATAATCCGGTCCAACGAGGTATTGCTGTCTCCCCCCAAACACCACGTGACCCGCTACATGAGGCATTATCACCTCCAACATGGAGTGGAAGAAGGACAATTGACCTACATTTGGGGGCGTAGTAGGACAGAAACGTCACCTCCTTATCATTAACTTTCCCCACCACCATGACATAACGGCCTTCCTTATCCCTGATCACAGTCGAAGGGGTGAAAGGGACCTTCTTTGCAAAACAAATGGCGACACCCTGCTTCTTGTCAGGACCATTAGACAGGAAAAATGTTGTGTATCTCGGATTTAAGTATCTAGGGGCTGAGGTTTTGGAGAAGTGCGTCTCCTGTAAAAGCAGAACATCCACCCACATTTTGTGGTATTGCTGAAACGCTTTAGATCTTTTAGCGGGGGAATTGAGGCCCTGGACATTATGAGTCAAAATAGTGTAATTTGACGGAGGTTTAGAAGCCATAATGGTTCGGTTTGCTGTATTCGCGGTTCAGAAGCCTCAGGGAGCGAGTTCCAGAGATCCCCCGAAACGTAAACCATATCCTATTCCGGTGTGGGAGTGCACCCCAGAAGAAACAGATTCAGAGGAAGGAAAAAGAGGTCAGATTAGAAAAAAGAAAAAACAAAGAAAACAAAATCACAATCAACATTTTAGAGAATAAACTAAAGCATAAAAAATAACTTGAGAAAATGAAGTAACACACTGTGAACCCAGTGTGTCCCCAGGAGCAATAGACTCCCAGCAGTTAACGTAAAGTTGCCTCCACCAGCAAGGAGGAGGCAAGTTCACCCGAAGTGGCACACGTTTCCACCTCAATCGCTAGATGAGAAGAACGGGCGGGATTGGCCAATAGGACTCCAAGAGGAGAGCAGAGGGAAACCCAGGCCAAGAGGCCACCGCCAGGTCCGCTGCCCCTCAGCAGAGCTAAAAAATCACTGTAAACTGAAAAATGTATAAAACCAGGAGAAAACAAAAAACAAAAAAGGGGGGGGGGGGCGTTAAGCGCAAGAAAACTGTCCAGCAACCCATAAATGGTCATAACCATTTTCCGGCGGAACCCCATCCACAATTCAAAAAGGGCCATTCCCCTCAGCCTGTAAAAGAAAATGAAAAAAAGAGAAAAAACACACAAGAAAAAATCACAGACATTCAAGTGTTCACGGGGAACTTCTTCTTTTTAGGATGGCCTTGCTGGGACCAGAGGGGGGACACTGGCCTATCTCCCATCTCAGAAACTCTGGAGGGGGTCCGCGGCTCCGTCAAGATCAGCCCTAATTCCCGAAACAGTTCCTCGCCAGACTGAAAAGTAGAAAAGGAGTGGGATTTCCTCTTATACGAAAAAGAAAGTCTGAATGGAAACGACCAGCGGTATTTAATGTGATGGTTGATAAGGTGTCCCAAAAGGGGCTTCAACGCCCTCCTCTTCTGAATCATTGATTGGGAAATGTCAGCAAAGATCTGGACCGAATGCTCCAAAACAGGCACGTTCCCCTGCAACCTGGACGCCATCATCCCCTTCTCCTTAATCCTGTAGTAATGTGGTTTAACAATAACATCTCGCTGCAGGCCATCTGGCCTGGGAGCCATCAAAGCGCGATGGACTCTGTCCAGCTCCAACTGATGAGGGGAAATGTCCGGTATCAGCTGCGTCATCAAAGCATGGATAGCCTCCTCAAAATCTAGCACCGTCTCTGGGAGACCCCACACGCGAAAATTGTAGCGCCTGGATCTGTTTTCCAAGTCCTCTATTTTCGCGTTTGCTTGGTCCAGTTGCTCCTGAAGAGAAGGAATCATCCTGGAATTTTGATTCACACGCTTAACAGTGCCATCCATCTTAGTCTCGATATCGTCCAACCGCACTCCAATATTTTTAAAATCAGCCTTCATCCCAGTGGTGATCACGGTACATGCCTTTGTCAATTCTTGTTGTAGAAGGGCAGATAATCTAGCCAATAGTACCATATCCCCTGAGTAATGGGCAGCAGCAGGCACTGGGGGTTGCGAGTGCACATAGCTAGCTTGACTGTAAGTCAGTTCAACAAGTGGAGGAGGCAGGGGAGGCAGGGAACAGTTGGGGCCTGTCAGGAGAGCTGGACAATGGGGAATGCTGTGAGCAGCCGCTCTGTGGGGAGGGGGTCGCTCCCTGGGACTGTTAGGAGAAGGGGTCCCTGTGGATCTCAGCCTGGACAGTGACCACAGGGCCAGGAGCGCTGATTGTGGCTGCAGCTGTAGAGAAGACATTGCCCCCCTCCCAGTACCTGAGTCCTTCAGCGCCATCTGAGCCAGGGGGGGTTGCAGGGGTGGAAAGTCAGCCATCTCCTCTATAGGCTGTAGTGTCATCCATGGGGAATGTGCTGGCTGCTATAAGCCTCCCCGCACCTCACCACCCTCGTTCTGCCTCTCCGCGGTCTGGGGAGATGATGTTTGGTTCTGAGGGCCGCCACACGCTGAGTCTCCCTTTCCCGGCGCCATCTTGCCTAGCGGGGACTTCTTCAAGGCCTGTGAAGCCCGGGTCCGTAGGGCGGGATTTGAGGGTCGACGCTGGTTGAATTTGTTCCCCGCCGACCTCCGATGCATCCTCCCGTATGGAGATGTCGGGGGAAAGTCGATCCGCTCGCTCTGTTGGCTGATTTTAGGCTGTATTGGGCTGAAGGTGTGCGGAGCTCTTCAGACCATGTCCTCCGTCGGCGCTGCGCGCATGCGCACTACTCGTTGCAGCTTGATTTGACGTAGAGCTCGGTACGGCAATGCAGTGGTACCAGAAGGGGTGTCAACCTCCGGATTCAATGGAACATTGAAGTCTCCCCCCAGGAGGAACAAGCCCTCCTTAAAGGAAAGTAGGAGATCTGTGATCTTCCTAAAAAAGGTGACCTGGTGTTCATTTGGGGCATATACATTTGCTAAAGTAAGGGGCCTGGAGGCATAGAAACCCTTGATAAATAAGAACCTACCCTCGGGGTCCACCAATGAATCGGACAGCTGAAAAGGAGCATGTGTGGAGATCAGTACTGAAACTTCCTTGGTTTTCGCAAAGGGGTTTGTGGAATGCAGCGCTGTGGGATACGAACGGTCAGTAAGCTTGGGAATAGAATAGAATGCGTACGGAAATGAGTTTCCTGTAAAAAAATAAACTGGGCCTTTTGCTGATAATACCGACAAGACCTGTGATAGTTTTTCACATTGAGCGACACACACTTCAGCGAGAGGGGGTTACGGGACTCCGAATTCTTCTGCATGTTGGGACCAAAACCAAAATACAAGTCGTGGAGCTGACTAGGACAAGCCCGAAGTTATATATATGAGCACTTGAATCTACAAAGCCGGTCGGGGTGGAGGACACTAAATAGGGAAGAGTTACACAAAAATATAAATAAGTAAGCAAACAAATAAACAGGGGGAGGGGGAGGGAGAGGAAAGTGGGGAAGAGGTAGAGGATGAGGGAGGGGAAAGGAGTTAAATAGGAAGAAAGAGAGACAGAAGATCAACAGATATCACAGAGTATAGAAAAGAAAGAATACCAGAGGCAGAGAAAGATAGACTGCTCCACCCAAGAAAACAGAAGGCCGGATTTTCAACAGACTAACTAAAGTACTGCTGCTGGGAGGCAATGGATATGTCTGAGATCACGTTCTACCGCAGTACAGAGGAAACAGCTAATGGTGAGTTAGTGGGGAACCCGAAGAGAGAAGAAAAAAAAAGGGGGGACAAAAAGGGAGGCATAGAGTACGCCAGTAAACAAGTGTATGGTAAAGAAAAAAGAAGGGGGAGTCAAAGGAGAATGATACTTTTCAGCCTTGTGTCCACGGAGTGCAGCAATCAGCGGGCAAGGTTCAGTACCAGAGATAGACAGGTTTTAACAGGATCACAGCCCACCCATAAGTGTCAAATACGTTTAAACAGGAGTAAACAGCTCCCACATAACAAATAAGGTTAACACAACAAGGCCCATCAAGAACAGTACATTTATAGTGCATAGCCTTTACATCATCAGGTAAAGTAGATAGCTTACAGGAGTACCAAGCTCCTGAGCAGGGTGCAAAATGGTCCAGGCAGGAGAAGCACCACACAAAAGGGGAGTAATTTTCCATTAGGCTCTTGTTAACATCCAGATCCTGGATGACAGGAGGGGGCACAGCCACCTTCCCTGCCAAGCAGGCTACTCGGGTACAGTTTCCACAACCGTATGACATTGGTAAACATAATCCACTTAGCAGCTAACTAATGCGTATTCCCTGACACCGCAGTGCACATGTCTAGAGAACACCATTAAGACATCAACGGCCCAACTCATAGGTCCAATGGACGTGATAGCGCCCCAGACCTCATAGATGCTGCTAAGAAGAATAGCCAAAGGCCACAGGTCATGGACGTTAAGCATGGCAGTCATACATTCCAACAAACTTTTCAGTATATACCAGGCCAGGTCGGATGTCCCACACAACGAGAGAAGAGCGATCCATTACCTACATCAAGCAGGAGACCACGACAACTATTTCACCTATGCCATTAATAAAAAAAATAAAAAAAAAATAAAAAAAGGTGGGGTGGGAATGAAGAAGGGGTATGGAGGAAGGAGGGGAGTGGGAGAGGAGAAGGGGTATGGTAGGGAGGGGAACATCACTCCCATCGAGTCATCAGTTAGAGACATCAGACAGTTCTGGAACTTGAGGCCGCCGTAATGTAGATAGGACAGTTACAGTGTCGCCCAGTGGTCCTTGAACAGCGTACAATCTCCAGCCCGGGACCTAGGAAGTACAGTCAGGAATGAGCAGGTCTAGGGCGAGAACACATGTCCGCTGATCCAAAAGCGACAGCTTAGTGGTAAGTCAAAGGTGAGTATCTTCTCCACCCAGGGGTAGGAAGTATGATAACACTCCGGGATTAGTGTGACCAGTCGGGTCGAGCTGGCAACAAAAAAGTCAAGATTAGGGATGAGCTTTGCGTTCGATACGAACGTATGTTCGACTTGAACATTGTCTGTTCGTATGTTCGACGAAATTCGAACAAAAGCGGTCGTTCGCGCCAAATTCGAGTGACGCAAAACAGCCCATAATTCACTGCGGCATTGCGCACTGATGATTGGCCAAGCATGCTGTATGTCCCGCATGCTTGGCCAATCACAGCACGCAAAAAAACGAAGAGCCATGGCTTTAGCACACGCCCCAAACTATAAAAGGCCGCCTTCTGGGCGGCCTCGTGTAGTGTGTTCCGGCTTGTTAATGAGAGCAGTTAGAGAGACAGAGAGATTGTCTATTTAGATAGCTAGATAGAGCAGGCTAGTCAGTTTAGCTTTAATTACAGTGTGTAGAGAATATATATACATCCCTAGGAGTTGTACATATATTTATACACTGTATAGCTTAGATAGAGCAGTTCTTCCTAATTTACTGGCAGGCAGGTGATTGTGCTATTTAAAGACGTTATCATACGTATGGACACCCATCAGGTACAAAATTTAAAGGAAACTTATAAAAAAAAAAAAAAATGTAAGCATCCTTAAAATGTTTAAATAAAAAAAAAATGAAAGATTCCTTTAAATATTGTACCTGCTGGGTGTCTATAGTTTGCCTGTGAAAACGTCTTTGAGAACCCGGGTCTTGCCCGAGTTAACATGTATCAATGGAAAAAAAGTTTTAAAAACGGTCGTTTTTTCAGGAGTCCAAAAAAATCAACCGTTTTTAAAACTTTTTTCCATTGATAAATGTTACCTCGGGCAAGACCCGGGTTCTTAAAGATGTTTTCACAGGCAAACTATAGAAACCCAGCACTGCAGGTGCAATATTTAAGGGAATTTTTTTATTTTATTTAAACATTATTAAAATCACTGCTCCTGGAGCAGTGATTTTAATGATGCTTAAAAAAAAATAAAAAAAAATCCTTTAAATATTGTACCTGCTGGGTGTCTATAGCTTGCCTGTAAAAATGTCTTTGAGAACCCGGGTCTTGCCCAAGGGAACATGTGTCAATGGAAAAAAGTTTTAAAAACGGTCACTTTTTCAGGAGTCCTGCTCCTGAAAAAACTGCAGTTTTTTAAACTTTTTTCCATTGATACATGTTCCCTGGGGCAAGACCCGGGTTCTCAAAGACGTTTTCCAACAATAACTTGAATATTGGTCTTTAAAATTAGCATTTTTGAATTTGAATGTTCGAGTCCCATAGACTTCAATGGGATTTTAAATGTTTGCGCGAACGGTCGGTCTGTTCGACGGTTCTGGTGCAAACCGAACGCGGGTATGTTCTGCTCATCCCTGGTCAAGATAGTCTTGAAGGAGGGACAATATGAACTGGAATTTAAGAGCAGTAAAAGCCTGCGAATAGTTCCATAGCATGAGCCACTAGCGGTGTAGACATGGAAGTACAAAATGTCACCCAGTAGTTCTAGAGCAGCGTATAATCCATGGCATGAGCTCCCAGGAGTACAGCCAGGAGCAAACACAAAAACTGGGGCAGAAGTTTGTGGACCATAAGCACAAGCTCAATATGAATAGAGGTGGATAGTGTTCACCACCCAGGGATGGCAGGTCTAATGGCACTCCCGAGCTTGTGTAGACAGTGGGGTCAAACTGGCAGTGGTCAAAGTCCGAGTGTACTCGGGGGAAGCAAACACAACTGCGAACAAAGGCACTTATGGGTGAGGAGAGTAATTGAGCACGTAGGTCTCGGGCATCCTGACAATCTCTGCATGGGGTAGCAAGAGGATCCGGGCTGCGACAGTCTTGCTCCCGACGAGGTGCTTGGGCTCCAGATAAAGGGCGGTCTGATCTCCGCCATCTGAAGCATTGTCTCTGGGCTTTCGGGGAGGGATGATGCGACACTTGCGCAATTGGCTCTGTAGGAAAGTGGAAGGAATACCAGGGAGTTCCACCATGGGTATGTCCAACTGCTCACAGAAGTGCTGCAGGTCATCTGGCGAGCGTAAGAAGGCAGAGCGACCCCTTGCAGAGGCAGACAGACAGAACGGGAACTTCCAGTGGTATATTATATTGCGGTTGCGTAAGATGTCCAGCAGGGGACGTAGGGCTTGTCTGTTCTGCAAGGTAATTTGGTAGAGATCCTGAAAGAGCTTTATGTCGTTCCCATTATACAGTATACGGCCTCTCTCCCTCACCTTCCTCATTATCTCTTCTTTAAGCGGGAAATTGAAAATACAACAAATAATATCCCTCGGAGTGTCACCTTAACAGGGGGGGGCCTGAGCGCTCAATGTAATCGCTCCATCTCCACGGGGGAGTCCGTCGGGTGGCCCAACAGATCATTAAAAATGACCCTGACATTGTGCCTGCCGCCTCTATTGTCGAGGTCCTAGACATGGCGGTGTAGGTAAAACAAATATGAAAGCTGGGCATTGTGAGCATGCTGCACTTGCCTGATAGCCGCTGAGTGTAGCTGCGTTGTCTGTTCCACATCCGCAAGGCGGGTCGCTACCGCTCGGAACTCCGTCTTCTAGTCCATGGTGGCTGCCGACAGGGTGTTGGTGATGTCGGATGCCACCCTGTTAAGGTCAGATAGGCTCACCGAGGGGCCGGCATGATTGATTTGTATCTCCCTGTCCTGCGATTGTGAGTCTGAGGTGGCACTCGGGGATGTAGGCCCTGCGGCCTGCGAGACCTCGTGGGTGTCAGAGCGGAGGGAGCGGAATAGTTCAGGTATGTTACGACCGAGCTGATTTCCGTTCTCCCTCGGTGTCCGGGATGCTGAGGCACTCCAGTTAGACTTGCCCATGGTCGGTGGGCTCTGTAGTTCCCCAAAGAAGCAGATAGCAATCCTGTTTGCAGGAGCTCTCAGTCTAAGCGGCCATCTCCGTGCTCAGCCAAGCCACGCTTCCCAAGCACAGTTCTTTATCTTCTTGCTTGTCAAAGCCTGCTTATTTTTAGGGAGTGTCTAATTACTGCTTGGTCCAGTTATTGCACCCTTATCTCCCTACAAAAACTGAAGTGAGTGAAGGTGAATACTATGGCCCAGATTCACAAAGCACTTACGCCAAATTAAGTGCAAATGTGCGCCAGTAAGTGCAAATTTGCGTAGCGTACGGCGTTTGCGCTACGGCGGCATAATGTGCGCCCACTCTCTGTGAATCTGGGCCTTTAAGGTATCACTTGAGTGGAGCTACTGACATCACATCCAAGATTGTGACACCCAGCAGCAGTGTCAGGCCTTTTGAATGTCTACACAATTTCACTAGTTAATGATGTAGAAAATACATTACCTTAAGATTTTACCTCCTACTTGACCAGAGCACTTTTTACAATCGGCACTGCGTCGCTTTAACTGGTAATTGCGCAGTCATGCAATGCTGTACCCAAACAAAATTTGCGTCCTTTTTTCAAAGAAATAGAGCTTTCTTTTGATGCTATTTGGTCACCTCTACGGTTTAAATTGTTTGCGCTATACACAAAAAGAGCATAAATTTTGAAAAAAAAGACGATATTTTTTACATTTTGCAATAATAAATATCCCCAAATATGTTTTTAAAAAACAAATTTCTTCATCAGTTTAGGCCGATATACTGTATGTTATTCCACATATTTTTGGTAAAAAAAAGGCAATAAGCATACATTGATTGATTTGCACAAAAGTTTTAGCATCTACAAACAATGGGAAAGATTTATGGCATTTTTATGCCATTTTTATTTGTATTATTTGTTTTACTAGTAATGGCTGTGATCTGTGATTTTTAGCAGTATTGTGACATTACGGCGGACAGATTGGACACTTTTGACACACTTTTGGGACCATTCACATTTATACAGCGTACAGTGCTATAAAAATGTACTGATTAATGTGTAAATGACACTGGTAGGGAAAGGGGTTAACACTAGGGGGCGACCAAGAGGTTAAACGTGTGTTCCCTCAGTGTGTTCTAACTGTATGGGGATAGGACTGAGTAAGATAGGAGACATTTCGCTATTCCTAGTTACTAGGAACAAACAACATGTCTCCTCTCCTTTGACAGCACAGGGATTTGTGTGTTTACACACACAAATCCCTGTGCTGGCGCTCGTGCACATGATCATGCGTTGCCAGCAGCGTTTGGGAACCGATGGCCACGTGCATCGGGTCCCCCGCCATGCAGCGCAAGCGCTCACCCTCTGGCGGCTCTATATGTACGGGGTTTTGTGCAGCACTGCCATTGTGCCACAGTATATGTACGCAAGTCGTCGGGTTAACCGGTTAAACACACATATAATGCTACAAAAAGACTGTTGTTGAAATGAATGGTTTGACAACCGGGTCTCTTTATAAAAACATCAAAGACTTACAGAAAAGATATCAGACTTTGTAAACTCTCTGATGGAGATCATATTGGAATATATGAAATACACAACATTTTTGAACAGGAACAAGTGAGACTAGAACACATTCTTATTAAATAATCCATTAAATAATCCATAAAAACAAGCATGACAAGATAGAAATAGTTTGCACGTTTCAGACACAATGATCCTCCTTAGTCATAGCATGAATAGAGCGTTGTACTTGAAACCTATTACTGTCTTGCTGTTCCTGTTTTTATGGATTATTTCATAAAGATGTCATTTTCTTCTCACTCCCAGCAGGCTGGGAGTATTTCTCAAGTATCTACAATCTTCAGAGTGGCTATCTTGGGCTCATACCTCCAAGAGATAGTGCCAGGAATTCTTTAGGGCTTTTTTTAGAGTAGATTTAATATTTGCAGAATTCTTTATAAGTTTGCTTTGACAAAGAGATAGAGCTATGTGAAGTGTTGGCAGTGACCTCATTGAAGATCCCATTGTGCCAGTTGAAGTAAAAAAAAAAATCTCTGTTTGAATATTTTATTGTGTTTTCATAAGGCATAACAAAAGTCATAATAATAGTACTGTTCATATTTGTACAATACAATGAAAAGAATAAATTACACAAAAATAAATATAAGCAATTATAACTATACTTCTCTCTTTAAGTATATAGAACCGAATGTAAGGAGTATTCCTTAGTATAACATTTCAGTTATCATTACAATTTAGTGATGCAATTTTAGCTATTAATATTAACAATCATATATAATCAAGAAAGGAGAATATAAAAAGTAATATTTAAATATGCAGCGAAAATGGAAGAAGATAACGTTTGCTCGATATAGCCGGTCAAATAACCTAAAATAGTTAGGAGAAATTAGAAAACGTTTCCAGGATCAAGTTCCTGCTAATTTGCTTGCCATTATCTGGAGATTAAGTTATATCCCTAACTAATCCAGATGACCCTTGTTTTGATTGGTTAAACTTGTTGTAAGAAAATAAAGTAAAACTAAAATTAGTTTTAGATAAGGGTATGATAAAGTGGAGAATGAGGAATATTTCCAGAAAGGATATTTATAGGACAAACTTCCTCAGGGAGACAACAATGTTTTATCAAAACCCGGAGGTAGGATATGCTCAAACCACGGTCTCCATATGTCTTCATAGTTGGATATTTTTTCAAGAAATATTGCTTCTGTTTTTGCATGAATCATGGATTGAGTAATCCTGTTTTGACTTACAAAATACATAGTGAATCAGATTTCTATACTATCGCAATATTTTTCTTTGCTGCTGTGGTTACAAAGAGCATTAGTTTAAATTGACGATGTGATAGGGTGTGAGGTTTACTGTTCAGGAGTGCCATAGATGGATCAGGTGGTAGAATAGTGTTAAACACTGTGTTAAGCATTTGAAACACTTCCGACCAAAATTATTTGACTATTTTGCATTCCCACCAAATATGCATTTGGTAGTATTTTTTATTTATTTTTCCATACATTTTTTACATGCTCATTGTGCATATATGTTGTATATTCATATGAAGATCCACCATACATGCAACAGGAGATTGTTTTTAGCTGTTTGCCTGAAGTTCACTTTTGATTCTAAAAATGCATATATCATTTTAAAAACTTTTCTCTTCCCTGGCACCACATGAATAAGTCTGAAACAATAGGCCTCATTTGTTTTATATAGGCACATATGGTATATATTTCAACTTCAGCCGAATGTATAACAATCCAAAACAAAAAAGGTACACCAATATAAATCAAACAAGGAAATCAATATTCCTATTTAACAGCAAGACTCAAGTTTTCCTCTTGTGCAGTAACAAATAGACTAAGCAGGAGGAAGGAAAAATATTTAGCTTGGTGGTTGACTGAGAAAGCTCATTCTCGGCAGGCTGAAGGTATTATATGCCCTTTTCAGTCTCTCACATGGCATTTATACCATGTCAGTCTATTATCAATCATTGTTAGGAAATAAACTCGGAGAAACTTGTTTTGGCAGATTAGGCTGGAGTGATGGATTAATTTTATTTTAAGATCTTTATGTTCGCCGATGATCCCTGCAAGATACTTTTGTTGTATTCTTTGCATCCTTTAGAACATGAATCTCAATTCACCAGCCTTTATTCTCTCCTGGAAGGAAAAAAAAAAGATGATCAAAACATTTTTGAGAATTACTCGAGGCTATTTAGTCTTAAATATGTCAGTAGTGTTGGGGCCGAAACTCAAGAGGAAGGAGATTACGATCAATGAGAAAAAAATCTATAATACGCACAACACTTTAGACGGGTGAAGGAGGACATTTGTTTGGTGGGTAAATATGGAATATTGCTCTAGGCACTGGTAGCTATATTCGGGATTGATTTAAAGTGAACCTGTCCTCATCCAAGATTAATACTTTCTTGACCAGAAGTCATTGATGCCCAAGATGCTCAGGCCAAACTTAGCAGTGTCAGCTTTGTCGGTTAAGCAAAGTAATACCATTATGATTAATTTGCATACCTAAATAATTTTTTATAATATTTTCTGTAAGTTTGAATACACTGTTTTATTAAAAAAAAAAAAACGAATCTGCTTGTAAAGTTAGGCTGTCAAATTATCAAAAATTGTAATATGCAGCCCTGAACTTTATCTTTATCGTTATGTGTTGACTGTTGGGGTCAGTTCTGTTGCACCATTATATTTCATCCTCACAGTTCACCTATCACTTTAAGGATTACAGTGTATGTATATATATAGTTAGTTAGTTAGTATGTAGGGGTATGCATGATCAAAATCCATGCGGGGAATTTGTAACTGGGGGCAATTGCAATGCAGGGCATTTGTAATTGCCCCAATTACAAATTCCCTGCGTTGGTTTTACTCTTTTCATGCTATGATAATGACCTGTCCTGAATGTTATATGTATAACAACTTTTATATACTTGTTACCAATGTTGACATTGTATTTTCCAAATTCTGATTAAAATTGTATCTTATGTGCTGTTTTTCTTGTGTGTGATTTTTATGGCTACCCACGGAACACGTAGACCATACTTATGATACATCTGACCAGGATCTACACACCCTGGACCAAAGTAACAGTAAAACTGTATTTTGTATCAAACTGTGACATATTGTTTTAAAGAATCCCATCAAAGGATGGTAAATTAGATCTTTTCTATGTTGTTTTAAAATTATGATGGAACTTATTTACTTTTTCTAAACCCCATGAGGCACATTTAAAGTCCCACCCCATTTTGTACCTTTTTTAATTTTCATTTATATATATATATATATATGTATATATATATATATATATATATATATGTATATATATATATATACACATTGGACCCTGAAGATGGCAGTGTTATTCTGCTATCTATAAAGGTCTCATCAACAAAGCTTCTGGTTTGCATGTTATCAATATGGCAGAGCTGACATGGAGATCACATGATCGATTCCTGATCAGCGGGGAATTAAGAGGCAGAACCCCTGGAAAGTGTTGGCTGCATGGAGTCACAGAGGAGGAAGTTTAACGATTCCAATAACTGAGCATCGTGCTGGGGAATGTTATTAAAATTATATTAAAGGTTCTTTAAAAAAAATAAAAGTAATAAACATGTCTTGCTTAACTGATCTGTGCAATGGTTTTGCACAGAGAAGCCCTGATCCTTTTCTACTAGTGTCCCCTGCTAGCTTTCCTGGCTCCACCTCTTCGGTGAGTTCCCCCATAGGAACCCACTTCCCATTGGGGCACTCGTGTAGGCTCGCTCCCGAGGCACCTTGTCTGTGTAGAATGTATTAAGGTAAAAAACCTTTAGACTTTAGAATGACTTTAAATTAACTCCATCCTGCCCACCACTGCGCAAGATGAAGGTAAAGAGTAATTGCAGGCCACTAGTAAAATCTTTCACTAGCTTGTGAATGTTAGTAAAATAAGGGTGGTACTGAGTTCAATGTGACTCCACAGTGTCCTACACAGTTTGGGGTTCATTAGGTTTCATTATAGTCACAATGCTGGTCTTCTGGAGAGAAAAGCAGATGAGGAGTAGGGATGGTCCAGATGTTCAAGTCGAAAATAAGTTTGACTTGAACATTGGGTTTTTGCTCTTAGAATAAACGAACATATGGGGCATTCGCTGCAAATTTGTTTGGCCTTTGGCCAATCATGGCTTAGGGGCTAGGTCCACGCCCCACACTATATAAGGCTGCTGCTTACACGGCAGGGCCATATATACAGTGAATGAATGGATATTAGGCAGGTAGTGTAGTGTGCAGTCGTATATATATATATATATATATATATATATATATATATATATATATATATATTACAGTTCAGAGTATATAGTGCAGTCCATTTAGTATATATAATGCAGTTTGGAGTATATAGTGCAGTCTGTGTAGTATATATAATACATTTCATAGTATATTGTGCAGTCTGTGTAGTATATATAATAAAGTTAAGAGTATATAGTGCAGCACGTGTAGTATATATAGTATATAGTGCAGTCCATGTAGTATATATTTAGTTCAGAGTTCAGAGGCACGCTTGAGAGGACTGGGAGGATGCAGTTTGGGATGGGTGCAGAACCAGAGGAATGGACTGTGGTGTCATGGGCAGTGGTGAAGGGCAGCTGCAGCCAGAAGGGCTGACAGGGCCTAAAGATGACTTACTGTGCTCAGTAGCCGCATGTAGGACAGCTAGCACCAGAGACTTTCTGTTTTGCTACACTAAAGTGGCTTGCGGTCCCTGCCTGCAAAGTGCAAATGCTCTGGCCTGGCTGACCCAATGTCCGGCCTAATCACGTGGTGCTAGCTGTGCCTGGAAGAATATGCAAGTAGAGTGCTAGAGGAGCAGAGGAGTAATAGTCTGCAGTAAGAGTTGTGCTGGAGGAAGAGACCTGTATATACCTGAGTATATAAGTTGTCACAATTGATTGTTCCAAAATTCACCAATTGATTGTTCTAAAATTCACCAATTGATTGTTCTAAAATTCACTGGGAATCCCATACTTCCTATACCTTTTCCAAGTTCAATCCCCTCAATATAAATGAAAACAAAGTTAATGGCCCGTTTATTGCCTTGGAGTGACTAAGGATTGAATGCAGGGCTGGGCAAGGTGACAGGTGGGCCACAACACTCAGCAGCCCCTATGGGGGTATATATAACATTGGAGAGTACCATATTTTTCGCTCCATAAGACGCACCTCGCCAGAAGACGCACCTAGATTTTAGAGGAGGAAAATATGAGAAAAAAAAAACTCAACCAAATGGTGTACTAAAATATTTAATAACATTTAGCAAAATAATATTTCTACACTGACAACCAATGTAAGGGGGCACCCTACACTGATCCCCAATGTAACTGGAACATTTACATGACCTCAACACAACAGGAGTATTTGCATATTGGGACATTTATACTGACCAGTGATGTAAATGGTGTATTTACAGTAACCCCCTATCTCTCTACTAATTGCTGCATTCTTATCTCCTTCTCAGTACAACATTGCCCATCTAACTCATCTGCTAACCTCTATCCTCCAAAACCCTACTCTACTAACCTCTGCAATCCAACCCCTCCTTCCCATTTAACTCTGCAGCCTCTGCTCACCTCCTCTGCACCTCAAACCCCCCTCTTTGATCCCCTCTACATGAATCTTTACTCACCTGTATGCTGTCCACACCTTCTAGGTAAGCGGCATGCAGGTGCGGGCGTAATTTGCATATAAATCAGTCTGTGAACCGATAAAACTGAACTTCAGCCCTGGTTCACACTGGTGCGTTTTGACATGTGATTTGGCATGTCAAATCGCATGTCAAAACGGCAGATTTTGCCTCAAATTGCCGGCAATGGCACTGTCCTAATCGGTGCGACGCTGCATCTGCGGCATTGCACCGATTTCAAAAAGTAGTCTCTGTACTACTTTTTGCGATTTCAGCCTGCGATTTACATTGACATCTGTGCAGAAACCTGCACAGATGTCTCTGAAATTGCAGCTGAAATCGAGACTGCCGGGCGGGAGTGAAATTGTGCGAGTTCAGCTGAACTCGCACTGCTTCACTCCCGCAGCCCAGTGTGAACCTGGGCTAAGTCCGTTTTCATCAGTTTGGACTGATCGTGTGTACAAGGCCTAAGATGTTTTTTGGACTTTTTTGTTATAACATTTTAATTTTGTGGCTGTGGACACTTGTAATCAACACTTGTGGAGCTGAATTGATAGTACTAAAAGTGTGGTATTAACATCTTTATGGAACATATCAATAATTGCAGCCATGCATTCAATTCATCGCCCTGGAATTGTGGTATCAATCTACACCCAGTAAGGTTGATAACAGAAGTTATTGCACAATGCAATCTTTACATAGAGCACTTATGTTTGAACTTGCACTTTGTATGTATGAAGCAATGATATAGTTTGTATTTATTGAGCAATAGTAAGGCTTTTAATTAATTCATGGTTAGTAAAGCAAGCACCACAATTTATTATCTATTTTTATTTAGGACAGTTGTCACCTAATAACAGGACGTGTCTGAATGGCACTTTATGGCAAATGGGCAGTTATTCTTTTAAGTAAAGGGGGACATTTAATAAAATTGAGACTTATGCCGTGTACACACGATCGGTTAAACCGATGAGAACGGTCTGATGGACAGTTTTCATCGATCGTGTGTGGGCGCCATCGGTTATTTAACCATCAGTTTAAAAAAAGCCAACTTGTTTTAAATTTAACCACGCATGCTCAGAATCAAGTCGATGCATGCTCTGAAGCATTGAACTTCATTTTTTTTCAGCACGTCGTTGTGTTTTACGTCACCACGTTCTAACACGATCGTTTTTTTAACCAATGGTGTGTAGGCGCGACGGACCATCAGTCAGCTTCATCGGTTAACTGATGGAAAAATCCATCAGACCGTTCTCTTCGGATGGACCGATTGTGTGTAACTTCATAAATTACATTAACTTAACACTTTAAGCTTATGCGCTTTAGGTGATTGAGTTTACATCTATTTTAAAGCAGCACTCTGGGATCGATTTTGAAATGTGTCAAGTGCCTGGGTACTATGGCTTTAACCACTTAAGGACCCCTTCACGCCGATATACGTCAGCAGAATGGCACGGTACGTTGTTCTTTAAGCCCAGTCGTGGGGTCGCGGGCGCGCTCCCGTGACCTGGTCCGAAGCTTCGTGACCGGGACCGCGGGACCCACGGACCCGATCGCTGCTGGAGTCCCGCGGTCGGTCCCCGGAGCTGAAGAACGGGGAGAGCCGTGGGTAAACAAGTCTTCCCTGTGCTTCACTGTGGCGGCAGCATCGATCGTGTCATCCCTTTTATAGGGGAACACAATCGATGACATAACTCCTACAGCCACACCACCCTACAGTTGTAAACACACTTCAGGTCACACATAACCCCATTGGCGCCCCCTGTGGTTAACTCCCAAACTGCAACTGTCATTTCCACAGTAAACAATGCATTTTAAAAGCATTTTTTGCTGTGAAAATGACAATGGTCCCAAAAATGTGTCAAAATTGTCCAAAGTGTCCGCCATAATGTCGCAGTCACAAAAAAAATCACTGATTACCGCCATTAGTAGTAAAAAAAAAAAATATATATAAAAATGCAATAAAACTATCCCCTATTTTGTAAACGCTATTAATTTTACGCTTATTGTGATTTTTTTAAACCAAAAATAGGTAGAAAAATACATATCGGCCTAAACTGAGGAAAAAAAAAATGTTTTATATATTTTTGGGGGATATTTATTATAGCAAAAAGTAAAAAATATTGCATTTTTTTAAAATTGTCGCTCTATTTTTGTTTATAGCGCAAAAAATAAAAACCGCAGAGGTGATCAAATACCACCAAAAGAAAGCTCTATTTGTGGTGAAAAAAGGACGCCAATTTTGTTTGGGAGCCACGTCGCACGATTGCGCAATTGTCAGTTAAAACGACGCAGTGCAGAATCGCAAAGAGGGGCAAGGTCCTTTAGCAGCATTTTGGTCCGGGTCTTAAGTGGTTAATAAATAAAATACACAAATACACCCTGTTTGAGAATTTGTTTAAAAATCAAATGACTTATTCCTGGGTTATTTCCAAAAATGACCCAACCTTTGGCATAAAGACGCACAAAAAGCAGAAAAAAGATTTACGCATTAAAAGAGATATAACCCAAAGTATTAAAGATATACAGTTATATTTTGAGGTACATTTGTATAGCAATAGATAAGACATTTAAAAATGAATAAAAAAGCATACATCAATGACCTAAATAACTTAAATTCAGTGCCTTGTGCCACCTAAAAGTTATTTAACAAATACTGTAAATGGAAGAAAGAGAACTACAGTATAGTACAAAAATCTAGAAAAAATAGGAAATCCTAACAAACACCTGGAATGTAGATCACAGATGTTTTCCATACCACAAAAAATTGCCGTACTCTTCTAAGCATGGTCTGTGTGAAGTGTTCACTCCCAACTCCCTTTCTCCTTTTACCCTTTTCCACCTAATAGTTTGTTCTCTTTAGGCCCCTTTTGCATGGACAGCAGTTTTGCCACAGTTAAAAGCATGTACATTTTCTGTGAAATTCAAGGCTCCGGGCAGTGTGATTAGCTGCATTTGTACATTGCGATTACGTGCGGTTACAAGCGGCCGCGTTTAGCTGCAGCAGTCATTTCCATAGCAACCCTTTTTATTTTTTTGATTATGATGTGCTTCCTATTGTTGTTGTTTTTTTCTCACGCTGCTATCCACAGTTGACACAAAAGACTGCGATGACCAGCGGTTATGTGCATATAGCTGTGCTAAATCGCACCTGGACTCATTCAATTCTATTTTTTCTATTCGCACCAACGAAATCGCAGCTAAACATTGTGTGTGAATGGGACCGTAGGAATCATTGTGGGCTTTTAGAAAACTAGAAAATCCGCAGCTAAAAGCACCATTCTATCCGTCCGTGTGAAAGGGGCCTTAAACTATCCTCCTCATACCTTCTCTAATCTTCTTCTTCCTCCCATAAGCCCTATGAGCCTTTCCCTATGTCTGGATACATATTGCTGATCTTCCAGGAGGTTTATTTTCCCCTAATTATGTACTTTCCACTATGAAAGTTTAATTCCTCGGTACCCCTGCAAGCACAAGGTTATTTACCCCTCCCTGATGCATTGTAGCTCTATATTATAATACTATACACCAGACATTCAATCACACATTTCTTCCTCTTGATTTTCGCTATTCAAGAATTAAAGGAACACTAAAGGTTTGTTTTTTATTAGATCAATTAATTGCTGTAAGCTAGGACATTTAAATATCACTTACCTCATTTTTCCTTTTGACCTCCAAAATACAGTAATCCAGGTTTGAAAATGCAATTTCCTGTCTCTCCTCTTCTTGCTTTCCACCAGCACCTGAGCTGTTTGGCATGGTGGAAAGCAGAATGTGTTCAACCTCTCCCTATGACTACAGCCCTGCATGAAGATGCTCTCTTATCCCTCACAGGCATGGAGGCTAAGCCTAATGGGAACTGTATTTTCTCATTAGGCCGTGATGCAGCAAGAATGAATGCGCACCGCAAACCAGGAAGTCAGTGAGAATAACGATTCAGGAGTGACGGAGGTGAATAAAACAGCTCGATTTCAACAGGTATCAAACTAGTTATAATGCAAAACATTACTTTTTACTTTATCAGCTACTGTCAGACTTTAATTTAAGAGGAAAATATTTTTGTCTTTACAACCCCTTTAATGTATATTCTCTCTTGAGGTACCTCTCATGGGAAACTTTTCTGAGCTGTTATATTTTTGTAATTCACATATGTAACGAACATATCGGCTTCTACTTTGTTACAAATCTGATAACAACCTTAATAAAGAATAAACAAAAGATAAATGTCCATAACAACCTTAAAAAGAATAAAAAGATAAATGTCCATATACTGTCCAAAGTCAATTACGTGTAAAGTATAGCCCTTATGCCTGTAATATCATTTTATTATTAATGACATCCAGTCAATTTCTTTACATGGGATATTTATATGGTCTCTGCTGCCAGCGTAAAAGCATTAAGATTAATAATAAAAGACACGTATGATAAAAAAATCATCTTAGCCATCTTTATATATGAGTGTCTCATGTAATATAATGTGACATCCCGAGATCTATCAACGTGCAATATAGCAAGCCTCTACAGATCAGCCACAAACATTAAAGATGAGAGTGTGAATTGATTGACTCCTATTAGGAACATTGCCATGTGTCAGAACTCATATTAGCTTCTCACCAGATATTTAATAACAATATAGTTCTGTCATATCTGGAACTCCAACAATGACATACTGTACATGGATCCTTGAGCAGAAATGTAAAAAGACTGCAATTTTAATTGTCATATAAATCTGGAATAACAAATGTCTCAGAATATCTCCACTGCTTTCACAAAGACAAAATATTGACACCCAGGCATAGGTGTGCACAGCCTATTGCATTAGGGTGTGCACCCAAAGCTCAAACACACTTTTTTGTAAGTGTATATATATGTGTGTTGTTACATATCACAGAGACCGGTATTGTGGTAATATTGAAGTTTATTGAGATTTTCATACATTAGAGGTTTCCACCATTATTGTTACGTTATTGTTTAGTAGGTTAGCGATGCACTTGTGGTGTGGAAACACATAACAGTGCTTAGTGGCAGGCCTTTCAGGCCGCGTACACACAATCTGTCCATCCGATGAGAATGGGCCGACGGACCATTTTCATCGGGTCACCGCTGAAGTGGCCTGATGGTCTGATGTGCGTACACACCATCAATTCAAAAACCAATCGTGTCAGAACGCGGTGATGTAAAACACAACGACGTGCTGAAAAAAATGAAGTTCAATGCTTCCAAGCATGCGTCGACTTGATTGTGAGCATGCGCAGGTTTTTGAACCAATTCTTTTGTGTACTAACGATCGGGTTTGGACCGATGGTCAGGCGTCCATCAGTCCGAATTTAAAGCAAGTTTTAAAACTTTGGTCCGAAGGACAACAGACCGATGGGCCGTACACACGCTCGGTTTGGACCGATGAAACTGAACTTCAGTCCAACGGCGCTGCTCAAAATATGGGATGACGCTCTAGAGGCCGCAGATGAAGGAGGCTCTTTACCGAGAACGGAGATGCAGGGTGTCAGACTGACACACCGCATCACTGATCGCCAGTCTGCGCGCCCCCACGGGCGCGCGCCGGCATGTAATCCTGCTTGATGTCAATAGACGTCCAGTCAGGATTTCACAACCACTTTCCGGACGTCAATTGTCTATTGACTGGGCGGGAAGTGGCTAAAGATATGTGTGTGCCATTAATATAAACATCAACAGATTTCAGTTGTGCCCCACCATGCTGGCAACCCATGGACAATGTGCCTGTCTGCTGAGTTCAACTCCCCATCCTTGCACTCTTGCACTGATTGGTATTGATAGGCAGCACTGATGAGCACTGATTGGCAGCACTAATAGGTGGTACTGATTGGCAGCACTGATATGCACTGAAAGGCAGCACTAATTGGCACGTATGGGCACTGACTGGTGGCACTGATTGGAGGCACTGATTGGCACTGATTGTCACTGATATGTGGCACCAGAGCTTTTTTTCTCAGAAAATAGGTGCAGGAACTCAACCACGACCCTGTTCAGATTTCACAAACAGTAGAAGGGTCTTAAAGGGGAATTAAATACCAGGATTGCATTACATATAGAGTGCAGAGTTCAGAGGGGTACACACAGCATGCAGAGCTGTCACTTATAAACACAGAAACCAGACTTCTGTGTTTACAAGTGATTGTGGTGAGCAGGTGCCAAAGGGTCTGAACCAGAGGTGGTGGAACTGAGTTCCCCCAAGTTCCCCCTGAAAAAAAGCCCTGTGTGGCACTGATTGTCACTGATAGAAGGCACTGTTTGGCACTGACAGGTGGCACTGATAGGTGACACTGAGTGAAATCACTGGTTGGCACTGATAGGTGGCAAGGGTTGGCACTAAAAGGTGGCATTGATTGGCACTGACAGGTGGCACTGATTGTCACTAACTGGCACTGACACATGGTACTGACAGGTGGTACTGATTGGCACTGACTGGTACTGACAGGTAGCACTGACTGGCACTGACATGTGGCATTGACAGGTGGCACTGATTGGAAGCACTGACTGGTGGCACTGATTGGCACCGACAAGCAGCACTGGCACTTATGCATTGACAGGTGGCACTGGTTGGCACTGACAAGTCACACTTGCACTGGTTGGCACTGACAAGCATCACTGGCACTGATTGGCACTGATAAGTGGCACTGGCACTGACTAGTGGCACTGACAGGTGGCACTGACAAACGGCACTGGCAGGTGGCACTGATTCCACTGACTGGAGGCACTGATTGGCGGCACTGACAAGCGGCACTGGTACTGACAGGTGGCACTGATTGGCACTGACAAGCGGCACTGGCACTGATTGGGACTGACTGGTGGCACGGATTGGAAGCACTGACAGAGGAGAGGAGGGGGGTATCACATTGAGCAGATATTGGTGGTTGTAAAGATCCGCTCAGTGTGTGACACTGTCATCTATTGTAACTGCCTGTAGGGAGAAAGAGGAGCTTCATAATTCTGCCTTGATATAGGGGTGGGCGGGACTGAGCAGCTATCGAACATCAGCAATTATTGGGCGGTTTAAGAAAAGGGGCGGTGCCACATATGTAGCAGTACGCCCATTTCTCCACCTCGACGTCAACACTGAAATCTGACAGATCCTCTGTCTCCCTGCAAGTAGTTACAATACAGGACAGTGGGCAGCCCAGCGGGCAGATCTCGGGAGAGCATGGGGCTACATAAACACTGCATGGGTGATTAGGGTGTGCCCTGGCACACACGGCACACCCTGTGCGCACGCCTATGCACCCAGGTTTCTTGGAGTCTATACTACAAGCTTTTAAATTCTGTAATCTCCTCACATATGCCATTTGAAGGCAAGGGTTTCATATTCAAAAATGGTCATCATAGACAGAGAGTGAAGTATGTCCTAATAGACCATTGATGTTGTTTGACCTTTATGATAGATACATAGTAGTTACATAGTTGGCAAGGTTGAAAAAACACACAAGTCCATCAAGTCCAAAAGTTGTGTGTGATTTTATGTCAGTATTACATTGTATATCCCTGTATGTTTTGGTCATTCAGGTGCTTATCTAATATTTTTTTTTAATTATCGATGCTCCCAGCTAGAACCACTGCCTGTGGAAGGGAATTCCACATCCTAACCGCTCTTACAGTAAAAAACCCTCTACGCAGTTTAAGTTTAAACCGCTTTTCTTCTCATTTTAGTGAATAGCAGGGTGTCTTATTGAATTCCCTTATGCAGAAAAGTTTTATCCCTAATATGGTATTTGTACATTGAAATCATATCCCTTCTCAAGCGTCTCTTCTCCAAAAAGAACAAGTTCAGTGCTCGTAACCTTTCCTCATAACTAATGCCCTCCAGACCCTTTATTCATTTTTTACCCCCTCTCTAGATTTTCTCCAGTTCCAGCACATCTTTCCTAAGGACTGGTGCCCAGAACTGTCTTGTAGAGTGGGAGAATTATCATTTTATCTCTGGAGTTAATCCCCTTTTTAATGCATGTCAATATTCTGTTTGCTTTGCTTTCAATAGCTTGGCATTGCATGCTATTGCTGAGCCTGTCATCTACTAGGACTCCCTGGTCCTTTTTGCATCCCAGATTCCCCCAGAGGTTGCCACCCCCCCCCCCCCAGTGAGTAGATTGCATTCATATATTTTACACCCAAATGCAATATTTTACATTAAACCTCATTTGCCATGTAGTTGCCCACCCTATTAATTTGTTCAGATCTTCTTGCAAAGATTCCACATCCTGCGGAGAAATAATTTCACTGCTTAGCTTAGTATTATATGCAAATACAGAGATTAAACTGTTTATCCCACCCTTCAGGTCATTTATAAATACATTAAATAGGATTGGTCCCAGTACAGAACCCTGGGGGACCCCACTTTCCACCCCTTCCCAGTCCAAGTACTCCCCATTTATTACTACCCCCTGAACTCGCCCCTGTAGCCAGTTTTCAATCCATGTACTCATCCTATGGTCTATGCCAACTGACCTTACTTTTTACAGTAAACCTTTATGGGGAACTATATCAATTGCTTTTGCAAAATCCAGATACACCACATCTACAGGCCTTCCTTTATCTAGATGGCAGCTCACCTCTTCATAGAAGGTTAATAGATTGGTTTGGCAAGAAGGATTCTTCATGAATCCATGCTGATTAATACTAATCATACAATCATACTAATCATTGTCATTGCTAAAATCTTGTATATAATCCCTTATCACCCCCTCCAAGAGCATGCATACAATTGATGTTAGGCTGACTGGTCTGTATTTCCCGGGGGTGTATCTTGGCTCTTTTTTGAATATTGGTGCTACTTTGACTTTTCTCAACCATTACCATTACATTCAGTAGACTGTTTGTAAAAATTAGGAACAATGGTCTGGTAATTACTTGAGTTCCTTAAAGCCCCTTGGGTGCCAGCCATCTGGTCCCGGTGACTTATATATGTTACGTTTTTCAAGTCTATTTCTAATTCTGCCCTCTGTTAGCAATGAAGTTGTTTCTGTGACGTGTCATGAGGATAAACATTGCAGCTTACTGATACAGAGGGGTTAGAAGAATATAATGAGAGCTGGATACACTGGATAGAATATAAGCAGACGTTGAAATTCGCAGAAATTATGGGAGCATAAAAGCATAAGAAAATATAGAAAATAAGAAAACAAGATAGAATGGAGGCCTGGAGGTTCTGGGTGGGTGGAGGGAGAGGGGTGGGGGGGAGGAGAAGGGGACGGATGATGGGCATATATACAGTATATAAGCTTTAAGTGCAAACGATACGTTTTTCATGGAAACTAAATGTAAACACTTAATATAAAAAACAAAAAAAAGGGAAACTAAAAGAAATATTCAATTTAAAAAATAAATAAATAAATAAAAGGAGGAGAAACCACAAATGATGCTAAACCTTTACAGAGACGCTACAAGCAAATAAAATGTGAGCAAGTCTCGTATTAATAGGTGGAGTCTGAAGTGGTTGGGAAAAAAACAAAACATTGCAGTTTTGGTTACTGAAGACCCTGATTTCCTTGTGAAGACTGAGGAGAAAAATAAATTCAATACCTTGCCATCTTTCCATCCTTAGTAACCAGATTCTCTTCATCATTCTTTTTGGGACCATTATGATTTGACCTCCCTTTCTTACTCTTTATGTACTTAAAGAATTTCTTGGCCTTTTTCTTACTCTCCTCCATTATGTGCCTTTCATGTTCTGTCTTAGCTGCCCTGAAAACACCCATACATTTCTTGTTCCATTCTTTGTAAAGTTGGAATGCTAATGATGATCCCTCAGCCTTGTATTTTTTAAAGGCCTTCTCCTTTGCTTTTATATGCATTTTTATGCGAGTTAAGCCAGCCAGGACTTTTATTAGCTCTTTTAAATGTATTTCCCATTGGGGTGCACTGGCTAATGCCCTTATTTAATATGATCGTAAAGCATACCTATTTCTTCTCGGTGTTCTTTGTTTCTAAGATTTTTTCCCAATTTGTATCTTCTAGCAAAGCTCGTAGTTTAGAGAAGTTGGATCTTTTGAAATTCAGTGTCTTTGTATTCCCCTTATGTTTCCTATTAGTGTGATTTCTACTGAAACGAATTGACCTGTGATCTCTGTTTCCTAAATTGCCCTGTATTTCTACATCCCTGATCAGGTCTGTATTGTTGGTAATTAGTAGGTCTAGTAATGCTTTGTTTCTAGTTGGTGCGTATCACCAGCAAAACATCATGCATTCTGGCAACAACTATGTGATGAAGGTCAAAATGCATATGAGAATTCCTGAAAGTAGATCTACATGGACTGCAGCTAAATCCAATAGGAGTTTGTGGACAAGTATTGGGTAATGGGTAATATTGCTATAGATTTTTATTAACTTGTTAATTGTCTGTTGTTAGTTTTATTTTTTTATTTCTTCTTGATTTTGGCTCTCAATCAGATCTAGGATAGGAGCTTCCATAACCATTATGAGCTATTAAAGAACATTGCATCTTTAAAAAAAAATACCGAAAACACTCCATAATTTCACTTTCACTATTGACTCCAATGCATACCAAAAAGAGGACATTTTATGAAAATCTTCAGATTTTGATATACATTTCAGGGACCTGAAAACCTCAGTTTCATTCATGCCTAATTCCTATAGTATAACATCACTCTCTGAATAATGTTAAATCTGAAAAATGCAGGTCAATGTGTTTTTTTTTAATCCAGCACAATCCATTTGCTTGTGTCCCCATTTGCAGAATTTGGATCATAAGAAACAGGTTGCACAGCACAGAGCCATGTTTCTAATTCAGAAGCATTCAAAGAGCTGTGGCCACCCCTACAAAAGAAAAAAAATCTGAGATATTTAGGATGATTTACTAAATAAGTTAAGAATCTTCATGTGTGAATATTCATTTTAATTATCCAATCATGGGAAAAGCATATGTGCATGATTGGGTATTCAAGCTGATCAGATATTTACTTTTGACATGATTGGATAATTGAAGTGAATATTCACACATTTTGAGTAAAGATTGCAAAGCTTAGTTTAGTTTATTTATGATATGGTATTTTATGAGATCTCACTAATTTCCCACTTTTTAAAGTAGCTCTATGCAAGAATCAAAATTAAACTTTAATTCCAGGGAGATACATAAACACTTACTCATGCAGTTCTGCAATAATTAATACATTAATAAATGCATTTTTTATTTTAAGCAGTATAAGTATCTTCATTTGACCTGGTATCAGTCTTTTGCAGTGTATGCTACAGTCTGTATAGTAAAGCTCAGGGAGCCAATCAGGTTTGTTGCAGTGCAATGAGAATGATGACAGGAGAAGAGAGCAAAGTGATATTGAGATGAGTATATCAGTCTACTGCTTCTCCTTTCACTGTCCATTCACAGGTTGGAGGTGTTATGCTTGTATCATTAGGCCGCGTACACACGAACACGCGTACACACGATCAGTCCATCCAAAGAGAATGGTCCGATGGACCGTTTTCATTGGTTAACCGATGAAGCTGACTGATGGTCTGATGTGCCTACACACCATCGGTTAAAAAAAACTATTGTGTTAGAACGTGGTGACGTTTACGTGTTTTAACACAACGACGTGCTGAAAAAACGAAGTTCAATGCTTCCAAGCATGTGTCGACTTGATTCTGAGCATGCACGGCCTTTTAACCGATGCTTTTGCATACTAAAAATCGGTTTTGACCCATCGGTCAGGCGTCCATCGGTCAAATTTTAAAGCAAGTTCTCATTTTTTGGACCGAAGGATAACGGACTGATGGGGCCCACACACGATCGGTTTGGACCGATGAAACGGTCCTTGAGTCCGTTTTCATCGGTTTTGACCGATCATGTGTACGCGGCCTTAGAGTTAGTTGTGTTAAAGCAAGAAAGCAAAAACCTCTGTATATATCAATGTGTTTTTACAAAAAAAAAATATGTACATACAAACTACTTACACTAGGAGGAAAACAATAGAACATGTCAAGTTTTACAAAGTTGCATACATATGCGCACACTTATAACTTTAGCAAATCAGCATTGACAAGTTATGTCTGTATGTGATAGAGAGACATTAAAAAATTACGGTACTTTGCTTGGGTTAGAGTTCATGATTTCCATAACAAACAGCACTTCAAGCTACTCAAACAGGGTTCTCTTGTAGTGTAGACTTATGCCATGTACACACGATCGGTTCGTCTGATGAAAACGGACCGATGGACCATTTTCATCAGACGAACCGATCGTGTGTGGGCCCCATTAGTTTTTTTCCCCATCAGTGAAAAAAAATAGAACCTGTTTTAAATTTTCGTATGGTGAAAAAAACGATAAAAAAAAAACGATCGTCTGTGGGGAAATCCATTGGTCAAAAATCCACGCTTGCTCAGAATCAAGTCGACGCATGCTCGGAAGCATTGAACTTCATTTTTCTCTGCACGTCCTTGTGTTTTACGTCACCGCGTTGGACACGATCAGATTTTTAACCGATGGTGTGTAGGCAAGACTGATGAAAGTCAGCTTCATCGGATATCTGATGAAAAAATCCATCGGTTTGTTTTCATCAGACGAACCGATCGTGTGTACAGGGCATAAGGGTCTTTCTTAGGTCTGTCTTGAGCTCCCTTCCTTCTACCCAGACAGCACACAGTTCTTTGTTATGGAGCCCCTTCTACCCATATCTTCTTCCAGACTCCCCTCTCTGTGTTCAGCACATAGCTGTTTTATCTCATTCAGTTTTTTTTTTTTTCACACAAGTTTTTATTGAGAAGAAAAAATGAGGTTACAAGTACAACATAGTTAACATATTTAACATTCCCAATGTAAGTAAAACTTTTTAATCAGGCCACAGAAATCATAGGGAGTATCACATTAGGAGTGTGGAAATGTATGGATTATCAACACATAAATCGAGTTAGAACAGGAATCTAAGTGAGAGCAAGTATACCTGCCGATGATTGCAAAGACCCCCATAGACCAATGTCAACAGGTCCATCCATGGTCATGAAAGAGCTCTCAAGCTCAATGTATTACGGCCTTATAAACATTAGGAACCCTTGTCAAGGATCCTAGCTAACATTAGATCAATTACATTTCTATTGGAGAGGAAAGAAAAAAAAAGGGGGAAGGGGGGTGAAGGGGAGCGTAAGAAGAGAGAGAAATACAGAATGGGGTTGATGTAGAAAAAAAGTAAAAACGGGGGAGAAGTGAAGTAAAGCTGTAACAAAGAAAGAATAGAGGATAGTAGGGACCGGTACTCACCTCGGGCCCCCCAGTCAACATAAGGTGTGGGTAGAATAGCAGTGAGCAGTCTAAGTGACTAAGCATTGAGTTGGGAAGAAAGATTTGTAGTAGTCCGTAGTCCTAAAGTGTGTCCAACAGGCCCAAGTCAATGTGAATTTCTGAATATGATCCTGGGATGTGTGTATTATTTCCACCATCTCCTCTATCTTAGCAACTCTGATCAACCATTCTCTAGTGGTTGGGATATACGTTGATCGCCAGTGTGTAGGAATGCAAAGTCTGGCTGCATTGACCATATGCATGGCCAACGATCTCTGGTAAGTTCGTTTGGGAAGGGTGGTGTGATGCAAGAGATATTGAGCAGGATTATAATCTAACGTGAAAGTGGTAACCCGCGCGATTATGGCGTGAAGCTCCCTTCAAAATGGCTGGAGCAAGGCACACTCCCACCAAATGTGGATCATGGATCCTACTTCTCCTTTACATCTTCAACATGTATTTGGAATTGAGGGAGAAAATGTATGTAGACGTGCTGGAGTTCTATACCACTTCATAATGATTTTGTATCCATTTTCCTGTATTGCTACATTCACTGATCCTTTGTGAGCGAGTGTATAAATAGATTCCCAGTCATCGTTCTTAAGTGTCATTTGCAAATCTTTTTCCCAATAAATACGTGCAGTCTGCGTCGAGGATGGGACAGAATCGTCTTGCATTAAAGCATAAATATATGAAATGAGATGTCGTTGTGGTGTGGAGCATGAGCACAATGTTTCAAATGGCGTAAGCTGCCTATGCCATGTGACATTTCAATCTTTAGAGGTGAGGAAATGAGTAAGCTGTCTGAAAGACCAGAAAGGGAAAGTGTTAGTGCGCGATTCAGAAACCAGTTCTTCATAAGATCGTCTACGGCCTTTGTGAAAGAAGTGACAAGCCAAAACTTCTTCATGTGGCCATTCCAAATGTAGGAATGTGTTAGATTCTCCCGGAGGGAACTTAAGGTTAGCTCTCAAAGAGGTCAGTGGGCCTGGTTGTGAGGATAGGTTAAAGAGAGTGACTGCTTTTCTAAAGGCCGATAGCGAGGGGTTGATGAACGGATGTATTTTCAAGGTCAGGGGCCAGAAATGTGGTGAGCTCCAAGGAAGTGAGTGAACCGGGGTTTGCGAGAGGGAGTTCTCCAGCATCACCCATGCTTTTCCTAGTTTGTGAAGTTTTCAGTCTACCACTCTAGTCAAATGGCAAGTCAGATAATACTTGTAGAGGTCTGGTAGACCAATTCCTCCTACGGCTTTGGGGCATGTCAGTCGTCGTGAGTATTTCATTCTTAGGTCTGTGTTCTTCCATATGAAGTTTGTGCAGGCCTTTTTATATGCCCCAAAAAAGAAGGGGGTAGGTGAATTGAGATTGTCTGCATTAGATACATTAAATGGGGAAGAACAACCATCTTAATGAGGGCCGAGCGACCAAACCAGGAAACATTGAGGTTAGCCCAACCTTTCAGATCTGCTTGAATTTTTGAGAGGGTGCGTAAGAAGTTCTAAAGATTTGAAATTGTCCTAGTGATTTGAATGCCTAGATAGGTAATGGCTTCTTTCTGCCATTGAAAAGGGAAAATGTGTTGGCAGTGAGTAACTTCCTAAGGGGCCAATGATACATACAGGGTGTGCAATTTAGAATAATTAATTTTGAAATCCGATAGCTCACCAAAGTGTTTGATGTCTTTTAAAAGGTTAGGTAGTGACAACCGAGGGGTTTGTAAGGAAAGCAAGATATCATCGTCAAAAGCCGTTACTTTAAACTCTGTGGCCAATGGAGATTCCTTTGATGTCTGTATTGGACTGTAGTCTATTCAGAAGGGGCTCTAGGGTCAGGAAAAGATCAAGGGGGACAGAGGGCAGCCCTAAAGGGTACCATTGCTTATTGAGAATGCGTTTGACAGGAGGCCATTTGTCCTCACCCTAGCAGAGGGATTGGTGTAGAGGGCACCAATGTATGCAAGCATGCGGGGCAGAAGGCCTATGCCCTCAACGCCTGTCAAACGCCTTCTCAGCATCCAGAGAGAGGAGAAATCCCTTGGTCTCCGACAAAGCGAGCCAGTGTTGTACATTGAGACTGCGAATGGTGTTGTCCCTTGCCTCTCTACCCGGGATGAAACTCACTTGGTCCGACGATATGAGACCAGGGATCAAAGGTAACAACCTATTTGCTAGCATCTTTGCATAGAGTTTAATGTCTACATTAAGCAAATAGATTGGCCTATAGTTGGAAACTTGTGAGGTGTCTTTGCCTTCTTTTGGGATAACTGCAATATGGGCTTCTAGCATTCTGCCTAAGGAAGTGTGAGGGTTCGAAAATGAATTAAATGTATTTAGCATCCTGGGAGTAAGTTTGTCCTGAAAGCATTTATAGTATATCAGAGGGAGGCCATCGGGCCCTGGGCTTTTACCTACTTTGATCTGTTTAATTGCTAAGTGAAGTTCTTCCTTGGAAAATGAGCTCTCCATGGTGTCAGCCTCCTGGGAAGTGATAGGTTTAGGGCAGTATTGAGCTAGAAAATCTGCTAGTCGGGAGGGTCGGTTGGCCATATTGGTCAATCCTTCTTTGTCTTGCTCAAGATTATAAAGTTTTGAGTAGAATTTTTTAAAGGGCTTGGCTATTTCCTCATTCTTTTTTTCAATAGAACATTTTTATTGAAATTTTACAGAATACAGAAATCATAAAAGAGAAATCATAAAGGAGAACTATGCCACGTATATAACAGTATATAGAGATCAGGTAATAAAAGCAAGTAACAGAGGAAGTAGAAACACTAATAGAAGCATTTATCAGAGTATGTAAAGAAAGCAAAACAAAAATGTATCCAGCTATTTCCTCATTCTTAGAGAGGAGTTTATCTTGACTATCTCGAATATGATGAATCACAGAAGAGGTCTTACCATGTTTCCCCGAAAGTACGCCCTAACCCAAAAATAGGCCCTACCTGGATTATTGGGGCGGGCTGCAATATAAGCCCTACCCCGAAAATAAGACCTTGTAAATCCCTGTAAAAAAAAAAGTTTTTAAATGCTGGCTATTGTCTCCGTTTGCTCGGGTATATTTAAAACAAACATTTGCACCCACTACTCCCCCGCCGGAGGTCCTCTTCTCTCCTCCCGGCTGATGTCTGCTGCTGCTTCCTCTTGTGCACACGTCAGCCGGGGATCGCGGCTATTCTCCCCTCCTCCCTCCAGATGCCGTCTTCAGCGCACTGACGTCATCGGTAATGTCGTCTCTTCTTTTTCCTCCTCTCCTCCCGCTGACGTCTGTGCCCCCTCCCTCTTCACTGCACGGAGCAAGCTGACGTCACCAAAGCCGAACTTTTCTCTCTAATCGTCACCTCAGATCTCAGTGAAGAAAAAAATCTGTTTAACAGGTACCATACTTTTACCGTTATACCAGTATAAAACCTCATACCGGTACAGTAACAGAAATAATGATCTAAAAAACTGACTCCTGACCTGATAAGGGGGGTGGGGTGGGGGTGAACCTGAGGGGGAGACAGAGGACACAGAATTTTCAGATTTTAACAGGTTTTTTAGAAAATAGAGAGGGATAAATGACACAGCACAAACACTGTGTTGTTTATCATGCTTTAAAGGAACAGGATTTTTATTAAAGCAACAACCAGACAGACAGACTTGAGACCATTTACGCACTTTATGCAGTAATGTACATACCACAAATAAATAAGCCCTACCCTGAAAAAAAGCCCTAGTGTGTTTTTTGTGACTAAAATTAATATAAGACCCGGATTTATTTTCGGGGATACACGGTAGCTGCCTGTATCGTGCGTGCCAATAGTCTACCGCTTTTGTTACCATGTTCATAGAACACTTTCTGTCTAAGAACATACCGCATTCTGGTGCGCTTCCCCAACTCATCCACCAATGTAAAACGTGCGTGTAAAAGATCCTGCAATGTAGCTCGGACGGAAGACTGTTTATGGGCAATTTTCAGATGGTTAATGGTTTCAATTAGAGATTTGAAATACTCCTGGTGTTTTTTTTTTCGCTATTGTAGCTAGTGATATTAATTTTTCCCTCAGGACACATTTATGCGCCTCCCATAGGGAGATGGGTGTGACATCTGGTGTAGAGTTTTCTTGAAAATACAGCTGAATTTGGGTGCGTAAATGTCTAAGATTTTCAGGATCTTTCAACAGGGATGGGTTTAGACTCCAGGTTTTTGTTGTTTCGGTCACTTCTGGGAAAGTAAGAGTCACCTTTATGGGATGGTGACCTATCTCATTCTGTTTTATCTCATTTCTTGCCTCTCCCCATTTCCTGCCAGCACCACTTCCTGTTTAACTAGCCATTGTGAACCAGTTAAACAAGTTAATTAGCTATGAATAGAGAATGCTCAGCTTTTGAATTCTAGATGGTAGCTAGAGGCAGGGATTTGAAATTGTCTGGTCTGGATAGACAAAAATACGAATTATTTAGTATGTGAATCATCTTTCATATATGCATAATAATCTGTGTAGTAAGCTGTTTTCCTGGAGTTTAGTTTAAATATAAAATGTGTGAACCATTGGGATTTAGCACAGTTTCAGTGTCTCCAGGATAGCTCTGGTAGTTCGCTGATTAATTTTACTTGTTTCTTGGAGTCCTTCAGCTTGCTCTTTCCTGCCATCAATTACAGCCCATTTTAATTCTTTCTTCTATATTCTGTTTGTCCACATGCAGCTCCCGCTTGAAGCGTAGCTTCACTACCCAAGTCAAAATTACCTATTATCTTTTTTTTTATTTTTCTTATTTCATTCCTACATCATGACAGAAGAGACAGCTGTGACTTTACTTATTTCTTTTTATAATCATCATGGTGTTTTAATAAGAGGACTGGATTACAATCTCAGCTATGCCTTGCTGAGCACTCAGCTTCCTGAATAGCGAGACAGAAACAACATTAATTGGCATCACCAACCATCAAGAAAGTATCCAGCTGTCCTTTAGTGAAATGAATGTGTCACCAACCAAGAACAACGCTATTCAATCCCCAGAACATTCTGTATACCACTGCTTATTTTTTTTTTCCAAGTTAATACCAAGTAGCACAACCTTGTTTTATCTTACTTCATTTTACTGGTTTTCATTGCTGCTTTTTTATTATTTTGTTTCAAAATAAGACATTAAATTACAAACGGGGCATTATAGCTGCACTAATTGCAATGCCCCGAGTAATAATATGCTTTTCATTTTTAGAGTGATCATTCGGAGGTGGAATGAAACATGTGATTGGGGGAAAGAGTGGTCAGACCTATAATTAGCTGTCACTCGTGCCAGGAGACATCTGCAGGTGAAATAAGTTAGAATGACAATTTGCAGAGAAAGGAGATGGGAACGATTTAATGTTATATTTGCATGTCTTGCTAAAAAAAGGTATTTGGAAATTTTAAGAGTGGGTGAGAGGGATGATTAAAAAAGCCAAATAATCTAAAATACAAAATGGGTTATAAAATAAATGTTCGCAATGTTCAAAGCTCTACTCCAGTTAGTTTTTTTTTTTACTCGAAAGAATTGGGAAGAGCTAAAGTGTGTTTAGTCACGTTTTACCAGTTTGTTTTTTGCTGTCTGTGCCCAGTTGGGGAAAGTTTCCTTCAGTTATTTTTCCAAAAGATGCAACAAATTTGTTTTTCGACCACCACCCAAACACTTGGCAACTATTGAGAGTTGGTAGAATTATGGGATTTCCTATTTGCGCAGGGTTAGGTTGGGGAAATCAGAGAACTATAAAAGGTAATAGTGTTTCTTATATTCATGGTATGGTTAAGAAATTAAGTAAGATAGGATGGTATTGGTATGTATATATTTTTTTTTATGTCTGTGCCCAATGGGGGGAGATTGCCTTCACTTCCTGTTCCAAAGGTACGTCAAACCATTACCTTAAAATGTGGGGGCTATCAAGAGTGGATAGAATTATGGGATTTCCTACTAGCGTAAAGATAGTTAGGTGGCGGAAATCAAAGACAGAGAAAATTTAATATTGCTTATTTTAGATTGTAAGCTCTAATGAGCACTTGAGCAGGGCCCTCCGATTCCTCCTGTACTGAATTATATTCTAACTGTACTGTCTATCCTCATGTTGTGAAGTGTTGCGCAAACTGTTGGCACAATATAAATCCTGTATATTAATAATAATAATATGTATTGCATAGCCAAAAATCAAACTAAGCAAGATAGGATTGTATGTACATTTATTTTTTAGCTGTCTGTGCTTCACTTCTGGTTCCAAAGATGCATCAAATATGTTTGCTGACCACCACCTAAAAGTTTGCGGGCTATCAAGACTGGGTAGAAACAGGATTAGAGGATTAGGTGGTAAAAGACATAGAACTAAAGGATGTAAAATTGTTTCTTATATTTATGGTATTGCCAAGAATCAAATTAAAGGAAAAGTACAACTAAAGTTTTTTGGCTTTACGTCTCCTGTGGATCACAGGAGTGAAGTTTGTTCTGCACTCCTGTGACCCATTTTCAACAGACAGCAAGCTGAAGCCTGCAGTTGGCTACATCACAGAGCTTGAGCAAGATTGCAACAATGAAAACAGAATCCGCCCACATACCTGGATCGTCACCCTTTCCAGGTATGTGCCACTGAGGGGCTGAGCTGGACGCTCCCGCCCCCTCCCCCTCCACAGACCAGTGCTCCAGTGAGCTCTGACAGTCACCAGTTCTCTGTTCAGGTAGCTGTGAGAACTGAGTGACCGTCAGTGTTCGATCGCTCGGTTCTTAGTGTTAGAGGCACCAAAGCACAGATGAGGTAGAAATATGTGATTTTCCATCAGTGTAAAGAGGGTTAAGTGGGGGAGATCAGGGAACTAGAGAATGTAATATCATTCCATATATTCATGGTATGTCCAACACTCAATACTTAGTAAAATAGGACAGTATGAGTTAGGGATCTATTGTAGGGTGGCCATGGAAGTTGGATGGGGCTTTGGTACTTCCAGAAGGACCCACCATGGTGTGGTATTGGTTAGCTGCAATGTCAGTATATAAGTTATTTGCGCTGATTAATAATATTTCAAAATATGTGGTGGTTCAAGTCCACCATCTAGTTCATTTTTAATTATAGTCTTTCTGGACACCATGGGTATGTGGCCATGCCAAATACATTTCAACCTGTTGTTTTGCATAGCATCTAAGGCATGCATAGATATTATGATTGAAAAAGTATAAGGAAAGCTACAGGAAATTTTGCGCTTATGGCTGCTGGAGCGTATGTGGGAAAAAAAAAAACTTGTAATATTAAATGGATCTGACAAGAAATAGTATACAGATGCTAAACTAAAATCTAAAAACAATTCTCCAAATAGGTCAGAATGTTGGGATAGTATCTCTGATCTCTCAAACAAAATCTGACCATAGTTTTAAAATTATATCTTTGAATTTTGACTGAGCAGTTTTAATTTGGCAAAATTAATTTCTTAGCTATATTTTATAAAAACATTTATTCATTTATCTGCTTGATATAAAAAAAAAAAAAAAAACATTTACAGGGTGTTAAATTTCGTTTTTTTTATTTACTATTCTTTGTATTTTTCTTGTATTAAAGTGTTATCTATTTATTGGTTTGCTGTTTCTGTAGACAAAAAGGTAAGAACATGTCTAGGATAATTAAACTAGTGTTAGATCCAAAAAGGAAAATGTAATATATTGCAGCCTACCAATCCTTAATTGTTATGGATGCATTTCTTTTATTTTTTAGGCTTTTTTTTCTCTTTTATTTTCACCTGGTGATCCGTCCAACAACACAAGTCCTGTCTTGGGGTGTCTCTACTCAATTGGAGGAGCAACAGAGACACCTTTGGACAGCACAGCAGCACTGTCAATCGGGGGACAGGGTAGTGTTAGATGAACTAAAAAATGTTGACTAACAATTTGAGGCTGAACTCTTAAATCAGTTACAACAACTGTTTTATTTTTTTTTCCTTTTTGTTATAGTTACATAAATTAATACAATCAATTTCTGTTTTTGGGTTTAATAAAGTAAGAGGAGCCATTGAAACCCCATAGCCCCCCTTTAAAAGCTGCCAAAAAACACCAGTTCTACTACACTATTAACTCCAACACATTTTACTGGAAAATTTTGCCGAAATCTTACGATATTTTGCCAAAATGTTGAGGAAATTAAAAAGACAATTTTTTCTCATCCCCAATTAATGGTTTAATTTCTAAAAAACACAGTAACTTTTTAAGCAGATTTCTATGGTCACACACAGAAGAAGAGGTGCCAAGAACACCAGTGAAGGACCCCAGTAGAGAATGTTCAGGGCTGCTCTATACAATACCGTTGCACAGAGCAGATAAGTATAACATTTTTATTATTTTAATATAAAAATATATATTTTACAATGGCTTTATGTGAACTTTATGTAGCGCCCCCCCCTTATTTAGTGGGGCGTTACACTAAAGTTAGTGGGGAATGGGAAAGTTAAGTTTGCTCCCATTCGCAAATTGTTTAGATTGGTGCTGCTGCCAGTTTGGAACTGCCTTGTAGGTCAGTCTGCGTGCCAGGGGTCTGTTATCACCCCTGGGCAACAGCTGGTGCTAGAGGGGTTCTGACAGACCCACCTTCCCCCAGCAGCCAATCAGGGGAGCGGTTCCCTCTCTGGGCATGCTGGCGGGGGGACATATCTGGGGCAGCCGCCATTAGTGGTGTGTGTTACGCGGGGCCCAAGTTCCAGGTGCAGCATCCACCTTCAGGGTGCACGCATCCATGGGCCTCGCCATCGAGGCCCGCCTGGCCGAGGTTGCACATCAAGCGGATCTTCACTCAGATGCAAAGAGGGACCCCAGCGGCTTGCTGGGTCCCAGATCCTAAGCTGGGAGCTGTACGATGGGGGATTGGCTCAGGAGAACCCAGAGACAGAGGTTATCCGCGAGGCCTGGACGAACCACCGGGGATCCGGTCACCACGCCACACAACAGGTACATTTCAGCTGTCAATTGGTGACGTTAAGTTGGACTTACTGGGAGGACTCACTAGTTCTAACTCTGACAACTTCAAAATTTACCAGGCCTGTGGCAGAGGCCCTGTTTCCTCCCAGTGACTTTGTTTAAAAGTGGTCCTTCGGCTGCCAGGCTCAAGTTAATCTCCTGTGCGGGGGCACTTTACCCACTCTGGCGAGAGTGGCGACGTTTGAACTTGACGATGCTGAGAGCAGGCTTGCTCTCTCTTTGATATCCAAGGCCTGATACTGTGGTTCTCTCTCTGCTCATCAACCTTTCTCTATTGTGTGCTGTGTTGATGTTGGCCGTGTTGGGCCCTGGAATAAAGCATTAAAAACTCAAGTTGATGTCTGGACACTTGCTCTATATCCACCCTCACTAATATTATCCCTAGACAAGAACCACTGGTAACACAACATGCCGGTCCCAAACTAATCAGCGGCTCCTTCGGGGGTGAGCGCTACATTTAAATTTTTTTTTTTTTTTCGACCCAACCTGATCCATAAAATGATTTTCCTTTACTAACTATTTACTGCTATTGGACCAGTTGATTATCGTAAGATCATTAATTATTAATAATGGTTAGATTTTGGCAATATTTTCCTATTTCAGCAAAATGAGGACCTTTTCTAAAATATTAAAATTTTTACCAAAATATTGAGGAAATTAAAAAGCAAATTTGTACTCATCCCTAATGGATGAGATGCTTGATTTCTAAAAACCGGAATAACTTTTTATGTCACACAAATTAACTTTTTTAAAACATATTTCCCTTAACCTTCCTTCTCCTCTCAATGTAAAACTCTGTGGGGTGGATTTACTAAAACTGGATCACTCAGAATCTGGTGCAGCTGTACATGGTAGCCAATCAGCTTCTAACTTAAGCTTGGTAAATTCAGCTTTGACAAAAAAAACAAAAAAAACAAGAAGATTCAATGCAGAGCTGCACCAGATTTTGAAAAAAATCCAGTTTTAGTAAATCCCCTCTGTGTCTCACAATAATCTAAAGGCATTTTAAACACAACTATTGGTGTGTTGCACTGGTATTCCCCAGCTCTGATTTCTGAACCTGCTCTTCACTCCCAACTCCTCAATGCCCCAAACCCCTCCCTTACAAATCTACCACCCCATTCAAATGCCAAGAGACACAACAATGTTCAAATGTTGATCACTTGTAAAGTCCCCACATCAACATCACATTTCTTCTTGGGACTTTTTATATTATAAATAAGTAAAGCAAGAACAAATCTTGAATGTGGTCTTGGGAGTGCTTTTCAATCATTGGATCTCAAACACTTACTGTATATCACTAGCGTGATATATATGACTTCAATATCTTCACATGAACTTTTTCTGCGGGTGGATTAACTGAATCTTTTCATGTAACATCAATATTGTAATAAGTTTTGTATTGTATTTTTATTGGATTTGCAAATACATCTAGACATAATAATGTAGATTTCTCAGAAACTACACATGATATTATATCTACGGGCGAGAAATACAAAGTAATATTTCTTCATGAATAACACAAAACACGAATCATATTCGAGTAAATATAAACAAACAGAAACACAATCACAATGTAGCATAAGACTATTATACCTATCTCTTCCGGAGGAGATGTTTATAAACCGAGGGACAGTCATTCATCTTTTAACCTCCCTGGCGGTATGATTCTTTCAGATTTTAGGTGCTGAAAGCGGTACCATTGTTTGCAAGGAAATTTGGCGTTTTATACTGTAGGCCTGTAATTCTTAGGAATAACTCACTTAAATCTGACCAAACAAGAGTCTAATAGGCATCCCGGGTATGACATTTTTTTTAAAACAAAATTATAAATTATAATATAATAAATAATTATAACAAATAATAATATATTTATAATAAAAATTATTCAATGATGTAATCAAATCAAAATCACTGAAATTTGCTCAGTTGCAGAATTATCGCTGTCATTTTTTTTTTTTTTTTATGACGAATTTCCCCAAAAATCGCTATCGCTCAATTCTGTAAGGGATTCTAATTTATTATCGCTCTAGCTGCTCTAAAACCATTTTTGACATAAAGGGACACTTTTGGTTGCTATGAACAATCTACAGTTTGCAGGCAGAAAGAACACTTTTTATTATATAAAAGTACATGCAGAACACTAGGCACAAGGGGGGTGTGTATTTTTTACATACAGTACTGTAATCTATAAGATTACAGTATACTGTATGTAATGTGTTTGTTTACATTTTTGAATATGGCGCCGTTTCTCCGCCCCCCGTGCATCGTAACGTCGCAGGGAACGGAGATCGGCGGCACACAGAGGCACTGTGTGAATCGAGCGAGCACCCGCTCGCTCACACAGCGTGGATGCATCGCTGGATCCAGGAACAAGGTAAGTAAACACTGCCTGTGGATTCAGCGAGGCGAGCCCGAGTCGGACTCGGGGTTACCAATCCTGGCATAAAAATTTAACCCCGAGTCAGACTCGGGAATACCGCCAGGGGGGTTAATACTAGTAAGAGTATTATACTGTGTTTGAAGTTGATTAATGCAGAAAGTTTTAAGTTTAGGTGATAGTTTTTGTTGGTTAACTTAAGCTTTTAAAGATGCAAGCATTCAAGACTGTTAAACTTTTGCCGATAGCATAACACATACACTATAATATTACCAAAAGTATTGGGACACCTGTCTTTACACGGACATGAACTTTAATAGCATCCCAGTCTTAGACTGCAGGGTTCAATATTGAGTTGGCCCACCCTTTGCAGCTAGGGTATAATAGCTTCAACTGATGGGCACTGATGAGGATGCACTGATATGTAGAATTCATGAGCACTGATGGGCACCAATAGGTGGCACTGATAGGTGGCACTGATGGGCACTGACTGGCGGCTGTAATGGGCACTTACAGGCAGCTGTGATGGGCACTGACAGGTGCCTGTGATGGTCACTGATAGGTGGCAGCAATGGGCACTGATAGGCAGTACTGATTGGCACTGACAGTTGGCACTGATGGACAGCATGGATAATGAGTAGTGTTGCTCACGAATATTCGTATTGCGAATATTCGGCTCGAATATGGCATATTCGAGTATTCGCGATATATTCCGAATTTCGCGGTGAATATTCGCTATTTCGAATATTCGTATTTTTTCAATTTTTTTTTAGAACAGATCACATCCTAGAGATCCCCATCGACGTCTAAAAGCATTGCTGGTATGATTAGAGACCTTGGGCCGAGTAGCTGCAGCGATCATTTTATATTGCCGAAAAATCGCAATGCGATTATTCGGCAATAGCGATATCGCGCGATTATTTGAGAAATTCGCAATATTGTTTTTAGCTAAAATAACACATATATTCGATTTCAGAGTGTTACTGTCGAAATTCCGCAATCAATTTCTCATTTTTGCGAAATTACGATAAAATATCAAGAATATTCTGTTCCAATCAGAGTGCTCCTTCCGCATTTGCCGAATAATCGCAATTATTTTGTATTGTAATATATCACAAATATTCTGAGCCAATCAGAGTGCTCCATTCCGCAATTATTTTGTATTATAAAATATCACAAATATTCTGAGCCAATCAGAGTGCTCCATTCCGCATTTCTCGAAATTTCGCAATTATTTTGTATTATAAAATATCACGAATATTCTGAGCCAATCAGAGTGCTCCTTCCGCATTTGCCGAATATTCGCAATTATTTTGTATTGTAATATATCACAAATATTCTGAGCCAATCAGAGTGCTCCTTCCGCATTTGCTGAATATTCGCATTTATTTTGTATTGTAATATATCACGAATATTCTGAGCCAATCAGAGTGCTCCATTTCGCAATTATTTTGTATTATAAAATATCACGAATATTCTGAGCCAATCAGAGTGCTCCTTCCGCATTTGCCGAATATTCGCAATTATTTTGTATTGTAATATATCATGAATATTCTGAGCCAATCAGAGTGCTCCTTCCGCATTTGCCGAATATTCGCAATTATTTTGTATTATAAAATATCACGAATATTCTGAGCCAATCATAGTGCTCCTTCCGCATTTCTTGCATTCGCAATTCGCATTCGCATTAGCGAAATTTCGCAATCATTTCATTTCCAAAAAATATCGCGAATATTCGCATTTAACGAATATATCTCGAATATTCGACTATATATTCGAGATATATCGCGAAATCGAATATGGCATATTCTGCTCAACAGTAATGATGAGGTACTGACAGGTTTTACTGCTGGGCACTGATTGGCACTGTGATGGACACTGACTGACACTGTGGTGGGCACTGATTAGCACTGATTGGCACTGTGAGCTTTGTTTATGGGGCATTGACTGGCAGCTTATGGGCACATTTTAGATCCTGTTGTGGCACATCTAAGGGGGCTGTGCTGATAAATCAATGTGCTGATTATCAGCACAGACCCCCTCTGACAGGGAGAGCCGCCGTTTCTCACTGTCAGCGCGAACCAAGGAATGCCGTTTGCCGTTTACCGGCAGTTCCTGGTTCACGCAATGATTAGCTGTGATTGGTCACAGCTGATCACGTTGTAAGAAGCCTCTGTCAGAGGCTTCTTACCACGATTGGAGATGCGGCGTGTCAGACTTCCCGACTTCCCTCCAATCTGATTCGCTAGATGGATCGGAATGGATCCCTTTCCGTTTTGTTTAGCGGATCAAATTGGAGGTAGGCTGGTGTAAATGGACACAAGTCCATTTAGATCCAACGCTTTATAGCAGTGAATGAAGGATTAGATTAGGACTGCCTGAAAAATGGACACGCAGACCTGATCAGACCTGTTGTGTGAACCCACTCCCAACCTTTTCCCTTTAACTGCTTGCCGCCCCCCCCCCCCCAGTACATTTACTGTAGCAGGGTGGCATGGCCAGGCTGGATCACATACATGTACGTCATCCAGCCTGTTCCAGGTTAGGGATGTGCATGCAGCTGTAGCCAATCACAGCACACAGTTTACAAACACAGGGCTCCATACACAGATCAGTAACCTGATCTTCAGGGAGAAAAAAATAGCCAGACCTGTTAGTAAAAGCAGCACATATTACACACATTACACTTGTTAGGCACATAGTTAACCTCTTCATTGCCCCTTGATGTTAACCCAGTCAGTGCAATTAATATGGTGTAAACTGTACAGTCTTTTAGCTGATAACTGTATTAGTGTCACTATTGATGTCAGTGTAAGTTAGTCAGTTATAGCTGACCATAGATGGTTAGAATCTTGTCCAGTTCAGCAGGAACAGGCTAAGATTGGAACCATCTATGGGCAAACTGATTATACCCAAGTGATAGATCAACTTGGGTATAACTAGCCTGTCTGATTTTTACATGCAATTGTTGTTTTAAGGCAGGACCTGGGGTGGGGCCAGGAGTGGGGTTGAGAATAGGGCTGAAGGGGCCTCGTCAGGTAGGCTGTATGGGGACCCATGATTTCTGTCAGCCGCCCTGCATATATCTGTTTATATATGAATCTGTAGCGGCATGTGGTTGTGTGCTGAGAGTGACAGACCAAGCTGTCACAAACTCACAATCATATGACCACTGTGGAAACTAATCAAAGCTGTCACATGAAAGAGAATTTGTGCCCCCTCCCAGACATTAAAGTCATCTTAAAAAAGAATAACTTCAAGTTTAACCACTTGCTTACTGGGCACATACACCCCCCTCCTGCCCAGGTGAAATTTCAGCTTCCGGCACTGCGTCGCTTTAACTGACAATTGCGCGGTCGTGCGACGTGGCTCCCAAACAAAATTTATGTCCTTTTTTCCCCACAAGTAGAGCTTTCTTTTGGTGGTATTTGATCGCCTGTGCGGTCCCTATGTAGGAAGGAACACAGATCGGGCTCCTCCTCTCCAGAGACAGGACGCTGTCTCTGTGTAAAACGGCAATGAGAGATGATCTATATGAGATCATCTCTCATTCGCCCACAGATCGCATCGCAAACGGCCACTCTGATTGGCCGTTTGCCGCGATCTGTGATTGGCCATGTCCAAGGGACACGGACAACACAGGGCTTCCCCGCAGCGCGCTCTACAGCGCGCGCTGGGAACGCCCAAAGGAGATGCCGTCAAATGACGGCATGTTGGATATTCAGACCCGCGCTGTTGCCGTCATTCGACGGTAGCGCGGGTCTGAAGTGGTTAAAGTGGTTCTAAAGGCAATGCATTTTTTTTACCTCTTCTCTGCATTAAAGTGGTTGTAAACTTCAGGCATGGAATATGAACAAAACATATCCCTCAATAGTGTGTGCTTGTCTCAATCCAGAGCACTAAGTGTCATTTCTGCCTGCTGCCTTGTCCCCCTGCTAAAAGCATGAGCCACTTCTGACAAGGAGGGAGCTCCAGCTGATTGACAACCACAGCTCTGTTCCGGTGTGCTGTGTGAAGGGGGGTGTGTCCCTTCCCTCCAATCAACTCTCAGAGCTCTCCTCACTGATGTACCTTCAATTTTCCGCCCCCTGTTTTTCAGAGCTGTGTAAATTCTACAGTTTTAATGACTGTAGGGGAAAGGAGTCTGTAGATAAACAGGTACAACTTATGTAGGAGGATTTGTTTAATCTGTGTATCACCTGAGGCCAGACGCTTCACTAGATATGTGAAGGTTGACAACCACATTAAGGTAAAACATTTCCCTCTAGTAGTAGCCCCACCACCCCCACCCACACCTCCCTATATACTTGCCTGATTCTTAACTCGATACAGTGCTGTGCCTGTCTGCAGCGGTGTTGGTCTTTGTTCCTGTCAGGGAATTCCTTTGAGATGTCTGGCTTATTTGTGTGAAAAACATGATAAAAAAAGTCACATGACTGCAGTGTTGTAATTGTCATTCTAAAGCCTCGTACATTTCCATCGGACAAATCCGTGGAATTTTGTGCAAAGGGGGTTGGCTGTGAATTTGTTCTGCATACAGACGGTAGAACTTTTTCAGCCAACATACACAAAACTACGTGGTTTTTCAGCTCTTTACCGCCACCCTTTGGGCAACGTCTGCTAATGTTGTGCTATGGTTAGCATTGGTTCGGAGCATGCGTGTTTGTACTTTGGATTTTATTTAGATGGACTTGTGTACACACGATCGGATAAGCTGACAAGACACATCAGCAGCCAATCCCAGACGAAGTCCGTTAGTGACGAAACGCGTAGGTGTGGCTTGCCGATTTGACGTCATTACGCCTCTTCACCCGGAGATACACAGACACGGAGCATTACAAACACTAGAAGCCACGAGGAGACGCCGCGCTCCCATATGAATATTAACATCCATTCTGTAAGTGCAATACTTTGTGTGGCAAATTAAAACTTTGTTTACAGTATTACACTATGGCGCTTTTTTGTTTTACATCCTTTGAGACGCTAGATACCGTTTACACCTCTGTTTCCCAGCTATCAAACGTGGTTCCATAGATATACCTTAAACCGCTGTGTTCAGAGTGACTGCGTTGATAACGGTCATAAAGTTAGGGTAAGGAGACTACAATACCACATTTTGCGTGTTTTACTGGTGGATGAAGAATTTCTGTCACTACTGTACTCTGCTTTTTTTTGCACCATATGGATTAACCCTACAAGGACTGAACATTTTTTTTTTTAAATATTCACTTCTAGGATATATTTGTCAGCACCCTTTTCTTGGGACTATGTTAATTTTTAATTTTTTTTATTTCTTATTTATATTTTTTTATGTGAACTATTATTCCAAATTATATAAAGACATACCCCACTTTTAAGTACACAATGAGGTTTATTTACTAAAGCTGGAAAATGCAAAATCAAGCTCACTTCTGCATAGAAACCAATGAGCTTCCAGATTTTAGTACCAGGCTGAATTAATCACTTGCCCGACCTATTACAAAATGATGGCAACAAAGTGGTTTCAATACCCTGACTGGACGATGACGTCCTAATGATATTGCGCTGGGGCCGCGCATCGCGGCGATCGTTGTAACAGGGTGTCAGTCTGACACCCTGCAACACCGATCTAGGTAAAGAGTCTCTGACAGAGACTCTTTTTATCATGTGATTAGCCGAGTCCAATCATGGCTGATCACGATGTAAACAAGAAGAGCCAGTTATCGGGTTTTCCCCACTCGCGTCTGTCAGATGCGAGTATAGGAGAGCCGATTGGCTGTTCCTCTGACAGGGGGGTTTGTTCTGATCGATTATCAGCACAGCCCCCCGAGAATGCCCACACTAGACCACCAGGGATGCCACTAGACCACCAGGGATGCCACCAGACCACCAGGGATGCCCACCACCAGGTATGCCACCCTAGACCAACAGGGATGCCAATCAGTGCCCACTATGGGCATCACTGATTGGCAGGCATTGTTGTTTGGCACTGATTGGCATCCATAAGTACAATATAATACAGTATATCCGTGCCACCTATCAGTACCCATCCATGCCCATCTGTGCCACATATCAGTGCCCATCCATGCCAATCCGTGCCACCTATCACTGCCCATCCATGCTGCCTATCTGTGCTGCCTATCTCTGCCCATCTGTGCCGCCTATCTGTGCCCATCCATGCCGCCTATCAGTGCCACCTATCAGTGCAGCCTATCAGTGCCCCATCAGTGCACTGGGGGTTAGAGATCATCAGTGCCTATCAATTCCACCTCATCGGTCCCATCAATGCCACCTTATCAGTGCCCGTCAGTGCAGCCCCATCAGTGCCCATCAGTGAAGGAGAAAACGTACTTATTTACAAAGTTTTGTAACGGAAACAAAACAAAAGCATTTGTTTTTCAAAATTTTCGGCCTTTTTAATTTTTTTTTGCAGAAAATAAAAATCCCAGAGGTGATCAAATACCACCAAAAGAAAGCTCTATTTGTGGGAACAAAATGATAGAAATTTTGTTTGGGTACAGTGTAGCACGTCTACGCAATTGTCATTCAAAGTGCAACAGCGCTGAAAGCTGAAAATTGGTCTGGGCAGGAAGGTGTATAAGTGCCCTGTATGGAAGTGGTTAAACAAGCTGGGATTAGAAGCTCATTGGTTTCTATGCAGAAGTGAGCCTGGTTTAGCATTTTCCAGCGATAGTAAATAAACCTCCATGTGTACCGTACTTAAAAGTGGGGTATGCCGTACCAGCCGCATTTAATTATATGTTAAGTTGGTGTTTTACATTTTTTCATGTACATTCACATTTAATGTTTCACACATTATTGGGTTTATTTTTGCTATGACCCCTTCTATCCTACTAATTTATTAATTCACTATTTAGCGCATCTATTTTTACGCACTTTTTGAATTTTGTATCCAAATTTTGGTACCGGCAGCTCTTTCTCACATTCACTGTGCAGTTGTTCATTTTCATTATCTAGCGCAGTGTTTTTTCCTTTTTTTGGTTTGTTTTATAAGATACATTTGTTCTCAGACAGTTTTAAAGCATGCTATCCAACGTTTGTTGTCGGAAAATCCAACGACAATTGTCCAATGGAGCATCCGACAAAACCCTGCCATCACACATTTGTTGTCGGAAAATCCGATCGTGTGTACGAGGCTAAAGTGTGACAATGCTGAAAATCGGCCTGAGCAGGAAGAGGATAAACGTGCCAAGTGGTTAAACAATTTTACTTTGCAATTTGCGAAGACAAGCTACATAGACTGTACAAGCAACGCAAAATACACACATGGTTTCCTAAATGAATGTTGATTGCTGCTTTCTTAATTATTTATAATGTTGCAAACAGTTGTCTTGCAGTCAAAGTGTCTCATCCTACTAGTTAAATGACCTTTTTTATGTGTTTAGGCAACAGCTGGATTACTGAAAAATGTGAGATAAAAGATGAGCTTTAATTAAATATGATTTTTTATTTATTTTTTATTTATGTATATTTTATCCCAGTAGATAAATGTTGATATTTACATATTTTAACTACAAAATGCGTAGAAATCTATTTATCATCTATTTATCATTTTCCCTAGCATGAATCTGAAACACAAACAAGAAAAGTACGCACAAAAAAGGGAACTCTGGGAAAATAAAAATGAATAATGTAGGGGGGAGGATGGTTTGTTTGGCCATACGCAAACCAATATTTTTCATAGATGGGAGCAATTAGAGGATTCCTTGCCTCCACTGGGCATTGTAGGGGTGAATTGGCCAATAAGCTGCACTCACAAGCTCATGTACTTTTTATTGCACAAACATTTTTTTGCAGGATTTTTCAAACATTTCCTTAACCCCACAGAAACCAGAACATTTATTTTATCTGCTGTTTGAATAACAGTACAAAATCTGTGTTTTGTAATTAAACATTTTGGAGGAGGTATATGAGAACGGTCACGCCACACCAATATTTGGGAGTCTAACAACTGTTAATAATATGCTTTTTAACTTACAGTTTATTTCAACTTTTGCAGCCGAATTACACCTATTTTATATTTGTTACATGTTTCTATTAAAATAGAGAAAGGAACAGGCAGGACTTTAAATGAAGCATGTGCGGGAAAGGTTTGCAATAAATTGGGGGAAAAGTAAATAATAATAAATCTGGAATACGTCTAAATATTTTATTGCTTTCACATAAGGCACCGTACATGACTATATTGCACTATGGAAGAAAATAGATATACATATGTAATTCACAGATTGGTTGGGGGGAAGGTTTATATAGGCAGTAACCCAAGTATATACAGACAAAAAGGTACAACAAACTGTACTGCAGTAATTAAAACATGGCATAAACAGCTCATATGAAGATGATACATTGTGTAGTACTTCTGTAAATATACATAGATGCATGAGGTAGATAGCTCTACGCGTTTCGCGACTATTGGTCGCTCGTCAGGAGCAGGCATGCATTGCATTTATTATCTGTAATGACATAAGCACATAACTGGTTATACCAGGGCATTCAACATTTTGGGGGCCGAGAACATGTCAAGGTCCCAGATGGTACTCACCAGGTGGCCAAATGCGGCTGGCACTGGGGTGAAGCTCCTGACGGTCCCCTAGGGTTGGGGCAGCCCCTGGCGGGGGCTGTGGCTGGAAACCGGGGGACACGGGGCCCCCAAACAGGACGCACCCAAGTGGCACAGGCATGAGGCATGATGTGATGTATGTACTGGGATCAGTGAATGTTGATGGCTGCAAGGGGAGGGATGGGAAAAAGAAAAGGTTATGTATAGGAGGGATATGAGGGTGTAGAAAAGAGATAGAAGGGAGAGATGAAAAAGGAAAAAAATGAATAAAAATTAATAAAAATAAAAATAAAAATAAAAAAAGGGGGACATAGAGCTGGGAATCTGTGAATTACATATGTATATCTATTTTCTTCCATAGTGCAATATAGTCATGTACGGTGCATTATGTGAAAGCAATAAAATATTTAGACGTATTCCAGATTTATTATTATTTACTTTTCCCCCAATTTATTGCAAACCTTTCCCGCACATGCTTCATTTAAAGTCCTGCCTGTTCCTTTCTCTATACAAATGCAAGGGATGGAGGTAATTAACCCATTACCTCATTTAAAGTCCCAAAAAACCCTCTCCCCCCTTCCTCATATACTATAAAATAGGGATGGAAGCATGTGTTTTACGGGACTATACTGTTTACAACAAGTGTTTACACTCATTACTGCATTTTTGTTGTGTTTTCTCACCATTTGCAACAATGTGCTTAATACTGTTTTATTTTTCTGTCAGATCCTTGCACAGCTGGCTGTTCTGGGCAATTCCTCATTTTTTCACACAGGTTTTCCCAATGCTGCAACAGGCCTGGGGGTGCCATGAACCTCCTGTCCCCCATGGGGCATGCTCCAATTTGGGGGCTGCGATGCTCAGTGCCCATGCTCTCCGTCCTGTGACGCACAGACGCACGGACTGATGGGCGGGCACTGCGCGCATACGTCTCGCTCGCCATCGCCGCACAGAGAGCCTGCTCTCAATGCGGCGCATTGGTTATGCCATCCACGCGGGGAACTGGGAGACAATTGGCGCCACACCACTAAGCGGTTAATCCGCAGTGATGCAGGTGCCTCCTCTCCCCTCCCCATCGTTTGCGAGACGTTTGGCAGGTGACTGGGAGGGCGGCTCCTATAAGAGGGCGTAGTCCAATGCTGACACAGGCATTTGGTTCCCCACACGCTACCGACCTCATGCAGCACACTCGGAGCTCTCAGGTTATCCTCTTTTACCCCTCCTTCTTATTCATACCTTGTACTTTCACCCCACCTTAATATTCTCTCTTTACCAGTCCCAGCTCTATGCCCCCCTTTTTTTTTTTTTTTATTAATTTTTATTTATTTTTTTTCCTTTTTCATCTCTCCCTTCTATCTCTTTTCTACACCCTCATATCCCTCCTATACATAACCTTTTCTTTTTCCCATCCCTCCCCTTGCAGCCATCAACATTCACTGATCCCAGTACATACATCACATCATGCCTCATGCCTGTGCCACTTGGGTGCGTCCTGTTTAGGGGCCCCGTGTCCCCCGGTTTCCAGCCACAGCCCCCGCCAGGGGCTGCCCAAACCCTAGGGGACCGTCAGGAGCTTCACCCCAGTGCCAGCCGCATTTGGCCACCTGGTGAGTACCATCTGGGACCTTGACATGTTCTCGGCCCCCAAAATGTTGAATGCCCTGGTATAACCAGTTATGTGCTTATGTCATTACAGATAATAAATGCAATGCATGCCTGCTCCTGACGAGCGACCAATAGTCGCGAAACGCGTAGAGATATCTACCTCATGCATCTATGTATATTTACAGAAGTACTACACAATGTATCATCTTCATATGAGCTGTTTATGCCATGTTTTAATTACTGCAGTACAGTTTGTTGTACCTTTTTGTCTGTATATACTTGGGTTACTGCCTATATAAACCTTCCCCCCAACCAATCTGTGAATTACATATGTATATCTATTTTCTTCCATAGTGCAATATAGTCATGTACGGTGCATTATGTGAAAGCAATAAAATATTTAGACGTATTCCAGATTTATTATTATTTACTTTTCCCCCAATTTATTGCAAACCTTTCCCGCACATGCTTCATTTAAAGTCCTGCCTGTTCCTTTCTCTATACAAATGCAAGGGATGGAGGTAATTAACCCATTACCTCATTTAAAGTCCCAAAAAACCCTCTCCCCCCTTCCTCATATACTTTCTATTAAAATAGTGTAGCACCTGATTACTTTTATAGCAGGTGTTGCTGTAAATTTAGAGGGGGTCAGAGAGTTAGTTGCCTCTGACCATGTTTATTTGGCTAAATTTAAGGGTATCTGCTCCAGCTCTGACTGTACTGTGTGTCCATGGCTGTTTTCTGGGGGATCCTCTCTCCCCCAGACGGCAGGTGGCAGCAGTAAGGTCAGGGTGGTGTGAATGCTTCTTCTCGGCAGCCAATCAGGAGGGTTGATCGCCTGACTGTGCATGCTGGGAGGGGGTATTTAGGGGGCAGACGCCATTGGTTCAGGGTCGTCATTCCTGCGCCCTCCGCCTGAGCAGTCGTCTCACCACCCCCATGTGTGGCCCTCCTGGCCGGGGTGTGTGTGTGTTGTAGTGTTCCTGGTTCCGGTACCATGTTGGTCTGGAGCGTTAATCTACCTCGTAGACTCAGTAGGCAGACTGAGTCTGAAATTTGCAAGTGGTCCTGGGCTGTGCGTCCCGTGAGAGGAAGCCGATCGATGGAGAACCTGCCTGAGGGATACCGCGCACAAGGCTGATGTCTCAGGAGAGGCCTACTTGCTCATTGAAGGACACTTTGTTTCTGAGAGGCTGGACGATAGTTGCCTATCAGTTCCTGACATAACTAAAGCTGTTTGAAGGAGATCCGGGTGCTGAATCCAGTTGAGAAGGATTTTGGCCCGACACTGTCTCCACCTTTAGAAGGGTCTGTGGCAGAGACTTCACCCTAAAGTTTCCGAGTGACACTCTGGCTGCTAGGCTGGTGAGAGAGGCCTATCCAGGTGCACTGTACCCACTCTGGCTAGAGTGGCGAAGAAAGTTGTCATTGGAAGTAGGGCTGTTTCCAGTACCAGTTAACCCTGAATCCGCCAATTTCAATTTCTTCTATTCATTCACCTATTACTACTTTATTTGTTTTACCCAGCTGGGTAATACAGCACAGAAAAGATATCGACAGTGTGGACATTAATTTTATTACAGCTCCTATTCAGTACCCTAAGACCAGTGTTTCTCAACTCCAGTCCTCAAGGCGCCCCAACAGGTCATGTTTTCAGGATTTCCAATATTTTGCACAGGCGATTTGATCAGTTTCACTTCCTTAGTAATTACCACAGCCGTTTTACCTGAGGGAAATCCTGAAAACATGACCTGTTGGGGTGCCTTGAGAACTGGAGTTGAGAAACATTCCCCTAGACAGCAGGAAGAAAGAGGTAGGGCGCTCCTCAGGGGGTAGTGCTACAATAGCATAACTTAAAAAATTTAAATAAAAAAATTGCAGCTTACCTTTTTTTGATGCTCTATTCTGGGCCCTCCAGCAAGAAAAAATGCTAAGTAGTTTTCTTTGCTAATGACTGAGGGGGCTGGGCAGCTATGTTTGCCAATTGCTGTAATTAGCCGTGTCTGTACTATGCAATCATTATCAATTAAAACTAGATTTGAACATTGTCTGTCCCAACAAAGAGTTACAAGTATAGAGACTGGGTTTCTTGGATTATACGTTAGTGAGGACAGACAAGCTCACTCTAATGGCCCGTACACACCATCCGAATATCGGACAGAAACGATCATCCGAGGAAGAATCGTATGATTTTCAGATCGCGTGTACACTACTTTCGAGAGCCGATCACGACAGTTCACCCGATATTATTAGATCGCACAAGCATGAAAATTTTCCTCGTACGATGCCAGATAGTACGATTTTCGTTTAGTCAGTACAGTTGTCGTCCCAAATACAATACAAATACATTACAACACATGACATCACTTCTGATTTTTTTTCTGTCGTACGAGAATTTTCGTGACTTTAATAACCTATTTAATTTCTACATTTGACTATTAAGCCAAAAAAGATGTACGATCTGTCGTACGATATTCGGATTGTGTGTACGGGGCATAACATTTAAAAAAAAAACTTGCAGTAAGCTATGACAACTCCTTTTGAAAAACATCTTAACCACTTACGCCCGGTCATTTGCAGATTTACGTCGGGGAAGTGGTTCTGAAATCATGCCGCGCGCTTTGAGAAATTCCAGTTTTGAATCATTTAACCACATCCCGCCCAGCCTATAGCAAAATTGACAGCCGGGCGATCGTTTCATTATCCTGACTGTGCCTCATATGACTTCCAGTAGTATAAGCCACTCGCACGCCCTCCCAAGGGTGCACAGCACGGCAATCGGTAGTGCAGTTTGTCGATCTGATACACTAATTCTCCGTTCTCGGTAAAGAACCTATGACGTAGGCTCTTTACCAAGTGATAAGTTGTGTCTAATCACAGCTGATCACATTGTAACCAGGTAGTGCCAGTTATTTGATTTTCCTGTATTCATGCTGGCAGGACATGAGTATAGACGGTAAGCACCTCTCCTAAAAAGGGGGGTCTGCCCTGATAATCAGTGCCCACCAGGGATGCCAATCAGTGCCCATCAGGAATGCCAATCAGTGCCCATTAGTAATGCCTGTCAGTGCCTCCTCATCAGTGCTGCCTAAAAGTGCCATCTATCAGCGTCCCTCATCAGTGCTGACCAGCGCCAACCCTCAGTGCCGCCTATCAGCGTCCATTATTGCCACCTATCAGTGCCAGTCAGTGCCGCCTATCAATGCTGCATAATAGTGCCGCCTATCAGTGCCTCATATGACATCCAGCAGTATAAGCCGCTCGCACGTCCTCCCAAGGGTGCACAGCATAGCGATCGGTAGTGCAGTTTGTCGCTCTGATACACTGCTTCTCTGACCTTGGTAAAGAACCTTCGACGTAGGCTCTTTACCATGTGATAAGCTGTGTTTAATCACAGCTGATCACATTGTAACCAGGTAGTGCCAGTTATTTGATTTTCCTGTATTCATGCTGGCAGGACACTAGTATAGACGGTAAGTAGCTCTCCTGACAGGGGGGTCTGCCCTGATAATCAGTGCCCACCTAGAGCACCAATCCATGCCCACCAGGGATGCCAATCAGTGCCCATCAGGAATGCCTGTCAGTGCCTCCTCATAATGCTGCCTATTAGTGCCATCGATCAGTGTCCCTTATCAGTGCCCATCATTGCCCAGCAGCGCCAACCCTCAGTGCCCATCAGTGCCGCCTATCAGCGTCCATCATTGCCACCTATCAGTGCCAGTCAGTGCCGCCTATCAGTGCTGCATATCACTGCAGCCTATCAATGCTGCATAATAGTGCAGCCTATTAGTGCTGCATATTAGTGCCTCATCATCAGTGCCCATCAGTGAATTAGAAAACAATTTACAACATTTTAAAAAAAAATCTAAATTTTTGGTCGTTTTTATTTGTTTGGCAAAAAATAAAAAACCCAGTGTTGATCAAATACCTCCAAAGGAAAGCTCTGTCGGCAGGAAAAAAAATATAAAAATTTCATATCGGTACAGTGTTGCATAACTGCGCAATTGTCATTCAATGTGTGACAGTGCTGAAAGCTAAACATTGGCCTGGGCAGGAAGGGGGTAAAAGTGCCTGGTATTGAAGTGGTTAAAACTGATCTCTAGGCAAAACAAAAATTGTCTATATACGAGAGGCATGGGCATTCCTACTTGGATCTTGATAAAGACCAGTGGCTACTGTGCTCTTACCTTGTGCACGGTCTTGCATAAACCACCACTTCCTATAAAGTTTCTCATCAGTAATCCAGCGTCCTTGTAAATTTGCGTCTACTGAATGAAATATCAAACAATGTTCTCAGTTATCTTCTGCGGACTACAGGACAACTTCCATCTATACTATGTAGATGATAAAATTGAGAGGTGTTCCTGATCCTAAGATGCTTCCTTCACAGGGGGGGGGGGGGGGGGGGGGGGGGGGGGGGGGGGGGGGGGGGGGGGGGGGGGGGGGGGGGGGGGGGGGGGGGGGGGGGGGGGGGGGGGGGGGGGGGGGGGGGGGGGGGGGGGGGGGGGGGGGGGGGGGGGGGGGGGGGGGGGGGGGGGGGGGGGGGGGGGGGGGGGGGGGGGGGGGGGGGGGGGGGGGGGGGGGGGGGGGGGGGGGGGGGGGGGGGGGGGGGGGGGGGGGGGGGGGGGGGGGGGGGGGGGGGGGGGGGGGGGGGGGGGGGGGGGGGGGGGGGGGGGGGGGGGGGGGGGGGGGGGGGGGGGGGGGGGGGGGGGGGGGGGGGGGGGGGGGGGGGGGGGGGGGGGGGGGGGGGGGGGGGGGGGGGGGGGGGGGGGGGGGGGGGGGGGGGGGGGGGGGGGGGGGGGGGGGGGGGGGGGGGGGGGGGGGGGGGGGGGGGGGGGGGGGGGGGGGGGGGGGGGGGGGGGGGGGGGGGGGGGGGGGGGGGGGGGGGGGGGGGGGGGGGGGGGGGGGGGGGGGGGGGGGGGGGGGGGGGGGGGGGGGGGGGGGGGGGGGGGGGGGGGGGGGGGGGGGGGGGGGGGGGGGGGGGGGGGGGGGGGGGGGGGGGGGGGGGGGGGGGGGGGGGGGGGGGGGGGGGGGGGGGGGGGGGGGGGGGGGGGGGGGGGGGGGGGGGGGGGGGGGGGGGGGGGGGGGGGGGGGGGGGGGGGGGGGGGGGGGGGGGGGGGGGGGGGGGGGGGGGGGGGGGGGGGGGGGGGGGGGGGGGGGGGGGGGGGGGGGGGGGGGGGGGGGGGGGGGGGGGGGGGGGGGGGGGGGGGGGGGGGGGGGGGGGGGGGGGGGGGGGGGGGGGGGGGGGGGGGGGGGGGGGGGGGGGGGGGGGGGGGGGGGGGGGGGGGGGGGGGGGGGGGGGGGGGGGGGGGGGGGGGGGGGGGGGGGGGGGGGGGGGGGGGGGGGGGGGGGGGGGGGGGGGGGGGGGGGGGGGGGGGGGGGGGGGGGGGGGGGGGGGGGGGGGGGGGGGGGGGGGGGGGGGGGGGGGGGGGGGGGGGGGGGGGGGGGGGGGGGGGGGGGGGGGGGGGGGGGGGGGGGGGGGGGGGGGGGGGGGGGGGGGGGGGGGGGGGGGGGGGGGGGGGGGGGGGGGGGGGGGGGGGGGGGGGGGGGGGGGGGGGGGGGGGGGGGGGGGGGGGGGGGGGGGGGGGGGGGGGGGGGGGGGGGGGGGGGGGGGGGGGGGGGGGGGGGGGGGGGGGGGGGGGGGGGGGGGGGGGGGGGGGGGGGGGGGGGGGGGGGGGGGGGGGGGGGGGGGGGGGGGGGGGGGGGGGGGGGGGGGGGGGGGGGGGGGGGGGGGGGGGGGGGGGGGGGGGGGGGGGGGGGGGGGGGGGGGGGGGGGGGGGGGGGGGGGGGGGGGGGGGGGGGGGGGGGGGGGGGGGGGGGGTGGGGGGGGGGGGGGGGGGGGGGGGGGGGGGGGGGGGGGGGGGGGGGGGGGGTGGGGGGGGGGGGGGGGGGGGGGGGGGGGGGGGGGGGGGGGGGGGGGGGGGGGGGGGGGGGGGGGGGGGGGGGGGGGGGGGGGGGGGGGGGGGGGGGGGGGGGGGGGGGGGGGGGGGGGGGGGGGGGGGGGGGGGGGGGGGGGGGGGGGGGGGGGGGGGGGGGGGGGGGGGGGGGGGGGGGGGGGGGGGGGGGGGGGGGGGGGGGGGGGGGGGGGGGGGGGGGGGGGGGGGGGGGGGGGGTGGGGGGGGGGGGGGGGGGGGGGGGGGGGGGGGGGGGGGGGGGGGGGGGGGGGGGGGGGGGGGGGGGGGGGGGGGGGGGGGGGGGGGGGGGGGGGGGGGGTGGGGGGGGGGGGGGGGGGGGGGGGGGGGGGGGGGGGGGGGGGGGGGGGGGGGGGGGGGGGGGGGGGGGGGGGGGGGGGGGGGGGGGGGGGGGGGGGGGGGGGGGGGGGGGGGGGGGGGGGGGGGGGGGGGGGGGGGGGGGGGGGGGGGGGGGGGGGGGGGGGGGGGGTGGGGGGGGGGGGGGGGGGGGGGGGGGGGGGGGGGGGGGGGGGGGGGGGGGGGGGGGGGGGGGGGGGGGGGGGGGGGGGGGGGGGGGGGGGGGGGGGGGGGGGGGGGGGGGGGGGGGGGGGGGGGGGGGGGGGGGGGGGGGGGGGGGGGGGGGGGGGGGGGGGGGGGGGGGGGGGTGGGGGGGGGGGGGGGGGGGGGGGGGGGGGGGGGGGGGGGGGGGGGGGGGGGGGGGGGGGGGGGGGGGGGGGGGGGGGGGGGGGGGGGGGGGGGGGGGGGGGGGGGGGGGGGGGGGGGGGGGGGGGGGGGGGGGGGGGGGGGGGGGGGGGGGGGGGGGGGGGGGGGGGGGGGGGGTGGGGGGGGGGGGGGGGGGGGGGGGGGGGGGGGGGGGGGGGGGGGGGGGGGGGGGGGGGGGGGGGGGGGGGGGGGGGGGGGGGGGGGGGGGGGGGGGGGGGGGGGGGGGGGGGGGGGGGGGGGGGGGGGGGGGGGGGGGGGGGGGGGGGGGGGGGGGGGGGGGGGGGGGGGGGGGGGGGGGGGGGGGGGGGGGGGGGGGGGGGGGGGGGGGGGGGGGGGGGGGGGGGGGGGGGGGGGGGGGGGGGGGGGGGGGGGGGGGGGGGGGGGGGGGGGGGGGGGGGGGGGGGGGGGGGGGGGGGGGGGGGGGGGGGGGGGGGGGGGGGGGGGGGGGGGGGGGGGGGGGGGGGGGGGGGGGGGGGGGGGGGGGGGGGGGGGGGGGGGGGGGGGGGGGGGGGGGGGGGGGGGGGGGGGGGGGGGGGGGGGGGGGGGGGGGGGGGGGGGGGGGGGGGGGGGGGGGGGGGGGGGGGGGGGGGGGGGGGGGGGGGGGGGGGGGGGGGGGGGGGGGGGGGGGGGGGGGGGGGGGGGGGGGGGGGGGGGGGGGGGGGGGGGGGGGGGGGGGGGGGGGGGGGGGGGGGGGGGGGGGGGGGGGGGGGGGGGGGGGGGGGGGGGGGGGGGGGGGGGGGGGGGGGGGGGGGGGGGGGGGGGGGGGGGGGGGGGGGGGGGGGGGGGGGGGGGGGGGGGGGGGGGGGGGGGGGGGGGGGGGGGGGGGGGGGGGGGGGGGGGGGGGGGGGGGGGGGGGGGGGGGGGGGGGGGGGGGGGGGGGGGGGGGGTGGGGGGGGGGGGGGGGGGGGGGGGGGGGGGGGGGGGGGGGGGGGGGGGGGGGGGGGGGGGGGGGGGGGGGGGGGGGGGGGGGGGGGGGGGGGGGGGGGGGGGGGGGGGGGGGGGGGGGGGGGGGGGGGGGGGGGTGGGGGGGGGGGGGGGGGGGGGGGGGGGGGGGGGGGGGGGGGGGGGGGGGGGGGGGGGGGGGGGGGGGGGGGGGGGGGGGGGGGGGGGGGGGGGGGGGGGGGGGGGGGGGGGGGGGGGGGGGGGGGGGGGGGGGGGGGGGGGGGGGGGGGGGGGGGGGGGGGGGGGGGGGGGGGGGGGGGGGGGGGGGGGGGGGGGGGGGGGGGGGGGGGGGGGGGGGGGGGGGGGGGGGGGGGGTGGGGGGGGGGGGGGGGGGGGGGGGGGGGGGGGGGGGGGGGGGGGGGGGGGGGGGGGGGGGGGGGGGGGGGGGGGGGGGGGGGGGGGGGGGGGGGGGGGGGGGGGGGGGGGGGGGGGGGGGGGGGGGGGGGGGGGGGGGGGGGGGGGGGGGGGGGGGGGGGGGGGGGGGGGGGGGGGGGGGGGGGGGGGGGGGGGGGGGGGGGGGGGGGGGGGGGGGGGGGGGGGGGGGGGGGGGGGGGGGGGGGGGGGGGGGGGGGGGGGGGGGGGGGGGGGGGGGGGGGGGGGGGGGGGGGGGGGGGGGGGGGGGGGGGGGGGGGGGGGGGGGGGGGGGGGGGGGGGGGGGGGGGGGGGGGGGGGGGGGGGGGGGGGGGGGGGGGGGGGGGGGGGGGGGGGGGGGGGGGGGGGGGGGGGGGGTGGGGGGGGGGGGGGGGGGGGGGGGGGGGGGGGGGGGGGGGGGGGGGGGGGGGGGGGGGGGGGGGGGGGGGGGGGGGGGGGGGGGGGGGGGTGGGGGGGGGGGGGGGGGGGGGGGGGGGGGGGGGGGGGGGGGGGGGGGGGGGGGGGGGGGGGGGGGGGGGGGGGGGGGGGGGGGGGGGGGGGGGGGGGGGGGGGGGGGGGGGGGGGGGGGGGGGGGGGGGGGGGTGGGGGGGGGGGGGGGGGGGGGGGGGGGGGGGGGGGGGGGGGGGGGGGGGGGGGGGGGGGGGGGGGGGGGGGGGGGGGGGGGGGGGGGGGGGGGGGGGGGGGGGGGGGGGGGGGGGGGGGGGGGGGGGGGGGGGGGGGGGGGGGGGGGGGGGGGGGGGGGGGGGGGGGGGGGGGGGGGGGGGGGGGGGGGGGGGGGGGGGGGGGGGGGGGGGGGGGGGGGGGGGGGGGGGGGGGGGGGGGGGGGGGGGGGGGGGGGGGGGGGGGGGGGGGGGGGGGGGGGGGGGGGGGGGGGGGGGGGGGGGGGGGGGGGGGGGGGGGGGGGGGGGGGGGGGGGGGGGGGGGGGGGGGGGGGGGGGGGGGGGGGGGGGGGGGGGGGGGGGGGGTGGGGGGGGGGGGGGGGGGGGGGGGGGGGGGGGGGTGGGGGGGGGGGGGGGGGGGGGGGGGGGGGGGGGGGGGGGGGGGGGGGGGGGGGGGGGGGGGGGGGGGGGGGGGGGGGGGGGGGGGGGGGGGGGGGGGGGGGGGGGGGGGGGGGGGGGGGGGGGGGGGGGGGGGGGGGGGGGGGGGGGGGTGGGGGGGGGGGGGGGGGGGGGGGGGGGGGGGGGGGGGGGGGGGGGGGGGGGGGGGGGGGTGGGGGGGGGGGGGGGGGGGGGGGGGGGGGGGGGGGGGGGGGGGGGGGGGGGGGGGGGGGGGGGGGGGGGGGGGGGGGGGGGGGGGGGGGGGGGGGGGGGGGGGGGGGGGGGGGGTAAATGGGGGGGGGGGGGGGGGGGGGGGGGGGGGGGGGGGGGGGGGGGGGGGGGGGGGGGGGGGGGGGGGGGGGGGGGGGGGGGGGGGGGGGGGGGGGGGGGGGGGGGGGGGGGGGGGGGGGGGGGGGGGGGGGGGGGGGGGGGGGGGGGGGGGGGGTATGTAAGGGGGGGGGGGGGGGGGGTATATGATGGGGGGGGGGGGGGGTCTATGTTCGTGAATCGGCGTATCTTACTCATTTGCATATTTATAATGGGAACGCCGAATGCGTCCAGCTGAAGCCATGTTTTTCGGCATATCTCGGTTTGTGAATCGGCGCAAAGATGCAACGGGCACATTGAAAATACAGCGGCGTATCTGGAGATACCCAGCGTACATCTTTTATGAATCTGGCCCAAAGTGTGTAACTGGCAGGAGTAACAGGTGAAAGCTAAGGGGGTAAAATCTGAAAAATGTAAGAACTAGAAAGCATTAAGTAAGAATTAAACTCAAAAACAAAGTTTATATACCACTGCTTGCCAATCCTTAAATGTAGTGGCTGTCTTATGCCGTGTACACTTGATCGTTTTTTTCTGATGAAATAAGTCTGATCGTGTGTGGGCACCATCTATTACCTATATATTTTACGTCACCACGTTTTGGACGGTCGGAATTTAGTCTGATAGTGTGTAGGCAAGACTGATGAAAGTCAGCTTCATCAGAATTCCGATTTCATCTGATTTTATTCCATTGGAAATCCTATCGTGTGTACGTGGCATCAGTTGTTTAATTTTTTTTGTGACCCAACAGTAAGGCCGCGTACACACGATCGAATTAGTCCGCTGAAAACGGTCCGATGGACCGTTTCAGCAGACAAATCCGATCGTGTGTACGGGCTAGCGGACAGGTTTGTCCATCGGACAAATTTCAAAGCATGCTTTGAAATTTGTCCGCTACAAACCTGTCTGTCGGATATGTCCGCTGGTTAGTACGGCAAACCAGCGGACATGTCTTCCCGCACATGCGTCATATCCTGTGAATGGATCCGACGCATGCGCGCGGAAGTGTTTACTTCCTGGTGCGGTGACGTAGCGGTGACGTGGCGGCATCAACGTCACCGCCGCGTCACCACGCTGTCTGCCGGCGGGGATTTTGATACGATGGTGTGTACACGCCACGCCATCGGACCGAAATCCGATGAGACATGTCCGCTCTAAACTGTCCGTCGGACAAGTTTGAGCGGACATATCTCATCATGTGTACGAGGCCTTACACTCAAGATGGGGGTGTTAAAACATATGGATTCAGCTAATGGTTTCATTGCTAGTGTATATATGAGAGGGGAGAGGAGCCATCTGTGTCTAGTCATGTTGGAAATGCCAAAAGGCTTCTTAGCACTAGGAAGAATATAAAGACCTAACATGGACAATAAAATGCTGTCTGATAGGCTACATTTAGGGAGTAATTCCTTTACATATTGCAAGTGTACTCTATCGAATGCCTTCTCCTCATCCAAGGAGAGGAGCAGAGAAGGGAATCAATGGTGCTTTGCCAAATGGATGAGGTCTATTTAGCATCTTGTGTCATGTGATGCTTGTCTGCCTGGAATGAGTCCTGCTTGGTCCAAATTACCCAGTTGTGGGATGTATTTGGCTAGGCATATTGCAAGTACTGGTAGTTCAGTGGAAATTTATATATCTGCGTTAAAAGGTACATAGTTGGCAGGGTTATTTGTGGGTTTGCCAGGTTTTGGAATTGTGACTAAGAGGGCTTTAAGTGATTCTTTGGGTGTCTGGCCAGTGCAAAGTGATTAAAAGTTTTACGGAGGTAAGGCAATACGTAGGATATTTTTTGTCTTGCCAATCAATATACGCTTATTGCGATTTATTTATTTATTTATTTTACCAAAAAGTAACATTTTAGGCCTCGTACACACGATGAGATATGTCCGCTCAAACTTGTCCGACGGACAGTTTAGAGCGGACATGTCTCATCGGATTTCGGTCCGATGGCGTGTACACACCATCGGATCAAAATCCCCGCCGGCAGACAGCGTGGTGACGCGTGGCGGTGACGTTGACGCCGCCACGTCACCACTACGTCACCGCACCAGGAAGTAAACACTTCCGCGCGCATGCGTCGGATCCATTCACAGGATACGACGCATGTGCGGGAAGATATGTCCGCTGGTTTGCCGTACTAACCAGCGGACATATCCGACGGACAGGTTTGTAGCGGACAAATTTCAAAGCATGCTTTGAAATTTGTCCGATGGACAAACCTGTCCGCTAGCCCGTACACACGATCGGATTTGTCTGCTGAAACGGTCCATCGGACCGTTTTCAGCGGACAAATTTGATCGTGTGTACGCGACCTTAGACTTATCTGACTAGAGCACCTTCTTCCACATGTTTGCCGTGTCCCCTACATGGCTTCTCGCAAACTGCAAACTGCAAACGCTTTCTTCCAAAAATGGTCTTCTTGCCACTCTTCCATAAAGGCCAGATTTGTGGAGTGAATGACTAATAGTTGTCCTGTGGACAGATTCTCCCACCTGAGCTGTGGATCTCTGCAGCTCCTCCAGAGTTACCATGGGCCTCTTGGCTGCTTCTCTGATTAATGCTCTCCTTGCCCAGCCTGTCAGTTTAGGTGGACAGCCATGTCTTGTTAGGTTTGCTGTTGTCCCATACTATTTTTGGATGATGGATTGAACAGTGAGATGTTCAAAGCTTGGGATATTTTTTTTTATAACCTAACCCTGCTTTAAACTTCTCCACAACTTTTTTCTGACATGTCTGGTGTGTTCCTTGGTTTTCATGATGCTGTTTGTTCACTAAGGTTCTCTAACAAACCTATGAGGGCTTCAGAACAGCTGTATTTATATGATATTAAATTACACACAGATAGACCCTATTTATTAATTAGGTGACTTCCGAAAGCAATTGGTTCCACTAGATTTTAGTTAGGGGTTTCAGAGTAAAGGGGGGTGAATACAAACGCACGCCACACTTTTTACATAGTTATTTGTAAAAAATTGTTGAAAAACATTTATAATTTTCCTTTCACTTCACAACTATGTGCCACTTTGTGTTGGTCCTTCACAAAAAATCCCAATAAAATACATTTACATTTTTGGTTGTAACATGACAAAATTTCAAGGGGTGTGAATACTTTTTCAAGGCACTGTATATATCTCCATAACATCTAAAAATTGGTAATCTGCTACATAATTTTTGCTTTTGGGTTTCATATCATTTAAAGCCAAAACCCTGTAGTCACCTAAACATGATAAATTAGGTGAAAGCTGAAACTGTGGATACCATTTATTAAATAAACAACGAGGTGTCAGAGCAGGAACCCCCTCTGAACGGAATGCTTTCTGAAATGTATAAACTACTAACAATATTTTAAAGTGAATTTTGTTAACATTTCTATTAGTTCACTTGCGATGGAAAGCCATTTTAGACAAAGGCAATGCTAATATTTTGTACGTTTGAACATTTCTTCAATTGCTCACCAACAGCAACACGATGTAAAGAGCTTTAATAATATCATCAATCTGTCTTGCATAGAAATTATTGGCTAATTACTTTGTAATGAGTTCCTACTTATACGTTATTAGACATTCTGTAGGCAGGAATTAATGTATGTAAATTAGTCATTTTTTTATTTTGCTGTTATGAAAAATGTTGTATTAAAACCTAGAGAACATTTTATTTGGTTTTGTTTAAAGTGTAAATATGGACAAAATATGTTTTTATTCGTTTTGGATAGAGTAGGGAAAAAAATAAAAACCCAATAATTTTTTTTTTTTTTTAAAGTAGACCTGTCATCAGGGCTGGTTCAAGGTTTTTTGACACCCTAAGCAAAACTTAATTTGGCTCCCCTCTGGCCCCACCCCTGACTCCACCCCCTGTACATGTACATCCCACCTATTTAATGGAGCGCCCATAAAATGCAGCCTCACCAGAGCCCAATAAATGCAGCCTCACCAGCGTCCATCAAATGCAGCCTCACCAGCGTCCATCAATGCAGCCATACCAGTGCCCATCAATGCAGCCATACCACCGCTCATCAATGCAGCCATACCAACGCCCATCAAATACAGCCTCACCAGCTACCATCAAATGCAGCCTCTCCAGCGCCCATCAGTGGTAGCTTCACCAGCGCCCATCAAATGCAGCCTACCAGTGCCCATCAATGAATGTTTGCTTGCTTCCATTCATTCAGGAGTCGGGACACAGACACAGTCCTCCACCACCGCTGCTGACCCTCTGATGCTATGTGTGAACGGAGCGGCAGCTGCCTACTGATGCTGAAACTTAGTTGCTTGCTGCAGAGAGAAAAGAGTAGGAACACCAGTGGCCAGGTGCCCTAGGCAGCAGGGTGTCCTAGGCGGCTGCCTAGTTTGCCTAGTGGTAGTACTGGACATGCCTATCATGATAATAAACCATGAAAGTGTGGACATGAGAAACCCTGGCAGTGCATTAATTGATATAGGGTATGGGCGAAGCTCAGGTTTCAGGAACATGGTTTTATTTATTATTTATTATAGGTACTTATAGAGCACTGTCAATTTACGCAGCACTTTACATATTTTTTATAATCACATCAGTCCCTGCCCTCAAGGAGCTCACAATTTAAGGTCCCTAATTCACATTCATACATACACATACATACATATATTCATGTATTTCATGTGTGTGTGTGTGTATATATATATATATATATATATATATATATATATATATATACAAAATATATCCCTTATGAGCAAATTATACTCAAGAACTGATCTCTTCCTGACCAGTCAACTTGCACTTGCAATCTTTCGAATCTGCCCATATTGAGCTCATCGCATGGTCGGACCATACGCCAGCTTCCATTAGACTGACAGTCTCCCCAATGATAAGTTCCATGCCCTGTAGGCCCCTTAACTCATCACTACTCACTCATCTAATGTATCAAGAACTGATTACATCAGGATTAAGCTTTTTTTTTCAACTCAATGCTGCTTCTTTTTCCAATACTGCTGTTCCTTGGAATGCACATAAATCAGGTATATTAATAAAACAAGAACAAGGAAAAGACACAGTGCCACTATCTTACTTACTCTTACTGAAATATGCACATCGGAATAGATTCAATTGCCATGCATCTCTATAAATCCTATGTCCTTTACAGCAAGAGACTCTGTACCACTTGGTACACCAAAGGCAAAAAACCTTGGACAAGCAATATAAATGGAAAATGAAACAAGCCAAGATTCCTTATCTCATGTCCACACAAGGGAGTAGGCGGACATTGCTAACCAATTTAGTGAATTTTACTCCTCACCCTACAATCTCAATAGTACTGCCTTTAAATCATCTCTTACATCTGAAATTATTAAACTATACATCTCCTAAACTTGACACCAAATCAAATTAATGATCTCTCCTTAAAATTTACAGACGTTGCAAAGAATATTATAAACCTACACCTCCATAAAAACCCAAGGCCCTGACAGTAATAGTAATGAATACTATAAGGCCGCGTACACACGATCGTTCCATCCGATGAGAATGGGCCGACGGACCGTTTTCATCGTGGTCACCGCTGAAGTGGCCTGATGGTCTGATGTGCGTACACACCATCAGTTCAAAAACCGATCGTGTCAGAACGCGGTGACGTAAAACACAACGACGTGCTGGAAAAAAAACGAAGTTCAATGCTTTCCAAGCAAGCGTCGACTTGATTCTGAGCATGTTTGGTCCGAAGGACAACAGACCGATGGGCCGTACACACGGTCGGTTTGGACCGATGAAACTGAACTTCAGTCCATTTTCATCGGTTTAGACCTAATATTTTCTTGTCCTACGTATTGCCTTACCTTCGTAAAACCTTTAATTACTTTGCACTGGCCAGACACCCAAAGAATCACTTAACCACTTGAGACCCAATCACGTCCCTGGACGTCCTCGGCTTTGTGCGGTGATATCTAAATGATGCCTGCAGCTGCAGGCATCATTCAGATATTGCCGTCTTCAGCCGGCGATTCTGTGCACCAGAAGAATGATCAAAGCGGCGGTTCCGCCACTCGATCGTTCTTCTAGGCAGCAGGAGGGGACGTCCCCCCCCTCCCGCCGCCATCCAGTGGTTCTCTGGGCTCTCCCGTGCCATCGGGGGCCCGGAGAGCGAATCGGCCGGCACTCGTTGGTGAAGCATAGAGATGACTGGTGACCAGATGGTCACAGTCATCTCTATGACCGTCGGAGGACCGGGCGCGACGTGATGACGTCACGCACGGTACCCGGAAGTAAACAAAGCCGCTATCGCGGCTGTCGGCATGTAATCAGTGATTTCTTTTCACCGATTTCATGCATTTAAGCCTGTAGGAGAGATGTGGGGTCTTATTAACCCTACATCTCTCCATAAAGAGGACCTGTCACAGTGATTCCTATAATCCTTGTAATAGGAATAAAAGTGATCAAAAAAATAAATGTAAAAAAAAGTGTAAAAAAAATAAAATAAAGTAAAATAAATAAATAAAATAATAATAAAAAAAATTTAAAACGCCCCTGTCCCATTTGCTTGCGTGCAGAAGCGAATGCGCATGCACGTCCCGCCCACATATGTAAACAGCGTTCAAACCCCACATGTGAGGTATCATCGCGTGCGCTAGAGTGTGTGCAACAATTCTAGCAATAGACCTCCTCTGTATCTTAAAAATTGTAACCTTTAAAAAATTTAAAGCGTCGCCTATGGAGATTTATAAGTACCGAAGTTTGGCGCCATTCCATGAGTGTGCGCAATTTTAAAGCGTGACATGTTAGGTATCTATTTACTCGGCGTAACATTGTCTTTCACATTATACAAAAAAATTGGGCTAACTTTACTGTTTTGTTATTTTTTAATTAATGAAACTGCTTTTTTTCCCTAAAAAAAGGTGTTTGAAAAATGATTGCGCAAATACCATGCGAGAAAAAAAGTTGCAATGACTGCCATTTTATTCCCTACAGTGTCTGCTAAAAAAAAAGATATAATATTTGGGGGTTCTGATTGATTTTCTAGAAAAATAATTGTGTTTTTTACATTAAAGGAGAAAAGTGCCGAAATAGGCCCGGTAACAAAGTGGTTAAATCCCTCATAGTCACAATTCCAAAACCTGGCAAACCCACAAATAACCCTGCCAACTATAGAACTATGTTCCTTTTAATGCAGATATATAAATTTCCACTTAACTACTTGCAATTTGCCTAGCCAAATACATCCCACAACTGGTTAATTTGGACCGAGCAGGACTCATTCCAGGCAGAAAAGCATCAGATGACACAAGATGCTACATAGACCTCATCCATTTGGCGGAGCATCATTAATTGCCTTCTCTGCTCCTCTCCTTGGATGCAGAGAAGGCATTCGATAGAGTACACTTGCAATATGTGATGGAAGTACTCCCTAAATCTGGCCTATCTGACAGCATTTTTTTGTCCATGTTAGGTCTTTATATTCTGCCGAGTGCTAGAGTTTGAACCCAGTTTGGCATTTCCAACAGGACTAGACACAGATGACCCCTCTCCCTTCTCACATTTACCCTAGTAATGAAACCATAAGCTGAATCCATATGTTTTAACCCCCCCCCCCATCTTGAGTGTTACTGTTGGTTCACATGAACACAAAACTGGTCTCTATGCAGACGACATCCTTATATCTATATACAGAGCTTTTTTTCTCAGAAAATAGGTGCAGGAACTCAACCACGACCCCGTTCAGATTTCAAAAACAGTAGAGGGGTCTTAAAGGGGCATTAAATACCAGGATTGCATTACATACAGAGTGTAGAGTTCAGGGGGTTACACACAGAGCGCAGAGCTGTCACTTGTAAACACAGAAACCAGACTTCTGTGTTTACAAGTGATTGTAGTGAGCAGGCATCAACGGGTCTGAGCCAAAGGTGGTGGAACTGAGTTCCCCCAAGTTCCCCCTGAAAAAAAGCCCTGTCTATATATCTAACCCTTTTGTTTCTCTACCAACATTACAAAATTCATTTAAATTTTTTAGCACCGTCTTAGTCTACAAAACCAACTTTTGTAAATCATTTACTTGACATATGCTTAGATTCAAACTTATGCTGAGTACACACGATCGGAAATTCCGACAAGAAAACCATAGATTTTTTTTCGACTGAATTTTGGCTCAAACTCGTGTTGCATACGCACGGTCACACAAATGTTGTCTGAAATTCCGATCTTTAACCTCTTGCCGACGGCTCAGCATCATATTACTGCGGGATGGTGGCACGCCTTGGCGAGAGCCCGTAGCTATACGTCCGCTTTAAAGCGGCCGCTAGGGCGCGTGCACGTCCCCGCTCGCCCCCGAGTCCCGCGCGCGTGCCCGGGGGGTACGATCGCTGCCGGGCACCCGTGATTGCTCGTTACAGAGCGGGGAACGGGAGCTATGTGTGTAAACACATAGCTCTCGTTCCTGTCAGCGGGGGAAACGCTGATTTTCTGTTCATACAATGGGGTCAATTCACAAAGCTTTATTTTCAGATTGCGGGTGTTATTTTAACGTTTTTGCACGTTATTGAAGCTAGTTCAATTCACTAAACGATTTAACGCTTTGAAAAATCATCAAATAACGTTTCACTACACAGAACCGATATTTTAAGGTGTGGATCCTATTTAAAGAGTCAAATCGTTATTTTAAAGAGTCAAATCGTTAAATATGTACAGAAGTGCAATTCACAAAGATTTTTTTGACAGTTATCAATCGTTAAGCAATCGTTAAATTAACACCTCCCTCAGGGTGGCGTTATGACATTTCCCAGGCGATATTTTGTTGTTAGAGGAAGCTTTTGGCGATTTTTGTAGTGTAGTGAAGTTTTTAATAGTGTTGGGCAGGGCTTTTTTTCAGGGGGAACTTGGGGGAACTCAGTTCCACCACCTCTGGCTCAGACCCTTTGGTGCCTGCTCACCACAATCAATTGTAAACACAGAAGTCTGGTTTCTGTGTTTACAAGTGACAGCTCTGCACTCTGTGTGTAACCCCCCTGAACTCTCTACACTGTATGTAATGCAATCCTGGTATTTAATGCCCCTTTAAGACCCTTCTACTGTTTGTGAAATCTGAACGGGTCATGGTTGAGTTACTGCACCTATTTTCTGAGAAAAAAGCTCTGGTGTTGGGCAAGATAGAACCATGCTCTATTTGAACCTAAAATTATCCAGAGGCGAAGAAGAACACGTTAGAATGTTGTTCAGATTTATAAACGTGTATTCCGTTCACATACTATTTTGGATGACTTTTCTGAAACCCAGGTGATAGCTAAATTCCGATTATCATCTCCCATGATTTATTCTCTGTATGAGGAAATACACATGGCTTTAGAAAAACACACACTAGAAGTTTTGCACATCACATGCTCAATCTTTACATGTGTCTTGCTTGTGTCTCTCTCTCTCTGCATCTGCTCTTTTCCACATGCAGCTGTTCTCCTCCCCTTCTGCTCCCAGAATGCATCTCTCCAGCATTATTTAACGATCTTAAGAGTTATTTTAACGTCCCAAATGTTAATAATAACGTCTGAGTAGTTAGCTTAACGATTGGATAAAGAGTCAGTTGAAAACCATAACGTCTATGTTAAATAACGATTATAGCTTTCGTGAATACCATGTTTGCTAGCGTTAAATAAGGAGTGCTAATTTAACACCTGAAGAAAACCAATAACATTTCTCTTTGTGAATTGACCCCAATGTATGAACAGAAGATCAGTGATTTCCCCTAGTGAGGCCACCCCCCATACAGTTAGAACACACCCAGGAACACACTTAACCCCTTCCCTGCCCCCTAGTGTTAACCCCTTCACTGCCAATGGCATTTTTATAGTAATACAATGTATTTTTATAGCATTGATCGCTCTAAAAATGCCAATGGCCCCATAAATGTGTCAAAAGTGTCCGAAGTGCCCGCCATAATGTCGCAGTACTGAAAAAAAATGCTGATCGCCGCCATTACTAGTAAAAAAAAATATTAATAAAAATGCCATAAAACGATCCCTTATTTTGTATAACTTTTGCGCAAACCAATCAATAAACGCTTATTACGATTTTTTTAACGAAAAATATGTAGAAGAATACGTATCGGCCTAAACTGAGGAAAACAGCCTTCGGCTTCACGGCCGGGCACCCACTGTGCACGCATGCGCGGCGCGGCTCGCCGCTGATTGGATTGGCCATCGCATGGGACCTGTCATGTGTCCCATGCGATCACCTACAGGGAGGGGCTGCTGAGGGCGATTAAGCTTAATCGCCTAAGCAGCCCCTCGGCGGAAGCAGGAACTGGGACAGGAAGTCCCACTCCTCCTGAAGCCCCCACTCCCCCCCCAAAAAAAATTACATGCCAAATGTGGCATGTAAGGGGGTGAGGAGTGGGATTAGCGGAAGTTCCATTTTTGGGTGGAACTCTGCTTTAAGTGTGTGAAAGCTTCATAGGCAGGTCGCATTGCTCTAGAAAAATTGCTCCTCTTTCCGCGGGTATTATACTTCTGCTGGTATACTGCATCCAATGGCATACTGCTGTCCTCCTGCCGCTTAAATTCTCCAAGTGCATCTCCCACTGGGCATGGCAACCCTACCATATATTCCAGCAGTTTGCCTGATTTTTGACACACTTATGGCAGTAATGGATACCTAGTTCCTATATGGTGGTCCTGCCCCAAACTCCTCATATTTTGGAAAGACATTAACCTCTTTATATCAACACTCACTTAGACCCACCTAGCTCTCTCTCCACAAATGTCTCTACCGGGAGTTGTTATAGAGGACCGCCCCACCCAAATACCATGTTCTCTTGATGCACGTCCTCATTGCTGCAAGACTTAAAGGGGTGTTCCAGACTTTTTTTATGTTTATTAAAAGTCAGCAGCTACAAAAAGTGTAGCTGCTGGCTTTTAATAAACATACACTTACCTTCTCCATGGTTCCAGCGACACGCCGGCTGGGGCTCAGCTCCTTAACCCCCCTCCCGGCCGGCGTCTTCATTCCAAGTGTGGGCACCCGGCCGTGACAGCTTTCAGCTTTACGGCCGGGCACCCACTGTGCATGCGCGAACGGCACTGCACATGCGCGAACGGTGCTGCGCCGTCCCATTGGACAGGCGATCTCCTGGGACCTGTGACGTGTCCCAGGCGATCGCCTACAAGGAGGGGCTGCATTAAGGCGATTAAGCTAATCGCCTTACCAGCCCCTCGGCGGAAGGAGGAATTATCTGACAAAACCCTTCCATCACACATTTGTTGTCGGAAAATCCGATCGTGTGTACGAGGGTTTACCATTGGAAAAAGTACACTTCCTTCAATGTTTTAAGACACCTTACAGATCCTCAATCAACAGAAAGGTGTACATGTTTTTTAGGAGGTTTCTCCACACTTATTTTTCACACTTTTGGTTTATTATAATCGCATTAACATTTTTTTGCAGAAGTTAATCATATTACACGCATTACTGTTTACAGTTACGAGAGCTTTGCTTTTAACACTTTGAATGCTGTGCTAATACAGACATAAATTCATCAAATAAGCACTTGGACTTTATTCATATGATTACATAGTGAATTTGCACTCACACTTGTATTTAGATATGAATAATTACACAATGTAGGTTGAGTTACACATATAATGGGGTAGTGTTATAATGAGGGGCTGGGTATTTTAGAACCATATAAAGTTCATCTTTTTTAGAAAAAATACATATTTGGTGGGAATTTTCCACACACTTGTAGATATCCATAGATGTGCGCTGCAAATTTACTTATTCTCGCTCAACCAACAGTATCTAATGGCATTTGCTTTTACCAAAGCTCAGCTTCAACTTACAAGATTCGAAAGATACTGGGAACCTTGCATTAAAGATAAGATAAGAAGATGTCATGATCAGGCCTGGACTGGGACGAAAAATAGGCCCGGGCATTTTAGACTGAGCGCAGTAGCGGTTAATGATAGGTTGTGGGGTTCCAGCACCTTGTACCTCTGAACCCCTGTACATTACACAGCACCCTGTACCTCTGAACCCCTTTACATTACACAGCACCCTGTACCTCTGAACCCTTTTACATTACACAGCACCCTGTATCTCTGAACCCCTTTACATTACACAGCACCCTGTACCTCTGGACCCCTTTAGGCCTATCCATGTGCTATCTGTGACAGGAATCTAGGATTGCGCAGTAGAGAAAATGGAGTTGACTCAGGTTATGTGCTGGAAGAGTAAGGAGCTTTAGAGGCTGCCAATATAGATCCAAAATCGTTTGTTTAATTCAACAAGAACAATTATCTAGGCATCCCATGTCCCTTTTCCCAATTGCTGTACTCCCTAGGGGGTGTGTTTCCTCGGTGGGATTTTGTGCGTGGGAGATTGGTTGTAAAGTAAAAACTATATTAGTCAACAAAAGTATATAAAAAAAAATATCAATTTTTTTTTCGGTAATGTTGTTCGTGGACAACGTATCAAATAATGTGTCAACGGCATGAACAGCAAAAATATCCAACTGACCAAACATGAAGGAAGGCACGACCTAGGGTAAGTGACCATAAATGGCACTATATATTACTCAGGATAAGACATAGACTCAAAATTGTATGTTATTTAGAGCGACAAAAAAATGCAATAAGGAACCCTTCCAATACTGTCTCGTGGGTGCAGACAGTGGTGCCAACGTTTCGAGGCTCATAGGAAATACCGCCTCTTCATCAGGGCTAGGGTAGTGCAGACATGTCGCAATACAGTCTAAAGGATAGAGAGAATAAAATGAATACTTTCAATACACAATAAAAAATGCAAAGCTAAAATGTTACATTGTTGATTACAGAGAACAATATATATAAAACTAATTATTGTTACAAATTGAACAGAAGTGGATCTTCACTTTAAACGCTACCTCCCCGCCGGGCTTGAACGGATGCATTTCTTTCAGACCCTTTCTTGAGGGCTTCTCGTCGGGAGGCCCCGAATGGGACCCCCCTTAATGGGCCAATATGTTGCCATCTGATCGATAGGTCCATAAAGGAAACATACATTCATCATACCATGCATCTATCCTGATGATGCTGAAGATGCCTTGTACCTATTATTACTGCATGTAATAAGCTGCCATAATAATTCCCCCCTTTCACTGTTGTGGATTTTGTTGCTGTGCATATTTGTAATTTCATTGAACTGTTGACGTTTTTTTGGTAACAATTTGATGATCGATATGAAATCAGACTGTAAGCCTGGCTCTCCCCCTGTATGGGATGGATTTTCCTTTGGTGCTCACCTCCCCCCTTTTGTTCAGTCCTTTACTATTATACTGCCTTACTGCAATGCATATATACAAACTTTTGAATCAGTGACAGTGGACATGGGATTCTTTATTGTTTGAATTCCCTCCTTGATGCAGAATTGTGCACTTGGGATCCGGTGTTCGGGTCGTTTTTGGCACTCGGCGCGGAGAGGATTAAGGATTCTCTTTTCCTTTTATTGGGGGAGTTCTGGTGGTCCTCCCATGCTTTTGCACGGTTGGGCACCGCTCTCCCTCTCCTCTCCGCGCTGCGGGACTCTGACGCGCGGCGCCTTCTCTCTTCCTCCCTCCTTCGCCCTCTATTGGAGACAGTCCTGGTGACATTTCTGGTCACGCCCACCTCCAGAGCAAGCTGGGGTTTCCCCTATGGGTGGCCTTGGGGAGGTGGGCGAGGACTTTGAGCGTCACTGCACCCGGAGGGCGGCCCCCTGATGCGGTGACGCGCCTCCATGCACTCCCCTTGGCTTTCGCCGACACTCAGCTGTCGGCTATAGCCGTTAATAGCGACACATATATAACTACCTGACAGCAGTTTGTAGTTAAGTTTCCCCTGGGCAGCAGGACGGATACATTGCAGGACCAGGTATTGAAAAACCAACCTTTTTCGCCTCCCCACTTTATACATTTCTGTTCTCCCCCTGCTTGATCAATATTCCCCCTTTTTTTGGGTGAGTATCTGTACCCCTATGTCTGCATTCTGTCAATTTTAGTCTGCTATATACACTGTTTAATCAGGGGGACCACCTGTTTGTTTGCAGGGACATATTCACACAATGGGTCAGTCTTTTTTATCCTTACCATTGTAACGATGTAAAAATACTGCCATTCTAGCAGCAATGGCAGATATATAAATGTTATTTATTATTTGTTTATTTTTTGCGATATGCTGCTAAAAACTAAATTAAAATATCCCCATATATATATTTCACACCTCCTGGTGTGCTGGGGGCCTTTCATACATACATCTCTTTGATATTACATGGCGCATTGTTCCATTAAACTATATTATAGACCATATACTATAGGTATTGAGATTAACTAATATTGACCCACCATATACCTTACTTATGCGCGTCTCCTCCCCCGTTTTCTTTGGGCCGCCCCCTGTTGCCAATAGATCTGCTTTACACCGGAATCCCAAAAAGCACTTAGTAATCATACACATTGCCAGTACAGATTGAAACTGGCATGTTAGCACATTACTTTGCCCTAGCCGCCACTGACAAATGTAACACTTCATCTTCATGTATGGCATTTTGTCTGACTTCCCCCTTTCTTCTTCCCTATTTTGTCCCTTCTGGCCTCATATACCCTGTAGACCTTAGGTCGCATCGCATGGAGACATTTTGTGCATCTACCCCCCTTTTTAAATGACCCAGGACATCTTCTCTCCAAACCGACGACGGAGCAACATTTTTTGCCACGTCTCTTGGAGATAGACCGACCATCTATTGACCTGTTAGTACTCACTTTTATATATATTTCGTTTCATTGTAAAAATTTGAAACCATGGGACTGCAGGTATGGTCGATACTTTGGGAGGGGCATTTGGGACTTTCTTGTCCCGACTTTGGGTTCTGAGCACCACCTCATACACGGTGAGAGTCATGATTAGGATTTGCCAGTGTTTTATATATATTGTTCTCTGTAATCAACAATGTAACATTTTAGCTTTGCATTTTTTATTGTGTATTGAAAGTATTCATTTTATTCTCTCTATCCTTTAGACTGTATTGCGACATTTCTGCACTACCCTAGCCCTGATGAAGAGGCGGTATTTCATATGAGCCTCGAAACGTTGGCACCACTGTCTGCACCCACGAGACAGTATTGGAAGGGTTCCTTATTGCATTTTTTTGTCGCTCTAAATAACATACATTTTCGAGTCTATGTCTTATCCTGAGTAATATATAGTGCCATTTATGGTCACTTACCCTAGGTCGTGCCTTCCTTCATGTTTGGTCAGTTGGATATTTTTGCTGTTCATGCCGTTGACACATTATTTGATACGTTGTCCACGAACAACATTACTTAAATAAAATTTGATATATTTTTTTATATACTTTTGTTGACTAATATAGTTTATTTTTACTTTACAACCAATCTCCCACGCACAAAATCCCACCGAGGAAACACACCCCTAGGGGGTACAGCAATTGGCTTATATTCAGGGATGTGGTAAGATAGTGGTTCTTAGTTTGCTATTTTGGGGACACCTACCTCTCTTTTTTCATGTCCCTTTTCCCTATCCAAGTTAAATCCCCTAATAAAAACAACAAAAACAAGCTGAAGGACTGTTCATTTATGGTGTCTGGAAGTGAATGCCTATCCAAGCAGGGTGATGTGTGGAACTACTACACTCAGTGACCTCAGGAAAATATGCCAGTTGAATGCAGACTTTCAGATGATAGCAAGAAGAGACAAAAAGACCTTCTTAAACAATTAATGCAAAAAATTCGATGAAAACAACAGAATGTGAAAGACTAAAGAGCTATTCAAGAAAATTTAGGAGATATCAAGAGAAAGTTGTGTGGAAAAATGGGCATGGTAGTAGGCAAAAATGGCAAGGACCTGACAGAAGCAAAATAGATAAAGAAGAGATGGCAAGAATACACAAAAAACTATACAAGAAAGATCAGAATGTCCCATATAACCACAATGATTTAGTCACTGACCTTGAACCGTACTGTATATCATGGAGAGTGAAGTCAAGTTGGCCTTAGAAAGCATTGCTAATAACAAAGCTAGCGGAAGTGATGGTATTTCAACTGAGTTATTTAAGATCCTAAAAGACGATGCTGTAAAAAGGCATGCACTCACCATGCCAAATTTTTTGGAAAACTCAACAATGGCCTCAGGATTGGAAGAGGTCCCTTTACATTTTGATACCAAAGAAGGGCAGTGTCAAAGAATGTTTAGAACTACCATACAATTGAACTCATCTCACATGCTAGCAAGGTTATGCTGAAATTCTACAAGCTAAGCTCGAGCAAGTGAAACGAGAGCTACCACAAGTACAAGCTGGATATCGAAGAGGCAGAGGAACTAGAGATCAAAAAGCAAAGAAGTTCCAGAAGAATGTCTACTTCAGAATATTGACTACAGTAAAGCCCTTGTGGACAAGATGTCGTGGACAACAAGATGTGGCAAATACTGAACGAAATGGAAAATACCAGACCTGTCTTCTGAAAAACCTGTATGCAAGTCAAGAAGCAACAGTTGGAACAGGACATGGAACAATTAACTGGTTCAAAATTGAGAAAGGAGTGCGGCAAGGATGTATATTGTCAATCTACTTATTTAACTATGCAGAGTACATCAGGTAAAAAGCCAGTATTGACGAATTACAAGCCAGAATAAAAATCACCGGAAGAAATATCAACAACCTAAAAGTGGAGAGCGCAAAAGCTGGTCTTAAATTGAACCTAAAGAAAACTAAGATCATGGCAACCAGTCCTATCACTCCTTGGCAAATATAAGCATAGGAAATGGAAATAGTGACATATTTTATCTTGCTAGGCTCCAAGATCATGGCAGACGGTGACTGTAGCCATTAAATGAAGAAATGCTTTCTTCTTGGGAGGAAAGCAATGGCAAACCTAGACAACATTATAAAAAGCAGCAACATCCCTAATGACGAAGTGCCATATAGTCAGAGCTTTGGTATTCCCAAGAGTAACCTATGGCTGTGAAACTTGGACCATAAGGAAGGCTGAATGCCAAAGAATGTATACTTTGGCCACCTAATGCGAAGAGAGGACTCATTGGAAAATACCCTGATGCTGAGAAACATGGAAAGAAAAAGGAGAAGAGAATGACAGAAAACAAGATGGATAGAATTTAGAGTATCCTCTCTGTTTATTCATGTAATCTGCTCTTGGGTCTGTGCCTTATAAAAAAAATGCAGCTATATACCTAATTTCAGAGCGCCAGTTGGCGCTCACATGACCCGCCGCCTCTCTCTTTTCTCAGCCTGAAAGCTGCAGCAGATGGAGCTGCCAGTCAGGATAAGAGAAGAGCACATGACCTGCCGCCTCTCTCTTTTCTCGTCCTGACAGCTGCAGCAGATGGAGCTGTCAGTCAGGAGAAGAGGAGGAGGAGAAGAGGAAAAAGGCATGGGTCACATGAGCACTGATCTGTGCTCTGAAAACAGGTATATAGCTGCATTTTTTTATAAGACATAGGAGCAGATTACATTATTAAAGAGAGAGAATACTGTAAAAATTAAACAGTCATTTCAGCAGCAGGATGGGAGAGTGGGCGGGCATGGACATGGGGCTGACAGGCAGGCAGGGAGGGGAGGGTGGAAAGGATGGTGGAGAGCACAGAGGAGGACAGAGGAGAGAGCAGATGACGGAGGAACGTAAACTGACCACAATGTCAGGGCTCAGCAGCCATGATTAACAGTGGTCAGTTTACAAGGGGGAGGGCAGAACCAGGCAGGATCGGCCAGGAATTTTCAGGTGATGCAGGGGCCAAATGACACAGCACAAGCACATGTTCTCTAGCTGTATACCATGCATTAAAGGAACAGGATCTTTTTTTTTTTTTTTTTTAAAAACACTTTTAACCAAGCTTTGAGGAAGTGAAGGACAGAAAAGCCTGGCGTGATATGGTCCATA